>CM067334.1:107087500-108433750 GCA_034376525.1 Nicotiana benthamiana | reverse complement strand
TTGATTCGTCTCCGGAGTCGCCTCCCCAAGAGATGTATGCTCTTTGTTTCTTGAATGGTTTCTTCTCCTTTTTGATGTTTGGACGATTTGATATGCCCGATTTCTCCGCATCCATAGCACTTCAATTGGTCGCCTTGTTGCTTACCTTTTCGTTCATACTTCTTTTGCATGAACTTGTGAAATTTCTTAATAACGAGTCCAAGCTCGACATCTTCATCACTTGACTCCTCATCGTTTTGAGGTTGAGTAGTTGATGCTTTGAGCGCAATCTTTCTTTTCCTTTGATCATCCAAAGGAGAGTTAAGAATAGTTGATTCATAAGTTTTAAGATTACCTCGTAGTCCGTCGATGGTGACGTTTGTGATGCCGATTGATTCTTGGATAGCGTCGGCTTTGGAACGCCATTCCGGAGTGAGGCTTCGTAGAATTTTCCGGACAAGCTCCTTATCCGTGAATGTCTTTTTGAGGGCGTGTAGGTCATTGACGATTTTTTAGAACATGTCATCTATCTTCTCGTTTTCCTTCATGCGAAACAGTTCATATTCGTGGGTTAGGAAATCAATTTTAGCTTCCCTTACCTGGTCCGTACCTTCGTAGGTGATTTTTAATTTGTCCCACATTTGCTTGGCAGTGGTGCAACATGATATTTTTCGATAGTCAGTGGGGTTCACTGCACAATACATCATGCTGATTGCCTTTGCGTTGTTCTCTACTTTTCTGATATCATCGGCGTCGTATTCGTCTTCCGTTTTTGGAACGAGTTCTTCTCCAACCTTTTTGGTAGGTTGTAGTTCTCCATTTTTGGTAATTTTCCACAATTGGAAGTTGTTTGATTGTATAAAAATCCTCATTCTCTCCTTCCAGTAAGTGTAGTTGGTGCCATCGAAAAGTGGTGGCCTTGTGAAGCATTGTCCTTCACCTAGTCCTGCATAAACACTACGAGTAGAAGCCATGGAAAGTTTCTCTCAAACTATTAAGTCTTTCAGAGAGTATGGCTCTGATACCAATTGTTAGAATATACGCTTAATGCTAGAGGGGGGGTGAATAGCGTTATAATAAAAAACAATGTAAATTTGCGGAATTAAAAATTGCAGGAATAACGTAAGTGCAGTAATTAAAAAGATAAGGAGAGAACACACCGAATTTTATCCTGGTTCACCACAACACGTGGTTAGTCCAGTCCCCGAGAGACTCTCTCGAGTTTTACACTAACTTCGTTAAGCTTACGGGTGCCTAACAAACCGTTACACTTGCTCGTAGATATACACTCTACAAGACTTCAACCTGCTCGAGGATACCGCACCTCAAGACTTCAACCCAAGGCTACTTTTCCTTCTTACAACAAGGGATTAGACTATCCCTTCAAGTGTGTACAAACACTTAGCACTCACTTAAACAGAACTCTCTTGAAGAGTAGATATGAGTAAATAAATACGCTCAAGAACACAACAACTTAGTCAAGAGTTTGGCTCTCAAAATGAAATGAATATAAAATGATTGCAAAGAGAGTATGTAAGCTTTAGCAAGAATGTAATCAGTTGTTGTACGTAGAAGAGTGAATTTGAGTTGTATTTATAGTGCTCAAAACACCCAAAACCGTTGCTTAATTGCCAATCACAAATTGCTGATTTTGTGCTAGGATAATCGATTATCTGATTCTGCATAATCGATTATCTGCCAACGTTCAAAAATCAATCCCAGATTTTAAGCAGAATAATCGATTATCCAAATCGTATAATCGATTACCTGACAACGTTCAAAAATCAATCCCCGATTTTATGCTTAACATAATCGATTGTCTGATTGTACATAATCGATTATTTTTCAGTGTTTGAAAATACTTTGGCAACGGTCTTTAATATAATCGATTACCAGAAAGCTATAATCGATTATTTTGCTACTTTGAAAAATCTGATGCTCACTGTCTCAACATAATCGATTAGTCTAAGGCACATAATCGATTATCTTGTAGCTTTGAAAAATCTGGTGAACACTGCCTTAACATAATCGATTATCGTAAGGTACATAATCGATTATCTTGTAGCTTTGAAAAATCTGGTGAACACTGCCTTAACATAATCGATTATCATAAGGTGCATAATCGATTATCTTGCAGCTTTGTAAAATCTGGTGTACACTGCCTTAACATAATCGATTATCATTAGGTACATAATCGATTATCTTACAGCTTTGTAAAATCTGGTGTACACTGCTTTAACATAATCGATTATCATAAAGTACATAATCGATTTTGTTTGTCCAGATTTGAAAGACATGTTTAAAATTCATTTTGGTTAAAATGAAATGTTTGAAAATCATTTTGCTTTAAATTAAAGATGCATGGTTTGATAAAAATGATTTTATGAGAGAAGCCAAGTCTTGAATCAATTGTCGGATCAAGATCACAATTATAGAACGACTCATGTATAACTTTGTTGCTTTACTTAATCTTGATCTTTGTTTCTCTTGTGCTTGGACTTCGGCATATGTCAATGTGCCGTTCACGTCGGTTTGTCATTTATCAAAACCTACAAATATGAACACACGTTTAGTTTAGCGACTTGAGAACGTGTTTCAACATACCGAGCAATCGAACAAGTTACTTCCATCTTTCTTTTTTGATCTTATTATCTCACGTCAATACTTGTTGGGATTTTCGTTAGTATTCTTAGCTTGTTTGAAGTCTTTACCCATCTTTTGGCTAGGTTGTGCTAGTTTATACATTTCTTTCTTCACTTCCTACATCTCTAGCTGATGATACAGGCTGTTTAAAGCTTTACGTCTGGATTTTCTAATCTCCATTGTAGCTTCTTAGCTCACTTGTATTCTTGAAATCCTTCTTTTGATATATATTTGATGCTAGAGAAAATACGAGCTTTTGGCTTTTTTGATTAAATGGACTAATTTTTGCTACCACACTCTGCCGAGCCTTCAGAAAACTAGAAAATGATAATTCATAATAAAACTCTGTCCATATGTACTTTATTCCTTAAGCCCTACCAAATCTGCGCTTATCCACCGATCAATCAACACATTCGGTATTCACAAAATAGAAGCATAAACACGCCAAGACCTGTTTCTCTTCCCTTTTGGAAAGTTCTCTTTTCCTCCATTTTTTGCAGCAGACATATAGTACGGATCACTCATCAGAGGAAATTAACTTTGGATTGGAAGCTGGAAAAGCAATTTCACTGTTTTATCTTTTACATATTATTTACACATCAACATCTGTCTTTATGTTGATTTTCACTTGTATTGTTTGAAAAATCTTGTGGGTGCACTTCTAGGCTCTGCAGCGTACTTTGGAATTTGAAGAGGAGTTAGCAGAGAAATTTGGTGGTGGAACCCGCAGTAAAGATGCTGTAGATGACAATGAAGAAACAGAAAGGAGCGGAAACAAGAGCCAGACAGTTTCAGACATTCGGAAAAAATATGAGAAAAAGCTTGCTGCTCATGATGGTGGTCAACATGACGTATGTGTCTGAGTTTCTTTCTTTTAGTTGTAAGCACCATGGCAAGTTGGATATGATAATGCTTTGTACAGTCTGCTTATACCGCCTTGTGTGTCTTTTCAGGAACAAGATGGACAAAAAGATTCATCGGTTCGAATTTAGTATTTTATTTATAATTTCAATTTTTTTTATTTATTTTTAATTTAGAATTTCTTTTTTTTAGTAAAATTCTTTTCCTTTTGTCTTAATCTGGCAATGAGTGTGTTACGTTTTCATGTTCAATCAGAATTTCTTTAACCAATGACCAGAAAAGGTCCAGAACTAGATGACCTTCCTTGAAGCAATTTTTTTAGTTCGTTAGGGTTAATGAAATTAGAATTTACAAGCTAAGGTGATGAGGAACAGTCGTCATAGAAAACAAAGAAATTCCTAAGAATCTTTTCTTCTCTGTTGTCTCTTCAAACTCATGTCAAACTCCATTTTATCATGTTGCCAGTGTGGTGAATTAGCAGATAATATCTCAAAGATGATTGATGCTCAATTTGCAGATAGAGTGGATATGTCTGAAGTACAGGTACAGAAATGCTCTACTAGTTTGATTTGTAAATTTTCTTAGATGGTGGGGTCTTGGACAAGAGGGGTTGCTCTGATGGTAAGCAACCCCCACTTCCAACCGAGAGGTTGTGAGTTCGAGTCTCCCCAAGAGCAAGGTGGGAAGTTCTTGGAGGGAAGGATGCCGGGGGTCTATTTGGAAACAGCCTCTCTACCCAAGGGTAGGGGTAAGGTCTGCGTACACACTAACCTCCCCAGACCCCACTAAGTGGGATTATACTGGGTTGTTGTTGTTGTTGTTGTTGTTGGTGCCACTGCTTAGTGTTTGAATGCATTTTCAGGATGAGTTTTCAGCAGTTATTACAAAATCTTTGATTACACTAGTGCACGGAATAGAAACAAAGTTTGACTCTGAGATGGCTGCAATGACTCGTGTTCCATGGAGTACTCTCGAAAGTGTTGGTGATCAGTCAGAGTACGTTAATTACCTCCTCCATTCCCACCTTCTGACAGAAACATTTCTTATGATTTGTCGAAGCTTGTAAATTTCCTGCAGGTACGTCAATGGCATAAATTCAATCCTGACCAGTAGCATTCCTGTGCTCGGAAGCCTTCTCTCTCCCATTTACTTCCAATTCTTTCTGGATAAGGTTAAAATTGTCTTCAATTTCAAGCAATTTTTTTAAACATTTCAAGGCTTACCTGTGTAAATACCTTGATCTCTGCATCATTTCGCAAAAAAATAAAAAAGAAGCTCATGTTTTCATCCTTATGCAGCTTGCGTCTTCTCTCGGTCCACGGTTCTTTCACAATATATTCAAATGCAAACAGATTTCAGAGACTGGAGCACAGCAAGTACTGATAATCTTAGACTTACTATCACTTCAATTATAAAGTTTTACTCATCAGCACAAATCTTGACTGTGGGGTGAGCCAAGCTGGCTCTCTTACTAGAGCAGTTTGAGCTCACTAGCGCACGGCTTAGATTTTTGCAATGTCACCATGTAGCTTATCAAATGGTGATCATCTTAATGTAATTTTAATTTAACTGGCATGGCATTATTGCAGATGCTTTTGGATACGCAAGCAGTAAAGACTATTTTGCTGGAAATTCCTTCTCTTGGAAAACAAGTAAGCTTGCCAGCATTTCTGAAGAATGGACCCTTCTATTGATTTTTTTTTCTGTTTAATTGTATTTTAAACTGATATTTTGTCCCTAGCTCAGTCATCCTCTTTAAATTTCCATTTCTTTTCTTTAAGGCAAGCAAGTAATTGCACTTCATTCCTGAAGAAATAATGTAATATGTAGTTTTGATGAATAAAGTGGCTGATAGATGAAATTGTCATGATTGGTCGTAGAAAGCTGAATAAGAAAAGCTGGCCACTGCTTGTTTGAAACATTCAGTCTCCCGATGAATATGAGACCACTCTGTTAGAGAAAAAACAGTTATAATATTTCTCACTCACTCCTCGTAGGACGTCTTTTCCATTGTCACTAATATTTTGCGTACTGAGTTCGTCTTGTTGAAGTTATTGCTACACTAAAAACCATTGCTAAATCTCTGAATGCCCTTGGTATAAAACTTAAAGCAACAACATTGGCTTACACTTTTTGCAAACCTCTCTATTTAAACAGACAGCAGGAGCTGCTAGCTATTCTAAATTTGTCAGTCGTGAGATGAGCAAAGCAGAAGCATTATTGAAGGTCAGTGATTGATGAGCTTTCTCTTAGTCTCAAAAAATGATGTTATTATATATTGAAGGTCCGTATAGTATATTGAATTTGGCCTGTTTTTAGGTCATACTATCTCCAATAGATTCTGTGGCAGACACATACTGTGCACTGCTGCCAGAGGGAACACTTGCAGAATTTCAGCGGCTTTTGGAGCTTAAGGTTCCACTCTTCATTTTATTCTCCAGCTCTTTTCTCAATCTAAAATGTTCTATTTCTGAGGTTGCTATAAGAGATTAGCAATTTGGTGCTCTTTATTTTCCATTTAGAGCATGGGACAGGGATTAAAGTTTTAAATTAGATGATCACGTTAGGCTGTTACCTTCAGTTTTTATTGCTCTATATAACTCTAGCTATGGAGTACATTCTGACAATTTTGGTGCCTAACATGGTAGATGAATATGTCCCAGACATGGTTTTGCTTGGTCATACTCTATTTGTTTTTAACTTTGACCGAGTACTCTTCAAAATTATTTAAGAGATTATAACCCAAAATTAGTGTCAATGATACGGAGACTCTAATCTTCAGTTCACTTCAGTATAAAGACTATAAGTTGCAGCAAGAGGCTCTGAGAAGTCAATCACTTTACTTTAGAAAGCTTTATAGTGATCTTGAATTTTCATTCATATCCTGGGGCACGCGAGCTAATGTGCTAGCTGTTTGTCGATTCTCCTCATGCTTTTCTCATTTGTACACAATATCTTGAATGCACTTTGTGATTGCAGGGCCTGAAAAAAGCTGATCAACAGAGCATACTGGATGACTTCAACAAACGTGGGTCAGGTATCTCTCAGCCGGCCATTATGGCCCCTTCAGTTGTACCATCTGCTCCAAACACCTCAATAGCACCGGCCATAACTAATGCAGCATCATCACCTGGGGCCATCACTTCAAGAGAAGATGTGCTGACCAGAGCAGCTGCACTTGGAAGAGGTGCAGCTACTACTGGCTTTAAGAGATTCCTCGCCTTAACAGAAGCTGCAAAAGATCGCAAGGATGGGCCATTCAGGAAGCTATTCAATGGATAAGTACCAATTTCTGATCTCATCATTCTTTGCAGGTCTTTTCCTTTATTAGCTCCTTCTCTGTATCTTTCCCCATTATTGTAATATCAACTGTTCATTAATTTTTTTCTTCCAGGAATAGCAAAAGCTATTGTACATTTTTGCGGTGTAGATTGTAAATTAGAGTTTTATCAAAATTATGAAAGTGATTTCAGAGCTGTTTCCACTTTTAGTGCAAAAAAAAAAAAAAATCCAAAATGTACCGCCTGGAATAATGTTTTCTTAGAGTAAAATCACCCTCCCTAAGCAAGCAGACACATTTCGGAAAATTCATTTACAAGACGATCTTAATTGTTTTTCACTTTGTAATTAGGTCTATTGGCTACAAGAAAGTACTTTATTCATTCCCAATCATGAGTGATAGTGATTTTTATGGACAATATTCTAAGTCTTCCATTGATTAGATGCTTCTGTCTTTGTACAAACTGTTTTCTTACAATTGTCGCTCATCCACGGAATGGAGGAATGTGATGGTGTATGCTCTCAAGGAGGGGTAACACTTTGTTCTGTGTGATGGAGATTTACCTCTTCTTTGTTTTTTTTCTTTTTCACTTTGAGTTTTTGATCTTTCCTGTTCTATGGGCTATGGGGTCGTTAATTGCTATTCTGAAAGTCCAGAGCTAGCTGACTCAAATTTTCTGTAGCTTCAGCTTTGATGGTCCTCAGGACCACAGCAAATTGTGCTCTCCAGTCTTAATCGTACATGCTACCTAATAGTTTCTTCTTATAAATGACGGTAATAAATATGACAGACATTCTACAGCGCAGACTGCCTAAAAATGTAGACAACTTTTAAAAAATTATACCGTAAACCTTGGGGGGGGGGGGGGGGTGAGGTTTAGAATGAATTTAATAACTTTTGTTCAAATTCTTTATTTGTATTAAGAAATTCACTTGTAAATTCATTTATTAAGTATATTACAGTAGAAGTATATAATCTTTATATTTTGAATCCGGTTTTAATAACATATACTCCATGCGGTCCACAATAAGTGATCAATTTGCTTTGGGTACATTCATTAAGGAAATATTAAATTCTAGATAAAAATAGTTAGTTTGACTAAATTACCCTTAATTAACTGTTGCAGCATAGTTATTGTATCATTTACTTCATAGTTATTGTATCATTTACTTCGCTTCTCAAATGTGAGTAGTAAAAGACTTTTTAGGAATACATACATAAAAGTAATTTGAAAAAATAAATTTTAATTGAAAGTTGTCACTTGTAAGTTGTAGGAAAAGAGAGGAAATAGTGCTTATTGGGTTAGATGGTTCACACATCCATATGCAGGTGACAATAATTTGGCATATCACGGAGTCTGTGGCTGCGCTTCAATTACTTTACGCCGACATGAGGGTAACTATGATATAACCCAAATAATTATTGTTAATTTCACTGTACGCAGTTGGGTAGACAGCAAATTCAATTTAGCTTTCTTTGTCAAATGACAGTCCAGGAATTGTAAACTGTAATCCCGATATATTAGGAAGTAAGTTTTAATACACAACATCATATCTTCAGTTTCTTCTGATGAAATATAAAAAGAAAAAACGAAACTGCTATACTATTTCGTTGGATTTTGTACATGAGAAAAACTCAAGGAAAGTGAGGTGAGAATTGAGATCCAACTAGTTGAGTAAAAAGAAAAACTGCTATACTAGTTGATTGATAGTTGATCATTGCTGGTTGGCTGAACTTCTTATCATATATCATTATTACTCATCACCCTTTTTAACAACTTCAGATCATACATTTTTGGGCAGGTTTACTACATTAAATTCAACCATCATGTCCATGAGAATACTTTACCTATTCACTAAATTTTAAATACCTATCACTAAAGAAACTAACTTTTCACGACCACTATTAAGAGGTGTAATAAATAGTTGGAATTTCTTCATTCTTAATCAAAAGTTTCCGTACCGTCAATTATGAAAAATAAAAATATATTGGTAGCAAGGGAGGACTTTGAGGGTGTTTGAATTGACTTTTAAGCTGGTCAAAATAACTTCTAAGCTCTCAAAGTCAAAAGTGCTTAAAATAACTAAAAAACTGCTTAAAACAAGCCAAAAGCAATAAGCTGGACAACCTCAACTTATTTTTTTTTTTGACTTAAAAACTATTTCTGCGGAAAAGCCACTTTGTTAAACCAATTCAAACGGGTTCTTTAGCCCCCCTCGTCGATATTTACCGGTGGGAAATTGAGTTAGTCGTGCAATGAATTTCAGATATCGAATGCGTTTAAAAAAGAGAAAAAAGAAACTATAACCCAACAGCGCCATCTCCGGAAAAAACAATATCAGGCTAAAGACTTGAAAATAGACTTTTTGAAAATTTATTCATTGAGATTATAATAAGATATATGATTCGTTTTTGGTAAAGATTAGGATTGAATAAATGTGCAAAACTTGATCTGTTAGAACTATAACAACCCACAACTAAAAGGCAAATAATTATGATGAAAAATACAAAGACAATACATTTGTAATCTACACATCTTTGGCTCTCAAGTACGACACCACTATGGTGCATGATGTTCAAAACCATCATAAGGAGAGCTAGAAATTAAGACCACTAAAACATTGACATAAATAAATAGAGTACAACAACCCTTTCCTCTTTTTCTCTTAAATTTAATCATCAAACTTGACAAGTACTGCTCCTGAATGAACCAAGGGCTTTAGCTGCACCTGCTCTCAATATGAATTGATGATAGAATGCTGCAATGGTTGCTCCAATGAAAGGTCCTACCCAAAATATCCACTACCAAAACATGAAACAAATTAATCAACACAAACTACTAAGTAAATATATACATTTATACACCTTTAAAGAGTTACCTTCTATAAATTACGATATCAAATTTTTACACTATCAAGACACTTATTCATAACGAATTAAATTAGTAATCTGGAAAACAAGGTAAGTAACTTTCTATGTGCCCGTTTGGATTGACTTATTTTAAGTACTTTTAAGTCATTTTGTCCTGTTTGAATAGAGTAACAAAGTACTTTTAAGCACTTGTTTTTTAAGTTAATGACAAACACAAGCTAAAAGCCAAAAATTAAAATTCCTAATTTATGAGTAAAAAGCTATTTTGACTTATTAAAATAAGTCCATCCAAACAGGCTCTATGTCAAATTGCACTAACTATCAGTGGATATAAATTAAATACAAGAAAGGGAGAGGGGCTTACGTGGTCTTTCCAGGCTTTGTGTTGGTTGAAGATAACGGCAGCGCCAAGACTCCTGGCCGGGTTGATTCCGGTACCGGTGATCGGAATGGTGGCTAAGTGAACCATGAAAACTGCAAATCCAATGGGGAGTGGTGCCAACACCTAGTATTCAGCACAACCACTCATGAGCATACATTCATTGCTCTAACAAGATATAAATTACTCTACGATTTAATGCTAAATTCTTTTCTTTTGAAATAGTTGTCATTTTAAGAAAGACAAAAAAGAGGGCAAACGAATCAAAGTTCAAAGTAAAAGAACTTTATGGAAGTGCAATGGACCGTTTGATGTTGTACAATACAACAATCAACCCAGTATAATCCCACTTAGTAGGGTCTGGGAAGGGTAGTATTTACGCAGACCTTACCCTAACATTGGATAGATAGGCTGTTTCCAAATAAACCCACGAATATAAAAAATAAATATAGTATTTAATTTGGTTATGTGTTGGCACATCCTCATATGTTCTTTGTTCTTCTTCTTATCTTAATTATTCCTTTCTCCTTGACATATTTAATTAACAAGTTCTGCTATTAATGTTTTTTTCTTGTATTTTATAGTGCCGATGGTCTATAAGAAAAGTTAAATATTTTTACAAAGGTAGGGCTAACGTCTGTATATACGTTTGTTGTTATTGTAGTATATTTAATTATCAAGTTGAAGATTAAAAAACACGTCCGAAGCTGAATAAACTTAAAAAACTACTCTCTCTATTTCATATACAACAACAACTCTCTCTATTTCATATAGTATGTTCCAAAATAAATGGCATATTTTGAAATTTGGAAATAATTCAACTTTAACTCTTTTATTTTATTTATTTAACTTTTATAGTCACACAAATGTCATGGTCCTACCAACTTTTTATTACTTAGGTTTTTAAGATTGTAAGTTTCAAAAAAAAAAAAATTCTTATGTGGCGAAGGGAATAATAAATTACATACTTATTCCATAAGGACATAAGAAGCAAATGGAAATAATTAATAAAAAATTAATATACTACTCAATTAATTAATACTTACAGGGACATGAGAATCTCTAGCATTCCTCTTGGGATCAGTGGCAGAGAAAACAGTGTAAACAAGAACAAAAGTTCCGATGATCTCCGCCGACAACCCGACGCCGTGACTGTATCCGTCGGAGAGCATATTGACTCCGCCGTCATAGCGGTGGTAGTAAGCTGATTGTAAAGCCTTAACTAATCCAACACCACAAATGGCTCCCAAACACTGAGCCACCATATACATAACTGCCCTTATTAGCGATACTTTCCTCGCCAAGAATAGTCCAAATGTGACAGCTGGATTTATATGACCACCAGAAATACCAGCAGTGCAGTAGACAAGAACGAAAATCATGCCACCAAATGCCCAAGCAATACCAAGGATCCCAACACCAGCACAAGGATCCGTTGCCGTAGCACTTTGGCTCTTGTAACCAATGACGGTCAGAACCGTTATGTAAAGGAAGAGAAGAGTGGCTATGAATTCAGCAATGAGTGCTCTGTAAAAAGACCATTGGGTTAGCTCTTCTGGGTCAATCAGTGGTGCTGGCGGCGGATCTTGGTAGTCTTTCGTCGTGAACGACCCTTCACTACCAACGTTCTTTGCCATTTTCTCACTATTCTAAATTTAGATTACTATTTTCTTGACTAATACTATGAGAGAGAGAGAGAGAAGAGGAAGATAAGAGTGTGGGCACAACAGAGTGAGAGATAGAGGTTTATATAGGGGTAAGGATAAATTTGTGGTGAATCTTTCCTTATTTTGGTATCTCACTTTTAGCATGATAATAATAAGATTATTTATATTTTTTTTATGTAATAAAGTAAATTACTTCCCAAAAACATGATGACGCTAGAATGTCATTTTGAGAAATAAAATCTATTATCTCCCAATATCCTTAAAATTGGCAATATTGTAATAGCTCATTTGATTTGAAACCAAACGGAGATGAAGTTAGCATTATTTGGCACCAACAAATTCCTAATGAGGAAATGGGAGTTACAATTGAGAAAGTATTCTTTTTAGATTTTTATATGTAAAAATAAATCTCTCATGTATAGAAAAAGAGATAGAGTCATAAAATTAAAACAAGTTTGCAAAGATCTACAAAACCATTTGATCGTAGAGAAATCACACCTTTTGTACTTTAGAACATAATTTAATTTTAAAAGTTTGATTTTATTCTAAATAAGATGATTTTTTAGTCACATAATTATCTATAGTTTATATTAAATTTAAAATATTGATTTCTTTTTCTTTCAAACGATATAACATAAAATGTTACGGGAGAGTAGTAGCTAAATAATGAGGAAATGAGCCTTCATGATCAATTACAATGTCAAATCTTTTTTGTCAATAATCTCAGACCAATCAATCGAATATAGGTCAGCTCGTTTATTGTCGTAGATATAATTGGCCGTCCACGGGAAAATAAGGTGGAAGAATTTGGCTTTCACCGACCCAACAAAGACATGAGGTCGTCCCCCAGCTTCAGCCCCCCTACCCACTTACCACACGGCTACTTTATTTACTACTCTACTTGCAATTCTCGTGCATCGCATTTATTTTAACAACTTAAAAGAATGGATCTTGGGCCTAACTCAATCCCAAAAGCTAGCTTGTATGGTGGGGAGTGCCCAAGTCATATAAGGAGACCAAAGACCTCAAATCCCTCCGACATGGGACAACTCAACAACAACAAGTAAAAATATTATGGCCTAAAGGGTGAAGCTAATAAACAAAGTTTTTGACTTCTTACCTAAGGAAAAGAACAAAACAAGTTTTTGAGTTATGAGGACAGTAGTGAATCTCTTTATTGAACTAGTACTACTTTTATCATATGTTGAAAAATTTCGAGTTAATAACGTATCTCAACTTTTAGCTAATTACACCCAATTTTTTTGGAAATGGTAATAAGCTGTCTATGTTAATAGCAACCATCCATTGCCAATAATAAGAAAATTTCCTTAGTTTCGGTGGAAAAGGAAAAAGATAAGAAAATTTCCTAATTTGCTTAATTTTCTTTTTCCTTAGTTGCTTACAGAATATTCAACATTTACTTCAAGTAAAAATTTATTTACTTGTAAAAGAACGTTGAAAGAAGACACGATATGTATTTGCAAGCAACTAATAGATTTAACGATCATTATTTACTCCTGTTTTTGCCCGTTACGGTCGGCAACTATTTTCAATTAAACAATTTAATTCACCTATTGGCTGGCAAAGTCGTTCGATTTAGGTGGAATACTGTTTTGAAAATTGTTATACAAATAGTCATTTTATAGTTTCTAGATGCTAGTTATCTTGGTTTGATGCTTAGGGTCCCTTTGCGTTGAACTTAGTCTTGATTCACTTATATTCTACTTTTGTGGTTGATAAAAGAGAAATGGAAAGAAAAGTTTCCCCAATAGTGATTTACAAGCAAGAAATCTATTTGTGCCAATTAGCTAGGGTGATCGTAATGTGCAATTTGCCATTTGGTCAAGTGATCTTCTAGTTTCACTTGCCCTATAAGATGAGGGCTTAATACTTACTCGTAGCTCCTTTCCCTCATTTCCTCGAGCTACCAATAGCTTGTACTCAAAAAACACCCAAAAAATTTAAAGAAAGGTACCTAGGGGTGCTATATGATCATATCCACCTCTAGTCAAGTCGTTGCAAATATAATCCGATCGAAGAATCTGGAGTCGAATCCCATAATGAACTACGATTTAGCTACAACTGCTCAGTATCACTAAGAAGACAAATTTGAATTATTTCTAAGTTATAAATATTAAATTCGTATATCTAACTAATTAACTAACAACTAAAAGTAGTAAATTAACAACTAGAGATGCTAAGGGTTTGAGACAAGATTAAGGAGGCCTAGAGTTATGATTTCACTAATTGTCGGAACCTTTCCCGCTACGTCTCCTATATTTCCGCCTAAGTATTCTCTATTGATTTCAGGTGTCGCAATTCTCTTCCGAGAAACTACAACAATTTACTAGACATATTCTCCCGAACTACACTAGCTGACACTATCTTACGGTTAACTATATCCACGTCAAGATTTTGTTATTCCTAACCCATATTGATTTCTCAAGTACGTTAGGAGTGACATTGTTCAACAACCGCCTAAATATATACCCCTTCCTAAGCAATACATAATAAATAGGTACAGTCAATTAATGGTCATTCAATCAACAACAATAAATACGTAGTTGAACAAGTAGATAAATTCAATGACTCTTAGTTATATAAAAACATAACAAGAATTTATCATATAAAAGGTTCCATCAAGACCGTATATAACAAATAGCTATTCATAATAATATGAAACTACAATACTAAAATTCATAACCAATAATTAAATATTAAAAGCAAAAAGTGAAAAACTCGTTGAAGAATTCTCCGCCTTGATCCTAGCGTGTTCTTGTTTCCTTAGGTCGAATCCCCCGCTTCAAAATTCAGTTTAAGGATTATTTATATGGGATAGGGTTTGCATGGGGTGAAATAATACAAGCCAACTTCGGAACAACCTTTTAGGTCAGCTCGTTTACTCTCTAGTGCGCAAGCGAGAGTGAACGAGCGAAGTTCTTCTTTTTTTCTTTTCCTTCCCGGTCTCTCATGCACTTCCATGACTTTTTTCCTTAATCCACTATTTTGTTTAAGCTACCCTTAGCTAGCTTGTTCGTTCTCTTATATACACACAAGAGTGAACGTCCAAAGTTCTTCCTTTGTCTCCTAGTCCCGAATCAACTTTTTTCTGCTCACCTTTCATTCAATTTGCTCTTACACATAATGTCACGACCCAAAATCTAACCATGGTCATGATGGAGTCTATCGTATTACAAGGCAAGCCTATTCCCAAAATATTACTATTAAACTGATTATAAGAAATTAATAAAACATTTCATCGTTTAAATTTTTCATAAACTAAATCAACTCTAAATATAATATAGAAAAATACATAAACAAGCCCCACATATTAGGGTGTCACTAAGTCATGAGCGTATAAAACTAGAACTAAGATATAAAACTGTTTAAAAGAAGAAATGACAAAAGGAAACAAGGTCCTGCGAACACTAGCAGCTACCTTGCAATCTCCACAGATAGTTGGCCTGAACTCAACAATCATCGTGCTCTCACTCACCTGGATCTGCACATAAAGTGAAGGGTGTAGTATGAGTACCACCGAATCACTAGTAACAGAAATAATTAAGGAATTGAGTAGTAGTGACGAGCTAAGAAAAACAGTCCAATAATTTATTTTCATATTTTAAAATAAACATAAATAAATAGGTAACTTCCATAAAACCAATAAATGTCACAAAGAAGTTAACAGGTAAAAGCAGCACCAGCAAAAGTAAATGCAACCTCACAACAATATATCTCCATTACTCAGCAGTCGCACTCAATACTTCACACGTAACACTCAATACACTCAACAATCTGGGCTCATTGGGGGTGTGTACAGACTCTAGAGGGGATCCCAAAGCCCAAGCTCTAAGCATGGACAACTCATGTGCCATCATATCAATACCTGGATCCGCACGGTCAACTTATGTGCTACGCAGATAACTCACACGATATGGTATCAATACCTGGACCCGTACGGTCAACTCATGTGCTACACGGACAGCTCACGCGCTATGGTAATTAATATCTTCACAACCAGGCCTCGGCCTCACTCAGTCACGTACCTCTACAGCCTCACAATGCACCACCATTAAGGGTACACAGCGTACATGAAATATCATAATATATCAGCAAAATAATAGAGACTGAGGTAAACATGTATATAATTTCAATGACGAGTACAAATAACGTGAGCATGAATAAATCCGAAACATGATCTCTAACGTGAAAGCATACACGTTCATCAAAAAGTAAATGCATAAACACATATAATAGTTATTAGGCCTCACAGTCTCACGGAACGGACCAAGTCTCAATCCCTCGAGGTATACACCCATATACCCGTCACCTAGAATGGGTATCAACAGTCACGTGACATGAAATTCTCTGGGTTTATACCCTCAAAGCCAGAGTTAAAACTGTTACTTACCACAACAACGTAAAATCCTACTCCGGGATGCCCTCGTCTCTGGACTCGGTCTCCAAAAGCTCTGAACCTATCCATAATCAAAATACTACTATCAACATAGTCCAAAGAATGCAATTTCACAATAAAAACTACATAAATATACTAGAAAATCCGAAATCGACCAAAATCCGACCCTGGGCCCACGTCTCAAAATCAGCCAAAAATGGCAGAATAATAAATCTCGTCCTCTCCCGAGTCTAACCATATAAAATTATCAAAATCCAACTCCGTTTGATCCCTCAAATCCCTACCTAAAACTCTCCAAAACTCAAGCCCTAACTCCCTCAATTTTACTTTGAAATCATCAATCAAATCCAAAAACGAAGACGGGTCCATGGAATATAACCAAACCCGAGTAG
The DNA here is from genome assembly GCA_034376525.1 of Nicotiana benthamiana. Lineage (NCBI taxonomy): Eukaryota > Viridiplantae > Streptophyta > Magnoliopsida > Solanales > Solanaceae > Nicotiana > Nicotiana benthamiana. Next base: position 108,417,261 of record CM067334.1, on the reverse strand, counting down.
AGAATACTTACTCCAATCCCTATTGTGAAAATCACCTCGAAAATCGCCCGAATTCGAGCTCTCCAATCAGAATATGACTGAATGAACAATCCGTCTAGTTTTGTATATTTTTCTGCCAGCTATTTCTCTTTGTTTCTCGTGCCAAATAATCCTAAAACACGCTTTTATACCTCAAACGGATTTCTTGTGAAATTCTAGTCAGGTTAGACTTTTGAATCACTCAATTTGACCTTATAATAAAGGAGATATGTTAGTTTCAGTATTTGCAAATAGTGCAGGTTTTTAAATACGCCGTCAGTGGCAATTTCATAATTAATCTGAAAAAAATCTGGCAACCTAATTCTTAGTAAAATGACCATAAAAGCCTCATACGATGTCCAAATTTGATGATTCTTTTTTTTACGGGTCCGTAATTACGATACAGATCTAACTCTTCACATAAAAAGAAAAATTGAAGCTTATTTGTTCAATATGATATAATTTATGCTTGAAGAAACGGTGTCGAAACATAAGAAAAACGAGCGCAACACAATCCAAACCTCTTCAAAACTCACCTGAGTCCCTCGGAACCTCAACCAATAATTCCAGCAAGTCATATATCACTGCCCGAACTTAGTCGAACCTTCGAAACACCCAAAATAATACCAAAAGACCAAATCAACCTCGATTTAAGGCCCAAGAACTTCTAAACGTTCAACTTTCACCAATTCAAGACTAATTATACCACGGACCCCCAAATTATATTATGGACACACTCCTAAGTCTAAAATCACCCAACGAAGCTAATCGAATAGTGAAAATCCAAATTCAAATTCGTTTACTCATAAGTCAACTTCCTGTTGACTCTTCTAATTTGGCTTTCTAACTAAGAGACTAAGTGTTCATTTCACTCCAAAACTACTCTGAACCCAAACCTACCTACTCGATATAACTCAAAACAACTAAACAACACATAATAAGTTTTGATGGGGGAAATTGGGCTATAAATCTCAAAACGAACGACTGGTTCGTTACATCCTCCCCTTTTAAACAAACGTTCATCCTCGAACGAGTCTAAAAACATACATGGAGTCTCAAATAGGTGAAACCTTCGGCAATACCTTCTCGTCATATTCAAATCATATGAACTCATCTCGCTGACACATCATACACATCACGTATCCATCTAGCCACCATTCTACTAATAGGGATCCTAGATGACATATAGGTCCATAAGCACGTGCTCACACAATCAATACCTCAGTGCTCAATCTACAGTTGAAACCCAGCCTCAAGTCCTTCAGACTGGCCCAATATCAACACACAGAAATCACCTCTCATACCTCATCCAGGGAATCACAAGCCGTCAATGCACAACCTATACCGAGCGTTCATGTGCGCATACGAATGCGTGGAAGGAATTCAAAGAGTTACAGTTCAAGCTAAATCAATACCGCACAATAAGAATTTAAGAATGTGAAGTTTCTTAAAGGTTCTGCAACCTCTCGATAAGTATAGACGTCTTTGTACCGATCCGCAAGACTCTACTAAACCCGCTCATGACTCTTGAGACCTATGTAGCCTAGGCTCTGATACCAACCTGTCATGAGAAAGAATCTAACCATGGTCATGATGACGCCTATCGTGTTACAAGGCAAGCCTATTCCCAAAATATTACTATTAAACCGATTATAAGAAATTAATAAAACATTGCAACATTTAAATTTTTCATAAACTAAATCAACTCTAAGTATAATATAGAAAAGACGGAAACAAGCCCCAAACATCATGGTGTCACTAAGTCATGAGCATCTAAAACTATGAACTAAGATATATAAACTATCTAAAAGAAGAAATGACAAGAGGAGTAACAAGGTCCTTAAGACACTAGAAACTACCTTGCAATCTCCACAGATAGCCGTCCTGAACTCAACAAGCGTCGCGCTCTAACTCATGTTGTACGACCCTCCAGAATCGTGATATAAACTGTGTACCACGGTCAGAGATTATAGATATCGGCACGCCTGGCAATCTCGCAGATATAAACTCAAGCCAGTTGCTCGGAAGAATAATTAGCTAGCATAGGAATGAAATGAGTTGACTTGGTCAGCCTGTCCACTATCACCCAAACTACATCAAACTTCTGCTGAGTCCGTGGGAGTCCAACAACGAAATCCATGATGATCCTCTCTCTTTTTCACTCTGGAATCTCTAACTTTTGAAGCAATCCACTCGACCGTTGATGCTCAAACTTCACCTGCTGGCAATTTACGCACCGAGCTACATATTTCACTATGTCCTTCTTTATTCTACTCCACCAATAACACTGCCTTAAGTCCTGATACATCTTCTTGGCACCCGGATAAATGGAGTACTATGAACTGTAAGCCTCCAGGAGAATCAACTCATGCAATACGTTTATATTGGGCACACATAGCTTGCCATGCATCCTCAATGCACTATCATCTCCTATAGTGACCTCTTTAGCATCATCATGTTGAACCGTGTCCTTAAGGACAAGTAGATGGGGGTCATCATACTGATTGTCCCTGATATGATCATAAGGAGAAGACTGGGAGACCACACAAGCTAAAACTTGACTCGGCTATGAAATATCCAATCTAACAAACTGTTTGGCCAAATCCTGAACATCTAATGCAATAGCCTCTTTGTTGCTGGTAAATAAGCCAAGCTTTCCAAACTATCCGCCCTGCGACTCAAGGCATCGACCACCACATTGGCCTTCCAGGGATGGTAAAAAATAGTGATATCATAATCCTTAAGCATCTCTAGCCACCTCCCCTGGCGCAAGTTAAGATCCTTCTGCTTGAATAAGTGCTGCAAACTCCGGTGATCAGTATATATTTCACAAGTGACATCGTATGAATAGTACCTCCAAATCTTCAAGGCAAGAACAATTGATGCCAGTTCAAGGTTGTGGACTGGATAGTTCTTTTCATATACTTTCACCTATCTGGATGCAAAGGCAATCACCCTACGATCATGCATCAACACCACGACGAACCAATCCACGACGTATCTCGAACTGTGGCAACCAAGGCTAGTGCATGTCTATCCAAATCACTGAAACAAACTGCGTACTCTGACACAGTCATACACCCAGGCGCAATTGCTCAAATTCGATGCGCCATGCATCTTTGATGCTCTGGGGAACATACTCCCTCAAAAACATATCCTAGAACTGAGTCCATGTAAGTGAAGCTACCTTAGGTGGACTGTCCAACTCATAAGCACGCCACCACTGATAGGCTACTCCTCTAAGCTAGAACGCAGTGAAAGAAACCCCACTCGACTCTGTTATACCCATAGTACGAAGGATACAGTGGCACTCCTCAAGAAAGCCCTAAGCATCCTCTATCGCTAAAACACTGAAAGTAGGAAGGTGGTACTTCTTGTGCCTCTTGAGCCTACAGTGCTCCTCCTCAGAAACTGTTGCCCTAACCTCGGGCTGAACTGAGACTACAGGTGGCATCGGTATAACCTCTGGAATCTAATCGACTTGAACCCGCTGCTCTTGGGTGAATGGGCGGGAGTCTGAGCTACTTCCCCGGCCTGAGAGATGGCAAGAGCAAAGGGAATCAATTATGCGTGAGCTAGAGTCCCGAACATGCTCAGGAACTATGCCAGGGTCTCCTGAAGAGGTGGTGTAGTAGTAGGGATCATAGGTTCCTGCGATCCAACTGGAGCTATCGGTGGCTCCTTTGTAGCAGCTCATGCAGGTGATCTGGCTGCACTACGAGACGTCATTGGCCTCTACCCTTGCCCCGGCCTCTTGCGGCTCTAGCAGGGGGTGCGACTGCCTGCTCATCTGATCCGGTTGTACGTGTATTCACCATCTGTGAGAGAATAGAAAATAGAAGTTTACGGTTTCGAAGTCTACAAATTTCCTACGACAAGGAATCAAAAGTAGTGGAATTTTCCTAACAATTCCATAGCCTCCCGAAGATAAATACAGACGTCTTCGCACTAATCCGCGAGACTCTACTAAACCTGATTGTGACTTATGATACCTATGAACCTAGAGATACCAAGTTGTCATGATCCAAATCTCCCTCTTTAAGATGTTGTGACGGCAACTTCTCTCTACGACTAAGTAAGCCTAACATTTGCGGAATAAAGAAAATGAAAACGTAAATCTAATAGCTAACTACAACAGATAATTAAATACTAATAGAAATGTCACTCGGCATGTACAATAAAAAACTCTCAAAATATACACAAAACTCGCCCAAGAACACGAACACTATAAGTCACAAGCTTCTACGAATTTGTCTAATTGATTCTATACATCAGTAACTAGAAGAAATAAAGGAAGAACAACATAAAAAAGATAGAATGGGACTCCGAGGTCTATGGATGCAAGAAAATATACGTTCAAGTCTACGAATAAGTAGCGTGTTTGCAACTAAAAGCGAGGCTGGTAGGAGGTACCTGGATCAGCACATGAAAATATGGGCAGAAGAGTAGCATGAGTACACCTCAATGATACCCAGTAAGTGCCAAGCCTAACCTCAATCGAGTAATGACGACGTTAGGTCAGGGCCATACTGGAATATATAAATTAAATAAGGTTGAATAAAAATCGCAGTATAATAAGAGACTAAAATTTAACAAAAAGGCAATCACAGAGAATAGCAATACAGTACACATGAATAACAGCAAGGGATCTCCGAGATACCGTCTCGTAGTCCCAATAGTAAATGTGCAGGGAAATCTTTCGGGATACCGTCCTATAGTCTTAAAGTAAATATGCAGGGGGATCTTTCAGAATACTGTTCCATAGTCTCAAAGTAAATACGCAGCGCAATATAATGGAATTAATAGTTACAACAAGAAATACTACAGTTTAGACTAAGTACAAGGCAAGAAAAAGCAGGAAAATCCACCAGACATGCTTCATCGAGTTCAAATAAGCATTTAAGGCACGTAGACATGTTATTCTAGGCTAAAAAGGATAATTACACATGCTAGTATAACTTAAATAAGAAGGAACAAGTTATTACTAAGTGAAAAATGGAGTTTACAACAAATAGCCCGTGTACGCCATCTCACATACACGACGGTCACATATCACAACAATACCAAATCCTAAGGAGAGTTCCCCACATAAGGTTAGGCAAGACACTTACCTCAAACTAAGATGAATCAATCTGTAACGACGCCTTATCCACGAATATCCGACCTCAAATGGCCCAAATCTAGCAAAAAGCAATTAAATACCATAAATATAACTATAAGAAACTAATCTAATTAATGAAATTATGGCTTAAGCAAGTAATTAAAAATTACCCCCAAAAAATCGATCCGAGCCATGTCTCAAAATTGGGTATGAATACTCGTTCACTCACGAGTTCACTCGTACCAAAATTATCCAAATCTGATATCAAAATCTCAATCAAAACCCAAAATCTTAGCTGAAGAACTTCCTCCCATTTTTCCCTAATTTTCAACCCAAATCCGAAATTAAAAGATGGAATTAATGATAGATTAGTGGGATATAACTAAAATCAAGTGTACAATCATTACTCAATCGATGTTTCTGAAAATCCTTCAAAATCTCGTCCAGATCCGAGCTCTCAAACTCAAGTTTAAAATTTCCAAGCCCTCAATTTTAAAATGTTTAATACTATCCATGCATCCCTTCTTCGCGGACGCGACCACGACCTTGAATTCGTGAAGAGCAAATTATTCTAGCCTAGAATTCTTTCATCGCGAACGTGAAGGTCACTTAACTCATCCCTACGCGAACGTGTAGGCAAAAGGGCATGGGGACCCAACTGGCCAGTTCCTCCACGCAAACGCGAGACCTCTATCGCGAACGCGTAGAAAAACTACCTCAGTGCTTCATGAACGTAGGTCCTACATCGCGAATGCGAAGCACAATAATCCACTTGCCTCGTGTTCATCTTCACGAATGCATGACTCTCTTTGCGAACGCAAAGAAGGAAACCAGAACTGGAGAACACCAGAAACCTGCAATTTTCCTACGTCCAAGATGATCTATTAAACACCCGAATTAACCCGAGGCCCCTGTGACCTCAACCAAGAATACCTACCAGTCCTAGAACACCGTACAAACTTAGACGAGCCCTCAAAATACATCAAACAACAACAAAAACACGAACCAACCTCCAATACAAACTTAATGAACTTGAAACTTCGAATTTCTACAACCGATAGCGAAACCTAAACTACCACGCCTGATTGACCTCAAAATTTTCACACAAGTCATATTCGATATAACAGACCTATTCCAACTTTCGGAATCCGACCCTGATATCAAAAAGTTCACTTCCGGTCAAAATCTCCAAAAATTCGACTTTTGTCATTTCAAGTCTAAATCAGCTATGGACCTCCAAAACACAATCCGAACATGCTCCTAAGTCTAAAATTACCCAACGGATCTTATGGAACCGACACAACTCTATTCCAGAGTCGTACTAACATAATTTCGACAATGGTCAAAATCCCAAGACTTAAGCTTCTGTTGTAGGGACTAAGTGTATCAAAATACTCTAAAATAAAAAATAAAACCTCCCATTAAGTCACATAAGCAAAAACAAATACGGGGGAAGCAGAACATTGGGGATCGGGGCTATTACTCTCAAAACGATTGGCCGGATCGTTATAAGAATATATGAAAATAATAGAGGTAGTGCGAAGATACTTATACTTTAAATTAATTTAAAAATAAATAAATTAAAAAATAAATTTTATTTAAAATATTACTGAAAAAATTTAAATGATTAAAAATTTCTGAATAAGAGATACAAGCATAAGAATATAATAAATTTCAATAATAAAATTTTTATACTTATTGAAAAATATTTAAAGGATAATAAGCAAGATATTAATTTATTTTTTAAGCTGATAAAAAAATTATATGATAGTACAATAATATTAAATAAAAAATAATACAATAACTATAAAAAAACAAAAAGAAAAAAGAATTTGCTAAAAAATGATGTAATGAATAAGACATATTTGACTTTTTAATGTGCTAAAACAAGACATATCACAACATGATATATTTATTATTCTTTAATATTGACAGCAAAATGAAATTTAAATACTAAAATCAAGGGATTAGATTGCTATAAATATTAAAAAAAGGTTATGCATTACGAAACTTAAATATAATTTCATATCCTACTTTATAATTAATATCTAATTTTGTATAATTTTTTATCGAACAAATTTATATTTTAAAGTTATTTGCGCATGATTTCAGGCTGTATCCGGTTCCGCTTCTGGGTCTATTTGGGTCTGCGGTTCCGGTTCTGGCGGTTCCGGAGCCAGAATCGCTACCATACAGTTCCGGAACCGCCCGGTTCCGGTTCTAGCGGTTCCGGAACCGCGGTTCTGGCGGTTCCAAGCGGTTCCCGGCTGTTCCGAATTATTTTGTTTTTTTTTTAAAATCAATGTCTTGTATAGTAGTGATTAGTATATTGTAGAATATATTTTTTTATGGTGTACTATGTTATTAATTATAGTATATATTGTATTTGATAATTAGTATATATTATGTATAAGTGGTGTATATATTGTTGTTAAGTAATACACTATTGTATATAAATAGTGTATATTGTGTAGTAGTTAGTAATTAGTATAAATTTTATATAAGTAGTACATATTGATAAAAGAATGTTGTCATTAGTATTATGTGTTGTATGTTATATATTATATGTTATATAAATATTCAAGGATTGATATAGAAGTAAAGACAAAAAAATATTGAGACAAAGATATTCAAGGATATAATAAAAAGCATATTTATTGACCAAAATGGCATATCTTTCTTAGTCTTCCTTTCCCCAATGGAATGAGCATAACATGGTACTAATACCACCATTAAAAGAAAAAATAAACTAAAAGAAGACATGCCAATGTACAAGTTACATAATAATTTATGCATTATTTCTAACAAATCTCATAAAACCTTCAAGGTTTGGAGGTGGTTGTGTTGGCGGTGGTGGAAATGAAGCTTGTTCATCTCCACTTCCGGGTGAAGTTGCTTCCTGAGCAAGTTCTGCATCAGGATGTTCTGCTAGCATTTCTTCATAGCACTCATCTATTTCTGGTTGAGATTCAGCTAGCCCAAAGTTCCTTCTTTCAGAGCGGATCCAATCTCGGAATAGCACTGATTTTTCCAAGCTGTCCCGCATCGACGCTCTATGATCACCTATTTGTAGTCTTGCTTGACTAAAAACGCTCTCCAATGCAACAGTTGACGCTTGAATCGACAGAACATCCCGAGCCATCCTTGCAAGAACGGGAAAATGCTTTTCCCTTGTCTTCCACCAATCCAAAAGGTCGAAAGAGCCGTCTGGATTCTCATTCTCTAATCCCTGCGACAAATAAACGTGAAGCTCATTTAGATGGGAAATATCATCTACATTTTCCTCTTGAGTACCCCTGAACCACGATTTAAGAGCTGTTAAGCCAGCAGCTCTTTTAGACGCCTGTGATGTGGACGAAGTTGGGGTTGGAATATTTGGCCTAGCATGCTCTAACGCCTGTTTATAAGCATTATAAACAGTTTGAGCATTCACTTTAATTGATGCTTGCGCATCAGATAGTGCAGTCATTTCTTCTTTATCAAGATCTAAAGCTTGATAAATACTAGAATACCAAAAGTGAGGTCCTCCTAATTTCATAGTAGGATTTAGCATAGCAGACACACCATATATAGGAGGAATTGGAAAAAAATATTTTTTAAACTTCTTTTTCATTTCTGTTATTGCATATTCATAAATTGCCCCTCCCTCGTTAAAATCAACAAATAAATTAGCAAGTGCGGCAATATATACTAAGCAGTTAGAAATAGTTGGATAGTATTGGCCAGATAAAGCATTTGTAGCCACATGAAAATGTTCTAAAAATCTAACAGAATTTTAACGTTTGTCCAATCTTGATTAGTTAACATGTCATTATCTTCCTCTCCACAATCCCGAGAATTATAACTAGCGTTAATTGGGTTTCTATATTCGTACGCCACTACTAAACTTTCGTACATGTAATTCCACCTAGTCGGGCAAGGTTTAGGTACCTTTCTTTCTCTAAGGCCATATTCGTCACATTTTTTACAATATTCTCTAAATCTACTTCTACGGTTTGAATAAAAAAGCCAATTAAGAGCGAATTTAACCTTTTCAATTTCTATGTTTAAAATTCTCATACTATCACCAACAATTAAATGATAAATATGACATATACATCTAACATAGAAAATATTTGTAAAAGCAGGATTAAGTGTTCTAGTTAAAATACCTATTGCATTAGTGTTTCTACTAGCGTTATCCATGGAAATTGACATTATTTTATCACTAAAACAAAATATCTACATACATCTGAAACAGTGCTAGCAATAAACTTACCCGTGTGCCGTGAATTAATAATTCTATATGCAATAATGCGTTTTTGCATTGTCCAGTCTTCGTCTATCCAATGACTGGTTACGGTTAGATAATCACAATCATTTCCACTTCTACCAATATCAGTTGTAATAGACATACGATTACTTATATGGGTAAATAAATAACGCAAGTATTGTTCATATTCATGCTTGTATTTATAAATGTCGGCCTTAACTGTGGCGCGAGGCCAACCTTTATATGTAGGATTAAATACTCTTCTAATATAATGAATCCAAGCAGGATTAGAAGCAAGAGAATAAGGCAAACACATAACAGTAATCATTTTAGCTAGTTCTTCACGATCCTTATTTGAATCGTAATACAATATACCTCCGGTGACTGTGTTTATTCCTGGTTGAATTAGGTTAGAACCAGTACTTGGGTTAACTGTTGTTTTAGGACTTGTCCTCCCCTCTTGTTGCGCTTTCAATTGGATATATCTAGCCTTATCGCTAGGGTGTAATTTTATATGTTTAACTAAACTACCTGTGCCGCTACGATCTCCAGTATACCTATGCACAAGTAATTTCCCACAAGATTTACACTTAGCCTTATTTTGTTCTCTTAGTTGAATAAAAAATTGCCAAACTAATGAAGTTTCTGAACGTTTAGGAGGTTGTCTACTAAAAGTGGGAGTTTGTACGGGTGGGTGTTCCGGTTCATTAGTAGCAGGACTAGTAGGTGTATCATCTAAATACCGGAGCTTGGGTTCCGTCATCATCATCATCCTCATTTCCCTCTAATTTTGGTGCATTAGGATAAAGCATATTCATAATATCATCATCTTTTCTATCACCGACTGCTACATCATGTAGAAAATCAACATCGCTAAACTGAAAACACGGGTGATTACTATCAAGTATTCCGAAGTTTTCATTAGTATTTTTAGGTTGGCTACTAGTTTCAACTTGTTTATCTTTTCTAGGTCGGGGAGCGGGGGGAGGGGTAGTATTTTGGCGACTACTTTCACCGGTTTTATTTTTTCCTTTTCCGAACATATTTTTCAATGAAAATGCCATATTAATTATAATTAAGCAAAATAACAACACACAAAAATATTCTAATCAAGTAAGAGTTGAAATGAGTTTACCGGATTGACGAACAACTTCTTGAAGATTGAAAATCGTTGAAATCGAACACTTGAAAACTTCAATTCAACAACTTCACAATGTTTGACGAAATTGCAATAATAAATTAAGCACTTGCACTAGAAAGATTGAAAGAGAGCTTGAGAGAGATTGAGAGAGATTGAGATATATTGATGAATTGGTGAATTAAAATGAAAGAATGAGGGGGTATTTATAGTTGAGAAATGGGAAATTGTGTAATTATATAAAGTTTGGGGTTAAATTAAAGTTTGGGGGGTTAAATGGCTATTTTTGAAAATTCCAAACGGCTAATTTTGAAAAATAGCCGTTTGAAATTTTTAAAAAAGAAATTTTTTTTTTAAAATCCGGACCGTTGGGAACCGGATGGAACCGCCTGAACCGGTCCGATTCCATACGGGTCCAAACGGTTCCGCAACGGTCCGAATTTTAAATTTTTTTTTTTTAAAAATTCCAAACGTTGCGGAACCGTTTGGAACCGGATGGAACCGCCTAAACCGGTCCGGTTCCGGTTCCGGTTCCAGTTCCGCGGTTCTAGCGGGTGAAACCGCTCCATCACGATTCCGGAGAACCGCCAGACCCGGAATTGCGAAACCGGAACCGTCAGAACTGCGATTCCGGTCCGGTTCCGATTCCGAACCGAGCCACTTCCAGCCTTAGCATGATTCAAACTACCTACGTCCCAATTTGCCATGATTTCTGTAATACTAGTTATACACTAAATTCTTATCGAGGTTAAATGCTGAGACGACATGTGGACAGTCAAAGATATAGTGAGGTATGGAGGGTTTAATATAGTACAAAAGGTCACGTGACATATTCGGCGGTTTTATCTTCCGGTCCGTGACAGTATTGTGGATATATGGCGGGTCCCCGACTAGGCGTTCTCTTCGTGGCTTCATTATTGCTCATTGTCCCACAGCAATTCCTTCTTTTATTGTATTTTTTATTTCTTTGTTGTGTTGTTTTGAAGCAATGCATGTGTGGCTTTTTTATACCAATATATATATTAATTATATGGATAGCTATATGATATCCGAATAGAATGAAGAATAAGAGGAAAAAAGGAAAGATCAATTGGGTCATCACTAGTGTGCACAAGGTCTAGTGAGTTTTAAATAGAGCTGTCAACCGGGCCGGGTTGACCCGGGACCGGCCCGTACCGGACCGGTAGGTGGGGGCCGGACTGGGCTGGGTTCAAAAGGGGTAGGGGGTTAGTCCGTTAAAATATTTTTGTTTTGGAACCGGACCGGCCCGGTATGATGAACAGTACTGTGAATCGGTACAGCCCGGACCGGACCAGCCCGGTTCAACGGTAATATTTTTTTTAATTTTTGAATTGCTGGAGCCCACATTTCCGTTGGCAACGGCTACAGACCCGTTGGCCAACAGATTTCTTTGCAAAAATGGCTATTTTTTATTTTTTTAGTATTTATTAAATTTCAATATTAACCCTTCTTAAAATCTATAAATACCCCTCATCTCTTCTTCATTTCTTCACTCAAAATTTTTAAATCTCAATTCTCAAATTATCAATCTATCTCTTTCCTTCAATTTGCAAGATTACATATTTTATTTGTTACTCTTTTCCCGAATTTAATTTATCGCAATTTGTCATTCGGAATTTGAAGCTTGAAGTTCAAAATTGAAATACTTGCTTGACGTTTGTTCGTGGTAACACCGGATTTCCGTAATCAAGTGCTAAATTTATTGTCGAATTCGGTGCACTCCCTCCAACTCTTTCTCTTATTTAATATTTTAATTGCATATTTGATTTTAGCTTATATTTTAATTTTTACAATATATTTAATGCTGCTAAAAGAGCGTGTAGAAAAGTTACTGGTAGGGGTGGAAGTAAAAAAAGAGGTAGCCCTGTAGCTTCTGGTGGTAATAGTAATGACCCAATAACACATGTTTCTGAATCATCGCCTAATTTGCAAGATGTAGAGATTGATTATGAACAATTACAAGAAGATTTTGGAATAGAAGATAATGAAATTGGAATAGAAGATGAGATACCACCTACACCTAGTAGTGGAAATATTGGTAGTATTGGAGTTGGAGTTGTTAGTGCTACAAGGGGTAGAAGACCACCAGTGGCTCCAACTTCTAATCGTAAAAAAAGAAGTCCGGTTTGGAAATTTTTTGAAATAATAGAAGGTACTGATAGAGTTAAGTGCAAACTTTGTAATGAAACTTTTAAACATTTGACCGGAGGTAATTTAGGGGGTACTTGGACACTTACTAGACATATGTCGGGTATCCGTCCCATAGAATGGGGAGTTAATGGGGATGGAAGTCAAACAACTATTAACCCTACCACTGGAGGTCTATTAAAATATGATAAAATGAGGGATCGGGAGGAACTAGCAAAAATGATTACTTTGGGTTGTTTACCTTTTTCTTTTGCTTCTTCATCGTATCTTATTATGTATATTCAAAGGATTTACAATCCATTATTTAAAGGTATCCCTAGAAGTACTTGTAGAGCAGATATCTTTAGACTTCATGGACAATATCAAACATACATACGTTATTTGTTTAGTCACCTTCCTTCTAGAGTATGTCTAACTTCTGATATTGGTCATGCTGTTAATGGAAATGATTATTTGACAATTCCATGCCATTGGATAGATAATAATACTTGTATGCAAAAACGTATTATCGCTTTTAAATATGATGAAGATCAGAGTCATAATGCTACGTTTATAAGTAGTACAATTGTTGACGTTGTTGAATTTTATAATCTACACCAAAAAATTTTGTGTATGTCTTTTGATAATGCTTCAAACAATAATGCTGCAGTTTCAATTTTAAAATTGCATTTGCAACCACCTCTTGATGATATTTTTCATGTTAGGTGTGCATGTCATGTTTATAATTTAATTGTTAAAAGTGGCCTTGATTTATTTTCAGTTGAGATTACTCATGTTAGAAGAGCAGTTGGTGTTATTCAGGGAAATAATAGACAATCTAGAATAAAAGAATTTAAGACAAAGTGTATGCAGTATAACCTTACACCTAGATTCATGACAGACGAAGTTGTTACTAGATGGAATTATACATATATATTTTTAAAATGTTGCTACAAATATAGATTTCCTATAATTGAAGTTGCTAATGCACATTGTACTGATCCTAGGCGTATGTTAACAAGTGATACTTGGGATGTCATTAATGATGTTGTTAAATTTTTACATAAATTTTATACTGCTACTGTTGTGTTTTCTGGCGCATATTACCCAACTGTTACTATGGCTTTAGTACATATAGCTGAAATTTTTTTGCTACTATATGAATTTAAGAAAAAAGAAAAATATATGGATGTTGTTGTAAATATGCAAGCGAAATTCAAAAAATATTTCTTTCCAATTCCTCAAATTTACTTAATTGGTGCAGTTTTAAATCCTTCTATTAAAATGTCTGATTGTCACCAATTAATGAATGCTTTATATACTTATATGGAGATTGGAGAATCTGAAACCCCAAATTTATATGATTCTATGAACAAACTAAATGAATATTTGCAACAACTATATAATTATTATGCAAATGAATGTGATAATACTGCTCGTGCTTCTGACAATGTTAATCCCGCTATGCAATGTAGCAGTTCTTCTAATGTGGATGATGAAGGTCTTGATAGTTTTAATATTTTTTCTACATTTTCTAACACTCAAACCAGTAGCAGGAATATTGATGAGCTTCAATTCTACTTGCAGAAGCAAAAGGAGCCTCGCACAAAGGACTTTTCACCGTTGGGATGGTGGCATGAAAATGCAAAGCAATTTCCTATTCTTTTCGCTATGGCTCGTGACGTGCTGAATGTGCCAATTTCTACCGTTGCATCGGAGAGTGCATTTAGCCGAGCAAGACAACAACTTGGAGACACCCGCCACCCATTGGGAAGCAATGCTTTGGAAGTTTTAGTATGTTTCAGAGATTGGATTAGATCGGAACGAAGAAATCAAGGAAAGGAAGATGTTGATAGCCCAGAAGACGAAGAACTTGGAGATATATTAACCCATGGAAACCCATCGGAATTTAACTCCCCAGAAGAAGGTCAATCGGTTCATATTGATTATGATGAACTTGCTAAGGCGATGCAAAACATTTGAAATTACTACTTCACTAGTTTACTTGTTAGAAAAAATGTAAACATTTTATTTTCTACTTATTAATTTGAAATTGAGAAATAAAGTAGCACTTGCAATAAGTGCAAATTTTTCCCATCTTACTTGTATTCATTCAATGATTACAAAGTATTAATATAATTATAACTTAATAGTTATACTTAATTTCAAAAAAAATTGAAAATATACTAAACCCGGCCCGGCCTCTTTCAACCCGTAACCCGTATGGTTCAATTTTAACCCGAACCAATCCGACCCCTTAAAAATCCGGTACTGTTCAACCCGGCCCGGACCGGCCCGGAACCCGGACGAGTCGAACAAAATCCAACCCGGCCCGGACCAGTTGAACCGTTAAACACGTTTAGTTTTAAATATCAAATATAGTTTATAAAAAAAAAACACTAAGAATATCAATAAACAGGAACACTCAATGGATGTAATATGGGTAAAATTTATGGTTAAAATAAATCTCAAATTTATTTTGGCAAAACTTATGGTTAAACGGGGCCTAAGAAAAGTTATTTCTTTGGTTTCCGTTTATGTAAACTTATTTCTTTTTGGTCTGTTAAAAAAGAATGATCCCCTTTTAAATTTGAAAATAATTTAGCTTAAACTTTCAATTTATTCATACTGAGAAGTTTTTATATTCACTAGAAATTTCTTTTTAACTTGTTTAGAATCATAAATTTATAAATTTTTTTTTTTAAAATTTCGTATTCAATCAAACAGATTTACATGAACGCTAGCTTTTGAGGAAAACCACAAGTTCGATGGAATTTATAAAGGAAGCTTTAACAAGGTATAGATTTATTTTTAGTAGTAGTATTTTGTAAGTAAAAATGATTGCTAGTGTGAGTGAGACTTGTTCAAAACGTGAAACATTTATTGGATATAGACAAATTAGAGGAGGAACTTGTACATGTTACAATGGTCCTCCACTCCTAACTGGAACTTTTGTCACTTCTTCTATCAATGACTGCTATTTCATACGGTCGTCAGTCCTTTTTTAAATGATAATTAATAATGTTTAATATTGTATGGTACACTTGCCCTTTTAGTCATTTTAAAGTAGAGGTGTCAATCGGGCCGGGTTGACCCGGGACCGGCACGGACCGGCCCAGTCAAACCCGGCCCAGACCGGACCGGTTTATAGCGGGGGGGGGGGGGGGGGAGGGCGGGCTGGGTTAGGGGGAGAAAAGGGGTTAGGACGTTAGGCGATTCCGTCCAATTGACCTGGACCGGACCGGCCCCGGAAGGAAAATTCCGGGCGAACCGGTCAACCCGGACCGGCCCGGACCGGTCCCCAACGGTAAAATTTTTTTTTTTTTTTAAAAAAAAAATTTTCTGAAAACATGGGGCCCACTTGACCGTTGGCAACGGTCCAGCACCGTTGCCCAACGGGACTTTTTGCATTTTTGGCCAATTTTGAGTTTTTTTTTGTTTTTTTTAAATTACATTATTAACCCTTCTTAAAATCTATAAATACCCTCCCCTCTTCTTCATTTCCTCACTCAAAATTATCTATCTCTCTCTCAATTCTCAAATTAGCAAATATCAATCACTCTCTTCTCTTCAATTTTCAAGAATTCATATTCTACTTTCATAATTTTATTGTCTTTATTTTCCCGAATTTAATTTATCGTAATTTCTTATTTGGAAATCGGCATTCGAAGCTTGATTCTTGAAGTTCAAGTGTTCAACATTGAAATACTTGCTTGACGTTTGTTCGTGGTAACACCGGATTTGCGTAATCAAGTGCTCAATTTATTGTCGAATTCGGTGCACTCTCTCCAACTCTTTCTCTTATTTAATATTTTAATTGCATATTTGATTTTAGCTTATATATTAATTTTTCCAATATGTTGAATGCTGCTAAAAGAGCGTGTAGAAAAGTTACTGGTAGGAGTGGAAGTGGAAGTGGAAGTAGTAAAAAAAGTCCTATAGCTTCTGGTAGTAATAGTAATAATGAACCAATAACACATGTTTCTGAATCATCACCTAATTTGCAAGATGTAAATATTG
The DNA here is from genome assembly GCA_034376525.1 of Nicotiana benthamiana. NCBI lineage: Eukaryota > Viridiplantae > Streptophyta > Magnoliopsida > Solanales > Solanaceae > Nicotiana > Nicotiana benthamiana. The sequence goes on along the minus strand of CM067334.1, from coordinate 108,400,584 downwards.
ATTATGAACAATTACACCAAGATTTCGGAATAGAAGATAACGAAATTGGAATAGAAGATGAGATACCACCTACACCTACTAGTGGAAATGTTGGTAGTATTGGAGTTGGAGTTGCTAGTGCAACAAGGGGTAGAAGACCACCAGTCGCTCAAACTTCTAAATCTAATCGTAGAAAAAGAAGTCCTGTTTGGCAATTTTTTGATGAGATAGAAGATAGTGATAGAGTTAAGTGTAGACTTTGTAATGAAACGTTTAAACATTTGACCGGAGGTAATTTAGGGGGGACTGGCACACTTATTAGACATATGCAAAAGTATCATCCTATAGAATGGGGAAATAATGGGGATGGAAGTGCAACAACACTTAACCCTACTACTGCAGGTCTCCTAAAATATGATAAAATGAGGGATCGAGAGGAATTAGCGAAAATGATTGCTTTGGGTTGTCTACCTTTTTCATTTGCTTCTTCCTCTTATCTTGTTACGTATATTCAAAGGATATACAATCCTATGTTTAAAGGTATCCCTAGAAGTACCTGTAGATCAGACATCTTTAGACTTCACAGCCAATATTAAACATACATACGTTATTTGTTTAGTCACCTTCCTTCTAGAGTATGTCTAACTTCTGATATTGGCCATGCTGTAAATGGAAATGATTATTTATCAATTACATGTCATTGGATAGATGACAATACTTGTATGCAAAAACGTATTATTGCTTTTAAATATGATGAAGATCAGAGTCATACTGCTGCATTTATTAGTAGTACAATTGTTGAAGTTGTCGAATTTTATAATCTAAACCAAAAAGTTTTGTGTATGTCTTTTGATAATGCTTCAAACAACAATGCTGCAGTTTCAATTTTAAAATTGAATTTACATCCACCTCTTGATGATATTTTTCATGTTAGATGTGCATGTCATGTTGACAATTTAATTGTTAAAAGTGGGCTCGATTTATTTTTACATGAGATTACTCTAGTTAGAAGAGCAGTTGGAGTAATTCAGGGAAATAATAGACAATCTAGAATAAGAGAATTTAAGAACAAGTGTATGCAATATAACCTTACACCTAGATTCATGCCCGACGAAGTAGTTACTAGATGGAATTATACGTATATATTTTTAAAATGTTGCTACAAATATAGATTTCCAATAACAGAAGTTGCTAATGCACATTGTACTGATCCTAGGCGTATGTTAACAACTGATACCTGGGAGGTCATTAGTGATGTGATTAAATTTTTACATAAATTTTATACTGCTACTGTTGTGTTTTCTGGGGCATATTACCCAACTATTACTTTGGCTTTAGTACATATAGCTGAAATTTCTTTGCTACTATATGAATTTAAGAAGAAAGATAGATATACGGATGCTGTTGCAAGTATGCAAGCAAAATTCAAAAAATATTTCTTTCCAATTCCTCCTGTTTACTTAATTGGTGCAGTTTTAAATCCTTCAATTAAAATGTCTGATTGTCAACAATTAATGAATGCTTTATACACTTATATGGAGATTGGGCCCACTGAAAGCCCAAATTTGTATGAATCTATGAACCAGCTAAATGAACATTTACAATATCTATATACTTATTATGCAACTCAATGTGATAATGCTCGTGCTTCAACTGCTGCAAATCCCACTATGCAATGTAGCACTTCTAATGTAGTCGAAGATGATGATGAAGGCATTGATAGTTCTAATATTTTTGCAACTTTTTCTAACACTCAAAGTAGTAGCAGGAATATAGATGAACTTCAATTTTACTTGCAGAAGCAAAAGGAGCCTCGCACCAAGGAATTTTCACCGTTAGGCTGGTGGCATGAAAATTCAAAGCAATTTCCCGTTCTTTTCGCTATGGCGCGGGATGTCCTGAATGTCCCAATTTCCACTGTTGCATCCGAGAGTGCATTTAGCCAAGCAAGACAACAACTTGGAGACACACGGCACTCATTGGGAAGCAATGCTTTGGAAGTCTTAGTGTGTCTAAGAGATTGGATAAGATCTGAACGAAGAAATCAAGGAAAGGAAGATCTTGATAGCCCGGAAGACGAAGAACTTGGAGATATATTAACGCACGGAAACCCATCCGAATTTAACTCTCCAGAAGAAAGTCATTCGGTTCATATTAATTTTGAAGAACTTTCTATTGCAATGCAAACCATTTGATGTAAATTGTAAACTAATTATGATACATTTTAGTTTTGAAATTTTGAATTTAAGAAATAAAGTAGCACTTGCAATAAGTGCAATTTTTTCCCCATCTTTTGTTGTGTTCATTCAATTATTACAAAGTATTAATATAACTTAATATTTATACTATACGTAATTTAAAAAAAAAAACCCGGCCCGACCCGGATCAACCCAGCCCGTTAACAACCCACCTCTAATTGAACCCGGACCGGACCGGCCCGGACCCGGACGGATCAGAAAAATTGGACCCGGACCCGGCCCGGCCCACCCGTTGGTCACCTATATTTTAAAGAGAATACTAGTAACATATTTCTCTTTTTAGAAACTATTTAATCTTAACATTTCTGTTATACATACCCCTAAGGACATGCCTTGTTAAAATTTTCTTGGTAAATTAATCATCTGAATTTATATCAGTCAATTTAGCAGCTTTCAAAGGACCCCAAAAACTCCAGCACATGAATGCCACATCCATATTGAAAAGAAATTAATTTGCGCCTCATATATTCTTGTCTTAAATGCCCAAAACCTACATTCCACTAATTATTAAATTGACATTTAAGTATAACAAATACTTGAACTTCCCTTTTCTGCTCCTCACCACAACACACAAAAAAGTAAAAGGAATAAAAAAGGACCATATTTGTTATTTTCTCTAAGCTAGGTGATATTGTAATGGAATCTGATTTTTTTAATAAAATGACATGTAGCTGAACAAATGAGTAATTAAAAAAACAAAAAGCCAATAAGTGCTGTCAACCGTATATACCTGGTAAATACACTGCCAAACAGAACAAGTGGTCATATTTTAAAGTCAATGAGGATCGCATTTAGTTATCATTTTGAACTATTGTCTAACAAAGTGTAGCCATATTAGTGCTAAGCATCGTTAAAATGCCAAAAAACATTTCTTAATTTTGCACGATAAGATGTGATTTTTGTATTGGTGAAATAAGATTGTGACACGTAGCACGGGCACATTTCGAGCAATACCGCAGTACTCGATATTTTATATTTAAGTTCCGTCTATCCTCTTAATCTTGATATTTTCCTTTTTAATTCAATTATTTTGGTTCAAACAGATTGCTAGAGGCCTAATAAAATAAATTCAATTGCTTAATCTAAAAATTAATTTTTTGATTAAACAGATCTCTTAAACCAACATCCTTCACAAAAATGAGGATCCTGTCATATATAGAATTCCATTTACGGTGAATTTTTATATTTAGAGAGATTTTAGGGTTTATTACTTGGTGGCTAAGTCGTCATTTCCCTATAAATAGAGGGTTCTATTGCATTGTAATTCATCCCATATTAATAAAAATTCCCCCTCTCTCTACTTTGCTACACAATACTCTTCTTCTTTTATTGTTTCATAACACGTTATCAGCACTAGGCTCTAACCAATTGAGTAGAAGCTTTGAGATTGAGAATAATGATAATGTTCTATGACCTTCCTTCATGATTGAATTGATTTAAGGTAAGTATTTTACTTTTCTCTTTCAAATTCTTGTCACATTTTCTATTACTACAACTTGTAGCGGGATAATCTATATGTGAAAAGCTACCCGCTTTATTCTCCAATTTGTACTACACAAACAAAAGAATGCCACAATAAAGTGGATGTTTATTGATATACAAACCTATATCATAATAAACATGGTTTATTGATAATTGCACATGTCATGATGTAAACATGAACTTATCAATATTGATAATTTATTCAGTTGACATAATCAGTTTAGTCATATCAATTTAAATATGATGTGCAAAAATAATAGAGAATTCACATGGGTAAATATTAAAGAACTAGAAAGTTCTTTACGGATTCTCTTATATTGCTTGTTCTCATTAATTAATTGATCAACTAAAGTTGAGATTGAATCCCATGGATTCTTAAAATATCAAAGGTGAATATGGGCACATTCACCTGCCTTGTATACCACATAAGATGCATCTATGAGATGATTACATGTGCGATTATTATTAACCTGCAACCTGGCCGATTCTTGCGAGGTAACTTGCTTAGTAATTTAATTTCGAGCATAATTTCCAGATTTTCTATTCAAGAAGTTCATCTTGATAAGTTGGTTTACATCATAGTTGGTTTAGCAAAATAATTTATTGAGTGCCTCCACTTAATAGCTAAACTGCTTCTTATGAGGACAAAGTTATATATATCAATTTGATATGTGTTTTATATACGAAAGTATATTGCATTCTCCCCTCACAAATGATTCAGGGTCAGGAACCAAATAATTTCACCTTATTATTATTGATGTGCGATTTATATTTTCATTAACACCATAATGCACAAAGATTGATTTCCAAAGTTGAGGAAGCAAGTTAGTTTTTCTAACATGAGGGGGAGACAAGATACAATAGTTGAAAAAAAAAGTTACATAGAATGAATTATTATTTATACATATAGATCCTCGAATAGGATAATATGAACTTGAAGTTCATAAAAGGATAATTCATTTGCAGTATATTGCAAAGCATGCCATACGCATTTGTTGACCCAAAGAAAGTAACTATATTCTCATTGCAAATGCTCATATTAAATTCTAGAAGGACAAAGTCTATGGTACCCTTAAAGCGTATAGACAAGTCGGTTTCAAATAAAACTTCTTGATAAAGAAGATGAGCAAATGATCAAACTGATCATAATAAGGAGGCAAGTGATCTAGAAAATCACATGACATAATACTTCATAAAATCTCATGAGAGATTCAGGTACCTGAATATATGAAAGAAGATCTCTATGTTATGTCTTTATGAATATTTATTGGAACCGATATAAAATATCGACGAAATCTATCGTAGCGCTAAGTATAGATGATGATCTTAATTCTATCGAATATAGACACAAAAGTATTAGCCAAATGGAAGAGATACAATTCAAGTAGAATTGATTCCATATGAAAGACATGTAGTTCAAATGCTTGAAAGTATAAAGTCAATGGTATGTGCAATCAGTTTTCGATATCTTATATGTCTAGCATGACATGAAAACTTGATATGAATCTAAGTCTATTATGGCTTATATGACAATCCATGAAGGATTTAAGTTGCTTGAAGCATCTACAACTCTTGATCTTGAAGTACCATTTCCTCAGTGTAATTTATGCACATATGTATCTTGCTATAACTATAAGCATGATAATATGATAGGGAGAATCTCTATTGAAATATAGAAAAGGCCACTCAACGGCATTTTATGAAGATTTCAAGGTGCAATATATTCATTCAAGTTAATATGGTTGATTTAATTATCATGTCTTTACCAAATATCGTTTTGAAGATGATGCACAAGATTGGAACGCAAATGCTTAAAGATGTGAATTGATGCTCTCATCAGGGAGAGTTAATTCGCGTTGCACTCTTTTTCCCTTATAAGGTTTTGTCCCACTGGGTTTTCCTTGCAAGGTTTTTAACGAGGCAACCAAAAGGCGTATTATTAGATAAGTGTACTCTTTTTCCTTTTCTAGATTTTTTTCTCATTGGATTTTATTTAGTTAAGGTTTTAACAAGACACATTATCTGTTGAATAGACATTCATGGCGGAGTATTATATATAGAATTCCATTTATGGTGAATGTCTATATTTAGAGAGATTCTAGGATTTATTACTTGGTGGCTAAGTCACAATCTCCCTATAAATAGAGTGTCCTATTCCATTGTAATTCGTCCCATATTAATAAGAATTCCCTCTCTTTCTACTTTGCTCTACAATACTCTTCTTCTTTTATTGTTTCATAACAGATCCTATATTAATTAAGTATATGTGTTTACCATCAGCTTTTAACAAATTTCTCTAGATACAGAATTCGAACATTAGTATATACCAACTATATAGGAGACTATAAATTAGGCTCAAAATACCATAGACTGCACTAGCTAATTTTATTTATATGAATTTATTTATTTACCTGAGCAAGCTAATTAAATTTGTTCTGAACTTTTTTCGTGGACACGTTATATATTCCTAACTACATTCTCCTTGATCTTGTTTTTGAGAAAGTGATTTCTTATTATACATAATTAATTATACATAATTTATGGTTATGAACTTTCACCATATAATATACGTAAACTATAACCAACTAATTTGTGAAAATAGTTTAATAAAATCCAAATACAAGTTCATCTAGTACTTAAATAGCTTTTATTACAACTTTCCATTAATATATATTGTTTGGCGTGAAATACAACGTAGAAATTGATAACACATAGAAACGTAAGTAAAATATCCCATTCTAATCTTTTTATTATAATATAGATAGGTTTATTGGGGAAAAACTGAATTTATATATAGAAAATGACGTGTCATGACATGTGTATTAGTCAAATTGGTTAAAGCATTATAATCAGCCATGAGGTACGGGCAATAACAGATACATGAGAAGAAACTTAAAGAGGCATGAGTTGTTATTCATAACAAGAGGCTCGTACCTATTCAAGTCATTTAAAGCTCGAGGATCAGAAGAAATTAAAGGAATGAAATCTGATGACACAGAAGAGGCCAAATTCAACATTAAATGCCAAATATATTAGAGAGTTTGTATTTAATGTAAATGATTGAGTAACGTTTCTTTTAATGTCAATAATTGCCTCATTAAGACAAATGCATTATACATTCTCCTAGAATCGACTATAAAAGGAGAAGGTCTTAGCATCTGTAAGAAGAGAAATACGACTGAGACACTACTGAAATACAATCTGATTTCTTTGCTTTCTATTTGCTCTCAAAATCTTTTCTTATTTTTGTCTCTTGATTATCAGTAACCCGAGTTTCTATTAATTTCTAGCTTTGACCGAAGACTCATGTTTTTTGGTTAAACAAATTGGTTCCGTTGCCAGAAATCTGATAATTTTCTTCTATTATGGCAAACAACAACAATGACAACACCTTGGGAAACCAGGAAAATCAAACTCAGCAAAATCAAGGAGATTTACAAAATATTAACCTGGTTCTTTCCCCCCACGGTTCACCACGACAATCTCGTGAAGGCACTCCTGCTCCTGAGTCTCATGCTGGTGAACATGAGCAATCTGAACATTTTGAAGAGGCAGATGAAGCTTTACAAAAAGTAATTGATGCATGGGTTAGCAAAACTCTTCAGGCTCTAGTTAGTCGATTACCTGTTGCACCGCCCACACCTACGCCCAATAACAATATGTTGGAGAATTCCCGTTCTGGTCTTGTTAATTCTAAAAATAGAGGAAACAGCTCAAGGAACAGAATGACTGCATAGAGCAAATCCCTAGAGTTCCACCAGTAATCAAAGGAGTGGATATGGATAAATATTCACAACAACCTTGGAAACCAAGTGTTGTTCCCCTTCCAATCCCTAAAAAGTTCAGAATGCCTGACATACCAAAGTACGACGGCACAATAGACCCACGTGATCATGTAACTGCATTCATAATAGGCGTAAAAGGCAATGACTTGACCAAGCAAGAAATTGAATCAGTACTGGCCAAGAAATTTGGAGAAACACTCACCAAGGGTGCATTACCCCTAGTATTCTCTTTTATCTGAAAACTCTATAAATTCTTTTGCTTAACTTGCTGTGAGCACGTGATTTTTGCCCTAAGTGAATTATTCCCAAGAACTCAAATAAAATAATTTTCTTTCATTATTTTACAATTTTGTAAATTTTGTGTTATTTTCTATTAGTTGTTTGCATTTTATTGGTGCATTTTAATTCGTATGAGAATATACAAAAAATAAACTTGGCATTTGTTTAAGGGATAAGTACTAGTTAGAATTCCTTAAAAAAAATAATAAATATGATATTTTTTGCATTTTTAGTTTTAATTTGTCTTAATGTGTGTTTAATTAGGAATTAGGGTATTTAAGAATATAATTTTTAGTGTTAATTTGGTTTAAGTTTTGTTTTAGCATTTAATAAAATCAGAAAAAATATACAAATACAAAATGAAACAAAATAAATAAATAAGCTCCTTTTGCTCTTCTCTTTCTGTGTCTATTGATTTCCCGCCCACTCACATTTTCTTTATCGAATCTTTCTAGGCAGATAGGACAACTCCTGCTTGCTCTTGGCCTTGGCTGCTTAGAGACATTCCTTTAGTTCGTCTTAGAGAATGGAATTCCTAATTCCGTTTTCGTCTTTCTTATTGTAGGTTGGTTATCTGTTTCATTTTGAATTCCATCTCTTGCTATAAATGAAGAAAACAAATGAAAAAAAAAAAACAAATAATGGAAAGCGTCGTCTTGATAGAATCCTCGAAATTGGGTCTCTTGTTAATGAAATCTTGGCCCAAATCAAAGCCACACCCATTTCACAGCCCAACCCATTCCCAAACCCGGTCCGACCCCATTACCTTCGAAACGACGTCGTTCCAATTACCCCAATCCTGTAAGTCCATTCCTCGTGATCAACGGTTCATTACCGTTCAAAGAAATTACATAAAAGATATAATTTCTTTACAAAAATCAGAGACACATTCATCTTCCTCGTACAACCTTCACCGTCCGCCTCATACCACCGCACGCCGTCGGCCAGAAATTGCCTCCGCCGGCGGCAGTTGTCCAATCACCCAGAAAATTACACCATGGCATCCACACGTCCTCCTCTCTTTGAATCCTTAAATGGTTTCCCTCAAATCCTTGTCAAGGGTTTCGAATATTGCATCAAAGATTTGGCTAAAAACCCTGGGTCACTGAAATTCGCCCAAATTAACACCAAGTCATCTTCTCCTTTCCCTTATCCCTAATCCCTAACCAAAACCCCTCAAATCCTGTCGGAACCCGTCGAATTTCAAATGTAGGGTTCTTAGGTTCGAACCTATTTTATCAGGTTTTTGAAGTCAGTTGGTTTTTGGTTAATATTATATGCCTATTTCTGACGAAATAGACAAATAACATTAACCAGAAATAAAATTCGACGGTTTAGCCTCATGAAGTCCAAAATAAGTAAGTTTATCATTTCTGTTTATTTTCCTTTCAGTTCAAATTTAGTGTTCATTCGTTTGGTTTTGGGTGTTAATTCAGAATTGTAAATTTGTTCCAAATGTAGTTAGTCTATTCCCTGTGTCTGTGTTAATCGTGGTTCAGAATTTGACCTTAGTAGTTCAATTTAATTGTTGTTCTGATCATTGAATCCTTCATTTTTGTTTTGATGCTATTTGATCTAATTTGAATTCGAGCTTAAATTGTTGTTGAGTTTGATGATTTGAATCATAATATTGTTCTGCTAAGTTTGGAGTTTGGCATTAATGTGACATTGGTTTAGATTTAGCTTTAGTATTTTCGTGTTAATTAGGAGTTAGTTTAGATTAATTAATCAATTATTATGTTTTCTTATTGGTATGGTTTGGTTATAGCTGATTGGTTTGACCATAATTATTTGGTTGGTTAACTAAGACTAAGGGCTGGGGTTAATTTATCAGGTAGATAAATTTAGGGGTATTCAAGGGCAATTTAGGTATTCCTAGATAGAAAGAATGTTGTAGGTTACACTAGAATCATCTTGAATCTTCTACAATAGGACTTTAGGTAGAATTTTAGAAGTTTAGGTGCACTAACTTGAGTAACAAGTCAGTAAATTAGGGACTACTAAATAAAATCTGAAATAAAAGAGGGGAAAAAGGTGTGAACAAGATCTATAAGCTTCCCCTTTAAGCTTTCCTATAAAAGGCAGCTTACTTGCCTTAAGTCACAAGTTTTGGAGCTCTAAATTTCCCCCCAAAATAGTTTCTCTCCAGTCCCAGATCTGAGAATAGAAGTTCAAAAATTCAAAAACAAAAATAATAGAAAAACCGTCAAAAATCCAAAAATAAATACTGCTCCATTAGAAATTTTAGGTTAATTTCTATTTGTAGCTATTGAATTACAAGTTTTTAGTTTAGTTTCTGATTGCCCTAGTTTAAGAGATCTCCTAGTTTGTTTTCGATTGGTTTTTGGTCTCAATTCAGTTATTCTGGGGTTAGCTCTTGGGTGTTATGTTTTTGTGAAGTATTATGGTGCATTTTCAAGCATATCTGGGTGCAGTCAAGTGATTATGATCAATTTCCTAACTCTGTTTTGCTCTCAAAATCTTCTTGAGCTGTTACCTGACTTGCTGTGTATTACTGTTGCTGATTTCTTCTTCTCCTTCATTGTATTTCCATTGCCATGTACACACTTTGAGACTATGTCAATGTATCTTCACTTGTTGATCTTGAAATAAAACTGAAGTTGAATTTTTGTTGAGGAACTGCAACTTAAACCATTAAATTGAATTAGGACTGTTCTGAAATGTAATAACTGGAGACTGTTTAGTTTGAACTCATTAGATAAATTCCTATGAACATGAAATTCTGTAGTTCGTAGTTTTTTTATTTGACTTAGTTCGTGTTATTGAAGTAGTAAAGTCTGAATTCATATTAAATTAGAAATAGACGTTGGACTGTTTAGCCTGATAGCTTGGTGATAGTTACTCACCTTGATATAGTCTGGTTTGCTTGTGTAGTTTAATTTTCGAAATTAGAAAATAGCTTGAACCAGAAATGAGTTCGAGATTTATTCAGTATATGGACCTCTGTTTAAGTACAACATGATAAAAGTTTTTTAGTAGCAAGGTCAGTATTTAGCTTTAAAATAACATACATTTGAGTGTTTATTTAGTAAGTTAAGCTTGAAATATCTAAAATTAATTAGTTTGCTTTGTGCTTATTAAAACCACGCTTCCAATTGGCTTTTAGCTAAAATAGATAAAATGATCTAAGCCTTAAACTGGAATGATGTTCTTCCTCGTTAGCAGTTGTTGAGTGCACCTTGAATAACTTGAAGCCATCTCAGTGCACATTTGTTCAAATTGAGTTGAGACTTGATCTGATTTAACAATTTAAAAACTTAACAATCCACATTTAAACAGTTGGGCTTCGGTGCTTTTAACGGATGGCCCAGGCCTGTGAATGTCCAACCTTGAGCATACTTGAGTGTTATTTCTTTTTAACGGGCCGTGTTCAAGACCCGAAATGGTTAAGGGTCAAAAGTCATAAGAGTTCAGGGACCCCAAATATAGTAGCATTTCAACGATATTAATTAGTTAGGACCTTTTCTTTATTATAAGACACAAATAAAAATAGAAAATCATAGTTGCTTTTTAGGTTTACCTTTTAAACAATAAATGAGATGAACCTCGCTAAACAAAACACATAAATTGTAGGGCCATGTTTCGATGTTCGTATTAAAATGCTTAGATTTTGAGACGAGCCGTTTAGCGAATTTCACGGCCTTTCCCCTTAGTCTCTTTAGGCACGCTTTTAATAATTTACCTTCCTAAACTTGGGGTACGCATTTGTGTGACCCAAATTCAAATCTCAACGAAATCAAAATGTGTCAACAACCACAGGTGTATTTATGTGACGTGGTTCGAGATACATTTTTATGACGTTGCAATTCTCATTAAAATATTAATAAAAGCGATTTATGGTTGAAAATCACATAAGTTAAAACATATTTTGAAATCAGATAAATCCACATATAACAATTGAGCGACCGTGCTAGAACCACGGAACCCGGGAATGCCTAACACCTTCTTCCGGGTTAATAAAATTTCTTACTCGGATTTCTGGTTCGCAGACTGTTAACAAAGTTATATTTTCCTCGATTCGAGATTATAATGGTGTCTTGGGACACTGTAATTCTCCCAAGTGCCGACTCTGATTTTTAATAATAAATCCCGTTTCGATTGTCCTTTAATTAGAAAAACTCATTTATGCCCTTGTAGGTGTAGTGAAAAGGGAGGTGTGATAGCTCTGGCAACTCTGCTGGGAAAATAAACCCAGAACTTCGGTTCAGGGTTTATGAATTCGAGCTTAGAATAATTTTTTTATTTGGCTTTATCTGATTTCCTACATGTTTCCTGCCAAATATGTTAAATGCTTTACCACTTTGATATTATCTGAACTGTATATAAACTGTGTCGAAACTGTTCTCTTCTCACCTCCGGGGATGTGATTACTAGTTGAGACTCCCTATTCTGTTAGTGTCATACTATGAAATAAGAGAGACTCGGATAAGTTACAAAGCCAGACGATTTCGTGGTTCCCCGTGTACGTAGCCACCTCTTCGACTCGACTTATTCGCTCGGGTACACTATTTAGAACACATACCCGGGTTTTGAACCTAGAATAACTTGACTTCATGCCGTATCCCTAGTAGGAACACTTATTTGCATCATGTTGCATTTGACTTAGGGGACTCAACACAGGGGATGAGTCCGTTTAGGACAGGTAACCTGAAATGAAAAAGATCATCCTGATGCATCTTACGTGGTGCATATGCATTTTTTTTGTCTCGGACTTGCATGCTGACCTGCTTTGGAGTATTTTGGAAAATTGAAAAAAAGAGAGAAATAACAGTGTAGAGAGTTAATTATCTGTTTTAGAAAAAATAACCAATGTCAAAATAGTGTTGAAACTCTGCCCATTTTTTGAGAAAAATGAAAAAAAAGGGAAAAGAATTTTTTTTTCAAAAATTGTTTATTTTATTGGTGAAGAAAAAAGAAGAACCAAAAGAGTTTTATTTTCAAATAGTTTATTGAAAAAGGAAATATAAAAAGAGTACTGTTTTCCGAAATAGTGTATTTGTCAAGGAAAAAGAGTCTTGTTTTTCGAAAATAGTTAGTTTATTGGCCCGAATTACGCATGTTTGATTTTCATCGGATGTGAGATATGTAGGCATCCCTCATCGGGTCCAACCTCCCCTTTGCAAAAATAGCCAAAAAAATATCTATGCTATAAAAATTGGCATGAATGTCAAGTGAAGCCAATTTTGTCAGAAATAGCCGAATGTCCCTAAAAGAGCGCCGGAAGGCTGCTTCTGCAAGAACATCTACCTTTTGGCCAGTGTTCAAGGTTTTGGATGGTTAGCCAACACGACCTTAAAATCTTCATCCCCGAGGTCTGAAATGCCGTGTTTGCAAAACCAGGTCTTTATTTTGGAAAAATAAGAAAAAGAGTCATAGATCAAGTGAATACCGTTTGGATTTTGGTCAAAAGAAGCCGATCCAACTTTGGCGGCATCTTAAACCATTCTTGCTGAGATAGCCCTAGAGTATCTTTCAGTTGTCGAAAAGCTATTTTTGTAAAAGAATGGACAATTTTGTGGAGTATCATAAAATTATCCTCGCCGGCCTCAAAATTCATGCGAAATTGGGAAGGGGCCACATTTAAAAGATAACCATTTGGTTAAAATTGACATATAAGGGAAAAAATCTTTCAGTTTGTTTTTCTTTTGATTAGAGTATGTAGGTTTTTTGATAAGTGCATGGCCTACATCAACATTGCCAATTCTCACTGGTATAGTAAAGCTCCTTGATCCTTAGGCTTTTGAGGAAGCTTATTTTGAACCCTCAAAGTGCACTCCTGTAAGTGCAACTGTTTCAAAATTTGTCAATCTCCTTTTGTTCGACACAATATCTTTCAAGTAATTGGCATACTTTGGAATGCCCCGAATCGCATCTACCAACAGAATGTTCGATTGAATTTGATTCAACACAGTGAAGAATTTGTTGAACATGTGATCGTCATTCTTCTTCTGCAACCATTGTGGGAATGGTGGTGGTGGTCTTGGAATGTTCAAAGGTGTTGGGATTGCACCATCTGTCTTTTCCTCCTGTGTTGCTTTGGGAATTAATTCACCTTCAACTATTTGCTTGTTCTTTTTCTTCGATGGCACTTCTTCTAACTCCTTCCTGTCCTAAATGTAATTGCACTCACTTGAGGATTTTTTTCTGTATCACCTGGAAGAGCACCTGCAGGTGTAGTATTTTGATTTGCAGCTAACTGTCCCATTTGCCTTTCAAGATTCCTAAAGTCCGTTCTGAGCTGTTGATTATCTTGCAATAATTTTTTCAACTAACCATTTGTGATTTCTTCTACTTGTTGTGGTGGCCTTTGAGGTTGATTAACATTTCCTTGGGGTCTAAATTGATTTTGATTTGATTGATTCCCACCCCAAGAGAAATTAGGATGATTCCTCCAATTTGGATTGTAAGTGTTCCCATATTGGGCTTGTTGATTCATCGGGCCTCTTTTTTGTTGCCCAACATAATAAATAGATTCAGGATTTACAAGGCACATGTCACTCGTGTTGCTGTCACCACACATTTCACAACAACTTGACATTTGTTAAACATGCTGCATTGGTTGTGATGGTCCCATTGTCATTCTGGTCATTTGTTTGCCAATTTTGCTAAATCTGCTCTCATGGCGGAAAATCCAGTTCAAGTAACCCTGCTTTCTGTTTCATTGCTCTCCTTGATTCTTCTTCACCTTGCCAATTATGATCTTTAGCAGTAAAGTTATTCAGCAGAAATTGTATTTCACTGTATGGTTTTGCCATACAACTACCTCCACAGCTGAATCAAGATTCATTTTAGAAGTTTCGTCTAATCCATCAACAAAATTATGGCCCAATACTTCATCAGTTTGACGATGATGAGGACAATCTCGAAGTAGTTTCTTGTATCTTTCCCAAGCTTGGCAAATTTTCACCATCATGTTGTTGAATCCCAAGAATCTGACTCTGCAAAAAAACATTGTCTTTTTGGTGGGGAAAAACTTGATTAGGAATTTCTTTTCTAAATCATCCCAATAGTGGATTGAATTAATGGGCTCTTTCTTGTCCGAATGTAAGCGGGCGTTGCCTGCACAAGACTGTAAATATATGTATATATATAGGCTTACCTTTTCGACTGCTGGTGTTGTGTTGATTCCTAGTTTTCCCTTGTTCTTTAGATTTTTCTATGCATTATGTTCAAAGGGCGATCTGCCTTAGAGTGAGACTCTGGTAGGCGTGTTAAGTCCATTGTGTCTTTTGTCGTAATGATGCCGACGACCTTGACCATGATAATGATGGTGACCTTGGCTAGGTAGGTGACTTCGACTGTCGTCGAATCGCTTGCCTTAGTCGGAAATTAGGTTGGCCATTTAGCGGTGATAGACTTGGCCATGATTAAGCGCTTTTGTTTATCGCTTTCTTTTACTTGGTGTAAATAATTTGTGGCAATTATTTGGTGGTAGTGGCACTTACACTCAGTCCCAGTTCGGGCGTGGTCGAACTACTGGCCGTGATGGTAAGACGCGGCCTTGTACTTTGACCGGGGCCAAACTTTACGTGGCCCAAATTTTAGCTCAAGTTGGGCGTACTTACTTGAATGGCGATGAAGATTGACTTGTTTCTCCATCCGTTGCTCTTTAGTTTTGAGGAAGAAGGCGTTCGGCTTTTTTATTAGAGAGAGATTGGTTTGTAATGGTGACGGCGTATGGCCTGAGTCTCAATTCGACTTGTAGTTTGAACTTTTCGGAGAAGGCTCGTAGCCCGAATCGCTGTTCGACCGTAGTTGAATCTCGTAAATTTTTTTATGACGAAGGAGCATGGCCTGAGTCCGAGTTCAACTTTTAGTTGAACTTTTTGATGAAGACTCGTGGCCTGAATCGTTGTTCAACCGTGGTTGAATCTTGTAACTTTTTGGGGGCGAAGGTGCATGGTCTGAATCCCAATTCAACTTGTTGTTAAACTTTTAGGTGAAGGCACGTGGCCTGAGTTGCTGTTCAACTGTAGCTGAATCTTGCAATTCTTGATGGCGAAGGCGCATAGCCTGAGTCCCAGTTCAACTTGTAGTTGAACTTTTTGGTGAAGGCACGTAGCCTGAGTCGTTGTTCAACCGTAGTTGAACCTTGTAATTTTTTGTTGGCGAAGGCGCATAACCTGAATCCCAGTTCAACTTGTAGTTGAACTTTTCTGTGAAGGCACGTAGCCTGAGTCTCTATTCGACCGTAGTTGAACCTTGTAATTTTTTTTTTGGCAAAGGCGCACAGCCTGAGTCCCAGTTCAACTTGTGGTTGAAATTTTTGGTGAAGGCACGTAGCCTGAGTCGTTGTTCGACCGTAGTTGAATCTTGTAATTTTTTATTGGCGAATGCGCATAGCTTGAGTACCAGTTCAACTTTTAGTTAAACTTTACGGTGAAGGCACGTGGCCTGAGTCGCTGTTCAACCGTAGTTGAACCTTGTAATTTTTTGTTAGCGAAGACGCATTGCCTGAGTCCCAGTTCAACTTGTAGTTGAACTTTTCTGTGAAGGCACGTAGCCTGAGTCTCTGTTCGACCGTAGTTGAACTTTGTAATTTTTTTTTGGCAAAGGCGCACAGCCTGAGTCCCAGTTCAACTTGTGGTTGAAATTTTTTGTGAAGGCACGTAGCCTGAGTCGCTGTTCAACCGTAGTTGAATCTTGCAATTTTTTATCGGCGAATGCGCATAGCTTGAGTACCAGTTCAACTTTTAGTTAAACTTTTCGGTGAAGGCACGTGGCCTGAGTCGCTGTTCAACCGTAGTTGAACCTTGTAATTTTTTGTTAGCGAAGGCGCATAACCTGAGTCCCAGTTCAACTTGTAGTTGAAATTTTCAGTGAAGGCACGTGGCCTGAGTCTTTCAACCGTAGTTGAACCTTGTAATTTTTTGTTGGCGAAGGCGAATAGCTTCAGTCCCATCTCAACTTGTAGTTGAACTTTTCGGTGAAAGCACGTGGCCTGAGTCGCTGTTCAACCGTAGTTGAACCTTGTAATTTTTTTTTGGCAAATGCGCATAACCTGAGTCCCAGTTCAACTTGTAGTTGAACTTTTCGGTTAAGGCACGTGGCCTGAGTCGCTGTTCAACCGTAGATGAACCTTGTAATTTTTTGTTGACAAAGGCGCATAGACAGAGTCCAAGTTCAACTTGTAGTTGAATTTTCTTTGAAGGCACGTGGCTTGAGTCGCTGTTTAACCGTAGTTGAACCTTGTTTTTTTTTATTGGCGAAGGCACATAGCTTGAGTCCCAGTTCAACTTGTAGTTGAACCTTTCGGTGAAGGCACGTGGCCTGAGTCGATGTTCAACCGTAGTTGAACCTTGTAATATTTTGTTGGCGAAGGCGCATTGCCTGAGTCCCAGCTCAACTTGTAGTTGAACTTTTCGGTGAAAGCACGTAGCCTGAGTCGCTGTTCAATCGTAGTTGAATCTTGCAATTCTTGATGGTGAAGGCGCATAGCCTGAGTCCCAGTTCAACTTGTAGTTGAACTTTTTGGTGAAGGCACGTGGCGTGAGTCGCTGTTCAACCATAGTTGAATCTTGCAATTCTTGATGGCGAAGGCGCATAGCCTGAGTCCCAGTTCAACTTGCAGTTGAACATTTTGGTTAAGGCACGTGTTCAACTGTAGTCGAACCTTGTAATTTTTTGTTGGCGAAGACGCATAGCCTGAGTCCCAGTTCAACTTGTAGTTTAACTTTTTAGTGAGGGCACGTGGCCTGAGTCGTTGTTCAACCGTAGTTGAACCTTGTAATTTTTTGTTGGCGAAGGCGCATATCATGACTGCCAGTTCAACTTGTAGTAGAACTTTTTGGTGAAGGCACGTGGCATGAGTAGCTGTTCAACCGTACTTGAACCTTGTAGTTTTTTATTGGCTAAGGTGCATAGCCTGAGTCCCAGTTCAACTTGTAGTTGAACTTTTCGGTGAATGCACGTGGCCTGATTCGCTGTTCTACCGTAGTTGAATCTTGTAACTTTTTGTTGGCGAAGGCGTATAGCCTGAGTCACAGTTCAACTTGTAGTTGAACTTTTCGGTGAAGGCACGTGGGCTGAGTTGTTGTTCAACCATAGTTGAACCTTGTAATATTTTGTTGGCAAAGGCGCATAGCTTAAGTTCCAGTTCAACTTGTAGTTGAACTTTTCGGTGAAGACACATGGCCTGAGTCGCTGTTCAACGGTAGTTGAATCTTGCAATTCTTGACGGCGAAGGCGCATATCCTTAGTCCTAGTTCAACTTGTAGTTGAACTTTTCGGTGAAGGCACGTCGCCTGAGTCGTTGTTCAACCGCAGTTGAACCTTGAAATTTTTTGTTGGCGAAGGCGCATAGCCTGAGTCCCAGTTCAACTTGTAGTTGAACTTTTCGGTGAAGGCACGTAGCCTAAATCTTGTTAGGTCAGTGTTTGAGAGCTGAATCGCGGTTTTGATTCGAGATCCTGAGCAGCTCACACGTTATCTTCCCAATCTGGGTATGCAAGCTGGCTTGAGGTGACTCTCGGTTCAAGATATCTTCATGCTGATTTCCAGCTGGATTCCGTATCTGGGACGCGAGAGGTACCTTACAGAGATCCTCCCTCGGGGGAGGGGGGGGGGGAGGGGAGCTGCTTCTTCTTATTGCTTGCACTATCTGAGAGAAGAGTGTAGAGATCTTTTATTGATAAGATTGATTTGGTCTGCCTCTCCGTGGAGAGGTTCAGAGCCTTACAATCATGTTCTCTCTTTTCTAGGGAATAGTCACGAAGAAGAAGAAAAACAACTCACTTTCTAGGGTTCCTTCTCTTAGTATTTATAGATGTAAGATGTATGAGCTGGCAATGACGGACGTGACTATACTGATGTCCGTCCTTACTATGGCGGATATGCCGTAGCCTTAATGATCGAGTCGGCTGATAATCGGGCATCTTAGTTAATAAGTGGTCATACCATTTATTAACTATGAATTAGTTTAGAATATAATTAATCTCGTTAATTATCTCGAGGTCATATTTTGACCCATACAAAATCAATTACTTAAATGATTACTTAACTATTCGAAATTATCTAATAAAGTTATATTTCTTTCGTTTATAACAAAAAGAAATCACTAAACCGTGCATATAATCAGAAAGGTCACTCGACCATCTTTGTCAAACTTTTGATGGAACTCAAGAACTTCACCCAATATATTTCTAGAGAAAGAAAGACCTTCCTCATTAAAAATTCAAATAGTATTAAACTATCAAATAGTCCCTAAAATTCAAAACTTTCAAAAACTGTACGCTAAAGCTAAACAGTTTATTCCCTAATTCTGATACTAGTCCATTGTGTAATATTTCGATAATGTCCACCCAAGAATAGTGTCGAGAGAACCCTACAGTTCAAAGGAAGTCCCAAATAATTAGCGTAACGTCAAATCAAACAGCCCATTAAAATTGGGATTGCAAGAATCATTTGAGACTTGGGTAAAATTATCTTACTAATAAATGTGGCAGACACAACAGAATAAAGGTGTTGAAAACCATTTCTATTCTTTTCACCATTTCATTTGTTTCATTGAATGTAGTCCACAAAGACAGGCTTCTCAGCTATTACTGGACCACTCTATGTTAAGGGGACTCATGCCCAACAAGCATAATAATTTGTACTCCCTCCGTTTTAATTTACGTGAATCTGTTTGATTATGCACGGAATTTAAGAAAAAAATAATATTTTTTTTGGAATTTATGGTCCTAAACAAGTCCAAATGGGGTCCAAAGTATTTGTGTCATTATAAAAGCTTCTCATTAAGGGTAGAGTTGTAACTTTAAGCTAAACTGTTACCAAATTTAGAATTTTTTTTTTGAAACGGACCAAAAAGAAAATAGGTTCACATAACCTAAAACAAAGGGGTACTATTTACTCTCAATAATATATAAAGATTCCTCGTAGAGTTGAGGTTTTATTAATTCATCGCCCTTCCATAGAGGTCTTCGGGTAGTGTTTAACACGTTTAAAACTCTTCAACACTTTGTAAGACTAGGGGCGAGTTATCATTTGAGTTGTGGGTTTGATCGTACTCAATAATTTTTATTTAAATTTTGTATTTACTTTAAAAAATTTATTGTATATGAATAAATTATTAATTTTAAATTTAATTACTTAAAATTATTAGAATATCAAATCCTAAGCTTTAAATTCTGACATTGCCTAGATGTAAGAGCTTTCAAATTCTTTCATGACTTAGGTGCAACTTGTCTTTCATTTGTGTTATTCCTTTTGCAGACCATGAAGAGCATTTTTTCAACTTTTGCCATTTCATTTACTAATAATTAATACCAGTACTGTTACTACATAAATCTATAATCTTGGGTTTTTTCGTTTTGTTTCCAAATATTCTTTTCCATATTTATGCATTCAATAGAAATTTAAAAGAAAAAAGACGAAGAAGAAAGATTAGGTCCCTAATCATCTTTGCTGTCTCATAACGACAGAATTTCTAATTCGATAGGGTTCGAGTATTTATTTTCTTTTCTCTACTATGTGCAATATTTTTAAGAAACACGATATATATTTTGGGATTTTATATCCTGAAGCAATTTTTTAATAAAGAAATAACTTTTTTGAATGAAATAGAATGACAAAAACAAATGATGAAATAACAATAACAACATAGTAATAATGAAACTACGATCAAACTATTGGAGTTTGTAGACATTCAAATTTTATTCAATTTTGATCCATGTAAAATCTGGTCTTAACTCAAATACATAACATGCTGGACCAAATCAAGTTAAATTATTTAAGGCTAAGAAATGGATTTAAATCATAAGTCCATCTTTATCTGGGTTAGTTCATTGAGTTGCCTTCAAGAGATGAGCTCACTTTATTAGATCAAGGTTCATGCTACGTATCAAATGATATGGCACGCCAAATCTCGAGGACCAATAAAATCATGTCACTGCATATGTAATGTAGCATGTCAAATCAAATTCAAGGACCAATTATATGTCGCCAAGTGTTCAAAATGACAGGTCCCATCAATTATATGCAAGTTTATCACAACGATAAGTTTGATGACTAAAATTGAAGGAAAAAAGTTCGTATTCACCCAACAACTATAAATAGGGCCCCCCACAAGGCCAAAAGGGGGAGACAACAAGAAAATTACATAGAGAATCTCTCCTCTCCCGTGGAGATTTGTAAGCCTTCCGCATAGCAAAAAGTCATCATCTCCAAGTGGTGGCTGCAAGTTTCTATCCTCCACGTATGTGATCAAACCTGGCTCTATATTCGTGGTCAAATCATAACAAGTGGTTTATTAATTCAATAACAAGTGAAGCTCTCGAATTGACGGTTGTGAGGAGAAGAATCAGTGAATTATATCTTATGATTTGAAATTGTCAAAGATTGTAACTAATGTAAATTATTGAAATACAAATAATTTTATTTATCGCTATATTTTTTTGGCTTGATTATTATTTTTAGGAATGAAATTTTAGTTGTTACGGAGTTATCACAAACCAAGGCATGTCTAAAGTGGGAAAAAGTGGAAAATTTACCAAAAATAAAAGGATATTTTCTTGTTTTTTTTTTTTGGTAATTAAAATTTGTATTAATCACCAAAGAGGTTTCGTTACAAATTCATAGTGCAGCTACGTGCCCAGCTGACTATCAAAAAGAAACTTAGAACACTGTCGACTGTCACTATACCTATCCTTCTATTTCGCAGTAGAAAATGCTGAAGCTGTAGGCTAACTTTAGGGGTACCCCTAACATTACAGAAATATGAAATGGTCCTAAGTAATTGATCACTAGAACAAAAGACATTCTTAAATATCCTCGAGTTTCTTTCTAACCAAATAACATAGAATAATTCTGCTATAGTCATTTTGAATATATGAGCTCGACTGGTTTTCCCTTTAGCTTTGGTAATAATCCAGTGAATAAACTGCTCCCAATTCTGGATATTAGGCTGAGTTACTTCAATCCACATCATTGCTTGATGCCTAAGTTGGCTAGTAAAAGAACAAGAAAAGAAGAGATGGTCTCTGTTCTCCACACCTTGTTGGCATAGTACACAGGTGCTATCCACATTCGAGTTCCACTGGATCAACCTATCTTTAGTAGGTAATCTATCTTGAAGCACCAACCAAAGGTTGAAAACTGCCTTGGGTCTGGCATAATTTTGGATGGTTAAGTTCTTCCACATGACTCTAGGCAATTGTCCAATCTGATGTAGATATAGCATCCTTATAGTACACACTGGTTTATGCATCATCTGATATTGTTGCAATAGAACAGTAGCTTTAATTATCTTCCGGACCATCCAGCTGGCTTGCTTGGGAATAATTACTGACTCTAACTGCTGTTGCTTTATATAGACTGTGTGAATCCATCTTACCCATAGGGCATCCTTCTTATGAGCCAAATCCCAGCAAAGCTTAGCAATAGCAGCTTTGTTCCACACTAGAAGATTCATGATGTTTAAACCTCTAGCTGACTTTGGCAAGCACAATTTATCCCGGGCAATATATGCTTTTTTTGATATACTGGCTGAACCTTTCCATATAAAGGATCTACATACTGCTTCTAACATCTTTAAGATTTTGGAAGGAATAAGGAAAAGTTGGGCCGAGTAAGCTTGTATGCCAAAGATCACTGATTGAACCAATTGAATTCTACCAGCATATGATAATTTTCCGGCAGTCCAGGATGTGATCCTGGCAGTGATCCTATCCACCAGTGGCTGCCACTGAACTAAGGTCATCTTCTTGGTAGATAAAGGAACTCCCAAGTATTTGAAAAGCAACTCCCCATGTACATAGCCAAGATGATCAATAATTTGATGCTGGATATTAATAGCAACCCTACCAAAGTAAACTGAACTCTTACTCAGATTAGCTTTCAACCCAGAGGCTTCAGTGAAGTGAGCAAAGT
Source organism: Nicotiana benthamiana (assembly GCA_034376525.1). Taxonomy (NCBI): domain Eukaryota; kingdom Viridiplantae; phylum Streptophyta; class Magnoliopsida; order Solanales; family Solanaceae; genus Nicotiana; species Nicotiana benthamiana. The sequence goes on along the minus strand of CM067334.1, from coordinate 108,377,912 downwards.
ACTTAAACATAGCTGCTACAGATTGATGCTCCCCCTTGACAAACAACAATAGGTCATCTGCAAAGCTAAGGTGAGTAATGCCTAGTTTTTTACAACCAGGGTGAAATAGAAAAGCTTTATCCTTCTTCAATTCAGCAAGAGCTCTACTTAAATACTCCATCACTATGGCAAACAAAAAGGGGGAAATTGGATCACCCTGTCTCAGTCCTTTAGCTGCCTGGAAGGGTTTAGTTGTTTCTCCATTCACCATCACTGTATAACTGACTGTTTGGACACATTCCATAATCCTTTTTATAAACCTGACTGGGAAATCTAAGGCCTCCATTATATGCTGTAAGAAAATCCATTCAACAGAATCATATGCCTTCTGCAAATCAATTTTAATCATGCATCTTGGAGACACATGAGATCTTGAGTAATTTTTGATTAGTTCATGGGCCAGTATAACATTGTCTGCAATCTTCCTGCCTGGGATGAAACCTGCTTGAGCATCACAAATGATACAGGACATGATTTTTTGTAATCTATTGGCCAATATCTTAAAAATTATTTTGCATAAGACTGAGCAGCAAGCAATTGGTCGAAATTCTTTAACTGTTTGTGGATTAACAACTTTGGGTACCAAGGTAAGAGAATTTTCTTGTTGTAATTTAAAAACAGGACCAAATGTTAAAAGAAACTAAAATGATATTGGATGCCTAAAATCCTTTAAACGTAAGTTATACATTAATTCTACAAGATTATTCACATATTATATATTATTTTTAACTTAAACAATTAAGTTAAAAAAATGTAAGTTGTTTTTTCTTTAAAGTTGGACATCTACGTAAATCCATATTCAGGCCATGAAGAGCTGTCAGAGGAAATTTGGGCTTTTGCATCTATACCGATTTTGGAATCACAATTGAACTTATATATTTTACAAAAAATTTTGCAAGTGTACCTACTTTACAATCAATTTCAAATTTATCGGGTCTGAAGTTAAAACAAAATTAGTCTAATGTGAAAAAATTGCACGTCAAATGCACTGATAGGTCTGAAGTGCAAATTCATGCACTTACGGCCAATAAGTCTGAAGTGAAAAATTACACTTCAGATGCACTTAAGACCAAAAAAGTCTATAGTGCAACAAATGTTTTCATTCACTTAGGGCCAATAAGTCTGAAGTGGAAATTTGCAATTCAGATGCACTTAAGGCCAAAAGGTCTGAAGTGCAACAAATGTTTTGCTACACTTAAGCCAATAAGTCTGAAGTGAACAGTTACACATCAGATGTACTTAAGGCCAAAATGTCTGAAGTGCAACGAACGTTTTTATACACTTAAGGCCAAATAGGCCTGAAATGCAAATTGCCAAAAAACATAAATTTATTTTTTGAATTATAACAATCCAATGTGCAATTTAATACCTAAATAAACTCCAAATAAGCTCAAATTTGAAACATAACCTCCAAATATCATCATAAACAAACTCCAATCATCAATTTGTTAAAATAACAATAAATCTAATGAACCTATTGTGCAATTAAGGAAAAGAAAAAGAAGAACCTTTAAGCAATAGTAAAAGATAAAGCGTCATAACAGTTCACCATTGTAAAACATCATAAACTGCTTTAAAATAGGGGTGTACAAAGGAAACCGACAAGTCGCACCAACCAGATAACTGAATCAAATCGAGAAAATAAATTCGACTATGGTTTGGTTTGATTTGGTTTGGTGTTGGGAAGAAAACCCGACCATAATTGGTTTGGTTTGGTTTTAACTAAAGAAAGTCAAACCAAAACCAAACCAACCCGACATTACATATATAGAATTTTTATATATTTAATATATAAATATATTTATTGTGATGTAATTTATAAATATCTCTTAAAAGATTTCATAATTTTATATTCTGAGGTATTATTTCAAGGTTGGACTTAGAACTTTTAAATGTTCTAATAAGTTTTATAGCCATTAACATTAATAAATTAGTTAGTGCTAACAAAAGCTCAAACCAAAATCAAATTAATAGTAATGCTAACAAAAGATATTCAACGCAATACTACAAACGGAAATATATTGAATATCTATTTTTTATTTTGCAATAGTTTAGATAAAAATATATAATATATTTTATTTTTTTCTTTAGCTTTTAGTCATGTAATTAATATTCCCTTATTAGTATACTTATTATAGTATGACTTAGTATTTCAGATTATGTTTTTTATCATGACCTTTTAATTAGCGATATTTATATTACATAAGTTTATTGTCTTTATTGTTGAATATTTTTGGATAATGCCATGACATATCTCATATTTTGTATTATTTTCTTAGAAAATACTTTATATAGTTGTACTAGGACTAAAAAAATATTTTGAGTACAATTTATATATTTTGTTCTACGAAGATTTTACCGGAAAAAAATCCGATAAATCGAGAAAACCCGAGAGTGAAAACCTCGAGTTTTATTGGTTTGGTTGGGTCTTTAGATTTAATAACCCGACACAATTGGTTTGGTTTGGTAATTGTAAAATCCAAACCAACCCGACCTATGTACACCCCTACTTTAAAATATGTTCACAACCACTATATAAAATTATTGTCGCCTGGAGAAGGAGAAGGAGAAGGAGAAGAAGAAAATGAACGAGGAGAAAGAGGCTTGAAGCTGTCTAAGAAATGGGCACAAGTTAAAACTTTTTTAAAAAATAGGTATAAGTTAAATAGGGTGACCAAATAAAACGCCCCGTACAATTTTTACAAGAAAATTCATGTGTAATTTTAATGTAATCCATTAGAAATTATCAGAACTATCTAGAGTAGACTATTATTAAGGCGTACATTGGTCCAAAAAACTTATTTGGGCCCGTTGTAGATGTATCTTCGAGGAAATAGCACCAGGTAGCCACTTTTAATGTACTGCTTAAGTATACAATTTTTATGGAATGCTTTATTTGGTCATTCACATTTATATATACTTACTTTTTAAAAAAAAGTCTATCTGATCATTATTTTTGATAACTTCATATACTTCTTCTTCGACGTTGCTTTCTTTTTCTCTATATTAATGTCTTATGCTTCCATAAGCTTCGTTGCTACTTTCTTCTTCTCTGTATTCACGTCTCATATATTCAGGAGCCATTTGGTTTCTTCTTCTTCTTAGTTACAAAATACAATTGTAGGTTGTAGTTAAGGTTTCTTGTTTTTTCTTCTTAGTTACAAAATGAGTTTTTTTTTGGTTATTTTGATAATTTGATGATTTGGAATTGTTCCTTATGATATTTGAAAGTTATTTTGAAATTAGGCTTATTTGGAGTAGAATTAGGTGTTGAATCGTGTGTTGAATTGTTAAAATTCGAAAAACAAGTTTAATTTTAAGAGCTTAAGATCCAATTTTTGAAGTTGGACTGAAGATATAAAACTACTTAAGATTCAAATTTTCTAAAGTTGCATTGGAAAGACGGTGTAATGATCCGACCGATCGCTTCGCGTATTTGAACCCCATTTCCTCATTTGAAGCTTCTTGTATGTGTATTTTGTGATTTTATGATTCATAGGGATGGTTGGTTTCGTTTCGGAAAAGTTTTGGAATGATTTAGACCATTTGATTCTTGATTTAAAAGCTTGAGTTGGAAATATTGATCGAGGTTTGACTTTTGTTAAAATGACCTCAAAATGGGTCTTGATGGCTCTGATAGGTTTGTATCATAATTTTGGATTGGGTGTATGCCTAAAATTAAATTCGGAGATCCCTAAGTTAATTTTTCATGTTTTTCTGTAAGTTGGCAATTTGAGGTTAGAAATTACCTTAAGTTTGACCGTAAATTGACTTTATGTTGGGTTCAAATGTAGATTTTAGAACTTGGAATAGGTCCTTTTTCCTATCTACCAGCATTAGGTAGGGGTAAAATGTGCGTACAGACTACTCTCCGTAGACCCCACCTATTAGGATCAACTGGGTTTGTTGTTGTTGTTGGAATATGTCCGTTTTGCTATTTGGAACTTGTCTGCATAATTTAATGTAATTCAAAGTTGGGTTGATAGGAATCGGAGGATTGTATGTGATTCTGGAGATTTTTGGGTTTTCTTTTGAATTTCATGCGTTTTGATGTCTGATTCGTTGTTCCAGATGTTATTTTGCTATTTTGATTGCGAGCGAGTGCATATGATATTTTCTTGACTTTTGTGGATATTTGGTGTGGAGCTCCGAGGGCTCGAGATGAGTTTCGGATGTGCTTCGGATTGATTTGAACTCATTACGTTTTGTTGGTGTGCTGGTGCTCCAGTTATAGCAATTGCGAGCACCGACATAGCAATTGTGATCATAGCAAGTGGTTCTTAGCTATCACATTTGCAACACCGTAATCGCATTTGCGAAGTTAGGGTTAGGCTAGGTATGGTCGCATTTGCGAAACCGTGATCGCATTTGCGATTAGGCTTGGGCTAGGTGAGGTCGGAGTTGCAGATAGGACAGACTTTGCAAATGCAAAGTTAGTATCGCGTTTGCAACATTTCCATGGGTTGTCAGACGCCACATTATACTATTCACATTTGTGAGGATTCGCAATTGAGAACCCATGGTCGCAATTGCGACTTTTACACCTGAAGAAAAAGGTTGGAAAAGTGGTAATTAATCTTATTTTCACATTTTAGAACCCTAGACTCGATAGGAGACGATTTTGAGGATGAATTTTTACCTACAACTATTGGGTATGTGCTTTTGACATATTTTCAGTTATATCACATGATTATATGACTCGTAATCCATGGAATTTGACTAGAAACTTTGGGAATTCTTGTTTATATTTTGAAAAATAAAAATTTGGGATTTAGGAGTCGAATATGACTCAAATTTACAAATAAAATACATATATGGAAGAGTGGGTTATGAGTAGTCAAGATCTATCCTTGGGCTCCGGTTATGACCGAGCGACCCGGAATTGACTATTGTTGACTTTTGGAACAGTGTGTAAATATTTTATCTTTATTAATTGAAATTGGTTTCTTTTGCATTTTTTGATGATATTAAAACATTTTTGTTATATTTGAGCCGTGCGTAGGTGAATTTTAAAGGAAAAGCCATTTTTAGTGCTGATTTGGCCTAGTTGAAGTAAGTATCTTGTCTAACTTTGTGTGAGAAAACTATCCTTAGGATTTGGGTTTGATTGTACAATTTGAACTATGTGGAAGACATGTACATAAGGGGACGAGTATGTACACTGGCTTATATGTGAAAATTTACCGGTTTAAACTCTTAGTTTACTTATAAGAATTTAATTGAATTTTATATTAATTGTCCTATCTTTTGTTCTCGAGTTTGTTCTTATATGCATTAATTGGAATTTTTATTACATGTTTAATTTTTCATTGTCGAGGTTACTCCTATATGCATCTATTAGTAGTTGTTATTACATACCATCATTTTAATTATTGAGTTATTCTCATGCATTTAATCGTATTTGCTATTTCATACTATCTCTTTATTGTTGAGCTTATGTCTTGCATTTGAATTTTAAGTTGCCATTTCATGAAAATACTTTCATTGTTGAGTTATTGAAGTTGTAGTTGTTGAGAGCTATTGACACGTTGTGGTAGAAGTTGTTGATTATTAGATTATCTTTCCTTGTTGAGTTATTTCTCCTTTATTTTTTGTTATTAAGATTCTTGTACATATTGGGATTGAGCTGTAGACTATGTGTTGTGGCGACATTTGTATTGTTGATTTTGGCAATATTTATGGGCAGTTGTAGTGCGACTTAATTATGGTGATGTATATTGATGCACATAAGGTAGTATAAGGATGGTACATTGATGTGCATGCGGCAAGATAATGTGGAGTTTATGCACGTGTTGCTTATAAGAGAATTACTTGAAGCCACGTGGCAAGATAATGGGGTTAAAGCACGTGAAGCTATTTCAGGTAAAAATATATTTCAAAATATATGCAAGGCCCACACACCGAAAGTGTTTCCCTGAATTTCTTCAACGGGACAGATTCAATCTCATCGTCCTTCAGGTCATTTCCCTTTACAACACAAGTGTATGCTGTGACATGATCGTTGGGGTTTGAGGTCCCATTGTACTTCAGGAGATCGGGTATTCTGAATTTATTCGGGATGGGATTTGGAGCCGCACTTGATGGGAATGGCTTCTGCACAAATTTCTTTGAATCTACACCCTTCAGGATCAGGGGTGTGCCTAGAATTTGGTTGACCCTTGAATTGTAGGTCTCCACCTTTTTGTCATTAGCTTCTATCATCTTTTCACCCGATTCAATACTGTTTGTGAGGTCCTCAAGCATCTTCATTATAGCGGGGTCAGCTGTTGACCCATTGTTACTCGATCTCTCTGGTACTTGTTCGGCTCGAGGAGCATTTCCGATGCTGCCGGGCTTGGGGTTTTTTGTTGGCTTTGCAGTTGAGAAATCGCAAGCTGTTGTTCCTGTAAAATATCAATATAACGTGAAGGCTAACTCTTGTTCCCCATGAGCTGGGGTTTTCTGAGGTTCTTGTTGGTTTTCTTGATGTATACTCTTGTTGGTGTGGGAGGTGATATCGATGTGTTGGGTATTGTGCGAGATCACATCTATGGGAATTGGTTCTAGTAGATCCTCAGGGTTTCGTGGTGGTACACCAATACCTGGAACAACTACACCATTCTCCTGATGATCCTCAAGACCGTTGTTTTCATGTGTGTTCAGTAAGTTAGACATTTTGACGTGAAAGCAAAGATTCTTGGACGACAAAAAGTGTGAAAGATAACTTGCGTTATGTAGTAAACCAACAAAAAAGCAATCACTATTATTTTTAGCCTCACGGTGGGTGACAAACTGTTTACCTTGAAAATGGTAATTACAACAAGATTTGATTTTGTGATTCTACGAATACGTGATATATTTTTATGCTAGTTTTTAGGCAGTAGATGCTAAGTGTGAGACTAGAAAATATGATAAGAACTCGAAAGCAGTATGTTTGAGCAAACCGAGTGGCTTAGAATCGAGGACTCGAGCCAGGTTATGCGAGGCCTCGAGGTCGAGTCAGGTACTAAGATGTTGTCAGCCGATGAGGGACTAACAATTTGGGAGCTTTGGTAAAACTCTTTATGATCAATAATGAGCAATAAATGAAGAAAAGTTAATATAACACAATAAAAGTAAGCAATAAATGTAAATAATAGAATCAAGAGAGAATGTGTTAGAGAGTACAGTGTTAGAATATACGCTTAACGCTAGAGAGGGGGGGGTGAATAGCGTTATAATAAAAACAATGTAAATTTACGGAATTAAAATTGCAGGAGTAAAATAAGTGCGGTAAATAAAGAAGTAAGGAGAGAACACACCAAGTTTATCCTGGTTCACCACAACGTGTGGTTAGTCCAGTCCCCGAGAGACTCTCTAGAGTTTTACACTAACTTCGTTAAGCTTACGGGTGCCTAACAAACCGTTACACTTGCTCGTAGATATACACTGTACAAGACTTCAACCTGCTCGAGGATACCGCACCTCAAGACTCAAACCAAGGAACTACCTTTCCTTCTTACAACAAGGGATTAGACTATCCCTTCAAGTGTGTACAAACACTTAGCACTCAAGACAAGACTCTCTTTATAGAGTAGATATGAGTAAAAACAATACGCTCAAGAACATAACAATTTATTCAAGAATTTGGCTCTCAAAAATTATGAAATAGATATGAAATGATGAGAGAAGAGTATGTAAGCTTTATGCAAGAATTATAATCAGTTGTTGTGTTTAAAAACGTGAATTAGAGGTGTATTTATAGTGCTCAAAGTCACCAAGACCGTTGCTTAATTGCCAATCACTGATTTGCTGATTTTGTGCTTGCATAATCGATTATATGATCTGCATAATCGATTATATGCAGATCGTTCAAAAATCATATGCGGATTTTAAGCAGAATAATCGATTGTTCAAGTTGCATAATCGATTATCTGTTAACATTAAAAAATCGGATGCAGATTCTGTGCAAGCATAATCGATATTGCCTTGTGTATAATCGATTATATTTCAGCGTTTTAAAAATACTTTGGCAACAGTCAGTGAATAATCGATTATGCTATCTCGTATAATCAATTATTTTGTTGCTTTGAAAATCCGGTTATACACGTCTCAACATAATCGATTATAAGTAAGACATAATCGATTATATAGCTGTCTTGAAAATTTCGGTTAACACTGCCTTAACATAATCGATTATAAGTAAGACATATTCGATTATATTGCTGTCTTGAAAATTTCGGTTAACACTGTCTTAACATAATCGATTATAAGAAATACATGATCGATTATTTATGTCAAGATTTGAAAAACATGTTTGAAAATAATTTTGGCTAAAATGAAAATGTTTGAAAATCGTTTTGGTTTAACTCAACAATGCATGAAAATGATTTTACGAGAGAAGCCAAGACTTGAATAAGTTGTCGGATCAAGATCACACTATAAAGTGACTCATTTATAACTTTGTTGATATTCTTGATCTTGCTCTTTGTTTCTCATGTTCTTGGACTTTGGCATATGTCAATGTTCCATGCGCGTCGGTTTGTCATTTATGAAAACCTACAGAAATGAACACACTTTTAGTTTTAACGACTTGAGAATGTGTTTCAACAATTTCCCCCTTATTGATAATGGCAAACCAATATCGGGATATGCATAAGATAAGTATAAGTTCCCCCTCAATTAATGAGTTCCCCCTCAATTTATGCCAATATGAATTAGTGTGCATAGCCCTTACTCTTCCCCCTTTTGACATTAGCAAAAATAATGAACTTTCATTAAAAATATGAAACATATATGAGAGGGAAAAAAATAGACAGAATATAATTCAAGCGATACATAATAAAAATTTATTATTCATTGTCATCATTTACATCCGGCTCGGCATCCGGCACTCCATCTGGAAGAACAATTTGGGCATATGGATAGTTGACATGATCAAAGTGCCCATGAAGCTCATAAGTCAAACGAGTGACGTTTTGATCAATACGAGCCACTGAGGTTGACAAAGAAGCAAGTTGGTCCGAAATGGTTTGAAGAGTAGGAGCTTGAGGACGACGTATTTGAGTAGGAGGAGGAGGAGGATTTTCACCAATATTGGGAAATGAAGATTCTTGAATTTCCCAATGCTTTGTTGCCTTTTTGTGTGGACCGACGGAGGTGTCGATACCGGAGGCTTCAAAAATAGCCATTATGACAAAAGCATATGGGAGTGGCTTATCATCCCCAATTGCATCATACATGTGAGTCATGACGAACTGGCACCAATTGATGCGAGCCCCGGTGATAATTGCATGTAAGAGTTTTGAATCCTCATGAGAGAGAGTGGTATGATTGAATTTTTGGGGATTGAGAACTCGGGTGATGAAATAAAATATTAGACGATATTCTGGGCGCATGTGAGTAATAGTTGGGCGACGATTCTCCGGACAGTTGCCAATACCAATTTGGTGGAAAAGAAGTTGTTCATCAAATAAAGCGTCTTCTTCTCTAGTGTAGAGAGAAATGTCTTCACCATTTCGTGGAAGGTTAGTGAGGAGTTGCAAGTTTTCCGCATTTACAAAGATTGGAACTCCATTTATGCTAGAGACAAGGTCACCATCTTCGTCCTTCTGTAGATTTGAATAGAAGGCACGGATTAGAGCAGGGTGAATGTAAGGAGTTTGAAGATATAGAAAGTCAATGAGTTGGCTTTGTATAAGAATATTTTCTGTTGATGGGGGCGCGCTATTTCGAAGATATCGAGTAGTTGAAAAACAAGGCGGAAGGATTTCTCGATTCTCAAATTTTTCAATGAATCGAAGAAGTTCGGGTTGAGTATCAAAACGCAAATAAGAGCCGTCTTTATAGTTGAAAACGGGTGGAGGAGCGGCGGAAGAGGAGGCAATTTGTTTGCTGGAACGAGAGCATTTAGAGTGCTTACTTGCCATTAGTATGAAGAAATAGGAGCTGTTTCAAAAGTTTGAAGGCTTTGGATGATTGTTTGGAACTAAGAGTGAGATTGAAGTGAGAAATTTGAAGTATGAAAACACCTATTTATAGAATTGAAGAAGTGAGGCATTTATGGAGTAAAAAGCTGCAGATTTATTAAGCCAAACGGTCATGAACGGTAACAAAAATTTGAATACTGACCATTGGTAATCGATTATGGAGGCTGAATAATCGATTATTTCCCATATTTTGAATTGTAGTCAGAGAAGAAATCGATTATGCGATAGGAGATAATCGATTATTTTAAGAAAGAAGTATTATGAGGGTCCGGGCTCGGGGAATAATCGATTTTGGTTAATATGATAATCGATTATTTCAGTCCAGTGAAGTGACGCAAAGCCGAGACGATAAAAGGTAATCGATTATGCAGTACTAAATAATCGATTATTATGAAACCTGTAACACTGAATCTCAACTTAATCGATTAGTAATATATGATAATCGATTATTGCCAAATTCCTGCAAACCGAGATGTTAGATATAATCGATTGTTCTGAGTCAATAATCGATTATTTGTTACCAGTGCCAGAAAATTCCCCCTGTCTTTGGGGCGATACCTGCAAAAAAGAATTAGGCGCCTCCGACGCTCAAGTTAGTAATTATTTAAGGAAAAATGCAATGCATGAATTAAATCATCGTGGAGTCAAGAATTCCGAGTTCAGTACGAATGCGGAAAAGACTCTTTCTCTAAAGGCTTTGTGAAGATGTCGGCCAATTGATTTTTGGTTTCAACAAATTCAATTTCGAAATCGCCCTTGAGAACGTGATCTCTTATAAAGTGATGTCTAATTTCTATGTGTTTTGTTCTTGAGTGAAGAATAGGATTCTTCGTCAAGCTTATGACGCTAGTATTGTCACATCGAAGAGGAACATGATCAATACTAAGACCATAATCCGAGAGTTGTTGCTTCATCCAAAGGATTTGAGCACAACAACTCCCCGCGGCTATATATATTCAGCCTCGGTTGTGGATAACGCAACACTAACTTGTTTCTTGCTAAACCAAGAAACTAAGGATCTACCGAGCAAATGGCAAGTGCCACTAGTGCTCTTGCGGTCCAATTTGCACCCCGCATAATCGGAATCGGAAAAGCCAACAAGTTGGCATGAAGAATCTTTGGGATACCATAGTCCCACATTTATTGTTCCAACAAGATACTTCATAATCCGTTTTACCGCAGTTAAGTGTGACTCCTTCGGACATGATTGATATCGAGCGCATAAGCACACGCTAAACATGATGTCCGGTCTACTAGCAGTAAGATAGAGAAGGGATCCGATCATACCTCGATACTTCTTGGTGTCTACTTCCTTACCTGTCTCATCTTTGTCAAGATGGTCGGATGTACTCATTGGAATGGCCATTGCTTTGGCGTTGCTCATTTCAAAACGATTTAGCAACTCCTTGCAATATTTGGATTGGCAAATGAAAGTTCCCTCTTTCATTTGTTTCACTTGCAACCCCAAGAAGAAGATTAGCTCACCCATCATTGACATTTCGAATTCGCTAGTCATTAACTTAGAGAATTCCTCGCATAAAAAATCATTAGTAGCACCAAAAATAATATCATCGACATAAATTTGAACTAATAGAATGTCATTGTTTTTCTTTTTGATAAACAGTGTATTGTCAACTTTCCCCCTTTCGAACTCATTGTTCAAAAGAAATTTGCTTATGCGCTCGTAACAAGCTCGAGGAGCTTGTTTAAGTCCATATAGCGCTTTCTTAAGCTTGAAGACATGATCGGGAGATTTAAAGTCTTCAAAGCCCGGGGGTTGTTCAACGTACACTTCCTCTGGAATAAACCCATTGAGGAAGGTACTTTTGACATCCATTTGAAATAATTTGAAATTCATAGATGATGAGAAAGCAAGTAATAAACGAATGGCTTCTAGCCGTGCTACGGGTGCATAGGTTTCTTCGTAATCAATTCCTTCTTCTTGATTATAGCCCATAGCAACAAGCCTAGCTTTGTTTCTAGTGATTATACCATTTTCATCTAATTTATTTCGAAAAACCCATTTCGTACCAATTATGGTGTGATTATCGGGTCTTGGCACCAATTCCCAAACATCATTACGTTTGAATTGGTTAAGCTCCTCTTGCATTGCCAAGGTCCAATGCTCATCCCCAATTGCTTCGGAAATGGTTTTAGGTTCTATTTGAGAAACAAAAGCCATATGTCCTACAGTGTCTTTAAGAAGGTTTCGTGTACTTACCCCTTTCTCGATGTTGCCAATTACCTTGTCAAGAGGATGGTCTTTAGACGTCCTCCAAGCCTTAGGCATCATCGATTCTTCTTCTTGTGGTGGTACTTCTTCCGGAGGTTGTTCCATGACTTCATCTTGAACTTCCTTTGGATCCTCCTTTTGTACCTCGTCTTGAAGATTGATTTTCTTTAAAGCATCTGCAAGATCAACACAAGAATACTTTCTCGCCAAGCGAGCATCATTTTCACAAAATAGCACATGAGGAGATTCCTCAACAGTTTTGGTTCGATTATTGAAAACTCTATATGCTTTGCTACGCGATGAGTAACCAAGAAAAATTCCTTCATCGGATTTCGCGTCAAATTTTCCCAAGTTATCTTTTCCGTTGTTGTGAATAAAACATTTACAACCGAAGACTCTAAGATGGGAAAGATTTGGTTTCCTTCCCTTATAGAGTTCATAGGGAGTTTTTATGAGTATCGGTCTTATGATAGCTCTGTTTAAAACATAGCTTGTGGTACTCACGGCATCCGCCCAAAACTTTTTGGAAACCTTAGCCTCATCGAGCATGGTTCTAGCCATCTCTTTGAGACATCGATTTTTACGTTCCACCACTCCATTTTGTTGTGGTGTACGTGGAGCCGAAAAGGTATGTTCAATACCGAGTTCATCACAAAAATCCGCAAAGATATTATGATCGAACTCTCCCCCATGATCACTTCTTATGGAAGTGACGGTTGTGTTCTTTTCATTTTGAACACGTTTAAGAAAACTTTTAAAAGCTTGAAAGGCATCACTTTTATGAGCAAGAAATAACGTCCATGTGAATCTAGAGTAGTCATCAACAATTACAAAAGCATAAAGATTTCCACCAAGACTTTCAACACGAGATGGTCCAAAAACGGTCCATGTGAAGAAGTTGTAAAGGTCTAGTGGTTGAAACAACATTTTTGGATTTAAAAGAGGCTTTTGTTTGTTTTCCTTTTTGACATGAATCACAAATAGAATATTTTTCAAATTTCATGTTTGGAAGACCAATTACTAAATCTTGTGAAACTAGTTTGTTTAAAAGATTCATATTTACATGAGCTACTCTACGATGCCATAACCACATGTCGTCTTCTTTACTCAAAAGACAATTCGCAAAACTTGATGAAGAATTTTCAAGATCAACCATATAGATATTATCCATTCTAATACCACGAAGAATAATTTTAAAATCACTACGACGGATAACTAAGCATTCTTCGGAGTCACACAATACAAGATTTCCCTTGTCACATAATTGACTTATGCTCAAGAGATTATGTTTAAGACCTTTAACTAGCAAAATATGCTTACTGGAGGAGGATTCGTCCTTACCGACCGATCCAATGCCGATAATCTTTCCTTTGTTATTGTCTCCAAAAATAACATTTCCTCCTTCCGTGGGTTTTAGTTGAAGGAATTTTGATGCATCTCCGGTCATATGTTTGGAGCATCCACTATCAAGGTACCAAAGTACACTTGATCCCTTCAAACACACCTACAAAACAAATTAATGAGATTTTGGTACCCAAGCCATTTTGGGTCCTTGTGTGTTAGGTGCAAAATGGTGGTGTGATTGACCTGCAGTGAAATGTCTATGTCTAGTGAAGCATGCGGGAGAAATATGTCCAATTTTATTGCAATAATGACAAATGACATTCGGATTGTGCATTCTTCTAGGATGATAATAATTTGGAGGTCTAAATTTATTCACTCTATTTTTTGGAATATAGTTTTGATGTAGTTTTCGAAAATCTTGTCTAGTTGGTCTATACATGCCAATATTTCTTCTAGTATTCACTCTATTGTTAGGAATATAGTTTTGATGTGGTTTTCGAAAATCTTGTCTAGGTGGTCTATACATGCCAATATTTCTTCTAGCATTTGTTCTAGGATGAGTTGCACTTCTAGGATTAAAATTTCTAGGTTGAGTGTTGACATTTATTTTATTTTGCCTAAGTTGAATCTTAGGTGGTTTAGGAATGGACTCAACTTTTTCTTTTGGCTCGTGTTTAAAGCCTATACCGTGCTTAGTGGATTTCAAATTTACAAGCACTTCATTGAGATTTTTGTGTGAAGAATTGAATTTGTGCAAAGTGCTTCTAAGACTTTCTACTTCTTCCTTTAGAGATTTGCAAGAAGTACAATCCTCATTTGAGTTTTCGGGTTTATCGGCGCTTCTTTTGCCATAAAACTTGTTTTCCTCTTTTAATTTCTCATTTTCAAGAGTTAGTTTTTCAAAATCCTTTTCTTTTGAAGAAATTTGTTTTCTTAAATCCTTTATAGATTTAGAAGCGCTAATAAACTCTTTATACAACTCATCAAATGCATCTTGCATTTCTTCTAAAGTGAAATAGTTCTTAGAAGTGGTACATACCTCATTTTGAGTTTCTTCGTGTGCCATAAGACACAAGTTTGCGGTCTCGTTTCCTTCTGCATCACTTGATTCGTCTCCGGAGTCGCCTCCCCAAGAGATGTATACTCTTTGTTTCTTGACGGGTTTCCTCTCCTTTTTGGTATTTGGACAATTTGATTTGATATGCCCGATTTCTCCGCATCCATAGCACTTTACTTGGTCTCCTTGTTTCTTACCTTTTCGTTCATACTTCTTTTGCATGAACTTGTGAAATTTCTTAGTAACGAGTCCGAACTCGTTATCTTCGTCGCTTGAATCCTCATCATTTTGAGGTTGAGCCGTGCTTGCTTTAAGGGCGATTCTTCGTTTCCTTTGATCATCCAAAGGAGGGTTAAGAATAGTAGATTCATAGGTTTTGAGATTACCTCTAAGCCAGTCGATTGTGACATTTGTAATGCCGATTGACTCTTGAATAGCGTCGGCTTTGGAGCGCCATTCCGGGGTGAGACTTCGAAGAATTTTACGGACAAGTTCCCTATCCGTGAAGGTCTTCTTAAGAGCATGAAGATCATTAACGATTTTTGAGAATCGTTCGAACATATCATCTATCTTCTCGTTTTCCTTCATATGAAAAAGTTCATATTCATGGGTTAGAAAATCTATTTTAGCTTCTCTTATCTGGTCCGTACCTTTGTAGGTAATTTCCAATTTATCCCACATTTGCTTAGCCGTGGTGCAACATGAGATTTTCCGATAGTCATCGGGATTTACAGCACAGTACATCATGTTGATCGCTTTTGCGTTGTTCTCCACCTTTCTAATATCGTGTGCGTCATACTCATCTTCCGATTTTGGCACCATTTCATTTTCTACCTTTTTGGTTGGAATTTGCTCTCCATTCTTGATAATTTTCCAAAGTAGAAAATTATTTGATTGGATAAATATTCTCATCCTTTGCTTCCAATAGGTATAGTTTGTGCCATCGAATAGTGGTGGCCTTGTGAGGCATTGTCCTTCACCTAGTCCTGCATAAACGTTACGAGTAGAAGCCATGGATTGTTTCTCTCAAACTGTTAAGTCTTTCAGAGAGTAGGCTCTGATACCAATTGTTAGAATATACGCTTAATGCTAGAGGGGGGGGGGTGAATAGCGTTATAACAAAAAACAATGTAAATTTGCGGAATTAAAATTGCAGGAGTAAAATAAGTGCGGTAAATAAAGAAGTAAGGAGAGAACACACCAAATTTATCCTGGTTCACCACAATGTGTGGTTAGTCCACTCCCCGAGAGACTCTCTCGAGTTTTACACTAACTTCGTTAAGCTTACGGGTGCCTAACAAACTGTTACACTTGCTCGTAGATATACACTGTACAAGACTTCAACCTGCTCGAGGATACCGCACCTCAAGACTTCAAACCAAGGAACTACCTTTCCTTCTTACAACAAGGGATTAGACTATCCCTTCAAGTGTGTACAAACACTTAGCACTCAAGACAAGACTCTCTTTATAAAGTAGATATGAGTAAAAATAATACGCTCAAGAACACAACAATTTATTCAAGAATTTGGCTCTCAAAAATTATGAAATAGATATGAAATGATGAGAGAACAATATGTAAGCTTTATGCAAGAATTATAATCAGTTGTTGTGTTTAAAAACGTGAATTAGAGGTGTATTTATAGTGCTCAAAGTCACCAAGACCGTTGCTTAATTGCCAATCACTGATTTGCTGATTTTGTGCTTGCATAATCGATTATATGATCTGCATAATCGATTATATGCAGATCGTTCAAAAATCATATGCGGATTTTAAGCAGAATAATCGATTGTTCAAGTTGCATAATCGATTATCTGTTAATGTTAGTGCAAGCATAATCGATTATTGCCTTGTGTATAATCGATTATATTTCAGCGTTTTAAAAATACTTTGGCAACGGTCAGTGAATAATCGATTATGCTATCTCGTATAATCGATTATTTTGTTGCTTTGAAAATCCGGTTATACACTGTCTCAACATAATCGATTATAAGTAAGACATAATCGATTATATAGCTGTCTTGAAAATTTCGGTTGACACTGCCTTAACATAATCGATTATAAGTAAGACATATTCGATTATATTGCTGTCTTGAAAATTTTGGTTAACACTGTCTTAACATAATCGGTTATAAGAAATACATAATCGATTATTTATGTCCAGATTTGTAAAACATGTTTGAAAATCATTTTGGCTAAAATGAAAATGTTTGAAAATCATTTTGGTTTAACTCAACGATGCATGAAATTGATTTTGCGAGAGAAGCCAAGACTTGAATAAGTTGTCGGATCAAGATCACACTATAAAGTGACTCATTTATAACTTTGTTGATATTCTTGATCTTGCTCTTTGTTTCTCATGTTCTTGGACTTTGGCATATGTCAATGTTCCATGCGCGTCGGTTTGTCATTTATCAAAACCTACAGAAATGAACACACGTTTAGTTTTAGCGACTTGAGAACGTGTTTCAACATAGAGAATGTTCTTGTATTGAATATTGTAAGTGATGATTTCTCTTTTACAAAATGATAAGGATCCCCTTTAGATATGACAGTGAATCTCAGCATAGTACAAATGCATTTATTACAAAGATATACGGCTGGTAGAGCCATTTAATGCCACGGTACAGGCTCACACTAGTCTAATAGACTTGGTCGACCTAAATCACGCGCCTTGGGAACATCACATTTTTCCATCATGACTACCGATATGCACTGCCTATAAAGCGTCACTATGACCATAATATCGGACCCTCTGATTTACACCGCAATTATAGATAAGAATAAGCACCTACTACAGTGTATTGATGATCTGTTCAACCAGCTTTTAGGTGCTCGGGTATTCTCGAAGATTGATTTGATATCGGAGTACCATTAGGTTATGATTCGGGATTCTGATATTCCAAAGACTACTTTGAGGACTCAGTATGGTTGATGTTATTCGGTCCGACCAATGCCCGAAAAGCTTTTATGAACTTGATGAACAGTGTGTTCTAGCTATATCTTGATTTTTTATTATTGTGTTTATTGATGACATATTGGTATATTCTCGCGGCTTGGAGGATCATGAGTAGCACTTGAGGATCGTGCTCCAAAACTTGAGGGAGAAGAAGCAATATGCTAATTCTCTAAGTGTGAGTTTTGGTTTGATTCAGCTGCATTTTTGGCCCATGTGGTGTCTTGTGAGAGGATTAAGGTGGATCCGAAGAATGTGGAGGCAGTTCATAGTTGGCCTAGATTTGTCTTCTGCTATTGAGATTTGGAATTTTCTAGGCTTGGTCGGGTATTATTATCGTTTCATAGAGGATTTTTCATCCATTGCAGCTCCTTTGACAAGATTAGCTCAGAAAGGTGCCCCATTTAGGTGGTATGATGAGTGTGAGGAATGCTTTCATAAGCTCAAGACTGCCTTGATGTTTCGTGTATTGGCATTGGGTGGTTATTGATGCAAGAAGGTAGAGTCATTGCTTATGCTTCTCGTAAGTTGAAGCCACACGAGAAGAACTACCTAGTACATGATTTAGAGTTGGTAACCATTATCCACATATTTAAGATTTGGAGGCACTATCTCTACAACGTGTCTTGTGAGCTATTTATATATTATAGGAGTCTACAACACTTGTTTATGCAAAGAGATATGAATTTGAGGCAATAGAGATAGTTAGAGAAATTAAGGACTATGACGTCGCCATTCTTTATCATCCCGGAAAGACCAACGTGGTGTCTGATTCCTTGAGTATGAAGGATGAGAACATGGGGAGTATAACTTATATTCCGTTGGAGAGAGACTGTTAGAATTGGATGTTTATGCTTTGACCAATCGGTTTGTGAGGTTTGATATTTTTGAGCCTAGACGGGTTCTTGTATGCGTGGTTTCACGGTCTTCTAGGCGCATTAAGGTGCATCACTATGATGACCCCCATTTGCTTGTCCTTAAGGACATGGTGCAACACGGTGATGCCAATGATGTTTCAATTTGAGATGATGGGGTGTTACGGATGCAGGGCCGAATATGTGTGCTAATGTGGATGGGTTTTTTGAGTTGATTCCCGAGGAGGCCCATAGTTCGCGATATTTTATTCATCTGGTGCTACGAAGATGTATCATGATTTGAGGCAGCACTACTTGTAGAGAATAATGAAGAAAGATATTGTGGAGTATGTGGCTTGATGTTAGAACTGTCAGCAGGTGAAGTATGAGCATTAGAGACTAGGCAGTTTGCTTTAAAGGCTTGATATTCCAGAGTGGAAGTGGTAGCGTATCACCATGGATTTTGTAGTTGGACTTCCATAGACCCTAAGAAAATTTGATGCATTGTGGGTTATTGTTGATGGACTGACCAAGTCGACACACTTCATTCTGGCTGTGACTACCTACTCTTCAAAGTAGTTGGCTCAGATCTATATTTGTGATATTATTCATCTTCATAGTGTGCCGATGTCTATTATCTCTGATCGATGCACGCAGTTCACTTCATATTTTTGGAGATCTTTGGAGGTTGAATTAGGCATGTAGGTCGAGCTGAGTATGATTTTTCATCACCAAATGGACGGGCAGTGTGCGTGTACCATTGATATATTGGAGGACATGCTTCGTGCCTGTGTTATGGATTTGGGGGTTCATAGGATAAATCCCTACTACTCGCAAAGATTGCCTATAACAACAACTACTGACCGAGTATTCAAATGGCTCTTTATGAGGTGTTATATGGGAGGCGGCGTCGTTCTCCAGTTGGTTGGTTTGAGACGGGGCAGGATAGGTTGTTGGCTGGATTTGTTCGAGATTCCTTGGAGAAAGTCAAGTTGATCCAGGATTGGCTTCATATAGTATAGTGTAGGTTGAAGAGTTATGCTGATCGCAAGGCTCGTGATATAGCATTTATGATGGGAGAACAGGTTTTGCTAAGAGTTTCACCCATGAAGGATTTGATGAGGTTCAGGAATAAGGGCAAGTTGAGCCCTAGGTATATTGGTCCTTTTTAGATCCTTGATAGGGTTGGTGAGGTGTCTTACAGACTTGCGTTGCCACCCAACTTATTAGGAGTTCACATAGTGTTCCATGTTTTCATGCTCCAAAAATATTTTTATGATCCATAATGTGTATTATATTTAGGCTCAGTCCAATTGGATAAGGATTTGACTTATGCTGAGGAGCCGGTGTCTATCTTAGACAGGCAACTCTGAAAGTTGAAGTCAAAGAACATTGCTTCAGTGAAGATTCAATGGAGAGATCAACGGGTAGGTAATGACCTGGGAGACCGAGCATGACATGTGGATTTGTTATCCTCACATATTTTCCACTTCAGGTATCTCTTTAAGAATGTTTGAGGACCAACCTTTGTTTTAAGAGGGGGAGAATGTAACGATCCGGTAGTTTGATTTTGTATAGGAGTCCCCTTTCGAAGCTTCCCGTATATGTATTTGTGGTTATATGACTTGCGAGGATGGTTTGTTTAATTTTGGAAATGTTTTGGACCCTTCTGATTCTTGGTTTAGAAGCTTAAGTTGAAAATATTGACCGAGGTTTGCGTTGAATGAAAATGACCCCGGAACAGGTTGTTATGGCTCCGATAGTTTTGTATTGTTATTCTGAACTGGGCATATGCCTAGAATTGAATTCGGTGGTCTCTAGGTTGATTTGTCATGTATTGCCGAAAGTTGGTAATTTGAGGATAGAAATTTTCTTAAGTTTGTCTGCAGGTTCACTTTATGGCTATCGAGTTCGGATTTTGGTTTTTACACTCGGAATAGGTCTTTTTTTTTTCTATTTAGAACTTATATACAAACTTTTGTGTAATTCGGAGTTGGTTTGATAGGAATTGGACGCTTGGTTGTGATTTTAGAGATTCTTGAGTTTCTTTTTTAATTTCATGCGTTATGATGATTGATTTTTTATTACGGATTTTATTTTGGTGCTTTGATCACTTGAGTGAGCAAGTATGATATTTTAGACTTGTGTTGATGTGTAGTGCGGAACCCCGAGGGCTTGGGTGAGTTTTGGATATGTTTCGGATTGGTTTGAACTCATTATTACTGGTATGCTGGAGCTTCAGTTATTGTAATTGCGACCACCAGCGGTAGAATTGCCATCATAGCAGGGGGTCTCAGGTATCTCATTTGCGATACCTTGATTGCATTTGTGAAGTTAGGCTTGGGCTGGGCAAGGTCACATTTGCGACCATTTGGTCGCAATTGCGAAAGGGACAGACTTAGCAAATGCAAAGTTAGTGTCACATTTGCGACATTTTCCTGGGTTGTCAGGCGCCGCATTGTGAGCTATTGTTAGCATTTGTTAGGGTTTACAATTGTGATCCCAGGGGTACTGTTGCGACTTCTACACGTGAAGTAAAGGGATGGAAAAAGGGGACTTAATCTGATTTTCACATTTTAGAATCAGAGACTCGGTATGAGGCAATTTTGAGGAGGGATTCTCACCTAGAACTACTGGGTAAGTGATTTGACCAATTTTCAGTTATATTACACGATTATATGTGAGATTTAACCCCTAATCCCATTGAATTTGAAGAGAAATTTTGAAATTTTTGTCTATGTTTTGAAAAATAAAATTTAGGATATATGAGTCGAATTGGACTCGAATTTGAAAATAAAACACATATATGGACTTGTCGGGTTATGGGTAGTCAAGATATATCACCTTGGACTCAAGTTTTGACAGGATGGGCCCGGAGTTGATTTTTGTTGACTTTTGAAGAATTGTGTAAAGATTTTAGCTTTATTAATGAGAATTAGTTTCTATTGTATTGTTTGATATTATCAAGTCATTTTTGTTAGATTAGAGCCGTGTGGAAGCAAATTTAAAGGGAAAACCATTTATGAGTGTTGATTTAGCCTAGTAGAAGTATGTATCTTGCCTAACTTTGTGTGGAGAACTACCCCTTAGAATTTGATTTTGATTGTACTATTTGAACTATGTCGAAGACGAGTACATGAGGTGACGAGTGTGCAAACGTACTTAGGTAAAAATTGACCGGCTTAAACTCTTAGGTTATTTATAAGCATTTAATTGATGTTGTTATAAATTGTCCTATATTTCGTCTCTAGTTTATTCTTATATGCTTTAATTGAAGTTTTTATTACATGTTCTATTTTTCATTATCGGGGTTGCTTATATATGTTTCTATTAGTAGTTGTTATTACATTTCATCCTTTCATTGTTGAGTTATTCTCATGAATTTAGTCGTAGTTGCTATTTTATACTATCTCTTCATTGTTGAGCTTATGCCATGCATTTGAATTTGAAGTTGCCATTTCACCGAAATACGTTCATTGTTGAGTTATTGAAGTTGTAGTTGTTGAAAGCTAGTAACATGTTGCGGTGGAATTTGTTGATTATTGGAATATCTTTCCTTATTAAGTTATTTTTAGTTCATTTTATGTTATTGTGATTCTTGTACACATTGTGATTGAGCTGTGGACTATGTATTATGGTTACATTAGAATCGTTAATTTGGAAATATTATGTTATATGGGTACGTGTGGTGCTACTTGATTATTATAATGTAATATTGATGTGCATGTGACGGTATAACGGTGGTGTATTAATACGCATGCAGCGAGATAAGGTGAGATTTAAGCGTGTGTTGCTAGTAAGGGAATTATTTGAAGCCACACGGTGAGATAAAGAGGCTAAAGCACATGAAGCTATTTTGGAAAAGATATTTTTAAAAATAAATGCAAGGCTCATGCGGCGATATAAGAATGACTGTGATTGTGATTTGGGAATATGAGGTATGGTACCACGGTGTGATGCTTGTTGTACCTTGTATGTTAGAAAGGCTTGTTGATTTGAATATTGTTTTGTATCCTTATCTCATTCCATTCGTATTTTGATTGTAACTGGTTACTTGTCATCTTTATCATATGCATACTTTTTGTTATCATTTGGTTCTTTTATTCTTATTTTTAGCTTTGTATTGATAAATTGCTTTATTGTTATTTATTGCCTTTACTTTCTCGTTGTTAGGTTATATTAATATTCTATACAAGTTTTCATGTCTAGTAGGTATCTTGACTTGGCCTCGTCACTACTCTACCAAGGTTAGGTTTAATACTTATAGGATACCGTTATGGTGTACTCATGCTACGCTTTTGTATATTTTTGTGCAGATCCAGGTACTTATGCCCGTGCCGGATACCGGTGACTTGATTCAGACGCTTCAGAGACATCAGAGTATACATGCTCGATGCTTGTAGGCCTCGGAGTCACCTTCTGATATTGACTTTAGTATTGTTTATTTTCATATCCAAATAGTACTGTATTTCAGGATTTCCAGTGTACTTCTTTAGAGCTTATGACTTTGTACCACCAATTTTGGGGATGATATGACTATTATGCCATTTTGGTTTTCTTATTATCGTCATTAGTTTTATTTAATACCAAAGTTGTTATTTCTTCTAAATTCTCTAAGTGTATACCTAGTCTTAGAGACTAGGTGCCATCACGACAACCTAAGATGGGATTTTGGGATCGTGACAGACAAAAATGCTTAAGATGTGACTCCTGAAGTTGTGTTGAAGATATATAACTACTTAAGATCCAACTTTCTGATGTTTCATTGAAAAGATAGAAGAACCTAAGATCAAATTTCTGAAGTTGCATCGAAACGATAGAACTACCTAAGATCTAATTTTCTGAAGTTGTATTTATATGATAGAAGAACTTCAGATCTAATTCTGAAGTTGCACTAAAAAGATAGAAGAACTTCAAATATCGATAAGTAAATTTTATAAAAATTTATGCAATATGGGTTATAATTTCAATAGCGGCCCCAAAAGTGAGTATCTGTGAACTCCTTGCATTAGCCATTTTAAAAAGTATTTAAAGTTAGACCGCCCTGTACCAAATAAATAAAATTTAGATAAAAATATCGCTTAATGTAATACGAAAAAATTAAATCATCAAATCTAAACTTAAGCTGTATTAGGGGCTAACTTCGTACCCCGAAGGTCTAAAGTCTGAATTCAGGTTCTATATGAGCTTAACTTCCCTCCAAAAATTTGAATTTCAATTGTATCCGGTTCGAGTTCAGATATTTGGGTGAAATATAGGCTCTACTAAATGTTAACTTCATACTCAAAGTTCTAAAGATAAACTTAATGTTAGAATTAGGTGCAAGCCATATTCTTGACGACATTTGGCAAGGCACGGTACACACACAATTTTTTATCCTACCTAATTTTGCACAATTTAGCGTTTAAAATATTTCATTTAGGTCTAACTTTAGTAATTTAATTTAATTTTATTTTTACCTGTTAGTTTTACTTGTGAAGATCAAAAACTCCAAAAATTGAGTAACATTTTAGATATAAGTTTTTCTCATTTGCAAAACAAAGAAAAAAATTACAAAAATAAATTTTCTTTTGATTTTGGCTTAATAAATAAGTTAGAGATGTTTATATTTTTCCTTAGTGACATTTAATTTTAGTCTAACTATTTAGTTTTTTTATATTTACCAAGAAATCAATAGTGGGCCCAGAATTTTGAAGTCACGTGTACTCCATTGTTTATGGACTATAACAACAACAACAATCCAGTATAATCCCACTTAATGGGGCATGTGGAAGGTAGTGTGTACGTAGACCTTACCTCTACCCTTGGGTAGAGGTTCTTTCCGAAATGACCCCCGGTATCCTTTCCTCGAAGAACTTTCCACCTTGCTCTTGGGGAGACTTGAACTCACAACCTCTCGGTTGGAAGTGAGGGTTGCTTACCATCGGAATCAAAAAATATAAACGTACAATTATTTAAAATTTGATGGTAAAAATATTTGAAAAGTATATTTAATATTTTTTAAATATTATATGTATCTTCGGAGTTTTATTATTATTTATGCTAAATTTATCGACTAGATTGACATATAGTGGAAATTTTTATGCTATTACACTAATGAATAAAGATAACACTATCAGAAATCAATTTAAACCACATTAAATGGACCTTCAGTCTAAAAAATTCATGAAAAATGATACGGGAATGGGGAACCTCTAGCTTAATTTACGCCATGAAGAGCTCCGCTTAAAAAAAAAGTCCATTTGTTGTGGGAGCAGAGTGTGTTTTGACTATCTAGAAGGGTAAATAGGTCATTGTTATTAAAATAGAATATTTTTCTAATATATTTCAATTGGTGGTTGAATATTAAAAAGCGGATAAAAATCCCGCACCATTTTTATAAATTTTACCACATTTTTGTCACGATTCGGAGTCCTAACCCCGGGATCGTGATGACACCTAACATCTACTATACTTAAAATAAAGTAATAACAATTATTGATGATTAATAATGTCCTAATACATAAGATAAACTCATAATATAGCATGGTCTAGTTTAATCCCAGAAATCTAGAGTCACCAGTACATGGGCAACGAGAATACCATATGTATGGTTTGAACAAAATACAACTGTTTGAAATGAAATAAACACTAAACACAGAAATAGAAGGGGACTTCATGGACTGCGAAAGTCAACAACTCTATCTCAGGTCTCTGCTATAGATATGATCCGAGCAAAAGCACCGTTGGGACCAACACAAGAATCTGCACAAGAAATGGAGAAGTGTAACATGAGTACAATCGATCCAATATACTCCATAAATATAGAGCCTAACTCCGAGGAAGTAGTGACGAGACTATGACAAGACACTAACTAAAATCGTGCAGATATATACATAAAGTAACATAAATTACAAGTAGTGTATTTAAAATATAATAGGGAGGGGACATGTAAAATCACTAAGTAGCCTTTTTACAAAATAAACAATAATGCAACCGATTAAATTACCAAATCGAAAATCAAATGAAGCAATAAAATCAACAATGACATGGCATTACCCTTCATGATTTTACTGTGACGATACGACGCGTTGTCTCATGTGTTTCCGTCCCATTTTCCCTATTTTATGCCTCTACATGTTTCATGATATGTGTTTGTGAGGTTGAAGTAATTCAGATAGAGTTTGGTAAAAAATAAGACAATTAGTCTCTTTAAGGAGAGTTTGGTTTGGAATAGTCAACCTGATATTGACTTGTGAGATAGAGGACTCGGAATGGGTTTTTGATAATTCGGTTAGTTTCGGTGGATGATTTAAGGCTTAGGAGTGCAATCGGAATTTATTTTGGAGGCTCGGCGTGGAAGTTAGGCTATTTTGGCAAAGTTAGGATTTTGGCGAAATCCGGTCGGTATGAGAGATTTTGATCTGAGGGTCGGAATGGAATTTCGAGAGTTGCAGTAGCATTGTTGGGTAATTTGGGAAGTGTGTGCAAAATTTCAGTTGATTCGGAGGTGTTTAGGTCGGATTTTTTATTGAATATGAGTTTCGGAAGTTTTTAGTTAAACATAGGCTTGAATCCGTTGTGATTTGATGATTTTAGTGTTGTTGGATATGTTTTTAGGATTGGAACAAGTTCGTATGAGGTTTTAGGAGGTGTTGATATTTTTGGTTGAGGTCCTGGTGGCCTCGGGATGGTTTCGAATGGTCAATCAGACCATTTTTGGAGTTTAAGGATTGGAGGTTTTTCAGCTGTTGGTGTTGCAGAAAGTTGTTTTCCGCGTTCGCATGGGTGAGTCGCGAACGCGTAGAAGGAATTTGAGGGCCGGGATTTTTGGCCTTCGCATTCCTGCTTAATAAATCGCGTTCATGGAAGGTCATTTTGTTGTTCACCGCGTTCGTGTTCCAGGGTCGCATTCGTGTTCCAGGGTCGCGTTCGCGTAGAGATGTTGGGCGCGTGAAGGTTCCAGAGCAAATGCTCTTCGCGTTCGCGTGGAGGGAGACACGTTCGCGTAGGGTCTGAGGCCCAAGTTTCGCGTTCGCGGGTGTGCGGATGCGTTCGCGAAGGGATATTTTTAGTCAAGAAAAGTTTGGTCATCGCGAACGCGAGAGGACCCTCGCGTTCGCATAAAAGGAAATACCACCTGGGCAGAATGTTTTTAATGATATTTCATCCGCGAGCCTAATTCATTTTTCTCCATTGTTGGGTATTTTTAGAGCTTCTTGGGAGTAATTGAAGAGGGATTCGCAGAGATTGATTGGAGGTAAGTTTTATGGACCCAAAATATGATTTAATTGTTGAATTAACCTAGAAATTCATGAAATATTAGCAAAAAGGAGAAAAACTAGGGCTTGAGATTTGAATTTTAAATTGGAATTTTATGGCCCATTTCAGCTCCAATTTTGATGAATTTTATATGTGTAGACTCATGGCGAGTGTCGACGCCCCCTTTTTCAAAAACTCAAAGAGCGGAGAAATCGGGTTTACGACATTATAGAGAAAACAACTCTTTTCCCTTATGAGGGAGCGTGTTTGAAGAGCTCGAAGAGTCGCCACCTAATGATTATAGTGCATTCGGACACTTAATGAAAGGAAGAAGGATTTTTGAAACCAGAGTTCAGGTAAGGGCTTGAGATTATCTCGAGGGGAAGGTGATAGGCACCCCTCAATATCCACTAGTGTGGTTACTGGCCATGCTTAGTTGTGACTTTAAAAGGAGTGGAAGCAAATAATTAAAATTTGCACATAGAAAACAGAAACAAGTTGAGAATTTTGTAAGAAAGTAGACATAAGTGATTTTGAAAAAGGGAAAAGTTTGGTGGAAGAAAACGCTAATTTAAGAAAATATCAATAAATAAAAGAGACAAGGGGGTCCTAGGGTTAAATACAATATGGATCACTTCGGTGCAATACCCAACAATCAATCTCACACGAGATATTAGTGCACCGGTCATCATATCCATATTCTACCCTTCCCGCCCCGTAGAGGTTATTTTAAGCGTTGTATTGGCCACGGGTGCTTAACACATGCTATTACCTGTCCCATCCTATAGGTCCTAGAGGGTGTTTAGGACCATTATTCCTACAAGGGGAGGTCTAGGTTGAACCCTTAGGTTTAAAGGCAAAATACTAAGCGACATACAAAAAGCAAGTAGGCACTTCACATATGGGATAACATAAAAAGCATGTAAAGAGCCCAAGTACCCCTCCATAAATATACATACAAGTAGCACGCCTCAATCACATTCAAGGTCTAAGAGAGCGGAAGAGTTTTAAAAATCTGGATGTAGAAAACTGAAAATTTGGGCAGAATTTGGCAGGAGAAGTTGGAAAAGGCTGAAGGTAAATTAGTAAAAATATGTGTATCATTTAGGAGTAGGGAAATTATTTATTCTTTCGAACCCAGTTAAAGCCATATACGTATGCAGTATCCTGCTATTAAACATAGTAGTTTGGACTGAAAATAGTGTATAGTGGAAATGCAGAAGTTATTTTTAGAATTATAGAAACAAAAGAGAGTACAACCCTTAAAAAATACATAGGTCATTATAAATTTTAGTAAAGCAGTAGTCCAGTCTCGAACTGAAAAGTAACTTGGTTGAAAACATATAGGTGAAAGAATGAGACAGGAATTTAGTAGTAAAACAAACAGACTTCAGGGAGGTGGGCCAGTTTGGGAAATTTTAAAAAGTTCGAATGACTTAATATGATTAATCATTTTTATCCGGCCTAAGGCTTGCCTAGGCATTTTAACAAACATGCACATCATTATTCAGCTTTATAAAACCAGTTATGTGGTTGAATAATTAATAGGATGGCCAAAACATCACAAGTGAGTTCTAGTTGCATGATATCTAATTCACGTGATGGTCCTAAGACATGATATCTAAATTCAGTAGTAGATTTTAATTATTAACTAATTATGGTCATGAGAGACATCAGATTGAAATCAAAGGATCCTAGGAGCATGATTTCTATATGTGGAATGCATGCTTTGACATGATTTCTATTGCATGACATATAAATGAAATCCTATAGGCATGTTCTCTACCCGCACCCTTATTAAACATGCATAAACCTCCCCGATTTTACTATAAACCCCATAGTTCTTTACACCTTATTACAAATTAAGCAATTAAATTACAATAGTGAAGAGTAAAACAAGAAGTTGTTCTATACGGAGCCTTCAGCAAGGCCCAGACCTCCAACTTTACTTCTTTCTAGCTTCACAGCCTTCACCAAGAGTATGGGTGCGACAAAGTTTCCTAGGGGTCTCTTGAGACCCCGGCCAATACCAGGAACCAAAAACAAATCACCATTGATAATTGCAATTGTGGAATTACCAACCTTGTGCATTAAAGTTCAGTGGGTACTCAAGGTACCCAAAGAAATGCTTACACAAGGGGGTAGAACCTAATTCTAAGAGTAGTGATTGTGATAGAATTTGAGGGAGTCGAGTTGAAAAGGTTTTACAAGAAGGACAGTTTGAGAAAAATAGTAGAGGAGTAAAAACTTTTAACTGAGTTTGAAAACAGTTATTTTGAGGCTAGTTTTGAAAAAAGCAGCAGCCACACATACTAAGGTAAAGGCAAAGGGAAAAAATAGCTCACAAACAAGACAGTCAGTCACACACATTAAAGGAAAGTTAATGCTTCAAACAGGAGTCTAGTTCTTACAGCACCAGATACTAAACCAAATCATCCACAAAAGAGTTTTTTGAGGCTATGGAATAGCCAAGCGGATGCTAGAGTAAACAAAAGCTGAAGGGGAAACATGCATTGGGGTAGGCAAGGGGGTAATGAACATGCGATGTATGCTAGTTGCAATAGGAGCAACAGAACAACAAGTAAAAATACACAAGGAACAAAAAAAAGTGCAGCACCAATAGAAGCATATTGTTTTTTAGGCTGTAGCTTAAATAGGATACATACAAGTTGAAAAATAATGGAAACACAGAGCAATAATGAGCAAAGAAGTGAGCAGTAATGTCCAGAGTGAAACAGAGAGCAGAGCAACAGTATGCAAGTAGTCAGCAGCAGATAGAACAAAAGCAAACAACAAAGTAGAAGTCAGCAGGTAAAAGTGACCAAGGTTACTCAATTTTGGCTTGAAGCCAATTGAGTGATTAGCATTCAACAGGAAAAGTGAAAGAAAGTTGTGTAGAAACAAAGAGCAAAAAGATGTTTGTGTGAAAGAGAGAGTTTAGAACACTGAGTTTGTTCGTGTGTGTGTGTGTCAAGTGTTAAGCAATGTGTTGGTGTCTTGCAAAGAGAATGGGGGGAGGGTACTTATAGTATTAAATAAGAGTAAACAAACAAGGCAACAATCCTAATTAAGGAACTAGTATCAATCATAATCAAATTAGTATAAGGACTACCTTTAATTAAGGAATCAAAGTTAAAAGGTAATAAACACCTGTTTAAAAGGGAAGAAATCACAAGGTATGATCACATAAGGAACAACATATCATAAAGCATGCAATAGAGACTAGGTACATTATAGTCTAATTAGGAAAACATGTCAGGAAAATCAATCAACATTCTCATGCACACATATAGGGCAGGATACTGCTCCAATTTCTGACAACAATCCCCAGAAAACAAGGCACGAGATTGAGAACTTAGGAGACCAATATTAATTGAGGAAAGTATCACACAGATTGAGGAAGAAAATTTAAATTAGTCTCAAACTATAAGGACAATACGCAGAATCCAATTTTATGGCAAGTATCACAATTTCAAAAAGAGGCTTGTTAGAATCATTATAAAATCGTCATGCAAACAGTCAGAGAGACTTTAAACGGAGCACACAGAATGGTATGAGAATAAAATACTAGTAACCAAAATTAAAGCAAAGGACACATGACCTAGAGAAGAGCCTAGAAGAACATTCAAACAAGCAAATAATATAAACATAAACGTATAAGGCTAGGGTTTTATCAGACTTAAGCAAAATATTTAGAAGAATCACGAATAGTACTCAAACTCAGAAGGTAAAATGATTTTGAAAAAGGGTCAGAAACCCTAATTTCAAAAGGGAACAAAATCATTTAAAACTGGAGTAATCGTAAAGATCGAGTAAAAAATAGTGCAAAACATAAAGGTACGAGTTAAAATCGTTAAAAATCAGAGATTTGAGAGGTTTGGATTAATATTAGGGTTTCATATGAAACCAGTGAGAGAAGTAAGGGAAACCTGGCTGTGAAGCTCAAGGATAATGGTGTTTTCAGCATCATCGAACCAAAATCCATCGGAGAAAGGCCGGAAACGGACCCCGGCGAGGCTTCAGTGACTATATTCATGGTGGATGCTTCTGGGGCTTCAAACCTTGGTGAGAAGCAGCGATATAGGATCCCATGGCGGCTAGAGGTCGAGAGAAATGAGGACGGAGCATGGCCGGAGAGGCGATGAAGCTCGTCGGAGAAGAAGGAGAGAACTAGAAGATTCTAGAGAGAAGGGAAAGCAAGCGTTAGAGAGAGAGAGTGGGAGAGAGACCGGTCTCTGATGAAATGAGGGGTCGGGGGTATATTAGGATTTATTTTGGGTAACTTGATCTGGACCGTTGTGTAGAAAATCATTCTATCTATGATATGTGCGCTTTGGTTGTATTAACATGATTTTCAGGTATAGGTTTTGATGAATGACAAACAATGAAGTCAAGTGTCAAACAACAATATTATATGACAAACAATCAAGATTGAATGCCAAGAAGCATATTGATGACGGAATTGCATAGAAGAGCCAAAGACGAGTTCAAAAGTTCAAGACTAAAGACCCAAGGCGTAGGTCGTTAGGTAGAACAAATGTAAGAGCAACGTTTAAAGTTATCTCGTCTTTTGGCTCAACATTGGTCATCATTAATATGCATAAAATCATCTTATCAAATCATATTTATCATAAACATATTTTAAATACTTCAAACAAAATGATTTTAACGTTTTCATTTTAACCAAAATGGTTTTTGAAGTAAGTTTTCAATTCTGGTATATTCTGGTATATTACATAGGTCATCATTAATATGCATAAAATCATTTTATTAAATCATATATATCATAAACATTTTTAATATACTTCAAACAAAATGATGTTAAAGTTTTCATTTTAACCAAAATGGTTTTTGAAGTAAGTTTTCAATTCTGCCCAAGAATAATCGATTATCCAAGGATGCATAATCGATTATGCTGAGACCGTTGCCAGTGTTTGAACACTGCCTCAGAATAATCGATTATGCTCAGAAAAATAATCGATTATTCAGCAGAAAATAAGCATTTTGATTTTCGGAACGTTAGAGACATAATCGATTATTACAATCAAATAATCGATTATATGTGTGCAGAATCTGATTCCGATTTTGTAACGTTAACAAATAATCGATTATGTGATATAAATAATCGATTATCTGGGCACAATATCAGCATAATTAATTGTCAATTAAGCAACGGACATAACCATTTTAACCCCTATAAATAGAGGTCTTTTGAGCTGATTTTAAACACACAACACCTCCCAATATTGATATACATATTGACATTATTTGAGCATCATTTTAGAGCTTTTGTTGAGCCATTTGAGAGACAACTTTGAGTTGTTCATAGAGCTAAATTTGTATCTCTTTATCTACTCTTTTGAGAGAGTTCTTGTTGTAAAAGAGAAAGGTGTTTGAGAAGAACATATCTTCTCATTGATTGTCGGGTTCGCTAAGTACCCTAAGTCTTAGTGGTTGAAGTCTTGTGGTGCGGTATCCACGAGCAAGGTGAAGTCTTGAGGTGCGGTATCCTCGAGCAAGTTGAAGTTTTGTTGAGTGTACATCTACGAGCAAGTGTAACGGTTTGTTAGGCACCCGAAAGCTTAACGGAGTTAGTGGAATCTCGAGAGAGTCTCTCGGGGACTGGACTAACCACAAGTTGTGGTGAACCAGGATAAATTCGGTGTGTTCTTTCCTTGCTATTTTTATTACCGAATTTATTTTATTCCTGCAATTTTTAATTCCGCAAAATTTATCAATATTCTCGTGCCGCACTATTCATCCCCCCTCTAGTGACGGGCATAAATCCTAACAATTGGTATCAGAGCCTAACTCTCTGAAAGCCTTAACCGGTTGAGAGCGATATATATTTTTTGTTGAGAATATTGAACGCAGGAATAATGAGCGAAGGACACTCCACCGAAAGGCCTCCATTTTTTGATGGAAGAAATTATACTTACTGGAAAGAGCGGATGAGAATCTTCATCCAATCAAATAACTTTCGATTATGGCAAATCATCAAGAAAGGTGAACAAATGCCAACAAAGAAAGTTGGGGAAATCATGGTTCCAAAGGAGGAAAATGAATATGATGCCGAGGACATCAAGAAGGTTGAAAGAATCGCAAAGGCCGTCAACTTACTATTTTGTGCGGTGAATCCGGACGACTATCGGAAAATCTCTTGTTGCACAACCGCAAAGGAAATGTGGGATAAACTCGAGATCACTTATGAAGGTACGTCTCAAGTATGAGAATTTAAAATTGATTTTTTAACACATGAATATGAACTTTTCAGAATGAGGGAAGATGAAAACATCGATAATATGTTCGAACGATTCTCAATGATCGTCAACGATCTTCATGCTCTTGGAAAAATATACTCGAACAAAGATCTAGTTCGAAAAAACCTACGGAGTCTCACTCCCAAATGACGCTCCAAAGCATATGCTATCCAAGAGTCGATAGGAATCACGGACGTCACAATTGATGGACTACGAGGTAATCTCAAAGCTTATGAAAGCACAATTCTTAATTCGTATCTTAGAAGTAAGTCGAATATTGCCTTCAAAGCCTCATCTTCTAAAAGAGTAGAGGTAAGTGATTCGGAAAGTGATGATGATATTATTACCAATGATATAATCGAAAAGTTTTATAAGTTTATGAAGAAGGAAATAAAGAAGGAAGAACCAAGTCCTTCATGTCAAAATTGTGGAAAAATTGGACACACCAAATCACATTGTCCAAAATCAAAGGACAAGAAAAAGAAGAAACACCATAGGCGCGTAACATGGGACTCGGACAGCTCGGGCGATGAAACTGCCGCACTATGCCTCATGGCCAACGAAGAAGAGGAGGTAAGTATTTCTAACTCTTACTCGTTTGAAGAAATACAAAATGCCTATGATGAACTATATGGTGAATTTGTTAAAGCTTCCAAAACCATAAAAGATTTGAAGAAAACACTTTCTTTGCAAGAAAAAGATCTTGAGAAAACACTTTCTTTGCAAGAAAAAGTTTTTGAGAAAACACTTTCTTTGCAAGAAAAATATTTTGAAAAACAACCTTCTTTAAAAGAAAATGATCTTTTAGAAAATGACAATACTGTTCTTAAAGATAAAATCAAAATTTTAGAAGAAGAAAATAGATTTTTGGAAAATGACAATGTCGATCTCAAAAACAAAATCAAGGAGATGAATGAAGCCTCTTTAAATGTTCAAAGTTCAAATTGTTCTTCTTGTAGTTCTTTGAAAATAGAGAACATAGAACTTAGAAATACACTAGAAAAATGTAGTGTAAATGGTTCTAAAACAAGTGAAGTAATTAAAAAGGGTGATAAAAATAAGGTTAAACCACCTAGAAATAATTCTAGGATTTTTGTAAACAAGCCTAGAAATATCATTTTAGGCCACCTAGAAATGATTCTAGGATTTTCGTTAATGAGTCTAGAACTAATCATTTTAGACCACCTAGAAACGATTCTAGGAATTGCGTTAATGAGTCTAGAAATAATTATTCTAGACCACCTAGAGATGACTCTAGGAATTTCAACGCTTTTAGGAATAACGACTTTAGATCACCTAGAACGCATTTGGCTCAACCTAGACATATGCACAACCCTAATGTTATATGTCATTATTGTAACCGGGTAGGACACATTGCACCCGTATGTTTTGCTAAACATAGAGATTCATATATTGATTATAATTATTATTTGCATAACCACCAAGGACCCAAAAGAAGTTGGGTACCGAAAACCTATTTTTAGGTACTTTTGCAGGTGTGCTTGACTACAATATTGTAGTAGATGCACCAAGCACGAAACCTTACTGCATCGAGGGGGAACGTCGGTTAGTTATCGTATTTTTGATAAAAACGTAATAGTTGATATGTGCTAACAATTGATATTAATTGTTGATTCATGTTTTGATAAGTGTTATTTTGAATAACAAATTGGTATCAATTATTTTTATGTTAAAATGATTGATTCATGTTTTGATGAATATTTTTAGTTTAAACAACAGTTGGTATATTTGCGAAAAATGACCTTCATTATGATTGGCATGTTTTTACTAACTTTTGGTATTATTTGATATTGATATGATTTCTTTTAACAATTGGTATCGTCAATAGTTTCAATAACAATTGGTATACCCTTTTTGCTAATGCCAAAAGGGGGAAGAATTTAGGCGATATGCATCGAATAAGGGGGAATGTCTTCACATTCTAGTATGCTTTAATTGAGGGGGAATATTCAATTAAGGGGGAATTATATCAAATTGTTTACATGAATTGTATGTTGAGATATAGCATGAATTTAGGGGGAATCCAATATGCATATCTCCTATTCTTTGTCATTATCAAAAAGGGGGAAATTGTAAAAAATCTTTCTATCTATGATATGTGCGCTTTGGTTGTATTAACATGATTTTCAGGTATAGGTTTTGATGAATAACAAACAATGAAGTCAAGTGTCAAACAACAATATTATATGACAAACAATCAAGATTGAATGCCAAGAAGCATATTGATGACGGAATTGCATAGAAGAGCCAAAGACGAGTTCAAAAGTTCAAGACTAAAGACCCAAGGCGTAGGTCGTTAGGTAGAACAAATGTAAGAGCAACGTTTAAAGTTATCTCGTCTTTTGGCTCAACATAGGTCATCATTAATATGCATAAAACCATCTTATCAAATCATATTTATCATAAACATATTTTAAATACTTCAAACAAAATGATTTTAACGTTTTCATTTTAACCAAAATGGTTTTTGAAGTAAGTTTTCAATTCTGGTATATTCTGGTATATTACATAGGTCATCATCAATATGCGTAAAATCATTTTATTAAATCATATATATCATAAACATTTTTAATATACTTCAAACAAAATGATGTTAAAGTTTTCATTTTAACCAAAATGGTTTTTGAAGTAAGTTTTCAATTTTGCCCAAGAATAATCGATTATCCAAGGATGCATAATTGATTATGCTGAGACCGTTGCCAGTGTTTGAACACTGCCTCAGAATAATCGATTATGCTCAGCAAAATAATCGATTATTCAGCAGAAAATCAGCATTCTGATTTTCGGAACGTTAGAGACATAATTGATTATTACAATCAAATAATCGATTATATGTGTGCAGAATCTGATTCCGATTTTGTAACGTTAACAAATAATCGATTATGTGATATAAATAATCGATTATCTGGGCACAAAATCAGCATAATTAGTTGTCAATTAAGCAACGGACATAACCATTTTAACCCCTATAAATAGAGGTCTTTTGAGCTGATTTTAAACACACAACACCTCCCAATATTGATATACATATTGACATTATTTGAGCATCATTTTAGAGCTTTTGTTGAGCCATTTGAGAGACAACTTTGAGTTGTTCATAGAGCTAAATTTGTATCTCTTTATCTACTCTTTTGAGAGAGTTGTTGTTGTAAAAGAGAAAGGTGTTTGAGAAGAACATATCTTCTCATTGATTGTCGGGTTCGCTAAGTACCCTAAGTCTTAGTGGTTGAAGTCTTGTGGTGCGGTATCCACGAGCAAGGTGAAGTCTTGAGGTGCGGTATCCTCGAGCAAGTTGAAGTCTTGTAGAGTGTACATCTACGAGCAAGTGTAACGGTTTGTTAGGCACCCGAAAGCTTAACGGAGTTAGTGGAATCTCAAGAGAGTCTCTCGGGGACTCGACTAACCACAAGTTGTGGTGAACCAGGATAAATTCGGTGTGTTCTTTCCTTGCTATTTTTATTACCGAATTTATTTTATTCCTGCAATTTTTAATTCCACAATATTTATCAATATTCTCGTGCCGCACTATTCACCCCCCTGTAGTGACAGGCATAAATCCTAACACGTTGATCTCATTTGATCAACGGTTCAGATTGAACCAATGCTAGGTCGGGCTAATGGGTCAGGCCAAAATAGAATGTGGGTTGGCTTGAATTGGGTTTAATATTCGGGGTGGACTGAGACTATAATTGAAATAAAAATAGGCTAGTTCTTAAATAGCCACTTTTCTCCTTTTAATTAATTAAAAACAGTAAGAACAATTTAAAAACAAATTAAAAATACTAAACTAGTTAATAATATATAAATAATAATCTAAGAATATTAGGAATAATTTTACAATCACAAAATATGATTAATTACAAAATGGGCTACAATTGTAATCATATAAAAATTAACTTTAGAAAAGCCAAATAAATTCGCAAAAATATATGAAAACATCATATTAATTATGTTTTGCAAATATGAGGATAAAATAAGTTATTCACCAAAATATAATTTTTGGAGTAATTTGGATGATCTTGTGATATCGAAATAGGCGGCAAATTGTTTTAACAAAATCATTAAAATACCAGAACTCATGGGTGTGCTCACACATGCACATATACGCTATTTTGGAAGTATTTTGGTATATAAAACAAATACATGGGGGAAAATTGGGTATCAACAGCTGTCCCTCTTTACCCGAGGAGGATGAAAGAGTTGTCGGGTAAAGATAAGATGGCCAATTTTTACCGAAAACACGATTGTAAAAGAATTATGACTGTGCTCGGGTTTTTGAGCTGCCTACATATCCCTGGTTTTACAGGAACCGGGCCATATTTAGTTCAGGATCCATTGACGAAATGTGTCGAGGGAGGTTCGAAAGGACGGACGCAATGGTTGAGCTTGAAAAGACGTTTGGGTTTAGATTGGTTGAGGAAACACCCGGAGCGAGATCGCTCCTGCTGAGACGGTTGTTCGCTAGCTGTATACCTGTAAATGAACAAATGCATATATTGTGCGTAATTTAAATATGATGCAAGTTCTCATTGCACCATGAATGTCGTCTTCGGACGGTTTGGATGACGTCCTCAGACTATGATGTCCTAGGCTATGAAGAACATAGAAATAAAGATTCACAGGCCATGAAATGGTTTTCTCGGGCTATGCAGATGGTGCCTCCAAACTATGACGCCTTTGAATAAATTGGCGATCTTTCATCCAAATGAATGCAAAAGGGTGGCGAACTTTCAGCCAAATGATTGCAAAGGGTGGCGATCTTTCAGCCAGAGCAAGAAATTAAGATGCAGGCAATTTTTCTGCAGTTCGAAAAATAAGAGTGGCAATATTTCAACCATGCAGGATGGAGAAAACACTTAGTCTCGGAAGGCAGATAGGTAGCCTTATGCAGGATGGAGGTAGTGCTTAACATCGAAAGGTAGAAAGTAGCTTATGCCAAAATGCAGATGGAGACAGAGCTTAGTCTCGAAAGGCAGATAAGTAGCCTTATGCAGTATGGAGGTAGAATTTAACCTTGGAAGGCAAAGAGTAGCCTTATGCAAAAATGTAGATGGAGACAGAGCTTAGTCTCGAAAGGCAGATAAGTAGCCTTATGTAATATACAGGTAGAATTTAACCTCGGAAGGCAGAGAGTAGCCTTATGCAAAAATGCAGATGGAGACAGAGCTTAGTCTCGAAAGGCAGATAAGTAGCCTAATGCAGGATGGAGGTAGAATTTAACCTCGGAAGGCAGAGAGTAGCCTTATGCAAAAAAAATGCAAATGGGGACAGAGCTTAGTCTCGAAAGGCAGATAAGTAGCCTCATGCAGGATGGAGGTAGTGCTTAACCTCGGAAGGCAGAGAGTAGCCTTATGCAAAAAATGCAGATGGAGACAGAGCTTAGTCTCAAAAGGCAGATAAGTAGCCTTATGCAGGATGGAGGTAGTTCTTAACCTCGGAAGGCAGAGAGTAGCCTTATGCAAAAAATGCAGATGGAGACAGAGATTTGTCTCGAATGGTAGATAATAGCCTTATGCAAGATAGAGGTAGATCTTAACCGCAGAAGCATATAGTAGCCTTATGCAATGCAGAAATGTAAAAGAATGAATAGTAGTAAGTTGTCTTTGCTGATAGACGGTTTGCGATATTAGGACTACTGGGGAATGTTGGATGTGGATAATGACCCTTTGAGGGTTTCGATTCTGAAGAGAAAATGTACTTTGATATGTATCCTGAATTCCTGCATCCAAAGAAAAATCGTGAGTTCTGTAGAGGGTAGGTTAATATCTTCTAGCTCTTAGCGTTGTGTTTTACGGGGGTAGCGTTGCTAAACGATGGTGATGCAAATGATATTTATGCATGACGTAGTAAATATAATGCAAGAACACACACACACACACACACACACGCACACACATACACATATATATATATATATATATATATATATATATATATATATATATATATATATATATATATATAATGACATTATTTTGGATAAACCAATAATTGCAATGTGGTTCAAGAAACGACGACCTCGCTTGCTCAGGAATTTTGAGGGTCCTCCTCAAAATTCTGCCCTAGTTTACTAGGTTGGTGCTGCTGATGGCTGTGTTGAGTAACTAAGCTTGGATCGATTCTCCTCAAAATTATGCCCCAGTTTACTGGGTCGATGTTGATAAAGATACTGACATGCTAACTTCGAAATTTTGAGGGTTCTCCTAAAAATTCTAACCCAGTTCCAATTGCGAGGGGGGGGGGGGGTTGGAATTTTTACTATAATGTGACTGAACCCATAGGGGTGCCTACGTATCCCCTCTTAAACGGGAATAAGGTCAGGCGTAGTTCAAATCACATCATGAAAGAAAAGCATATGATCCAATGTAGTATCCTTTCACTGCATCGGAGTTGATTGGCTTCTGCCAGACCTCTTCGTCCATTTCTGCAAGAATAAGGGCTCCTCCATTAAGAACCCGGTGAACCATGCACGGACCCTACCAATTAGGAGAGAATTTCTATTTGGCTTTATCTTGATGCGGAAATATTTTCTTCAATACCAGCTGTCATGGTGTGAATTTCCTTGACTTAACTCTCTTGTTGAAGGCTCTGGACATTCTGTTCTGATATAATTGACCGCGACAAACTGCATTCATTCTCTTTCTGTCTATGAGGGCTAATTGCTCGTAGCGACTTTTGGCCCATTCTGCATCATCTAATTCAGCTTCTTGTATGACCTTCAAGGAGGGCATTTCTATCTCGGCGGGGATGACTGCCTCTGTACTATTGACCACCATGTAGGGAGTGGCCCCAGTTGATATGCGGACCGTGGTACAATAACCTAATAAGCCAAAAGACAATTTCTCATGCCACTGCTTGTGCCTTTAAATCATCTTCTTTAGTATCTTCTTGATGTTCTTATTGGCTGCTTCTATAGGTCCATTCATTTGAGGTCTATAAACTGTAGAGTTCTTATGCTTGATCTTGAAGATTTTTCACATTGCTTTCATCAAGCCGTTGTTGAGATTAGAACCATTGTCGGTGATGATTGATTCTGGAATCCCGAACCGACAAACCATACGATCGCGGACGAAATCTGTTACTACTTTCTTGGTAACTGCTTTATGTGATGCTGCTTCAACGCATTTGGTAAAGTAATCAATTGCCACTAGGATGAACCTGTGCCCGTTTTATGCGGCTGGTTCGATTGGTCCAATAACATCCATGCCCCAAGCGTCGAACAACCATGGTGAGCTCGTTGCAGTAAGATCGTTCGGAGGCACTTTTATCATATCTGTATGTATATGACAACAGTGGCATCTCCGGACATATGGGATGTAGTTTGTTTCCATATTCATCCAAAAATACCCCGCTCGAAGTATCTTCTTTGCCAAAACGAAACCATTCATGTGTGGTTCGCAGGTCCCTGCATGCTCTTCCTCCAATAGTTTGGTTTCTTCTTTTGCCTCGACACATCTTAATAATCCCATATCGGGAGACCTCCTATACATGATTCCTCTATTGTGAAAGACGTTGTTGGATAACCTCAGGAGTGTGCGTTTCTGAGTAGCATTGGCAAGTTCTGGGTATTGTCCTATTGTCAATTATTCTCTGATATCATGGAACCACGGCTTCCCGCTGGCTTCTTCCTCGACATGAGCACAATAAGCTGGTTAGTCGTGAATCTTGACCTAGATGGAATCAATAAAGTTTGTATCTGGATGCTGGATCATGGACGATAAAGTGGCTATGGCGTCAGTGAAATCATTTTGTATTCTGGGAACGTGCTGGAATTTCATCTCTTCCTCAACTCCTGTACATGGTGTATATAAGGGAGTATCTTGGAATTCTTGGTTGCCCATTCTTCTCGAACCTGATGTATGAGTTGGTCCAAGTCTTTGATTACTAGTATCTCCTGAATGTTCATGTTGATAGCTAGTTTGAGCCCTAAGGTGCAGGCTTCGTACTCGTCCATGTTGTTGGTGCATGGGAATCTGAGCTAGAAAAATATCGGATAATGCTGACCGGTTTCTCATACCAAGACCGCTCCTACACCGGCTCCTTTGAAATTTGTGGCTCCGTCGAAGAACATTCTCCAACCATCATAGGATTCTGCAATGTCTTCTCCTATGAAAGCTACCTCTTCATCAGGAAAATACGTCTTTAGAGGTTCGTATTCTCCTCCTACAGGATTCTTGGCGAGGTGATCTGCCAAAGCTTGTCGTTTGACGGCCTTCTAGGTAACATAAACAATGTCAAACTCACTTAACATTATTTGCCATTTGGCGAGCTTGTCGGTAGTCATGGGCTTCTAGAAGATATATTTCAATAGATCCATCCTAGATATGAGATAAGTGGTGTAAGCACAGAAATAGTGCCTCAGTTTCTGAGCTACCCAGGTTAGAGCACAACAAGTGCGTTCTAATAAGGAATACCGAGCCTCGTACGGGGTAAACTTCTTGCTGAGGTAGTAGATGGCTTGCTTGTTTCTTCCCGTTTCATCCTGTTGTCCCAAAACACACCCAAATTCTCCATCCAATATTGCAAGATAAGGCAATAGAGGTTTCCCTGGCTAAGGTGGAACCAAAATTGGTGGTGTTGACAAATATTTCTTGATTCTGTCGAAAGCCTTCTGACAGTCATCAGTCCATTTAGTGGCAGCATCCTTCTTTAGCATCTTGAAGATAGGTTCACAAATAACAGTGGACTGGGCTATGAACCGGCTGATATAGTTGAGTCTTCCCTGAAAACTCATACATCCTTCTTGCTCTTTGGCGGTGGCAACTCTTGAATGGATTTGACCTTTGACGGGTCCAATTCTATTCCCCGGCAACTCACAATGAAACCCAATAACTTTCCGGCTGGGACCCCGAATGCATACTTGGCTGGATTCAGTTTCAAGTTGTATCTCCTCAGTCTGTTGAAGAACTTCCTCAAATCTTCCATGTAATCTGCAGCTTTCTTGAATTTGATGATGACGTTGTCCACGTACACCTCGATCTCTTCATGTATCATGTCATGAAAGATGGTGGTCATGGACCTCATGTAGGTAACACCAGCATTCTTCAAACCGAACGGCATCATTATGAAATAGTACATCCCCCATGGCGTGATGAATTTCATTTTCTTTACATCTTCTTTGTCCATCCATATCTGATGGTATCCAGCAAAACAATCGACGAACGGCTGCAGCTCATGTTTAGCGCAGTTGTCAATCAATATGTCTATATCTAGAAAAGGGAAGTCATCCTTGGGACTGGCCTGGTTGAGATCCCAGTAGTCGACACAGACTCTAACTTTCATGTCTTTCTTTTGTATCGGCACGATGTTGGCTAACCATGTCATATACTCTACCACTCTGAGAACTTTGGCTTTGACCTGCTTGGTAGCTTCTTCTTTGATTTTCAAACTCATGTCTGGCTTGAATTTTCTGAGCTTCTGTTTTACCGGTGGGCATGCCAGATGTGTTGGCAACTTGTGAGCCACAATGGATTTGTTGAGGCCGGTCATATCATCGTACGACCAGGCGAAGATACTCTCATACTCTTTTAAGAATTCTGTGTACTTTTTCTTTTGTGGTGGTGACAAATGTAT
This sequence comes from Nicotiana benthamiana, assembly GCA_034376525.1. Lineage (NCBI taxonomy): Eukaryota > Viridiplantae > Streptophyta > Magnoliopsida > Solanales > Solanaceae > Nicotiana > Nicotiana benthamiana. Next base: position 108,335,387 of record CM067334.1, on the reverse strand, counting down.
GCTGATTTGCGTTTCCTTGACATTTTACAAGTCTCCCAGATTAACAACCTCAGTTTCGTCCAAGTTGGACTTAGGCCTGTTCTCAAAATTCTCGACCTCTCTGAATACCTCTTATGGTATTTCATCCTCTTCTGAATTTATTTCGTTTGTTGCATCTCCTCGTTGTAAGTCACAGTCGTTGGTTCATCATCAAGATATGTAATAGTAATGGTGTGTAAAATAAAGTAAATGGTAGAAAAAAGTAACTAGAGCGAGATATAAAGATAAACTTGGAAACATCGGAGCTCTTTTCAAAGGAAAAGATAATGCAGAAAAGTAGAATCGACTAAAAAGTAATTATGTGATGCATAGTGCGTCGTTTAGCCTTGCTACCCCGAGCTTTCCGGGCACTGGTAGTCCAGACTGACCAATTGGTGAGGTGTTCTCCTTGGTTCACAACTTGAATGGAAGGGCCTTCCTCCCCTTCCTCCTCGAAGATAACACAACAATTCATATCATCCTCCAGAAACAGGTTCTTCATTGCTGCCAGTGTCTCATCTTCCTCTGATCCGTATATGACATCAGCTAGCTGAAAGGTATACTCTAGCTGAGGTATGGGATGTTCCAGTGTACAGTAGGGATTGCGCCACGGTGGTGACCAATGACTGAACTCCTCCCAAGTGTACTCATACCCCAGGCCAAAAGTGGTACCATGCTTCTTCAACTTGATAGGTTTGGTGATGCCTTGGAGATTTTTCCCAAGTCCTTTTCCAGGCTCATACCCGCTCCAGTTCAGGATGCTCTCAATTTTGTTATCTCATCACTTGTCTTTGTCTATGGCGTTGACTCGCTCGATATGATGGTATGTTTCTCCACCTATTCTCCTTCTACCTTCGATCATCGGGATTGTTTGGCGACTATATGTAGGGTTGCTAGCGTCGCCATGAATGATCACTTCCTGATGATTCCATTCGAACTTTATAGCTTGATGCAGGGTTGAGGCCATAGCTTCAGTGGCGTGAATCCATGGTCGCCCCAGCAACAAATTGTAGGACGTCGGCATGTCTATGACTTGGAAGTCAACATCGAACCAGGTGGGTCCCATCTGTAGGCACATGCGAATTTCTCCGTTGGTGGATCTTTGAGATCCATCAAAAGCTTTGACACTGATAGCTCCGTCTTTGATCTCGTGCAGTCCTTTTCCTAATGTCGTGATATTTATTGACGGACAGATGTTAAGGCTGGATCCCCTGTTGACTAAGATCCTGTGATAAAATGATCCTCGTATTGTGCAGTTATGTGCAACGCCTTGTTGTGACTAAGCCCTTCGGGTGGTAACTCGTCCTCGTGGAAGTTGATCTTGTGGCTTTCCAGTACCTGCCACACCATATTTTCCATTTCGCCTCATGTTATGTTACTGGGAACATAAGCTTCACTTAGTATCTTCATTAAGGTGTTTTTATGTGCCTCAGAATTTTGTAGAAGAGCCAGAATAGAAATCTGCGCTGGTGTTTTGTTCAGTTACTCAACGACTGAGTACTCTTTGGCCAGTATCTTCCTCCAAAGGTCATCGGGTCCAGTGTCAATAGCTTGCCCAGATGCTTTCTTGCTGGACTCAGCTAAATGTTCTGGGGTGTAAACCCTGCCTGTCCTAGTCATGCCTTGTGCGGTGATTGCTTCCCCAGTATATGTCTTTTCCTTCCTTCTAGCCTCAATTGTGTAATCCCAAGGTATAGCATTTGTCCTTAACTGGGTCATATCTGTCATGGAGACTGGAATTGGCATACTGAGAGGTAACACAGTAACTTCAAATGGTGCAGGTACCTTTGGAACCTTGAACTCAACCTCAATTGGTTTTGGCGCCTTTGCAGGAGGTGCTTCAAACTCGAGTGGTACAGACACATTTACCACATTGCCCTCAGAGGGCTGAATCTGAACAACAATGGGATTGAGGGTAACTGTTGGCTTCTTAGGCTCATCTCCTTCAACTATCAAACCGATTGACCCCTTGGGGTCCTAGTCGTCTTCAATCTCAATCATATGGATGCTTCCTCCCTTGTGGTCAGGCAGAGGGTTGTTGCGGACATTGGGAGCGGGCTCTTTTGCTATAATGATCTTATTGTTAATCAGATTCTGAATCTTGTCTTTTAACGAGCGACACTCGTCGATGGTATAGCCTTTCATCCCGGAATCGTATGTGCAAGTCTTGTTTAGGTTGATCCATTGAGAGGGATTTTCTTGAGTTATAGCTGGGAGTAAACGGTTGCTTTGAGTTTTTCATATAACTAGTCTTAAAGTACGCGCGTTGCATGTATACCCATCTCGATGAATATAAACTTTTAAAAATCACATAAAAATTATATGAGAAATGTGTTTGAGTTATAAAATAAAAATTAAAGAGAAAATACAAATTTTTGAAAATGACATTGTTAATCCGGTTTAACTAACTTAATAAATATAAAAACTTTGTCATAGTAGTTCTCATTCATCTCGTTCAGTTTATTCAACTTGAAATTCATTTCAGTTTTATGATTGATTAACATTATGAATAAAATATTTCTTTTGTATATCATAAAAATTTAATAGCTTTGTCTACTATTATTCTTATAAATAAATTAATCAATATATTTAAATTTAATTTTGGATCGTTGAATTTGAACAAATTAATTAATATTAACATCGCTTAAAATAAAGCCAATTCACGAATCTCACTGACGTTGATAGACTTGAGTAAGTACTATATTAACAAATTAGCTACTTTATAATACCATATAGTGCAACTATTGCTAGAATCATCCACTGAATTTTTATGTTGTATTTTTAATGTAACAATTATAAATATATTTACATGGAAGAGAACTGTACTGATGAAAATTCTATATATACATAAAAATGCCTAAAATGTCTCTACGATAAGTAGAGGAAAGAGCCTACTCATCAATAATCACAAAGTGCATATATACTTGGGATTTTAACACATCTAAGACCAATTACCCAAGAGTTCAAATCAAATTCTAAATCTAATTGTATTTCAAGATGGTAAAAAAATTAAAATTACTTGAATAAACAATCTCAGTTCTTGGAATTAATCCTATGTTTTTCTTTATATGCTCATGCTCTACATAATTTCAAATTATGACAGAGTAAGGACCAAACAAACAGTAGTTTAGAGCTACAAGTTAATAAATTAATTATAATCACACCACGGAATAGACAATTAAAATAGTACACGAAATTTCACAAAAAATCTCTAAAAAGAATGAATAAATAAATAAATATCAAAGTTACCTTGGTTTAACTGATTCTTCCGTATCTCTTGCAGCAATATTGGTCTAGTCGTTCTCTTTTGGTACATCATTAAACTTATAAACATCTCTTTCACAGATTAAACTATTTTCACCAAAGCAACAAATAGTATATGAGTTCATATACTCCCACAATTACCTGGAAAATTAGAATAAACCAACCCAACACATTCAAAAGAAAAAAAGGAGTTAGAATAAGAACTAATTGAATTCATAGGCGGATCCTCTATTTAAATTTTATAAGTTCAAACCTATCATATTTTTAAAGTTATGGGTTCATATTTATTATTTTTACAATTTTAATAAATTTATACATATAAAATTTTACTCCGTGTAAACAATTATAGGTTCAGTTGAACCTGTAAACAGTACGCTACATCCGCCTCTAATTCAATTTCACTATTTGGAAATAAATCTCTCTTTGCTAGGTTTAGCTCCGTTGTGCGGTGCTATAGTCCAAGTAGGTCTTATGGTAATGGAATTTCATACTTTCATAAGAAAATCTACAGTTCCTTCATTTATGGAATGTATTATATTTTTTTTATTAATTCAAGTAATTAAATAATTTATATAAGGTATTATAGTTATTTCATTAATTAATTGATTTAATATCCTAATATTAGTACTTTTTTCGTCAAATAAGGGAAAACTTAGTAAGTTATATTTTAGATGATTTCAAAATTCTAAATAGTAGGAAATTAGTTTAAATAAGTATTTTGTTCAATATAAAATTTATTTTTTAAAGGTAAAAAAGGCGAACGACATTTCGCTAAGGACCTTCATGCTTTTAATATAATACAAATTGGTCAATTGGCTCGGCTATGGCTGTATATTGTTTGGGAGGCTTACGGTCGAAGTTTGGTGTGGGTCGAGGAAAGTTTTGGCTGGTAGGTGGTGACGGGTAGTGAGAAGGTTGGGAGTTGTATGCTTGGTATACAAGTGCGGGTTGGGAATATCTGGGTGAAGTGGGTTGATAAGTGGGTGGTATAGGTGATTGGTAGACAGATGGTGGTATTTAGTATGTGGGTGAGGGTGCTTGGTAATTTACGGTACGTTGATATGTGAGTGGAGCTGAGGGATAGGTTTGGTACTTCATAGGGGAAGTGTTCCTTTGCGCAACCATTACGGAATTTGCATCTTTCTTCTTTGTCAAGCCACCAGACTGTAAAGTCTTGTTTAGCTTGCTATGACTAGAGGTTAGTGACTATACCATTTTTGATTCCTTCTTCGATCCTTTCTCCCAAATTGATGATGTCGGAGAACTTTTGACCCTCTATTAGCATCAGCTTTTCGTAGTACTGCGGATCCTGAGCACGGACGAAGAACCTGTTCATTTTTTCTACTTCCAAGGCCGGCCCGACCTTAGCAGCTTCTAACCTCCAACGAGTAGCATACTCGCGAAAGGTCTATGGGCTTCTTCTTTAGATTCTGGATATAGAATACATATGGTGCATTCTCAGTGTTGAACCTAAATCGGTCCATAAATTCAAACGCCATATTCACCCAACTTGTCCATTTCTTTGCATCCTGGCTGATATGCCATGATAAAGCATCACCCTTGAGACTCCTCATGAACAGCTTTATGCGGATTTTCTCGTCCCTTCCGACTCCTACCAACTTATCACAATACATTCTCAAGTGGACCCGGGGATCACCTGTACCGTTGAACATCTCGAACTTGGGAGGTTTGTACCCCTCCGAGAACTCAACATCTGGCTGAACACATAGATCTTCGTAATTCAACCCTTCAACACCTTTGCAACCTTCGTAGCCTTGGACCCGGATAGTCAATTTCTTGAGTTCAGCGGCCAAATTCTGAATGAGGGAACCCTTGTTATCTGATTCAGGTGTACTTGTGATTGGCTGAGTGTAGTGGGGTATAGTTTCCATAAAGATAGGAGTGTTATGGTCTTTTGTGATGTTTTGTTGTTCGGGACTGAGTAGTGGAGTGTTATTGCATGTGTTGCAGGCTTGGGTATGAGCGGGTTACATTGGAGGTTGTGGGATGTTTTGTGGAGGTGCAGGGTTCTGCGTGCTAACATCAGGAACGGCAAGAGTGATTGACAAACTTGCTAGGTTCCGAACTTGGTCCAACTCCTTTCAAAATCTTAGCAAAGTTGCTCCAGATGAGCAGCAATCTCCTTGGTAATTGCAGCATTTTGAGAAATTTCCTCAAGTTCCTTTATAGTGCTTGTATCTCCCATTTTGCCTTTGTTCCTGTTTCTGGTAGGACTTGGAGGAGGAGGAGGTCGAGGACCCTTGGATCTTGTTGAGTATGCTGATGGTGCTAGAATGCACGAACTAACCTTTGGGGAGGGGAATAAAATAAAAGAAAAACAAAAAGGTAAAATTTTAGTGCGGATTCTAAAAAAATAATATTGCGATATTTATACACGTTGTGTAGTAATATAAGTCGTTTCCTAATTTGGGTTCCTCGTTGTGCCCGAGGTAGTCCTGGCGACAAGTTAAATTTGGAGAACTTATAATGCTAAATGCCTCATTTTATTGATAAAAACAAGACGAGTCTTAAAACAACTGAATGATAAAAGATGTCACTAATGGCCAGTGGCCTTATTACATTAAGAAAGCATGAAATAAAATCCTAACTACTTGATCCCAGAAGGACCTTCCCCAGATTCAGTACTCTTGCCTCCCTTGTACAACTGCATCAACTCGCGCATTCCTAACAGCAGATAAGCTCGAGCCAGATGTCCGCCTGCACTTCCTTCAGTATTCTGGCAATCTTCAATTCTTTTCAAGATCTTCCCTTCCAACTCCACTATACCTCGCTCCAGATATCCCAAACGACTGTTGGCGTTGACAGCCGTATCCGTCCACTCGTTGATCAGCTTCTCATGGGATTCCTATATTTCCCGATGTTCATTCTCACATTCTCGCATCCTCTTGCATAGCTGGTTGTATTTGACCTACGCTTCAGTTTTCTCATCAATAATCCTATGCCTGTGGACAAATCCTGGACGACCCAAACCAGTGTGATTATCTTCCAACCAACCCGTGTAGTGCGGTACACACTCGACATGGTACATGTCTGGTTCAATAGATTCCTTCCCTAAGACAAGCTTGCAGTGCCACATATGCTGAGCGTGACACTTGTGTGCACTAACATCATCTTGAAAGTCAACCCTGAAATAACTCATTTTCTCTATCCTGGGTATGATTTGTTTTCTTTTGGCTTGCCTCATGGCCCGGAGAGGGACATAAGGATGAGTGCCTCTAAGACCAATGAGTATTAGCAATGGTGCGTCTCGAGAATGGAAAATGAACTCCTCTTTTGGGAACAACTCGAACATCCACTGAACTTGCTCTTCTTTTAGATTCTCAAACAACTCTGCCCATCCACTAGTGTCCTCTGGCTGAGCGAACATGTTGGGCATGAAGTTTATTCGCTTTGGGTGATGGAAAGCGATATGGTGGTCCCAATCCCTGCGAATGATTTCCAGTCTGTAGTCGCCTTTCTGAAGGTGTTCGATGAGCCAATGTTGAAGTAGCATATTAGAACCCTCGAAATGCGGAGCCCCTTGTTGACACTTTCCCAAGGCTCGATAGATTTCGGCGACGATCATAGGCACTATGCTGAAAGATTTCCCGTAGATACCCTCCATTAAGGTCTTGGTCACCATGGCTAGTCTGGTGTGGACCCTAGCGTTCTTAGTGGGAAAATTTATCATACCCAAGATGAAAAACATGAACACAACGACCCTACTATGTATGTTCCCCAAAGAGGTGAGGGCGAACTCATCGGTGTAAGTGCGATAAGACTTGTTGTAGCCATATCTCTCGTACAAGAAGCAAAATAGTATGTAGGAGTCCTTCAGGCAAGCTAGGTCGGGGTTTTTCTTGAGTCCCATCATATTAAGAAAGCCTCTACTTTTGCGGTTTTCCGGAATAACCAAACCCACAGTCTCCCAAGGGATACCACCTAGACCTCCTATCTCTTCTAGAAAATAGGTCATTTCCAAGTCTTGGAAGCGGAACACTGATCGATCGCTATCCCAAATCAAAGTGGAAGCCTCTATGAATTCGTTGTCAGGTTGGATTTCCATCTTAGCAACCTTGGGTGAATGTTGGGTACCATACCGAATCTGGGGACTTCATGCCTCATTTTCAGGAAAACAAAGTGTCAGGCCACCAAAATCGACTATTTAAGTCAATAATTAGCAAAAGGCATTTAATTCTCCAAATAAATAAACATAACGTGGAGGTGTCCATTTGGGTTTCGAAGAAACCCGATGGACTTTGGTTTAGGCTATCTTAAGGAGTCATTATGTGGACAACATAACTAACTCGGCTAGGGCTGACCATGATGCATGAACAGTTTAAGGGAATAAGGTTTCTACTTTTAAAGTTCTAGACAAGGTACCCTTGAGACTACACCGTTGATCGACTGGTTTTACCGCAAATATGCCTTTTCCATATTTCGCGGGTTATAATATTGGAAGAGCACAATCATTTATTATAAGCGTTGCTATAGCCTTTGTTTTGGCACGAGTGAAATATGATGTTGAAGAATAGAGTTACAATAATGAAGCAAATTGCATGTATTTTCACGTTCATAAAGATTACAATAAATGCTCGGAAAATTACAATAGAATTAAAACAATAAGTTAATAAAAGTAGAAATTAAAAGGAAAGAAAAACATGAAGAGCCAAGTTAGTGTTCTTGATGATACAATTAAAGACAGAAAGTAAATGCAATTAGGAAAGCAGTAAAGTCACAAAAGCATATAATGGTAAAATCCTTAAAGAAATTCCCCAGCAGAGTCGCCATGCTGTCGACTCCCCCTTTTTCAAAAACTCAAAGAGTGGAGAAATTAGGTTTACGACATTATGGACAAAACAACTCTTTTCCCTTTTGAGGGAGCAGGTTTGAAGAGTTCGAAGAGTCGCCACCTAATGATTATAGTGCGTTAGGACACTTAAAGAAAAGAAGAAGGATTTTTGAAAGAAAACCAAAGTTCGGGTAAGGGCTTGATATTATCTCGAGAGAAAGGTGTTAGGCACCCCTCAAGATCCACTAGTGTGGTTCCCGGCCATGGTTAGTTGTCACTTTAAAAGGAGTGGAAACAAATAAGAAAAATTTGCACATAGAAAACCTAAACAAGTTGAGAATTTTGTAAGAAAGTAGACATAAGTGATTTTGAAAGAGAGAAAGTTTGGTGGAAGAAAACGTTAATTTAAGAAAATGTCAATAAAAAAAAAAGAGACAAGGGGGTTCTAGGGTTAAATGTAATATGGATCACTTCGGAGCAATACCCAGAAAACATTCTCACACGAGATATTAGCGCACCGGTCATCATATCCATATTCTACCCTTCTCGCCCCATAGAGGTTATCTTATGCGTTGTATTGGTCATGGGTGCTTACCACGTTCTATTGCCTGTCCCATCCTATAGGTCCTAGAGGGTGTTTAGGAGCACTATTCCTACAAGGGGAGGTCTAGGTTGAACCCTTAGGTTTAAAGACAAAATACTAAGCGACATAGGGACTTCACATAAAGGATCACGTATAAAGCATGTAAAGGTCCCAAGTACCCCTCCACAAATATACATACAAGTAGCATGCCTCAATCACATTCAAGGTCTAAGAGAGAGGGAGAGTTTTAAAAATATGGATGTAGAAAACTGAAAATCTTGGCAGAATTTGGTAGGAGAAGTTGGAAAAGGCTGAAGGTAAATTAGTAATAATATGTGTATCATTTAGTAAAAATATGGAGCAAGGAAAATATTTATTCTTCCGAACACAGTTAATTCTATATATGTATGCAGTATCCTACTACTAAAAACAGTAGTTTGGACTGAAAATAGCGTATAGTGGAAATGAAGAAGTTATTTTTAGAATTATAGAAACAAAAGAGAGTACAGCCCTTAAAAAAATACTGAGGTCATTGTAAATTTTTGTAAAGCAGCAATCTAGTCTCGAATTGAAAAGTAACTTGGTTGAAAGGTGAAAGAATGAGATAGGAATTTAGTAGTAAAATAAAAAGGCTTCAGAGAGGCGGGCCAATTTGGGCAATTTTAAAGTGGTCGAATGGCTTAATACGATTAATCATTTTTATACGGCTTAAGTGAGCTCCTAATTGCATGATATCTAATGCACATGATGGTCCTAAGACATGTTATCTAAATGCAGTAGTAGATTTTTATTATTAACTGATTATGGTCATGAGAGACATCAGATTGAAAGCAAAGGATCGTAGGAGCATGATTTCTATAAGTGGAATGCATGCTTTAACATGATTTCAATTGCATGAACAAATAAACGAAATCCAATTGGCATGTTCTCTACCCGTACCCTTAATAAACATGCATAACCCTCCCCGATTTCACTGTAAAGCCCATTGTTCTTTACAGCTTATTACAAATTAAGCAATTAAATTATAATAGTGAAGAGTAAAACAAGAAGTTATTCTATAGGGAGCCTTCAGCCAGGCCCAGACCTCCAACCTCACTTCTTTTGAGCTTCACAGCCTTCACCAAGAGTTTGGGTGTGGCAAAGTTCCCTAGGGGTCTTTTAAAACCCCGGCCTATACGAGGCACCCAAAATAAATCACCATTGATAAGTGCAAGTGTAGAATTTCCAACCTTGTGCATCAAAGTTCAGTAGGTACTCAAGGTACCCAAAGCAGTGCTTACACAAGGGGGAAAAACCTAATTATAAGAGTAGTGATTGTGATATAATTTAAAGGAGTTGAGTTGAAAAGATTTTACATTAAGGACAGTTTGAGAAAAACAGTAGAGGAGTAAAAATTTTTAACTGAGTTTGAAAACAGTTATTTTGAGGCTAGTTTTGGAAAAAAGCAGCAGTCACACAGACAAAGGTAAAGGCAAAGGGAACAAACATCTCACAAACAAGACAGTCAGTCACACATATTATAAGAAAGTTAATGCTTCAAACAGGAGTCTAGTTCTTATAACACCAGATACCAAACCAAATCATCATCAAAAAAGTTTTTTGAGGCTATTGAATAGCCAAGAGAATGCTAGTCGCATAAAGAAGTGAAGGGGTAGCACTCATTGGGGTAGGCAAGGGGGTAATGAACCTACTAGGCTTACTTATTAACACAGATGCATGCTAGTTGCAATAGGAGCAACAGAACCACAAGTAGAAACACACAAGGAACAAAAGAAAGTGCAGCACCAATAGAAGCATATTGATTTTGAGGCTGTAGCTTAAATAAGATACATACCAGTTGAAAAATAATGTAAACACATAGCAGTAGTGAGCAAAGAAGTGAGAAGTAATGTGCAGAGAGAAGCAGACAGCAGAGAAGCAGTATGCAAGCAGTGAGCAACGGGTATACCCAAAGAAAAAGACACAGTAGAAGTCAGCAGGTAAAAGTGACCAAGGTTACTCAATTTTGGCTTGCAGCCAATTGAGTGATTAGCATTCAACAGGAAAAGTGAAAGAAAATTGTGTAGAAACAAATAGCACAAACATGTTTGTGTGAAAGAGAGAGTTCAGAACACTGATTTTATTCGTATCTGTGTGTGTCAAGTGTTAAGCAATGTGTTGGTGTCTTGCAAAGAGAATGGGGGAGGGTACATATAGTACTGAATACAAGTAAACAAACAAGGCAGGAATCCCTAATTAAGGAACCGGTATCAATCATAATCAAATCAGTATAAGGACTACCCTTTAATTAAGGAATCAAAGTTAAAAGGTAATAAGCACCTGTTTAAAAGGAAAGAAATCACATGGTATGATCACATAAGGAACAACATAGCATAAAGCACGTAATAGAGACTAGGTACCTGATAGTCTAATTAGGAAAACAGGTCAGGCAAACCAATCAACATTCTCATGCACCACTATGGGGGGGGGGGGGGTGTCGACGCCCCCCTTTTTCCTCGCAAAAGAGAGAAATCGGGTTTATGACATTATGGGTGGAATGACTCCTTTATCCCCTTTTAGGGGAATTTGGCTATGGAGTTTGGAGAGCCGCCACCTAATGATTATAGTGCATTAGGACACTTTTAGAGAAAAGAAGAATGATTTGCAGGAAAACCAGAGTTTAGGTAAGGGCTTGAGATTATCTCGAGGGGAAGGTGTTAGGTACCCCTCCAGATCCACTAGTGTGATTCCCGACCTTGCTTAGTTGTGACTTTAAGAAGAGTAGGAGTAGACAAGCAAATATTGCACATAAGAAATACAAGCAAGTTGACAATTTTGAAAAAAAAAGGCACAAGTAAAAGTGAGTTTAGTTTGAAGAAAACATTGAAATAAAGGAAAAGTAAAGAAAGAGGGTCACAGGTTTAACTATAATATGATTTATTCGGTGCAATACCACGCACATATTCCTCAAAATAGGGGTCGCCTCATGATATTAGCATACCATCATCATCTCCATATTCTACTATTCCCACACTGTTAAGGTATTTAAGCGCGATTAGTCTCGTTTACTTATTGCATGCTAATACCCGTCTCGACCTATTAGTCCCGGGGTACTTAGACTTCTAATCCTAAAGGGGAAAAAGGGATAGAGGTATATATGAAGTTTAAAAGGATAAAATACTAAGGCATCAAATCAAAACAAATAAAAAATAAGCGGTGTACACATCAATCACTCAAATGATCATAAAAAACCACGTAGATCATAACAGCAGTTAGTTTAGCATGACTTGAAAATAATGATTTGGTCTTTAATTAAAGAAATTAAAAAGCGGACAAATCAGTTTAACTCAAAAAGTTGGATCAGAAGTCTGCATCGAGCCCCTCGGGTCTGATCTGATAGTTATTAAGGTTTTAATGCAGAAGAGTTTAAGAGAAAGTGAGACAAGTCTGTTTTTAGAGTTTAATGCAGAAGAGTTTAAGAGAAATGCTGAAGTCAGGAAAGAAATTCTTTAGGGCAGGAACGTCTTAAGAAAAAGAGTGAGTTACCAGACTGTATTTAAAAGACAACTTCATAGACTGAGTAAAACATTAGGCATAAAGTTTGAAATAGTTGTTTAGAAAAGATGCAGAATTGAAACATTTAAAAGCATACTGGTTTACAGGGGTTTCATTGAAAATGTTACATTAGGATTTTAAAGACTAATTAATGGATTGTTGTTACTTAAAGCGAATCGGACAAGTTGAGACAGAGTTCTATAGGCATGATATCTATTCATCTGGTTTGTTACTGCTTTTAGAATGTTAGGGAACTGATTAGTTAGTTAACCTACTATTTGCCTAGTGTTTTATGCGTTTCCTATAAGCATGATTTCTGTGTGCTTACAATGCAAAGTCCTATAGACATGATTTCTAAATTGTATGCAATATTAAAGTCTTATAGGCATGGCTTCTAAATGGTATGCAATATTAAAGTCCTATGGGCATGGTTTCTGAATAATTTGCACTATTAAAGTCGTATAGGCATGATGTCTAAATGATTTTCAATATTAAAGTCCAATAGGCATGACTTCTAAATGGTATGCAATATTAAAGTCCTATAGGCATGGTTTCTAAATGATTTGCAATTTTAAAGTCCAATAGGCATGATGTCTAAATGATTTGCAATATTAAAGTCCTATAGGCATGATGTCTAGATGATAGAAACAGAAAAGATCCTATAGACATGATTTCTACCCATTGACTTATGCAAGTAATATAAACCCATCCCAAACCCTTTACTAATATCCTTGAGTTTTATTACATAGTCATTACAACACTGAAAGAAAAGGACTGAAATAAGTACATCGAAACTAAAGCCAGAACTGAGGAGGCTCAATGCAAACTTTAACATCTAACACATGTGTTTCCAAATCCGGATTCCAGATTCCAAGGCCTTCTCTCAGAGTGTTTCAAAGTTCCAAGGGCTTTCAGGAAGCCCATGCAATGCTTACACCCTAGAGATTGAGTGTGGTAACAGATTAGTGCAATGTATGGAATTACCAGCCCTTAGGCATCCAAGTTCAGAGGGAACTCTATGGTCCCGAAACATGTCTTACCATAGGGAGCAGAACTTAAAGAACTAAGAATAAGTGTAAAGTGAGGGGACTAGAGGAAACCAAAGCAAAGGGTGGTCATACCCAGCCATGGGTAAGACTGGCACACCCCTGACCTTTTACTTGATTCAAGAAAATAAAGAGAAGACTTTTAAAAGTCATACAGGGGTCTAGGTGGTGATTAGGACACTTCCAGACCCTAGTCAAGGCTCAATACATAAAGGGGGTTAAGGGAATGGGACTGGTTTGAGTAAAGGTTCAAGGGAACCTGGTTCCAGGTCAGGGATAGCAATAGGATTCTACCCCTAGCCTAGAACCAATACTCCTACATTAAAGGGGGTTAAAGGGAATGAGATCGCATGAAAGTGCCCATATAAACATCAGGGGAGGATAAGAAAACAGAACAACACTTTAAAGATGCAAAAGTATTAAGGAAGAACATAACAGACTAATGTGTAGTCACATAATACAAGAAAGCTAGACATGTAGTGAGAGATTATATAAAGGGAGAAGTAAACACATAGTTCTGGAGAACGTTTAACTTATGGGGACATACCGGTTGCTACTTTAAAACAGTAGAATAAGCAAAGCAAGAAAATAGACAGAAACTCTTCAGCAAACACTTGAGGAAAGCAAGAGAGATTCCAAAGTCTAGCCTTGGCTTTCAGCCGGCTAGTCAGAACAATAGCACAAGTAATAGTAAAGAAGAGAGATTTGAGTGTGTGTGCTTTTGAACTCAGTTGTTCGTGAGTTTAAAGAAATGGATTAGGGTATTTATAGTTTGAAAACAGGTAGTAAGTAAGGCAAAAAATAATTCAGTATCAAATCATAATCAATCAGGAGAAGGGAACCCCTTTAAATAAGGAGTAGAACTAGAGTAATAAAGGTTAGAGTTTATTTAAGGAAAGAAGATCAAGAACACATGGTGCAATCAAGGGTAATTACATAAGGGAAGTTATAAAATACTCGGTTTAGGCAAATAAGGCAAGAGTAAAATCGATTAACACATAGTAAATCAAGGAATTAGGGATTCAAACTCAGTAATGAATTAAGTCAAAAAACAAGTCCAAATAAGACAAGGAAAGAATCAACTAGGTCTACATAATAGTAGTCTGAAATCAACCTCTAGAATTCGGGTTATTTTGAGCGGAAAAGGTTTGACTATAAATATGCACAAACTTACACATGCAGGCTAAGATTAAACAGACAGTGTAGTCATGTGAGCAAAATAGAAGAACACAGATATCCGAGAAATCCAGAGGTCTTGCAAAGCTTAGCAAGAATCAGAAACATGAGACGAGTTTGGAGAATTAGGGTTTTGAAATCAGGTAGGCAACAAACAATCGCACACAAGTAGTTTGAAAAAACCCCCAAAATCTAGGGTTTCTTCCACAAGTCAAGTGTAAAGACGGAAGCGTAGAAAATCAGGTAAAAAATAAACTCAGGAAGTCTAAAGAACACAAGCACTCATGGAAACCTAAGTAAAGAAGAATACAGTGAAGAAGTTACTCGGAAACCCTAGGAGGAATTACAATAAAGAAAAACACACAGAAATCATAGTGAAAATATTTAGGAATTACAGCAAAGCCCAAATAATGCAAGAAATCACAGTAGAACTAGTAGAAATCACAGCAACCCTAAGTTTTGAGAAGCTGAACAGTTTCGAAAGCAAAAATCAGAAAGGATATGGAAAATACTTTAAAATCTTAGAAAATAGCACGGATCTGAAGTAGATCTTAGAGAGAAACAAAGAAAACCTCGAAGGCTTAAGGTTTCAGAAAAAACCATGGAAAATGAGAAAGGCCTGGAACGGGCTGGTTCTGAGTCAGAGGTGGACTCACAGGGCTAGGACTCGCCAGAGATGAGCCGGAAATGGCCATCGAAACTGAATCGGAGAGATTCCGAGTCAAGGTATTCAAGATCAGACTCTAAAACCTCGAGCAAAGGAGTATAGAGGTATGTGGGGGTAGATACAGGCTACTCAGGGTCTAAGACGCCATAGTTTCCGGTGAAATAAGGTCGTAGACCGGTGAAATGGGATAGGATTTCCGAGAGAGGTTGAGAGAGTTTGAGAGACGAAGGTGATACAAGGGAAGCTCGTTTGTGAGAAGTGTTTTAGGATTAGGGGTAGATGGGATTAAAAAAGGAAGGGGTTAACGTGGACCGTTGATCTAAAAGATCGACGGCCACGATATAAAAAGGAGAACTGGGTGGGTTAATTTAATTGGGTCTGGGTCGGGTAGGAAATGAAATAGGTCCATTTAATTAGGGGGTAAATCGGGACTGAAATTAGGCTAAAATTTAAAGTAAAATGGGCTACAATTGAAATAGCCACTTTTCCCTTTTTGAATTTACAAAAATAGTAAATAATGTTTAAAATCAAATTGAGTTAATAAATATTGCATAAGTATTAATTTAATAATATTAAAAATGATTTTGTGATTAAAAATACAATTAAATATAGAAATATGCTAAAATTGTAATTTTATGTAATTTTTGTTTCAATATACCAAGTGGACTAGTAAAATTATGCAAATATCACGTAAATTATATATTGGTGTAAATGTGAGAATAAAATAAATTATTCACCAAAATGACAAGTTTTGGGAATAATTATTGGATTTTTTTGTGTAAAATAGGCCATAAATCGGTTTTATAAATCTTAAGGAATTTGGGAAAAATCCCAGAACCTTTGGGAATGCTTATATATACATATACATGCTATTTTAAATGTATTTTCAGTATAAAAATATATAGAGAAAAATTGGGTATCAACAGGGGGATACTGCTCCAATTTCGGACAATAATCCCCAGAAAATAAGGGACGAGATTGAGAACTTAGGAGACCAATATTAATTAAGGAAAGTATCCCACAGATCGAGGAAGAAATTTGAAATTAGTCCTAAACTAAAAAAGATAATACACGGAATCAAATTTTATGGCAAGTATCACAATTTCAAAAAGAGGCTTGTAAGAATCATTATAAAATCGTCATGCAAACAGTGAGAGAGACTTTAAACGGAGCACAAAGAATGGTATGAGAATGAAATACTGGTAACTAAAATTAAAGCAAAGAATACGGGAGCTAGAGAAGAGCCTAGAAAAACATACAAACAAGCAAACAATATAAACATAAACGTATAAGGCTAGGGTTTTATCAGACTTAAGCAAAATATTTAGAAGAATCACGAATAGTACTCAAACTCAGAAGGTAAAATTATTTTGAAAAGGGGGTCAGAAAACCTAATTTCAAAAGGGAACAAAATCGTTTAAAACTGGAGTAATCGTAAAGGTCGAGTAAAAAATAGTATAAAACATAAAGGTACGAGTTAAAATTGTTAAAAATCTGAGATTTGAGAGGTTTGGGTTAAGATTAGGGTTTCATTAGAAACCAATGAGAGAAGTAAGAGAAACCTGGCTGTGAAGCTCAAGGATAATGGTATTTTCAGCATCATCGAACCAAAATCCATCGGAGAAAGGCCGGAAACGGACCCCGGCGAGGTTTCGGTGACCATCTTCATGGTGGAAGCTTCTGGGGCTTCAAACCTTTGAGAGAAGCAGCGATATAGGATCCTATGGCGGCTTGAGGTCGAGAGAAGTGAGGATAGAGCATGGCCGGAGAGGCGATGAAGCTCGTCGGAGAAGAAGGAGAGAACTAGAAGGTTCTAGAGAGAAGAGAGAGCAAGCGTTAGAGAGAGAGAGTGAGAGAGAGACCGGTCTCTGATGAAATGAGGGGTCAGGGGGGTTGATTAGGATTTATTTTAGGTAACTTGATCTAGACCGTTGATCTCATTTGATCAACGGTTCAGATTGAACCAATACGGGATCTGGCTAATGGGTTAGGTCAAAATAGAATGTGGGTTGGCTTGAGTAGGGTTTAAAATTGGAGATGGATTGAGGCTATAATTGAAATAAAAATAGGCTAGTTCTTAAATAGCCACTTTTCTCCTTTTAATTAATTGAAAATAGTAAGAACAATTTAAAAACAAATTAAAAATACTGAACTAGTTAATAATATATAAATAATAATCTAAAAATATTAGGAATAATTTTGCAATCACAAAATATGATTAATTACAAAATGGGCTACAATTGCAATTATATACAAATTAACTTTAGAAATGCCAAATAAATTCGCAAAAATATGAAAAATCATATTAATTATATTTTGATGTAAATATGAGGATAAAATAAGATATTCACCAAAAGATAATTTTGGGAATAATTTTGATAATCTTGTGATATCAAAATTGGCAGTAAATTGTTTTAAAAATAATCATTAAAATACCAAAACTCATGGGTGTGCTCACATATGCACATATACGCTATTTTGGAAGTATTTTGGTATCTACAAAAATACATGGAGAAAAATTGGGTATCAACAGCGAGATAAGGAACGTGTTGATGTAAATTGTTTTGGATTTCGAGAAGTGGGCCCGAGGCTCGGGTTTTGCTAATTTCATGATTTTCGATATTTTTCGAATCTTTTTGAATGGGTTATATTACCTTAGCCTATTGTAATGCATTCGTTGTGGTTTTTGCCAGATTGGACGCGCGAGAAGGGCGATTTGTAAGGAAAGGGCATTGCGAGCTAGTCTTTGGCCGGGTAGAGGTGAGTAATAGATGTAAATGATGTTCTGAGGGTTTGAAACCCTGGACTTTCACATTGTAATACTACATTCATGCATGACACGCACTCCATGACGAGTGCGTGGTCGATTACTATTGGGGATCGAGACTTGGTCCATCCCGAGTGAGATTTATGCTATATTGGTGATTGAAACACATACTGTATTGATGTTATTTGGGCTTGTTTCCATGTTTGGGGCCTCGTGCCAATCTGTAGAATCCTTCGGGGATTGATGTTACTGCTTTAGCACATGGTGCATATCATTTCATTTCAGTCCACAGTTTTAAACACATTTGTTGCAAACTCAACCACACTTCTAAGTTTTGAAAAACTCAAATGATATTTTAAATGTTATTTCGGACTGAGAACTACTGATTTATAAATGCCCAAGGGGCTTATGATGTTTTCTGGACTGATTATGGGTGGCTCGAGCTGCACGCCGTAGCAGTGACTTGAAACAGTGGTAACATTGGCACTGTGTGATCTAAATTGGTCAGGTAACAATGATTGACCAGGATTTGAATGATGTCACGAGATGGCTTGTTATTGTGCTTGGGCTGTAGGAGCCCCTCCGGAGTCTATACACAACCCCAGTGAGCACCGTCGACGATAAATGATTTTTCTGTGCCGTAGTGGGTAATAGACTGTACTATCATATGCATTGCATTGCATCCATGCATTTGCATATTTAATTATTGTTCAGCTGTTCAGTTCCATACATTGCTGTATATTTGGATTATAGCTTACTTTATGTATTTACTGAGTTTTCATGCTTTCAGTTTGTATTTACTTATATTACTCATTGGGCCGGAGTACTCACTTTACTCCCTGCACCTTGTGTGCAAATCTAGAGCATTCACGGGCTGAGTGAGCTTTGACCAGCATTTCAGAGACATTCTCTGGGAGTATTTGAGGTAGCTGCATGGTGTTCGCAGAAGAAGATTCTCCCTCCTATCTCTATCTTTATATTCAGCATTTTCAACTTTGAACAGACTTTGTAACTTGATTACTTACTGTATTTTTAGAGGCTCATGCTCGTGACACCGGGTCCTAGTGGGGATATATTATGTCTTCTTTTAATATTCGCACTTTATTAGCACTTTTAGACTTTTAATAATATTGTGTTAGTTATCTAGAATCTGTTTACTTATAAGAAATTGTGGTAACAAGGTCGGGCTTGCCTAGTAGTGTTCTGGGCGCCTTCACGATCGGGTTGGAGTCGTGACAAGTTGGTATTAGAGACTAGGTTACTTGGTTTCACGATTCATGAGCTGGTTTAGTAGAGTCTCGCGGATCGGTACGGAAACGTCTGTACTTATCCTTGGAAAGCTGCAGAACCTTTAGGAATACTTCATGTTCTTGGAATTCTTATCGTGCAACTTTGTTGGTTCGAGAACTAAACTTCTGTTATTCTATTCTCTCGCAGATGGCGAAAACACATGCTACCAGAGGAGACGAACGACCACGAGTACCACCCGATGCGAGCACCAGAGGTCGTGGACGCGATCGTGGTCGAGGCAAAGCCGAGGGGCCAGCACCTATTGACCCACCAGTTGCCCCGGCTCAGGATTGGGCTCTAGTTGTAGAGACTCCAGCAGCACCTGTTCAGGCACCAGTTGTGCATATTGTGATTCTGGGTCTTCAGGAGGCCCTAGCTTAGATTCTAACAGTTTGCACTGGCCTGGATCAGGCAGTCTCAGCCACTACTGTGGCAACTAGTTCACAGGTCGGGAGATGCAATCAGACCCCTACTGCTCGCACACCTGAGTGGGTAGTGCAGGGTTTGCAGACATTAGCGGCACCACAAGTTCAGTCGGTTGCCCTAGTTTAGTCGGTTTTTCTGGTTAAGGATTTTGTGGTTCATGCTATGCCAGACGATGAGCAGCGTCGTCTTGAGAGGTGAGGTTCAACAGGCTTTCACCTCCTACTTTCAGTGGTGCTCAAGGTGAGGATTCCCAGGGATTTCTCGACAAGTGTCGACGTATTCTTCGGACAGCGGGGATTTTGGAGTCGAGTGGTGTATCAATTACTACCTTTCAGTTCTCAGGAGAAGCCTTCACTTTGTGGGAGGCATATGATTGGCGTAGGCCAGTGGGCTTAGCACTTTTGTTATGGCAGGAGTTCTCCACTCTCTTCCTGGAGAAGTGGGTACCACAGTCTCAGAGAGAGGAACTGCGTAGACAGTTTGAGTCCCTTTGTCAGGGAGATATAACCGTGTCTCAATATGAGATAAGATTCTCGGAGTTGGCTCGTTATGCTCTGTAGATGGTCCTGACTGATTGGGAGAGAATTAGGAGGTTTATGGACAGACTTATCTATCCCATCCGTATTCTGATGGATTAAGAGAGGATTATGAGTCATACTTTTGAGGATGCAGTTGATATTGCTCGATATATTGAGACAGATTGTCGTCAGGAGAGAGAGGAGCGAGAGGCCAAGAGACCTTTTGGATCGGGTAGTTTTAGTGGTGCTCTTTCTAAGGGCTAGTTTCAGCAGAGCAGGGGTCTCTCTTTCAGGCCTCATCAGTCGGCTCGTTCTAAGTTTCATGGGGCGTCTACAGGCCATGGTCATCAGGGGTCCCAGCAGGTCCAGTCTTCACTGAGTGCCCTCCCAGCTCAGAGTCCATCATATGCTCCTTCAGCTCAGGGTTCTTCTATGCCTAGTGTATCGGCTGGTAATTCTGGTGCGAGGGGTTAGCTTCAGTCCCTTTCTCCAGCACCGCGTAGTTGCTACGAGTGCGGTGAGATTGGTCATATTAAGAGGTATTGTCCTCGACTTCATGGTAGTTATTCTCAGCGGAGGGATCAACCATCGACGTTTGGTCCACTTTCTTCTTCATCTGCCCCACCAGCTAGGAGAGGAGGCCAGATAGCCAGGGGTCGCCTCAGAGGTGGAGGTCGATCAGGCGGTTTCCAGGCCTGATTTTATGCTCTACCAGACAGGACACATTGCCTAGTATCAGATGATGTTATCACATGTATTATTTCAGTCTGCCACAGAGATGCCTTTGTCTTATTTGATCCAGGTTCTACCTATTCTTATGTTTCATCATATTTTGCTCATCATTTGGGTATGACCCAAGGGTGTCTTGCCTTACCTGGGCACGTATCTACCCCGATGGGTGATACTATTATTATGGACCATGTGTATCGGTACTGTCTTGTTACTATTGGGGGTCTAGAGACCCAAGTTGATTTATTACTTTTCAGCATGGTAGACATTGAGGTTATTCTGGGCATGGACTGGTTATCTCCGTGTCATGCTATTCTAGACTGACATGCAAGACTGTCATCTTGGCTATGTCAAGACAGTCATCTTGGCTATGTCTGGTGTTGTGAGGATCGAGTGGAGTGGTATGACTGACTATGTCCCTATCAGGGCTATATCTTTCTTGAAAGCCCAACGTATGGTTGGGAAGGGTTGTCTATCATATCTAGCCTTCGTGCATGATTTTGGAGCTGAGGCTCCCAATATAGATTATGTTCTCTTGTGAGGAATTTCCCTGATGTATTTCCTGCAGACCTGCCGGATATGCCCCCGGACAGGGACATCTTTTTGGTATTGACCTGG
The DNA here is from genome assembly GCA_034376525.1 of Nicotiana benthamiana. NCBI lineage: Eukaryota > Viridiplantae > Streptophyta > Magnoliopsida > Solanales > Solanaceae > Nicotiana > Nicotiana benthamiana. Next base: position 108,313,959 of record CM067334.1, on the reverse strand, counting down.
TACCGGGCACCGAGTCCATTTCCACTCTGCCGTATTGTACGACACCAGTGGAATTGATATAATTGAAAGATCATCTTCAGGAACTCCAAGAAAAGGCATTTATTTGGCCTAGTGTGTCATCGTAGGGTGCACCTATGTTATTTGTGATGAAGAAGGATGGCACAATGAGAATGTGCATTCATTACAGGCAGTTGAACAAAGTAACACTGAAGAACAAGTATACCCTGCCTCGCATTGATGATTTATTCGACCAGCTTCAGGGAGCGGGTGTTTTCTAAGATTGATCTCTGTTTGGGTTATCACCAGTTGAATATCAAGGAGTTAGATATTCTTAAGACTGCCTTCATGACTAGATATGGCCACTATGATTTTCTGGTTATGTCTTTCGGGCTGACCAATGCCCCAACAACGTTCATGCTTCTGATGAACAGTGTATTTTGGTCGTATCTGGATTCATTTTTTATTCTATTTATTGATGATATCTTGGTATAGTCGCGTAGTCAGGAGGATCACGCAGAGCATTTGCGAGTGGTATTGCAGAGATTGAGGGATGAGAAGTTGTATGCCAAGTTCTCCAAGTGTGAGTTCTAGCTTAGTTCTGTGGCCTTATTGGGGCACGTGGTGTCCAATGATGGTATTTAGGTTGATCCAAAGAAGATTGAGGTGGTTCAGAGTTGGCCTAGACCTCCTCATCCACAAAGATTCGTAGTTTCCTCGGTTTGGCGGGTTATTATTGCTGATTCGTTCTGGTTTTCTCATTTATTTCCTCGTCCTTAACTAAGTTGATGCAGAAGGGTGCTCCTTTTCTATGGTCGGATGAGTGCGAGGAGAGCTTTCAGAAGCTCAATACAACTTTGACCACAACTCTAGCATTTGTCTTGACATCAGCTTCATGTTCTTTCTCGATTTAAATGATGTTTTGAGAGTCGGGATTGGATGTGTATTGATTCACGGGGGTAGAGTGATTGCTTATGCTTTTAGGCAGTTGAAGCCCCATGAGAAGAACTACCATGTTCATGACTTAGAGTTGGCTACCATAGTTCATGTTTTGAAGATTTGGAGGCACTACTTATATGGAGTATCTTATGAGGTATTCACCGATCATCGCAGTCTTCACCATTTGTTCTGGCATAAAGCTTAATTTGAGGCAGCGGAGGTGGATTGAGTTACATAAGGACTATGATATTACTATTTTGTATCATCCGGGAAAGGCCAATGTAGTGGCTGATGCTTTCAGCCAAAAGGCAATTAGTATGGGGAGTTTGGCGTACATCCCAATTAGGGAGAGGCCCTTTACAGTGAATGTTCAGGCTTTTGCCAATCGGTTGGTTCGGTTAGATATTTCAAAGCCTACTCGGGTATTGGCTTGCGTGGTTTCTCGGTCTTCTTTATATGATCGCATCAGAGAGCGCCAATATGATGATCCCCATTTGCTTGTCCTCAAGGACAGAGTTCAATACGGATATGCTAGAGATGTGACTATAGGTGATGATGATATGTTGAGGATGCGAGCCCAGATTTGTGTGCCCAATATGGATGGGTTTAGAGATTTGATACTTGTGGAGGCCCACAGCTCGCGTTATTCTATCCATCCCGGTTCCACAAATATTTACCAGTACTTGAGGTGGAATTACTGGTGGAGAAGAATCAAGAAAGACATTGTGGGATTTGTGGCTCGGTGTCTCAACTGTCAGCAGGTGAAATATGAGCATCAGAGACCGGGCGATTTGCTACAGCAGATGGTTATTCCTGAGTTGGAATGGGAGAGAGTTGCTATGGATTTTGTATGTGGTCTTCGTTGGACTCTGAAGAAGTTCGATTCGATTTGGGTAATTGTGGATCGGCTGACCAAGTCCGCGCATTTCATTCCAGTGTGTACCACATATTCTTTGGAGCGGCTGACAGGGATCATTATCCTTGAGATTGTCTGATTGTATGGTTCTTACTATTATATCAGATAGAGGTACTTAGTTCAGTTCTCAGTTTTAGAGGACTTTTGAGCACGAGTTGGTACTCAGGTGGAGCTGAGTTCAGCATTTCATCCTCAGACGGACGGACAATTCGAGCATACCATTTAGATATTGGAGGATATGTTGTGTGCCTGTGTGATTGATTTCGGAGGTTATTTGGATGAGTTTCTCTACGACAACAACCATCAATCTAGAATTCAGATGGTGCCGTATGAGGACTTATATGGGAGGCGGTATAGATCTCTGGTCGGTTGATTTGAGCCCTGCAAGGCTAGGTTGTTGGGGATAGATTTGGTCAAGGATGCCTTATAGAAGGTGAAGGTGATTCATGAGAGACTTCGTACAGCTCAATCGCGTCAGAAGAGTTATGCAGACTGGAAGGTTCAAGATGTATCTTACTCGGTGGGTGAGAAGGTCTTGCTGAAGGTTTCACCCATGAAGGGTGTGATGAGGTTTGGAAAGAAAGGGAATCCGAGTCCTTGGTTCATCGGACCTTTTGAGGTGCTTTGGAGGATTGAGAAGGTGGCCTATATGCTTGCTTTGCCACCCAGCTTGTCGGGCGTTCATCTGGTGTTCTATGTTTCCATGCTCCGAAAGTATGTTGGGGACCTGTCTCACGTTTATGATTTCATCACAGTTCAGTTGGATGATGATTTGACTTATGATGTGGAGCCAGTGGCTATTTTGAGTCATCAGGTTCGGAAATTAAGATCAAAAGACATAGCTTCAGTGAAGGTACAGTGGAGAGGTCGGCCCGTGGAGGTGCCTACTTGGGAGACTGAGCAGAAGATGCGAAGCAGATACCCTCATCTATTTGAGACTTTATGTATGTTTCTTGACCCGCTCGAGGCCGAGCGTTTGTTTTAGTTGTGGAGGATGTGATTATCCGACCCATTGTCTCATGTGTTTCTATCCCGTTTCCCTGTTTTATGCTTCTACATGTTTCATTATATGTTTTTGGTGAGTTTGAAGTAATTCGGACAGAGTTTGGTAAGAAATGAGACAATTAATCTCTATAAGGAGAGTTTGGTTTGGAATAGTCAACCGGACTTGTGAGTTATAGGGCTCGGAACGGGTTTCTGATGATTCGGTTAGTTTCGGGGGTTATTTAAGGCATAGGAGCGCAATCGGAAGTGATTTTGTAGGCTCGGCGTGGAAGTTAGCCTATTTTGGCGAAGTTAGGATTTTGGCAAAATCTGGACAGTATGCGAGATTTTGATCTGAGGGTCGGAATAGAATTCTAAGAGTTGTAGTAGCTTCGTTGGGTGATTTAGGATGTGTGTGCAAAATTTCAGTTGATTCAGAGGTTTCTAGGTCGGATTTTTGATCGAATATGAGTTCCGGAAGATTTAGTTAAACTTATGCTTGAATTCGTTGTGATTTGATGATTTTAGTGTTGTTGGATGTGTTTTCAGGATTGGAACTAGTTTGTATGAGGTTTTAGGAGGTGTTGGTGTTTTTGGTTGAGGTCCCGGGGTCCGCGGGGTGGTTTTGGATGGTCAATCGGACCAGTTTTGGACTTTAAGGATTGCAGGTTTTCAGCTGTTGGTGTTGCAGAAAGTTGTTCTTCGCGTTTGCATGGGTGAGTCGCGAACACGTAGAAGGAATTTGTGGGCCACGATTTTTGGCGTTCGCGTTTTCGTGTAATGTTTCGCGTTCGCAGAAGGTCGTTTGGTTGTTTACCGCGTTCGCATTCCAGGGTCGCGTTCACGTAGAGATATTGGGTGCGTGAAGGTTCCATAGCAAATGCTCTTCACGTTCGCGTGGAGGGAGACACATTCCTGTAGGGTCTAAGGCCTAAGGTTTCACATTTGTGGGTGTGCGGACGCGCTTGCAAAGGGATATTTTTGGTCAAGAAAAGTTTGGTCATCGCGAACGCGAGAGGACCCTCGCGTTCGCATAGTAGGAAATACCACCTGGCAGAATGTTTTTAATGATATTTCATCCGCGGGCCTAAGTCATTTTCCTCCATTGTTGGGTATATTAGAGCTTTCTGGGAGCAATTGAAGAGGGATTCGAAGAGGATTGATTGGAAGTAAGTTTTATGGACCCAAAATATGATTTAATTGTGGAATTAACCTAGAAATTCACGGAATCTTAGAAAAAAGGGGAAGAACTAGGGCTTGGGATTTTTAGTTTTAAATTGGGGTTTGAAGGATAATTTGAGCTCCAATTTTGATGAATTTTATATGTATAGACTCATGGCAAGATAAGGATCATATCGAGAAGTGGGCGCGAGGCTTGAGTTTTGCTAATTTCATGATTTTTGATATTTTTTGAGTCTTTTCGATTGAGTTATATTACCTTATCCTATTGTAATGTATTCATTGTGGTTTGGCAAAATTTGACGCGCGAGGGGGTCGATTTGAGAGGAAAGGGCATTGCAAGCTAGTCTTTGGCCGGTTGGAGGTGAGTAATAGGTGTAAATGCTATTCTGAGGGTTTGAAATCCTAGGCTTTCACATCGTAACGCTATATTGAGGCGTTACACGCAATTCATGACTAGTGCGGGCTCAGTTACTATTGGGGATCGTGACTTGGTCCATCCTGAGTGAGATTTATACTATATTGGTGATTGAAACACATACTGTATTGATGTTATTTGGGCTTGTTTCCATGTTTGGGGCCTCGTGCCGATCTGTAGAATCCTTCGGGGATCGATATTACTGCGTTAGCACATGGTGCATATCATTTGATTTCAGTCCAGGGTTTTAAACACTATTTTTGCAAACTCAGCCACACTTCTAAGTTTTGAAAACTCAAATGATATTTTAAATGTTATTTCAGACTGAGAACTACTGATTTATAATGCCCAAGGCGCTTATGATGTTTTCTGGATTGATTATGGGTGGCTCGAGCTGCACGCCGTAGCAGTGACTTGAAACAGTTGTAACATTGGCACTGTGTGATCTAAATTGTCAGGTACCAATGATTGACCAGGATTTGAATGATGTCACGAGATGGCTTGTTATCGCTTGGGCTGAAAGAGCCCCTCCGGAGTCTGTACACACCCCAGTGAGCACTGTCGATGATGAATGATTTGGGTGGCTCGGGTTCTGTGCCGTAGTGGGTAATAGACTGTACTATCATATGCATTGCATTGCATCCATGCATTTGAATATTTAATTATTGTTCAGTTGTTCAATTCCATGCATTGTTGTATATTTGGATTATATGTTATTTTGTGTATTTACTGTGTTTTCATGCTTTCACTTTGTATTTACTTATATTACTCACTGGACCGGAGTACTCACTCTACTCCCTGCACCTTGTGTGCAGATCCAGAGTATTCATAGGCTGATTGAGCTTTGACCAGCATTTCAGAGACATTATCCGGGAGTATTTGAGGTAGCTGCATGGCGTTCGCAGCCGAAGATTCTCCCTCCTATCTCTATCTTTATATTCAGCATCTTCAACTTTAGACAGACTTTGTACCTTGATGACTTACTGTATATTTAGAGGCTCATGGTCATGATATCGGGTCCTAGTAGGGTTATATTATGTATTCGGTTAATATCCGCACTTTATCAGCAATTTTAGACTTTAAATATATTGTGTTAGTTATCTGGGATCTTTTTAATTATCGGGAATTGTGGTAACAAGGTCGGGCTTGCCTAGTAGTGTGCGGGGCATCATCACGAATGGGTTGGGGTTGTGACATTTACTCTCGTACTCATCATGCAATATCATAAATGCAATGGTACGGCATCACCCTTCGTCCTTTTAATCTCATCCTTGCTATATAATAATTATATGATAAATGAAAAGACATGGCATCATCCTTCATGTTTTTACTCTCTTACTCACATGATATGATAAATGATAATAAGTTATAATGTGCATGGTATTACCCTTAGTGCTTTAATCCTCACAATCTTTCAATCAATGATAGTAATATGCAAATAAGGCACAACAACATCCTTCTTGCTTTTCACTATTCCGCACCATGCGACAATACTAATCCACAGCAGCAATACAAGGTGTGAAGCAAATTTCACTTTAATTATAGTTTCTTGATAGGCAAACTCAACCTTCAATATCTCAACAACTCCAAAATAAACAACAAATATGAAGGCGAATAATTAAAGAAATAATAATCTAGCTAAGGCATGGAAAGCATATTCAATAGAACAACATGGTACAATAAAATAATTTCCACCTGCATGCTTTAATTCAATGAAAGCACATATATACTCAACACCTTATATATACGGTGGCCCCACACATAATTCACATAGAAAATAGACTAACAAGTCCTAATTCTCTCGAGTCAAAGTTAAACACGACATGTACCTATTATGTAATTAAATCAATGCTCAACCACGATTTTTTCTTTAGAATTAGCCTCCAAACCAATCAAATATAGCCAAAATATAGTTCAAATAATTCAAAATAAGTCTTTGAAACTACCCATGAGGGAAAAAGATTCAATATTTTATGAAGTTGAAAAAATTCAACAAAAGTCAGCCCCAGAACCGCTTGGTCAAAATATGAGATTAGACAAAAACTCGATTACCTATTACGATCCGACCGATCATTTTGAGTATTTCATCCCCAATCACCTTATTGCCTCATCTATATAATATTGTGGTTATGTAACTTGCCGGGGTATTTGGCTTTGGTTTTCTGTGAGTTTTTGGAGTGAAATGAGACACATAGTCCCTTAGTTGGAGTCTTAAGTTGATAGAGTTGATTGTATTTTGAGTTTTATGCAGACGACTCTAGAATGGAGTGTTGACGGTTCTAATAGCTTATATGATTATTTTGAATTTAGGAGCATGTGTGGATATAACTTTGGAGGTCTGTAAGTCGTTTCGACTTGAATTGGGGAAAGTTAGAAACTTGAAGGTTTGGAATGTTGAAAAGTTTGATTGGGAGTAGACTTTATTGATATCGGAGTCAGATTTTATTCTAGGAGTTAGAATAGGTCTGTCATGTTATTTATGACTTGAGTAAAAAATTTGAAGTCAATTAGAGTTGTTTGGTATGAATGAACATTAGATTTGAAGTTCATATGTTTATTAGATCATTAGGCTTGAATCAATATGTGATTCGTGGTTCTATATTGTTTGATGTGATTTGACTTTTCAAGTGAGTTCGTATAATGTTTTAAAACTTGTTGGTATGTTTGCTTGAGGTCCCGGGGGGCCTAGGGTGTGATTCAGACCATGTTCGAAGCATTTTGGAACTTGAAGATTGCTGATATTTGCTAATATTGGTTTCCATATACGCGTTTGTGAGAGAGGTATCGCGTTTGCGAAGAGTATTTTGGGCAGGATAGGATTTTTTCTTCGCGTTCGTGAAGAGAGAAACACGTTCGTGAAGTTCTGGGAAAATTATGCATCGAGATTGGAATCAAGAGCTCGCGTTCGCATAGAAGGTAGATGCAGGCTTGAGCACCAGGACCTAAGCCTTCACGTTCCCGGTCAGGGGGACACATTTCCATAGGCAAAGCTCTACGAAGAATCGAATTCGCGAGGCACTTTCTGCGTTCGCGTATGAGGAAATTTGGGCATAATATAAAATATCAAAAGCAAGGGGTAGAGTTATTTTTCATAATTTGACTCTGGGAGCTAGGATTGAGGAGATTCTTGGAGGAATTTTCAAAGAAGTGATTGGGGTAAGTGATTCTAACTCAGATATGGTTAAATTACATGAATATATCAGTATTTTCATCAATTAATTAGTGTTTTGGGTTGAAAAATTGAGGAAAAATAGTAGAAACTTCATAGGAGTTAATTTGAGGATTTGGCGGTTGAGTTGTGATCGGATTTGAGTAATTTAGGTATGGTTGGACTCGTCGTTGAATGGGTATTCAAATTTTTTAATTTGGGTAGGGTTCCGAGACGCCCAGGTTGGCGTTTTGAGTTGACTATTTATTTCTTTGTAAATATCATAACTTTATGATTTGAAATAGTTTCATGTAGCTTATATTTATGGTATGAAGTTGTTTTGGCTAGATTCTAGGCGTTCTCAGTTGAATAATCGAGGAGAAGGTCTACTAATAGACTGAATTAGTGTATTTTGAGGTAAGTGTCTTGTCTAACCTCGTGTGGATGAACTTCTCCATAAGATTGTTATTGTTTGTGATAATTGTGATGTGTGAAAGCCGTGTAGATAACTACTTGGTCCTAGAAGGACCTTCCCCAGATTCGGTACTCTTGCCTCCTTTGTACAACTGCATCAACTCGCGCATTCCTAACAGCAGATAAGCTCGAGCTAGATGTCCGCCTGCGCTTCCTTTAGTATTCTGGCAATCTTTAATTCTTTTCAAGAACTTCCCTTCCAACTCCACTATACCTCGCTCCAGATATCCCAAACAACTGTTGGCGTTGACAGCCATGTCCTTCCACTCATCGATCTGCTTCTCATGGAATTCCTGTATTTCCCGATGTTCATTCTCACATTCTCGCATCCTCTTGCATAGCTGGTTGTATTTGACCTGTGCTTCAGTTTTCTCATCAATAATCCTATGCCTGTGGACAACTCCTGGACGACCCAAACCAGTGTGATTATCTTCCAACCAACCCGTGTAGTGCGGTACACACCCGGCATGATACCTGTCTGGTTCAATAGATTCCTTCCCTAAGACGAGCTTGCAGTGCCACATATGCTGAGCGTGACACTTGTGTGCGCTAACATCATCTTGAAAGTCATCCCTGAAATGACTCATTTTCTCTATCCTGGGTATGATTTGTTTTCTTCCGGCTTGCCTCATGGCCCGGAGAGGGACATAAGGATGAGTGCCCCTCAGACCAATGAGTATTAGCAATGGTGCGTCTCGAGAATGGACAATGAACTCCTCTGTTGGGAACCACTCGAACATCCACTGAACTTGCTCTTCTTTTAGATTTTCAAACAACTCTGCCCATCCACTGGCGTCCTCTGGCTGAGCGAACATGTTGGCCATGAAGTTTATTCACTTTGGGTGATGGAAAGCGATATGGTCATCCCAATCCCTGCGGATGATTTCCTGTCTGTAGTCTCCTTTCTGAAGGTGTTCGATGAGCCAAAGTTGAAGTAGCAGATTACAACCCTCGAAATGCGGAGCCCCTTGTTGAAACTTTTCTAGGGCTCGATAGATTTTGGCGATGATCATAGGCACTATGCTGAAAGATTTCCCGTAGATACCCTCCATTAAGGTCTTGGTCACCATGGCTAGTCTGGTGTGGATCCTAGCATTCTTAGTGGGAAAAATTATCATACCCAAGATGAAAAACATGAACAAAAAGACCCTCCTATGTATGTTCCCCAAAGAGGTGAGGGCGAACCCATTGGTGTAAGTGCGATAAGACTTTTTGTAGCCATATCTACCATACAAGAAGTAAAATAGTATGTTGGAGTCCTTCAGGCAAGCTAGGTCGGGGTTTTTCTTGAGTCCCATCATATTAAGAAAGCCTCTACTTTTGCGGTTTTCCGGAATAGCCAAACCCACAGTCTCCCAAGGGATACCAGCTAGACCTCCTATCTTTTCTAGCAAAGGGGTCATTTCCAAGTCTCAGAATCGGAACATTGATCGATCGCTATCCCAAAACAAAGAGGTAGCCTCAATGATTTTGTTGTCAGGCTGGATTTCCACCTTAGCAACCTTGGGTGAATGTTGGGTACCATACCGAATCTGGGGAACTCGTGCCTCATTTTATGTAAAACAAATTGTCAGGCCCTTACCCCACCAAAATCGACTATTTATGTCAATAATTAGCAAAAGGCATTTAGTCTCCAAAATAATAAACATAACGTGGAGGTGTCCATTTGGGTTTCGAAGAAACCCGATGACTTTGGTTTAGGCTATCTTAAGGAGTCATTATGTGGACAACAGAACTAACTCAGCTAGGGTTGACCATGATGCACGAACTTTTTAAGGGAATAAGGTTTCTACTTTTGAAGTTCTAGACAAGGTACCCTTGAGCGGACAACTCAAGGGGAAAGGCGCAGAACCACCGACTACACCGTTGATCGACTGGTTTTACCGCAAATATGCCTTTGCCATATTTAGCGGGTTATAATATTGGAAGAGCGAGACCACTCATTATAAGCGTTTCTATAGGCTTTGTTTTGGCACGAGTGAAATATGATGTTGAAAAAAAGAGTTACAATAATGAAGCAAATTGCATGTATTTTAACGTTCATAAAGATAACAATAAATGCTCGAAAAATTACAACAGAATTAAAATAATAAGGTAATAAAAGTAGAAATTAAAAGGAAAGAAAAACATGAAGAGCCAAATTAGTGTTCTTTATGAAACAATTAAAGACAGAAAGTAAATGCAATTAGGGAAGCAGTAAAGTCACAAAAGAATGTAATAGTAAAAGCCTTAAAAAAATTCCCCAGCAGAGTCGCCATGCTGTCTAATCCCCCTTATTCAAAAACTCAAACAGCGGAGAAATCGGGTTTACGACATTATGGACAAAACAACTCTTTTCCTTCTTGAGGGGGCAGGTTTGAAGAGTTCAAAGAGTCGCCACCTAATGATTATAGTGCATTAGGACACTTAAATAAAAGAAGAAGGATTTTTGAAAGAAAACCAGAGTTCGGGTAAGGGCTTGATATTATCTCGAGAGGAAGGTATTAGGCACCCCTCAATATCCACTAGTGTGGTTCCTGGCCATGTTTAGTTGTCACTTTAAAAGGAGTGGAAACAAATAAGTAAAATTTGCACATAGAAAACCTAAACAAGTTGAGAATTTTGTAAGAAAGTAGACATAAGTGATTTTGAAAGAGAGAAAAGTTTGGTGGAAGAAAACGTTAATTTAAGAAATATCAATAAAAAAAGACGAGGGGGTTCTAGGGCTAAATGTAATATGGATGACTTCGATGCAATACCCAGAAATCATTCTCACACGAGATATTAGCGCACCGGTCATCATATCCATATTCTACCCTTCCTGCCCCGTAGAGGTTATTTTAAGCGTTGTATTGGTCATGGGTGCTTAGCACGTGCTATTACCTGTCCCATCCTATAGGTCCTAGAGGGTGTTTAGGAGCACTATTCCTACAAGGGGAGGTCTAGGTTGAACCCTTAGGTTTAAAGGCAAAATACTAAGCGACATACAAAAATCAAGTAGGGACTTCACATAAGGGATCACGTAAAAAGTATGTAAAGGTCCCAAGTACCCCTCCACAAATATACATACAAGTAGCATGCCTCAATCACATTCAAGGTCTAAGAGAGAGGGAGAGTTTTAAAATATTGATGTAGAAAACTGAAAATCTTGGCAAAATTTGGCATGAGAAGTTGGAAAAGGCTGAAGGTAAATTAGTCAAAATATGTGTATCATTTAGTAAAAATATGGAGCAGGGAAAATATTTATTCTTCCGAACACAGTTAAAGCTATATATGTATGCAGTATCCTAATATTAAAAACAGTAGTTTGTACTGAAAATAGCGTATAGTGGAAATGCAGAAGTTATTTTTAGAATTATAGAAACAAAAGAGAGTACAACCCTTAATAAAATACAGAGGTCATTGTAAATTTTAGTAAAGCAGTAGTCCAGTCTCGAATTGAAAAGTAACTTGGTTGAAAGGTGAAAGAATGAGATAGGAATTTAGTAGTAAAACAAAAAGGCTTCTGGGAGGCGGGCCAGTTTGGGCAATTTTAAAGAGGTCGAATGGCTTACTATGATTAATCATTTTTATGCGGCTTAAGGCTTGCCTAGGCATTATAACAGACATGCACATCATTCTTCAGTTTTAGAAAACCAGTTTATGGGGTTGAATAATTAATAGGATGGACAAAATATCGCAAGTGAGCTCCTAATTGCGTGATATCTAATGCATATGATGCTCCTAAGACATGATATCTGAATGCAGTAGTAGATTTTTATTATTAACTGATTATGGTCATGAGAGACATCAGATTGAAAGCAATGGATCCTAGGAGCATGATTTCTATAAGTGGAGTGCATGCTTTAACATGATTTCTATTGCATGAACAAATAAACAAAATTCAAAAGGCATGTTCTCTACCCGTACCCTTGATAAACATGCATAACCCACCCAGATTTCACTTTAAACCCCATTGTTCTTTATAGCTTATTACAAATCAAGCAATTAAATTATAATAGTGAATAGTAAAATAAGAAGTTATTCTATAGGGAGCCTTCAGCCAGGCCCAGACCTCCAACCTCACTTCTTTCGAGCTTCACAGCCTTCACCAAGAGTTTGGGTGCGGCAAAGTTCCCCAGGGGTCTCTTAAAACCCCGGCCAATACCAGGCACCCAAAACAAATCACCATTGATAAGTGCAAGTGTAGAATTACCAACCTTGTGCATCAAAGTTCAGTGGGTACTCAAGGTACCCAAAGCAATGCTTACACAAGGGGGCAAAACCTAATTATAAGAGTAGTGATTGTGATAGAATTTAAAGGAGTTGAGTTGAAAAGATTTTACATGAAGGACAGTTTGAGAAAAACAGTAGAGGAGTACAAATTTTTAACTGAGTTTAAAAACATGTATATTGAGGCTAGTTTTGAAAAAAAGCAGCAGTCACACAGACAAAGGTAAAGGCAAAGGGAACAAACAGCTCACAAACAAGACAGTCAGTCACACATATTAAAAGAAAGTTAATGCTTCAAACAGGAGTCTAGTTCTTACACCACCAGATACCAAACCAAATCATCATCAAAAAAGTTTTTTGAGGCTATAGAATAGTCAAGAGGATGCTAGTAGTATACAGAAGTGAAGGGGAAACATGCATTGGGGTAGGCAAGGGGGTAATGAACCTGCTAGGCTTACTAATTAACACAAATGCATGCTAGTTGCAATTGGAGCAACAGAATCACAAGTAGAAATACACAAGGAACAAAAGAAAGTGCAGCATCAATAGAAGCATATTATTTTTGAGGATCTAGCTTAAATAAGATACATACCAGTTGAAAAATAATGTAAACACAGAGTAGTAGTGAGCAAAGAAGTGAGCAGTAATGTGCAGAGAGAAGCAGAGAGCAGAGCAACAGTATGTAAGCAGTGAGCAGCGGGTAGACCCAAAGGAAAAAACACAGTAGAAGCCAGCAGGTAAAAGTGACCAAGGTTACTCAATTTTGGCTTGCAGCTAATTGAGTGATTAGCATTCAACAGGAAAATTGAAAGAAAATTGTGTAGAAACAAAGAGCACAAACATGTTTGTGTGAAAGAGAGAGTTCAGAACACTGATTTTATTCGTGTCTGTGTGTGTCAAGTGTTAAGCAGTGTGTTGGTGTCTTGCAAAGAGAATGGGGGAGGGTACTTATAGTACTGAATACTAGTAAACAAACAAGGCAAGAATCCCTAATTAAGGAACCGGTATCAATCATAATCAAATCAGTATAAGGACTACCCTTTAATTAAGGAATCAAAGTTAAACGGTAATAAGCACCTGTTTAAAAGGAAAGAAATCACATGGTATGATCACATAAGGGACAACATAGCATAAATCATGCAATAGAGACTAGGTACATGATAGTCTAATTAGGATAACAGGTTAGGCACATGATAGTCTAATTAGGTACATTCTCATGCACACTATGGGCGGTTGGCGACGGCCCCCTTTTTCCTCACAGAAGAGAGAAATCGGGTTTATGACATTATGGGTGGAATGACTCCTTTATCCCCTTTTGGGGGAATTTGGGCTATGGAGTTTGGAGAGCCACCACCTAATGATTATAGTGCATTAGGACACTTTTAAATAAAAGAAGAATGATTTGCAGGAAAACCAGAGTTTGGGTAAGGGCTTGAGATTATCTCGAGAGGAAGGTGTTAGGTACCCCTCCAGATCCACTAGTGTGATTCCCGGCCTTGCTTAGTTGCGACTTTAAGAAGAGTAGGAGTAGATATGCAAAGATTGCACATAAGAAATACAAGCAAGTTGACAATTTTGAAAGAAAAAAAGGCACAAGTAAAAGTGAGTTTAGTTTGAAAAAAACATTTCAATAAAGGAAAAGTAAAGAAAGAGGGTCCTCGGTTTAACTATAATATGGTTCATTCGGTGCAATACCCCGCACATATTCCTCAAAAGAGGGTTCGCCTCATGATATTAGCGCACCGTCATCTTCTTCATATTCTACCATTTCCACCCTGTTAAGGTATTTAAGCGGGATTAGTCTCGTTTACTTATTGCATGCTAATACCCGTCCCGACCTATCAGTCCCGGGGTATTTGGACTTCTAATCCTAAAGGGGAAAAAGGGATGGAGGTATATATGAAGTTTAAAAGGATAAAATACTAAGGCATTAATCGAAACAAATAACAAATAAGCAGTGTACACATCAAACACTCAAAGGATCATAAAAAAACCCCGTAGATCATAACATCAGTTAGTTTAGCATGACTTGCAAGTACTGATTTGGTCTTTAATTAAAGAAATTAAGAAGCGGACGAAGCAGTTTAACTCAAAAAGTTGGATCAAAAGTCTGCATCGAGCCCCTCGGGTCTGATCTGATAGTTATTAAGGTTTTAAAGCAGAAGAGTTTAAGAGAAAGCGAGACTGCAATAAATTTGTAAAAGGATTTGAAATCAGCTGACCATCTGAATAAAGAAATGCATAAGTCAGGAAAGAAATTTTTTAGGGCAGGGACGTCTTAGGAAAAGAGTGAGTTACCAGACTATTTTTAGAAGACAACTTTATAGACTGAGTAAAATATTAGGCAGAATGTTTGAAATAGTTGTTTGGAAAAGATGCAGATTTGAAACATTTAAAAGCATACTGGTTTACAGAGGTTTCATTGAAAATGTTACGTTAGGATTTTAAAGACCAATTAACGGACTATTGTTACTTAAAGCGAATCAGACAAGTTGAGACGGAGTTCAATAGGCATGATATCTATTCATCTGGTTCGTTACTGCTTTTAGAATGTTAGGGATCTGATTAGTTAATTAACCTACTATTTGCCTAGTGTTTTATGAGTTTTCTATAGGCATGATTTCTATGTGCTTACAATGCAAAGTCCAATAGACATGATTTCTAAATGGTATGCAATATTAAGGTCTTATAGGCATGGCTTCTAAATGGTATGCAATATTAAAGTCCTATGGGCATGGTTTCTAAATGATTTTCAATATTAAAGTCCTATAGGCATGATGTTTAAACGATTTTCAATATAAAAGTCCAATAGGCATGGCTTCTAAATGGTATGCAATATTAAAGTCCTATAGGCATGGTTTCTAAATGATTTGAAATATCAAAGTCCTATAGGCATGATGTCTAATTGCAATATTAAAGTCCTATAGGCATGATGTCTAGATGATTGAAACATGAAAGATCCTATAGACATGATTTCTACCCATTGACTTATGCAAGTAATATAAACCCATCCCAAACCCTTTACTAATATTTCTTTGAGTTTTATTACATAGTCATTACAACACTGAAAGAAAAGGACTGAAATAAGTACATCGAAACTAAAGCCAGACCTGAGGAGGCTCAATGCAACCTTCAACATCTAACACATGTGTTTCCCAATCCGGATTCTAGATTCCAAGGCCTTCTCTCAGAGTATTTCAAAGTTCCAAGGGCTTTCAGGAAGCCCATGCAATGCTTCCACCCTAGAGATTGAGTGTGGTAACAGAGTAGTGCAATGTATGGAATTACCAGCCCTTAGGCAACCAAGTTCAGAGGGAACTCTATGGTCCCAAAACATGTCTTACCACAGGGGGCGGAACTTAAAGAACTAAGAATAAGTTTAAAGTGAGGGGACTAGAGGAAACCAAAGCAAAGGGTGGTCATACCCAGCCATGGGTAAGACTGGCACACCCCTGACCCTTTACTTGATTCAAGAAAATAAAGAGAAGACTTTTAAAAGTCATACAGGGGTCTGGGTGGTGATTAGAACACTTCCAGACCCTAGTCAAGGCTCAATACATAAAGGGGGTTAAGGGAATGAGACTGGTTTGAGTAAAGGTTCAAGGGAACCTGGTTCCCGGTCAGGGATAGCAATAGGGTGCTACCCCCAGGCTAGAACCAATACTCCTAATAAAAGGGGGTTAAAAGGAATGGGATCGCATGAAAGTGCTCATATAAACATCAGGGGAGGATAAGAAAACAGAACAACACTTTAAAGATGCAGAAGCATGAAGGAAGAACATAACAGACTAATGTGTAGTCACATAATGCAAGAAAGCTAGACATGTAGTGAGAGATTATATAAAGGGAGAAGTAAACACATAGTTCTGGAGAACGTTTAACTTATGGGGACCTACCGGTTGCTACTTTAAAACAGTAGAATAAACAAAGCAAGAAAATAGACAGAAACTCTTCAGCAAACACTTGAGGAAAGCAAGAGAGATTCCAAAGTCTAGCCTTGGCTTTCAGCCGGCTAGTCAGAACAATAGCACAAGTAATAGTAAAGAAGAGAGATTTGAGTGTGTGTGTTTTTGAACTCAGTTGTTCGTGAGTTTAAAGAAATGGATTAGGGTATTAATAGTTTGAAAACAGGTAGTAAGTAAGGCAAAAAATAATTCAGTATCAAATCATAATCAATCAGGAGAAGGGAACCCCTTTAAATAAGGAGTAGAACTAGAGTAATAAAGGTTAGAGTTTATTTAAGGAAAGAAGATCAAGAACACATGGTGCAATCAAGGGTAATTACATAAGGGAAGTTATAAAATACTCGGTTTAGGCAAATAAGGCAAGAGTAAAATCAATTAACACATAGTAAATCAAGGAATTAGGGATTCAAACTCAGTAATGAATTAAGTCAGACAACAATCCAAATCAGACAAGGAAAGAATCAACTAGGTCTACATAATAGTAGTCTGAAATCAATCTCTAGAATTCGGGTTATTTTGAGCGGAAAAGGTTTGACTATAAAATATGCACAAACTTAAACATGCAGGCTAAGATTAAACAGACAGTGTAGTCATGTGAGCAAAATAGAAGAACACAGATATCCGAGAAATCCAGAGGTCTTGCAAAGCTTAGCAAGAATCAGAAACATGAGACGAGTTTGGAGAATTAGGGTTTTGAAATCAGGCAGGCAGCAAACAATCGCAGAAAAGAAGTTTGAATAAACCCCAAAATCTACGGTTTATTCCACAAGTCAAGTGTAAAGACGGAAGCGTAGAAAATCAGGCAAAAAATAAACTCAGGAAGTCTAAAGAACACAAACATTCATGGAAACCTAAGTAAAGAAGAATACAGTAAAGAAATTACTCGGAAACCCTAGGAGGAATTACAATAAAGAAAAATACACAGAAATCATAGTGAAAATATTTAGGAATTACAGCAAAGCCCAAATAATGCAAGAAATCACTGTAAAACAAGTAGAAATCACAGGAACCCTAAGTTTTGAGAAGATGAACAGTTTCGAAAGAAAAAATCGGAAAAGATATGGAAAATACTTTAAAATCTTAGAAAATAGCAGGATCAGAAGTAGATCTTAGAGAGAAACAAAGAAATTCTCGAAGGCTTAGGGTTTCAGAGAAAACCCTAGAAAATGAGAAAGGCTTGGAACGGGCTGGTCTTGAGTTAGAGGTGGACTCACAGGGCTAGGACTCGCCGGAGATGAGCCGGAAATGGCCATCGAAACTGAATCGGAGAGATTCCGAGTCAAGGTCTTCAAGGTCAGATACTAAAACCTCGAGCAAAGAAGTATAGAGGTATGTGGGGTAGATACAGGCTACTCAGGGTCTAAGACGCCATAGTTTCCGGTGAAATAAGGTCGTAAACCGGTGAAATGGGATAGGGTTTTGGAGAGAGGTTGAGAGAGTTTGAGAGACGAAGGTGATACAGGGGAGGCTCGTTTGTGAGAAGTGTTTTAGGGTTAGGGGTGGATGGGATTAAAAAAAGGAAGGGGTAAACGTGGACCGTTGATCTAAAAGATCAACGGCCACGATTTTTTAAAAAGGAACCGGGCGGGTTTATTTATTTGGGTCTGGGTCGTGTAGGAAATGAAATTGTGCCATTTAGTTATGGGGTAAGTTGGGACTGAAATTAGGGTAAAATTGAAATTAAAATGGGCTACAATTGAAATTGCCACTTTTCCCTTTTTGAATTTACAAAAATAGTAAATAATGTTTAAATGCAAATTAAAAATACTAAGTTAATAAAAAATGCATAAGTATTAAATTAAAAAAATTAAAAATGATCTCATGATTTAAAATATAATTAAATATAGAAATAGGCTAAAAGTGCAATTTTATGTAATTTTAGTTTTATAATACCAAATGAACTAGTAAAATTATGCAAAAATCACGTACATTATATTTTGGTGTAAATGTGAGAATAAAATAAATTATCACCAAAATGATAAGTTTTGGTAATAATTATTGGATTTAAGTCTGTAAAATAGGCCATAAATCGGTTTTAAAAATCTTAAAGAATTTGGGGAAAATGCCAAAACCTTTGAGTATGATTATATATGCATATACATGCTATTTTAATGTATTTTGAGTATAAAAATATATAGAGAAAAATTGGGTATCAACAGGGGGATACTTCTCCAATTTCAGACAATAATCCCCAGAAAATAAGGGACGAGATTGAGAACTTAGAAGACCAGTATTCATTGAGAAATTTATCCCACAGATTGAGGAAGAAATTTGAAATTAGTCCCAACCTAAAAAGGATAATACGCGGAATCGAATTTTATGGCAAGTATCACAATTTCAAAAAGAGGCGTGTAAGAATCATTATAAAATCGTCATGCAAACAGTGAGAGAGACTTTAAATGGAGAACACAGAATAGTATGAGAATGAAATACTGGTAACTAAAATTAAATCAAAGAATACGAGACCTGGAGAAGAGCCTAGAAGAACATACAAACAAGCAAATAATATAAACATAAACGTATAAGGCTAGGGTTTTATCATACTTAAGCAAAATATTTAGAAGAATCACGAATAGTACTCAAACTCAGAAGGTAAAATTATTTTGAATAGGGGGTCAGAAAACCTAATTTCAAAAGGGAACAAAATTGTTTAAAACTAGAGTAATTGTAAAGGTCGAGTAAAAAATAGTACAAAACATAAATGTACAAGTTAAAATTGTTAAAAATCTGAGATTTGAGAGGTTTGGGTAAAGATTAGGGTTTCATTTGAAACCAGTGAGAGAAGTAAGAGAAACCTGGCTGTGAAGCTCAAGGATAATGGTATTTTCAGCATCATCGAACCAAAATCCATCGGAGAAAGGCCGGAAACGGACCCCGGCGAGGCTTCAGTGACCATCTTCATGGTGGAAGCTTCTGGGGCTTCAAACCTTGGAGAGAAGCAGCGACATAGGATCCTATGGCGGCTAGAGGTCGAGAGAAGTGAGGACAGAGCATGGCCGGAGAGGCGATGAAGCTCGTCGGAGAAGAAGGAGAGAACTAAAAGGTTCTAGAGAGAAGAGAGAGCAAGCGTTAGAGAGAGAGAGTGAGAGAGAGACCGCTCTCTGATGAAATGGGGGTCAGGGGGGTTGATTAGGATTTATTTTAGGTAACTTGATCTGGACCGTTGATCTCATTTGATCAACGGTTCAGATTGAACCAATACGGGGTCGTGCTAATGGGTTAGGTCAAAATAGAATGTGGGTTGGCTTGAGTTGGGTTTAAAATTGGAGGTGGATTGAGGCTATAATTGAAATAAAAATAGGCTAGTTCTCAAATAGCCACTTTACTCCTTTTAATTAATTAAAGATAGTAAGAACAATTTAAAACAAATTAAAAATATTGAACTAGTTAATAATATATAAATAATAATCAAAAAATATTAGGAATAATTTTACAATCATAAAATATGATTAATTACAAAATGGGCTACAATTGCAATTATATACAAATTAACTTTAGAAATGCCAAATAAATTCGCAAAAATATGAAAAATCAAATTAATTATATTTTGATGCAAATATAAGGATAAAATAAGCTATTCACCAAAAAATAATTTTGGGAATAATTTTGATAATCTTGTGATATCAAAATCGGCAGCAATTTTTTCTTTAAAAATCATTAAAATACCAAAACTCATGAGTGTGCTCACATATGCACATATACGCTATTTTGGTAGTATTTCGGTATCTAAAAAAATACATGAAGAAAAATTAGATATCAACAGCGAGATAAGGAACGTATTGATGTAAATTGTTTTGGATTTCGAGAAGTGGGCCCGGGCTCGGGTTTTGCTAATTTCGTGATTTTCGATATTTTTCGAATCTTTTTGAATGAGTTATATTACGCGCGAGGAGGGCGATTTGAGAGGAAAGGGCATTGCGAGCTAATCTTTGGCCGCCTAGAGGTGAGTAATAGATGTAAATGATGTTTTGAGGGTTTGAAGCCCTGGACTTTCACATCGTAATACTACATTCATGCATGACACGCACTCCATGACGAGAGCGTGGTCGGTTACTATTGGGGATCGAGACTTGGTCCATCCCGAGTGAGATTTATACTATATTGGTGATTGAAACACATACTGTATTGATGTTATTTGGGCTTGTTTCCATGTTTGGGGCCTCGTGCCGATCTGTAGAATCCTTCGGGGATTGATATTACTGCATTTGCACATGGTGCATATCATTTGATTTCAGTCTACGGTTTTAAACACATTTTTTGCAAACTCAGCCACACTTCTAAGTTTTGAAAACTCAAATGATATTTTTAATATTATTTCGGATTAAGACTACTGATTTATAAATGCCCAAGGGGCTTATGATGTTTTCCGGACTAATTATGGGTGGCTCGAGCTGCACGCCGTAGCAGTGACTTGAAACAGTGGTAACATTGGCACTGTGTGATCTAAATTGGTCAGGTAACAATGATTGACCAGGATTTGAATGATGTCACGAGATGGCTTGTTATTGAGCTTGGGCTGTAGGAGCCCCTCCAGAGTTTGTACGCACCCCCAGTGAGCACCGTCGATAATAAATGATTTGGGCGGCTCGGGTTCTGTGCAGTAGTGGGCAATAGACTGTACTATCATATGCATTGCATTGCATCCATGCATTTGCATATTTAATTATTGTTCAGCTGTTCAGTTCCGTACATTGGTGTATATTTGGATTATAGCTTACTTTTTGTATTTACTGAGTTTTCATGCTTTCAGTTTGTATTTACTTATATTTCTCACTAGGCCGGAGTACTCACTTTACTCCCTGCACCTTGTATGCAGATCCAGAGCATTCACAGGCTGAGTGAGCTTTGACCAGCGTTTCAGAGACATTCTCTGGGAGTATTTGAGGTAGCTGCATGGTGTTCGCAGCCGAAGATTGTCCCTCCTATCTCTATCTTTATATTCAGCATTTTCAACTTTGGACAAACATTGTACCTTGATGACTTACTGTATTTTTAGAGGCTCATGGTCATGACACCATGTCCTAGTGGGGATATATTATGTCTTCTTTTAATATTCTCACTTTATTAGCACTTTTAGACTTTTAATATATTGTGTTAGTTATATTGAATCTGTTTAATAATCAAAAATTGTGGTAACAAGGTCGGGCTTGCCTAGTAGTGTTCTGGGCGCCATCACGATTGGGTTGGGGTTGTGACAAGTTGGTATTAGAGACTAGGTTACTTTGTTGCACGAGTCATGAGCTGGTTTAGTAGAGTCTCGCGGATCGGTACGGAAACGTCTGTACTTGTCCTTGGGAGGCTGCAGAACCTTTAGGAAAACTTCATGTTCTTGGAATTTTTATCGTGCAACTTTTTTGGTCTGAGAACTAATCTTCTGTTATTCTATTCTCTCGCAGATGGCGAAAACACACGCTACCAGAGGAGACGAACAACCACGAGTACCACCCGATGCGATCACCAGAGGTCGTGGACGCGGTCGTGGTCGAGGCAAAGCCGAAGGGCCAGCACCTCTTGACCCACCTCTTGCCCTGGCTTAGGATCACACTCCAGTTGTAGAGACTCCAGCAACACCTGTTCAGGCAGCAGTTGTGCATATTGTGATTCCGAGTCTTCAGGAGGCCCTAGCTTAGATTCAATCAGTTTGCACTGGCCTAGCTCAGGCAGTCTCAGCCACTACTGCGGCAGTTACTTCACAGGTCGGGAGATGCAATCAAACCCCCACTACTCGCACACCTGACCAGGTAGTGCAGGGTTTGCAAACCCTAGAGGCACCACAAGTTCAGTAGGTTGCCCTAGTTTAGTCGGTTTTTCTGGTTCAGGATTTTGTGGTTCCAGCTATGCCAGACGATGAGCAGCGTCGTCTTGAGAGGTTCAACAGTCTTTCACCTCCTACTTTCAGTGGTGCTCAGGGCGAGGATGCCTAGGGTTTTCTCGACAAGTGTCGACGTATTCTTAGGATAGCATGGATTTTGGAGTCGAGAGGTGTATCATTTACTACCTTTTAGTTCTAAGGAGAAGCCTTCACTTTGTGGGAGGCATATGATTGGCGTACGCCAGTGGGTGTAGCACTTTTTCCATGGCAAGAGTTCTCCACTCTTATCCTGGAGAAGTGGGTACCACAGTCTCAGAGAGAGGAACTGCGCAGACAGTTTGAGTCCCTTTGTCAGGGAGATATAACCGTGTCTCAATATGAGATAAGATTCTCGGAGTTGGCTCGTTATGCTCTGTAGATGGTCCTCACTGATCGGGAGCTAATTAGGAGGTTTATGGACGGACTTATCTATCCCATCCGTATTCTGATGGCTCAAAAGATGATTCTGAGTCATACTTTTGAGGATGCAGTTGATATTTCTCGATATATTGAGACGGATCATCGTCAGGAGAGAGAGGAGTGGGAGGCCAAGAGACCTTTTCGATCGGGTAGTTTCATTGGTGCTCTTTCTAGGGGCTAGTCTCAGCAGAGCAGGGGTCTCTCTTTCAGGCCTTATTAGTCGGCTCGTTCTAAGTTTTATGGGGCGTCTACAGGCCATGGTCATCAGGGGTCCCAACAGGTCCAGTCTTTATTGAGTGCCCTCCCAGCCCAGAGTCTATCATATGCTCCTTAAGGTCAGGGTTCTTTTATGCCTAGTGTATCGGCTGGTCATTCTAGTGCGAGAGGTTCCCTTCAGTCCCTTTCTCCAGCACCGCGTAGTTGCGACGAGTGCGGTGAGATTGTTCATATTAAGAGGTATTGTCCTCGACTTCATGGTAGTTATTCTCAGCGGAGGGATCATCCCTCGTCTTTTGGTCCACTTTCTTCTTCATCTGCCCCACCAGCTAGGGGAGGAGGCCAAATAGCCAGGGGTCACCCCAGAGTTGGAGGTCGATCAGGCGGTTTCCAGGATAGATTTTATGCTCTACCAGACAGGACAGATTGCCTAGTATCAGATGATGTTATCACATGTATTATGTCAGTCCGCCACAGAGATGCCTCTGTCTTATTTGATCCAGGTTCTACTTATTCTTATGTTTCGTCATATTTTGCTCATCATTTGGATACGAACCAAGGGTGTCTTGCCTTACCTGGGCACGTATCTACCCCGGTGGGCGATACTATTATTATGGACCATGTGTATCGGTACTGTCTTGTTACTATAGGGGGTTTGGAGACCCAAGTTGATTTATTACTTTTCAGCATGGTAGACTTTGACGTTATTCTGGGCATGGACTGGTTATCTCCGTGTCATGCTATTCTATGCTGACATGCAAAGACAGTCACCTTGGCTATGTCGGGTGTTCTGAGGATCGCGTGGCGTGGTATGACTGACTATGTCCCTAGCAGGGTTATATCTTTCTTGAAAGCCCAACGTATGGTTGGGAAGGGTTGTCTATCATATCTGGCCTTCGTGCATGATTTTGGAGCTGAGGCTACCAATATAGATTATGTTCCCGTCGTGAAGAATTTCCCTGATGTATTTCCGGCAGACCTGCCGGATATGCCCCCGGACAGGGACATCGATTTTGGTATTGACCTGGTATCGGGAACCAAGACCATTTCTATTCCACCGTATTGTATGGCACCAGCGGAGTTGAAAGAATTGAAAGATCATCTTCGGGAACTCAAAGAAAAGGGGTTTATTTGGCCTAGTGTGTCATTGTAGGGTGCACCTGTGTTATTTCTGATGAAGAAAGATGGCACAATTAGAATGTGCATTGACTACAGGAAGTTGAACAAAGTAACACTAATGAACAAGTATCCCCTGCCTCACATTGATGATTTATTCGACCAGCTTCAGGGAGCGAGGGTGTTTTCTAAGATTGATCTCTTTTTCGGTTATCACCAGTTGAATATCAAGGAGTTAGATATTCTTAAGACTGCCTTCAGGACTAGATATGGCCACTATGATTTTCTGGTTATGTATTTCGAACTGACCAATGCCCCAACAACGTTCATGCATCTGATGAACAATGTATTTTGGTCGTATCTGGATTCGTTTTTTATTCTATTCATTGATGATATCTTCGTATAATCGCGTAGACAAGAGGATCATGCTGAGCATTTGCGAGTGGTATTGCAGAGATTGAGGGAGGATAAGTTGTATGCCAAGTTCTCCAAGTGTGAGTTCTGGCTTAGTTCTGTGGCCTTATTGGGGCACGTGGTGTCCAACAATTGTATTTAGGTTGATTCGAAGAAGATTAAGGCGGTTCAGAGTTGGCCAAGACCGTCCTCAGCCACAAAGACTCATAGTTTCCTCGGTTTGGCGGGTTATTATTGTTGATTCGTTCAGGTTTTCTCTTATATTACCTCGTCCTTAACCAAGTTGATGCATAAGGGTGCTCCGTTTATATGGTCGGATGAGTGTGAGGAGAGCTTTCAGAAGCTCAAGACAGCTTTGACCACAACTCCAGTATTTGTCTTGACATCAGCTTCATGTTCTTCCACCATTTATTATGATGTTTCGAGAGTCGGGATTGGATATGTATTGATTCAGGGGGTAGAGTGATTGCTTATGCTTTTCGGCACTTGAAGCCCCATGAGAAGAACTACCATGTTCATGACTTAGAGTTGGCTACTATAGTTCATGTTTTGAAGATTTGGAGGCACTATTTATATGGAGTATCTTATGAGGTATTCATCGATCATCGCAGTCTTCACCATTTGTTCATGCATAAAGATCTTAATTTGAGGCAGCGGAGGTGGCTTGAGCTACATAAGGACTATGATATTACCATTTTGTATCATCCAGGAAAGACCAATGTATTGGCCGATGCATTCAGCCAAAAGGCAATTAGTATGGGGAGTTTGGCGTACATCCCAGTTAGGGAGAGGCCCTTTGCAGTTGATGTTCAGGCTTTGGCCAATCGGTTGGTTCGGTTAGATATTTCAAAGCCTACTCGGGTCGGCTTGGGTGGTTTCTCGGTCTTCTTTATATGATCACATCAGAGAGCGCCAGTATGATGATCTGCATTTGCTTGTCCTCAAGGACAAAATATGATTTAATTGTGGAATTTGTTAGATAATACGCTTAGCGCTAGAGGGGGGGGGGGTGAATAGCGTTATAATAAACTTGCGGAAATTAAAATTTGCAGGAAGTAAATAAGTGCGATAAATAATAACTTACACACAGATATATCCTGGTTCACCACAACGTGTGGCTAGTCCAGTCCCCGAGAGACTCTCTCGAGATTTTCCACTAACGTGTCAAGCTTCCGGGCGCTTAACAAACCTTTACAACTTGAGGACGCAAGCCTCAACACCTTTGCTCGGAGTTACAACACTCCAAGACTTCAACCAAGGAAACACAAGTTCCTTACAACAAGAGAATTACAATTCTCTTACAAGTGTATACAACACTAAAACACTCAAACAAAGTACTCCTTAATGAGTAGATATGAGTAAAAGAAGTAAGCTCTGGATCACAACAACTTTGGACAAGAATATGGCTCTCAAAAGCTTTATGAAATTGAATATAAAATGATAAACAAAAGTATGCAAGCTTATAGCAATGTAATGATCAGTTGTAGTATGTTGTTGTGTTTAAAACACTGAAATGAAGCTGTATTTATAGTTGAAAAACTTGGCATTACCGTTGCCTAGTTGCCAATTAAGAGTTGCTGATTTTACTCACTGACAATCGATTGTCAAACCCCAACAATCGATTGTCTGCCAGTCAGATCAAAATTCAATCCCAGATTTTACGCTTGATAATCGATTACTTACAATCCATAATCGATTACTGGCAACGTTCAAAAAATCCTTTCCATATTTTACCACAAACAATCGATTGTCCAGAATCAACAATCGATTACTCAGCAACGTTCAAAAAATCTTTTCCGGATTTTAATCAAAGCAATCGATTATACCAAATCAATAATCGATTACCCAATAACATTCAAAAAATCTTTTCCGGATTTTAATCACAACAATCGATTATATAGAATCAATAATCGATTACCTGACGGTATTTGAAAACTTTACGACAACGGTCAGCTTCACAATAGATTGCACAAAGTCAACAATCGATTACTTATCAGTTTTTGAAAAACATTTTAGACACTGCCTCTTGACAATCGATTGTTATATACTCACAATCGATTATTTAATAAATTTGAAAATCACTGGAAGTCACTGCCTCAACACAATCGATTGTCATTAGTTCACAATCGATTATTTTGTGACTTTGAAAAATCTGAAGGACACTGTCTCTTCACAATCGATTGTCATTAGCTTCACAATCGATTATTCTGAGTTTTGAAAAAACTTTGATGGACACTGCCTCATCACAATCGATTGTCATAAGGTTCACAATCGATTGTCATGCAGGTTTGAAGAAACCTGATGTTCACTGCCTTAACACAATCGATTGTCATTAGTTCACAACCGATTGTCATGCAGTCTTGGCTTAAAACAATCGATTATCATTAGTACATAATCGATTATCTTAGTCCAGTTTTCAGAGGCATTTAAAAATCATTTTGACTAATGAAAATATGCATGATTTAAAATCATTTAGCATTAAATTAAATATGCATGATTTTGGAAAATAGTTTTATGAGAGAAGCCATGTTACGAGTGAAGTTGTAGGATCAATGTCACAATTAAGAATGACTCAATTAAACTATAAACTTTGTCTTGAGCTTGAATCTCGATGTATATCAATTGTGCGCTTGTTTCTTGAACTTCGTCATATATCAATTTTCGCTTCGTTTGTC
This sequence comes from Nicotiana benthamiana, assembly GCA_034376525.1. Classification (NCBI taxonomy): domain Eukaryota; kingdom Viridiplantae; phylum Streptophyta; class Magnoliopsida; order Solanales; family Solanaceae; genus Nicotiana; species Nicotiana benthamiana. The sequence continues at coordinate 108,287,056 of CM067334.1, read as the reverse complement.
ATTCATCAAAACCTATACAAAAGAACACACGTTTTAGTATATTGCATTGAGAACGTGTTTCCAACAATTTCTCCCTTTTTGATAATGGCAAACATTAAGCGGGATATGCAATGCAAGCAATTTATATTGACGATTCAAGACAAGTGTATACATGCAACAAGTATGCAATTTGTTCCCCCTCAATATATGAATTCCCCCTTAATTTAAGCTTATAGAAATTGAGAGTGCATACCCGTTATCTTCCCCCTTTTGCCATTAGCAAAAATAACATAATAGTAAGATGCTAAAGATGTAAATAAAACTTGTTTATTTAAAAAAAATATAGCAACATCAACCCGAATAATAGAAACATAATCGATTATTGATACTAAATAATCGATTTTTAGACGACGGAAACCGATTGTTGTACGTCAAGCTTTATAATTGCCCTTTCCTTTGGGGCGATACCTGCAAAAATCGTTAGACGTCTCCGACGCTCAAGTTAGAACTCATGTAATAAAAAATTGCAATGCATGACTTAGATCAATGTGGAGTCAAGGATCCCGAGTTCACTGCGAATTCGGAAGGACTCTTTCTCTAAAGGCTTTGTAAAGATGTCTGCCAATTGGTTTTTGGTTTCAACAAATTCAATTTCGACATCGCCTTTGAGAACGTGATCTCTAATAAAATGATGTCTAATTTCAATGTGTTTCGTTCGCGAATGAAGAACGCGGTTCTTTGTCAAGCATATGGCACTAGTATTATCACATCTAAGAGGGATATGATCAAGACTTAGGCCATAGTCCAAGAGTTGTTGTTTCATCCATAGGATTTGAGCGCAACAACTCCCCGCGGCTACATATTCATCCTCGGTTGTGGACAACGCAACACTTACTTGTTTCTTGCTAAACCAAGAAACGAGAGAGCTACCGAGCAAATGGCAAGTGCCACTAGTGCTCTTGCGGTCCAATTTGCATCCAGCAAAATCGGAATCGGAGTAGCCAACAAGTTGGCATGAAGAGCCTTCGGGGTACCATAGACCCACATTTGTAGTACCAACAAGATACCTTAAAATCCGTTTTACCGCAGTAAGGTGAGACTCCTTCGGACACGATTGATAACGAGCGCATAAGCACACGCTAAACATGATGTCCGGACGACTAGCAGTAAGATAAAGAAGAGAGCCAATCATACCTCGATACTTTTTGGTGTCGACTTCCTTACCTTCTCATCTTTGTCTAGATGATCGGATGTGCTCATGGGAGTTTGTACTCACCCCCAGTGAGCACCATCGATGATAAATGATTTGGGTGGCTCGAGTTCTGTGCCGTAGTGGGTAATAGACTGTACTATCATATGCATTGCATTGCATCCATGCATTTGCATATTTAATTATTGTTCAGTTGTTCAGTTCCATGCATTGTTGTATATTTGGATTATAGCTTATTTTTTGTATTTACTGTGTTTTCATGCTTTCAGTCTGTATTTACTTATATTACTCACTGGACCGGAGTACTCACTTTAATCCATGCACCTTGTGTGCAGATCCAGAGTATTCACAGGCTGAGTGAGCATTGACAAGCATTTCAGAGACATTATCCCGGAGTAATTGAGGTAGTTGCATGGCATTTGCAGACGAAGATTCTCCGTCCTATCTCTATCTTTATATTCAGCATCTTCAACTTTAGACAGACTTTGTACCTTGATGACTTACTGTATATTTAGAGGCTCATGGTCGTGATATCGGGTCCTAGTAGGGATATATTATGTATTCTGTTAATATCCGCACTTTATCAGCAATTTTAGACTTTAAATATACTGTGTTAGTTATCTGGGATCTTTTTAATTATCGGGAATTGTGGTAACAAGGTCAGGCTTGTCTAGTAGTGTGCGGGGTGCCATCACGAATGGGTTGGGGTCGTGACATTTGCTCTCGTACTCATCATGCAATATCATAAATGCAATGGTACAGCATCACCCTTCGTCCTTTTACTCTCATCCTTGCTATATATTAATTATATGATAAATGAAAAGGCATGACATCATCCTTCATGTTTTTACTCTCTTACTCACATGATATGATAAATGATAATAAGTTATAATGTGCATGGTATTACCCTTAGTGCTTTAATCCTCACAATCTTTCAATCAATGATAGTATATGCAAATAAGGCACAACAACATCCTTCCTGCTTTTCACTCTTTCGCACAAAGCGACAACACTAATCCACAGCAGCAATACAAGGTGGGAAGCAAATTTCACTTCAATTATAGTGTCTTGATAGGCAAACTCAACCTTCAATATCTCAACAACTCCAAAATAAACAACAAATATGAAGGCGAATAACTAAAGAAATAATAATCTAGCTAAGGCATGGAAAGCATATTCAATGGAACAACATGGTACAATAAAATAAATTCCACCTGCATGCTTTAACTCAATGACAGCGCATATATACTCAACACCTTATATATATGGTGCCCCCACACATAATTCACATAGAAAATAGACTAACAAGTCCTAATTGTCTCGAGTCAAAGTTAAACACGACATGTACCTCTTATGTAATTAAATCAATGCGCAACCACGATTTTTCTTTAGAATTAGCCTCCAAACCAATCAAATCTAGGCAAAATATAGTTCAAATAATTCAAAATAAGTCTTTGAAACTACCCATGAGTGAAAACGATTCAATATTTAATGAATTTGAAAAAATCAACAAAAGTCAGCCCCAGACCCGCTTGGTCAAAATATGAGATTCAGACCAAAACTCGATTACCTAACGATCCGACCGATCGTTTTGAGTATTTCAGCCCCAATCACCTTATTGCCTCATCTATGTCATATTGTGGTTATGTAACTTGCCGGGGTGTTTGGCTTTGGTTTTCGGTGAGTTTTTGGAATTAAATGAGACACAAAGTCCCTTAGTTGGAGTCTTAAGGTTATAGAGTTGATTGTATTTTGAATTTTACGCAAACGACTCTAGAATGGAGTGTTGATGGTTCGAATAGCTTATACGGTGATTTTGAATTCAGTAGCATGTGCGGATGTCTATTTGGAGGTCTGTATGTCGTTTCGACTTGAATTGGTGAAAGTTAGAAAGTTGAAGGTTTGGAATGTTGAAATGTTTGATTGGGAGTAGACTTTATTGATCGGAGTCAGATTTTGTTCCAGGAGTTAGAATAGGCCTGTCATATGATTTATGACTTGAGTACAAAATTTGAAGTCAATCAAAGTTGTTTGGTATGAATGAACATTAGTTTTGAAATTCGGAAGTTTATTAGTTCATTAGGCTTGAATCAATACGTGATTCGTGGTTCTATATTGTTTGATGTGATTTGAATTTTCAAGTAAGTTCGTATAATGTTTTAGAACTTGTTGGTATGTTAGCTTGAGGTCCCGAGGGGCCTAGGGTGTGATTCGGACCATGTTCGAAGCATTTCGGAACTTGAAGATTGATGATATTTGCTAATACTTGTTTCCTTGTATGCGTTTGTGAGAGAGGTATCGCGTTTGCGAAGAGTATTTTGGGCAAGATAGGATTTTTTTCTTCGCGTTTGTGAATAGAGAAACACGTTCGTGAAGTTCTGGGAAAATTATGCATCGAGATCGGGATTAGGAGCTCGCATTCACTTAGAAGGTAGATGCAGGCTTGAGCACCAGGACCTAAGCCTTCACGTTCCCGGTCAGGGGGACACATTTCCATAGGCAAAGCTCTACGAAGAATTGCATTGACGAGGCACTTTCTGCATTCACGAATGAGGAAATTTGGGCATAATATAAAATATCAAAAGCGAGGGGTAGAGTTATTTTTCATAATTTGTCTTTGGGAGTTAGGATCGAAGCGATTCTTGGAGGAATTTTCAACGAAGTGATTGAGGTAAGTGATTCTAACTCGGATACGGTTAAATTACATGAATATATCAGTATTTTCATCAATTAATTAGTGTTTTGGGTTGAAAATTTGAGGAAAAATAGTAGAAACTTCATAGGAGTTAGTTTGAGGATTTGGCGGTTGAGTTGTGATGGGATTTGAGTGATTTAGGTATGGTTGGACTCGTGGTTGAATGGGTATTCAAATTTTATAATTTGGGTAGGGTTCCGAGACGCCCAGGTTGGCATTTTGAGTTGACTTTTTATTTCTTTGTAAAGATCATAACTTTATGATTTGAAATAGTTTCATGTAGCTTATATTTATGGTATGAAGTTGTTTTGGCTAGATTCTAGGCGTTCTGAGTTGGATAATCGAGGAAAAGGTCTACTAATAGATTGAGTTAGCATATTTTGAGGTAAGTGTCTTGTCTAACCTTGTGTGGAGAAACTTCTCCATAGGATTGTTGTTTGTGATAACTGTGATGTGTGAAAGCCGTGTAGATAAGGTGATGAGTGTGTGCACGGGCTAAATTTTGAAATTTACCTATTTTAGCTATGTAGAATCCATTTGTGCATTAATTGTGTTACCTTAACATGTTATATTCATTTTGTAGGCTATCTTCACATGATTTACTTGTGTTATCTCTTATTTGTTAATTGCCTACATGTTTTGTTGATGTTGTTGTTATTTTCTCTATTCCTTATTTATTATTTAGCTATGAATTCTTTACTTGAAGTTGTTATTCTTGGAATATCTTGTTGATGAAACCGATATTGAGTTATAAAGGTTGTGATTCACATTAAGCCAAAGTGTTAAGTTGTAAAATACTATTCTGTTGAGTTATTCGCTTTCGGTTATTATTGTTGAGACTCTTTTGTACATTGTGGTTTAGCCATGGGTTTTTTGTTTGTAAAAAAAGATGTTAGTGTTGATTTCTTGGGAAAGTTGTGATATTGGGCACTTGATGAGCGATTTGTGATGCCCTGTCATATTGATACGCATGCTTTCGTATAAGGTTTTGGTATTAAAATGCATGTGCTGAGATAAGGTGGGCTTTAAATGCGTGGCTAATAGGGGAACTACTAGAAGTCACGCGGTGTAATAAGGTGGTCTAATATGTGAGATGCTATTTCAGAAGAGAATTATTTTTAAAACTAAATGCAAGGTTCCCCCCATGATATAAGGAAATATTGTGAATTGATTTGTGATTTGAGACTACGAGACTATGAAGCGGTACTCAGTAGTGACTCTTGTTGATACTTTCTATTTCTTCACATGTGTTTTGTTATTTTGTTCGGTCTCATAGCATACCTTGTTTTCCTTCTATGATGTATTATTTGTCTTAGTTCGGTATAGATCTCTTTGTATTTCCTTAATTGTCTCATTTATATTGTTATCATTATTTCATTGTTATACACTTGTTCGGTTTCTTATTTATTCCAGTAGGGCCTTGACCTAACATCATCCCTACTCTACCGAGGTTAGGTTTGGAACTTACTAGGTACCATTATGGTGTACTCATGCTATTTTTCTGTACATCTTTTTGTACAAATTTAGGTACCTCCTACCAGTCCGGGCATTAGTGAGTTGTGTTCGTACTCAGAGACTTCAAGGTGCACCTGCCGACGCCTGTAGGCCTCAGAGTCACCCTCAATCTATTTCTATATTTTCCTCCTTTTATTAGATACATTTGTATAGGGATGATTGTAATATCATGGAAGAGCTTGTGTCTCGATATCACTAGGTTTTGAAAAAACTATATATGTTGAGATATGGAGCTTTCTTTGTTAAAAGCCGTTGAATATTTGAGAGTTTATTTATTATTTTAGTTATATTCTGCTTGTTTGTTAGTCTTACCTAGTTTTAGAGACTAGGTGTCATCACGACATCCTACGGAGAGCAATTGGGGTTGTGACAAGTTGGTATCAGAGCTCTAGATTCATAGGTGTTATGACTCACAAGAAAGTTTAGTAGAGTCTCACAGATCGATACGCAAATGCCTGTACTCATCTTCGGGAGAGTATGGAACAATTCGGAAAAGTTTCACTTCTTTAATTCCTTATCATGCGAATTTGTTGACTTTGAAATTTTAAATCTCTGTCTTTCTATTCTCACACAAATGGTGAGGACATGCACAGCTGGATCGGACAATCAGACACTCGCGTCCCCTACTAGAGCCGCAAGAGGCGGGGGCAGATGCCGATGACATGCACGTGGAGTAGCCAGAGCACCGACCCGAGCAGCTACAGAGGAGCCACGAGTAGCTCAGTTTCCACGAGTAGCTCCAGTTGAAAAGCAGGTATCTGATGCGCCTATTACTTCTCCTGTACTTCATAATACCCTCACCTAGTTTTTGAGCATGTTTGGCACTCTAGTTTAGGCAGGGTTGATCCCATTTTCTCCTGCCACATCTCATATCGGGGGAGGTGAACAAACTCCAACAGCATGTACCCTAGAGTTGTGAGTCCGGGTTAACCAGGTCCCAGAGGTCATACCAGTGGAGCGGGTTCTCCCACTTTAGCCCGAGGTTAGGGCAACAACTTCTGAGGGGAAGTAGCTCAGGCTCGAGAAGTACAAGAAGTTCCACCCTCTTACTTTCAGTTGTTTGGCTTCAGAGGATGCCCAAGGTTTCTTGAGGCATGCCACCGTATCCACCATACTGTAGAGTCGAGCAGGGTTGTTTTCACTGCGTTCCAGCTTAAGGGAGCGACTTGTCAGTGGTGGTGAGCATATGAGTTGGGTATCCTTTCTGAGGCAGCTTCACTTGATCATTTATTCTTCAAGTTACTATGCTTAGGTTGCAGCCTTCTTCCTTATTTCCTCAACTAGTCATTTTTTATATTACGTATGGAAGACCCCCTGACTCTTCTACAGCTGTGAGCTTATTATATCACATACCCGAAGGAATTGTTTATGTTCTTACTCGCCTATAATTATCCTTAGTTACCTACCTCCGTGCCCTTTTGCTCTTAGGGTTTCTTCTTATCTGAAATTTTGAATATCTCCCCGATGAAACATTTTTTATCTTCGAAACACTTATACGGTACCTTTAACTACCAAATCCTATTTGAATATTTCTCAATGATCATGATGTCATTATATTTGGGAAACTGAATTCACTATCTTGGGGTTCACTACGTTTTCTTGCACAATATACATGATTTGTCTGCATCCTCTTGTCTAGCCATAACTAGGCCCTTTCCGAATCAACTACTAACTACTCATTGGTCTATTCTCATATCTATAATTAGCATAATCTCTATAGGTATATGTCCTTTGTCTTAACGTACCACTTGCACTGACTCTTAAGTATCAAGTGTCTATTTGCACTTATTTATATCCTGGCTGAGAACTCTTATTGCCTCTCCCCGGCATTGTGCTTGCATAATTTTGTGGAGTCGCGGCTTATCTGTAGGATTTGAATAAAGGCAACCTCATCCCTTTCGCCTTGTTACCATATTCTTTCTTTACAATTCCATAGTTATCTGGACCACATATCTCCGACTTAATACTATATGACACCATCTTCCCCTTTTAGGGGAGTACTAACATTTAATGATATGAAGATTTTCTTTACCGTGGAAATGGTAATAACAATTAAATTTGTAAATGGGACTCTAAAAATATGTGATCTACTTTTATGCTAGTTTTTTGAGCAGTTGATGCGAGACATATGAAGTTAAATGACGAAATCTAGTTAAAATGAGGCAAAAATCAAACCGAGGGGCTTTCTACCCAAGCTTCGGTCTGATCGATGAAAGGCCTCGAGGTCGGCACCCGGCTCGAGCTCGAGCTATCGGGGGTATCCAGGAAGGGGATGACAGTTAAAATATAATTATAGAAGGCTCTTTATGGCCAATATCAACCAATAAACGGAGAATAAGTATAAAAGCAATAAATGAAAAGAGTAGCCTCGAGCGAGTAAGTTAGAAAGAAAAGAGAGAGAGAGAGAGAGATATTAGTGATCTCGTGTAGAATAGTTGGAGCCACAGCAGACCTCTGACAAAGTTGTGAGGATTCCCTATATATAGGAGGGGAATCCTATTATAGTACAATGTACATTAGTTATAAAATCATAGATAAGGGACGGCTAGACGCGATGCCTCGATTTAGGCTCTTGGTAGGCCGGCTCTGTAAAACTTAGCCGTGTGCCTTGGGAATGCATCATTTTTCTCCATCCTCGATATTTGTCTTATGTAAGTCGGGCCTCGACAAGCCTCGAGGGAGGGAACTCGGCCGTAACTCCACGTCCTCGGGTTCTCGTGACATTCTTCTAAAGTGACTTGATAGCGAGAAATTAGGCTATCTAATTTTTCCACATACAGATAGTCTCCACGTTTCCCACAACAAATCGATGGGAAATGACTCCGAAACCCGACCTCGATCTTCTTGTGACGACGTCATACTGATGACTCAACCTGTGGCACGAGTTTTTGTGATAATCGGTACATCCCATGGACTTGTGTTTTTGACATCATTCGATGCACTGTCAATTCCCGTTCTTCAAGGTGAATGTATCGTCGTCGATTTGGTTCTTCAAAAAATAAATAATTTTATCTGCTAGTCAGTCTTCCAAAGCAATGATCGTGTCGTTATCTCCTATTAATGGGAGCATTCTGGCATTGTTTTTCTATCCAAGTGCCTTCATCTGCTTATTCTCCCTTTCCTCCTTATCATCTTTCTCTATCGTTGATCACCATTTCCAGATTCTATGGCCTCCAGGTCGTTTGGCATCGTTCCAATAGGTCGTGCCATGGCCCTTTGCCTGATCTCCTCTTCGTTGAGCATGACTATGTCGTTCTATCGCTGTTGTGGTTGTTGTTACGTCTGTTGTTCTTGTCCCTATTTGCTAGAGATGATGACATACGGGGTCGACTTTCCTCGCTCGTAAAAAGTTCTTCGGATTATATACTTTTGCTCATAACAGGGCTCGAATTATACATCGTTGCTCACCTTCACACATCGGCTCTATGTGGCGCTCTGCCCCGAGCTGGTAGCTTACACGGCTTAATGTTCCAAAAAGTGGATCTTAAGTAGTCGTACAAGTGAGGCTGATGTCTTTCCGAGGTTCTCTTGGCCAGTGAGGGTCCTCGACCTTTGGCGGGCTATGGCATTTTTTCTTCCCTCCTTGCTTCTCGACCTATCTTATGCATTCGTGGATATTTTGAGAGTATGCCTTTGTTGACGGTCGTCACTATTTCTTCCGGTCTTTGGTTGATAGAAATGGCTCCTTTCCGAGCTCATCATTGTTCCCCAAATCAAGCAAGAAGCGGTCCGATAAACTTTGATCATCGGGGCCCTTGAGCCTCATAGGGATAGAACACCGAAGCGAAAGTAAACTTTGGGTGCTTGGAGCTTTTACTTTGAGATTTGACGTAGATAAACTTTTAAGGTGTTATAGGTAGGTCTTTGAGGTAGGGGCTATTCGTACTTATGTGACTTTCTGAGGTCGAGCCTTCGTGGAAGGAGCTCGAAGGGCTTATTTTTTTCTTCTCGAGGGAAAACTTAGAGGTCGGGCACCACCTCTAAATTGGAGATGATGCCGATGACCCTCTGCGGCCTAACTTCTTCTTGACGGAGATCTCTGGGGTTGGGTACTACCTCAGATCCGTACCTAGGCTGTTGGCCTCCCGAGGCTTCTCCTGGGTAGGCGAATCATTTGTGTTTCCCACATATACATGGGGAGGCTCTTGCTTCTTTGGAAGATCCCATTATTTATATAGTTATCCTTTAGCCTTGGCATCAAGCTCTTTGTTACCTCAAGCACAAAAGTGTTAGTGTAGGTCCCTCCTTCAGTTTTCCAATTCTACTATAGTTATGACTGCTACTTCAGAGCCTGCCTGGTAGGGAGGGGAGAGTTCCACTCCCAGTGCTCAGGATCCGCAGGAGTTTACTCTGAAGACTATGTATTTGATAAGATAGTAAAATTTGGAGATGGTGAAGAGAGACTATGGATGGGGCGAGGGGGTAGCATTGCAGGTGTTTTCCCCGGATGAGATTGTTGCGGACCCTACTGATGGATTCCTGAACGTATAATTATAACCTTACGCACTAGGCCCCCATGATAGGGTGGTGCTTGATTTCTGCCTGAAGTATTGGGTTACTTTGGCGCCAATATATCCAGATGACTTACATTATCCTCATGGAGCTCATGTTGTTTTCCAAGGGATGTAATTATGCGCGTGAGTGGAGCGTCGTGTACTTTCTTAGATTGACTTATAGCGAAAAATAGTTAGTAGTTGTGTTTCCTCATTTCCTGTAGCAACTTTGTGGGTCCCAGGCAAAGTTCCTGATTCGCTCGCTTGGTCCAGAGGTTAGCGACCCATTCGTCTTGCGACAAGCATAGGTGGCGAGCTTTATCCCAGGACAGATGGGAGGCCAAATACCAAGGTATGTGTGTACGCTGCGCTTACCTTGGTCTTTGTTTATTTGAGATGACATTGTCCTCTTTTTTTGTACTGGCTTTGCCGTCGTAGGTATTTGAAGGTACCCATGTGCGATGTTGTTCTCCTCAAGAGAGGGGAGGAGTTGTCGGCTTTCGAGCCAAGGGACGATGGAGATAAACTGGATGTGCACTCACTGTGTGATAGAGCTTTTAGGGGGGCTAAACGGGTCCATGTCTTTGAGGAGAAAACATCGCTCGAGCCTGATGTTCCTAAATTCTTCGTTTAGGAAGCGGTGGTTCCTCCGAGTGATCAAGCATCGACCGAGGTTAGTTCTTCCAAGGCCGAGAGGGCTGGACGAACAAGAGTATGCTCGACTTCGAGGTAGTCCGCCGGCTTCACTTCGCGGTGAGCTTTGGCATAGTCCTTCTGCATATCGTGTCTTTCCTTTCTTATTGAGTTTTCCTTCTACAGGCCTTTGACAGGCTAAAGTCTGAGCTTCTCCATCATAGGGCTAGGCTTCGGAAAGCTCTAGATGAGGGTAGGGCCCTTAGGCTCCTCTGCAAGGAGAAGGAGGTTGAGTTGATGCACTGGGATATGAGGCGTACCGGAGCTCGAATTACGAGAGTTATTTGACAGAGTAGGTAACCTCTCGTTGTATGCGTTTCACTTTTTAGACCCTTAAAATTGATCTTTTTGCCTATCGTAGCTGCAGAAAAAGGTGGAGGCTCTGGAGTACCTTAGGGGTGAAGTAGACCGAGTTAGAAATAACTGTGGCAAATTGAGAGGTTGGGTGCATGCTCAATCTTTAGAGGAGAAGGGTGCCTTGGATAAAGTTCCCGCCTTCGAGGCCCAACTCCGCCTTGGCTCCTGACAATGCTTCAGCTCAAGCGGATATGATCGCGAAGGTCGAGTCCGAACTTTCAAAGGTCGGGGCTAAAATAGTCGATGCTCGGGCTGAAGCAGCATTAGGTCAAACTAAGGTGGATCAGGAGATTGTGATTTATTTGAAGAATGCTACTAATGCCCAAGCTGAGTTAAAGAGGGCCCTCGATCGTGAAAAGAGGTTTAAGGAATATGTTCGTTGCAGATCCCGAAGAGAGGTACTTGAAGAGATCAGTGCCAGAGATTTTGTTCTCCTGGAAGAGCTGGCTCGAGAAAGGGAGGAAGAGTGTGATGCTCGGTCACTTCTTTCCGACGCCGTGGAGAGTGAAGATGAGGCTGGTAGGCTGTAGCCTTCTTAAACGGGGCATAGATTTTTCTATTTTGTATGTGATATTCGTAGAGCACATTTGTAGATATAGAACGCACGTTTTGCGTATCTAAATAAAGAAAACCTGAAGCTTTATCTCTTATGTATCCCTTTCTACTTCGCATTTGACCAGGCATGCCAGTTCCAGAGTTGGCGTGAATCCTTAGGTTCGTAACATAGTTCTGGAGCTCATCATGAAGGCCCGGAGGCTCTTATACGCTTGGTTGATGCGGCCTTTAATGCAAGCTGGCGTTGGAGCTCTTATGTTTTGTTCAACCATTTTGGGTTTAGTCTCTGAGTCGAGTCTCGACTCGAGTCCATTCGACCCTCAAGCTTTTGCGTCTACATGGGCGGGCGACAATGGCTCTTACATCTTTCGCTTGGGCATTTGTATTTTAACTATTTGGGTTCAGTCTCTAAGTTGGGTTACGACACGAGCTTAATTAACCCTCAAGTCTTTTTTTGTGTGCTGGCGACTATGGCTCATATGCCTTGGGTCAAAGTGACCTTTTAGGTAAGCGGCCCTGAGGCTCGTGAAGCTGGCGATGATGGCTCTTATGTTGTGCATATAGTCATGTATAGTTAACTATTTTAAATCTGGTCTCCGAATAGGGTTACGACTCGAGTTCATTTTATCCTCAAGTTTCTAGTTTTTAAGCTGGCGACAATGGCTCTTACGCTTTTGTCATTGCGACCTTTTCATATGTGTCCCTGAGGCTCGTTTGACTGGTGAGAATGGCTCTTACGTGTTTGCCCATGGGCATATGTAGGCTTTGTTTTACTCTCATTAAGGACTTTTTAAAATGATTTTTCCTGACCTGTCATTGGTTCGGGAAGAACCTCGATTTCAAGTCGTTAGCGGCCATGTTCGAGCACCTCAGAAGGTTTAGCTCGTAGGCTGAGTAGCTCGAAGCCTTGTGATTTGGAGCTGACTTGGTTGAATATCATTTTCCTTCTGAAGGTAGTCTGTTTTAACTGGTTCTTTTCAAGGTAGATTCAAAGTAACGGCCTTTGATTTTGTTAGCGACGGTTGGGGATCCCCCGGTCGCATTAATTAAGCTGGTGCAGCCGTTTTGATCGTAGTCTATTTTTTATCCCTAATGTGATAGCTTAGGCATCAACATCGAGGGTATGCCCTTTAGGGAGTCTTACAAATGCGACAAATAGCCTAATGTTCGGGATTGAGTTTTATGCCTGTAGTAAAGTCTTACAAGATTTTCATGCCTATTGAGGTCTTATAGTTTTTTCATATCGTTGAGGTCTTACAAGTTTTTCATGCCTGTTGAGGGCTTACAGTTTTCTGATATTGTTGAAGTCTTACAGCTTTTGTTGCTATATTGCATAGATCTGGCTAAATCGAGTCTGTCCGCTTGGGGTCTTACGGCCTTGGGTTTTTTAGTGAATGGCGATTGATGACAGTCTCTGAGTTTATCGAGTTTGCTTAGGCTCGAAGGTTGTTACTCGTGAGCTTGGAATTTCCTCGTTGGGGCAATATTAGCATGGCGTTTCGACCCTGAGGTCATGTGGGTGCAAAATGTTTTACGCTAAGTCTCCGAGTATTCCAGGACGTATTCGATAGAGGGATCCTTACCGTGAGCATGACGAATGTTTCTGTTTTAGAGTACGAGATGATTTTGGTGAAATATATTCTTTGATTGCTTGGTGTACATGTTGTTTTGTTGACATGAGCTCGGCCTGCGCAGGCACGACTCTTTTGACCGTTTGGCCCGGTACATAATTTTCTATTGGAAAATAGTCCAACATTCCCTGGACCTTAGGAGAGGATGGAGTCTTCAAGGGTATGCCTTCCAGTGTTCGGGATTGATTGTAAAAGAAGCCATGCAAGCTTATCGGATCCTATTTCGGAGACACGCCGCTCTGCTAAGAACCTTGCTGGCAAGACCCACTTTAGGGTGGAAGTTTGGATGAGGGGAAAGAGTATGACGGTTGCCGTTAAGGCTATGGGATCTACGGGTAGGGTTAACACTTCTAAGCGCCCTCGCCGGGTGTCTGCATACAGGTTAGTGTAAAATAACAAAGGAGGGAGGTAGTTTACCTTACCGCGGGGTCCGCAGGCGATGTTCTGAGGTCTGAAATGTCCCTACTGTTTTGGAGCGAGGACTCTGTACAACCCTCCGCTGTGTTTTAATCGGTCTTGACCAAAGACATAGTTTGATTACCCTTCGACTCTTTTGAGGGTGGAGATATTGGTGCCGGTGATACACTACGTGACACGAACAGTCCCCTTGTCGTGTGTTGCTCCCTACCGACGTCTTTGCTTCCATCCCTTGCGGGGGATTTCACCATTTGGCGAAGAGGGGATGGCACTGCCTTCACGCAATGTGTCCGCGGCCATCTGAATAAGGCGTTCATGCCTTGCACCACCTTTGATGATACGAAGCTTGGCGTTCCGGTCTGCGCCAGCCATGTTGACTGAGAGAATGGTCTTTCTTTGAGAGGCGATCGCCCTGTGGAATATGCCAAAGATTTGAGCGGCAGTAGTGATTAGACCCGGTGATTCGATCCGCCTTATCATCCTCGGCCCGACAATGTTGATCGAGCCACCTGAATTTATGAGTGCAAGTTTTATTTGAAATGAATTGAATAAGGAAGAAGGTTATCAGTGCATTAGTATAAGGCTAGGATAAGGTCACGGTGTCCTCTTCGTTGAATGTGTAGGCGTCCTTGGGAATATATCCCTGTATCCGCTTTTCTTCGGTGACGAGCATTTTTACCCTCTTTTTTATAAAATTCTTGGAGAGTGTCATCACTTGTCCACTGTCATGGTAATACATTGCGGCCCATTTTCTTTGTTCTTTTTAAGTGTGTTCCCTACAGAAGTGAACTTGAATATGATCGTTCGATAGTTCTCGATGGTGATTTTTGCTGTGTGGCTTGGCTTTTCTCCTTTGGACTTGGTGGCCAACTTCGGCTCTGTGGCAACGCGTATGATATAGTTCACACACCAAGTTGTGATTCCTTTGAGAGGGATTCAACTGAAGAGTCCTAGGCCATTTGGCGTCCCTAGTTTTGTCGATGGTGAGCACGATGTTTGATACATCGATGTTAAAATTATATCCTGATGGGCGAGGCCCCTCACTGGCCTTGCGTCCTTGTCGAATCTGGCTCTGTTGACGATTCCTTGGGGATATTGTCCTTGATGCATTCTCTGATCGTAGCAAGGAGGTTGCGTCTCGGGTCATCCCTCTTATCTACGGTGTACGGTCGGTATCTCTCCTTTTTAGCATCGATTTCTTTTCCACGAGTCTGCTTGGGTATAATAATCTCGAGGGGGCTTCTATCGGGTTGTCCACGACCCCGATTTGTGACTGGTGCCGGATGTGGGCGTCTGACCAAATCTTGACTAGATACCCGATAAAGTTCTATTTCAACTTCCTTAAAATCATTAGGCTTTGCTCGTTTAGGATCTGAGTGAAGGCTTGCACCTCCCTGTCGTTTAAGGCCGAGGGTAGTTCCGTTCGTTCCATCTGGGAATGAGGTGCAAAATTCTTGCAACATTTAGTGCTCCCTTTTCTCAATCTCAGATGTGTCAGGCTTTCTTGTTGTTGCTTCAATGGCATCGGCGTGTGCCTTCATTAAGGAGTCTGTCAGTATGGTAAGTGAGTTTATGGTGTTGGGAGCTAGGCAGTAATGCCACATCATGGCCCCTTTTGAGAGCATTCTCCGAACCTCTTCAATAAGACGGACTCGATCTCATCGTCATTTGTATCATTGACATTCATCGCTCACGTATAGGCAGTGACGTGTTGGTTAGGATCTGAGGTCCCATTGAATTTTGGGAGTTCTATCATTTTGAATTTCTTTGGAATAGGTTAGGAGCCGCTTCTTCCTGGAACGACCGTTGCACGAAATTCCTCTAATATACACTATTCAGTATCAGGGCCGCGCACGGGATTTGGTAGACTCTAAAGATATAAGTTTCGACCTTCTTTAGTTGGCTGCTATCATTTTCTCTCCTGACTCAATCCTATTGGTGAGGTCCTCCAGCATTTACATGATGGCAAGATCGGCTACTGATCTATTGTTGCTTGACATCTCTAGTACCTGTTCGGCCGGTGGAGTTGTTTCCGACGCTACTGTACTGGGAGTCTTCGGGTGGGTTTGCAACTGAGCAATAGCCAACTATTATACCTGCAACATTTTAAAATGATCATGAAGACTAACTTATTGTAATTCCCGAGCTGGGTTCTTCTGGGCTTCATGTTGGTCTCCATGTTGCATGCTTCCATGGGTGTGTGAGGTTTCGTTGACATGCTGCGCGTCTTGCATACCCGAATCAACTGGAATCGGTCTAGGTACATAATTGCAGTTTTGCGGTGGCGGGCCAACGACTGGAACAGCCACAACATTTGCTCCGTGGTTTTCAAGGTAGTCGTTCTCAACTCTGTTTACCGAGACTGACAATTTGACCTGAAATAAAAAGATATTGGACAAGAAAAAGCGTGAAAAATAACTTGCATTTGTGTAATGAAACTAGCAAGAAAATAATCACTATTATTTTTAGCCCCACGGTGGGCGCCAAACTGTTTACCATGAAAATGGTAATAACAATTAATTTTGTAAATGGGACTTTAAGAATACTTGATCTATTTTTATGCTAGTTGTTAGAGCAGTTGATGCTAGACATATGAAGTTAAATGATGAAATACAAGTTAAAATGAGGCATTAATAATTCTGAGGGGCTTGCTACCTGGGCTTCGCACTGATCGATTAAAGGCATCGAGGTCGACACCCTGCTCGAGCTCGAGCTATCGGGGGTAACCGAGAAGGGGATGACAGTTAATATATAACTAATAAAGGCTTTTTATGGCCAATATCAAGTAATAAATGGAGAACAAGTGTGAAAGCAATAAATGAAAAGTGTAGCCTCGAGCGAGTAAATTAGAGAGAAAATAGAGAGAGAGAGAGAGAGAGAGAGAGAGAGAGAGATTATTGTTATTATGTAGAATGGTTGAAGCCACAACAGCCCCTTACAACGTGGTGAGGATTTTCTTTATATAGGAGGGGAATATTGTTATAGTACAATGTACAGTAATTATAGAAGCATAGAGATGGTAAGGCTAGATTTGACGCGTCGATTTAGTGTCTATGTAGGTCGATTTTGTCAGATTTAGCTGTGTGTCTTGGGAATTCCCCGTTTGTTTCTAGCCTCGATCTTCGTCTTCATTGAGTCGGTCCTCGACGATCCTCGGGGAGGGAACTCAGCCGTAACTCCTTGTCCTCGGGGTCTCGAGACATTCTTCTAAAGTGACTTGATAGCAAGAAATTAGGCCCTCTGATTTTGCCGCATACAGATTTACCTATAAATGTTTTACCTTTTCATCTTTGGCATCTTTTGACATCTTTGTGGACACTTACTTGACTTGCCATAACCCTTATTTACTAGAGATAATTGAATTTCTTACGCACAAAGGTGACACCTAGTGTAACTAGCACACGGAGTCCCTTATGCTTAACTCTGCTCACAGTGCTTGCTTTAGGGAAGCGTCTTCTTGAATGAACTTTAAAGGTTATTCTTTTGTTGTCCATTCTATTATTGGTGGAACGAGATCTCTAAAATTTTCACAATGTCAACTACTATCAAATCCTCATGTCCCTAATTCATGTTCAGTTTATCTTGTTCACTAGCCCATACTAATTTCTATTACTCATGGGTTATAACTTTTCCTTCTGATAATCATGTTGGAATCACCAACTTATTTCTTGAAATGTGGATATGACTTTTATGGCTTATGCTCTTTTATTGTTTCAAGGCATGTATCCTCTTGTCTTTCCCTTAACTTGACTGTAGACTTTTTCATCCTATCATATGTTGGTTTATTTATCACTCATTTGTCACTTCTTACTCACAGTGCTTCATTTACTCTCTTCTTATTCTCTGGCTAATATATTTGTCTTTCACTTTATTCCGAAAACTTCAACAACATTGTTTCGCTTTTATCTCCCATTGCTTCATTTCACTAGCTTTTCGGGATGCCTAACATTCTCTTTTTTTTCTTTCTAGGGCCGGGTGTCATACTATGGTAAATATTCATCCCTTCTAGGATTCCACTACATATATTCTGAAATTTATGAACATTCTAGTATTCATATCTAACTGTTCTATTCTAGAGTGCACAACTAGGTGTCTCACGAGGAGAACTATTATCATGTTTTGCACTATCCTTCGGAAATGTTAGCTAATGATAACAATTCATCCATAATTTTGGGTTACTCTAACTACAAATGGATCCTCATATCCCATCCTTCTCTTAAACTATATATGTTAGCTCCTATATGGCATAATTAAGATGGGTGTGGCCAATTTTATATATCTCTATTACTATTGAAAGTAACTCAAAATGCGTATATTTCTCTGCCTGAATTTTAAATACTGATAATCTCTACTAACTGGGTACCTCGTACCTTTCTTCACCTTGCGTCTTTTACTTGTTATAACTTATATCTACCTTTTGATTCTCTTATTGCTTTTTACCATATAGATGGATAGATATTCATGACTTAGGGCTCCTTATTTAAGAAGCTTACACGTCCTAGTACACACACAATTTGCTGAAGACCTCACATTTACCCATCATAAACATGATGCAAAATCGAGTTCCTCTGACTCAACTCTTCCACAACCACATATAATCTCTTAACAACTATCTGTTTGGATAAGGCGTTGTTATATTATGAATAAAATAGAATTTAAAAGTTTGAGTTCTTACAGCTCTACCACGCGATCTAGAGTAACAAGAAAGAGGGACAATCCTAAATGACATATAGCCTCCTACTTATAAGTGTAGTGCACAACTCACCCATAAACAACACTCTACTAGACACAACTTATAGACTCCCTAGGACATAACAGCTTTGGTACCACTTTTTTCACGACCCAAACTGAAGGGCCATGACAAACACCCGATGTCTAACTAAATCGAGTACCAATGTAATGAATCCTTCTTATCATACTATTATGGGT
Source organism: Nicotiana benthamiana (assembly GCA_034376525.1). Classification (NCBI taxonomy): domain Eukaryota; kingdom Viridiplantae; phylum Streptophyta; class Magnoliopsida; order Solanales; family Solanaceae; genus Nicotiana; species Nicotiana benthamiana. The sequence continues at coordinate 108,268,582 of CM067334.1, read as the reverse complement.
AATTGAGATGGAAAGGCCATCATGAGATAACCAAAACTAAATATAAGAGAATACTCAACAAATGAATGACCTAACATGGTATACAAATTTACACATGTGACATAAAGACCTATAAGTTCGAAATGATCATTTGTACATTCAAAACATAGACCGATAAGGCCATACAATCATCCATATACATGACATATGTCTACAAGCTTCGAAGAGTACATAAACGCCATAAATGTCGGGATAGGGCCCCGCCATACCAATTAATACATGTCCAAACCATACTACCTGAATAGGAACTCCGGAGCAAGTAGAGTGCACCAACACCTTCCGATGAGGTTTTAGCCTACTAGGATGACTGTCAACCTATCAATCTATAATGACTTGGCTGGTTGTTTTAAGCATTAATGCCTTGATACCCTATTAATTGCTTTACCCATGTTTGTTTTTGCTATTTTGATTCACTAAGATGCTTTGTTTTGAGTTTTGGAGTGTTTTGGGACACTTTGTCCCTAAATGAGAGCTTAAGCTTTAGAATTTGAAATGTAGTCGGAGCAGTGTGAAGACAACCTTGGAATGGAATTTTGTCAATTCTGTTAGCTCCGTTGGGTGATTTCAGGATTAGGTGCGTGTTTGGATTGTGTTTTGGAGGTCCGTAGATTATTTTGGGCTTGAAATGCCGAAAGTTGAACTTTTATGGTTTCCTATTTTATAGTGAGATTTTGATATCATGTTTAGAATGGGATTTCAGAAGTTGGAGTAGCTTTGTAGTGTTTAATGTGACATGTTTGCAAAATTTCTGGTCATTCGGGCGAGATTTGATGGACTTTTTTTATCAAATGCGTAATTTGAGAGTTATTGGAGTTGTTAGGCTTGAATCTGACGTTAAATTGGTACTTTGATGTTATTTGAGTGTTCCAAAGATTGGAACAAGTTTGAATGATGTCTAATGTTGGTTGGCATGTTTGGTTGAGGGTTCTCGAGGCTATGGGATCTTATACCTACGCGTTCGCGAAGGCAGTCCCGCGTTCGCGTAGGAGGAGGGAGGTTGGTCATCACGTTCGCGACTTGGGTATCGCATTCATGAAAGAGAAAATTTGGACCAACCAGAGTTGTACTTCACGAACGCGAGGGTCCTTCCGCGTTCGCGAAGAAGGAAATAGCTGGGTGGATTTAAAAACCCAAAATTGAGGGTTTAAGCCATAATTCTTATGTTGGACTCTGGAGCTCGGGAAATTGTGATTTCTGAAGAGATTTTCACCCCGCAATTTGGGTATGTAATTCCTATTCGGTTTAGACAAATTTTCATGAAGCTATAGTAAATGCATCCTTTAATTTCGAATTTATGGTGGAAAATTGGGGAAAATTCTTAGACCTAAATTTCGAGTTTTGGTTGGGGATTTGACATTGAATTAGGATATTTTTTGTATTGTTAGACTTGTGAAAGAATAAGAATTATGAAAATATAAATTTTACCCAATTTCGAGACATGGGCCCAGAGGGCATTTTGGTCATTTTACCTAATTTTGCGTATTAGCTTCAATTTAGTTGTGGAATCAGTTACTTGAAATTATATTTACATTATGCAATTGAATTGATAGACCTGGGACATTTGGAGTCGAGTACCCGTGGCAGAACGTGATTTCGGGTTGATTTTGAGCTGGTTCGAGGTAAGTGGCTGGTCTAACCTTGTGTGGGGAACTCCTCATAGGATTTGGTATTATTGATATTTGAAATGCCTTGTACGTGGGGTGATGAGTGCGTACTTGTGTTAATTGTTGGAAAATCTGGCTTTTCATTAAGTAATTATAACTGTGTTTTCTTTCCTGTTTATACCACTTCAAATATAAGCATGTTGTTAGCTTAAGGAAACATGTCTATTTGACTTATTTGCTTTACTTTCTCAAAGTGCTTTATTTGGATTATGTGCAGCATGATAGGCTAGAAATAGATGTTTTACCTTGGTATGGAATTTGAATTGAATTGTCTTTCCATCGTATTGTTGTTGTGTGTTTACTTTGGGACTACGGGACGGTATCTCGGGAGATCCCCTTGCCTGTTTACATTTGGGACTATGGATAAGATTTTTGGTAGATCCTAGCGTATTATGAGCTGGACTACGGGGCTGCACCTGGGGAGATCCACTAGATATTTACTAAAGGATGGTATCCTTGGAGATCAGCGGTTGTCATCTCTGCGTTGAGCTGTACTCCTCTCCGTGATTATTTTGTCTCTATTATAGTTACTGTTGTTCTTTCGATTTTGTGTTATTTTTTATTTTTGCACTTAATTATACTGTCTTATTCTATACTGTTATACTTTATATTTCATTTAATCTTATTAGGGCCCTAACTTTCCTAGTCACTACCCGACCGAGGTTAGGCTTGGCACTTACTGAGTACCGTTGTGGTGTACTAATACCCTACTGCGCATGTTTTTTATGTGCATATCCAGGTACTTCCACTCAGTCTTATCATCCTTGAGGCGAGGGAATTTTGTAGAGACTTCGAGGTATATCTGCCACATCCGCAGACCGAGGAGTTCCTTTCTATTTTCTATACTATTATAGCCCTTCTGTATTCTCCATTGGATAGACATTCCTGGACTTAGAGCTTTTTATGTATCACTTAGCTTGAGATTTATAGGGTTCCATATTTTGGGAGTGTTAGGTTGAGATTCTTGTACTGTTATATGCCAGTTGGCATCTTAACCATTATTTCATTTTGTCATCTCGAATTTTAATCATTTTCTTTCCACATTTGTTAGGCTTACCTAGTTGTAGAGACTAGGTGTCATCACGATAGTTCACGGAGGGCGAACTAGGGTCGCGAAAAGTTGGTATTAGAGATCTTGGTTCATATGAGTCATGAATCAAAAACTGGTTTATTAAAGTCTCGCGGATCGGTACGGAAACGTCTTTACTTATCTATGAGAGGCTATGTAACTATTAGGAAAATTCCACTTCATTTGATTTCCTTGTCGTGCGAGATTTTTTATGTCGCAACTCTATACTTCTATCTTCTATTCTCTCACAGATGGTGAGGACACGTGCTACCCGAGATTACCAGGCACCTGCACCCCCTAATACAGCCATTAGAGGCTGGGGCCGGGATAGAGGACGAGGACGCGCATGTAGTGGACCAAGATCACACGCGCGAGCTACCACCGAGGAGCCACCAGTAATTCCATTCGGAGCTCAGTCTCTTGATACGCCTACTGCTACTATTACTCCAGCACTTCAGGAGACTCTAGCACTGTTCATGAGCATGTATACCATTTTGGCTCAAGCAGGGTTACTTCCCCTTGTTGCAGCTACATCTCAGGCCGGGGGAGGAGCACAGACTCCTGCCGCATGTAACCCTTTGTTGCAGCTACATCTCAGGCCGGGGGAGGAGCACAGACTCCTACCGCCTGCACTCTTGAGCAGTGCGTACATGTTGATCAGGTCCTATAGATTATTCTAGTACAGCCTGCAGTCCTAGATCATCCCGAGGATAGGGTGGTGGTTTTCGAGGATAAGCAACTGAGGCTTGAGAGGTTCCATAAGTACAAGCCTCCATTATTCAGTGGTCTAGCATCGGATGATGCTTTGGGATTTCTAGATGAGTGCTATTGTATTCTCCGTACCTTGGGTATATGAGGATCGAGCGGGGTATCCTTCACTATTTTCTAGCTTCGAGGAGCTGCCTATGAGTGGTGGCACACCTATGAATTAGACAGTCCGGATGAGGCTACTTTCCTGACTTGGACTCAGTTTTCAGATATGTTCTTGAGATAGTATGTTCCTCAGAGCCTAAGCGATGCATGGTGCGTAGAGTTTGAGCAGTTTTTCCAGGGTACTATGACTGTCTCGGAGTATGCTGTCTGTCACACTAGCTTGGCTAAACATGCCCCAGCTTGGTTTCTACTATTTGCAAGAGGGTTCACCGATTTATTAAGAGGCTTATTCTTAGCATCATGTCTATCATGGCTCATGAGTTGGAGATGTATATTTCTTATCAGCAAGTGGTGAGCACTGCTAACAGGATTGAGGGTATGCATGCTTGGGATATAGAGGAGAGGGAGGCCAAGAGGTCTCGGGAGTGAGGCCATTATTATGGTGCCCGTGCCCTAGCTGTAGGTCATCATGGTAGGGGTTATATGAGTTGCCCTAATTATTCAGATCTTTCCGCAGCCAGTGGTATTCTAGCTCCTCCTAGGCCTCAGGATCCTTATTATACACCTCTAGTATCTAGTGTGCGTCCTACACTGGGTGGTTTAAGTGATCAGTCTAGTAGACCTGGCCCAAGACAGTCACAACCGCCACATCCTCCCAGAGCTTGTTTTGAGTGTGGTGTCACACGCCATATGGTGTTGGATTTCCCCAGACTTAGGAGGGGTGCACCTCCACATATTTCTCAGCCGCAGTGTGCCCCACAGAGTTCTCAGGCTATAGTTACAGCTCCAGTATTTATCCTAGCTGCTTAGCCAGCTAGAGGTAGAGGTCAGGGAGGTAGAGGTCACCCTTTAGGGGGAGGTCAGGCCAGATACTATGCCATTCATGTCCGTATCGAGGCTGTTGCCTCCGATTATGTCATCACAGATATTGCCCTTGTCTGTCATATAGACGCATCGGTTCTATTAAATCCAGGCTCCACTTTGTCGATGCCCCCTTTTCCCTCCTAAAAGAAGGCGGAATCGAGTTTACGACATTATGGGCAAAACAACTCTTATTCTCTTTTGGGGAATCGGGTTATAAAATTTGAAGAGCCACCACCTAATGATTATAGTGCATTAGGACACTTTTAGAGAAAAGCAGAAGATTTTTTTGAAATAAAACCAGAGTTCAGGTAAGGGCTTGAGATTTTTTTGAAAGAAGAGTAGGAGTAGACAAGCAAAGTTTGTACATAAGACATACAAACAAGTTGACAATTTTGAAAGAAGAAAGACACAAGTGGTTTCTTTTTTTTTTTAAAGGAGAGCTTAGTTTGAAGAAAATGTTAATTTAAATAAAGGAAAAGCAAAGAAAAGGGTCATTCGGTGCAATACCCCGTACATATTCCTTATAAGAGGGGTCGCCTATGAGATTAGCGCACCGTCATCATCTCCATATTCTACCCTTCCCACCCCATTAAGGTAATTAAATGTGATTAGTTCTCGATTAATTATTGCATGCTAATACCCGTCCCAGCCTACCAGTCCAGGGGTATTTGGACTTCTAATCCTAAAAGGGAAGAAATCTGATGGAGGCATATATGGGGTTTAAAGGATAAAATACTAGGGCGTTAATAAAAAATAGATAGCAAATATATGGGGATATTAAAGAAACACCAAAAGGCTCATACAAACCTCGTAGATCCACAACAATTAGTTTAACATGACTTACATATACTGGTTTGGTCTTTAATTAAAGTTAAGCAGCGGACGGATCAGTTTAACACATAGAATTAGATAAAAGGTCTACATTAGCCAACTTGTATCCAATTGTTAGGAGTTGTTATATTTTAAAAACAAGTTACGGATTGAGGTCCTAATGCAGGAGAGTGCAGAATTTAGGGGATTATCGAATGTTAGAAAAAGGGTTTTAAAAATAGACAGAATGTAAAAGTAGAAAGTACGGTAGAGTTTCCAGAGATAAAAAATACTTCAAAGAGAGAGTTTTAAAATTGTTTGTAAACTTTATAAAATACAGATAGAGATTTGCAAGACATTTTTAGAGACAAAATACGGATCTAGAGAATTGCAGACAAGTTTGGGCGAATTTTTATTAGAAAACGCTGGGACTGCTCGCCAGATTATCCAAATTTTAAGACAGATTTAAACGGGTTAAAACCTATAGGTAGGATATCTATACCTTGATTTTTATCAACTTGTTATTGCTATTAATTCATTATGGAAGTGAGCAATGGATTACCCTACTGTTTTGCCTACCGTTTCACGCATTTCCTAATGGCATAATTTCGATATGCAACAGATTGTTTAATATGTCCTATCGGAATGATATCTACTGATTATGCAATATGACCGAGTATTAATTCCTATAGGCATGACATCTAAGTGATAGAAAAGAATGCAAAGTCTATAAATATGATTTCTGGGTGGTTTCAAATGTTAAGCCTATAAGCATGATATCTATACGATTTACAGCTGTAGAAGTCCTATAGGCATGATATCTTGGTGGCTTGAAGTAGTAAAAGTCCAATAGACATGATATCTAAGCAATTCAAAGTAATGAAAAGTCCTATAGGCATGATATATACCCTTCAGCATGCAAACGACTAAAATAAACCCCTCACATACCCTTTACTACTATATTCTCCAAGTTTTATTACAAAGTTATTATTACAGAGCCAAATGTAAAAATAAAATACATTATAGCCCACAACTAGATCCAAACAGCCTAATGCAATCTAGATATTCAACACATGTGTTTCACCAAATCTGGATTCCAGATTCCAAGGCCTTCTCTTAGAGTGTTTCAAAGTTCCAAGGGTCTTCAAGAGCCAAGGCAATGCTTACACTCCAAAGATTGAATGTAGTGCAATGTGTGAAATTAACAGCCCTTAGGCATTCAAGTTCAGAGGGAACTCTAGGGTCCCCAAGCATGGTTTACCATAGGGGGTAGAACTTAAGAGCTAGTAGTAGGTGTAAAGTGAGAGAGAGAACCTCAGCAGGAGGTGGTCATACCCAGTCATGGCATAGACTGGCACACCCCTAACCTCTCACTCATATTAAAACATATAAGAGCAGACTCTTAGAGAATCAAAATCAAGTCTGAATGATGATGAGGGCATCAACAGACTTAAGTTAAAGTTCAGCACATCGAGGGGAAAGGGAATGGGAAAACAATCGAGTAGAGACTCAAAAGAGTCTAGTCCTGAATCACATACAGCAATTCGTCATGTTGTTATGACTCAGTACAAACTCACATACAAAGGGAATAGGGGAAAGGAATTAAGCAATTAAATAGTGCAAGAAATGCATAAATGAGCATACAAAGAAAGGGGTAGAAGCAGAGAAATTAAATAAGGATGCTATAGAGCATAACGAGCTACGAGTTATAATTCTAGGATAGCAGACTAACAGCAGCAAATAGACCGCCAGAAATAAATAGGAATAAACTCAAGAAACTCCCAAGTATCTAGGAGTTCAAACAACAAGGAGTGCAGAATGCTCAGTAGAAAGTGTAGAGAAGTAAAGAAATAGAGAGTAGTAATAGCAGTAGTAAAGAAATGAGTGCTAATTGCTCGTAGCGACTTTTTACCCATTCTGCATCATCTAACTCTTTTTCTTGTATGACCCTTAGGGAGGGAATTTCTACCTCGGCGGGAATGACCCCCTCTGTACCATAGAGAATCATGTAGGGGGTGGCCCCGGTTGATGTGAGAACCATTACGATAACCCAGTGAGGCGAACGAAAACTTTTATGCCATTGTTTGTGCTTTTCGATCATCTTCCTTAATATCCTCTTGATGTTCTTATTGGCTGCTTCTACAGCTCCATTCATCTGAGGTCTGTAAGCCGTAGATTTCTTGTGTTTAATATTGAATGTTTCACACATTGCCTTCGTCAGGTCACTGTTTAGATTGGAACTATTATCGGTGATGATTGATTCTGGAACCCCAAACTAACAAACCATACGATCACGGACGAAATCTGTTACAACTTTCTTAGTGACTGCTTTGTATGATGCTGCTTCAACCCATTTGGTAAAGTAATCAATTGTCAGTAGGATGAACCTGTGCCCATTTGATGCGGCTGGTTCGATTGGTCCGATAACAACCATTCCCCAAGCGGCGAACGGCCATCGTGAGCTTGTTGCAATAAACTTGTTTGGCGGCACTTTTATCATATCTGCATGTATCTGACAACGATGGAATTTCCGGATGTACTCGATGAAGTGTGTTTCCGTATTCATCCAAAAGTATCCTACTCGGAGTATCTTCTTTTCCAAAATGAAACCATTCAAGTGCGGTCCGCAAGTACCTGTGTGCACTTCCTCCAGTAATTTGGTTGCTTCTCCTCCCTCGACATATCTTAATAGTCCCAGATCAGGAGTCCTCCTATCAAGGATTCCTCCGATGTGAAAGAAGTGGTTTGATAACCTCTGGAGGGTGCGTTTCTGAGTAGCATTGGCAAGTTCTAGGTATTCTACTGTTGTCAAGTATTCTCTAATATCATGGAACCAAGGTTTCCCGTAGGCTTGTTCCTCGACATGATCACAATAAGCTGGTTGGTCGTGAATCTTGACCTGGATGGGATCAATAAAGTTTGTCTCTGGATGCTGGATCATAGATGACAAAGTGGCTAATGCATCAGTGAACTCATTCTTTGTTCTTGGAACATGCTGGAATTTCGTCTTTCTGAATCTTCTCCTCAACTTCTGTACATGGTATAGATAGGGGAGTATCTTGGAGTTCTTGTTGACCATTCCTCTCGAACTGGATGTATGAGCATGTTTGAGTCTCCGATCATTAGTAGTTCCTAAATGTTCATGTCAATTGCCAATTTGAGTCCCAAGATGCAGGATTCGTATTCGTCTATGTTGTTGGTGCATGGGAATCTAAGCTTTGCAGACACCGAGTAATGTTGCCCAATTTCTGATACCAGGACTACTCCTATACCGACTTCTTTGAAGTTTGCGGTTCCGTCGAAAAATAGCATCCACCCATCATAGGGTTCTGCAATTTCCTCTCCTATGAAAGCTATTTCCTAATCATGAAAATACGTCTTTAGAGGTTTGTATTCTCCTCCTACACGATTCTCGACGAGGTGATCTGCCAAATCTTGTCCTTTGACGGCCTTCTGGGTAACATAAACAACGTCGAACTCACTTAACAGTATTTGCCATTTAGCGAGCTTGCCAGCAGACATGGGATTCTTAAAGATATATTTTAATGGATCCATCCTGGATATGAGATAAGTGGTTTAAGAACAGAAATAGTGCCTCAGTTTCTAAGCTACCTAGGTTAGAACACAACAAGTGCATTCTAATAAGGAATATTGAGCCTCGTACGGGGTAAACTTCTTGCTAAGGTAGTATATGGATTGCTCCTTTCTCCCTGTTTCATCATGTTGTCCCAAAACACACCCAAATGCTCCATCAAATTTTGCAAGCTAAAGCAATAGAGGTCTCTCTGGCTCGGGTGGAACCAAGACTTGCGGCGTTGACAAGTACTCCTTGATTATGTCTAAAGCCCTTTGACAATCATCAGTCCATTTAGTGGCGGCATCCTTCTTTAGCATCTTGAAGATTGGTTCACAAATGACAGTGGACTGAGCTATGAGTCGGCTGATATAGTTGAGTCTTCCTAGAAAACTCATTACATCCTTCTTGTTCTTTGGCGGTGGCAACTCATGAAAGGCTTTGACCTTTGACGGGTATAATTATATTCCCGGTGATTCAAAATGAAACCCAATAACTTTCTGGCTGGGACCCCGAATGCACACTTGGCGGGATTTAGTTTCAGGTTGTATCTCCTCAGTTTGTTGAAGAACTTCCTTAAATCATCCATGTGATCTGCAGGTTTCTTGTATTTGATGATGACGTCGTCCATATACACCTCGATCTCTTTATGTATCATGTCATGAAAAATGGTGGTCATGGCTCTCATGTAGGTAGCACTGGCATTCTTCAAATCGAACGGCATCATTCTGTAATAGTACATCCCCCATGGCGTGATGAATGTCGTTTTCTCCGCATCCTCTTCCTCTATCCATATCTGATGGTATCCAGCAAAACAATCGACGAACGACTGCAACTCATGTTTGGCGTAATTGTCAATCAATATGTGTATATTTGGCAAAAGGAAGTTGTCCTTAGGATTGGCCCGGTTGAGATCCTTGTAATCGACATAGACTCTAACTTTCCCATCCTTCTTTGGCACCGGTACGATATTGGCTAACCATATTGGATATTCTACCACTCTGAGAACCGTGGCTTCGACTTGCTTGGTAACCTTTTCTTTGATTTTCAAACTCATGTATGCTTGAATTTTTTGAGGTTCTGTTTTAGCAGTGGGCATGTCGGATCTGTCAGCAATTTGTGGGCGATGATGGATGTGCTAAGACCAGTCATGTTGTCGTAGGACCATGCAAATATATCTTCATACTCTTTTTAGAACTTTGTTTACGCTTTCTTTTTTGGTGGGGACAAATGTATGATGATTCGTGTTTCCTTGACATTTTCTGAGTCTCCCAGATTAACAACCTCAATTTCGTCTAAATCGGACATAGGTCTGTTCTTAAAATTCTTGACCTCTCTGACAACTTCTTCTGGTATTTCATTCTCTTCTGAATCTATGTTCGTTTGTCGCACTACCTCTTTGCAAGTTACAGTTGTTGGTTCATCATCAATATATGAAATAGTGATGATGTGTAAAATAAAGTAAATGGTAGAGAAAAGTAATAAGAGCGAGATATAAAGATAAACTTGGAAAATGCTTTTGATTAAATTCATAAATGTTTGAAACATCGAAACTCTTTTCAAAAGCAAAGACAATGCGGAAAAGTAAAATCAACTAAAAATAAAATGCGATGCATATGTGTCGTTTAGCCTGCTACCCCAAATCTATCTGAGCTCTGGTGGTCCTGACTGACCAATTGGTGAGGTGTTCTCCTCGGTTCACAACTTGAATGGAAGGATCTTCCTCCCCTTCCTCCTCGAAGATAACACAGCAATCCATATCATCCTCGAGAAACTGGTTCTTCATTGGTGCCAGCGTCTCATCTTCCTCCGATCCATATATGACATCAGTGGCTGAAAGGTCTGCCCCAACTGAGGTATGGGATGTTCCAGTGGGTAGTAGGGACCGTGCCATGGTGGCGACCAATGGTTGAACTCCTCCCAAGTATACTAATAACCTAGGCCAAAAGTGGTACCATGCTTCTTCAACTTGATAGGATTGGTGATGCTCTAGAGATTCTTGCCAAGCCCCTTTCCGGGCTCGTATCCACTCCAATTCAGAATGCTCTCGATCTTTTTATCCCACCTTTTGTCTTTGGGTATGACATTGACTCGCTCGATGTGATGGTATGTTTTTCCACCAATTCTCATTCTACCTCCGATCATCGGGATGGCCTGGCGACTATATATACGGTTGCTACTATCATCGTGAATGATTACTTCCTAATGATTCCATTCAAATTTTACATCCTGATGTAAAGTAGATGCCACAGCCTCAACAGCGTGGATCTAGGGTCGTCCCAGCAACAAATTTGTAGGATGCTGGCACGTCAATGACTTGTAACTCAACATCGAACCAGGTGGGTCCTATCTGTAGGCATAGGCTAATTTCTTAAATGGTGGATCCCCCGTCGACTAAGATCCTAGTGATAAAGTGATCCTCGCGTTGCGCAGTTATATACAATGTTTTGTTGTGCCCAAGCCCTTCTGGGGGTAATTCGTCCTTGTGGAAGGTGATCTTGTGGCTTTCCAGTACATGCCCCACCAAATTGGCCATTTCGCCTCCTGTTATGTTGCTGGGAACATAAACTTCACTCAGTATTTTCATTAAGGCATTTTTATGTGCCTCAGAGCTTTGCAGAAGAGCCAGAATAGAAATTTGTGTTGGCGTTTTGTTCATTTGCTCGTAGACTGAGTACTCTTTGGCATGTACCTTCCTCCAAAGGTCATATGGTCCAGTTTCAATAGCCCGCCCGGAGGCTTTCTTGCTGGACTCAGCTAAATGTTTTAGGGTGTATAACCTGCCTATCCTAGTCATATCCTGTGCGGCGATTGCTTATCCAGTATATGTCATTCCCTTACTTCTAGCCTCAGCGGTGTAATCCCAAGGTATGGCACTCATCTTGAATGGGGCCACATCTATCATGGAGACCATAATTGGCACCCTAGTAGGCAACACAGTAACTTCGAATGGCGCAAGTGCCTTTGGAATCCCGAACGCAACCTCAATAAATTTCGGCACCTTTGCAGAAGGTGCTTCAAACTCGAGCGGTACAGACACATTTACCACATCGCCCTTAGAGAGCTGAATTTGAACAACAATGGGATTCAGGGTAACTGCTGGCTTTTTAGGCTCATCTCCTTTACCTATCAAACCGATTGACCCCTTGGGGTCCCAATCATCTTCAATCTTGATCATATGGATGATCCACCCTTATGGTCAGGAAGAGGGTTGCTGCGGACATGAGGAGCGGGCTCCTTGCTATAATGATATTGTAGTCAATCAGATTGTGATCTTGTCTTTCAACGAGTGACACTCATCGACGGTATGGCCTTTTATCCCGAAATGGTACGCACAAGTCTTGTTTGGGTTAATCCATTGGGAAGTATTTCTTGAGTTACGGCTAGGATAGGGGTAATGTAACCGGCTGCTTTGAGTTTTTCAAATAATTGGTCAATTGGTTCGGCTATGGCAGTGTATTGTCTAGGAGGCTTACGGTCAAAATTTGGTTTGGGTCAGGGAACATTTTGGCGGGCAGGTGGTGACGGGAGTGAGAAGGTTGGGAGTTGTATTCTTGGTACACAAGTCTAGGTTGGGAATATCTGGGAGAAGTGGGTTGATACGTGGGTGGTGGAGTTGATTGGTAAGCGGGTGGTGGAATTTGGTAAGTTGGTGATGGTGCTTGGTAGTTTAGGGTAGGTTGATATGTGAGTGGAGCTGAGGGATAGGTTTGGTACTTCACAGGGGAATTGTTCCTTTGCGCAGCCATTACGGAATTTATATCTTTTTTCTTCGACAAGCCACCAGACTGTAAAGCCTTGTTGGTATCTCTCAATTCCTCGAGGTTAGTTACCATACCGTTATTTATGCCTTCTTCAATCCTTTCTCCCAACTTGATGATGTCGGAGAACGTTTGGCCCTCTATTAGCATCAACCTCTCGTAGTACTGCGGATCCTGAGCACAGACGAAGAACCTGTTCATTTGTTCATCCTCCAAGGCCGGCCTGACCTAGCAGCTTCTGACCTCCAACAAGTAGCATACTTGTGAAAGGTATCTGTGGGCTTCTTCTTGAGATTCTGGATATAGAACACATCTGGTGTGTTCTTAGTGTTGAACCTAAATCGGTCCATAAAGTCAGACGCCATGTTCAACCAACTAGTCCATTTCTTTGCATCCTAGATAATATATCATTACAAAGCATCACCCTTCAAACTCCTCATGAACAGCTTCATGCGAATTTTCTCATCCCTTCCGACTCCTACCAACTTGTCACAATACATTCTCAAGTGGACCTTGGGATCACCTGTACCGTCGAACATCTCGTACTTGGGAGGTTTTATTGATACCCAATTTTTTTATGTATTTTTGCACCCAAAATAGCTTCAAAATAGTATATGTAAGCATATATAAGCATGCCTGAAAATTTTGGTATTTTTCCATGATTTTCATGATTTTTAAAAATTAATTTACTGCTTATTTTGAATGTACAAAGGCCAAAATTATTTATAAATTATCATTTTTGGTAAATAGCGTGTTTCAATCTCATATTTCAATAAAATATAATTTATGCGCATTTTTACGAGTTTATTTGGAATTTTTAAAGATAATTGCATGAAATTGCAATTATGGCATATTTTACAATTCACTATGTTTTATAGCTATAAAATTTATTCTTTATATTTTTATATTGATATTTATATGTTATTAATTAGTTCTATGTTTCCTATTTTTTTTCTTCAATTATTTTAGCGATTTTATAAAATAAATGGGGAGAAATTGGCAATTTTAAAGTTGGCCAGATTTAATTTAAAAAATAGCCCAAATTTCACCCCTATTTTAGCCCAATTTTAACCCAAATCAAATGAACCATACCCGTTGAATTTTACCCGACCCACCTATGTTTTAATCTGAGCCGTTGATCAAATGAGATCAACGGGCCAGATCTTATTTCCTTAATTAAATCCAGACGACCCTCTCAAACCCTCACTCACACAGACGGTCTCTCTCTCTCTAACAAACACTCTCCCTTCTCTCTAGAACCTTCTGGTTCCTTCTTCTCCGATGAAGTCCATCACCTCTCTGGCCATACTCCACCCTCACTTCACTCGATCTCTAGTCACCATGGAACCCTCATCTCGTTGTTTCTCTCTGAAGTTTGAAGCCAAGAAGCTTCCGCCATGAAATACCGTCGCTGAAGCTTTGCCTGGGTCTGTTGTCGGCCTTTCTCCAGTGGGTTTTGTCCGGTGGCTGGCATTATTAACGAGTTTCTCGGGCAGGTTTCTCATTTCCCTAATTTATTTTGCAAACCCTAATTTTTTGCCTAAATCTCTTTAATCTCTGCTCTTTTAAGCCATCTTCAGTTTAATCTTTGTTTTCTACACTATTTTTCACTTGATATCTTTGATTAATTCAAGTTTTCAAACGTTTTGTTCCTCTATTTCAAAACTAGGGTTTCCAACCCCTTTTTTAAAATCATTAGGCTTCTATTTCTTTTGGTATTATGTGATTTTGTTTCTATGTTATGTGCTTGAAACCTTGTTGTTTCAAAGTTCCATGCTTAGAGTCTCTTCTAGGGCTCCGACCCTCTACTGTTTGTATGATTCCTTGGTTAGTGTTTTTAATCTCTGTGACCTTTTAAGTTTGAATGCCCCTCTCTTTACTGAATATCCTATTAGTTCCAAGTATCTTTTTGAATCCCTGATTCGTATGTGTTCTAACACTGATTTAAAATTGTTTCCTTATTTGTGAGTTGCTTTCTATGTTTGGGACTAATTCCCTCTAATTTTAGTCTTGCCCGTGATTCTTTGACTGGCTATTCATAGTTGATTTATATTGCTTGCCATATTTATGCACTCGAGCATGTGTTGGTTATTCAGCATATAGTTTCCTTGTCTGAAATATTGTGTACCTAGCCTTTATTATGTACAGCATGCCTACTACTTTTGTTATGATATAATCAGTCATTCAACTGATTTTTTTTCCTTATTTGATAGTCCGTACTCCTATTCGAATCATGAGTCCCTGATTTAGTTGAATTAGGACATGTAATTGATTCAATTTGGTATTGTTTCTATAATTATATACTCCTTTATCTACTATTTTTCGAAAACAATAAGTACTGCTCTTCCCTTCTCACTTAACACACACCAACATATTGCAATCTCTCTGAACTCTCTTTCAAAAAACACTCAGTGCTCTCTCTTTCTCTATTGTTTCTATGCAAACTCTCTCATTCTCCTATTGAACACTCAATCGGCTGAAAGCCAAGATTGAGTAATCTTGGCTGTTTATTTCTACAACTGGGGTTCTACTGCATTATTTACTTGGGCTTGCCTACTACTTGCTTCTCTGCACAGTTCTCCTCTCACTCTCTGCACAATCTCTGCGTACTTTTGCTCTCCTTTGTGCACTCTGCTCATTGCTATTGTTTCTATTATCTGCAACTGGTATGTCACCTCTTTGAGTTACAGCCTCCAAAACAACATGCTTCTATTAGTTCTGCACTTCCTCCAGTTTCTTGTGTGTTTTTACTTATGTTTCTGTTGTTCTCATTGCCACTAGCATTTGCCTAGCTTGACTTAGCAAGTTCACTACCCCCTTCCCTGTCTCAATGTATGTTTTTTCATTCCTATGCACTACTAGCATGTATTCAGGCCTGCTTGGTTACTTAACAGTCCTGAAACCTCTTCCTGAGGATAATTATCTTTGGAGTTTGGTGGAGTAAGAACTGGACTCCTTGTCTGCATCCATGTTTAATTGCTTTTATTTGATATGTTGCACATGTGAATGGTTTCTTTGCTTATTTGTTCCCTTTTCCTTTGCCCCTGCTTGTGCGATTCTCTCGTTTTGAAGCTGGTCAGTCCAAATGAATTTCAAAAGGAATTCTTTCAACTATTCTTGTTGTTTTCCATTCAAACTGTCTCTCAAGTGTTTTCAATCCTTTCAACTCTATCACAATCTCACTATTCTTAAAACTTAGGTTCAGCCCCTTTAGTGTAAGCATTGCCTTGTGAGCCTTGAGCACCCATTGAACTTTGATGCACAAGGCTTGCACTTCCACGCTTGCACTTGTCAATAATGATATATTCTGGGTGCTTGGTATTGGCCAGGGGTTCAAACGAACCCTTAGGGAACTTTGCCGCACCCTAACCTTGGTAAAGGCTGTGAAACTCGAAAGAAGTGAGGTTGGAGATTTTGGGCCTGGCTGTAGGCTCCCTATAGAATAGCTTCTTCTGTGATCACTGTTGTATTTTTATTAATTTGGGCTATAATAATTTGTAAAGAATAATGGGGTATATAGTGAATTTGGGAGTGTTATGCATGCTTAGTTAAGGGAATGGGTAGAAAACATGTTCATAAGGCTCTACTTACTTATTTGTGCAATAGACACCATGTTTTAGGACATGCATCTCACATGTAGAAATCTTGTTCTTAGGTCTCTCATTCTCAATCTGTTATTCTACATATTTTCATAATCACAATCAGTTAATAACCAATGTCATTACCATTGCATTTAGATACCATGTTTTAGGACTTTTTGTGTGCATTAGATATCCTGCACTCAGGGCTTTTGCTTGAAATTGTTGAATACTTCGCTAATTTGGTAAAATGGGTAAATAAAATCCTTTTAAAACTGGAAACTAACATACATGTCCACCTTCTTTCACAGTTATAATAACGCCCAGGCAAACCTTAGGCCGAATAAAAATGGATTAATCGCCTTAAGTCATATCTAAATTATTCCACCTTTGTCCGAATCCGTTTGTCTCTGAAGCCCCCCTGATTTTCATACAAAAACTTCTGCCTATTTCTTTATCGCCAGGACAAATGCTTTTAATGAATTACTTTTCTTTCCCCAAATCATAACTGGACTACTATTTTCCTAAAGAACTATCTGAGTACTGTATACTCTGTACTTTTCCAAACTTTAGTTCTAAGTTAATATGTTTTACTGCTTTGCTTTACACTTCTGTAGTCTTAAAAATATTATCCGTCCGAAAACTGCCTTTACCATATGTTCCACGAATGTTTTCAAATTCCTAAAACTGCTACAGTCTTTTTCAAATTCTGAACATTTTTTTTATGACTCCTTTCTGCAATTTCTCCAGTTTCTATTTTTAAACTTATGCTCCAACTTTTAAAATTCTCCCTTCCTTAGACCTTAAATGTGTTTGAAATGTGCTAAATACGTGTTTTTTTTTCATGGAGGGATATTTGAGACTTTACATGCATTACGTGATTCCATTATATGTAGTCCTATCTGTTTTTGTATGTCGCCTAGCATTTTAACCTTTAAACTTAAGGGTTCAACCTAGTTCCTACCTTATTGGAATAGCGATCCTAAATGCCCTCTAGGATCTATAGTATGGGACGGGTAATAGCACGCAATAAGCATTCGTAAGCAATTCACACACTCAAAAAACCTCTATGCGATGGGAAGGGTAGAATATGGAGATGATGACGATGTGATAATATCATAAAGCGACCCCTCTTTGGGAATATGTAAGGATATTGTATTGAATGATCCATGTTATAGTCAAACATAGAACCCATTTACCTTTACAGTTGTCTAAGTACCTTCTCTAAAAAAATTGCCTTTTACTTATACTATTCTTCTTTCAAAATTGCCCATTAGTTTTTGTATTCTTTGTATGCACACTTGCCTGTCTATTTCTATGCTCCTTAAAGTCACATCTAAGCAAGGTCTGGAACCACACTAGGGGATCTTGAGGGGTGCCTAACACCTTCCCCTCGAGATAATTTCAAGGCCTACCCGAACTCTGGTTTTCATTCAAAATCTTCTTCTTCTTCTTAAAAGTGTCCTAATGCGCTATAATCATTATATGGCGACTCTTCAAATTCCATAACCCAATTCCCAAATGGAAATAAGAGTTGTTTTGTCCATAATGTCATAAACCCAATTTTGCTTCTTTTATGGGAGGGGAAAAAGGGGGCGTCGACAGCATGGCGACTCTACTGGGGATTTTCTTTAAGGCTTTTACCATTACTTGCTTTTGTGACTTTACTTGTTTACTTTAATCACATTTATTTCCTATTTTGATTATTCCATCAGAATTACTAATTTGGCTCTTCATGTTTTATTTTTCTTTTAACTGCTTTCCTTGCCACTTTATTATTTCAATCTTGTATTAGTTCCGAGCAACCATTGTAATTGTTTATCTTATGAACGTGAAAATACGTGTAACTTGTTCCATTATTGTAATTGCATTTCTCAACATCATATTCCACTAGTGCCAAAACAAATCCTATTGCAACGCTTACAATGAGTGGTTGCGCCCTTCCAATATTATAAACCCCCTAAATGTGGCAAAGGCATATTTGCGGAAAACCAGTCGATCAACGGTGTAGTTGACGGTTCCGCGCCTTTCCCTCTTTAGTTGTCCGCTCAAGGGTACCTTGTCTAGCCCTTCAAAAAATAGAAACCTTGCTCTATTGAACTGTTCATGCATCATGGTCAACCCTAGCCGAGTCAGTTATGTCGTCCGCATAATGACTCATTAAGATAGCCAAAACCAATGTCCATCGGGTTTCCTGAAACCCAAACGGACACCTTCACGTTATGTGTATTTATTTGGAGAACTGAATGCTTTTTGATAATTAGTAAGCGATTTATATTCCGGTACAATGTGTTTAAATATTGCAACATTATTTATCAGAATCAGCACTAACTTTTTTCCATTTTGTTTTTCTTTAATTTTTATTCCCCCCCCCCCAAAGGTTAGTTCATGCATTCTGGCACTATCAGCATACTCCACAAGATCAAAGGGTCCTCCACCTCCTCCTCCTCCAAGTCCTCCCAAAAACAGGAACAAGAACAAAATGGAAGATACCAATACTAGAAAGGAAGTCGAAGAGTCTCCAATCACCAAAGCAACTACTGCTCATCTTGAGAAAACTTTGCTGAGGTTTCGAGAAGAGTTGGAACAAGTCCGAATCTTGGAAAGTCTGTCGATCACTCTTGTTGCTGCTGATGCCAACAAATCACCGCCGCCGCCGCCGCCCCCAACCCAGCATGCTCAGACCCAAGCCCGCAACACATGCAAAAATGCTCCACTGCTTGTCCCAGAGCCCCAAAGCACCATAGATAACCAGAACACTCCTGTCTTTGTGGATGTTGTACCACATTACGATCAGGTAATCACCAATGTAGCTGAGTCGGATGACAAATGCTCCTTCATTCAGAATTTGGCCGCTGAGATTAAGAAGTTGACTAACCGGGTTCAGGGTTTCGAAGGTAACAAAGGTGTTGAAGGGTTGTATTACAAAGATCTTTGTGTTCAACCAGACGTTGAGCTCCCGGAGGGGTACAAACCTCCCAAGTTTGAATTGTTCGACGGTACCGGTGATCCCCGGGTTCACTTGAGAATGTATTGTGACAAGCTAGTATGAGTCGGTAGGGATGAAAAGATCCGTAGGATGCTATTCATTTGGAGGTTATACCTTATCGTGGTATATTGGCCACGATGCGAAGAAATGGACTAGCTAGGTAAACATGGCATCTTATTTCATGGATCGATTTAGGTTCAACACTGAGAACGCACCAGATGTGTTCTATATTCAAAATCATAAGAAGAAGCCCATAGAGACCTTTTGTGAGCATGCTGCTCGTTGGAGGTCGGAAGCTGCTAAGGTCAGACCGCCCTTGGAGGAAGAATAAATGAACAGATTCTTTCTCCGTGCTCAAGATCCACAGTACTATGAAATATTGATGCTAATTGAGGGTCAAAAGTTCTCCGATATCATCAAATTAGGAGAAAGGATTGAAGAAGGCATAAAAAACGGCATGGTCACTAACCTCGAGGCATTGCAAGCCACCAACAAGGCTCTACAGTCTGGTGGCTCGACAAAGAAGAAGGATGTAAATTCCGTAATGGCTGTGCAAAGAAACAACTCTCCCATGAAGTACCAAACCTATCCCTCAGCTCTACTCATGTATCTGCTTACCCTGAATTACCAAGCCCCATCACCCACTTACCAAATTCCACAACCTGCTTACCAATCACCTCCACCACCCACGTATCAACCCATTTCACTCAGATATTCCCAATCTACAACTTTATACCAAGCATATAACTCCCAACCTTCTCATTACCCATCACCGCCTACTCGCCAAAATTTCCCTCGACCTAGACCAAACTTCGACCGTAAACCTCCTAGACAATACACTACCATAGCAGAACCAACTGACCAATTATATGAAAAACTCAAAGTAGCCAGTTACGTTACCCATATCCCAGCCGTAACTCCAAAAAGCCATTCGCAATGGATCAACCCAAACAAGACTTGCGCATACCATTCCGGGATGAAGGGCCATAGCATTGGCGAGTGTCGCTCATTAAAAGACAAGATTCAGAACCTGATTTACAACAAGATTATTATAGCAAAGGAGACCGCTCCTAACGTCCGCAAAAACCCTCTTCCTGACCACAAGGGTGGAGGCATCCACATGATTGAGATCGAAGATGATTGGGACTCCAAGGGGTCAATCGGTTTGATAGCTGAAAGAGATGCGCATAAGAAGCCAACGGTTACTCTCAATCCCATTATCATCTAGATTCAGCCCTATGAGGGCGACGTGGTAAATGTATCCATGCCATTCGAATTTGAAGTACTTTCTGCAAAGATGCCAAAACCATTTGAGGTTGAGTTCGGAGTTCCAAAACCACCTACACCGTTTGAAGTTGTTGTGTTGCCTCCCAAGAAACCTATTTCGGTCTCCATGAAAGACATGACCCCGTTCCAAACAAATGCTATACCTTGGGATTACACCACTGAGGCTAGAAGAAAAGGAAAGACACATATTGGAGAAGCAATTTTCACACAAGGCATGACCAGGACAGACAGGGTATACACCCCGTAAAGTTTGCAAGCACGCTTCCGGACGAGCTATTGGAACTTGCCCCGATGACCTCTAGAGACAGGTACAGGCCAAAGAGTACTCGATCGTTGAGCAACTGAACAAGACACCGACGCAGATTTCTATTCTGGCCCTCCTACAAAGCTCTGAGGCACATAAAAATGCCTTGATAAAGAAACTAAGTGAAGCCTATGTTCCCAGCAACATAACATGAGGCGAAATGGCAAACATGGTGGGACAGATACTGGAAAGCCATAAGATCACCTTTCACGAAGATGAATTACCGCCGGAAGGGCTTGGTCACAACAAAGCATTGCACATCACTACGCAATGCGAGGATCACTTTATCACCAGGAAAGTCGACGAGGGATCCAGCCTCAACATTTGTCCGTTGCTCACTCTCAGGACATTGGGCGAGGGATTGCAGGAGATCAAGGATGGGGCTATTAGTGTCAAGGATTTTGACGGATCGCAGAAGTCCACCATTGGGGAAATTAGCTTATGCCTCCAGATAGGACCCACCTGGTTCAACATCGAGTTCCAAGTCATTGATGTACCAGCATCTTACAACTTATTACTAGGGCGACCCTGGATCCATGCCGCTAGGGTTATGGCGTTAATGTTGCATCAGCTGTGAAACTTGTGTGGAATCTTCATGAAGTAATCATTCATGGCGACGATAGCAACCCCATATAATCGCCAGGCTATATCGATAATCGGAGGAAGAATGAGAATCAGTGGAGAAACGTACCATCGCATCGAGCGAGTCAATGCCATAGACAAGGATAAGTGGTGGGATAGCAAAATCGAGAGCATTCTGAATTGGAGCGGATACAAGCACGGAAAGGGGCTTGGCAAGAATCTTCAAAGTATCACTAAGCCCATCCAGTTGAAGAAGCATGGAACCACTTTTGGGTAGGTTATGAATATACTTGGGAGGAGTTCCACCACTGGTCGCCACCATGGCGTGATCCCTACTACAAATTGGAGCACCCTATACCCAGTTAGAGCAGACATGTAAGCCCGTTGATGTCATATTAGAGGAAGATGAGACGCTAGCAGCCATGAAGAACCTGTTTCTGTAGGATGATATGGATTGATGTGTTACCTTCGAGGAGGAAGGGGAGGAAGGCCCTTCCATTCAAGTTGTTAACTGAGGAGAAAACCTCACCAATTGGTCAATCAGGACCACCAGTGCCCGTAGAGCCTCGGGGTAGCAACGCTAAAATGACACATATGCATTCGCACTTTACTTTTAGTTGATTTTTACTTTTCAGCATTGTTTTTACTTTCGAAAAGAGCTCCGATGTTTCAGAAAATTATGAATTTAATCAAAAGCATTTTCCAAGTTTATCTTTATATTTTGCTCTCATTTATTTTCTCCACCATTTGCTTTATTTTACACAACATTTCTATTACATATCTTGATGATGAACCGACGACTGTAACTTGCAACAAGACAATGCGACAAACGGACATAGATTCAAAAGAGGATGAAATACTAGAAGAGGTTGTTAGAGGGTCAAAAATTTTGAGAACAGACCTAAGTCCAATTTAGACGAAACTGAGGTCACTAATTTGGGAGACACAGAAAATGTCAAGGAAATACGAATCAGCGTACACTTGTCACCGTCAGAAAAGGAAGAATACACATAGTTTTTGAAAGAGTATGAGGATATATTCGCCTTATTGTATGATGATATGACGGGCCTCAGCACGACCATTGTGGCTCACAAGTTGCCGACAGATCCGACATGCCCACCGGTAAAGCAAAAACTCATAAAATTCAAGCCAGACATGAGTTAAAAATCAAAGAAGAAGTCACTAAGCAAGTCAAAGTCAGGGTTCTCAGAGTGGTAGAGAATCTGACATGGTTAGCCAACGTTGTACCGGTGCCAAAAAAGGATGGAAAGGTTAGATTCTGTGTCGACTACCGGGATCTCAACCGGTCCAGTCCTAAAAAAGACTTTCCTTTGCCAAATATACACATATTGATTGATAATTGTGCCAAACATGATCTGCAGTCGTTCGTCGATTGTTTCACAGGCTACCATCTGATATGGATGGACGAAGAGGTTGCAGAGAAAACAGCATTCATTACGCCGTAGGGAATGTATTGCTACAGAATGATGCCTTTCAGTTTGAAGAATGCCGGTGGTACCTACATGAGATCCATGACCACAATCTTTCATGATATGATACACAAGGAGATCGAGGTATATGTGGACGATGTCATCATTAAATCCAAAAAACTTGTAGATCACATGGAATATTTGATAAAATTCTTCAACAGCCTGAGGAGATAAAACTTATAACTCAATCCCGCCAAGTGTGCATTGGGGGTCCCGCCCGGAAAATTACTAGGTTTCATTGTGAGTCGCCGGGGAATAGAACTGGATCCATCAAAGGTCAAAGCCATTCAAGAGCTGCCACCGCCAAAGAACAAGAAAGAAGTAATGAGTTTTCTAGGGAGGCTCAACTATATCAGCCGATCCATATCTCAGTCCACTATCATTTGTGAACCCATCCTCAAGATGCTAAAGAAAGATGTCGCCACTAATTGGACTGATGATTGTCAAAAGGCTTTTGACGGAATCAAGGAATACTTGTCAACGCCGCCAGTCTTGGTTCCGCCTGAGCCAGGGAGACCTCTATTGCTTTATCTTGCAGTATTCGATGGGGCATTTGGTTGTGTTATGGGACAACATGACGAAACAGGAAGGAAGGAGCAGCCCATCTACTACCCCAGCAAGAAGTTTACCCCTTACGAGGCTCGGTATTCCTTATTAGAGCACACTTATTGTGCTTTAACCTGGGTAGCTCAAAAATTGAGGCATTATTTCTGCGCTTAAACCACTCATCTCATTTTCAGGATGGATCCGTTAAAGTATATTTTCCAGAAGCCCATGCCTACTGGCAAGCTCGCCAAGTGGCAGATTCTATTAAGTGAATTTCACATCATTTATGTTACCCAAAAGGGAGTCAAAGGACAAGCCCTGGCGGATAACCTCGCCGAGAATCATGCAGGAGGAGAATACAAACCCATAAAGACGTATTTTCCTAATGAAGAGATAGCCTTCATAGGAGAAGATATTGTAGAATCCAATGACGGTTGGAGGCTGTTTTTCGACGGAGTCGCAAACTTCAAAGGAGTGGGTATAGGAGCGATTTTGGTATCAAAAATTGGTTAGCATTACCCAGTGTCCGCCAAGCTCAGATCCCCCTCTACCAATAATATGGACGAGAATGAAGCTTGCATCTTAGGGCTCAAGCCGGCCATTGACATGAATATTCAGGAACTGCTAGTGATCGGAGATTCGGACCTACTCATACATCATGTTCGAGAAGAATGGGAAACCAAGAATTCCAAGGTACTCCCCTATCTACACCATGTGCAGGAGTTGAGGAAAATATTCAAAAAGACGGAATTCTAACATGTTCCTAGAACATAGAACGAGTTAGCTGATGCTTTAGCCACTTTATCATCCATGATCCATCATCCATATATGAACTTTATTGATCCCATCCGGGTCAAGATTTGAGACCAGCCAGCTTATTATTCTCACGTCGAGAAAGAAGTCGATGGTAAACCTTGGTTCCACGATATCAAGGAATATTTGACAACAGGAGAGTACCCAAAGCTTGCCAATGCTACTCAGAAACGAACACTTCGAAGGTTGTCCAGTAATTTATTTCACAGCGGAGGAATCTTGCATAGGAGGACTCCTAACTTGGGACTATTAAGGTGTGTCGAGGCAAAAGAAGTAACCAGACTATTGGAGGAAGTGCACTCAGGGACTTGTGGACCACATATGAATGGTTTCGTTTTTGCAAAGAAGATACTTCGAGCAGGTTATTTTTGGATGACTATGGAGACGGACTGCATTCAGTACG
Source organism: Nicotiana benthamiana (assembly GCA_034376525.1). Lineage (NCBI taxonomy): Eukaryota > Viridiplantae > Streptophyta > Magnoliopsida > Solanales > Solanaceae > Nicotiana > Nicotiana benthamiana. Next base: position 108,243,936 of record CM067334.1, on the reverse strand, counting down.
TCTGAAAATGCCACCAATTTCAAGTACATGCAGGTATGATAAAGGTGCCTCCAAACGAGCTTACTGCGACATGCTCACCATGGTCGTTCACCGCTTGAGGTATGGACGTCATTGGACAAATTGAACCAGCCGCGTCAAATGCACAGGTTCATCCTAGTGACAATTGATTACTTTACCAAATGGGTTGAAGCAGCATCATCCAGGGCAGGTAGTTGCAGATTTCGTCTGAGATCGTGTGGTTTGCCGATACGGGGTTGCAGAATCAATCATCACCGACAACAACTCTAACCTCAATATTGACCTGATGAAAACAATGTGTGAAAAATTCAAATCAGACATTAGAACTATAAGGCTTACAGACCTTAGATTAACGGAGTTGTAGAAGCAGCCAATAAATACATCAAGAAGATACTAAGGAAAATGATTGAAAAGCACAAGCAGTGACATGAGAAATTGTCGTTCGCTTTATTGGGTTACCGCACCATGGTCCGCGCATCAACCGGGGCCACTCCTTACATGTTGGTTTATGGAACAGAGGCAGTCATTCCCGCAGAAGTAGAAATTACATCCTTTAGGATCGTATAAGAAGAAGAATTAGATGATGCGGAATGGGTTAAAAGTCTCTATGAGCAGTTAGCCCTCATCGACAGGAAGAGAATGAATGTTGTCTGTAATGGTCAATTATATCAGAACAGAATGTCTAAAGCTTTCAACAAGAGAGTTAGACCAAGGAAGTTTACACCAAGGCAGCTAGTGTTGAAGAAAATATTCCCACATCAAGATGAAGACAAAGGGAAATTCTCTCCCAACTGGCAGGATCCATACATGGTTCACCAGGTTCTAACTAGATGAGCCCTTATTCTCGCTGAATTGGACGGAGAAATTTGGCCGAAGCATATTAACTCTGATGCAGTGAAGAGATACTACATTGGATCACATGCTTTCTTTTATGATGTATTTTGAACTACGCCTGACCTGATTTCTGTTTAAGAGGGGATACGTAGGCAGCCCTATGGGTTCGGTCACATCTTATTAAAAATTCCATTCTTCCCCGCTATTTGAACTGGGGCAGAATTTTGAGGAGGGCCCTCAAAATTCTCGAATTATTCCGTGTTCAGTAATCTAGCACAGCCGTTAGCAGCATCAACCCTATAAATGGGGTAGAATTTTGAGGAGGACCCTCAAAATTCCGAAGCAAGCAAGGTTGCCACGGTTTGAACCACGTTGCAGTCATTGGTTCATCCAAAATAAAATCATTATATATATATGTATATATGAACTTGCATTATATTTACTAAGTCATGCATAAGCATCATTTGTATTACCGTCATTTAGCAACGCTACCCCCATGATGCAAAACACCAAAAGCTGGAAGACACGAACTAACCTCCCCCCTACAGAACTGACAATTTTTCTTTGGATGCAGGAATTCAGGTTACGGATCAAAGCACATTCATTTTTCAGGATCGAAACCCTCATCACTATCTGCACTTCCCAGCAGTCTTAATCTCACAAAAATCATTTGCCAGCTAAGAAAACCTATTACTCTTCGCTCTTTTACATTCCTGCATTGCATAAGACTCTTATCTGCCTTTCGAGACTAAGCTCTGTCTCCATCTGTATTTTTCATAAGGCTATTTTCTACCTTCCGAGGCTAAACTCTGCCTCCATATTGCGTAAGACTCCTATCTGCCTTTCAATACTAAGCTCTGTCTCCATCTTCATTTTGCATAGGGCTATTTTATGCCTTTCGAGGCTAAGCTCTGCCTCCACATTGCATAAGGCTCCTATCTGCCTTTCGAGACTAAGCTCTGTCTCCATATTGCATTTTGCATAAGGCTATTTTCTGCCTTCCGAGGCTAAACTCTGCCACTATATTGCATAAGGCTCCTATCTGTCTTCCGAGACTAAGCCCTGCCTGCATCTGCATTATGCATAAGGCTATTTTCTGCCTTCCGAGGCTAAGCTTTTCCTGCATATTCCATAAGGCTCCTATATTCCTTTCGAGACTAAGCTCTGTCTCCATCTTCATTTTGCATAAGGCTATTTTCTGCCTTCCGAGGCTAAGCTCTGCCTCCACATTGCATAAGGCTCCTATCTGCCTTTCGAGACTAAACTCTAACTCCATCTGCATTTTTCATAAGGCTATTTTCTGCCTTTCGAGGCTAAGCTTTGCCTCCATATTTCATATGGCTCCTATTTGCCTTTCAAGACTAAGCTCTGTCTCCGTCTGCATTTTGCATAAGGCTACATTTTGTCCGAGATTAAGCTCTACCTCCACATTACATAAGGCTATTATTATCCATTCGAGACTAAGCTCTGTATCAATCTGCATCTTTGCATAAGGCTGATCTCTGCCTTCTGAGGTTAAGCTCTACCTCCATATTGCATAAGGCTCTTATCTGCCTTTTGAGACTAAGCTCTATCTCCATTTTGCATTCTGCATAAGGCCAATCTCTACCTTCCGAGGTTAAGCTCTACCTCCACATTGCATAAGGCTTTTATCTGCATTTCTAGACTAAGCATTGTCTCCACCCTACAAGGTTGAAATATCGCCGCTTTATTCTTCGACTGACTAAAACATCACCACCTGCATTTGAAATTTTCTTCCGGCTAAAATATCACCATCTGTTTTAATTTCTCACTCGGGCTGAAAGATCGTCACCTTTTGTATTCATTTGGCTGAAAGATTGCCTCTTTCTCATGGGCTGAAAGATCGCCAACTCGTTCAAAGGTGTCATTGTTCAAAGGCACCATCTGCATAGCCCTAGAACATCATTACATGGCCTGTGAACCTTTACTTTTATGCTTTCATGGCCCAGGACATCATAGTCTGAGGACATCATCCTAACCATCTAAGGACAAACATTCATGGTCCAATGGGAACTTGCATCACGTTTAAATTATGCAATATGTATGCAAATCGCCCATTTGCAGGTGTTCCGGTTAGCTCACATCCGTCCTAGCCGGAGTGATCCTGCTCCAGTTCTCCACAGTTTGTCCAACCTACAAACCCCTTTTCAAATATAACCATAACGTCCGTTATTTAAAATTTCCATCGGCATATTCTGCCAATGGTTCCTGAACTACATATGGCCTAATTCTTGTAAAACTAGGGATATGTAGGCAGCTCAGAAACTAGGACGCAGTCAAAATCCTTTATAAACCGCAACCCCGGTCAAAATTGGCCATCTTATCTTTACCCGAAAACTCTTTTATCCTCCTCAAGTAAAGAGGGGAAGCTGTTGATACCCAATTTTTCCCTATGTATTTTGCACACAAACTATCTTCAAAATAGTATATGTCAGCATATATAAGCATGCCTGAAAATTTTGGTATTTTTCCTTAATTTTCAAGATTTTTAAAAATTAATTTACTGCTTATTTTGACAGTACAAAGGAATAAATTATTTCCAAATTATCATTTTTAGTAAATAGTGTGTTTCACTCTCATATTTGCAACAAAATTTAATTTATGTGCATTTTTACAAATTTATTTGGAATTTTGAAAGATAATTGCATGAAATTTCAATTATTGCCTATTTTGTAATTAACTATGTTTTATAGCTATGTAATTATTCTTTATATTTTTAGATTGACATTTGTAAATTATTAAATAGTTCTATGTTTTTTTTAATTATTTTAGTCATTTTATAAAATAAATTGGGAGAAATTGGCAATTTAAAAGTTGGCCAGATTCATTTAAATTATAGCCCAAACTGCACCCCTATTTCAGCCCAATTTTAACCCAAACCAAATGACCCTACCCATTGAATTTTAGCCGACCCACCTCTATTTTAATTTGACTTGTTGATCAAATGAGATCAACGACCCAGATCTTATTTCAGTAATTAAATCCAAACGACCCTCCCAAACCCTCACTCACACAGACGGTCTCTCTCTCTCTCTAACAAACGCTCTCCCTTATCTCCAGAACCTTCTGCTTCCTTCTTCTCCGGCCATACTCCACCCTCACTTCTCTCGATCTCTAGTCACCATGGAACCCTCATCTCGTTGTTTCTCTCTGAAGTTCAAAGCGCAGAAGCTTCCGCCATGAAAGACAGTCACTGAAGCTTTGCCTTGGTTTGTTACCGGCCTTTCTCTAGTGGGTTTTGTCCGATGATGCCTTATATGGCATTATTAACAATTTTCACGGTCAGGTTTCTCATTTCCCTAATTTATTTTGCAAACCCTAATTTTTCGCCTAAATTCCTTTAATCTCAGCTCTTTTAAACCATCTTCAGTTTAATATTTGTTTTCTACACTACTTTTCACTCGATATCTTTGATTAATTCAAGTTTTCAAACGTTTTGTTCATCTTTTCAAAACTAGGGTTTCCGACCCCTTTTTTAAAATCATTAGGCTTCTGTTTCTTTGGGTATTATGGGATATTTTTTTCTATGTTATGTGCTTGAAACCTTGTTGTTTCTGAGTTCCATTCTTCAAGTCTCTTCTAGGGCTCTGATCCTCTATTGTTTTTATGATTCCTTGCTTAGGGTTTTTAATCTGTGTGACCTTTTAAGTTCGAATGCCCCTCTCTTTACCTGATATCCTATTAGTTCTGAGTTGTATTTTGAATCCCTGATTCGTATGTGTTCTTACACTGATTTCAAATTGCTTCCTTATTTGTGAATTGCTTTCCATGTTTGGGACTAATTCCCTCTAATTTTGGTCTTGCCCATGATCTTTGACTGGTCGTTCATAGTTGATTTATATTGCTTGCGATATTTGTGCACTCGAGTATATTTTGGTTATTCAGCATATACTTTCCTTGTTTGAAATATTGTGTACCTAGCTTTTATTATGTACAGCATACCTACTGATTTTGTTATGGTATAATCAGTCATTCAACTGATTTTTTTTCCTTATTTGATAGCCTGTACTCCTATTCGAATCATGAGTCCCTGATTTAGTTGAATTAGGACCTGTGATTGATTCAATTTGGTACTGTTTCTATAATTATATACTCCTTACCCTATTCTCTACTATTTTTTGAAAACTATAAGTACTGCTCTTCCGTTCTCACTTAACACATACCAACACATTGCAATCTCTCTGAACTCTCTTTTAGAAAACACGTAGTGCTCTCTATTTATCTATTGTTTCTATTCAACCTCTCTCATTCTCCTATTGAACACTCAATCGGCTTAAAGCCAAGATTGAGTAATCTTGGCTGTTTGTTTCTACTACTGAGGTTCTATTGCATTATTTACTTGGGCCTGCCTACTGCTTGCTTCTATGCACATTACTGCTCTCACTCTCTGTACAATCTCTGCATACTTTTGCTCTCCTTTGTGCACTCTGCTATTGCTATTATTTCTATTTTCTGCAAGTGATATATTACCTCTTTATGTTACAGCCTCCAGAACAGCATGCTTCTATTAGTTCTGCACTTCCTCTTGTTTCTTGTGTGTTTTTACTTATGCTTCTGTTGTTCTCATTGCCAATAGCATGTGCTTATTAGTTTGCCTAGCTTGACTTAGCATGTTCACTACCCCCCATTCCTTATCTCAATGTATGTTTTTTCATTCCTATGCACTACTAGCATGTATTCAGTCATGCTTGGTTACCTAACAGTCCTGAAACCTCTTCCTGAGGATTATTATGTTTGGAGTTTGGTGCAGTAAGAACTGGACTCCTTGTCTGAAGCCATGTTTGATTGCTTTTCTTTGATATGTTGCGCATGTGAATGGTTTCTTTGCTTATTTGTTCCCTTTCCCTTTGCCCCTGCTTGTGTGATTCTCTTGTTTTGAAATTGGTCAATCCAAATGAATTTCAAAAGGAATTCTTTCAACTTTTCTTGTTGTTTTCCTTTCAAACTATCTATCAACTATTTTCAATCCTTTCAACTCAATCACAATCTCAGTACTCTTAAAACTTATGTTATGCCCCCTTAGTGTAAGCATTGCTTTGGGAGCCTTGAGCACCCATTGAACTTTGATGCACAAGGTTGGCTCTTCCATACTTGCACTTGTCAATAATGATACATTTTGGGTGCTTGGTATTGGCCAGGGGTTCAAACGAACCCTTAGGGAACTTTGTCGCCCCCAAACCTTGGTAAAGGTTGCGAAACTCGAAAGAAGTGAGGTTGGAGATTTTGGGCCTGACTGTAGGCTCCCTATAGAATAGCTTCTTCTTTTATCACTGTTGTATTTTTATTTATTTGGGCTGTAATAATTTGTAAAGAATAATGGGGTATATAGTGAATTTGGGAGGGTTATGCATGCTTAGTTAAGGGAACGGGTAGAAAACATGTTCATAAGGCTCTACTTTCTTATTTGTGTAATAGACACCATGTTTTATGACGTGCATCTCACATGTCGAAATCTTGTTTTTAGGTCTCTCATTCTTAGTTTGTTATTTTGTACATTTTCATAATTGCAATTAGTTAATAACCAATGTCATTACCATTGCATTTAGATACCATGTTTTAGGACTTTTTGTGTGCATTAGATATCCTGCACCTAGGGCTTTTGCTTGCAATTGTTGAAGACTTTGCTAATTTGGTAAAATGAGTTAACAAACTCCTTTTAAAACTAGAAACTAATATGCATGTCCACCTTCTTTCACGGTTTAAATAACGCCCAGGCAAGCCTTAGGCCGAATAAAAATGGATTAATCGCCTTAAGTCATATTGAAATTATTCCACCTCTGTCTAAATCCGTTTGTCTCTGAAGCCCCCCTTATTTTCATACAGAAACATCTTCCTATTTCTTTACCGCCTGGACAAATACTTTGAATGAATTACGTTTCTTTCCCTAGACCATGAGTCGACTACTATTTTCCGAAAGAACTATCTGAGTACTGTATACTCTGTACTTTTCCAAACTGTAGTTCTAAGTTAATATGTTTTACTGCTTTGCTTTACACTTCTGCAGTCTTAAAAATACTATCTGCCCGAAAGCAGCCATTACCATATGTTCCAAAAATATTTTCAAATTCCTAAAATTGTTACTGTCTTTTTCAAGTTCTGGACATTTTTTTTACGACTCCTTTCTGCAACTTCTCCAGTTTCTATTTTTAAACTTATGCTCCAGCTTTTAAAATTCTCCCTTCCTTAGACCTTAAATGTGTTTGAGACGTGCTAAATACGTGTTTTGTTCATGGAGGGATATGTGAACCTTTATATGCTTTACCTGATTCCATTATATGTAGTCCTATCTGTTTTTGTATGTCGCCTAGCATTTTAACCTTTAAACTTAAGGGTTCAACCTAGTTCATGCCTTATGGGAATAGTGATCCTAAATTGCCTCTAGGATCTATATGATGGGGTGGGTAATAGCACGCAATAAGCATTCATATCCAATTCGCACGCTCAAATAACCTCTACGGGATGGTAAGGGTAGAATATGGAGATGATGACGATGCGATAATATCATAAAGCGACCCCTCTTTGGGAATATGTGCGGATATTGTATCGAATGATCCATATTATAGTCAAACCTAGGACCCCTTTACCTTTACTTTTATCTAAGTACTTTCTCCAAAAAAATTCCCTTTTACTTATACTATTCTTCTTTCAAAATTTCCCATTAGTTTTTGTATTCTTTATATGCACACTTGCATGTCTATTTCTATGCTCCTTAAAGTCACATCTAAGTAAGGCCGGGACCCACACTAGTGGAACTTGAGGGGTGCCTAACACCTTTCCCCTCGAGATAATTTCAAGCCCTTACCCGAACTCTGATTTTCATTCAAAATCTTCTTCTTCTTCATAAAAGTGTCCTAATGCGCTATAATCAATAGGTGGCGACTCTTCAAATTTCATAACCCAATTCTTAAATGGGAATAATAGTTGTTTTGTCCATAATGTCGTAAACCCAATTTGCTTCTTCTAGAGGAGGGGAAAAAGGAACCTTCGACAGGTTTGTACCCCTCGGGAGCTCAGCATTTGGCTGGACACAGAGATCTTCGTAAATCAATCCTTCAACACCTTTGTTACCTTCGAAACCTTGGACCCGGCTAGTCAATTTCTTGATCTCAGCGGCCAAATTCTGAATGAGGGAGCCGTTGTCATCTGATTCAGGTGCACTTGTGATTAGCTGACTGTAGTGCGGTATAGTGTCCACAAAGATAGGGGTGTTATGGTCTTTTATGGTGTTTTGAGGTTCTAGAATGAGCAGTGGAGCGTTGTTTCATGTGTTGCGGGCTTGGCTATGACTGTACCCGGTAGGCAGGGTATTTTGTGGAGGTGCGGGATTCTGGGTGTTAACATCAGGAGCGGCAATAGTGATTGATAGGCTTGCCAGGTTTCTAACTTGGTCCGATTCCTCTCGAAATCTTAGCAAAGTTTGCTCCAGATGAGCAATAGTCTCCTTGGTGATTGCAGCATTCTGAGAAGATTCCTCAATTTCCTTTCTAGCGCTTGTATCTCCCATTTTGCCTTTGTTCCTGTTTCTGGTAGGACTTCGAAGAGGAGGAGGTGGAGGAACCTTAGATCTTGTCGAATATGCTGATTGTGCTAGAATATACGAACTAACCTTTAGGGAGGGGAATCAAAAATAAAAGAAAAACAAAAAGGTAAAAAATTAGTGTGGATTTTGAAAAAATAATATTGCGGTATTTAAACATGTTGTGCAATAGTATATGTCATTTCCTAATTTGGGTGCCTCATCGTGCCCGATGTAGGCCTAGTGAAAAATTAAATTTGGAGAACTTATAATGCTAAATGCCTTATTTTTTGATAAAAACAAGACGAGTCTTAAAACAACTGAATGATAAAAGATGTCACTAATGGCCAATGGCCTTATTACATTAAGAAAGCATGAAAGAAAATCCTAACTACTTGTTCTCAGAAGGACCTTCCCAAGATTCGGTACTCTTGCCTCCTTCGTACAGCTGCATCAGCTTGCGCATTCCTAACAGCAGATAAGCTCGGGCCAGATGTCCGCCTGCACTTCCTTCAGCATTCCGGCAATCCTCAATTCTTTTCAAGAACTTTCCTTCCAACTCTACTATACCTCGCTCTAGATATCCCAAACGATTGTTGGCGTTGACAGCCATGTCCTTCCACTTGTTGATCAGCTTCTCGTGGGCTTCTTGTATTTCCCGGTGTTCATTTTCACATACTCGCATCCTCTTGTGCAGTTGATTGTATTTGACTTGCGCTTCAGTTTCCTCATTAATAATCCTATGACCGTGGACGAATCCTGGACGACCCAAACCAATGTGATCATCTTCCAACCAATATGTGTAGTGCGGTACACACCCGGCATGATACCGATATGTTTCAATAGACTCCTTCCCTAAAACGAGCTTACAGTGCCACATATGCTGAGCGTGACATCTGTGCGGGCTATCATCATCTTGGAAGTCAACCCTGAAATGACTCATTTTCTCTATCCTGGGTATGACTTATTTTCTTCCAACTTGCTCCATGGCCCGGAGATGGAGATAAGGATGAGTTCCCCTCAGACCAATGAGTATGAGGAATGGTGTGTCTGGAGAACAGACAATGAACTCCTCTGTTGGGAACCACTCGAACATACAATGAACTTGTTTTTCCTTTAGATTTTCAAACAACTCTACCCATCCACTGGCATCTTCTGGTTGAGCGAACATGTTGGGTATGAAGTTCATTCTCTTTGGGTGATGGAAAGCGATATGGTCATCCCAATCCCTGCAGACAATTTCCTATCTATAGTCGCCTTTTTTAAGGGGTTCTATGAGCCAAAGTTGAAGTATCAGATTACAACCCTCAAAATGTGGCCCTTGCTGGCACTTTCCCAAGAATCAGTAGATTTCAGTGATGATCATAGGCACTATGCTGAAAGACTACCCATCGATACCTTCCATTAAAGTCTTGGTCACCATGGCTAGTCTGGTGTGGATCCTAGCCTTCTTCATAGGGAAATTATCATGCCCAAGAAACAAAACATGAATACAAATACCCTTCTATGTATATGCCCTAAAGAAGTGTGGGCGAACTCGTCCATGTAGGTGTGATAGGACTTGTTGTGGACATATCTCTCGTACAAGAAGTCATATGGTATGTAGGAGTCCTTCAAGAAAGAGAGTTCGGGATTGTCCTTGAATCCCATCATCTTAAGAAAGCCTCTACCTTTGCGGTTTTCCGGCATATGCAATCCTGGAGTCTCCCAAGGGATACTAGCTAGGCCTCCTATCTCTTATAGCAAAGGGGTCATTTCCAAGTCTCCGAAGCGGAAAATTTATCGATCACTATCCCAAAACAAAGTGGAAGCCTTATTGATCTTATTGCTAGGCTGGATTTCCAAGAGTGAGGCAAATTCCCTAAGTACTTGCGGACGAGGGTTTGATCGCTGCCATGAAGATCTTCCCACCAGCTTAGTAGCCTTGGGTGAACGTTGGATACCATACCGAATCAAGGGACCTCGTGCCTCATTTCCTGCGAACAAAGTGTTAGGCCCTTAACCCCACCAGACTCGACTATTTAAATCAATAATTAGCAAAAGGCATTTAGTTCTCCAAATAAATGCACATAACGTGGAGGTGTCTGTTTGGGTTTCGAGGAAACTCGGTGGACTTTGGTTTAGGCTATCTAAAGGAGTCATTATATGGACAACATAACTGACTCGGCTAGGGTTGACCATTATGCATGAACAGTTTCAAGGAAATAAGGTTTCTACTTTTGAAGTAATAGATAAGGTACCCTTGAGCAGACAACTCGAGAGTAAAATGCGTGGAACCTTCGACTACACCGTTGATCGACCTGTTTTACCACAAATATGCCTTTTCCATACTTAGGGGGTTATAATATTGGAAGAGCGCAACTACTCATTATAAGTGTTGCTATATGATTTGTTTTGGCACGAGTGGAATATGATGTTGAGAAATGCAGTTGCAATAATGAAGAAAGTTGCATGTATTTTCACGTTCATAAGAAATAAAGATTACAGTAAATGCTTGACAATTACGACAAAGTTGAAATAACAAGGTAGTAAAGGTGGAGAAAAGGAAAGAAAAATATGAAGAGCCAAGTTAGTTTCGTAATGGAGGAAATAAAGAAAGTAAGTAAATGCAATTAAAGAGACAATAAAGTCACAAGTAGCATGTAATGGTAAAAGCCTAAAGAAAATCCCCAGCAGAGTCCCCATGTTGTCGATGCCCCCTTTTCCCTCCTAAAAGAAGGCGAAATCGGGTTAACGACATTATGGGCAAAACAACTCTTATTCCATTTTGGGGAATGGGGTTATGAAATTTGAAGAGTCGCCAACTAATGATTATAGTGCATTAGGAAACTTTTAGAGAAAAGAAGAAGATTTTTTTGAAAGAAAACCAGAGTTCGGGTAAGCGCTTGAGATTATCTCAAGGGGAAGGTGTTAGGCACCCCTAAATATCCACTAGTGTGTTTCCGGCCATGCTTGATTGTGACATTAATAAGAGTAGGAGTAGACAAGCAAAGTTTGCACATAAGACATATAAACAAGTTGACAATTTTGAAAGAAGAAAGACACAAGTGGTTTCTTTTTTCGAAAAGGAGAGCTTAGTTTGAATAAAGGAAAAGCAAAGAAAAGGGTCCTAGGTTTAACTATAATATGGATAATTTGGTGCAATGCCCCGCACATATTCCTCAGAAGAGGGGTCTCTTATGATATTAGCAAACCGCCATCATCTCCGTATTCTACCCTTTCCACCCCGTTAAGGTATTTTAACGCGATTAGTTCTCGATTAATTATTGCATGCTAATACCCGTCCCAGCCTATCAGTCCAGGGGTATTTGGACTTCTAACCCTAAAAGGGAAGAAATGGGATGGAGGCATATATGGGGTTTAAAGGATAAAATACTAGGGCGTCAATAAAAATAGATAGAAAATATATGGGGATTTTAAACAAACACCAAAAGGCTCATACAAACCCCGTAGATCACACAACAATTACTTAAGCATGACTTGCATATACTGGTCTGGTCTTTAATTAAAGTTAAGCAGCGGACGGATCAGTTTAACACATATAGGTGTTTAAGCATGATTTACTTAAGCATGATTTCTATATGCAACAGGTTGTTTAATATATCCTATAGGCATGATATCTACTAATTATAAAATATGACTGAGTATTATTTCCTATAGGCATGACATCTACGTGATAGAAAAGAATGCAAAGTCTATAGACATGATTTCTAGGTGGTTTCAAATGTTAAGCCAATAGGCATGATGTCTAAACGATTTAAAGTAGTAGAAGTCCAATAGGCATGATATATAGGTGACTTGAAGTAGTAAAAGTCCTATAGACATGATATCTAAGTGATTCAAAGTAATGAAAAGTCCTAAGGCATGATATCTACCCTTTAGCATGCAAACAACTAAAATTAACCCCTCGCATACCCCTTACTACTATATTCGCCAAGTTTTATTATAATGTTAATACGACAGAGCCAAAAGTAAAAATAAAATTTCATCATGGCCCACAGCTAGATCCAAAAAGCCTAATACAATCTTGATATCCAACATATGTGTTTGGATTCCAGATTCCAAGGCCTTCTCTTAGACTGTTTCAAAGTTCCAAGGGTCTTCAAGAGCCCAGGCAATCCTTACACTTCAAAGATTGAATGTAGTGCAATGTGTGGAATTACCAGCCCTTAGGAATCAAAGTTCAGAGGGAACTCTAGGGTCCCTAAGCATGGATTACCATAGGGGGATAAAACTTAAGAGCTAGGAGTAGGTGTAAAGTGAGAGAGAGAACCTCAGCAGGTGGTGGTCATACCCAGTCATGGCATAGACTACCATACCCCTAACCTCCCACTCAGATTCAAACAAATAAGAGCAGACTCTTAAAGAGTCAAACTCAAGTCTGAATGATGATGAGAGAATCAACAGACTTAAGTTAAAGCTCAGCACATTTAGGGGAATGGGAATGGGAAAACAATCGAGTAGAGACTCAAAAGAGTCTAGTCTTGAATCACATACAACAAGTCATAATGATGTTATGACTCAGGATAAACTCACATATAAAGGGAATAGAGGAAAGTGATTAAGCAATTAAATAGTGCAAGAAATGCATAAATGACCACACAGAGAAAGGGGTAGAAGAAGAGAAATTAAATAAGGATGTTATGCGCATAACAGAGCATACCAGTTATAATTCTAGGATAGTAGACTAACAACAGCAAATAGACAGCTAGAAATAAATAGGAATGAACTCAAGAAACTCCCAAGTGTCAAGGAGTTCAAACAGCAAGGAGTGCAGAATGCTCAGTAGAGGGTGCAAAGAAGTAGAGAAATAGAGAGTAGTAATAGCAGTAGTAAAGAAGAGAGATGAATTCCTGTTTTTGAGTTAGAATTCGATGATGTCAAGTGAAAGAAAAGCATGTATTTACACTCAAAATCAACATGCAAACAAGGGAAGAAAATCGGTCGAGTATAAATTGAGATCAATCAACCGACAGATATTTCTTTAATTAAGGAATCCTAATTTGATCAGTAATGGAGGAAGATATTTAAAGAAATGGATTCAAGTAAACAACATGTGCATAGTATACAAATAAGGGTGAAAACATAAAGCTATTAAGAAAAGGTTTATTGAAACAAACGGTTTGTAAGAATAAGGAAATAGGATCAATCAAAAATCAAAATTGCAGGCTTCGTTTGAATGAACCAAGTCGGAAAAAGTGAGGAGGGGGTTTTACTTGAGGAAAATTAATGACAATCAATTAGAACCCAAAGAGATTTTGAATGCAAACACGAGTTGGAAACCCCTTTTTTGAAAGAAGAATTCCTCATATATAAAGCACACAGGAATGTCAAACAAGAAGTAATTTTCACGTTAATTAGAAAAATCCCATCATAGCAAAGTTCAGAGTCAAAGAAGAATACAAAGACTCAGACGATTCTGAGAAACCTAGGGTTCAAAAATATGAACCCTAGCTCCAAACACAATATCCAAACTTATAAAAAAACCCACCAAATATTAGGGTTTTCGACTTGAGTAAGATGAAGAGAAGAAAAGAAAATAATCGAAGCAGGCTCAGAGACTCATGAGAAAACGAACAAATGGCAGGTTCAAGGCGAATAGAACTGATTTGAAACATAGCGAGAGCAGTAAGAACATGTTTTAAGAAACTTGGAACGTAAACAAGTTTAGAAGAAAGTAGCAAAAGAACTAATACTTAATAGAAAAATACAATAAAGGAACACATAAACATATAAGAAAATCATGTGAATGCGTGTTATAGAACTAGTAGCAGGAGATAAAAAGAATAGAGAACATGCATAACAAGGCAAACGTAAAAACACAGAAGAACATGCAAGGAAACAACGTAAGAACACAAGCAAAAAACTCATATATACAAATATATTCACACAAAAAAAAGAAGACGGAAAAGTGAGAGAAGTTTTTTAAAGTTTATTAGAAATTTTCGGAATCCTAAATTGAAATAGGCTAAATTTGAAAAGGAAAAATTTGGGGAAAAGCTTCAAAACATTGAATGCAACACATATTCATCACAAATCTAAGCAAATAAGAGAAGAAGGAACCTCGAAATAGCTTTAGGGTTTCACAGAAACCCTAGAAACGAGAAGGCTTAGAAAAGGTCAGGTCTCGAATAGATTGGAGTCGTACCTAGGCTCTTAAGGCTTAAACACGTCGGAATAGAGTCGGAGAGGTCGTATGAGCATAGATCGGTGGAGGATATGAACATGCATCGTTGAGGTTGGACCTCAAACCCTTGAACAACTAGGGTCTATAGGTAAAAACATGTGAGCACAGGTCGTCCATGGCCTGAGAAGCCATGGACTCCGTTGAAGATTGATCGGAGAAGGCGAGTGAGATGATTAGAGTTTTAAAGGCTTAAGAGCATTTGAGAGGAGGAGAGAGTTTGAAGGCGGCGGTCGAAGAGGGAGTGAGGATAAGGGTTAGGTCATTCAGAATTAAAAAGGAAAGGATCATTTGTGGCCGTTGATCAAAACGATCAACGGGCTGGATTAAAGGGATTGTGGGTGGGTCGGACTAAACTGGGTTTGGGCCATGATGAATTAGGCTCAAAATTGGGTATATTTTAGGCTGAAATTGTAAGGGAATTATGGTCATAATTGAAATGAATTGGGGCTGCGATTAAAAAAGTCAGCTTTCCCCTTTTATTTTATAAAAATAGTAAAAGGTGTTTTAAATGAAAATTAATGGTACTGAGTCAACTAATAATATATAAATATTAATTTAAAAATATTGAGATCAATTTTTTAATTATAAAATGCTATTAAATCTTAAAGAGGCTAGTATTGTCATTATATGCCATTTGGCTTTAAAAATACCAAACGAGTTTGTAAAAAATATACAAAATCATGTTAACCCTATTTCAATTTAATATGAGGATAAAAATAAGTTAATCACCAAAAGGATAATTTTGGGAATAATTATTTTATTTTATGGTGTAAAAATAGGCAATAAATTGGATTAAAAATTAATAAAAATACCAAAACTCTTTGGTGTGCATATATATGCACATATATGTTATTTTGGAAGTGTTGTGGGCATAAAAATACTTAGGGAAAAATTGGGTATCAATACACTTATTCTTATGTATCTTCTTATTTTTCTCTACATTTAGGTATACCTCGGGATTCTTTGAGTTCCCCTATTTATGTTTCTACTCTCGTGGGAGATTATATTATTATGGATTGCATTTATCTATCATTTTTGGTTGCTCTTAGTAGTTTTGAGACATACTCGACTTATTGTTGCTCAGCTTGGTAGATTTTGATATTATCTTGGGCATGGACCGTTGTCGCCCTATTATGTTATTCTTGATTTTCATGCCAAAATCGTGATGCTGGATATACCAGTGGTACCGCATGTTGAGTGGAGGGGTGCTTTAGATCACACTCCCGGTAGAGTTATTTCTTTCCCTAAGTCTCAACGAATGATTGAGAAGGGGTGTGACACGTATCTAGCTTATGTGAGAGATGTCAGTATTGACACCTATAATTGATTCATTCCTAGTAGTACGGCATTTTTCTGATGTGTTTCCATATGACCTTTCGGGCATGCTACCAGATAGAGATATTGATTTTGGCATTGATCTGTTGCCGGGAACTTAGTCTATTTTTATTCCTCTGTATCATATAGTCCTTCTTGAGTTGAAGAGTTTGAAGGATAAGTTACATGAATTGCTTGATAAGGGTTTCATTCGGCCCAGTGTATCACCTTCAGGGTGCTTCTGTCTTGTTTGTGAAGAAAAAAGATGGTTCTATACGTATGTGTATTGATTATCACCAATTGAACAATGTTACCCTGAAGAACTGTAATCCTTTGCCCCGTATTAATGATTTGTTTGACCCGCTTCAGGGTGTATGATTGTTTTCTAAGATTGACTTGCACTCAGATTACCATCAGTTGATGATTTGGGAGCCATATATCCCGAAGACTGCTTTCAGGACTCAGTATGGTCATTAAGAGTTCCTTGTGATGTTGTATGAGCTGACCAATGCCCCAACAGACTTTATGCATTTGATGCATGATGTGTTCTGACCATATCTTGAATCGTTCGCTATTATCTTTATGATATTCTGGTGTATTCCCAGAGTCGGGAAGAGCATGAGCAACACCTGAAGTGAGTGCTTCAAACCCTAATAGAGAAGAAGTTATATGCTAAGTTCTCGAAATGTGAGTTTTGGTTGGATTCCGTAGCATTATTGGGTCACGCGGTATCTACTGGGGGGATAAATGTGGATCTGAAGAAAGTGGAAGCAGTGCAGAGTTAGCCCAGACCATCCTCAGTTATAGAGATACGTAGTTTTCTTGGCTTGGCGGGTTATTACTGTTATTTTGTTGAGGGGTTTTCATCAATTGCAACCCCTATGAACAGGCTGACCTAGAAGGGTGTTCCGTTCTAGTGGACGAAAGAGTGTGAGGCGAGCTTTCAGAATCTCAATACAACTTTGACTACAGCCCCAGTTTTGATATTGCCTATAGGTTCAATGTCTTATATTTTCTTTTGTAATGCCTCGAGGATTGGCCTTGGAGCGGTATTAATGCAAGATGGTAGGGTGATTGCCTACACGTCCAGATAGTTGAAGGTACATGAAAAGAATTATCATGTCCATGATCTTGAGTTAGTTCCTATTAATCACGCCTTGAAGATGTAGATCATTATTTGTACGGTGTGCCTTGTGAGATTTTATACTGATCACCGGAGTTTGCAGCATTTGTTCAAATAGAAGGATCTTAATTTGCACCAGAGGAGGTAGTTAGAGCTGTTGAAAGACTATGATATAATTATTTTAAATCATCGGGGCAAGGACAATGTTATGGCTGATGCTTTGAGTCGCGGAACAGAGAGTTTGGGAAGTTTGGCCTATTTACCAACAGCGGAGAGGCCCATGGAGATGGATGTTCAGGACTTAGCTAGCCAGTTTGTATTAATGGATTTTTCAAAGCCCAATCGGGTTCTAGCTTAGGTGATTTCTCAGTCTTCATTATTTAATCGTATTAGGGAGAGTCGGTTTGATGATCCTCATTTCTTGTCCTCAAAGACAAGGTTCGGCACGGTGATGCCAGAGATAAGACTTTTGGTGATGATAGGGTATTGAGGATGCGAGGTCGGATTTGTGTACCCAATATTGATGGGCTTCAGAAGTTGATTCTAGAGGAGGCCCATAGCTTGGGGTACTCCATCATCCGGGTGCTGCGAAGATATACCAGGATTTGAGGAAACACTACTGGTGGAGGCAGATAAAGAAAGATATAACTAGGTTTTTAGCTCGGTGCCTCAATTGTCAGCAGGTGAAGTATGAGCACCAGACACCGGATGGGTTGTCTCAGCAGATAAAGATTTTGAAGTGGAAGTGGGAGCAAATCACTATGTACTTCGTAGTTGGACTCCCACGGACTTTGAGGAAGTTAGATGCCATTTAGGTGATTGTGGATCGGCTGACCAAGTCCACACACTTCGTAAGTATGTGTATTGCCTATTCTTCGAAGCAGTTGGCGGAGATTTATATCCGGGAGATTGTTCGTATGCATGGTATTCCATTTTTCAACATTTCAGATAGAGGTACTTAGTTCATATTATGGTTCTGGAGGGTCGTACAACATGAGTTGTGCACTCAGGTGGAGTTGAGTAAAACATTTCACCGTCATATGAACAGAAGGTCCGAGGCATTATTCAGATTCTTGAGGATATGGTTTGTGTGTGTGTGATAGAGTTTGGAGGGTCTTGGGATTAGTTCTTGCCATTGGCGGAGTTTGCCTACAACACCAACTATCATACAAGCATTAATATGGCATTGTATGAGGTTTTATATGGTAGTCGGTATAGATCCCCGATCGGTTGGTTTGAGCCGGGTGAGGCAAGATGATTGGACACAGACTTGGTTCAGGATGCTTTGAAGAAGGTTAAGGTGATTCAGGATAAACTCCATACAGCCTAGTCCAAACAGAAGAATTATGCGGACCGGAAGGTTCGTAATGTTTCCTATATGGTTGGAGAGCGGTTCTACTTCGGGTTTCTCCTACGAAAGGCGTTATGAGGTTTGGGAAGAAAGGGAAGTTGAGTCTGTGGTTTATTGGACCTTTTGAGATATTGCGGTGTGTTGGGGAAGTTTTTTATGAGCTTGCCTTATCTCCCAGCTTGGCGGGAATTCATTCGGTATTTCATGTTTAGATGCTCCGGAGGTATCACAATGATCCGTCGCACGTGTTAGATTTCTGTCCAGTTCAATTTGAAAAGGATCTATCTTATGTTGAGTAGCTAGTGGCAATATTGGACAAGCAGGTTCGAAAGATGAGGTCAAAGAACATTACATCGGTGAAGGTTCAGTGGTGGGATCATCCGGTCGAGGAGGCGACATGGTAGACCAAGTAGGATATGCGCATCTGTTACCATCATTTTTTCCCTACTTTAGGTATGTCTCTATGCTCGTTCGAGGACGAACGAATGTTTAAGTGTAGGAGGATGTAACAACCCGGCCGGTAATTTTAAGAATTAACGCCCTGACACCATATTTACCGCTTTCCCTGTATTTGTTTCTTCTATTTTGATTCACCGGGATGTTTGGTTTTGAGTTTCGGAGTGTTTTGGGACACTTAGCCCTTAATGGGAACTTAAGCTTTAGAATTTAGACCATAGTCAAAGTGGTGTGAATACAGCCTCAGAAAATTTTGTTAGTTCTGTTAGCTCCATTGGGTGATATCAGGCTTAGGGACGTGTTCGTATTGTATTTTGGAGGTCAGCAGCTTATTTAGGCTTGAAATGCCGAAAGTTAAATTTTTGAAGTTTTCGGTTCGATAATGAGATTTTGATATCGGGGTCGGAATGGAATTCCGGAAGTTGGAATATCTCCATAGTGTTGAATGTGACGTGTTTGCAAAATATGGTATGATATGAAATTATAAAATAATTATGTCAAAAGAATATCGAAAGAACAAAAGTGTTCCAATAATCTATACAAACACATTTTGTAGTCCATCAAATATCTTTATCTCTCTTTCCATATTGATACAACCCACTGGTACATATGATGGACTAATAGTAAGGAAAGAAACTAGAAACAACAGCAAAGCACAAACATCTCAACCATTTGCATGGAAGTACAAAATTAACTATAGTTATCAGAAGAGTAAGTTTAAATAGTAAATTAATACATTTGATTCAATGTGCTTAGTTCACCAAGTGTCTGTATATATACAACAACAAATATTGCACTTATTGAAAACATCAAGGACATGATGAAAAGATGTGTAGAATTATGAGAGAAAAATATGGAATAGAGGTGGTGACAGAGGAGGAAGCTTTAGACAGTAATCTACCTGTTAAGGAGGTGGTTAATTTGACAAGTTATAAAGGGATGCAAGGGATTATTTAAACGCAAAAAGAGCTAGACAATTCAGGTCATTCGGGCGAGGTTTGATGGACTTTTTGCTTGAAAGCGTAATTTGAGAGTCTTTGGAGTTCTTATGCTTGAATCTGATAACAAATTGGTGTTTTGATGTTATTTTGAGCGTTCTGAAGATGGGAACAAGTTTGAATGATGTTTTAATATTGGTTGGCATATTTGGTGAGGTGTCGGTGACCTCGCATGTGTTTTTTATGCTCAATGAGTCATTTTTGGAACTTTGAAAAATTGCAAAATATGTTGCAGCGGTTGTTTCTGGTTTCCTTCTTCGCGTTCGCAGAGAGGAGCTAGGGCTATTGAAGGGTTAACGTTTTGCGTTCACAAAGGTATTACCGCGTTAGCGAGGCTGTGGGATCTTATTCCTACGTGTTCGCGAAGGCAGTCCCACGTTCGCGTAGGAGGAGGGAGGTTGGTCATTGCATTCGCAACTTGGGCATCACGTTCACAAAAGAGGAAAGTTGGACCAAGCGAAGTTGTGCTTTGCGAACGCGAGGGTCCTTCCGCGCTCGCGAATAAGGAAATAGCTGGCATATTTTAAAAACTCAAAAACGAGGGTTTAAGCCATAATTTATATTTTGGACTTCGGAGCTCGAATATTGTGATTTTTGAAGATATTTTCACCTAGGCGATTTCGGTAAGTAATTTCTACTCGGTTTAGACTAATTTCCATGAAACTACACTAAAATCCATCTTTTAATTTTGAATTTATGGTGTAAAATCGGGGGAAAGTTCTTAGACCTAAATTTCGAGTTTTCATTGGGGATTTGACATTGAATTTGGATAAATTTGGAATGGTTAGACTCATGAGTTTTAGGATTTATGCCCGTCACTAGAGGGGGGGTGAATAGTGCGGCACGAGAATATTGATAAATATTGCGGAATTAAAAATGCAGGAGTAAAGTAAATGCAGTAATTAAAAGATTAAGGAAAGGACACACCGAATTTATACTGGTTCACCACAACGTGTGGTTAGTCCAGTCCCCGAGAGACTCTCTCGAGTTTCCACTAACTCTGTTAAGCTTACGGGTGCCTAACAAACCGTTACACTTGCTCGTAGATGTACACTCTACAAGACTTCAACTTGCTCGAGGATACCTCACCTCAAGACTTCACCTTGCTCGTGGATACCGCACCACAAGACTTCACACACTAAGATTGAGGGTACTTAGTAAACCCGACAATCAATGAGAAGATATGGTCTCAAACACCTTTCTCTTTTACAATAAGAACTCTCTAAAAAGAGTAGATAAAGAGATACAATATTAGCTCTATGAACAACTCAAAGTTGTCTCTCAAATGGCTCAACAAAAGCTCTA
Organism: Nicotiana benthamiana; assembly: GCA_034376525.1. NCBI lineage: Eukaryota > Viridiplantae > Streptophyta > Magnoliopsida > Solanales > Solanaceae > Nicotiana > Nicotiana benthamiana. Next base: position 108,222,813 of record CM067334.1, on the reverse strand, counting down.
TAATGATGCACAAATAATATCAATATGTATATGAATAATGAGAGGTGTTGTGTGTTTCAAATCAGCTCAAAAGACCTCTATTTATAGGTGTTATAAGTTGTATGTCCGGTGCTTAATTGACAATCAATTATGCTGATTTTATGCAAGATAATCGATTATTGGATTTTGATAATCGATTATTGGCTTTAACGTTCAAAAATCAGAAGCTGATTTTATGCTAGATAATCGATTATTGGATTTTGATAATCGATTATCTGCCTGTCGTTCAAAAACATTGGCAACGGTCAGAGAATAATCGATTATGCTCTTTTAGATAATCGATTATTCTGCCTTACGAAATTTCCAGTTTAATCTGGAAATTCAGCATAATCGATTATCAGCATATGGATAATCGTTTATCTGGCTATGCTGTCCAAAATTGAAAACTTACTTCAAAAACCATTTTGGTTAAAAATGAAAACGTTAAAATTATTTTGTTTGAAGTATTTGAAATATGTTTATGATAAATATGATTTGATAAAATGATTTTATGCATATTTATGATGACCTATGTTGAGCCAAAAGACGAGATAACTTAAACGTTGCTCTTACATTGGTTCTACCTAACGACCTACGCCTTGGGTCTTCGGTCTTGAACTTTTGAGCTCGTGTTTGGCTTGTCTATGCAATCCATTCATCAATATGCTTCTCGGCATTCAATCTTGATTGTTTGTCATATAACAACGTTGTTTGACACTTGACTTCATTGTTTGTCATTCATCAAAACCTATACCTGAAAATCATGCTAATACAACCAGCACACATATCATGGATAGAATGATTTTCTACAATTTCCCCCTTTTTGATAATGACAAACAACAGGAGATATGCATATCGGATTCCCCTTAAATTCATGCTATATCTCAACATACAATTCATGCAAACGATTCCCCTTAATGATAATTCCCCCTCAAATAAGGCATACTATAACGTAGATACATTCCCCCTTATTTGATGCATATCGCCTAAACTCTTCCCTCTTTTGGCATTAGCAAAAAGAGAGTATACAAAGGCTACTATCCCCTTTCGACACTTCCCCCTTTTGGGTATATCAATTGTTAGTGTCAAGAATAAAATAGGAAATACAATGAGGAATATACATTGACGATATTTAAACAATCATACCAACATGAAATAATACCAAATGTTAGTAAAAACATAACAACCATAATAATGGTTATTTTTCGAAAATCATATTGCTTAAGAACATATCAACAGTTAATTTTTAACAAACCAATAGTTGTATTAAAAACACGAATCATTTATTTTTCAAGAATATATCAACTGTTATACAAACCAAAAATAATATTCATCAAAACATGAATCAATTATTATTTTTAACAAAAATAATTGATACCAATTGTTATTCAAGATAAAAGTTATCAAAACATGAATCAACAAAAATAATTAAAATCAATTGTTAACAAAGATATATTAATTGTTACCACATATCAACTATTACGTTTTTATCAAAAATATGATAACTAACCAACATTCCCCCTCGATGCAATAAGGTTTCGTGCTTGGTGCATCTACTACGATATTGTAGTCTTCAAGCACACCTGCAAACGTACATAAAAATAGGTTTTAGGTACCCAAGCACTTTTGGCTCCTTGGGGGTTAGGCAAATAATAACCATAGCTAAAAGATAAATCCCTATGTTTTGCAAAACATACGGGTGCTATGTGTCCTACCCGATTGCAATAATGACATATAGCATTCGGGTTTGTGCATATGTCTTGGTTGAGCCAAAAACGTTCTAGGTGATCTAAAATCGTTATTCCTAGACATATTGCGATTCCTAGAGTTATTTCTAGGTGGTCCAAAATGATTCATTTTACACTCATTACCAAAATTTCTAGAGTTGTTTCTAGGTGGTCTAAAATGATTAATTTTAGACTCATTAGTGAAGTTCCTAGAATTATTTCTAGGTGGTCTAACTTCATTTCTATCGTCCTTTCTAATATTCTTCTTAATTGTTTTAGGATCATCAACACTACATTTTTCTAGTGTGTTCCTAAGTTCTATGTTCTCTATTTTCAAAGAACTACAAGAAGAACAATTGGAACTTTGATCAATTGAAGAGGCTTCATTCATCTCCTTAATTTTATTTCTAAGATCAATATTGTCATTTTCCAAAAATTTATTTTTCTCTTCTAAAACTTTAATTTTAGCCTTGGCCTCTTTGGAGATTTTTGAAGACTCTTTCAATTCATCATATAATTCTTGAAATGCTTCTTGTAATTCTTCATAAGAGTAAGAGTTAGGATTACTTACCTCTTCTTCCTCGTTGGCCAAGAGGCATAGTGCGGCAGTTTCATCGCCCGAGCTGTCCGAATCCCATGTCACACGCCTTTGGTGTTTGTTCTTCTTCTTGTCCTTGGATTTTGGACAATGTGATTTGGTGTGGCCAAGTATTCCACAATTTTGGCATGAAGGACTTGGTTCTTCCTTCTTTATTTCCTTTTTCATAAACTTATAAAACTTTTCGATCAAGGCATTGGAAATATTATCATCATCGCTATCCGAATCACTTACCTCTTCTCTTTTAGAGGATAAGGCTTTGAAGGCAATACCTGGACCTTTATTTCCAAGATAAGGATTAAGAATAGTGCTTTCATAAGTTTTGAGGTTACCTCTTAGTCCATCAATTGTGACGTCCGTGATTCCTATCGACTCTTGGATGGCATTGGCTTTGGATTGCCATTCAGGAGTGAGACTCCGCAAGATTGTTCGAACTAGATCTTTGTTCGAGTATACTTTTCCGAGGGCATGGAGATCGTTGATGATCATTGAGAACCGTTTGAACATAATATCGATGCTTTCATTCTCCCTCATTCTAAAGAGTTCATATTCATGTGTTAGAAAATCAACTTTAGATTCTCGGACTTGAGGCGTACCTTCATAAGTGATCTCGAGTTTATCCCACATCTCTTGGCCGTTGTGCAACAAGAAATCTTCCGATAGTCATCCGTATTCACCGCACAATATAATAAGTTGACGGCCTTTGTGTTATTTTCAACTTTCTTGACGTATTCGGCATCATATTCATCTTCCTCCTTTGGAACCGTGGTTTCCCCAACTTTCCTTGTTGGCATTTGTTCACCGTTCTTGATGATTTGCCACAAGCGAAAGTTATTTGATTGGATGAAGATTCTCATCCGTTCTTTCCAATATGTGTAATTTGTTCCGTCAAATAGTGGAGGCCTATTGGTGGAGTGTCCTTCGCTCATCATTCCTGCGTTCAATATTCTCAACAAAAATATATATCGTTCTCTCAACCGGTTAAGGCTTTCAGAGAGTTAGGCTCTGATACCAATTGTTAGGATTTATGCCCGTCACTAGAAGGGGGTGAATAGTGCGGCACGAGAATATTGACAAATATTGCGGAATTAAAAATGCAGGAGTAAAGTAAATGCAGTAATTAAAAGATAAAGGAAAGGACACACCGAATTTATACTGGTTCACCACAACGTGTGGTTAGTCCAGTCCCCGAGAGACTCTCTCGAGTTTCCACTAACTCTGTTAAGCTTACGGGTGCCTAACAAACCGCTACACTTGCTCGTAGATGTACACTCTACAAGACTTCAATTTGCTCGAGGATACCTCACCTCAAGACTTCACCTTGCTCGTGGATACCGCACTACAAGACTTAACACACTAAGATTGAGGGTACTTAGCAAACCCGACAATCAATGAGAAGATATGGTCTTCTCAAACACCTTTCTCTTTTACAACAAGAACTCTCTAAAAAGAGTACATAAAGAGATACAATATTAGCTCTATGAACAACTCAAAGTCGTCTCTCAAATTGCTCAACAAAAGCTCTATAATGATGCACAAATAATATCAATATGTATATGAATAATAAGAGGTGTTGTGTGTTTCAAATCAGCTCAAAAGACCTCTATTTATAGGTGTTATAAGTTGTATGTCCGTTGCTTAATTGACAATCAATTATGCTGATTTTACGCAAGATAATCGATTATTGGATTTTGATAATCGATTATTGGCTTTAACGTTCAAAAATCAGAAGCTGATTTTATGCTAGATAATCGATTATTGGATTTTGATAATCGATTATCTGCCTGTCGTTCAAAAACATTGGCAACGGTCAGAGAATAATCGATTATGCTCTTTTAGATAATCGATTATTCTGCCTTGCGGAATTTCCAGTTTAATCGGGAAATTCAGCATAATCGATTATCAGCATATGGATAATCGATTATCTGGCTATGCTGTCCAGAATTGAAAACTTACTTCAAAAACCATTTTGGTTAAAAATGAAAACGTTAAAATCATTTTGTTTGAAGTATTTGAAATATGTTTATGATAAATATGATTTGATAAAATGATTTTATGCATGTTTATGATGACCTATGTTGAGCCAAAAGACGAGATAACTTAAACGTTGCTCTTACATTGGTTCTACCTAACGACCTACGCCTTGGGTCTTCGGTCTTGAACTTTTGAGCTCGTCTTTGGCTTGTCTACGCAATCCATTCATCAATATGCTTCTCGGCATTCAATCTTGATTGTTTGTCATATAATAACGTTGTTTGACACTTGACTTCATTGTTTGTAATTCATCAAAACCTATACCTGAAAATCATGCTAATACAACCAAAGCACACATATCATGGAAAGAATGATTTTCTACAATGAGAGTATGAGAATTCTGAAAATGTAAATTTTACCTGATTTCGAGATGTGGGCCCCGAGGGCATTTTAATCATTTTACCTTAGCTTGGAATATATTTGTTGAATCAGTTACTTGAAGTTATATTTATGTTATGCAATAGAATATAATAGATTTGGGCCATTTGGAGTTGAGTACTCGTGGCAAGAACATGGTTTCGGGTTAATTTTGAGTCGGTTCGAGGTAAGTGGATTGTCTAAACTTGTGTGTGGGAACTCCCCTTAGGATTTGGTATTATTGGTATCTCAAATGTCTTGTACGTGAGGTGACGAGTTCTTACTTGTGCTAGTTATTGAGAAATCCGATTTTTCATTAAGTAATTATAATAGTGTTTTCTTTCCTGTTTATACTACTTGAAATTTAAGCCTCATGTTAGCTTAGGGAAGTATGTCCATTCAACTTATTTGCTTTACTTGCTCAAACTCCCTTATTTGGATTATGTGCAGCATGCTAGGCTATAAATACTTGTTTTACCTTGGTATGAAATTTGAATTTAATTGTCTCTCCTTCGTGTTGTTGCTGTGTGTTTACTTTGGGACTATGGACGGTATCCTGGGAGATTCCCCTAGAGTTAGAGCTTTTTATGTATCTCTTTGCTTGTGATTCATGGGGTTCTGGATTTTGGGAGTGTTCGGTTGAGATTCTTGTATTGTTATATGTTAGGCGGTTTCTTAACCACTATTACATTCTGTTATCACAGCTTTTAATTATTTTCTTTCCGCAATTGTTCTTTTTCGTATTTGTTAGACTTACCTAGTCGTAGAGACTAGGTGGCATCATGATAATTCACGAAGGGGGAACTAGGGTCATAACACAATCGGGACCTGGGGGGTATGAAATTCAGCATCCCCGGGTAAAAAGGACATCAGTACAAATAAAGTACCAAGTATGTAACGAATGAAAAGTAGTATATAAAAGACATAAAAGACACATGGAGTAATGGACTCAATCTGTTAGTCTATATAGCTCTATGAATCATGAAACATTTATTATGTCATGCATGTGCATATAAATGTCATAACATGCATATATATATATATATATATATATATATATATATATATATATATATATATATATATATATATATATATATATATATATATCATATTATCTCGGCTTCTATGGGCGAAATCACAAACGTATACTAGCTGATCAGGTGGTGCTGCACATAGAACACCATAACTTTTACCGATACCCCATATATATATGTGTGTGTGTGTGTGTGTGTGTATAACGTCATTTGGTCATGAGTCAATATACATGTATAAATGAATGCAAACCACCATGAAGTAAGTTAGTATGATCTCTTGGAATGTCATTAGACCCATGAACAAACAATTTGATAGTAGGACATATGGGGAATCAAGAACATAAACAACCCTAGTACTTCTAAGAATAGAATAATTTGTGAAAGTTGCGTGCTTTCACGTTTCGTTGTATCATATGGATCATGCCAAAAGGAAAGAAGGGATAACCTTAACACACCTCAAGTCCATGGAGTCCTTAATACCTTCCAAGTAATTCTTCAAATATCTCAACTGATTCTACCATCGCATAAGAAGATTCAAAATTAGTGTTGAGTAAAGGCTAAGTCCGCAACTTAAACTAGTAGCTCATTTATGTAAATTTGGGTAGCATCTCCCTTGTAACAAGGGTCTCTTCCAATAACATATACAACCAGAGTAATCCACCAACATATAACTTTCCATAAAAGATACCATATAGCAATAACAAGTCACAACTAATTCACGACGAGCGGCAAACTCCGGTGGGAATCCGTATACCCCATATCACCCCAAACAATAATATTATCATCATAATAAATTCATTCATCAATTATTCTAGCCTTATACCATATATTTATAACAAAGAAAATAATTCACAACTCCAACTATCCTCAAGTGGCAACATTATTGAGTAGTTCATATCTAGTCCATCCATTTAAATTAATCAACATCAAGATAACCTTAAGCATATGAAATAACACAATATACATACCTCCTACAGTATGCTCACGTTAAAATCCAAGTTATATTTAGCTTGCAACAACCCTCAATGGCAATACAACACCATAGAAGTGATTAAGCTAACCCAAGTATTATATTGTAGTTTATCATCCTAACAACTTAACTAACATACAAGCAAGCTTAAGAACAATTATTAGGCTGTCATTCTCAGTTTATCCAGTAGCAAAAACCTAAATTTTCATCCAAACACATCCCACAACTATCCTTAATGACAACACAACCTCAAAGAGTTGTTGTTCGTCACTAGAATTTTGATGTTGAAATATGGTTTAATCTGTTTGCTAGACTTGAAATAACCTTGAGTTGATATGAAAACTTTTGGAGAGTATTTTACAGAGCTTAAACCACTTAAAACAACCTCCTACACAAACTGGAACCACCCAAAAATCAGCAACAACAAGAGGAAATAGAAACTTATTAGCGAGACGCGATTTCCGACATTTGATTTGTGCTGTTTGCCCTTTGTTTGGGTCTTAGATCATGAGAGAACCTTGAGAGAGTATTTTTAGGTGTCTAGGGTCTGAAGATACTGAAAAATAATAAGTTAAAATGGAGTCGAAGCATCTTATATATATACCAATATATCTAAACCGCCTATATGGGTCCCATAGAGAGCTGCTTGGCGCAGTCTCACAAAAATAAGAATATCTCTGTAATCATATGTGATATTGAAAAATGGTTTGATGAGTTAGAATCATAGATCTGAAATTTCGTAGGTGGATCACCCTATAATTCAAAGTAAATGTGGAGAAAATCGCAACTACATTTGTCCTAATTTTCAGTATATTTATGAATGTAACTTGTGATGACCTTTGCCAACTTTTGTTCCAAAATTGTTTGACTTAAAAACATAACACACGACTATCAAAAACTAAAATAACTTATAACATAACCTCCTTATCATATTAAGAACCCTGGTCTCACCCCAAAAGTATCTATTATAACTTTCGCTTGTCGACTTTCGATGAAACTTATTTTTTTAATTTGTTTAGCTTCTGAGCATTCCAACACTCTTGGTACTTGTTATTTATGACCTTTAATATTTGTTACCTCCAAGGTAACATGATTAACTTACTGTATGTACTTTCAAAGACAATCTTATTTATGAGCATACATTAATTGACTTATGATGTACTTTCACGTACAAAAATATGGGGTGTAACATACTCCTAGAGCTGTGAGGATCTTGTGCTCCACCTTAGGACCATGCTCCAAACCTTGAGAGTAAAGAAGTTGTATGCAAAATTTTCAAAGTGTGAATTTCTAGCTTGATTTAGTGGCATTTTTAGGTCATGTAGTGTCGAGTAAGGGGATCAAGGTAGATCCGAAAAAGATTGTAGCAGTGCAAAGAATTGGCCAAGGCCGTCTTCAGCTACTGAGATCCAGATTTTTCTTGGTTTGATAGGGTATTACCATCGATTCGTAAATGGTTTTTCCTCAATTGTTACACCTCTAACCAGATTGACCCAGAAGGGTGTTCCTTTTAGGTGGACCGAGGAGTGTGAGGAGAGCTTTCAAAAGCTCAATACTTCTTTGACTACAGCCCTAGTATTGGGGTTACATACGGGCTTGGGGTCTTATACTATGTACTATGATGCATCGCATGTTGGCCTCAGCGCGGTGTTGATGCAAGACGGTAGGGTGATGGCCTACGCGTCTCGACAGATGAAGGTGAGACCAGGGTATCATTTGTGAGGTCTATACCGACCACCGAAGTCTACAACATCTGTTCAAACCGAAGGATTTTAACTTGCGGCAATGGAGATGGTTAGAGTTGCTTAAGGACTATGATATCACAATTCTATATCATCCGGGTAAGGCCAATGTGGTAGCTGATGCCTTGAGTAGAAAGATGAAGAGCTTGAGCAGTTTACAATATCTACCGACATCGGAGAGCCCATTAGCATTAGATGTTCAAACCTTGGCCAAACAGTTTGTTAGATTGGACGTTTCAAAGCCGAGTCAAGTTTTGGCCTATGTGGTCTCCAGATCTTTGCTATATGATCGTTGATAAGTTTTAAGTGTATATAAATTTAAACTCATACTCTATCAAATAATAGTATAAAAAGATATTGAACCCACAAAAATTGGTTTATCTATTCTACATATATTTCTTGTTTTAATTACTATTTGAGAAAATCATTAAGAAATGAGTTTTGAATTAACTAACCAAAAATACATTAATAGAGTAATAGAAAATATTTTATTTTTCACAAATATAATAAAAAGGTATTAGGATCATAAATTCACTTAATTTTATTGAAAGGTGTATATATACACTGCAAGTTCAAATCTAAAACTCATATATAGCAGCGTAGTACTGTCAAATCTCCTTTTCGCGCACCCCGCGAGGGTGTAAAGGAGTTTTTTCAAATAAAAGGAAATTCGAACGGAATTTATTTATTTATTCCGGAGTCACCACTTGGGAGATTTAGGGTGTCCCAAGTCACCAGTTTTAATCCCGAATCGAGCAAAGAAATTGACTCTAAATTAGTCTGTGTACCAGATATCCGGATAAGGAATTATGTTAACCCGGAAGAAGGTGTTAGGCATTCCCGAGTTCCGTGATTCTAGCACGATCACTCAACTATTATATTCGGCTTATTTATCTGATTTTAACAACTATGTACTTAGTGCAAATTATGACTCTTTTACCGCTTTTATTATTATCGTTATCATTTTTAACAAAAGAATTGCAACGTTGTGACAACGTATCTCGAACCACGTCACAATCAGTGTACACGTGTGTTGGAAACACGTTCTCAAGGCTTTATACTAAAATGTGTGTTCTTATGTGTAGGTTTTGATGAATGACAAACAAGCGCAAATTGATATATGACGAAGTTCAAGTACAAGCGCACAATTGGTGGATAACGAGATTCAAGCACAAGACAAAGTTTTATAGTTTAAATGAATCGCTCTTAATTGTGATCTTGATCCGGCAACTTGACTCATGACATGGCTTCTCTCGTAAAATTACTTTTACAAAATCATGCATATTTAATTTAATGCTAAATGATTTTAAATCATGCATATTTACTTCAGTCAAAATGATTTTTAAACATGCCTCTAAAATCTGGACTAAGATAATCGATTATGTACTTATGATAATCGATTATGTTAAGCCAAGACTGCATGACAATCGGTTGTGAACTAATGATAATCGATTGTGTTAAGGCAGTGAGCATCAGGTTTTTCAAACCTGCATGACAATCGATTGTGATGAGGCAGTGTACATCAAAGTTTTTCAAAACTCAGAATAATCGATTGTGAAGCTAATGACAATCGATTGTGAAGAGACAGTGTCCATCAGATTTTAAAAAGTCACAAAATAATCAATTGTGAACATATGACAATCGATTGTGTTGAGGCAGTGTCTTTCGGACTTTTTCAAAATTATTAAATAATCGATTGTGAGTATATAACAATCGATCGTCAAGAGGCAGTGTCTAAAATGTTTTTCAAAGTCTGATAAATAATCGATTGTTAACATTGCACAATCGATTGTGAAGCTGACCGTTGTCGTAATATTTTCAAATATCGTCAGGTAATCGATTGTTGATTTTGTACAATCGATTGTTGAAATTAAAATATGGAAAAGATTTTTTGAACGTTGCTGAGTAATCGATTGTTGATTTTATACAATCGATTTTTGAAATTAAAATCTGGAAAAGATTTTTTGAACGTTGCTGAATAATCGATTATTGATTCTGTATAATCGATTGTTTTACGTAAAATCTGGAAATGATTTTTTGAACGTTGCCAATAATCGATTGTTGATCTTAGATAATTGATTGTTAAGCGTAAAATCTGGGATTGATTTCTGGAACGATTGGCAAACAATCGATTGTAGCTTGTTGACAATCGATTGTCACTCAGTAAAATCAGCAACTCTTAATTGGCAATTAGGCAACGGTAATGCCCAGTTTTTCAACTATAAATACAGCTTCATTTCAGTGTTTTAAACACAATAACACACAACAACTGATCATTCTATTGCTATAAGCTTGCATACTATTGTTTATCATTTTATATTCATTTCAAAAAGCTTTTGAGAACCAAAGTCTTGTCCATAGTTGTTGTGATCTTGAGCTTACATCCTTTACTCATATCTACTCATTAAAGAGTGCTTTGTTTGAGTGTTTAGTGTTTTGTACACTTGTAAGAGAATTGTGATTCTCTTGTTGTAAGGAACTTGTGTTTCCTTGGTTGAAGTCTTGGAGTGTTGTATCTCCGAGCAAAGGTGTTAAGGCTTGTGTCCTTAAGTTGTAAAGGTTGCTTAGGCACCCGTAAGCTTAACAGTGAAGTCTTGGAGTGTTGTATCTCCGAGCAAAGGTGTTAAGGCTTGTGTCCTTAAGTTGTAAAGATTTGTTGAGCACCCGTAAGCTTGACAAGTTAGTGGAAAATCTCGAGAGAGTCTCTCGGGGACTGGACTAGCCACGTGTTGTGGTGAAGCAGAATACATCGGTGCGTACTTTATTATTTATCGCACTTATTTACTTCCTGCAATTTTTTAATTCCGCAAAGTTTACGCTAATTTTTATTATAACGCTATTCACCCCCCCTCTAGCGTTAAGCGTATTATCTAACAATTGGTATCAGAGCCCAACTCTCTGAAGACTTAACAGTCTGAGAGAACCATCCATGGCTTCTACTCGTGACTCTTTTGCAGGAATTGATGAAGGACAATGCTCCACACGACCACCTCTATTCAACGGTACAAACTATATGTACTGGAAGAAGAGGATGAAAATCTTCGTTCAAGCAAACAATTTTCTTCTTTGGAAGGTGATAACAAAGGGAAATCAAATTCCAACCAAAAAGGTTGAAAAAGAATGGGTTCCCAAGTCCGAAGAAGAATATGACGCGGATGATATCCGAAAGGTGCAAAATAATGCTAAAGCAATTAATTTACTATATTGTGCTGTAAATGCTGTTTACAGGAAAATATCGTGTTGCACAACGGCGAAGGAAATGTGGGACAAGCTGGAAATTACGTACGAAGGTACGGACCAGGTAAGGGAAGCCAAAATTATTTCCTAACCCATGCTTATGAATTAATTCACATGAAGGAAGGTGAAAAGGTGGATGAAATGTTTGAACGATTTTCAATAATCGTAAATGATCTACATGCTCTCAAGAAGACATTCACGGATAGAGAACTTGTTCGAAAAATTCTTAGAAGTCTCACTCCGGCATGGCGATCAAAGGCCGACGCAATCCAAGAATCCATTGGCGTCTCAAATGTCACCATCGACGCATTAAGAGGTAACCTTAAAACTTATGAGTCTACTATAATTAACCCTCTTGTTGATGATCAAAGGAGGCAAAGAATAGCGCTTAAGGCAAGCACAAGCCAACCTGAAGTTGATGAGGACGGAGACAACGAGTTTGGACTCGTTATCAAAAGATTTCAAAAGTTCATGCGAAAGGAGTATGAACGAAAGGGCAAAAAACAAGGCGAGCAAATAAAGTGCTATGAATGCGGTGAAACCGGGCACATCAAATCAAATTGCCCAAACATCAAAAAGGAGAAGAAACCTTTTAAGAAGCAATGTGCATACATTTCTTGGGGAGGAGACTCCGGAGATGAGTCAAGCGAAGAAGAAGAAGACGAAGCCGCAAACCTTTGTCTTATGGCGCAAGAAGACAAGCAAGATGAGGTATGTCAAATCTCTTCTAAAAACTTCTTTACTCTTGAAGAAATGCGAACTGCTTTTGATGAGCTATATACTGAATTAATTAAAGCTTCAAATACTGTCAACAGCATAAAAGAAAATGCTTCTCTAAAAGAAAAAGATTTTCAAAAACAGCTTTCTTTGAAAGAAAAGGATTTAGAAAAACTGGTTTTAGAAAATGAGAAGCTGAAAGAGGAAAACAAGTTTTTCGGAAAAAGAAGCGCCGACAAGCCCGAAAGTTCTATTAAAAATTGCTCTTCTTGCATGCATCTCGAAAATGAGGTAGATAGACTTAAAGGTACCTTTGATAAGTTTAATTCTTCCCACAAAAATTTGAATAAGGTCCTTGTTAATTTGAAATCAACCAAGCATGGCATAGGCTTTAAGAATGAGCCTAAAGAAAAGGTTGACGCCAAACCCCAACCACCTAAGGCTCAACCTAGGATTAATAAAACAAATGCTTATCGTAGAAATAGCAATCCTAGAACAAATATGCATGCTAGACCAAATGTTGAACATTTTAGAAGACCTAGAAATGACTACCCTAGAAATGATGCATATTCTAGGCCGAACACTAGAAGGAGTTTTGAACCTTTTAGAACATCTAGACATGACCATTACTCTAGAAATGCTGCTCATTTTAGAACTAATAGTAGGAGAAATGGTTCTCATGAAATGCGCAATAGTCATAATGAAAATAGAGTAATTCTTTTTCGTCCATCAAGTTACTATGAACCTAGAAGGATGCATAACCCCAACGTGACTTGTCATTATTGTAGATGCATTGGTCATATTGCTCCTGCATGCTTTACACGACATAGACACATCACTCAATCGCATCATTATAATATGCCTAACCCTCAAGGACCCAAAATGGCATGGGTACCTAAAACGCATTAACTTGTTTTGTAGGCATGCTTGAAGGGATCAAGTGTACTATGGTACCTTGATAGTGGATGCTCCAAACATATGACAGGAGATGAATCCAAATTCCTTCAACTAGAACACAAAGAAGGAGGAAGTGTGATTTTTGGGGATAACAATAAAGGAAAGATTATTGGCATCGGATCGGTCGGTAAGGATGAAAATTCCTCTATTAAGCATATATTACTTGTGAAAGGTTTAAAGCATAATCTCTTGAGCATAAGTCAATTATGTGACAAGGGAAATCTTGCCCTATTTGATTCGGATGAATGCTTAGTGTTTAGACGTAGTGATTTTAAAATTATTCTTCGTGGATTTAGAGTGGATAATATTTATATGGTTGATCTTGCTAATTCCTCACCCGAATATGTTGATTGTCTTATGAGTAAAGAGGATGATACTTGGTTATGGCATCGTAGAGTAGCACATATCAACATGCATCTTTTGAACAAATTGATTTCTCAAAACTTAGTTATTGGCCTTCCCAATTTAAAATTTGAAGATGACTCTATTTGTGATTCATGTCAAAAAGGGAAGCAAACAAAAGCATCTTTCAAATCCAAAAATATTGTTTCAACGTCTAGACCATTGCGCTTCCATGGATTTATTTGGACCATCTCCCATTGAAAGTCTAGGAAGAAATCGTTATGCTTTTGTGATTGTTGATGATTATTCTAGATTTACTTGGACTTTATTTCTTGCCAATAAAAGTGATGCTTTTCAGAATTTTAAATATTTTCTTAAGCGTGTTCAAAACGAAAAGGAAACAACCGTCACTTCAATTAGAAGTGATCATGGGGGAGAGTTTGATCACAATCTCTTTGCGGACTTTTGTGACGAACTCGGTATCGAGCATACCTTTTCCGCTCCACGTACACCACAACAAAATGGGGTGGTGGAAAGGAAAAATAGGTGTCTTGAAGAGATGGCTAGAACCATGCTCGAAGAGGCCAAGACTCCCAAACAGTTTTGGGCGGATGCCGTGAGTACCGCATGCTACGTCTTAAATAGAGTAGTCATAAGGCCTATACTCATGAAAACTCCCTATGAACTCTATAAGGGAAGGAAACCAAATATCTCCCATTTTAGAGTATTCGGTTGTAAATTTTATTCATAACAATGGCAAAGATCAATTGGGAAAATTTGATGCTAAGTCCGATGAGGGAATTTTCATTGGTGATTCTTCACGTAGCAAAGCATATAGGGTTTTTAATAAAAGAACCGAAACTGTGGAGGAATCCCCTCATGTTGTATTTTCCGAAAATAATGCTCTCTTGGCGAGAAAGGATTCTAGTTTTGATCTTGCAGGTATTTTAGATAGCTTGAAAGACAAAATACAAGAGGAAACACCTAAGGAAAATAAAGATGAAATCTTGGAACAACCAATGGAGGAAGCGCCACAATTGGAGAAAGAAACGACAATGCCTAACGAATGGAGGACAATCAAAGATCATCCTCTCGAACAGGTAATTGGCGACGTCGGAGAAAAGGTAAGTACCCGAAACACTCTTAAGAATACCCTAGGACACACTTCTTAAGAGATCACGATCTCACTCGACTACACTAGTTTACATTACTATTTCTTTACAAATTACTGACTTGAGCGTCGGAGACGTCTAATTCTATTTTGCAGGTATCGCCCTAAAGATAAGGGGAATTATAAAGAAATGGTATAGAACAATCGATTGTTACAGCAAAAAAAATTGATTATTTTACTGTGCAGAAAATCGATTAGCAAGTATCACTAATCGATTATTTATGGTTTATGCTTATTACGCAGTTTTATTTAACAATCGATTCTTTAACTGTTTAATCGATTACCGTCTCAGCCATTCAGTACTGTTTTCCTAAAACAATCGATTGTTTCAAAATATAATCGATTATTTTCCCAGTCAGAAAATTTCTGTACTCACTGTAACTTAACAATCGATTACCATATTTGACAATCGATTATTTTCTGTCAGTATTTCAAAAATTTGTTACCATTTGGCTTCTGAAGATTCCTGCAATCGATTTGTGTCAGTTCCGAGATTCAGTCAAATCTTAATGACAATCGATTATTTCATTCCAACAATCGATTGTCTAACGGTCAGTGAAATTTATTTTTATCGTTTCTGACTGTTTCAGCTTTCAATTTTCTGCAGATTCTTCCATTAATGAAATGCCTTTCTCCCCTCTATAAATAGGCTACATATATGTTCATTTTTATTCACTCAAGCATCAACTTTAGCTCTCAAACTATCAAAATTCTTCCAAGTCTCTTGCAAATTCCAGCAATACTCAGTGAAAATGTCGGGCCGTCACTCCAAACGTTCCCGTTCTGCTAGGCATGGTGCATCCTCCTCTGCTGCTCCAAACTATCCTTACCAAGATGGTTCCGTTCTATATTTTAATTCTGACATCGAGCTTACTCGATTTTTAACAAAATTTGAAAAGCGCGACATTCTTCCTCCTCGCTTTTCAACCAACAAGTATCTTGAATCTTATGGCCCTGCTGCAAATATGCTCAAAAATTGTCAACTTCTTGACTTCTTACTTCTTACCCATCCTTACATCAATACTACATTGATTCAAGCATTTTACTCCAACCTTCATGAGGATGATGACGGTGAGCTTGTGACAAATATAAATGGTGTTCAATTTCTTCTTTCCGATGAAAACTTTCATACCATTGCCCGTCTTCCTCATAATGGTGAAGACATTTTTCGGTACATCGGAGAGGCCGGAGCCCTTTTGATGAAACAGCCCTCCTACATCAAACCGGACTTACTTCTTATGATCCAAATCTTTCTTCCCGTCGTCCTACAATTACGGGAATGGATCCCAATTAACGGTTGATTTTCTATTTCATCACCCGAGTCCTCAAGCCTCGTAAGCATAACCATACTACCATTTCCCAAGAGGACACCAAGCTCATGCATGCCATAATAACCGGAGCTAACATTAATTGGTGTCGGTTCGTCAAGATTCACATGCGTGACACTATCGGAGATGATAGGCCTCTTCCTTATGCTCTCCTCATCATGAATTTTCTTGAAGCCTCCGGATTCATCACTTCCAACGGTCCTCTCAAAAAGAGTACCAAAAAGTGGGAAATTTCAGAATCCTCCTTTCATCATGACGGTGATCATGCAGCGCCTGCTCCTCCTCCAACCCGTCGAACTCGTCCGCCTCAAGAGCCCACTCTCCAATCCATTTCCGACCAAATTGCTTCCTTGACCACCTCTGTTGGTCAATTGACTCATGAGATCCATGGATATTTTGACCATGTTCATTATCCATATGCGGGTCTTGTTCCCTTCGAAGCAGTGCCGGATGATGAGGCGGGAAATGATGATGAATGATTTTTTTATTGTGATATGTTTTATTGTCCCCTCCTTATGTAATTGTTTTCTCTTTCCAATAAATAAACAAGTTTTATTTACATCTTGGCATCTTCTTATATTATTTTTGCTAATGGCAAAAGGGGGAAGATAACGAGTATGCACTCTCAATATTTATAAGCTTAAATTGAGGGGGAATTCATATATTGAGGGGGAACTAATCGCATACTTATTGCATATCTTTACTTGTCTTGAATCGTCATTATAAATTGTTTAAGTTGCATATCCCGCTTAAAGTTTACCATTATCAAAAAGGGGGAAATTGTTGGAAACACGTTCTCAAGGCTTTATACTAAAATGTGTGTTCTTATGTGTAGGTTTTGAAGAATGACAAACAAGCGCAAATTGATATATGACGAAGTTCAAGTACAAGCGCACAATTGGTGGATAACGAGATTCAAGCACAAGACAAAGTTTTATAGTTTAAATGAGTCGCTCTTAATTGTGATCTTGATCCGACAACTTGACTCATGACATGGCTTCTCTCGTAAAATTACTTTTACAAAATCATGCATATTTAATTTAATGCTAAATGATTTTAAATCATGCATATTTACTTCAGCCAAAATGATTTTTAAACATGCCTCTAAAATCTGGACTAAGATAATCGATTATGTACTTATGATAATCGATTATGTTAAGCCAAGACTGCATGACAATCGGTTGTGAACTAATGATAATCGATTGTGTTAAGGCAGTGAGCATCAGGTTTTTCAAACCTGCATGACAATCGATTGTGAACCTTATGACAATCGATTGTAATGAGGCAGTGTACATCAAAGTTTTTCAAAACTCAGAATAATCTATTGTGAAGCTAATGACAATCGATTGTGAAGAGACAGTGTCCATCAGATTTTTAAAAGTCACAAAATAATCGATTGTGAACATATGACAATCGATTGTGTTGAGGCAGTGTCTTTCGGACTCTTTCAAAATTATTAAATAATCGATTGTGAGTATATAACAATCGATTGTCAAGAGGCAGTGTCTAAAATGTTTTTCAAAGTCTGATAAATAATCGATTGTTAACATTGCACAATCGATTGTGAAGCTGACCGTTGTCGTAATATTTTCAAATACTGTCAGGTAATCGATTGTTGATTTTGTACAATCGATTGTTGAAATTAAAATCTGGAAAAGATTTTTTGAACATTGCTGAGTAATCGATTGTTGCTTTTATACAATCGATTGTTGAAATTAAAATCTGGAAAAGATTTTTTGAACGTTGCTGAATAATCGATTATTGATTCTGTATAATCGATTGTTTTACGTAAAATCTGGAAATGATTTTTTGAACGTTGCCAATAATCGATTGTTGATCTTGGATAATCGATTGTTAAGCGTAAAATCTGGGATTGATTTCTGGAACGATTGGCAAACAATCGATTGTAGCTTCTTGACAATCGATTGTCACTCAGTAAAATCAGCAACTCTTAATTGGCAATTAGGCAACGGTAATGCCAAGTTTTTCAACTATAAATACAGCTTCATTTCAGTGTTTTAAACACAATAACACACAACAACTGATCATTCTATTGCTATAAGCTTGCATACTATTGTTTATCATTTTATATTCATTTCAAAAAGCTTTTGAGAACCAAAGTCTTGTCCATAGTTGTTGTGATCTTGAGCTTACATCCTTTACTCATATCTACTCATTAAAGAGTGCTTTGTTTGAGTGTTTAGTATTTTGTACACTTGTAAGAGAATTGTGATTCTCTTGTTGTAAGGAACTTGTGTTTCCTTGGTTGAAGTCTTGGAGTGTTGTATCTCCGAGCAAAGGTGTTAAGGCTTGTGTCCTTAAGTTGTAAAGGTTGGTTAGGCACCCGTAAGCTTAACAGTGAAGTCTTGGAGTGTTGTATCTCCGAGCAAAGGTGTTAAGGCTTGTGTCCTTAAGTTGTAAAGATTTGTTGAGCACCCGTAAGCTTGACAAGTTAGTGGAAAATCTCGAGAGAGTCTCTCGGAGACTGGACTAGCCACGTGTTGTGGTGAAGCAGAATACATCGGTGCGTACTTTATTATTTATCGCACTTATTTACTTCCTGCAATTTTTTAATTCCGCAAAGTTTACGCTAATTTTTATTATAACGCTATTTACCCCTCCCCCCCTTCTAGCGTTAAGCGTATTATCTAACAACGTGGTCGTCGACACATTTCGACTCCATTGAGATTTGGATTTGGGCTATATCATTGTACACCCGAATTTAAGAAAGTAATTTATTAAAGACGCGCTTACAACGACTAACGTATAGTTATTTTGGGTAAGGCCGTAAAATTTGCTAAACGACTCATCCTGAAGTCTAAGTAACTTTACAATCACATGTAGAGTGCCCCGCGACTTGTGTTTGATGAGGCTTGTCTCATTCCTTATTTTTTAAAAGGACTTGGGATATCGTGGAAATGCATCTCGAACCACGTCACAACCAGTGTACACGTGGTCGTCGGCACATTTCGACTCTGTCGAGATTTGGATTTGGGTTGCATAACTGCACACCCGAGTTTAGGAAGGTAAGATTAACTAAGGCGCATCTTAAAGAGACTAACATATCGTTATTTTGGGGAAGGTCGTGCAATTCACTAAACGGCTCATCCCGAAGTCTAAATATTCCTAATATATACATTTATGAGGGCCCCGCAATTTGTGCATTTTATTGTTGGCAATGCTCGTCTCATTTATTATTTAAAAGACAAACCTAAAAGCAACTACAATTCTCTACTTTATTTGTCTCTAGAAAAATAAGAGAAATCCTAAGTTATTCAATGAGATTATCCAGAGTCGTAATAATCGGGTTACATGAAATGCACCCCCAAATTTTAGACATCGTAACCATGTCACGGGAACCGTACCCATGGCCACAATTGAATTTGTAGCTATGAGTAATATTCTATATTAACAAAATCAAATTAACTGACTACTAAAAATGTGCGTTCTTCGAATAAAATGAAACACGGATGCAACCAGCTTTCAAGAACAAATCAACAAAGAAAAACCACAATAAATCCTCATTCATGCATTCATATGCGTTCATATTGTGTTTGAAGGAAATTTTACAAATTATTTCCCTATTAAAACAAAGAAGCAGAAACATTTCACGTTTCAATTTAAGACAAACTCAACAGAGAATTAACAATAGGCCATTTCATCACTAATTATGAAAGTACCAACTAACAGAAATAGAAAAAGAATGAACCTCGAGAACAACAGCTTATCGAATCTGAAAATGTTTAAGACCGGGAACTTCTATCTGCGACGAGTATTCGAATCGGACTCAACCTCGACGTACAACTGAACGAGACCTCGGCGGACAGCAACAACTTCAACAAACTCAGCTCAACCTCATGTACGAAACAATTCCAGAAGATGAACTGAAGTTTATACCTTCACTCGCTCCAAAAACAGAAATGTTTTTCTCTTTTTTATATATATAGTTTTCAGGAAATTTTTTAGAACGGAAAGAAGAAGATGTGGCTGGTTTGGTGTGAGAGAGCTGGAGTGTTGTAGTCGTTTGGTCCGTGTGTGCTGGTTCGAGCTGGAGGGGGGTGGCCGGCGAACAATAGTGTGGTCGACGACCACACCTGAACAGTAGCGTGGTCGACGAATGGAGAAGAAGATGAAACAGTGGTCGTGGGGCAGTAGGTTTTGATCAGAAGAAGAAGATGGTTCAACAGTAGTATCTCTACTCTTTTGCCTCCAAAATATGTCTTATCTCCTATCTTTCGGGAATGATCCCCCCCCCCCCCCGTGTGAGTGTATTCTTTATTCAAAATCTGAAGAGTATCTAGGGGTGTTCAAAACCGATCCGAAACCGAAAACCGATCCAAACCGAAGCTTAACGGCTTACTGGTAATGGCTTAACGGCTTAATGGACGGGGAACGGATTGAGTTTTTTTTATTAACGGCTTATCGGTTTGGGGATGGATTATTCAACTTTCTTAACGACTAATCCGTTAACCCGTGAAGAATATAAATATTATATATCTATATATATATATATATATATATATATATATATATATGTATATATATATATATATATATATATATATATATATATATGTATATATATGTATATATATATATATATATATGTATATATATGTATATATATATATATATATGTATATATATATATATGTATATATATATATATATAAAATTTATTTTTATTTATATATATTAAATATAAAAAAACTAAAACCCTTGAAAATGATTAACAAAATTTTATTTCTACTTCTAAGCATTTTTAATCTCGGGATGTAGATGATTTGCACGTACTCGCCCAACATAAAGGAGATGAAGGTGCTGGACAAGAAAAAAGTGAGGAGGGCAAAGCTATACTACCTCAGGGATAAAATGAATGCCCTGAAAAGACATTAACAAGCTAGCTCATATGAAGGTATACTGGAATAGGTGTTTGATCTATAATTGCCTGAAGAGATCTATCAAATTTTAGTAAACATGTATGTTAGGCCGATAAGCCGCCCAATAACCGCCCTATAAGAGCTAACCCGATACCAATCCGCCCGATATCTTATCGGGTGGCTAACAGATTAATACATTTAAAAGCCGAAACCGTTAAGCCAAACCGTTGAGTAAAAAGCTGCCCAATCCGCCCGATGAACACCCCTAAGAGTATCCATGCTCTTAGGTGTAACCCATGTTCTTTCACATGGGGTTCATTGTGAGTGCCTAAGGTGTGCCCATGTGTGTAGTGTAGCCCATGTGTTCTTGTATGTGTTGTAAAGTTGAAGAGCTCCCCACGTGAGAGATCAAGAGTAATGGGTCTTCACGTGGGTTTAAAAGTTATGCCTTAGGTTTGAAAATTAGACCTAAAAATAGGTTATTTGAACTCAAATATTATTCTTTGCTCGGAACTGAGAATAAAAATACGCTCTTATTTAATTAATCCTACATAAGCAAAATAGCTATCAAAATAGGATTGACAATTAAAACAAAGCTATTTTTGTATTTTCAAGATTAAAATGATTACGAAACATTAATAAAACTATTTTTTTTTTGTATTTCAAAATTATATAAGGATAAAATCTAAAGTAATATTTTTTGTATTTCTTTAAGTTTAAAATGACTATAAAACATTAATGAAACTATTTTTATTTTTATATTTTCGAAATTATATAAAATTAAAAATAAGGTATTATTTTTGTATTTTTCAAGTTTATGAGAAATAAATAAACTAAACTTTATACACCCTTTTTTGTAATATTTTGTTTTTGTAACAAAATAAA
Source organism: Nicotiana benthamiana (assembly GCA_034376525.1). Lineage (NCBI taxonomy): Eukaryota > Viridiplantae > Streptophyta > Magnoliopsida > Solanales > Solanaceae > Nicotiana > Nicotiana benthamiana. The sequence goes on along the minus strand of CM067334.1, from coordinate 108,200,813 downwards.
GTAAAAATAGTCAAAACTAGCTAAAATAGCTATATTAGACCTAAATTAAATATTTTATGCTAAAAATAGGAAAAATCTCGGTGAGGGTCAAAAATCACATGTCTACAGCTGCCCCTCTTTGACTGGAAACACGAAGAGTTTTCCGACAAAGAACGACTAGACATGTTTTGACCTGACCCTTATTTGGAGAAACTAAAATCTAAGGGAAAGGAAGGGAATGTGACCGAGCCTTGTTATCTGAGCTGCCTACATATCCTTGGCTATAAAGGAATCATGTCACGTGTAGTTTAGAGGTGAGTGAGATGATGAAATATACCGAGGTGAAGATCCGATCGAGGTTCCGTTCTGCCGAGGTTCCGGTCCGTGGTCCTACTATTACATCAAAATCAAAAATGAAAAAGGACTAACTAAGCATATCAGCTAGTAGTTACAAAATTCGTATCTATAAGTCTTCTGAAGCTTGGTCTCGAGTCTTGAATGGTATTTCACGCAGACTTTGGATTTGAACTTTGATACTTGCTAGCTGCAGGTGCCAGCTCGTTCTTCTTCAACTTTTCAGACCAAAACCAGGTAAGCAATGTTTGTGACCTTGGCCATGTCTTGAACAGACTACATCTTTTCTCCACTTCTGCACTTTGGATTCACCCCTTTTTTGTCTTTTCTTTATTATGACTAACTCATGTCGACTCAAATTTTTGAGGCGAGCTTCGGCTACTTCTAACTTGGATTGAATGCTGGGGGTTTTTGGTTGTAACCCTCCGCTCTCCGGGCGGAATCCTACAACAAAACAAACAAAACAAACAAAATTTCTTGCCCAGTTTTAACTAGGAAGATTTGTGAGAGACATATTTTGGCTATGCCTATGCAAATGGGACCACTCGGGTCGAAATAAATTAAATGTCCTTTTGAGAAAGGATTAAATTCAATATCCTATTTGAGGGCGGATAGAACCAAGTATATCCTATTTGAGGGCGGATAGAACCAAATATATCCTATTTGAGGGCGGATGAAACCAGTATATCCTATTAGAGGGCGGATAGAACCAAGTATATCCTATTTGAGGGCGGATAGAACCAAGAATATCCTATTTGAGGGCGGATAGAACCAAGTATATCCTATTTGAGGGCGTATAGAACCGAGTATATCCTATTCAAAGGTGGACAAACCTAAAATATCCTATTCGAAGGTGGACAACCCTAAATATCATATTCGAGGGTGGATGAACCCAAAATATCCTATTCGAGGGCGGATGAACCCATAATATCCTATTCGAAGGTGGACAAACCTAAACTATCCTATTCGAGTGTAGATGAAAAAATATCCTATTCGAAGGTGGACAAACCTAAAATATCCTATTCAAAGGTGGAAAACCCTAAAATATCCTATTCGAGGGCGGATGAACCCATAATATTGGGGAGGATAGACCCATATTATCCTATTCGAAAGGGGACAAACCTAAAATATCCTATTCGAGGGCGGATGAGCCCATAATATCCTATTCGAGGGCGGATAGACCCATAATATCCTATTTGAGGGCGGATGAACCCATAATATCCTATTCGAGGGCGGATAGACCCATCATATCCTATTCGAGGGCGGATAGACCAATCATATTCTATTCGAGGGCGGATAGACCCATCATATCCTATTCGAGCGGATAGACCCATCACATCATATTGAGGCGAGCTTCGGCTACTTCTAACTTGGATTGAATGTTAGGGTTTTTTGATGTAACCCTCTGCTCTCCGAGCGGGATCCTACAACCAAAACAAACAAAACAAACAAAATTTCTTGCCCATATTGAACTAGGAGATTTGTGAGAGACATATTTTGGCTATGCCTACGCAAACGAGACCACTTGGGTCGAAATAAATTAAATGTCCTTTTGAGAAAGGATTAAATTCAATATCCTATTTGAGGGCGGATAGAACCAAGTATATCCTATTTGAGGGCGGATAGAACCAGTATATCCTATTTGAGGGCGGATAGAACAAAGTATATTCTATTTGAGGACGGATAGAACCAAGTATATCCTATTTGAGGGCGGAAAGAACCAAGTATATCCTATTTGAGGGCGGATAGAACCAAGTATATCCTATTTGAGGGCGGATAGAACCCAAAGATTGATGTTTATGCAAAGTCAGCCTTCCGGCATTTTTTCGGGAACATTCGGCTATTTTTGACAAAAACAACATCACCCGTCTTCTTTATGACAAAACTAAAAATTTTGACTATTTTGGCTATTTTTGCAAAGGGTAGATTGGGCCCGTTGAGGGTTGCTTACGCATCTCACATTCGGTAAGAATCAAACCAGCGTAGTTCGGATAAAGAAACCGAACCACTTTAAAACATGACTCTTTACATTTTTATTTTTTAGCATTTCATAAAAAAATTAAAACTATATTTAGAAACAAGACTCTTTTTTCCCTTTTTTTTTCTTTTTCAACAAACAATAAAAAACCTATTTTTCCAAGCTAAAAATTAAAGATTCTTTTTCTTTTTCTTTTTCTTTTTCAGCAAACAATTTTTCAGAAATAAAAAACTTTTTTTCTATTTTTCCTTTGCTTTTAGTAAAACAGAATATTAAAAATAAAACGTTTTCCTTTTTTTTTTTAATTTTCAAAATTTCGGCAGAGTTTCGCCAGTACTTAGACATTGATTTTTCTAAAATAAACAATTAACTCCCTGACTGCTATTTCTCTCTCTCTCTTTTTTGATTTCACAATATTTGTGATATTCAAAAAGTTGGTCAGCATGCGGGCCCGAGACAAATAAATGCACGAAAAACAAATAAGATGCATCAGGATGGTCTTTTCATTTCAGGTTGCTAGTTCTAGACGGACCCAATCCGTGTGTTGAGTCCCCTAAGTCAAATGCAACGTGATACAAATAAGTGTTCCTACTAGGGATCCAGCATGACGTTTTGTTATACTAGGTTCATGTAGAAAATCATTCTATCCATGATATATGTGCTTTGGTTGTATTAGCATGATTTTTAGGTATAGGTTTTGATGAATGACAAACAATGAAGTCAAGTGTCAAACAACGATATTATATGACAAACAACCAAGATTGAATGCCGAGAAGCATATTGATGAATGGATTGCATGGAAAAGCCAAAGACGAGCTCAAAAGTTCAAGACCGAAGACCCAAGGCGTAGGTCGTTAGGTAGAACCAATGTAAGAGCAACGTTTAAGTTATCTCGTCTTTTGGCTCAACATAGGTCATCATAAATATGCATAAAATCATTTTATCAAATCATATTTATCATAAACATATTTCAAATACTTCAAACAAAATGATTTTAACGTTTTCATTTCTAACCAAAATGGTTTTTGATGTAGTCAGTGAGAAGCTAAGTTCCGTTTTTAGCTTTAGCAAGCCTGTGACTGCCTGAACAGACTAGTCTACGCTCAGCCAACATTCCGAACTTGTCTCGATACTGACAGTTCAGTGGATGGGATAGCAGAGAGAGAAAGGAAAAGAAGTAGTTCCAAAAGGAGACTCCACCTAGCTAGTGCGCTCCTCAGAAGTAAGTTTTCAAATCTTGACAAAACAGCAAAATAATCGATTATGTAAATATGATAATCGATTATCCTTTTTATTCATATTAAATTGGAATTTCCGCAAGGTTCAATAATCGATTATGTGAAAGTGAATAATCAATTATTCACTGACCGTTGCCAAAGTTTTTGGACGCTGTAAAAATAATCGATTATGCATATCATGAAATCGATTATTCTAGCACAAAATCAACTTCCGATTTTGTAACGGTAAGCTGATAATCGATTATGCAAATCTTATAATCGATTATCCTTGAATAAAATCAGCATTATTTATTGTCAATTAAGCAACGGACATACAACTTATAACACCTATAAATAGAGGTCTTTTGAGCTGATTTTAAACACACAACACCTCTCATTATTCATATACATATTGATATTATTTGTGCATCATTATAGAGCTTTTGTTGAGCCATTTGAGAGACAACTTTGAGTTGTTCATAGAGCTTATTTTGTATCTCTTTATCTACTCTTATTAGAGAGTTCTTGTTGTAAAAGAGAAAGGTGTTTGAGAAGACCATATCTTCTCATTGATTGTCGGGTTTGCTAAGTACCCTCAATCTTAGTGTGTGAATCTTGTGGTGCGGTATCCACGAGAAAGGTGAAGTCTTGAGGTAAGGTATCCTCGAGCAAGTTGAAGTCTTGTAGAGTGTACATCTACGAGCAAGTGTAACGGTTTGTTAGGCACCCGTAAGCTTAACGGAGTTAGTGGAAACTCGAGAGAGTCTCTCGGGGACTGGACTAACCACACGTGGTGGTGAACCAGTATAAATTCGGTGTGTTCTTTCCTTACTATTTTAATTACCGCATTTACTTTACTCCTGCAATTTTAATTCCGCAATATTTATCAATATTCTCGTGCCGCACTATTCACCCCCCCTCTAGTGACGGGCATAAATCCTAACAATTGGTATCAGAGCCTAACTCTCTAAAAGCCTTAACCGGTTGAGAGAACGATATATTTTTTGTTGAGAATATTGAACGCAGGAATGATGAGCGAAGGACACTCCACCTATAGGCCTCCACTATTTGACGGAACAAATTACACATATTGGAAAGAGCGGATAAGAATCTTCATCCAATCAAATAATTTTCGCTTGTGGCAAATCATCAAGAACGGTGAACAAATGCCAACAAAGAAAGTTGGGGAAACCACGGTTCCAAAGGAGGAAGATGAATATGATGCCGAGGACGTCAAGTAAGTTGAAAATAATGCATAGGCCGTCAACTTATTATATTGTGCGGTGAATCCGGATGACTAACGGAAGATTTCTTGCTGCACAACCGCCAAGGAGATGTGGGATAAACTCGAGATCACTTATGAAGGTACGCCTCAAGTCCGAGAATCTAAAGTTGATTTTCTAACACATGAATATGAACTCTTTAGAATGAGGGAGAATGAAAGCATCGATATTATGTTCGAACGGTTCTCAATGATCATCAACGATCTCCATGCTCTCGGAAAAGTATACTCGAACAAAGATCTAGTTCGAAAAATCCTACGGAGTCTCACTCCCGAATGGCGCTCCAAAGACAATGCCATCCAAGAGTCGATAGGAATCACGGACGTCACAATTGATGGACTAAGAGGTAACCTCAAAACTTATGAAAGCACTATTCTAATCCTTATCTTGGAAATAAAGGTCCAGGTATTGCCTTCAAAGCCTCATCCTCTAAAAGAGAAGAGGTAAGTGATTCGGATAGCGATGATGATAATATTTCCAGCGCCTTGATCGAAAAGTTTTATAAGTTTATGAAAAAGGAAATAAAGAAGGAAGAACCAAGCCCTTCATGCCAAAATTGTGGAAAACTTGGCCACACCAAATCACATTGTCCAAAATCCAAGGACAAGAAGAAGAACAAACACCAAAGGCGCGTGACATGGGATTCGGACAGCTCGGGCGATGAAACTGCCGCACTATGCCTCATGGCCAACGAGGAAGAAGAGGTAAGTAATTCTAACTCTTACTCTTATGAAGAATTACAAGAAGCTTTTCAAGATTATATGATGAATTGAAAAAGTCTTCAAAAATCTCCAAAGAGGCCAAGGCTAAAATTAAAGTTTTAGAAGAGAAAAATAAATTTTTGGAAAATGACAATATTGATCTTAGAAATAAAATTAAGGAGATGCATGAAGATTCTTCAATTGATCAAAATTAAAATTGTTCATCTTGTGATTCTTTGAAAATAGAGAACTTAGAACTTAGGAACAGACTAGAAAAACGTAGTGTTGATGATCCTAAAACAATTGAAGAAAATAAGAAGAATATTAGAAAGGATGATAGAAATGAAGTTAGACCACCTAGAAATAATTCTAGGAACTTCACTAATGAGTCTAAAATTAATCATTTTAGACCACCTAGAAACAACTCTAGGAATTTTGGTAATGAGTCTAAAATGAATCATTTTAGACCACCTAGAAATAACTCTAGGAATCGCAATACGTCTAGGAATAACGACTTTAGATCACCTAGAACGTTTTTTGGCTCAACCAAGACATATGCACAACCCGAATGTTATATGTCATTATTGCAACCGGGTAGGACACATAGCACCCGTATGTTTTGCAAAACATAGAGATTTATCTTTTGACTATGATTATTATTTGCCTAACCCCTAAGGACCCAAAAGTGCTTGGGTACCTAAAACCTATTTTTAGGTACGTTTGCAGGTGTGCTTGAAGACTACAATATCGTAGTAGATGCACCAAGCACGAAACCTTATTGCATCGAGGGGGAATTTCGGTTAGTTATCATATTTTTGATAAAAACATAATAGTTGATATGTGTTAACAATTAATATATCTTTGTTAACAATTGATATTAATTATGTTTGTTGATTCATGTATTGATAACTTTTATCTTGAATAACAATTGGTATCAATTATTTTTGTTAAAAATAATGATTGATTCATGCTTTTAATACAACTATTGGTGTGTTAAAAATTAACTGTTGATATGTTCTTAAGTAAAATGATTTGCGAAAAATAACCATTATTATGGTTGTTATGTTTTTACTAACATTTGGTATTTTTATGTTGGTATGAATTTTTTTAAAATCGTCAATTTATATTCCTCATTGTATTTCCTATTTTAGTCTTGACACTAACAATTGGTATACCCAAAAGGGGGATGTGTCGAAAGGGGAAAAGTAGCCTTTGTATACTCCTTTTTGCTAATGCCAAAAGGGGGAAGAGTTTAGGTGATATGCATAGCGATATGCATCAAATAAGGGGGAATGTATCTACGTTATAGTATGCCTTATTTGAGGGGGAATTATCATTAAGGGGAATTGCTTGCATGAATTGTATGTTGAGATATAGCATGAATTTAGGGGGAATCCGATATGCATATCTCCTGTTGTTTGTCATTATCAAAAAGGGGGAAATTGTAGAAAATCATTCTATCCATGATATGTGTGCTTTGGTTGTATTAGCATGATTTTCAGGTATAGGTTTTGATGAATGACAAACAATGAAGTCAAGTGTCAAACAACGTTATTATATGACAAACAATCAAGATTGAATGCCGAGAAGCAAATTGATGAATGGATTGCATGGAAAAGCCAAAGACAAGCTCAAAAGTTCAAGACTGAAGACCCAAGGCGTAGGTCGTTAGGTAGAACCAATGTAAGAGCAACGTTTAAGTTATCTCGTCTTTTGGCTCAACATAGGTCATCATAAATATGCATAAAATCATTTTATCAAATCATATTTATCATAAACATATTTCAAATACTTCAAACAAAATGATTTTAATGTTTTCATTTCTAACCAAAATGGTTTTTGAAGTAAGTTTTCAAATCTGGACAAAACAGCAAAATAATCGATTATGTCTTTTTGATAATCGATTATGTTAAGACAGTGAAAACTGAAATTTACAAAACAGCAAAATAATCGATTATGTAAATATGATAATCGATTATCCTTTTTATTCATATTAAATTGGAATTTCCGCAAGGTGCAATAATCGATTATGTGAAAGTGAATAATCGATTATTCACTGACCGTTGCCAAAGTTTTTGAACGCTGTAAAAATAATCGATTATGCATATCATGAAATCGATTATTCTAGCACAAAATCAGCTTCCGATTTTGTAACGGTAAGCTGATAATCGATTATGCAAATCTTATAATCGATTATCCTTGCATAAAATCAGCATTATTGATTGTCAATTAAGCAACGGACATACAACTTATAACACCTATAAATAGAGGTCTTTTGAGCTGATTTTAAACACACAACACCTCTCATTATTCATATACATATTGATATTATTTGTGCATCATTATAGAGGACATGACCAGTATGCAGGTTACCGAGGACATGACACTTGATAGGGGAGTCTGGAGGTCTAGAATCAGGATTGTAGGCTAGGGGCTTCTAGAGTCCGTCGTTCGCATCTCTCGGGGTTGGGTGTGGGATATCTAGGGTTTCCCATAGGGGATTAGTGTTTTAGCTTATGTCTCCTTATGAGTGTTAGTATGGCAGTTACGGCTTGTTATTATTGCATTAATGCATGTGACTGTATTTATGTTGCTTATGCCTTCATACGTATTTACTTTATTTCTGCAGGAGTACCTATGCTTTATTATTTTGTTTTGTTTTGCTTGTGTTTCTAATTTCCCCTTTGTTTTCGTAATGCAGCTTTTCCTCCCACATCCTATACGCCGGGGGTCGTTTGGAAGCAGCCTCTCTGCCCTTTCGGGCAGGGGTAAGGCTCGTCTACCTATTACCTTCCCCAGACCCCACCTGGTGGGACTACCTGGGTAGTTGTTGTTGTTGTTGTATAGAACTTTTGTTGAGCCATTTGAGAGACAACTTTGAGTTGTTCATAGAGCTTATTTTGTATCTCTTTATCTACTCTTATTAGAGAGTTCTTGTTGTAAAAGAGAAAGGTGTTTGAGAAGACTATATCTTCTCATTGATTGTCGGGTTTGCTAAGTATCCTCAATCTTAGTGTGTGAAGTCTTGTGGTGCGTTATCCACGAGCAAGGTGAAGTCTTGAGGTGAGGTATCCTCGAGCAAGTTGAAGTCTTGTAGAGTGTACATCTACGAGCAAGTGTAATGGTTTGTTAGGCACCCGTAAGCTTAACGGAGTTAGTGGAAACTCGAGAGAGTCTCTCGGGGACTGGACTAACCACACGTTGTGGTGAACCAGTATAAATTCGGTGTGTTCTTTCCTTACTATTTTAATTACCGCATTTACTTTACTCCTGCAATTTTAATTCCGCAATATTTATCAATATTCTCGTGCCACACTATTCACCCCCCCTCTAGTGACGGGCATAAATCCTAACAGTTCAAACCTAGGTTTTTGTTCTAGACCTGGCTGATCCGAGTGGGCAACTCGGGTTATGGGTCTTCACGTGGGTTTAAGAGTTATGGGTTAGGTCCAAAAATTAGGTCTAAAAATGGGTTGTTTGAACTCAAATGTTATTCTTTGTTCAGAACCGAGAATAAAAACATGGTCTTATTTAATTAATCCTACATAAGTAAAATAGCTATTAAAATAGGACTGACAATTAAAACAAAGCTATTTTTGTATTTTCAAGATAAAAATGATTACGAAACATTAATAAAACTATTATCTTTTTTTATTTCGAAATAATACAAGGATAAAATATAGAGTAATATTTTTTGTATTTTTTTAAGTTTAAAATGACTATATAACATTAATGAAACTATTTTTATTTTTTGTATCTTCTAAATTATATAAAAATTAAAAATAAGGTGTTATTTTTGTATTTTTCAAGTTTATGAGAAATACATAAACTAAACTTTATACACCCCTTTTTTGTAAATTTTCTTTTTGTAACAAATAAAGTAAAAATAGTCAAAACTAGCTAAAATAGCTATATTAGACCTAAATTAAATATTTTATGTTAAAAACATGAAAAATCTCTGTGAGGGTCAAAAATTACATGTCTATAAGTACTAATTCTTTTATTTAAATCACGATATTACTAATACTTAATAGGACAGGAGGAAATGATTAAGCGTAGTAAATATTACTTTGAAAATTAATTCACTAGAATAATAGCTCCAGGAAAGAATTTAAGGAATAACGGTAAGTCAACAACTCAATGCCAATAACATGTACCTCACCCAACATAGTGAAACCCGAAATACAAATTGTCAAATCTTAAATAAATGAGTTAGAGTCTCCTCAATATTTAGCTATAACAAAATCCTAAATGAAATGTAAAACCACCGAATAACTTGCTACAGTCAAAGAGGAATACATAAGCATATGTCTATTGATGCGGCGTGCATCCCGATCCCACCAATCCTCCCTTATTCCTCCATATCAATTATAACAAAAGTAAATAGTATATATTTTTGAGGCGTTCAACCTGATTCCACCAATCCACCCTTATTCCTCCTTAATAATTACAATTAGAGTAAATAACATATATATATATATATATATATATACATATATATATATACACACATATATATATACACACACACACACACACACACACACACACATATATATATATATATATATATATATATATATATATATATATGTATCACTATATCAGTAACAACTGAATCAATCACCCTTATTACTCTTGTTGCGGCGTGCAACTTGATCCCTCCAGTTCATCCTTATTACTCCTCAATATATATATATATATATATATATATATATATATATATATATATATATATATATATATATATATATATATATATATATATATATATATATCACCATTATTCCTCCTGTTGCAGCGTGCAACCCGATCCCACCTGTCCACCCTTATTATTTCTTATTGCAGCGTGCAACCCGATCCCACCAAACATCATCAATTCTCCCTTATTCCTGATCAACATATCAACAACCAGATATAGTTTAAAGTTAACAACAACAATTCAACAACCTTATCACAAGAATTTCTACCACCAAGAGTCTGATTACATGGCAACAAGATAATCACGTAAAAACCAAGAAGCACAATAACCTAACAAAATAATAAGACATAATAAGCACGTGATAACTACCCCGACAACCACATCAATTTGAACACATATCATATATTTACGGGGTCATAGAGGAATTCACAATTAAGAGATAACAAAACGATAAGGAGAACAATCACTTCAATAAAGGCAAATAAGGGACAAATAACAAGTAAGAGTTAGAGGAAAGCTAACAACATTGTATGCAGCATATATTGGTAAAACAAGCAATTAGGAAACTCAATCATATCTGAAACATCTCACTTAATGAACATAAGGACCTAAGACCCTAAAGTCAAATTTTCCACAAATAAGTCCGAGCATACACTCGTCACCTTGTGTGCACGGACTACAATTAACATAGAAGACTCAAATCCTAAAGAGAGAGTCCCCCACACAAGGTTAGGCAAGATACTCACCTCAATTCGGCCAATTAAATACTCATTTTAGCTTTTCCTTTACCAATTCATCAACGCCCGGGTCAATGTAGCCAAAATAACTTGAATACATCAAATAATGCAATAAAACATAATTTCAATTAACAAAACTATGATTCTTACACAATTTGCAAAAAGTCAACAAAAGTCAACTTCCCGAGGCCGCACCTCAAACTTGCCAAATTTTATGAAAACTGAATACCCATTCCGACGAGTTCACCCATATGAAAATTATCTAATTCCGATACCATTTGGTCCCTCAAATCATCATTTTACATTTTTAAAGATTTCACAATTTTTCCCAATTTCCCCTTTAGATTCTTATGAATTTGATGCTAAATCTAAGATATAATCACAAAATATAGTTGGAAATTGATTAGAGATAGTTAACCAATGATTTGGTATGAAAATCTTCTCTCAAAATCGCCCACTCTCGGAGTTAGGGTTCAAAGAATATGAAAAATAATCAAAAACTCGGAATCCCCCGCTTTTAGCACGCTGCAGATGTCGCATTTGTGATGCTGGGTTCACAAATGTGAACTCACAAAAGCGTAAAATATGTTGCAAATGTGAAGCCTGAGCTGCCCTGTTTATATCGCAATTGCGATAAAATACTTCGCAAATGCGAAGAACGGGCCTTCGCAAAAGCACCCCAAATGTTCGCAATTGCGAACTTCCCTTGCCCAGATAGTTTTCACATTTGCGAGACTGACTTTGCAAATGTGAAGCCTTCCATCCCCAACCTTTCTCGCAAATGCAATTCAATGCTCGCAAAAGCAGTGGTCGCAAATGCGATCCATTACTCGCAAATGCGAGATCATACAACAGAAGATTAGAAATTTCTTCCAAACACTCTGAAATGCTTTCGAAACTCACCCGATCCCTCGGGGTTCTAAACCAAACACCCACAAAAGTCTGAACATATAACATGAACTTGCTTTCCGAAACATCAAAATAACCTCTAAGACCACGAATCGGATGCCAAAATGCATGAAAATCACTATGAATTTCAAGAACTTCTAGAATTGCAACCAAGCGTCCGAACCATATCAAATCAACTCCAACGACACCAAATCTTGCAGGCAACCAAATGACATAATAGAGTTATTTCAACTTTCGTAGTCGCATTCCGACCTTGATAACACAAAAGTCAACTATGGGTCGAACCTCTCAATTTTCCAAACTTCAACCTTTTCAACTTTCACCGAAATGCCTCAAATTACCCTACGGGCATCCAAATCCAAATACGAATGCAAGCCTAAGTCTAAAATCACCATACGAAGCTACTATCATCGAGAACTCATTCCGGAGTTGTTTACTCAAAAGTCAAATTTTGGTCAAATTCTCTCCGCTTAAGCTTCCAAAACTCTATTCCTTCTTCCAATTCGACTCTAAGTCGTTCAGAAATAGAATCCAACCATGCACGCAAGTCGATATACATATTATGAAGCTACTTGTGACCTCAAACTTCCAAACTGGAATAAATTGCTCAAAACGACCGATCGAGTCATTACAGTACTTCAAGGTTATGTGATATACAGCTTAAGTATGCATATTCTTGTGTATATTGCCTCACATTTTTCTCATGTATCATAGATTTTGGATGTGTACTATAATGATTTGTGCTAATTTGGTTATTTCTATTTGTAGGAATCATCCGGATGTAATTTAGGACAAAGGTGCGTGAATTGTAGCGAAAAATGGGAAGAAAGGGCAAAAGTGCACATTTGAGCGCTACATGCAGCATGGGGCGCTACCCGTGGCGCACAAAATAGAATGCTCAACAAACCTAGTGCCGGGGCTAGTGCCTCATGCTCCCATCGGTGTCAGTGATGCAAAAATGTCCTATTTCGGTCGGGACTTAGTTATTTCGCCCCCAAGATTCCCCAAATCATATAAAAGCCAACCTAAACCTAGTTTGGGAGGACGATGTGACTTTGAGAGAGGAATGAAAGTACGAAACACTCGGGAGCATGGATTTGATCAATTTTTCCATTCTTCTTCTAGTCTTCATTGATTTTACACTTGAAAAAGATATTTTGATAATTTTATGAACATGATTGGCTAAGAACCTTATTATTCTGAAGTCATGGGTGCTATATGAATATTGATGTTTGAAGTTTTAATTGACGAGTTTGATTTTTTCATATTGGGTTGTTTATTTAATTCTATTCTTAATTATTTTGATGCATAGTTAACAGTGAAGTGCTATCTACAAATCTATATTTGAACTTGAAAGTGAAAATTCTAGATTACATATAGGATTAAATAGAGCAAGTTCTTAGACTCGGGCATCGGGGAACAAATTCTCAATTAGGATAGAAAAATATACCTAATTGGCTTGATGGATTGAAATATAGAAAGTGTAAATGCATTCATGCAAGTCTCAATTCCACAGACATATATGTATTAAGTTAGCTTGAACAAACGAGTAAGAACTCAATAGATTCTTATGAGTAATATCAACCATGTCAATTCACAAACCAAATAAATCAATTAGTCAGTTTAAGCCAAGAACGCAACAAGATTGTTAGCTAGCCTATGACCTTGAAATATCCTCTCTTAAAATTCATAATTTTTTTCTTTTTGCCATAAATAAAATCGAGCCTGCCAGACCAGATTCATTCATAACAACTTCTCCTTCTCTTGCTTCCCCGTTCTTCTCGAATATCATATAATTTTACTATACTGTAAAAGCCTTACGTAGGGCTCCTAAACTTCAATAGATTTACAGTCTGTCGTTTTTTGACCACTCGGCCACTCTCCCCTTCCCGGGCCGAGGCCCCCCTCAATGGATTCTAATTCTAAGAAGGGGGCGGAGCCTCTTTCGAGCCAAAGCTAAAAAGGAAGTCGGAGCTTGGTCCACATCGAGAAAAAACGTTCGTAATGAACGGATTTCCGATGGTCGAGCCTGCCAAGGACACGGAACCCAGCACCACCTACCCGAGCCACTTTAGTATTTCTTGAGTTCAAAAGGTATTTATAGATTCTAGAGCTCAGGGGAAGGTTTGGAACCCTAGTAGCAGAATGGAATCAGTTTACCGGACCAACTTCCAGACTCAAGGCTGTTTGAACCCCAGCTAGTATTGAGATTGAGAGTCGTAAAGAGTCCGGAGATCCGTCATTCGACTTAGGAATCCCGTCCAACTTTAGATAAGGTAAGATAAGGTAGGAAAGCTACAAACCAGTCTTAATTCCTGCAGACTAAAGATTGTGACTCACAGCCTCCCTCTCGCCCAAATAAATGAAATGGGATGAATAAAATCAATAAGCTTTTTGATTGATTCAGGGAGGAGCGAAGACAAATTAAATCAAGGCAAGGGGGCTTACTTTTCCTGATTTTTATCCAAAATTGCCTAAGTGTTATAGTCGATCTCTAGTTATTTCTTTGTTTGATAGTTTCTTTGGTAGTCAATTAATCACTTACACATTTTTGTGGAAAATCTCTTGAATCGATAAGTTATTTGAGATTGATTCAGCCAAAAGTTAATCATAAGTCTCCGTGAGAACGATACTTTACTCACTACTTTATTATTTGATGACCACGTATACTTCAGTGGCGGATCTAGAGTGCAGTTATTGGATTCCCGGGAACCGAGTAGCTTTTGTATAGACCCTATATTTCGATTAAAAATCTACTAATTATTTATAAATATATAATTGTGAACCCAATTATTATTGTATGTTAATTTAAGAATACGTCAGGAGCCCATATACTTTAAATCTTGATTCCGTCTCTGATATACTTGCGCGAGTGTGGTTGGTCGCAACATTAAGCGAAGTCAATAACATAAAGTAATTGACAATCTATCTATAGCTTAAGTTTTACCATAATTAGCATGTTTCCCCTTGAAATTTACATAATATAGAAAGAGCGATGAAATTCTGGAAGTTATGATTGCCATAAGCAACCTTGCATGTTTAAGAAAAAGTTTTAAGAAATGAAAAATATAGACAGTTCTATTGTCGGAGGTTAAGTTAGTACTAAATCTAACAAATTGAAGCAATGTTTCCAATCTCCGCAATTTATACATTTGGGAAAAAAAAAAACATTTGGGGCTGAGATTTTCTTTCTTACAGAAACAAAAGAAAGAAAGCAATTTATTTCCTGGAAATTACAGCTTGGGTACAGTTTGATCATGTCACTGAAGATCCCCTTCTATTTCAGTATTTCTTTTCCTAAATTATCTATTACTCTTTAACTATGCTTCGTGAATTGCAATGCTTCTGTTGTAAGCTAACCTATTTAAGTTTCTCCGCCTTCAATTCTTTGATTTCATATTGTAGTATAAGTAGCACCGTAGTTACCTTGTTAGTAGCAGAACCTCCGATTTATGAAACTTATGATTGTTCTTCCGTATGTTTCGCTTTCTGTTTCCATCCTCCTGAATGTTCCATAGACAACTGATTTTGCATGTGTGAGTCTTTAATTCATGCAAGCATTCCTTCCCTCTCCTTAGAATCATACTAATCTCTGGTAGGACATTGTAGCCCTTGATATTGCATGTGTAAGTGCAACCAACTGAGAGAAAAGAGCTATTGGAGTCTGACGTGGGGTTTTAGAGAAGAAGAACAAACATGGTGAGACAAACAAATAGGGTTTAAGCAAAACGTTTGCGATTAAAAGAAGTATATGCAGCTTAGTAAGTACCAAAAGTAGAGCAGACCTTACAATTTCATTACCTCCCTCTCTTTTCTCAAGGCTGCTCTATCAACCCCTTTTCTTTGTTTTTGACCCTTCTTATTCCTCCATTATCCAAATTACTAACTGAAATGAATAATATGGGTACAACCTTTCAGATTTCAACATGTTGAACCATGAAACTATTGCTTATATCCCGCCTGCAGTACATAATATTAATTATAATATCGTTGTGCAACGAATATCTCTATTTGGCACTATCGAGATAGAGATCCTCCACCGAAAAGGCTAACATGCTCTTTGTTTTCCTTGCTGCTCAACTAGCAATCTTGTTAATCATTACAACATCACGTTGAGCTGCTCATTTTACTATCACCTACTCTTCCGTGTAAATATATTGTGTGTGATTTCTGCAATGCAATCCTGCAAAGAAAGAGTTTATTTGACTACTATGGCAAAAAACAAGTGAACTAATGCTTTATATCTGTTGTTCAACAGTGTGAGTGCATTGTATAACCGTTGATGTTGCACGTGTTAGTTTCTTACTAACTTGAAGCTACTTCATATAATTGGTCTTTATTTCTGACAAGAGGGGCTTGCTCTGATGGTAAGCAACCCCCACTTCCAATCGAGAGGTTGTGAGTTCGAGTCTCCTCAAGAGCAAAGGTGGGAAGTTCTTGGAGGGAAGGATGCTGGGGTCTATTTGGAAACAGCCTCTCTACCCCAGGGTAGGGGTAAGTCTGCGTACATACTACCCTCCTCAGACCCCACTAAGTGGGATTATACTGAATTGTACTTTTTTTTTCTTTCTGCTATGGGGAAGCAATATTTTGTATATGTTCAGCATTTGAAAATTGTTAAATTTGAAAAATGAAAATGTCTTCCATTTCTAACCAAAATTTCAAAGAGACAAATGTACATTTCTCTCACTTGCCTTCACGTTGTATTAGCTTATGAAGTTGTTAATTATGTCTCTAATCCTTATAACATTTACAGGTTACTGCATTCTCCATCCTCATCAAAATCTTGTAGCTGATGTTGGAATAATGGATACTCGTTCTCTGAAGAGTCTTCGTTGGTGCACACTAATTTGATTTTGGTTTAATACTTTCCAATGGATAAATCTTGGATGGGAATGCCAAGGAACACAGTGAAATATTCGCTTGGTTTGAATCAATTTCTAGATTTTGTGTTTAAGAGTGGGGTTTTGCGAAATGACAAACTAGAGATACAGTGTTCGATCATTTGGTTTACAAGTCATTCCCTAAAAATTATGTCACTTGATTTATGCATGGTGAAAGGAATGTTTTGCATCCTTCTAGAGATGCTGAAATTCAGAAGAAACGGACAAACCCACACACTAGTGGCTCCGAACCTAACTTTAGAAGAAAGGGTCAAATGGTTGAAGCCGTTAATTATTTTACTTTTACTTTAATAACTAAACTTATTCATTTTGTAACTATTTCTTGTAGCTTAATTATTTTATTCATGAGTCATTCTTTCCATTTATAGACGGTTGAGACTGGAGAAAAGCCTAGTTGTGGACAGCTTTACCCTGCTACTCATAAGAATCAAGATAAATCGTATGTTAATAAGGAGACAAGCGGCATATGTGTAAGTTCTTATTTGTCAATGGTGCAACATGTTTTCCTTCTAAGGTTATATTCTTTAATCTCTCTTTTGAAAGCATGCAACCTGTTTTGGTTTCATTAAAGTGAACACATGTGTTATCATTGAATGAATATATGCTTAACAATGCACAATGTTCTCTTTGAAGAAAATTTTGTCGATAGTATCTCAGCTGTGCAAATAATGGTTGCAGCTAAGAAAAATGATTTCAACCAATAAAGCTAAATTGCAATATCTTGAGAATCTCCTGTTACATTTCTACTCAATAGTTTCTTCTTTTGATGTAGAAGATATCCCACTTGCCTGTATCCTTGATGTTTCTGGCCCTTCTTCTGTAGTCTAATGCAGAGGTGGTTTTTGTATGAAAATGCTCTGTAGTACGGTAATAGGATGTGCAGTAAGCCCATAACTATCAACTATCATCAAAATATATACCTGTTGTATACAATGGAGTGTATTTGCTGCATAAATCAGCTCGCGAAGTTCTGAAGCCCATTGTAGTCTACTGATACATAAGTTTTTATTGACAAAATACTTTTAGTTTATATGTTTAGTTCTTGGAAAAGTATGTACTGGTAATCCAATTGCTATCTTGCGATGAATGAGATATCCTACATTGTCATGGTAGTGTTATGAGTAATTTGGTTGTTGGCAGGGACTTGTTACTATGTCACTATTTGGTAATTTGTTTAGTAATTAGATTTGGAAGTGTCAGGATATCGTACAGTACTCTCTGGCATTAGTGATGATACTGAATCTGTTATTTTGTTTTCTTCACTTGCTTTCCCAGATGAGTTCCCCTAGGAGGGCTTAAGTGAAAGAGAATTGTACCGTAGCCTTCCTATATTGGGTAAATTTGGTTCCCTACGTTCCTACGTTATCTACGTATGTCCTCAGTAAAGAAAGCGACCTAATTATGGTCGACTCGAGTAAGGCCGGCCTCAGTTAGTAAACGGACCGAGTGACATGACTTACTTTACGCATAGTAGATACTAATGTTAAAAGGATCATGGTCTACGATGGCAGCGACGCATGTATCATTCATCCAAGAGTCCTTGCACTCATGGGACTCGAGGATAAGATAATTCCATGCTGCATAACACTAACATGTTTTAATTATGCAGAGGAAAGAACCTCAGGCGAGGTGACGCTGCCCGTTCTGGCAGGAAGAGTTACGATGGAAACCACTTTCCACGTAATGAACCAAGAAACGACATACAACGTCATTATCGGACGCCCATGGATACATACCACGAGGGTCGTCCCCTCCAGTTTCTATCAAGTGATCAAATTCCCAACCCCATGGGGAGTCCACAGCATACGGGGCGAGCCGCGCACCGCCCAAGAATGCTATAAAATAGCTCAGGATTACAAGCACACCAAGCAACTCAAGGGAGCAAGTGCTGAAGCATAGCAATTAGACCTGTCGAGGACTAAGGTCCACCCGACAGAGAACGCCATCAAAGATCCCGACGACATCGAGGCTAGCAAGGTTACGGTCGAAGACCTCGACCCCGTCCAGCTAAACAACAGCAACACCGCAAAGAAAGCTTACATAGGCCACGGCCTATCAAATCCAGGCCAATACCGTGAATTTTTATCTAACCATGCGGACCTATTCGCTTTTTCCCATGCATATATGTAGTAATTCCACGAGAAATTGCCTCCCACAAACTTAACGTCGACCCATTACACCCGCCGTGCGGCAGGCAAGAAGAAAATTCAACGCCGCCATCAACGAAGCGGTAAGCGAAGAAGTAGACAAGCTGCTGACTAATGACTCCATCAGGGAGTCCAAGTACCCGCAATGGGTCTCCAACGTCGTAATGGTCAAAAAGAAAAACAGAAAGTGGGTGATGTGTGTAGACTTCATCGATCTAAACAAAGCATGTCCAAAAGACTCATTCCCGCTACCCACATCGACCAGCTGATAGACGCAACGGCAGGACATGAGCTGCTAAGCTTCATTGATGCGTATTCCGGCTACAATCAGATCATGATGGCCGAAGAGGATCATGAGAAAACACTTTCATCACGCACTAGGGGACGTACTGCTATAATGTAATGCCTTTCGTGCTTAAGAACGCAGGGGCCACTTACCAAAGGCTGTAGACTGCGATGTTCAAAGAACAACTCGGCAAGGCAATGGAGGTCTACATCGACGACATGTTGGTCAAGTCATCAAAAAAGGAAGACCACCTTACCCACCTGAAAGAAGCCTTCAAAATATTAATGAGGTACGGTATGAAACTGAATGCCGAAAAATGAGCTTTTGGCGTAGCCTCAGGAAAGTTCCTGGGATTTCTGGTATCACAAAGGGGCATCGAAGTCAACCCTGACCAGATCAAGGCCATAGACACCATCCCAGAAATGCTAAGCAGCAAAAAGCAGGTGCAGAAGCTGACGGGTCGAATAGCCGCCCTCTCCAGGTTCATTTCATGTCCTCCGACATGTGCCACAAATTCTTCGGTGTATTAAAGAAAGATCATGGACTGCAGTGGAACGAAGAATGTGTAGAAGCCCTGAAGAACTTGAAAGCATATTTTTCATCACCATCCCTACTGGTGAAAGCCAACCCAGGCGAGTCGCTGTTGATATATTTGGCCGTATCAGAGTCACAGTCAGCGCCGTCCTAGTGCGCGAAAATAAAGGTACACAATCTCCTATTTATTATATTAGCAAAACTTTAGTTGACACCGAAACCCGGTACCCCTACCTTGAGAGGCTAGCATTGGAACTCGTAGTAGCTTCACGAAACCTACGACCATATTTCCAATGTCATCCCATAAGGGTAGTAAGGACCTTCCCTTTAAGGAGCATCCTACACAAACTCGAACTCTCAGGGCGACTCGCTCGATGGGCCGTTGAGATCAGCGAGCATGATATTACGTACCTTCCAAGGATTGCCATCAAGTCGCAAGTCCTAGCTGACTTTATCGCCGACTTCAGCGCGGAAGTCCTGCCAAAGGCAGAACTCGAGACACAACGTGCATCCTCCGAAAACGACCTATGGGTCCTTTATACGGATGGCGCCGCCAATGCATCGGGATCGGGACTGGGACTCGATCTTGAGGTCCCCACAGGTGAAACAATACGCTAGTCCATACGATGCCCGGAAATGACTAACAACGAGGCCGTTATTGCAGGCATGAAACTAGCCACCAAGTGTGGGGCTCGCCGGATTCTCCTCCACTGCGACTCCCAACTTGTGGTAAACAAGATCACTGGGACTTATCAAATCAAAGAACATAGGCTACAAAAGTACCAGTCAGAAATCCACAAACTGATGGCTACGTTCGACGAATGCCGCTTCGAACAAATTCCCAGAGCACGGAACATCGAAGCGGATGACCTGGAAAAGTTGGTTGCCGCCACCAAAAACATCAACAAAGAAAGTGTGGTCACACTCCTCCACTCAACCATTGATTACACCGAGGTACGTTCCTTAAATATGACTTGGGACTGGTGCAACCAGTTCATATCTTTTTTGCAGGAATGAGATACTACCCTCCGATAAAAAAAAAGGCGAAAAAGCTTCGCATACAGGCCGCCCGATACTACGTGATCAACAATGTCCTTTGTAAAAGGATGTTCGGTGGCCCCTTAGCCAAGTGCTTAGGGCCGCAACAAACAAGACCGGTACTCGAGGAAGTGCTCGAAGGCCATTGCGGTGCCACACTTGCAACCACGCCCTTGTGCGATGCATCATTCGCGCCGGCTACTACTGGCCCACCATGAAGAAAGAGGCAGCTGAGTATGTCCGCCGATGCGAGCAATGCCAAAAGTACGCCCCAATTATACACCAACCAGGAGAACCCCCCATTCCGTCACCTCCCCCTGGCCATTCATCAAGTGGGGAATGGATATAGTCGGCCCGCTACCCTCAGGACGAGGAAAGGTACGACTTTTACTTGTTTTAACTGACTATTTCTCCAAGTGGGTGGAAGCAGGTGCGTACGCGCAAATACGCAAACAAGAAGTCATCACCTTCATATGGAGGAACATTATATGTTGTTTCGGCATCCCCAAAGAAATCAGCTGCGACAACGGGCGCCAGTTCATCGGTCAGAAAATGACCGAGTTCTTCGAAAAATGGTGCAACAAAAGGATACTATCCACACCATACCACCCCGCCGCCAACGGCCAAGCGGAATCCTCAAACAAAACAATTCTAAACATACTTAAAAAGAAGCTCGAAGATGCCAAGGGGCTATGACCAGAACTACTACCCGAAGTCTTATGGGCGCACAGAACCACACCCAAGTCAAGCACCGGGGAAACCCCATACTCACTGGTTTATGGAACCGATGCGGTCATACCCGTTGAAGCGGGCGAACCCGGCCAAAGGTATTCACACACCACCGAAACAGAAAACGACATCAGCAGACCCCAAGATCTTGATGAAGCCGAAGAAAGAAGAGAAATTACCCACATCAGGATGGTAGCCCAAAAACAACAAGTCGAAAGATATTACAACAAGAGGGAAAAAATAAGGCCACTCAAAGTAGGGGACTACGTCCTCAAAGCCAAGACATTGGCCTAAAAAGACCCAAGTGAAGGAAAATTGGGCACAAACTAGGATGGACCCTACAAAATCACGGCGGTAGCCGGGAAAGTAGCATTCTAGTTAGAGACAATGGAAGGAAAGACACTCCAAAAAAACTGGAACGTTGCTCACCTCAAATATTTCCACTTCTAAAAAGGTGTCACCTGAGTCGTACTCTTTTTCCCTTACCCGGATTTTGTCCCAATTAGGTTTTCTCGGGAAGGTTTTTAACAAGGCGGCAAAGGGGTCACCTGGAGATGTTTGCAGCACAAGTGCATCATGTTAGCCTCTCTGTGTACTCTCCAAGCCCGGCATGATACAGAGACTGGATTAGTGTCATCTCCAGATGTATAGAAAGGCTACGACCATCTCCAAACGAACGAGAAGGCCACAACCATCTCCAGATGAATAGAAAGGCTACGACCATCTCCAGATGTATTAGTGTCATCTCCAGATGTATAGAAACGCTACGGCCATCTCCAGATGTATAGAAAGGCTACGACCATCTCCCAATGAATGAAAAGGCTACGACCATCTCCTAATGAATGAAAAGGCTACGACCATCTCCAAATAAATGAAAAGGCTACGGCAAGCTACGACCATCTCTAAATAAATGAAAAGGCTACGACCATCTCCAAATGAATGAAAAGGCTATGGCCATCTCCAAATGAATGAAAAGGCTACGGCAATCTCCAAACGAACAAGAAGTCCACGACCATCTCCAAATGAAAGAAAAGGCTACGGCCATCTCCAAACGAATTAAAAGGCTATGACCATCATTTTTACATGGCTAAGGCCATCGTTTTTATAAGGCTACAACCATCATTTTTACATGGCTAAGGCCATCATTTTTATAAAGGCTACGACCATCATTTTACATGGCTAAGGCCATGGTTTTTATAAAGGCTACGACCATCATTTCTACATGGCTAAGACCATCGTTTTTATAAGGCTACGACCACCATTTTTACATGGCTAAGGCCATCGTTTTTATAAAGGCTACGACCATCATTTTTACATGGCTAAGGCCATCGCTTTTATAAGGCTACGACCATCATTTTTACATGGCTAAGGCCATCGCGTTTATAAGGCTATGACCATCATTTATACATGGCTAAGGCCATCTTTTTTATAAAGGTACGACCATCATTTCTACATGGCTAAGGCCATCATTTTTATAAGGCTACGTCCATCATTTTTACATGGCTAAGGCCAACGTTTTTATAAAGGCTACGACCATCATTTTTACATGGCTAAGGCCATCGTTTTTATAAGGCTACGACCATCATTTTTATATGGCTAATGCCATCGCATTATAAGGCTATGGCCATAATTTTTACATGGCTAAGACCATCGTTTTTATATAGCTACGGCTGTCATTTTTACATGGCTAGGGCCATATGTTTAAACGACTAAGGTCGTCGAAAGTTTGCAAGGCTACAACCATTGTTTTACATGGCTATGGCCATAGTTCTTACACAGCTAAGGCCGTCGAGTTTTACACAGCTACGGTGAAAAATACAGTAAAGTACCGAAAAGAATAGAAAAGATTACCTACAACAAAAATCATGTCTTTATCAAAAGGGCCAAACACCCATGATACATAAGTCAGTATTTATAGGCATATTTACAAGGATCCTAAAGTCCTCTACCTATCCTGCCCCGCCTAGCCTTCATGTGGCCCGTCCTCATTTCCAGGAGGTTACGCCTTGGAAATCCAAGAGCTGGATTCCAAACGATAAACGTCTACAGAGTTGGCCCCCTCGTGGGCCAACGATTCAGGACTATAGCCGGTCGCTTCACGAGCGGCTCTAACCAAGTAACGCTGGCTCTCAACTACCGCCGCAAATGCTCGACCAGCCGCCAAAAATTCCTCGAGCACGACCAGCCTGGCCTCCGCATACACCCACATCTCGTGTGCCTCACGAGACATATTACCCTGTGCAAGAGCTCTCTTGAGATCCACGACCTCGGCCTTTTTTGCATCAAGTTCCGTCGTTAAGGCCGCAACCCGAGTGTGTAATTCCGCCGCCTCCTTCGCCACTACACGACCGAGCTGCAATTCTTCATCCTTAGCCTGAATGAGGACCTCCATCTCTTCGACCCGAGCAACAACGACCATGAGCTGTTCATCAACATTCTCCAGCTCATCCACCCTCTTTTTCAACTGTTCCTCGGACTCCACGAGGCCCTCGCAAACCACCCTGAATTTAGGGTCCTGCTTATACATATCGGTCAAGGTCTAGTGCGCCTCGCGCGTCCTGTTGTACTTCTGCACCAGCCTGTTGTATTTGGCCACCTTCTCCTTCTGGCGTCGACCCCTCTATGCCTCTAAGATAAGAGTCTGAAAAAGAAACCAAAAAGTAAGTACAAGGAAAATCACCCTCCACCAATGCAAAAGAAAGATCATCGATCAAGACAAAGGCATACCTGCAAGGCCGCTCCCACCACCCTTTGGGCCAAGTCCTTGTCGCCGAGTTTCGCCAGGGTCGCGCGCTCATCACCGACACACAAAAGTGTCATACTGGTGGCCGCCTCCTCACAATTCTCCAACAAATTAATCACTATGCGACGGGAAGACTGGCCGGTCCTCATCTCCACTTGGTCCAAAGACCCGCCTTCTCTGCCCACATCTTCGGTGGCGACCTTCGAGCCCACCACGTCCACGCTTTCGCTCCTCCTTTCTGTGGCCTCCCTTCTAAGGGCAGATATCCCCGAGCGGATGGCCTCGGCCATAAAGACTGGCCTAGATTCAGGACGGGATGGCTGTACCTTTCCTGCCTGAGTGGCCACAGCCTTGCCGATAAGAATTCGACGCTTCCTCATCTCCAATGTCTCCTCCTCTTCATGGTCCCCCTCCGTAGAATGCAGGACTGGCTTAGATGGAGTCGTTTCGGCTGTGGTCGTCCCTATGGGGGCAACCCCGGAAATGGTCTCAGGAACAGGCGCCGGTATCTCCATAGGTGTCGTTTCAAGTATGACCCCCAGCACTGCCTCAGACGCTAACTCTAGAACCTCCATTGATGCGACCTCTTGTCTCGACGGGGGCGAAAAGCTGCCCCTAGACATACCAACGAGGATCATATCCTCCTCGAGGTTAGATATCGCCCTAGAAGGGACGACCACTGTTTTCTTCTTTTTCTTCTTCTTCTGCGCCTTCTTAGAGGCGTCCCGACCTACCAAAGCATGTATGAGACGGGCAAGAAAATTATGGGGATCCCCGAAGCCATAACAGAAGGAAAAATTAGGCAAGGCCATTACTTGTCGGGACATATAGCCTAAGGAATTTAGGCCAGGAACGACATGCTTCTACAAACGGTATCAACGCTTGCACCCACGACCTAATGTCGTCAACCCTTCAGGGAGGGCGAGCTGTCACTGCATGACAGCAAAGGGAATTTTACGACGGTGAAAACCAGCAAGGTAAGGTTGCCATAGTAAAAGTTATGCACAGTAATACTTACATGCATCGTTCCACACCTCAGGAAACCCTTCACGGTTGGATAAGGTGCTCGGTACGCACATAGAAAAATCTCTACCAAAATTTGCGGTTGACTTTGTCGTCCACTTGCGACACAAAGCTCTTCTTGCCCCGACTACTTAACTGGAGCATCGAGCCTCTCATAAAGCTCGCACCAAACATTTGTAGGAGGTGATGAACGGAAACCTCTTTCCCAGCCTTCGCCGCGTAGGTGGTAAGGACTCTACACACCTTCAACGCGTACGGAGTAAGCTGGATCGGGCACACCCCATACCAACGACAAAGCTCTTCCGCCAAAGCGTAAAACGGGAGGCTATACCCAATTCGAAAGGCGTACTTGTTAAATACAAAGTACCCGGGCATGTGTACATTAGCATAGTTTAGCCCAGCGTGGACCATCTCAACATAATCAGGAGTATTATACAACTTCCTGAGAGCAGCCAACTGAGACGGCATCAGATCACTGTGTTCCCAAGGAGGGAGTTTACACTTGTTCTTAAAGTCCTTCCTTTTATCCATATCCAGTGGGAGTAAGTTAGCCGTTGATAGCGGAATGAGAACTTCCTCAGCCTCCCCATCATCTGAGGATGATGAAGCCCTAGAGGGAGCATCGTCCTTGGTCCTGGTATCATCACGACGACGTTTAGCCATAACGGAAGTTGTAAGAAAAAGGCACTTCTAGTCGCGGGTTCGATTTCTAAGAACGAGAGTTTCAGAAAAGAAAAAGCAACGAGTACTAGGAAAAGATGAGGAAAAGATTGGGGGAATACTCTCTAAAAAAGATCGAAAGATGGATCAAGTTCAACTTTTCCTCTATTTGTAAGAAAGGGTACATGGAAATTGTAAAGGCATAACTCGAAAACCGACGCAAGAAACCCAAAAGTCACGTCATGACCTGAACCATCTCTGGAGCAAAAGTAATGATCACGCACGTGATCGATGACGTCATCTTAAAAAAGAGCCCCAAAAAGGGGGTAATATGTCAATGGCTTAACATCTTCATATATGGGCATACCTTTTCCAGCGGTATCCACATGAACTGCCAAATTTCTAGAAATGTCAAGCACGTATGTCCGTTCATTGAAGACGTCTCTCGACTACGTCCCTAATAAACAGAGGGACTATCTGTATTGGGCAAATTTGGTCCCCTACGTTCCTACGCTATCTACATACGTTCTTAGTAAAGAAAGCGGCCTAATGATGGTCGACTCGAGTAAGGCCGGCCTCAGTTAGTAGTCGGACCGAGTGACATGAGTCACTGCAACATCGCTTCGAGCTCTGACACTCGTACATTGAGGCCACCAACCCTTGTACTTTTTTTTGATTATTTCGAGGAAGGTCCCTTAGTATATAAATGGGATTCCCTTTGTAAAGATTCATGTGTATTTTACTATTGAAAATATACAACACTCTCTCTCTATCTGACTCTCTATCTCTCTCTCTTGTGAAAAGTTTACTACTTGTCTTATTGTTCTTGTATCTCGAATTATTGACACTAATAATCACAGATCTCGGTCATACTATACTCTCTAGTTCATATTACTCTTGATTCCGATTAACCCATATTATTTTTGGTTGTTTTAGAGATACTTAAGTATTTGCATAAATTTTTAGCTAAACACTTCTAATTATGATGTGTTAGAATATGTGAATAGTAGTAAAATAACCCTAATCCAATGTGTATTAGGAGTAGGATAGGTTATGTGTATATATATAGGGTTCATTGCATCATGTTTAACATCAATTATTATTTTTCTCCCGTGCTTTCTCACGTGGTATCAGAGCTACAATGAGAATATTATAGCTGTGCATCATTCCAGCAACTTCTGGGAAGAAAGACTTCGTCGCCGTGCAATTTTCCGGTGACTTAAGAGGCTGTCCGTAACTAAATTACCTTTTTGTTGGTGTTGTGCAAAATCCAAACCACCACAAGGTTCGGAAGAGAATTCCGACCAACCCCAGAAAAAATCACTGGAATAGAACCCCCCACGCGCCACCACGCGCCCGCCGGAGTTCAGCCACCACCGGCGCGTCTGTCCCACGCGCCGCCGCGTGAGACATCTTCCGGCCAGATTTCAAAAAATTCCTTCAGGACAGTCTGATCGTCCTCGAATTTCGAGCCTATCCATATTTTTATTTTTCAATTCCGACATCTTGTATTTTTTCCGGCAGCTACATTGTTTCCAGTTTTTCGGCAGCTACAGTGTTTCCAGTTTCCAGTTTCCAGTTTCTAGTTTTCAGTTTCCAGTTTTCAGTTTTAGTTTCCGGCAGCTACACTGTTTCCAGTATTCCGGCAGCTACAGTGTTTCCAGTTTCCAGTTTTCAGTTTCCATCATATGTTTCAGCGAGTTTTCAGTTGGTTCTTTCTGATTAATTGGTGATAACCCAACGATGTCTTTGAGACTCGATGCTTTCGGGTCTAGAAACCCGGGTTCTGGCAGTTTCGGTGTTATGATTACCTCAGAACCTTTAATGGGAGGTTCAAACTACCTAGCTTGGGCTTCGTCTGTCGAGTTGTGGTGTAAAGGTCAAGGTGTTCAAGATCATCTAATCAAGGAGTCTAGTGAAGGATATGAAAAAGCCAAAGCACATTGGGAGAAGATCGATGCTCAATTATGCAGTATTTTGTGGCGATCTATTGATTCCAAGTTGATGCCCTTGTTTCGTCCATTCCAAACATGTTATTTTGTTTGGGAAAAGGCTCGTACTTTATACACTAATGACATAACTCATTTCTATGATGTGATTTCGCGGATGACAAATTTAAAGAAACAGGAATTAGATATGTCTACTTACTTGGGAGAAGTACAGGCAGTTATGGAGGAATTTGAGACGTTGATGCCAGTTTCTGCTAGCGTTGCAAAGAAGCAAGAGCAACGACAAAAGTTGTTTCTAGTTCTTACTCTTGCTGGGCTTCCTAATGATCTCGACTCAGTACGCGATAAGATTTTGGCTAGTCCGACTGTCCCCACAGTTGATGAATTATTCTCTCGATTACTTCGCCTTGCTGCAGCACCGGGTCACCCAGTGAGCTCATCACAGACACTTGATTCATCTATCCTCGTATCCCAATCAGTGGACAATCGGGCATCTCATACTATGGAGAATAGACGAGGAGGAGGTCGTTTTGGAAGATCTAGACCCAAGTGTTCTTATTGTCATAAACTTGGTCACACTCGTGACATGTGCTATTCTTTACATGGTCGACCACCCAAAAATGCTTATGTTGCTCAGACCGAGACTACAGGTAACCATGGATTTTCTGTATATGAAGGGGAGTATAATGAGTTCCTTAAATATCGAGAAAGTAAGCAGATATCTCCACAAGTAGCCTCTGTTGCTCAGATTGATACTTCTGTTGCTGGTAATTCTTTTCCTTGTGTTTCCCAGTCTAGTCCTCTTGAAAAATGGGTTGTGGACTCAACTGCTTCTGATCATATCTTCGGTAATAAATCCCTTTTGTCAAATATTGCGTATTCACAATTTCTTCCCAACATTACTGTAGCTAATGGGTCTAAAACTAAAGCAGAAGGAGGTGGACAAGCGAATCCTCTACCCACTTTCACTCTAGATTCCGTTCTTTATGCCCTTGGCTGTCCTTTTAATCTTGCATCTGTTAGTCGTTTGACTCGTGCCCTCCATTGCGGTATATATTTTATTGATGATTCTTTTATTATGCAGGACCGAAGTACAGGACAGACGATTGGAACATGACTTGAATCAGAAGGACTCTACTACCTTAACTCACTAACATCCTCCAAGGCCTGTCTAGTTGCAGATCCTCCAGACCTACTTCACAGTCGTTTAGGACATCCTAGCTTGTCCAAGCTTCAGAAACTGGTGCCTAGTTTGTCTAGTTTATCCACATTAGAGTGTGAGTCATGTCAGCTCGGGAAACATACCCGCGCCTCCTTTCCTCGTAGTATTGAGAGTCGTGCAGAGTCTGCTTTTTCTTTAGTTCATTCGGATATATGGGGTCCTCGTAGAGTCAGTTCAACCTTGGGATTTTATTATTTTGTTAGTTTCATTGATGATCATTCAAGATGTACTTGGATTTTCTTAATGAAAGATCGTTCTGAGTTGTTTTCTATATTCCAAAATTTTTGTGCTGAAATTATAAATCAATTTGGTGTTTCTATTCGCACTTTTCGCAGTGATAATGCCTTAGAATATTTATCCTCTAAATTTCAGCAGTTTATGACTTCTCACAGAATTATTCATCAGACCTCTTGTCCTTATACCCCTCAGCAAAATGGGGTTGCAGAGAGAAAGAATAGGCACATTATTGAGACTGCTTGCACACTTCTCATTGAATCTCATATTCCGCTGCGTTTTTGGGGCAATGCAGTTCTCATATCTTGTTATTTGGTTAATCGGATGCCTTCATCCCCCATCCAGAATTCAATTCCGTATGAGGTATTGTTTCCCCAGTCACCCTTATACTGTGTTCCCCCTCGTGTATTTGGGAGCACTTGTTTTGTTCATAACTTAGCCCCCGGAAAGATAAGTTAGCTGCTCGTGCTCTCAAGTGTGTCTTCCTTGGTTATTCTCGTGCCCAGAAGGGCAATCGTTGTTATTCACCTGATCTTCGTAGGCACCTTATGTCAGCCGATGTCACATTTTTTGAGTCTAAACCTTTCTTTACCTATTCTGACCATCTTGATATATCTGAGATTACCTATACTGGCATTTAGGGAGTCTACTATATCTCCTCCTTCACCTTCCGCTACAGCAGTCTTACCCATTCCAACCGTTGGAGAGTCTAGTATGGCTCCTCCTAAACTCCCTGTAACAGACACTCCACTCTTGACATATCATCGTCGTCCTCGCCCAGGATCGGCCCGATTGATTCACGTCCTACACCTGACCCTGCTCCTACTGCGGACTTGTCTCTTCCGATTGCACTTCGGAAAGGTATACGGAACACCCTTAATCCTAATCCCCATTATATCTGTTTAAGTTATCATCGTTTGTCATCACCCTATTATGCTTTTCTATCTTCTTTATCCTCTGTTTCCATCCCTAAGTCTACAGGTGAAGCATTGTCTCATCCAGGGTGGCGACATGCGATGACTGACGAGATGTCTCCTTTACATACGAGTGGTACTTGGGAGCTCTTCCATCTTCCTTCAGGTAAATCTACTGTTGGTTGTCGTTGGGTATATGCAGTCAAGGTTGGTCCATATGGTAAGGTTGATCGTCTTAAGGATCATCTTGTTGCCAAGGTATATACTCAGATATTTGGGCTTGATTACAGTGATACCTTCTCTCCCGTGGCTAAGATAGCATCCGTCCGCCTTTTTCTATCCATGGCTGCTGTTCGCCATTGGCCCCTGTATCAGCTGGACATTAAAAATGCATTTGTACATGGTGACCTTGAGGATGAAGTTTATATGGAGCAACCACCTGGGTTCGTTGCTCAGGGGGAGTCTCGTGGCCTTGTATGTTGTGCCGGTCACTTTATGGTCTAAAGCAATTTCCTCGAGCCTGGTTTGGTAAGTTTAGCACTGTTCTCCAGGACTTTGACATGACTCGGAGTGAAGCTGATCACTCTGTATTCTATCGACATTCTGATTCGAGTCTCTGTATTTATCTGGTGGTCTATGTTGACGACATTGTTATTACTGGCAATGACCAGGATGGTATTACTAAATTGAAGCAACATCTCTTTCAACACTTTCAGACTAAGGATCTGGGCACACTAAAGTATTTTCTAGGTATTAAGGTCGCACAATCTAGCTCAGGTATTGTGATCTCACAACAGAAGTATGCCTTAAATATTCTTGAGGAGACAGGAATGACAGGTTGTAAACCTGTTGACACTCCGATGGATCCGAATTCTAAACTTATTCCAGGACATGGGGAGCCTCTTAACGATCCTGCAAGATATAGGCGGTTAGTTGGTAAATTAAACTATCTTACAGTGACAAGACCTGACATTTCCTTTCCTCTGAGTGTTGTGAGCCAGTTTATGGGTTCTCCGTGTGATAGTCATTGGGATGCAGTTGTTCGCATTCTTCGGTATATAAAATCAACTCCAGGTAAAGGTTTATTGTTTGAGGATCGAGGTCATGAGCAGATCGTTAGATACTCCGATGCTGATTGGGCAGGATCGCCTTCTGATAGACGTTCTACTTCTGGATATTGTGTCTTAGTAGGAGGAAATTTGGTATCTTAGAAAAGCAAGAAACAGAATGTGGTTGCTCGGTCTAGTATAGAAGCAGAATATCGAGCAATGGCTATGGCGACATGTGAGCTAGCTTGGATCACACAGTTGCTCAAAGAGCTGAAATTTGGTGATGTTAGTCAGATGGGACTTGTGTGTGATTATCAAGCTGCTGTTCATATTGCGTCAAATCTAGTGTTTCATGAGAGAACTAAGCACATTAAGATTGACTGTGACTTTATCAGGGAAAAGATACTCTCGGGAGATATTGCTACAAAGTTTGTAATGTCAAATGATCATCTTGCAGACATTTTTACCAAGTCCCTCACTGGTCCTCGTATTAACTACATATGTAACAAGCTCGGTACATATGATTTATATGCACCAGCTTGAGGGGGAGTGTTATAATATGTAAATAGTAGTAAAATAACCCTAATCCAATGTGTATTAGGAGTATGATAAGTTATGTGTATATATATATATGGCTCATTGTATCATATTTAATATCAATTATTATTTTTCTCCCGTGCTTTCTCACATGCAATGCCTTTCTTCATTATAACATTTGATTTATTTATATTTACTTCTGTTTGTGAATAACAGAACTACATCCGAACTGTATATAACACTTGGTATAGATTAGTGGCACATTGCAGTTGGCAAAGATGCAATTTAACTATTGTGCTTTTTCTTCCTTGTGCTTTGATCTTCCAAGAAACATCATCTGACAAATGCCAGACAACACCAACACAAAAACAGTATTCTTTACTCACTACCTTAACCTCTTCAGTTGTGGAATTATTACCAGGCAACCTGTACCATTAAACCAGTTACTATATGAATTCAGCGCAGTGCATTTACTACTTCATACCTTTCTCTGCTTTTTTATTTTATTCCATAAATTGTAGGCTATGTTATAGGCGGTCATAGAATCAGTAAAAATTATTAGTACCAAGCTTTGGTGTTTCTTGAAAAAAGTTTTTACATGTATTACTTTGTTATTTTGGTGGCAATTTTTGTCTCTGAAATTTCACTTGGCCTCTTTATCTTCCATGCTTCTTTCCCTTCACTTTTGGTAACTCTGTGTTGAGTTGTCTCACATCACAGTAGAATTTTACATGTATTACTTTGTTATTTTGGTGGCAATTTTTGTCTCTGAAATTTCACTTGGCCTCTTTATCTTCCATGCTTCTCTCCCTTCACTTTTGGTAACTCTGTGTTGAGTTGTCTCACATTAAAGTAGGATTTGAGATATTTGGTCTCCTTATATGGTCTTGGACAATCCTCACCTCATAAGCTAGCTTTTGGGATTGAGCTAAGCTCAATATCAATTTACCATGGTGCTACTTACAACTCAAGAGAAAACAAAAAATTGGCTAGTACCTGGGCGACATGCCCAACTCTAGCTAGCAAGCAACTCAGACCAACACTTGGCACAATAGCTCTATGGATATTCAATTGTTTGAACCTGCTTGCTAATTTCTCGGGATTGCCTAATTTTGTACAGCTAATTGGAACCGAGGTGGCAGACCAAGGCTCGACCTCGCGTTCCATCGAACCATGGCATGGAGATGGATAGTTAAGCTCATGAATCAACGACCGATCAAGATCGAGACCAGCCATTATCGAGAACAAAGCAGAATGAAGATCGAACGAGATCGAAGGAAGCTTGCGAAGTCGAATAACAGAAAGTCGAGATATCCGCAACCGGGCAAGAATCATGGCGGAAATCCCGGCACGTATCAAGTCGAGACTGGTTATTTAGTCAATCGTGGGATTTCCTTCTGTATTTAGAATTGTACCAAAAGTAGAATTCCACTAATATATAAAAGGGGTTCTAATCATTTTGTAGGGATCATACATTCACGCATAATCAAGCAATATGCTACATTTTTCTCTCTTAAGATTTGTTGTTCAGTTCATACTTTTAAAATAGCATACTCAGTTGGTTCAAGGGCAATTTGGCTCAAGGCCACAGTTGTTCATCACATCATTTGCTTTGTTTTATTGTTAATTTCTAGCATCAATCCTCATATTTATTATTTTGTGCCAAGTGAAATCAAATATCCTTAAAACCACATATAAGTTTAATTGTTATCCAATTTTATAAGTAAATAATTTGTCGCCTAAAGTGAGGCTAATGATAATAGTGATTACCCGGTACAATTTTCGTAATAATATTTTATGCTTTTTCTTTGAAGTGTCTTTGATTCAGGATCATCATGTCAAACTCCGAAGTAGCACCCACAAACAGAAACAATGGCCTTGGTCTTCATGTCAAGAACGAAAACATAGGCGCCCCAGGAAACGGAGTACCTCCGATCAACCCCCGATGGAGCTCCAGCCGTGGACTCAATCGATGTCAGCTCCCATATTGCCATTAATGGGAATTTGGGCGTCGATCCTGATAATAACATCAGCAGAGATGCATGAATGGCTGATCAGAACGCGTAGAGCGGTGAAGAATGCGGGATTATCCTTTGAATGATATTCGAAATGTTGCAGACTTAACGAGCTGCAATAACACAACTCCAAAATCAGAATCGTGCACCAAGCAGGATCGAGCTCGAGTCATCACAAGAAGTTGTTCATTGAACTGAATCGGTGCCAAAGAGATCAAATGGAGGAGAATGGGAAACTAATCCAGCTATCGTAAAGATGCTTAAGGAATTGACAAAATGAATCGAGACAGGGAAAAAAAATATCAAGGAAAATGATAAGTTGAAACTTATAACTCCAAGGTCGACCAAATCCCAAGGGCACCACAGGTATTGAAATGGCTTGATTCCAAAAAGTTTGTCCAAAAACCTTTCCCCCCGAGTGCGAATCCGAAGCCAATCCCTAAGAAGTTCCGTATGCCTGAGATTCCGAAGTATAACGGGACGACAGATCCAAATGAACACGCAGCTCATATACATGCGCCATCAAGGGAAATGACTTGGAAGATGACGAGATTGAATCCGTATTGCTGAAAAACTTGGGGGAGGCTTTATCGAAGGGTGCTATGATATGCTACCATAATTTACCACTTAATTCTATTGTTTCATTTGCTATGCTTGCAGATTCCTTTGTAAAGGCGCACGCCGGAGCCATTAAGGTTACAACAAGAAAGTCAGACCTATTCAATGTAAGGCAAAGAGATGACGAGATGCTCATGGAAATCGTATTTAGGTTCCAAAAGGAGATAATGGATTTGCCACCAATCACCGATGATTGAGTTGTTCAAGCTTTCACTCAAGGTCTTAACGTTCGAAGTTCAGTGGTTTCCCAGCAGTTGAAGTAGAATTTGATCGAATACCCAACTGCCACTTGGGGCGATGTACGAAATCGGTATCAATAGAAGATCATGATCGAGGATGATCAATTGGGGGCTCCTTCTGGGTCCGTTTATCCTAAAAGGCCCTTGGATTGAATCAAGAGAGATATCAGCCGAGAAACCAGGTCAAAAAGAGATCGATATCAACCGTATAATATGGAACGTAAAGACAACGGGTCTAGGCAAAATTCTGCACGAATGAGAGGGAAAATGATCGAGGTCAAAGTTCACAGGGACTTGGTACTGAGGAAGGTCACATTAAAAAACTAAAATCGAAATGAAGGTATAAACCCATTTCAATTCTTTCTATTTTTCGACTAACACTTGCAGGTTATCGATAAGGTGCGGCACAAAGATTTGGATCTTAAAGCACGTGTTACACTCTTTTTCCCTTGATCCGTTTTTGTCATGAATTTATTTTTTTGCAAGGTTTTTAATGAGGCAACATCGGATCATGCTAACTTAGAATCGAAGGCCGACCACGAATCGTTGTCAAAAACAACATCCGAGGTTCTTTACAATAAACCTCGAATACTGGGAGGCATTCCTTTAGATGTCAACTTTGTTGCGAGGAAATTACGTCATAATAATGGGGTCCCGATAGGTCCAAGCGGTCGAACGAACCGTGCCCACATAGGTTGTTCGAGCCCTGGCTCAAAACATGTATGTATGTGTAATCATTTTTCTTCAGAATAAAGAGAAGTATTTTTCCTTGCAATTATCTCATGTCTTAGAAATTTTTTTTTTACTTTATCATTTCATACTCTTGATCTGTTATGTAAATAGGTTCAAGGGCTGATCCTAAATAGAATTCGGATAATTACTCCTATGCTCGGGGATTGCCTTCTGAAAAATAAACAAGATCGAATCATTTAAACTTCGAGATCACAAGACCTTTTAGGCAACTCTGGATTTTAATAGGCTACGACTACCCCACTTGGGGACTGGCACTTCAGGAAAGCTCGCAGTAAAATGAGAACATAAGCCGAAGGATTGAACTAAAAAGGTTGCGATCAAATTAACACGGCTTGGAGGTGTCCGAATTTCGTAACAAAACATGCCTTCGAATTCTTTCATAAACCAGCTAAAAGGGCTACCTTTCGGTGAAATCATAAAAGGCTTCAATAACATCAAGCCTCGAAAACTCGAAAGAGCACAAAATTGCCCGAATTCTCAAACGGTTCCTTATTTCATGCTAAGGAATTACAACCTTAGCGAACATGAATGACAAAGCAAAGGGAAAAATTCTTAAAAATCGAAAAGGGTAGAAAACCTTATATATGTTAAAACGATTGTTCTACAAATGCCTGATTGGCCAAATACAAAGGCCTAAGGGCTAGTCCTACTTCAAGTTCTAGATATCGCCCTTACTTGACTACTAAGCTTAAGGGCTATCTTAGCCCGAGTTCGAGCAAATTCTCACTCGGGGACTACTTTTCAAGCCCAAGGGCTACCTTATCTCGACTTTGAGCAAGTCCTCACTCAACCATAAAACCTAAGGGTTAACTTCATTTCGAGTTCGAGCAAATACTCACTCAATGGTTAAGCGTAAGAACTACTCAAAATCAAGTTCAAATTGTCATTTGGGGTCCATGATAAGAAACGGTCGAGGGCAGTACTTATTATTTGTCTGTGCCATCTCAAACTTCGGACCTTCAAAAACAAAATTCATAATTTTATGTTAAAGTTCTTTGACCCATGAAAATAGATAACGATTCAGAAGCCATGGAAGGGAATAAGTTTTTTATATTCATCAAAACATTTTTACAAGGGTAACACGACCCAATGAAAGTTCTTTACAAAAGGCCAAAACAACCTTGACAGAAATACAAAAACTAACTAAAGAGCCTAAGTGTCCTGGTCATCTTCAGGAGCGACATCCCCATCCTTGGTGTCTTCTGCACTTTCAGGCCCGCTCAAGCTTTATCGTCAGGATAGGCTAATTTCTCAGCTTCAGCTTCATGCTTCTTGGCATTCTCGATCTCGATTGAAAGATCGAAACACCTAGCTAGATTTCCTCAAGGAGACCCTCAGAGATTGAATTTTAAAATGCTCAACGATCCTCTCTGCTCGAATCTGAGCGACCTCAGCAACTTACTTTGCTCGGGCCTGAGCAGCTTCGACATCAGCCTGGTATATAGCTACCACAGCATCAACATCAGCTTTGGTTTTCTTGACCTCCTATTTGGCCTTTTCAAGCTCCGTGACCAGCTTCACCCGAATAGAATATGCTGAACCCAACTTGGACTGGAGATCCTCGATTTTCTTTGCTAGTGACAAGGTATTCTTTTTCGTACTTTGAAGTTGGATTTCAGCCGAGGCCAGCTGGGCCCGGCAGTCTCCTTTTCTGAGGCGAAGCGATCCATGTTCTTTTTCCATACTTCGGCCTCAGTCTTTACATTCTCTACCTCTTCGCGGAGCTGCCCGATTATGTCAATCTTTTGGTGGACCTACGGGTTCAGATCATTAGTCACAATACTCAATTTGTCTTCAGTAACTCCAAAGATTCTGTTTACCTGCTCGACCATATCGTCATGTTTTTTGGGTCTCCTCTTAATCAACTCGAAGGATCTTAAGCTCCATTTCTCTTTGCTCGCTAAGAAGTTTGAAGGTATCCTTCTCCTCGGTGAGCCCCGGGATCTCGGCCTCATATCGATTCAGCTCCTCTCGTGATCAGAGGAAGGCTTCATGATGAAACACTAAAGCCTGCAAAACACGAAAAATGAATTTATATAAAATAGCATAAGTACAGAACCTGAAATTATCAATTACTAAAGGGATGTACTTATGCTATTTTATATAATTTCCACTTATCCATCTTGGTAAAGGGCTCAGTCTCCACTTATCCATCTTAGCATGGTTCTTTTGGGTTACCAAACATCGAAGGTATCTAGCCACCCCTATAGGGGCAGAAAGGACCCAAACATCCTGCAGGACCAAGATGACAAATTAATTGCTTACGCTCGGGATCAACATTTGGGGCTGGAAACAGAGTAGTCAATTTAAGGCTTGAGGAAGCCTCGCTCGAGCTCTTCTTCGGTATCTCCAAATCACCTAGACTGGTGACATTTTCTACCCCAATAAAATAACAATGGAAAAGATCTTCCTCTCCGTGGGCTCCTTCCTTATGACAAGTCTCCACAGCCTGAGCCTCGCGAATCATCGAATCATAACTGAAGGAAACAAGGGGGAGTCCCTGATATCTATCGTCGCAAGCGGGTCCTTTTTTTTGGTATACCCCCGTCTTAGGGAGCCTCGAGCCGGGGTTGTATGCCAATGTTCACCGCCTCTTCAAAAGTCTCTTTTCCGTGAGAGAAAACATTTTCACTTCCTCTTGGGTCGGGGACTAGGACCGAAGTCTTCTCCTCGACCTCATTAATCCTAGGTGGAGCAATATCAATGCCCACCGGTTTTAGGTTCTCCGAACATCGGTGTTAGCTTGAACACGGGTCACCAACCCCGAATCATCTTCATTCTCTTCTTCTTCTTCTTCTTCTTCATCTTCTTCGAGCTCCTCCAGTAGCTGATAGACCGTGTTCATTGTTAAATGGATGACATCCTTCTTAGGTTTACGAGTTTTCTTTTTTGGGCTTCTGCCCCTCAGGTTTCGCAGAATTTGAAGTCCTCTTCCTCTTCTTCTCCCCCACCGGCTTCGAAGAAGATGCTGGATGAAGAATTTCTTCATCACCGGACGGAGGCATCATCATCACCTCCTTCCCAAGGCCTACAAAAGAAGATGTTGGCCCAAGTTCAGGTGAAGATTTGAAGAATGACAAATGAACTCAGTCATGGACCAGGTCCATCATATGAGGCACAGTGTTTATCAACTTAGATATGTGAGGTAAACGTGAAGGAGATAAGTCTCAGTGATCAAGCAACAATATCTCCTGAACTAACCGAAAATGTTGCATATTGGATAATGATAGAAAGTCTCCTCATGAGAAGAGGAAACAATTCGGATAAAGGATAGGGTTGGAGTTTATATTGTTTAAGGACTCAACTTCGATGGAAGATCATCAATTGATACATGCATTGCACATATGCAGAAGTTAACTAAATTGAGAGCAAAAGAGCAAGGAAATTTTGCAAGCAATTTTACGTGAGATCTAAGTGTGCACGCACTCCTGAAGCTACTTGAATGATATAGAAGAACCAGTTCCATTGTGTTTATTCTTATTCTAGTTCAATTGTAGTAGGTGGTTTAAAGTTGTAACTTTTCAGCTTTTATAGAAGCACTTGTAATAGGTACTTTGAGTGTTCAAGTTATAGGCTAACTTGAAGGTGTTGCAACAATTGAGGTTGTGTGCTACACAGGGATTAAAAATAATTCTTAGGTTTACAAAGAATTTTATAAATGTTGTTTTGGCTCAGTGATTTTAGTGGATGTTTGGGAATATCCTACGGAGTAGTAGGTCGTGATTTTTTTTACCTTTTGATCCGGGTGTTTTTCACGTAAAATTTTTTGTGTTCTTTATTTTATGTACTTTTAATTCCGCAACAGTAGTAGTTAGAACACCTAGAAGAATCAGGTTCTTCTAGATCGAAAAATTGGGTACCACGCAAATCATCCCCCTTTGTGTGGTATTGACGTTTAGAACATCAATTGGTATCAAAGCGATTTATCCTTGAAGAGGCTAACACCTTGGGAAAATATCAACATGAGTGCACCACCTGGTAACTGGGAAGGGAAATCCATTTCCAGGCCTCCACTGTTCAATGGACAGTACTACTATTGGTGGAAGAACTGGATGAAAGATCACATCATAGGAGATGACTATGAACTCTGGGACATAGTCACTGATGGTCCTTTGGAAACTACAATGAAAACTGAGGAAGGAGTGGATGTGCCAAATACAAGGGCTGACTGCACTGCTGAAGACCTGAAAAAGTGAAAGAAAAATGCTAAGGCCAAGAAATGGCTTGTATGTGGACTAGGTCCAGATGAGTACAGTAGGAACCAAAGTTGTACTACTGCTAAAGAGATGTGTGGCACTTTGCAAGTGGCTCATGAAGGAACACTTCAAGTGAAAATATCCAGAGGAACACTGTTGTATTCTCAATATGAGAATTTTACTATGAAGGAAGGAGAAACTATCCAAGAGATGTATACTAGGTTCACTACACTGACAAATGAACTTATGTCTCTTGGAAGTATTATTCTTGAAGAAGACAAGGTTGAGAAAATCCTAACAAGGGTTCTGCCAGTCTTTTCGGAAAACAAAATCACTGCCATTCAGAAATCCAAGAATATGGCTACTCTCAGACTGGATGAACTGATTGGAAATCTTACTGCTTATGAACTGAGAAGGCAAACCATGAAGATGGATACACCA
The DNA here is from genome assembly GCA_034376525.1 of Nicotiana benthamiana. Lineage (NCBI taxonomy): Eukaryota > Viridiplantae > Streptophyta > Magnoliopsida > Solanales > Solanaceae > Nicotiana > Nicotiana benthamiana. The sequence continues at coordinate 108,160,722 of CM067334.1, read as the reverse complement.
TAGAAGGAGAGAAGCCTAGCTCTCAGAATTGCGGAAGGTTCATATCTGGAAGATGATGAGATGGCTATGATCACTAGAGATTTCAAAAAGTAACTGATGAGAGGAAAGAGTTCTTTAAGAGGTACAACCTTCAACAAGTCAAGAGCTCATGAGAAACATACCAATGAGGGTTGCTACTAGTGTGGTAAGACTGATTACATGATCAAGAACTGCCCTCAATGGAAAATTGAGTGGAAGAAAGAAAAGGGCTGATGAAGGAACAAGAAGAAGAAACAGGTTTAACCAAAAAAATGAACAAAGGTTCAACCAAGGCTATGGTTTCTTCTTGGCGAGAAACCTCAGATAAAGACTCAGAAGATGAAGTTGAAGAAGAGCAAGCACTGATGGCCATCAGAGAATCAGATGACAAACAAGAGGTAAATATCCTTCATATGAAAGACAAGATTAAATTTTTTTCTAAAGAAATGTTGGTTGAGCTATTTCTAGACTTCATTGATAAGTCTGAGATAATTAATAACGAGAAGGAAGTTCTGTCTAGGGAATGTGTGATCCTAAAAGCAAAATACAAAAGTTTTGAGTCTAAGGCTAATGAGAATGATAACACAAATGCTGAGTTAAAGAACCAGGTTCTTGAACTTGATAGCAGTATCCTAGAACTAAGGGCTGAAAACTTAAAACTGAAACTAGGAACAGGAAAGAAGAAAGTTGATCACACATATCTCACTCTAAAAGAAAATTTGGGAAAACACAAAGATGAATTGCATAAGAAAGATGAATTCATCAAAGTCCTAAAGGAATATCTAGGAAAGGTGAAACAGGAACTAGACAAAACTTGCAAGTGGAACAAGGCTTCTGATGCACTCTCTTGGTTGCAAGACCATCATAGTAGCAACAAAAGAGGACTTGGCTATGGGACTCAAGCTCCAAACTGGGTCCCTAAAAGCTAGTACTTCACACTTCCTGAAAATAAAATCTGCACACATTGTGGCAAGACTGGCCATTACAAAAATGAATGTAATGCAAAAGAAAATGCCAGTCAAAAGAACAAAGCCTTTGTTTAAGAGAAAAACAAGTTGCCTGGGTGGGCAAGAAGGAATTTGATTCATTATTTTGCCTATATAAAGGGACCTAAACTAGTTTGCGTTCCTAAGACTAACCCCTGATTTCTTTTTGCATGTCCAAGTGAATGTGATGAGCCAAATATGGTATATGGATAGTGGCTTCTCAAAACATATGACTTGGAACAAGGACCAGTTCCTTTCACATAAGGACTTAAAAGGAGGTAATATCTCCTTTGGTAATGGAAAGAAAGGTGAGATCATTAGGGTTGGAAATGTGGGCAAAAGAGATTCTCATTGCATAGAGAATGTCTACCTGATAGATGGCTTGAAATATAGCCTAATAAGTGTGTCACAATTGTGTGACAGAGGTAATCTTGTAGCTTTTACCTCCACCAAATGCTTTGTGATTAACCTTACCACTGACAAGATTGTCTTGCAGGGAAAAAGAGTTAACAATACATTGTAGATTTGTCTACTCTCTTAGAAAATGAACTCACTTGTTTAAGTGTGTTTACTAATGATCACCTCCTGTGGCACAAAAGACTTGGTCATGCAAGTCTAAATCATCTTAGCAAATAGTCTAGAAAGGCTTGGTGATAGGGTTATCTAATATCAAGTTCAAGGAATACAGTTTGTGAGGCATGTGCAAGGGGTAAGCATGTAAGATCATCCTTCAAAAGCAAGAAAATGGTAAGTACAACCAAGTCACTAGAATTGGTCCATATGGATCTATGTGGTTCAATGAGAACCATGAGCAGAGGTGGAAAGAAATATATAATGGTGCTTGTTGATGATTATTATAGATTTACACGGGTTCTATTTCTAACTCCAAAGATGAAGCATTTGACATGTTTACTGCATTTGTTATAAAAACTTAGAAACAATTAGGAAATCAACTTACATCCATTAGGCTTGATCATGGAACTGAATTTGAAAATTTCAAGTTTGATGAATTCTGTGATGATAATGGTATAGATCATAATTTCTTAGCTCCTAGGACCGCTCAACAAAATGGAGTAGTTGAAAGGAAGAATAGAACTCTTGAGGACATTGCTAGAACCATGCTTCTTTCTAGTAAATTGCCTCACAGCTTATGGGCAGAGGCTGTAAACACTGTTACATAATCAATAAATCCATGACCAGATCTCTGGTAGAGAAAACTCCCTATGAGTTACTTAAAGGGAGAAAACCAAACATATCCCATCTTAGGGCATTTGGTTACAAGTGCTATGTGTACAATAATGGAAAAGACTCCCTAGGTAAGTTTGATCCCAGAAGTGATGAGGAAGTGTTCTTGGGATATTCTTCACATATCAAAGCATATAAAGTGTTTAATAAAAGAACTCTGTGTGCAGAAGAAAGTGTTTATGTAGTATTTGATGAAACTAACATTCTTTCCAAGAGACAGGAACATGAAGATGAAGCTATTGGATTGGTAAAGGAATTGACTGAATCCCCAGCACAAGTCAGAGTGACATCAAAAGAAGGAACAGGTGATGAAAAGTTCCTTCAAATAAGGGAAACCTGACAGAGGGAACTAATCAAGGAGAAATTGATTCAAACCCCCTAAAGGAACCTGTTCCTCATCAACAAAACATGGGAGAGACATCTAGCAGAAACCAGTTGGTTGTGAAACCTTACAAGTATCAAAGTTTTCATCCCATTGAGAACATTATCACTGATCGAACATCTGGAGTCAAAACTAGATCACAACTAAAGAATCTGTGTGCTTTTGATGCTTTCCTATCTCTTGTTGAACCTAAAAATATTGGTGAGGTTTTGCAGGATGCAGATTGGGTGAATGCAATGCAGGATGAACTCAACCAATTTGAAAGAAGTCAAGTTTGGCATCTAGTTCCAAGACTCAAGGACAGAACAGTCATTGGTACAAAATGGTTCTTCAGAAACAAACTTGATGAAGATGGAACAGTTACAAGAAACAAAGCAAGAGTGGTGGTACAAGGATACAACCAAGAGGAGGTCATAGACTATGATGAGACATTTTCTCCAGTTGTAAGACTAGAGACAATCAGACTCCTCATAACCTTTACAGCACACATGAAATTCACTCTTCATCAGATGGATGTCAAAAGTGCCTTACTGAATGGTTACCTAAAGGAAGAAGTGTTTGTGAAACAACCTCCAGGGTTGAGAGCAATGAATGTCCTGAGCAGGTGTACAAGTTAGACAAAGCTCTTTATGGGCTTAAGCAGGCCCCAAAAGCTTGGTATGAACGACTATCCAAATTCCTACTAGAGCATGGTTACAAAAGAGGTAAAATTGACAGTACCTTGTTCTTGAGGGAAAAGGGTAATAATCTCCTTGTTGTGCAAATTTATGTGGATGACATTATATTTGGGGATACTACGGATAGGCTGAGTAAAGACTCTGCAATAATAATGGGGAGTGAGTTTGAAATGAGCATGATGGGTGGGCTTAACTTCTTTATTGGCTTGCAGATCAAACAAAGTCCAAATGGAACCGTGATCCATCACAAGAAGTATATAAAAGAGCTAATCAAAAAGTTTAAAATGGAGGATTTTAAAGAAATAGACACACCCATTGCAACTGCCACTAAATTAGATATTGATGAACCTGGTTCATCAATAGAGCAAAAGTTGTATAGGGGTATGATTGGTTGACTCTTGTATCTTACTGCAAGAAGACCTGACATTATTTTCAGTGTAGGGCTTTGTGCTCGTTTTCAGGCAAATCCAAAAGAGTCCCACTTGATTGCTATCAAGAGGATACTGAGATATCTGAAAGGCACTACTGATCTGTATCTTTGGTATCTTAAAGATAGTAATTTTGATCTAGTTTTGATGTCGATTATGCAGGTTTCTTGGTGGATAGGAAAAGCACCTCATGTATGTCACACTTTCTTGGTTCATGTCTTGTGTCATGGGCTACCAAAAAGCAAAACTTTGTGGCCCTATCTACTACTGAAGCTGAGTATGTTGTTGCTGCTTCTTGTTGTGCTCAATTGCTATGCATCAAACAACAACAGGTAGAGTTTGGAATTAAAGTGGGATGTATTCCAAAATTCTATGATAACACTAGTGCTATAAGTATGACAAAGAACATGTTCATCATAAGAGGACTAAACACATAGATGTTAGACACCACTTCTTAAAACATAACTATGAGAAATGATTGATTTCAATAGAATTATGTGCTACTGATAAACAAATAGATGACATTTTAACTAAAGCACCGAGTAGAGAAAACTTTGAGAGGAACCGGTTGGAATTAGGGATTATTAAGATCACCTAATAGGTCCAGTTCAGAATGCACAATGAAAAAAAATGAAAAATAAATTTGAAAAAAAATTTATTTATTTTGGTTAGGAGTTCTAACTTTGTGTAAATATCTAGATCAATTCTTACTCAGTTTCATACTTTAATTAGTATACTCATGCGACATTTGTATATATGTGATTCACTGATCCCTTACAAAGTTTCTTCAATTTTCGCATTTGAGGCATGTTCAAGAGAGTTCTATATGAAGAACCTGATTCATCAGTATGTGTTCATATGAAAAGCTCAGGTATGTTTTCTGTACTTTGCACAATTAGAAAGATTAATTTTCCAATCATGAGCAGAAGTCCTACATTCGTCAAATTCCAAGGAATTCTATCTGTTGAGCATTGAGCCAGTTTCGTTCCCCTAGAACTTTAAAAACTGGGATTTTTGCCTAAAATCTAGCGGTGCCTAATAATCACTAAGAGACCGAAATTACACCTTGATTAGACTTCTAATTGACCTTTGAAAAATCTTCCGTTACAACATTTAAGTCTAATTACCTTTAAATATACCACACCTCTCCTTCATTTGTCCATAACAGTCAAAGCTATTCTCAAAGTTCTGATAACCCTTCTTCTCTTAAAAATTCCCAAATTTTTTCAAGAAACAATCCACCATGACTTATCCCCAAGATAATCCTGGCACTCTACCACCAATATCCCCTTCCAATACATCCTCATCTACACACTCTAGTGAAACCCCAAAATCTAGGTTTCATAGGCAGAAAATGCTGGCTAGAGAAAATGTTGCTTTTGGAGCTTTAAGGAAAGCTCTAAGTGAGAAATTGAAGGCTAGCCAAAAGAAGGAAATTCATGCTCAAGAATCTGACTCAAGATCTGAATCTGATGATTTTATTTCTGCCAGCGAAGGTGAAGAACATGGGTCTTCTGACATTGACAAAATTCAAGAAACACCTGGTGAGGTAAGTTCTTGTGTGGTATTCTCTAATGTGGTTGAAATTATATAAAATGGGTTTGTCTTGGTTGGTCTTGTCAAAGATGTAAAGGGGCCTAAATCTAGTAGAAGTGGTGGTAAAAAGAAATAAAGAGAGAGAGAGAGAGAGAGAGAGAGAGAGAGAGAGAAAGTGGTGATGAGAGGGGAAATGGGAAAGAAAAAGTTCCGGCTATCTGTGGTGGTGTTGAAGAAGGTGGCAACAAGTCAAGGGGAAGTGGTTCTGGGGAGACGGCTGAAGGGCTTGTTCATCTAAGCAAGCAACAAGATGAACCTGGTTCATCTGCTGAAGAAACACTAGCTGATAGTCTGAGGAGGGTTGGGGCCAGTTATGGTCCAAAGAAGCACAAAGCTTCCACACAAAAGGCTCCAACTACTTCCTAGCCAACAAAGAAAAGCAAAATAACATCCCCATAACCCACTGTATCTTCAATACCCAAGGGAAGAGCCACTAGAAGCAGAGTCAAACAAAGTGAAGCTGAGTTACAGAAAGCTCTGGAAGAGAGCAAGAAGAAGAATAAAGAGAAGGGAAAAACAAAGGTTGTGGAGAGTTCTGAGGTTGTAGAAGAAGATAAAGAGGAGATGTGACTGGTCCATCAAGAAAGAGGAACAACTGTGGAGGTTCCTGCACCAAAACCAAAAAGGTCCAAGGCTTCTTCCAATAAGTCTTTCTCTGAACCTATATTTGCTGAACCACCTTTTGCCAAAAGAACCAGATCTGCATTGAAAGGAAAGCAGGTAAAAATTACTGAAGAAGAAGAAGAATAGAGTGAAGAAGAAGAAGAAGAAGGGGAAGATCTGGAAAGGAACAAGATAGGTTTTCCGTCTTTGGCAGGAGAATTTTTTTGAAAGGTAGACTGTTGAGAGACCTGTATGATCTAGGAATGAGAAGACTGGTGGATGCTCCAGCTGCACAAAGTTGGAAGGACATGGTCCTTGAAATGGATGGGAGGTTGTCTAGAAATGAATTGATTGAGTTTATGGACAATGCCACAGTGAAAATGGGATAGTCACCAGCCTGATGAAAGGAGTAAAGGTGCAGTTTGATGCAATAAACTGGATGAGATTCTAGACATACCTAGTGAGAAGTATGATGATTATATAAGGCAAAGGTGGCCGTGTCTAGATTCTCTCCATACTGCTCTTCAAATCACTAGGAATTTTTGTGATGCTGCAACTGCTGAAGATATGCCTAAAGCTAGGTGTGTGCAGAAAAGTGAGATGAGGCCTGAGCACAAGGTCTTGTTTGAATTTGTGAACAAGTGCCTACTGCCCAGACATGATAGGAGACACACTGCCAACTACATAGACCTAGTTCTTATAGAGTGTCTTGTGAGAGGACAAAAAATCAACTGGCCTGCTTTTATTGTCAAATTACTGGACAAGGTCATAAATGGCTCCAAGGCTCATGCCACTCCATATGGGTTCATATTGACTATTGTTCTGGACAGGCTGAATGTGCCTTTGAAGAAGTGGTAGATGGCATCAAGCAAGGAACACTTTGGCATTAATACTCTTTTGGCTTGTGACTATCTAGTCAATGCCACCCCAGTTGAACCCGGTTCATCTCTGAAAATACCTGGAATAGCAAGGTTAGGGCTTTGGTTCAAGAGTGTGGAACTAAGGATGTTGAAATTGATAGGCTCCAGGCTCGTGTTGCTGGTTGGAAACTGAGAGAGATGGCCTTAGAGATGAGCTATCAAAAGAAAAGGAGAAGAGTGATGGGTTGCTTCAGAATATGCTCAACCTCCTCCAAACCCAGCCCTCTAGTTCCTTCAAGCCTTAGGATGTCCAGTTCTTGTCTTCTGAACCAGTCTAGTACCCCAGTGACCTAGATTAGGGACTTTTTGTTTTTGTTTTTTTTGCTTATGTTTTGGAAGTTTTTCTTTCTTTTTGTGGTTTGTTGGTTGAAACATATTTTATCAATGACAGCTGTTGTTTCTCTTGTTCTATGACGATTCTGATCTTAATAATTTGAATATGTTTGTTGGTTATTGATGATTTAATCCACGTTTTCACTTGCAGTTGCCAAAGTGGCCATGAGTAATTAATAAAATCTGGGATTCACAATGTGTGCAACTTTTCGATGATGCCAAAAGGGGGAACATAGATATTGTGCTTTACTCTTTATTCTGCATAATGTGATATTTATAACCTAATTAAACCTGGTCCTTTATGATAAGTTAAAATTATAAGTTAATGTGTTGATGGCCAAGCTGCATTCCTACAAGCTCTTTGATCAGTAAAAGCACAGAGTTTGTCATCATCAAAAAGGGGAATTTGCTGGCCCAAGTTCAGGTGAAGTTTTGAAGAATGACAAATTAACTCAGTCATGGACCAGGTCCATCATGTGAGGCACAGTGTTTATCAACCTAGATACGTGAGATACATGTGAAGAAGATAAGTCTCTGTAATCAAGCAAAAATATCTCCTGAACTAATAGAAAAGGTTGCATATTGGATGAGGAGAGAAAGTCTCCTCGTGGGAAGAGGACACAATCCGGATAAAGGATAGGGTTGGAGTTTGTATTGTTCAAGGACTCAACTTCGATAGAAGATCAACAATTGAGTCTCAATCAAACTCCGATTACTAACTCATTAAATAACAGTGATTGTTCTCTTTTACAAGAATTGCACATACGCAGAAGTTAAACTAAATTAAGAGCAAAAGATCAATGCAATTTTGCAAGAAATTTATGTGAGATTTAAGTGTGCACTCCTGAAGCTACTTGAACGAGATAGAAGAACCAGTTCCATTGTGCTTATTCTTATTCTAGTTCAATTGTAGCATGTGGTTTAAAGTTGTACCTTTTCAATTCTCATAGCAGCATTTGAAATAGGTAGTTTAAGTGTTCAAGTTATAGGCTAACTTGAAGGTGTCGCAACAGTTGAGCTGTGTGATACACATGGATTAGAGTTAATCCTTAGGTTTACAAAGTATTTTTGTAAATGCTATTTTGGATCAGTGATTTTAGTGGATGTTTGGAAAAATCCTACAGAGTAGTAGGTCATGGTTTTTTCACCTTTTGAGCCAGGTGTTTTCCACGTAAAAATCTTCGTGCTCTTTATTTTTTGTACTTTTAATTCCGCAACAGTAGTAGTTAGAACACCTAGAAGAACCAGGTTCTTCTAGATCGAAAAATTGGGTACCACGCAAATCACCCCACCTCTTGTGTGGTATTGACGTTTAGAACATCAGAAGAGAAACAAATAAGTTTGGAAAAATGCTTGAACAATGGTCAAATTATTAAGTCAAGGAGAGAAACTTACCATGGCTACTAGCTTCCAGTCGACCCCTCACGCCATGCACGCTCAACGTGGGTTGATTAAGATATTAGACTCCTGATACAGTCCTCCAATTGAAGGACGTCACTGGCATCTAGGAAACAACTGCATCCAGTAAAACATTGATAAGAAAGGATGAAAAGACAAAGATAATAGACAGGAATTATGGACGAAGTAATACTTACGTTTCATATTCCATTTCTCGGGAAATGGCATACTTTCGTCCAGGGTCAAGTATGAGGTCTTCACTTGAACAAATCGGCACGTCCAACCCTGGTCTTTGTCCTTATCTATGATTGAGAAAGGTGCCCTGGTGGCTCAACGTTGAAGCTTTATTAGTCCTCTCAATAGAGTCGGGGCTATATAAGCGTATAAAGTGGTCGAGGGTGAAGGGAAGCCCATCAACTTTGCTTGAGAAGAAAGGAAGTAATATCACCATCCTCTAAAAGGAGGGATGAATATGACCAAGAGTCACCTCGTACTTTTTACAGAAGTCTATGATGATCGGATCCAAGGGACCCAGCGTGAAAGGGTAAGCGTAAATATTTAAGAACCCTTCCACATGACCGGTGATTGCCTCTTCTTGAGCAGGCACCACCACGTGTTTGTTATGCCAGCTGTAATCTTTTTTAACTTGGGAAAGAAGTTTTGCAGTGATTGAGCATATATATCTCGATACCGGCTCGCATCACCCCAGCACCGAAGAAGTCTTTTCAATGTTAAAATCATAGTCGAGAACACACCCTCCTGGGAAAAACTTTTCAGAGTATGGCTCTACCATCGGTTCCTCGCCGATCGACCGTAACGATGAAGTAGTCTTCTTTCGCGGAATGGTTTTAGATGTTTTGGCCATTATAAGTGCAAAAGAATAGAGATTGGAATTTTCTATGAATAACGAGTAGAGAAATTCAAAAATCTGAAGACAGGAAGCTCTGAAGAATGCAAAGAATTATGAAGAGTCGAATGAAAGGGATTGAAAGTAAAGTTTGGGGAAAAGGAGGAAGATATATTTATAGGTTGAAGATGACGATACGGAGCCGGTCGCCAACAATAACTGATAGGCATTTAATGCCTCGACGTCCGAACCTACAGGATGTTTTAGTACCCACTTGTCGCTGATGTCATGATCGCACTCGTTGCTTACGTCATGATAAACTGAGGGGAAGCTCGAAGACTCAATTTGTTTCTTGTCATTATACTCCAAAAAATGAGGAGACTATCTGTATGCAGTAAAAATCGGGATTGCCTAATTTTGTATGGCTAATCGGAATCGAGCTGGCAGACCAAGGCTCGACCCCGTGTTGTATCGAACCATGTCATAGAGATGAGTTGTTAAGCTCATGAATCAATGACCAATCAAGATCGAGACCAGCCATGATCGAGACCAAAGAAGAATGGAGATCGAGCGAGTTCGAAGGAAACCTGCTAAGTCGAATAACAGAAAACCGAGATACCCGCGACCGGAAAAGAATCGTGACAGAAATCCCGACAGGTATCAAGTCGAGACCGGTTATTTAGCCAACCATGGGATTCCCTTCTGTATTTAGAAATGTACAAAAAGTAGAATTCCTCTACTGTATAAAGGGGTTCTAATCATTTTGTAGGCATCATAAATTCATGCATAATCAAGCAATATACTACACTTTTCTCTCTTAAGCCCTATTGTTCAGTTCATAACTTCATACTTTTACAATAGCATACTCAGTTGGTTCAAGGGCGATTTAGCTCTAGGCCGCAGTTGTTCATTACATCGTTTGCTTTGTTCTACTGTTAATTTCTAGCATAAATTCTCATATTTATTATTTTGTGGCAAGTGAAATCACATATTCATAATGTCACTTATAGCTTTAATTTTATCCAATTTTAAGGGTAAACAACTGCGTCTATGAAACAGTTCTTGAATAAGCTGTCTGATGATAACCCCGTGTCCCTCTGTGTATTTTGAAAGCACCTATGATTCCTCACCTCCCACATATGGTATATGCATCTTGCTAGACCCATCTCATACCCTGTAATTGTAGCACTTCTCCCTCTAGCATTTACAATTGCCCAATTTATCTCCTCTTGCCATTGACTTACCTGACTCTGTATGCCTTGCCAACTGAGAAGTTTGTTCCATATAATTGCAGTGTCACATTCAAAGAATATATATGCTTTCATCCCCTGTATTACACAAGAGGCATCTTTGATCAACAACCACACCCCACTTTGCTAGTTTGTCCCTAATAAGTAATCTGCTACTGCTTGTGCTGAAAGATGTCCAATAGTGATGATAGGCAATTATTATGTTTCATTCTTCCTGTTGATTTGCTGGTTATATCAATTAATGACTTCGTGTTGATTAGATTTACTTTAGTTTTATGAGACCAACAAAATAAACATAATTCATTTTGTTTTCTCCTTTCTTGGATAAATTACCGTAGTTGGGATCACACAGCCATGTCGGAAACAAGTGGATTAGAGTTTTTATCATTTCTTTGCCAAGTAAGTTTAAATTTTCGAACACACTGAATACGAACTGCCGTTAAATAAGAAACGTTGAGTTTTTTTACTAACTAGCAAACGAGAAAGAGTACAAAAGCATCATAGATGCTCTCCTTCTATGAAGGGTACAGTTTAGTCCCTAATTGAAAACAATAACAGAAAAGGACAATAACTAAGGATAGCCAATGGCTTATGACATTCACTACCCAAATTGTGGCTGGCACAGATAGATCCAATTAGCAAAGTTTGGTGCAGAAACACCTCCTTCTCCAGCCAATGCAATTTCCGCCGGAGAAGCCTTCATTGCGGCAAACGAGTGCACAGTTGTGGTCGCCGACGCATGGGCCGCGGTAGCCGTGGCTTTGTGAGATGCACACTCTTCCCTCCACTCCTGGGATTGCCATTTCTGCAAATGTATAACATAACGAGTTTAACTTTTTCACACAAACAGAAATCATCAAGGTTACTTCTTAATCCAACTACAAATAACTTTTGATATCAAGAATGGATAAGTAAACTTAGAAGAAGGCAAGTATTGTGATAAAACCAAGTCAACCGTGTAAAAGTTTTTGTCCTTAATTCTAAGTATGGAAAAAGACTTACGTGAGGCAAACACAATGAGAAGCAGGAAGAAAAGCCCAAAAGTTTTTCTCTCCATTTTTCTTATCCTTTTTCAACTTGCTTAATTAAACTCACGACAATGTTTTCAGAAATCTTTCAATGAAGCTGGGCTGATAGAAGACTTCTATAAATAGAGGGATAGGAAGAGTGTGCACATGGAAAGACCAAACTACCCTTCACTGCTTAATACCACCTCTTTGAGTAGATTGTTTTTAAAAAATAAATTTTGAATACTACCACCTCGATAAGATGCACGGATTTTTTTTTAAAATACTACCCCGATAGATGTAAAAGTGTATCATGAATTCGTGCACATAAATGTTTTAGCATTTGTTTTATAAAAAACAAGATTTTCAATTTGTCGATTACAAGTCATGATACACTTTCACCCTGATAAATAATATTCAATTTACTTTTTATTTTTGTTCAAAATAAATATTTAGTTATGTAATTAAGGAAGAATTTAATTTATTTATACAAAATAACCCATATGTGCATATTCCTAAAAAAATTTCTTACTCCTCACATTAAATATTTAATTAGGGGTAATTTAGTTATACTAGGTATTTTTGTATAGAATTTAGTCTTTTCTTAATGTGCGTGCTAAAAGCAAATTGGACACTTATTGTGAATCGGAAAGAGTATTCCCTTTGCAATAATTTATTTTGGTATAAAATAAGTGTATATTTATATAATCAAGGAAAAATTTAATTATTTTTCCAAAATTATCCTTATATACGTATCCCTAAAAAGTCTTTTATTTCTCACATAAAATTATGTTGCAACATTTAATTAAAGGATAGTAGTCACACTAATTATTTTTGTCTAGAAATTAGTATTTTCTTAATGAATGTGCCCAAGTCAAATGGGTCACTTATTATGGACTGAAAGAAGTACTCCATCTGTTCACGTTTATTTATCCACTATTCTAAAAATATATTTTTCACTTTTACTTGTCATCTATATTAAATTAAGATAAAGACAATCTTTCTCTTCCTATTTTATCCTAATCATTTACTACTATTCCTCCTATTTACGGTTCTTTATTATGCATGATGCGACATTCGCATACATTACTGTGTTGCATTTTTGCTAATATTATTTGCTACTTAGTGTTTCTTTTCATTATTTCTTAGCCGATAGTCTATCGAAAACAACTTCTCAATCTCTATGAAGTAGGGGTAAGATCTCCATATACACTACCTTTCCCGGACTTATTTGTGGGATAAACTGGGGTTGTTATTATTGCATACTCATTCCCACTGCTACAGGGAAGCCAATTGCACTATCGACTTGCTAGCTAATTGGAGCTTACATAGGAAATCTTCTACTTTCTTCATGGAAGCTAATACTTTACCTTTGAAGGTGAGAGCTGCTTTGAAGAACGACAGAAGCCAGCTGGTCAACTTCCGAATTAAGACTGCCAAAAAGCCATTCAATGTTGCCTTACCAATTTTGGCTTGTCCTATTGAGAAGGAGTTTTTTTGTTGGATCTTCAGCTATTTATTTCTCTGTTTTGTGCTCCTCAACTTTTAACTAAGGGGCCAATTAACTTACTTTTATCAACCCTTCTTATGTCGAATCCTCCCTTTTTATTGTTTTAATATACAAGTTTAGGTCATGCCTAACCTTTCACCATAATAGTGATACTAAGTGGAAAAAACCCTGCTCATTTCTAAATTATTTTTCGTGACATTTTAAAATGCTATTATTATTATGGATAAAGCTGTAAAGTACATACCTTTTTTTAGAGGAGGGCAAAATAGAAAATGAACAATTAAAAGTGTACGGAAAAAATATTCTATCTATAAATTTAAATGATATATTTCACTTATCGGGAGTGAAACTATACAAAGTTTGAACATTAAAAAGATATTGACATGAAAAAAATTAAAAATTTATAGTATTTTTTATATAATTGAGGTATGTCATAATGGATAATAGGATGACAGTGAAGTAATAAAGGTCTTCACACCCGAGTATTTTTACATTAGTTCATTGTGCTTATTTATTTTTTTCCTATAAATTGGGAAAATTTTAATTTGTATTTCATACGACTGACACTAGTTATATGAGGTAATTTTTTGTTTTACAATTTTATGGACCCACATTTCTATGGACTCAGAAATGTAACATTGGGATCCACAAATTTATGAGATAGAAAAGAAGTCTCATACAACTAATATAAATTGTATGAAACACAAAATAAAACTTCTCCATAAATTGATATTCAAATCTTGAACAGGATCCAAAGATTTACTTGAGTGCGTGTCATTGGCATGTAATGATGTAATCAATGAAATTAACTTTGACCGATTTATTTTCTTATGAAATTAACTTCCACTGATCTATTTTATTATTTTTGTGTAGGAATGTTTACCGTGGAAATGATAATAATAATTAAATTTGTAAATGATATTCTAAAAATATGTAATTTATTATTATATAGTTGTATGAGCAGATGATGCTAAGAATATGAAGTTTAACGATGAAATGCAAGCTAAAACGAGGCAGTAATCAGACCGATGGACTTACTGCCCTAGCTTCAGACTGGTCGATGGAGGGCCTCGGGGTCGATACCTGGGCTAGATCTCGAGGTATCGGGGGTGGTCAGGAATGTGATAACAATTAAGATATGATTAAACAAGGCTCCTTATGGCCAAGACCAAGAAATAAATGAAGAACAAGTAAGAAAGCGATAAAATGTTAAAGTGTCATCGAGCCAGAGAGAACGAGCGGGTTAGAGAGAAAAGAGAGAGAGAGAGATATTGATCTTGTGGAGAAAAAATTGGATCAACATTAGCCGACCCCTTACAAAGTGATGGGAACACCCTTTATATAAGAGGGGAACCGTTATAATACAAAACATGTTAACCGTGAAGGGACGAAGATAGGATGGCTAGATGTGACATCTTGAAAATGGTCCCCGAATAGGCCAACCTTGTCAGGTTAAGCCACGTGCCTTTGGAACTCCTCCTCGCCTGTTGTAGCCCGCTGTATTTGTCGAAATGTGATATCATTTGGACCGATACCTGAGTGATGGTATGTTGTTTTCTATTGTAGACTCGTTTGTCATTTTCCTGGGGGATGGCTGACTACAAAGAAAGTCTCTTAGGCTCTTTGAATCATTCTTGGGAAGTGCGTGGACGTTGCCTTGTTGAAAACCTTATCAGCAAAACCCATTTCAGGATAAAAAACCCGGCCAAAGAAAAAAAGTGCGATGTTTGATCGAGGATATTTTTGGGGTTTTACAACCGGATGCCCTAGCAGTAATACTGCTTAAGCATCGATACATTCCAGTTACTCAGAAGCTATTCGCCCTCCATGCTTCCAAGCTTAGAGGATCCTTTGCCAACTATCCCAAGGATATGGCCCTTCGCAATTCTGGCCCAACTTCCCTTCATTAGGGTTTTTGGTATTGAGAGTAACATTCCTTAGGACCAAGTCTTCGATCCCAAAATATAGGAGATTTGATTTTCTGTTGTAGTATCTTTCGATTTTCTGCTTCTGGGCAGCCATCCGAACCAGCGAGGCTTCCCGTCTTTCATCGAGTAGCTCGAGGGACGTTGCCATGGATTCATTGTTCAACCTATCATTAGTGTGCCGGAGTATGCCGCTTGGTTCCCCGACCTCCACTAATATCAGTGCTTCGGCGCCATATACTAGGGAGAAGGGTGCTTCCCCGGTGCTCGATTTTGGAGTTATCTGATATGCCCACAGCACCTCTGGCAGTGTTTCTCTCCATTTTCCTTTGGTTCTCTCCAATTTATTTTTCAAGTTCTGAATGATGGTTTTATTCGTAGATTCGGCCTGGCCGTTCGCACATGGGTGGTATGGTGTCGACAGGATTCTCTTGATTTTATTGTCTTCAAGTAACTGCGTTACCTTTCTTCTGAGAACTGCCTCCCGTTGTCGCATGTTATTCCAAACGGGATCCTAAACCAGCATACGATTTGTTCCCATATGAAAGTGATGACTTTCTTCTCTCTTATTTTCTCGAAATCCTGCGCTTCCACCCATTTTGAGAAGTAATTAGTCATCAATAGAATGAATCTAGCCTTACCTAGCATCGTCGGCAAAGGCCGACGATGTCCATTCCCCATTTCATGAATGGCCATGCTGATAAAAAGGAATGTAGTTCTTCGCTGGGCTGGTGGATCATGGGAGCAAACCTCTGACACTTGTCACATTTTCGGACGAATTCCCTGGCATCTTTTTCCATGATGTCCCAATAGTAGCCTGCTCTGATCGCCTTTTGGACTAAGGAGTCGGCCATGGAGTTATTTTTGCAGGTGCATTCGTGAATCTCTCGGAGCACATAATTTGTGTCTCCTGGTCCCAAGCATACCGCTAGGGCGTCATCAGAAGTTCTCCTGTACAGAGCCCTATTTTCTTCGAGTGAGAATCAGACCTCTTTGGTTCGCAGGGCCCCCGTTTCTTTTGGATCTACGGGTAGCTTCCCGTCCTTCAGATAAACGATGTATTTGTTTCTCCAATCCCATGTCAGGCTAGTGGAGTTAATTTTCGCGTGACCTCCTCGACCACAAATTTGAATAGTTGGATGACAGATCCGGGGAGCAGGTCTTCTTCTTCAGTAGAAGATTCCAGGTTTACGAGGGCTTCGGCCTCACTGTTCTGCTCTCGGGGTACATGGACTAAGGTCCATTCTTTGAAGCGATGTAATATGATTTGAATTTTGTCCAAATACCTTTACACTCTGTCCTCTCGGGCTTTGTAGCTTCCGTTCACTTGGCTTACCACGAGGAGCGAATCACATTTTGCCTCGACAGTCTCGGGTCCCTAACTTTTGGCCAACTCTTAACCTACAATCATAGCCTTATACTCAACTTTATTGTTAGTTAGCTTTGTAGTTTTCATGGATTGTCTGATTATGCCGCCGACGGTCATCTTTTGGACTATACAAGGTCCAGATTCTCATATGTTTGCAGAACCATCTGTGAATAGGGTCCAGACCCTAGAGGACATGCCTGATTTTAATAGAAGTTCCTTCTCTATCTCGTGCACGATGGATGGCAAGAAATCGGCCATAGAATCTGCCAGGATTTGGGACTTGATGGCCGTCCAAGGTTGATACTTGATATATTACCCTCCGAGTTCAATGCCCCATTGGCCACTCGATCTGATAACTTAGGTTTATGCAGTACGCTCCGGAGGGGATAAGTTGACAGGATGCATATACGCTGGCACTTAAAGTAAGACTTCAGCTTGCGCGAGGCGCTTATCAGTGCGAGAACAATTTTTTCCAGATGGGGGTACCGATTTTAAGCGTCTCCCAAGGTTCTTCTTACATAATAAACAGGAAATTGCGTACCTTTCTCTTCTCTAACTAGTACACTACTTACCGCTATTTCGGACACGACCATGTATAGATATAACATTTCATCCTCCTTGGGTGTGTGCAGCAAAGGCGGGTTAGACATGTACCATTTTAGTTCTTCTAGGGCGTGTTGGCATTCTGGAGTCCATTAGAAGTTTCTCTTTCTTTTTGAGTAGGGAAATAATGGTTGCTTTTGTCTGATGATCTCGATATGAATCTGCCTAGGGCCACGATCCATCCTATCAGCTGTTGGATGGCTTTCACATTGTTCACCAGTGTGATCTCTTTGATCGCCCTTATTTTGTCGGGGTTGATCTCGATCCCCCTATTTGAAACCATGAAGCCCAGGCAATGAGCCTACTCGGAAGGCACACTTCTCAGGATTGAGCTTCATGTTGTAGCTTCTGAGGATGTTGAAAGATTCCTACAAATGGGTAAGATGGTACTCTATGCGTAGAGATTTGACTAACATATCATCAATATATACCTCCATTGATTTACCTATTTGATGCTCGAACATTTTATTAACTAGACGGTGGTATGTTGGTCCCTCATTTTTTAGCTCGAAGGGCTTTAGTTATTGCAATATGTACCATATTTCATGATGAATGAGGTCTTTTCCCTGTCCTCGGGGTTTATTTGGATTTGATTATACCCCGAGTAGGCATAGAGGAAAGTGAGGGTCTCGTGGCTAGTCATAGCATCGATCAAACGATCGATATTAGGCAACTGGAAGGAATCTTTGGGGAACACTTTATTCCAATATTTATAATCTACGCACATCCTTCGCTCGTTCCCCTTTTTGGAACTACCATTATGTTAGCTAGCCATTCAGGATACTTTACCTCCCTAATGGATCCGATTTTAAGAATTTTCGCTACGTCCTCTTTGATGAAGGCATTGTTTACCTCAGACTGTAGTCTTCTATTTTACTTCATAGGTTTGAACTTGGGATCAATGCATAGAATATGAGAGGTTATTTTCGGTGGGATACCTGTCATATCTAGGTGGAACCAGGCGAAATAGTCGATATTGTTACTAAGAAATTGAATAAACCCTGTCTTGAGTTCGGGGGTCATCCCCATTCCCAGGTATACCTTGTGATTCGGGAGGTGCTCGATCAAAACGGTCTGCTCCTGCTCTTCGATTGTTGACTTGGTTGCATTCGATTCCTCGGGGGAGATGAAGGTTCAGGGGGAGAAGAAGTCTTCCTCGTCATCTTCAAGGGTCTGTACGCTTCATTCCTCATTCGAGACCGGGCATGTGGGGGTTAGGATCTCGTGGTGGACCGCAAACATTTCCCTCGCTGCCCGCTGTTTCTCCATATATGGTCGTGATGCCATCCCTCGTGGGAAATCTTATCACCTGGTGCAAGGTCGAGGGCAATGCACTTATGCTATGTATCCAAGGTCTTCCAAGTAAGGAATTGTATCTCATTTGGCCGACGATGAGCTAAAACTCGGTGTTCTGGATTGTGCCAGGCGTGTTGATCGAAAAGGTGATCTCTCATTTCATTTCTTCTCCGATCATGTTGAAGTCGTGGATGACTCGAGGGGTGGGAACTACTTGATTGAGCAGCCCTAACTGTTCTACTACTTCTGACCTGATTATGTTGGCCGAGCTGCCTGAATCCATGAGCACGCGCTTTATCCTGGTATTGTTTAAGAGAAACGATATTCCTAGCGCGTCGTTGTGCAGTTCCATCATCGCCTCGAGATCCTCTTTACTGAATTTGAGGGTTTCTTCGGGTAAGTGTTTTCGGGTCGGTCCGTCTTTCATAGCGGACATTCTCATTCGTTTGGACATGGGTCCTCGGGGAACATTGGTTCCCCCAATAATCATGTGGACATCATGTTGGAGAAACTTCCCTTCCGTCTGGGTTGAACCCGGGGGTGTACCGGCCTCTAGGGCAGTCGTGCCCTTTTCTCTATCGCTTTGGAGGTTCCTATTTCCCATTTCACTAGCCCAGCCAGGTGCTCTGTCCTGAAAGCGAAGATCTTGGGCAAGAGAAAGTGTGAAAGATAACTTGCGTTTTTGCAATGAAACCAACAAGAAAATAATCACTATTATTTTTAGCCCCACGGTGGGCGCAAAACTGTTTATCGTGAAAATAGTGACCACAATTAAATTTATAAATGGGATTCTAAATATACGTAATCTATTTTTATGCTAGTTGTATGAGCAGATGATGCTAAGAATATGAAGTTTAACGATGAAATGCAAGCTAAAAGAGGCAGTAATCAGACCGAAGGGCTTACTGCCTTGGCTTCAGACTGGTCGATGGAGGACCTCGGGGTCGATACCTGGGCTCGATCTCGAGCTATCGAGGGGTGGTCAGAAATGAGATAACAATTAAGAGCTCTTTATGGTCAAGACCAAGTAATAAATGAAGAACAATTAAGAAAGAGATATATACTAAAGTGGCCTTGAGCCAGAGAGAACGAGAGGGTTAGAGAGAATATATATATATATATATATATATATATATATATATATATATATATATATATATATATATATATATATATATATATATATATATATATATATATATATATATATATATATATATATCTGCGTGCCTTGGGAACTCCCTCCTCGCCTGCTGTAGCCCGCTGTATTTATCGAAATGCGATATCCTTCGGACCGATACCTGATGAATCCCGAGGATGAGTCTCGACCTTTTTTTTTGGCAATCCGCTAGGCAAGCGCCTAGGGCTATATTTTATATTAGTAAAAAAATGAAATAAAAATATTTTACAAGGGCCGGAAGTCATACGAAAAGAGGATCTAAAATTTGACAGTTACATTTTTCCTATTACCAAAGTTAAGTGTTATACTTAATCTTGGTATCGCAAAATGCAAACTATAATTGAAAATGTGATGCCAATCCACGTAATTGGCATTAGCTCCATGACTTGACGTCATGCCCGTGCAATATCACCTTTCCTTCCTCAAAGGGATGAGCATAATGTGCTAATACCACCCATAGAGGTCGTATTGAGTGGCATCAGATTATTACATGGCTGCGACCAATGAATTTGAATTGTAGAATATTCAGCAGAGGCCCAGGTTGCCCAGGCGTGCATGAATGTACAATATTCATTACTGCTTAATGAGCCTGGCTGTACCTATTCCCATAACATTTGAATCGATAGCTGCATTTATGTGAAGCAGATCGTTACTTACACGTTCCAGCTTGCACGAAGACCATATATTGTTCCTATTATGTCAAAATTCCCAAGAGAGTCTCGACCTTGGCTTCGAGCTTCGAGGAGCATGACTGCGAGACGGCCCTATACTGGGAAAATTGGGCCCCCGTATTCGCCGTATACAAGAAAATAAGTTAGTTTGAAAAATCCAGCTACGTAGTGTCAGAGTCGAGCCTAATGAGATTTATACAGTATTGAATGGAGCCTGAGCTGAATCTCATCTAACTTTATTAATCCTCCTGTCAAAATTTATTTGATGCATTTTGAATTTCGAGAGTCAAACAAATTTTTCTTCATCATAATTTTTTATATACTTTTTAACATATTTTAAATTATTAACTATTATGACTTATAGTTTTTAAAAATTCTATATCCAGAAATCACGGTCAAATTTAAAATATTTTAACTCTCAAAATTCAAAATACATCAAATAAATTGAAATATAGGTAGTATAATTTAACCGAGCCCGAGTCGAGCCTGTATAGGCTCCTCGGCAGGGGCTGGAGCCTGAGCTGAATCCCATCTAACTTTATTAATCCTCCTGTCAAAATTTATTTGATGCATTTTGAATTTAGAGAGTCAAAAATTTTTTTCTTCATCATAATTTTTTATATACTTTTTAAAATATTTTAAATTATTAATTATTATGATTTATAATTTTTAAAAAATTCTATATCCAGAAATCACGGTCAAACTTAAAATATTTTAACTCTCAAAATTCAAAATATATCAAATAAATTGAAATATAGGTAGTATAATTTAATCGAGCCCGAGTCGAGCCTGTATAGGCTCCTCGGCAGGGGCGAAACTATATTGGCCCGTCGCCAAAAAATAATACTACGTATAAGGTAAAATATAATTTTTTATTGATTAAAAATAGATTTGGCATAGCCCACTGATAAATGGTATTCAAAATTTGAACACCCTTATTGAATTTTCTAATATCGCCGCTCCTCGGTTGTTTTCCCATATATACTAGGCAACATTTTTAGGGGTTCTTTGTTCATACAAGAATATGACTTACGTGAATTATTAGTTACATTTAGAATTTAAAGTTTCAATGTTTTTAATTAAATATGTAACGTAAAACAATATTTTTAAATAACGTTTAAATAAACAATAAAATAAAAACGTTTTCATATAATTGTTAATATGATTAATGATGATTTATTTATTAGATGCAAGAAAAATATAAAGATTATTGCATTAAAGCCGCAATGATGTTGTCTCAATTTAGGAAACTTTCAGACGAAATAGTCGAGGGTTTTCTTTTAAAAATAGCCGTTATAAATGGCTGGCTACAGCTCCCAAGACCCAACAACGGTCTCCTAACAACTGACTGACCTATCCCCTCCGTTTTTATTATTCTCTCGAAACTGAAATCACGTGAGTGCCACGCTAAATGATGAGAATTCCAACATAATTTAAAGGTATCAGAAGACTATTAAACGATAATGTCAGTGGAGTTTGAATGGCGGGAAGACAACCGTTAAACCACTTCCTTTGATGCAGTGCGCAGCTCTGTGGATCGCGTGCTAACCACACAGTTATATGCGCTGTCGAGTAAATATTGAGAGCTAACTCATTTGGTAAATTTCTTACCCGTTAAAAACTCCAACACAGCCTTAAAAATTCTCGTGGTTGCCCGTAATTGGACCAATCAACTTTTCTCATATTGTCATGATCCCAAATTCATCGTGATATTACCTAATTCGACCAGCTAAATAAGTCAAATACAATCAATACAATTCTACTGGAATAAATATGTAGCCAAAAAGAGAAATAATTTAATTTTATATAATTTTTCATAGATTGGTAGTACAAATCACGAGCAATTATGCATAGGGTAAAAATATGCTATGTCAGGTGGCCGCTTAAAAGAATGACACGTGGAATCGAAGACAATTATCTCCTTTGGTACCGGAACGAATGACACTCATAAAGAGGCAATAAATGCCCTCCGCCCAGTGGTATTAATAAAGAATATTCCACAACAATGAATGCACTGCTCGTTATAAAAAAATTATCATTTATGCTCACCGCTGCACCTCCACC
This sequence comes from Nicotiana benthamiana, assembly GCA_034376525.1. Taxonomy (NCBI): domain Eukaryota; kingdom Viridiplantae; phylum Streptophyta; class Magnoliopsida; order Solanales; family Solanaceae; genus Nicotiana; species Nicotiana benthamiana. The sequence goes on along the minus strand of CM067334.1, from coordinate 108,138,414 downwards.
AATGCCCCTCTCATAATTGACATTAAAGATGACACGATCCTAGGACCTCGTTCCCTAAACGTAACTATAAATAGTGAGCTCTATTCTCATTGTAGTGGACATGAATTTTCTGGCAAACTGATACCGTAATCTATTCAAAGCTATATACAACTTTATCTTCTAACTTTTTGTTCTTATAACTGTTGTGCCTGGAGGCCTTGTTACCAGAATAATTATTTCTGCTTTTTCGTCTTCATATCGAGGCTAAGTGTTATGCATTTTTTAATTATTTCATTATTTTCAAGATCGAATTAATTCACTTTTTTATGAATCACGTATAAATTGAAATGTATCGTTTTAAGGATAAGCAGTTTTGCGCCCACCGATGACCTAGACAACTATGTAATTAAGTTGATCCTTGCCTCTTTTACTAACATGTTTTGATTATTTGTCTTAGAAAAAATTATAAGAAAAATGACAGATAACTGTGTTAACAACACACACAATCCCGAGGTTCGAGAAGGCAAACCCTATTTTGGGATTCAATCTGTGACACCCACAATGAGGGGAACGATGTCACGCCGGTCCACGACAAGCGATACCCGCAACATATTAGGGAGGCAACTCTCGATGATGTTGAGGAGGTACATGTTGTTGATGCGGTAAAGGTACTACAAGTGCGACAAATGTTCATTCTAGGCCACCTTACACAACCGGATAAGGTTATAATTGAGTTGAAGCAGGCATTATCGGAGGTTTCCAATAACACGAATAGACGAGATCTAATTCTTTCCGGCGCTACCGCAAATCAACAACGTAGAGGGTCGATAATAACACCCCGAGGGGCGAGGTTGGTTCCGATGGAGCTGGGGGGAGTGGATCCGGCCCCAATAACGAAAACAATCCCTTCAAAAATGAAACTTTTACGATTTATGAGAGAGGTGAACAATCACAGTGCTGAAAACGGACCGAACTCAAAGAAGTCTACTCAGTTGCCATACAAACCAAGAGCGGACCAGAATTAATCCCAAAGCGATTTAAAATGCACGACATGCCAAAGTATGATAGAACTGCCGATCCTCAGGAGCATATTACTACCTATACAATGACGGTGAAGGGGGGTGATTTAGCTCCTCATGAGATTGAATATGTCTTGCAATTTGGAGAGACTCTTACTAGGGGAGCCTTGACGTGGTATTCAGTGTTACCCGAGCATTCCATAGATTCCTTTGAGATGCTCGCATGTTCTTTTATTAAGGATCATGCCGGGGCTAGAAAGGTACATGCCTAAAAGGCCGACATATTTAGGATTGCACATGGAGAATTCAAGTTGCTGCGAGAGTTCGTTACCTAATTCCAAAATAAGAGGATGTTGTTCCCGGCTATTCCGGATGAATGGGCGGCTGAAACATTCACAAAGGGACTGAATCAGAGAAGTTCAAATGCTTCCTAAAATTGAAGGAAAGTTTGATTGAGTTCCAAGCAACGACTTAGGCGGATGTCCACAACTGATACGAGTCATTGATAAGGATCAAAGATGATCAGTTTAGCTTCTCGTCGTCGGCAAAAGAACGGGAGAATAACAACGAAAAATTAAAAGACGATTTTACTCAGACAGACGTTCTTCGAGGGGTTGGATTATCCCTATGAATGGACCAAAGGCTGCGACAGAGATTTACAGCCAGCAGACAGGTTCGCTATCAATAGAAGGATTGATTACGGTCGGAACAACAGATCTTTGCAAGACAAAGAAGCTTCAGGTATGCAGGATCCTTCCTCTCCCAACCTATCAAAATACAATTTCAACGTCAGTGTAGTAGAGCTGGTATTAGCTGTAAGAAACATCAAAGAAGCACGGTTTTCGAAGACGATAAAATCCGATCCCAGCTAGAGGGATCCCAACTTGTTATATGAATACTACATGATGAATGGACATCAAACTGGGGACTGCAGACATCTCCACGAAGAAGCGGCAACACTATTAAAAAATGTTCATCTCAAAGAATTCTTGAATGACCAGGATAAAAATAACTATGGTTGCAACCGGGACAAAATGGAACCTCGAAAGCAGGGGAAAATCCAACCCCCCCGGATGATCAACATGATCTTCGGGGGGAACGAGATCAACGCGGTCACCTTCTCGATAGTAAAAAATATAAAAGTATCAATAATCCATAGCAAGAGACTCCAAAAAGTTGTCGATAATGACAATACCTGCCTTGGGAACTCCCAACTCGCCTGATATTGCCTACCATAACAATTGGAATGCGATGACCTTCGGACCGGTACTTGACGACCCCCGAGGGTGAGTCTCGACCTTGACTTCAAGCTTCGAGGAGAATGAACGCGAGATGACCTTATGACGGGGAAATCAAGCCCCCGAATTTTCCATATACAAATTTATTAGGCTGAGTGTTTTACCTTGATGTGTGCCGGTACTATTTGTGAAGAAGAAAAAAGGGTTCTATGAGGATATGCATTGACTATCTAGAACAAGTAACCAATGCATCATATTGTTGTTTATTCGCCGGCTTCAGGGTGCTAGGGTATTCTCAAAGATTGACTTAAGATCGGGGTACCATCCATTGAAGGTTACAATTTCGGATTTTACTAAGATAACTTGCGGGACTCTTTGTAAAACTAAGGATTTACTCTAGTCCCGTTGTGGCACACAACCTCAATTGTTGCGACAACTTTGAGTTAACTCTATCTTGAACACTCTAGGTACCTTATACAATTGCTTCTATAAAAGATGTAATGTACAATATAAAACCACCTACTACAATTGAACAAGAATAAAATATAGACACATGGAACTGGTTCCTTTATCTCGTTCAAGTAGCTTCGGGATTACACACTTAAGTCACACATAAATTGCTTGAAAAATCACCTTGCTCTTTTCCTCTCAATTTAAGTTTAACATCTGCTTATGTGCATTACATGTGAAAGAGAACAACACTGACATTTAGTAGGTTAGTAATCAGAGTTTCACTGGGATTCAGTTGCTACTCTTTTATCGTGGAGAGTTCATGATGATCTCAAACTCTACCACTATCTGATTCCTAAACTGTGTTCTCTTCATGTAAGGAGTCTTTCTCTCCTTATCCAATATGCAACATTTTTTATCAGATCAAGAGATATTTTTTCTTAATCAGTTAGACTTATCTTCTTTATGTGCATCTCCCATGTACAAGTTGATCGTGACTGTGCTTCACATGATGGACCTGGTCTATGTCTGAGTTCTTCTGTCAATCTTCAAAACTTCACCTGTCGTTGGGCCAACAAATTTCCCTTTTTTGATGATGAGAAACTATGTGCTTTTACTTATTTTGATCCTGTAAGAACTCAGCTTAACCATCAATACAAAGTTTAGACAATTCACTTGTCATCAAGGACCAGGTTAATTAGGTTATAAATATCACATATTTCAGAATGTGTAAAGCACAATATCTCTTCCCCCTATGTGCATCATCGAAAAGGCTCATACAAAGTGTGAGTCCTAGATTTTAATAAGTACTCATGGCCACTAGGGCAATTGCAAGTGCAATCATGGTTTAATCATTAGTAATCAAGCAAACATATTTAAACTATCAAGGAAAGATTAAAATTGAACAAGAGAAAAAACAATAAATATCATTGATAAAGATATGTTGCTACTACAAACCACAACCAGAAAGCAAAAAACATTTAAGACATGAGCAAAACAACAGAAAAATTCCTAATATGGGTCACTGAAGGTACTAGACAGGTTCAAGAGACAAAATCTAGAATTCCTAAGGCTTGGAGGAGCTAGAGGGTTGGTTTTGGGCTTGGAGAGGATTCAATATATTATGAAGAATTCCATCATTTTTATTCTTTTCTTTGGAAAGCTCAGTTTGGAGAGCATCCCTCTTAGATTCCACCTCTGCCATATGAGCCTTGAGCCTAACTATCTCATCATCCTTGGCTTCACATTCCTGAACCACGACCCTGACTTTGCTGTTGATAGGAATCTTCTTGGACGAACCAGGTTCATTTGGGATGGAATTGACTAAGTAGTCACAAGCAATTAGAGTGTTAATGCCAAAATGATCCTTTCTTGAGGCCATTTCCCATTTCTTTAGAGGTGCACTGCACCAATCCAGAATTATAGTCACAATAAAGCCATAGGGGGTAGCATGATACTTGGAGCCATTTATGACCTTGTCTAGTAGCTTGATGATGAAGTCAGGCGAATTAATTTGACTTCCACTTTCAAGGCACTCCATAAGAACTAGGTCCATATAATTGGCAATATTCCTTCTCTCTTGTCTGGGTAATAGGCGTTTATTGATAATTCAAACAAGACCTTATGCTGAGGCCTTATTTTACTTTTCTAAACAGCCTTGGCTTCATTCACATATTCAGCATAACAAAACCTCATGTAATTTCAAGGGCAGTAGGAAGAGAGTCTAGACAAGGCCACCATTGCCTTGTATAGTTATCAAACCCTTTAGAGGGTATATCAAGGATCACTCATAGTTTTTTCTGCATCAAAAGATACTTGGACTTCTTTTACTAGGCTGCTAACATTGCCATCCTTAACCTATGCATTTGCCATAGACTAAATTATCTCATTCCTGGCTAGCCTACCATCCAGCTGAAGGACCATTTCCTTCTACATCTAAGCAGCTAAGGCATCCACCTGTCTCATCATTCCTGGATCCACCAGGACTTTCAGCAGTCTACCCTTCAAAATATTTATTTTGCCAAGCATGGCAAGCTTGTCTTGTTCACCATCGGAATCATCCTCTACTTCTTCTACACTCAATTCCTCATCTTCAAAAAGTTTTACTTGTTTAATTTTCACTGCAGACCTTGTCCTCTTGGCTAGTGAAGGTTCAACAGGCTCAGACACAGAGGAAGACTTCTTGGAAGAAGTCTTGGGCTTTTTGGATTTGGGGGTCTGAACCTCTACTGGCTGAACTTCCTCTTGATGGATCTGTTCTATCTCATCAAGCTCCACAGCCTCTGAGGACTCTATAACCATCCCTTTTCCTTTAGCCAACCTTTTATTTTTACTCTCAGCTAGGACTTTTTGGAAATCACTCTCACTCTGCTTCACCCTTCTTCTTGTACCTCTACCATTTTGAAATGAAAATTCAGTAGTTGTGTGGGATGAAACCTTTCTTTTCTTAGAGGGTTTAGGAACACTTGGGGCTTTTGATGTGAGAGTTCTTTGTTTCTTTGGGTAATAGCTTGCCCCAAGCTTTTTAAGCAGGTCTGCTAGGGTCTCTTCAGTAGATAAACCAGGTTAATCTCCATATGTGATTAGATTAACTAGCCCCTCAACAACTTCACCAAAACCAGTTTCCCCTGAATTCTTGCCACTCTTTTCTACTCTTTCTTGTTCAACCCCACAGATAGCTGGCACATGCAAATCAGCAGTGGGTGAATGATCAATCACTCTTTTTCTATTTCCCTCTCTTCACCACATGATCTCTCTCTTTCTTTTTCTTTTTTCAGTATTATTTTTACCTCCACTCCTTCGTAACTCAGGTAATTCTACATCCTTAACAGGCCCAACCAGACCAAACTTAGTTTCTAGATTTTCAGACATAGAGGAACTTACCTTAAAAACACTTAGGCTTTTGATTGGGAATTCTTTGTTTCTTTGGGTCATATCTTGCCCCAAGCTTTTTCAGTAGGTATGCTAGCGTCTCTTCAGTAGATGAACCATGTTCATCTCCCTATGTGCTTAGATTAACTAGCCCCTCAGCAGCTTCACCAGAACCACTTCCCCCTGACTTCTTGCCACTCTCTTCTACTCTTTCTTGTTCAACCCCATAGATTGCTGGCACATGCCAATTAGCAGTGGGTGAATGATCAATCACTCTTTTCCCATTTCCACTATCTGATCACCACATGCACTCTCTCTTTCTTTTTTAAAATTCTTTTTACCTCCAATCCTTCGTAACTCAGATTATTCTACATCCTTAACAGACCCGACCCGACCAGAACAAACCTATTTTCTAGATTTTCATACATAGAGGAACTTACCTTAGAAGGGGATTCTTGTCTTTTCAGATTCAGAAAAATCCAGGTCCTTCCTCCTAACTAGCGGATTTGTATGACTCAGAATCAGATTTGGAGTTAGATTCTTGGCCTGGCTTGCCTTTAATTTCTCATTTAATTTCTTCTTGAGAGCCCTATGTGCTACTACTTTTCAAGCAAGCATTTTCACCTTCTTAGCCTAGGTTTGGGAGGTGTACTAGGTGGAGGAGGTGTAGATAAATTAGAGGGAGTGAGTGGTGGAGGATTTCCAAGATTGTCTTGTGGGTTAGTCATAATCATTGGTTTCTTGAGAGATTTGTGAGTTAGAAGTTTGGAGAATATGGCAAGCCAAAGTGAAGAGGAATTTTTGACGGTTTGGAATTATGGAGATGGCAGAAGGAATGATGTGTATTCAAAGAGAAATACACATTTAATGTATAACGACAGCTTTAGCAGTGGTTAATTAGATGTCTAATCAACCTGAAATTGCAGGTTCAAATGATCGTTTAGGCTTCCCTAGATATTAGGTAGTTTTGAATGTAATGCGTGTGCAAAATCGCAGGTCATTCGGGTGAGGTTTGATAGACTTTTTGATCAAAAGCGTATTATTCGAGTTTTGAAGTTCTTAGTCTTGAATCCGTAGTTGATTCGTCGTTTCGATGTTGTTTTAGGTGTTATAAGAATTCGTATAAGTTTGAACAGTTGTATTAGGCTTGTTTTTATTTTTGGTTAAGGTCCAGGGAGCTTCGGGATGGTTTCGGAAGGTTGTCGGAAGAATTGGGAGTTGTTTGAGTAGCTGTTCTTCTATCATAACTTCACCTGCGGGTGGGTCCCGCAGGTGCATAGCCGCAGAAGCTGCATTATCATTGCAGAAGCGGAATTGGGGAGGAACAGCAGGATCCGCATATGCAGGAGATTTACCGCAGAAGCGGTACCGTATCTGGGAGTGGGGAATCGCATGTGCGGAGAAGGCTGAGTTAGTGATTGTCGCAGATGCGACCGTTGGTCGGCAAAAGCGGGACCACACCATGACCACAGAAGTGGATTAACTGGGCAGAAACATATAAATTCTTGCCTTGGGGAGCATTTTTAAGGGAAATTTTTAGAGGAATTCATTGGGGGTAAGGTCTTTGGTCGCTAAACTCGTTATTAGGGTGATTTTATCATTATAAATATGAAAATTTAAGGAAAATTAGTGGTAATTTGGGGGTTAGGGCATGACTAATTAGAGACCTTTGAGTGGTGATTTAAGGGACCATTTGAAGTCTAATTTTGTTACTTTTGGTATGACTGAAATCGTGAGAGTGTGAGGATTCTAAAAATGTACATTTCACCCGATTTCGAGATGTGGACCCGGGGGCGTTTTGGTCATTTTATCTAATAATGCATATTAGCTTAGAATTTTTTTTAGAATCAGTTACTTGAAGTGTTATTTATATTATGAAATTAAATTGAATAGATTTGGGCCATTTGGAGCCGAGTACTTGTGGCAAGAGTGTGGTTTCAGATTGCTTTGGGCTGGTTCGAGGTAAGTGGCTTGTCTATCCTTGTGTGGGGGACTTCCCTTTAGGATTTGATACGTTTGGTAATTGAATGCCTTATACTTGAGGTGACGAGCACGTACTTGAGCTAATTGTTTAAAATTAGGATTTCCTTATGTAATTTCGATTGTGTTTTTTTCCCTGTTTTATACTACTTGCAAATTTGAGCCTGTTATTAGCTTATAAAAAAGCATGTTTAATTGACTTAGTTGCTTATTTGCTTAACCTGCCTTAATTGTATTATGTGAGGGTAGAATTACCGGTTTTACTTGGTATGAAATTGAGCTTAGTTGAGTATTCTTTGTGTTGCTGCTGTGTGTTTCACATTGGGACTACGAGACGACATCCTGGGAGATCCCCTGTATGCGTTTATGATTTGAACAGAGGATATATGCCGTTGTTACCCTCATCTTTTTAATACGGGACAATAAGGAATGCAATAACTAGAAACAGAGATAAAGACAATCACAAGGAAATACCACTCTTCACAAGGATAATAACCGGGGATCTCTCAGTATCCTCAATATATATGTTAGGGATATCTTGGTATCCTCAATGTATTCTAGAGATCTCTTAGTATCTCGAAGATCTCTTGGTATCATCAATATATGCTAGGGATCTCTTGGTATTCGTAATACATGTGGTTCAGCCAGAGTACCCGAGCGAGCTGCCATCGAGGTACCAGCAGCAGTTCCAGCAAGAGTTCAGGCACCTGATATGCCTACTGCTACTACTACTCCAGCACTTCAAGAGACTCTGTCATGTACACTACTTTGGATCAGGCAGGATTACTCCCCCTTGCTGCAACTACATCTTAGACAGGGGGAGGAGCACAGACTCTCACTGCTCGCACTCTTGAGCAGTGAGTGCATGTTGAGCAGGTCCCTGAGATTATTCCTGTATAGTCTGTAGTCCGAGGTTGGCCCAAGGATAGAGCAGCGACTTCCGAGGATGAGCAGATGAGGCTTGAAAGGTTCAAGAAGTACATGCCTCCTATATTCAGTGGTCTAACATCGAATGATACTCTGGGATTTTTAGATGGGTGTTACTGCATTCTCCATACCATGGGCATATCAAGGTCGAGCGAGGTTTCCTTCACTACTTTCCAGCTTCGAGGAGCTGGCTATGAGTGGTGGCGCACCTATGAGTTAGAGAGTCCGGATGAGACTGCTCACTGACTTGGACGCAGTTTTCAGATCTGTTCTTGAGAAAGTATGTTCCTCACAACCTCAGGGACGCATGACGTGCAGAGTTTGAGAGTTTTTGCTAGGGTGCTATGACTGTCTCAGAGTATGCTGTCCGTTACACTAGTTTGAAAGACATGCACCAGCCTTAGTGGCTACTGTTTGCAAAAGGGTTCGCCGATATATTGAGGGGCTTATTCCCAACAACAAGTCTATCATGGCTCGTGAGTTGGAGATGAATATTTCTTAGCAGCAGGTGGTGAACATTGCTAGGAGTATTGAGGGCATGCATTCTAGGGAGAGAGAGGAGAGGGATGCCAAAAGGTCTCTAGAGTCGGACCATTATTTTGGTGCACGTGCCCTAGCTGTAGGTCGTCATGGTAGGGAGTATGAATCGCCCTGTTCACTCAGCTCTTCCGGCAGCTAGTGGTATTCCAGATCCTCTTAAGCTTTAGGAGCCTTATTATGCACCTTCGATTTCTAGCACACCTCCGGCGCGGGGTGCTTTTAGAGGTCAGGCCAGTCGACTCGGCTTGAGCCTGTCACAATCGCCACGTCCTCCTAGAGCTTGTTTTGAGTGTAGTGACATGCTCCATGTGGTGAGTGTTGATACCCAAATTTTTCCTAGGTATTTTTATACTTAAAAATAACATATATATTCATATATAAGCATACCCAAGAGTTTTGGTATTTTTTCCGAAATTTTAAGGATTTTCAAAACCAATTTATTTTCTATTTTAGCAGTACAAAATCCAATAATTATTCCCAAAATTATCAATTTTGGTGAATAACTTATTTTATTCTCACATGCACATAAAATATAATTAAAGTGAGTTTTACATATTTTTACAATTTATTTGGTATTTTTAAAGCTAAATTGCATATAGTTGCAATTATAACCTATTTTACGATTAATAGTATTTTATAATTGTAAAATCAGTTCTATCTTTTTTTAATTAATATTTATGTATTATTAATTGGTTCAATACTTCTAGTTTTCCTTTAAAACCATTTTTAATTTTTTTATAAAATCAAACAAGGGAAAAATGACTATTTAAAATGTAGCCCCAGTTATTTCGATAATAGCCTAAAATGAACCCCCAATTAAACCCAATCTCAGACCAAATTACCCTGACCCGATCCCCGTGCAAACTGACCCAAACCCGTTTCTCATCTACCCTCTCTAATCTCAACCATTGATCTCCCAGATCAACGGTCCCCGTTTCCCTTTACTTTGTTAATTCCCAATCACCCCTAACCCTAATCATTTCCCGTCTGTAGTTGCCCTAGAATCCCCCCATCTCCCAATTCTCTCTCAACCTCTCTCAGAAACCTTATCTGCCACCTTCAATCACCACCAAAAATCGACCAAATCCATGGCATCCAAATCCATTGATGACCTGCATCTACCTCATATGATCCTTACATGCCTGATTACCATGGTTTCGAGGTCATACCTTGAAGAAGCTTGGCCCAAACCTTGTTTGATTCAAGTTCTTTGGCTGTATCCGACCTTGCTCCGGCCAGCCATGGCTGTTCAAGCCTGTTCTTGACGTCTCCTGCTTAGATAATGACTTTCAAAGCCTTTCTCACTATTTGGGGTTCTTTAGAAAACCTAAACCTTCGAGGTTCTTCTAATTCTTTTAGATCTGTTCTAGATCTGTCCGATATTTCCTTCAAAACTCTGCTTTCAAAACCTTTATCTTTTCAAATTTAGGGTTTTGTTAAGTTATCCCACAACTTTTTCTGTATTTAACATGTTTTATCGTGTTTCTTATGTTGTACTTCTACTGTGTTTTTATGTGTTTCCCCTTTACTGTGTCCCTTTGTCTTTCTAGAATTTGTATGTTGAGAATCGTAGTTTCTTTTGAGGTTTCTGAATATTTTCTTAATAATATTTGCTTGATTACTTGTCTTTAACCTCTACACTCGATTGATGCAAACACTCTAAGATTTGGGGTTCATTGTAGTTCTAAGGTTATCTGCTATTTGATATGCGTGATCCTCATCTCTAAATTTGTTTGATTTCAAAACCCTAATTCTTTTGGACTTATTTGAGCATCCGAAAGCTGCTGCTCTATTTAAAGTTCCTTGACCAGATTCAAAGTCCTTCTTGTTTTTACTTCTGTTTCTCTATGTGATTTGGTTTCTTGCAATCTTTGAACTAATTTCCGGAAGGGTCTTTTACTTGACTCTTTAGCATGCTTCTGATAACCCCTTCTCCCTATTACTGAATCGACCTACGTGACTACCATGTTTCACCGTCTACAACTTCGTAGTTATTATTGTTGTTTCTCTTTGCCATTGTTTAACCTCGTCTGCGTAATGTTTGTGCACTCTTTATGTACGCTGAATGTTCCTCTAAAATGACCTTAGATTTTGGACTGATTTTAGACCTCTTTGTGGAAGACTGATTGATTCTTTCCTTGTTTTTTCCTGTTTGATTTGAAAACTTATTTTAGCCTTTCGATTCCGCTATTTCTGACTTGGTTCATTTGTTATTTTGAAGCACTGATTCTTTGATTTACTATGTACTAATTGATTCACTGTGTTTCTTACCTTATGTGACTAACCGTGTATTTCAAAGATTTTTTATTAATGTTTCCCTTAGTTAAACCACTATGTACTTACCCCTAAACCCCTAATGTACTTATCCCTTAAGTGATTGCTGGCCATTATCGTTTGAGTTTAAACTCCTTAATTAAAGGAAATTCTTATGTTGATTGATTGTAATTGGTACACAGTTCCATAATTACTATGATTCTTCCCTTTCTTCTACCTATTTTCAATCTATAAATATCCGATCCTCTAGAACACATAATTGAATACACTTCAGACTTCACACCTATAGTTCTCACAACCTCTTCTGAACTTTCTTGTTTGCATTTTGGCTTTCACAAGACTCCTACTTTCTTTTGCTTGTCTTTTTTAAAAATGGTATGTCTTGATTCAATTCCCAGCATCATCTCAATATATTTATTTACAGTCTTTGTACCCATGTCTACTTTTTGCAGAATTTGACATTTGAAATACTTATGTGCTACTATTTTCTTTACTTTCTTGTAAACACTTGTTTTCAATCCCATTGACCCAATTTATAAGTGGGGACTCAGGGCGTGGAAACAAAAATTGTTGCTCATGAACTGAGTTTTGACCCCCTAAGTAGGCTGAAGGGTGTTCTAGTATGTCTCATTGTATGCCCGTGTCTACTCTTTTCTTGTATCCTGCTTGTTGTGAATCCCCATAACCCCATTCCCTTATGTATTCTGAGTTAAGGTATAGCCTGGCAACATCTTAATTGCTGTCCAAGGATGAACATGACCTTTAATGGGTCCTAACTTCCCAATTTACAACTGACAAGCTGGTCACGGGTGTGCCAACACCCAAAAAATGCTTGGCATGACCACCAGCTTGCCATTTCCCTCTACTGCACTTGCACTTATTCCTAGCCTCTAAGTTCTTCCCCCCTCCTATGAGCCTTACCTTGGGACCTTGAGTTCCCTCTGAACTTGGACATTTGAGGGTTGGCCCATCTACACTGCACTATAATATGATTTTGCAATGATATTTGGGGTGTAAGAATTTCCTGGAGTTCTTGAAGCTCCTTGGAACTTTGACACATCCCAAATAAGAGAAAGGCTTTGAAAATCTGATCCTGAAAGTTGGTTTATCTCATATTATTAGACTCTAAGTCTGAAGTAGGCTGATTAGATGTAAATGTAATCACTAATGTAATTTTACTTTCTCTCTGATTCATTCGATTCATAATAATTTTGTAATAACTAATTGGGGTGGATAGTGAAAAGGGATGGGATTGAATTCATGCAAAAGGGGTAGATATCATGTCTATAGGGAATTACTATTTCTGAAATTCTGCCTCTCATATAGATATCATATCTATAGGAAATCATTAGCTCTAAAATTTCTGAATGTCATATAGACATCACGTCTATAGGGAACTACTTCTTCTTAAATCTAAATTTCATATAGATACCATGTTCATAGGTTTTTCTGCGCCTCATATAGATACCATGTTCATAGGTTTTTCTGCATCTTATATAGATACCATGTTCATAGGTTCTTCTGCACTTCGTATAGATATCATGTCCATAAGTCGTTACTAAAATTCTGCATATCACATAGATACTATGCCTATAGGACTTCCTGCATTTTGCATATGCATCTTTCACTAGGTAAATCTCCTTATAGGAGTTAAATAACCAATTGCATATAGATGACCTGCCAATAGGATCTATTCATGACAATAATGATGATTAAAATCAGTAACTCCTAGAAAGCATGCCTATTAGGAGCTGTCGACTAAACTAAAAGCCTCCACTCGCTCCTAAGTCTAAAATCACTAGCAATTTTTTTAACCCCTGCAGAACTTATAACCTCGCAACTGACAACTCCTTTTCTGCAATTAGTATTCCTTTGTCTCAGAAACCAATAGATATCAGGACTATAGGTCCCGTTTAACATATAAGCAAACGGTTAAGGAGGTCTATTTGAGCCATATTTGCTTACTTGCTTTCCCAATACTTGATGTATATGTTTTTAATGTTGCCTTAGAATTTTATCCTTCGAAACTCTCAAAATTTACCCCAACTTCCTCCCCTTTAGGATTAGTAGTCCCATGTTTCTCTGGGAATGATAGGATTGGGAAGGGTAATAGCAGGCAATAAGTAACGATACTGTTCCGCGCTTTAATACCTTAACGGGGTGGGAAGGGTAGAATACGGATATGATAACCTGTGCGCTAATATCACGTGCAACCCCTCTTTTGAGGAGTGATTTCTTGATATTGTATTGATGTGATATATATTAATCATAAACATAGGACCCCTATCCCTTTATGTGAGGCCCCGAAAAATTTCGATAAGAAAATCGTGCTTTCATTGTGATACGTATGCTAGTTAGTATATTTATGTGCTACTAACATGGTGGATATATATTGGAGTTGGTAAATACGTTTATATGCCCTGTGGTAAGTTATTCAGGGTCCAAATAAGGGCCTAAGTCCAAGTCAAATTGGAAACATTTGCTATAGACTAAGATTTCAAATGAGTTCTCACAAGTCTCCACTTTGAAGGATCATATATAAATATGTATAAAGGTTTATGTGTTGGAAAACCTATCATATGAAAGGACTTCGAGTCTAATTTCCAACTCTTCAAATCGTTCATCATTTGGACATTCCTACGCGAAGTTATAGTCAAATTACAAAAGGCTGGAAAATGTTATCCTGTGTCAATTGTGCGACCGCAGATCAGGTCACATTTCTCACTCTGCGGTCGCAGAATGGGACAGTGTAACCCAGTTTGGCGCTGATTTTGCGGAGCATTCTGCGGACCACATTTCGATTCTGCGGTCCATTCTGCTATGGCAGAACCGACATCCTGGGGTTCTGTTTTTTAATTTTTAAACCCGACCCCCCTATCGATATATTAGGTGCTATATCTCATTTTGAGAATTTCTAGAGTGAGAGAGAGGGAATGTTCTCCCCATCAAATTTCTCCATAAAATCTTGCTAAATCCTTGAATAATAAAGTGAAGGCCCTAGATCTTCATCCCAAGAGGTAAGGTTTCACCACCCTAGATGTGATTTCTATTCTTAGCTATAAGGAGTAATTATGGAAGTGATTCATGAGTATAAGAATGGATTCCTTACATGCATATCAATCTTAGGTTATTGGGAGATAGTGAACTAATGAGAAGGTCATTGGGGTATAAAAATAAAAGAAATTTCTCCCAAAAGGGACCTAAGATCATGATGCACCTTTAGCGTTTGACAATATGCTTGAACCAAGCTAGAATCTCAATCTCATCTCTAATTCTCGATCTAATTTGTAAATTCTTACTCAATAGATCGAAGTGCTAAAATTTCCAAAATTGGTAAGAGTAAGGAAATCTATATTGAGGTATGTTTTGCTAAAACCCCCTTTTACTAGAAGTTGAGCTCCATTGGAGTTTACAAAAGTGTGGTAAGATTGGGTTGGTTAATGTATTGATTGTTGTTTCACATTATTTGATTTTCTATTATCTACCCATATACATGCAGGATAGACCTTAATGGGTGGTAATGTACCATTCTTGATAATTAGAGAAGGATGAAAAATACAATTATATGTTGAAATGCTTGGGCTATAAGACAATATCGAAACGGAAAATTACACATGCTAGCTATGTGCTCACTTACTTGTGATTGCAACTTGAATTATTTTATTTTTGTATATGACTATGATCTCAACTTGCAAGATGAGTGTTGACAATAGTAAACAATGTGATAATGGTGGCCCTAAGTGCCAAGGAATTGATATGAGGTATGGGAAATAAAGATTTCGATATATTGACTAATGAGAAAGGAGTAATGTCTAGGCAAGGCGACCTAGCCGATCGGGTCGTGATCGGACACTTTATTTCACACATGATGGCAATGTGATTATATTGAATTTCGGATAAGAGGGATAAAACATTGGTTGAGGTATATGCCTCCAATGAGGTGACCTAACCTGTCGGGTCATGATCTGACTCCGCTTGGGACATCGGCGGTATTGAAACTACTGATGAACATATGAATGGGATGCCCCAAACTATGTTTTGGAAAATTTATGAAGATTATGTGATTGGTATACTTGATTTACTTACGTAATTTACTTGTACTTGTTTGACAGTTCTCTTTAGTAAAATGTAGTTTAGTTATACATACTAGTACTATTACATGGTACTAACGTCCCTTTTGCAGGGGGCGCTACATTTTTCAATGAATTTAGGTGGCTCCATAGCGGATAGTGCCAATCATGTGCAGTGGAGCATCCTTCGTCATAGATTCTTGGTGAGCCCCTCCCTCCATCAAGGGGTTATACTGTGTATCTTCTTATTTTGGACTTTCACTTTTGAGGTATAGTCGGGGCCTTATTTCCGGCTTTGTTATCACTATCGTTTTGTATCCTTAGAGTCCTTGTAGACGTTTTTATGGGTTATGTATGTGTATTGGGCTGGTCAATGGACCTTGTTGTAATATTGTACTCTTGCTTTCTTCTAAACTATAACTTGTATAGAACCTTGGAAGTTTAACTACGCATTAATGTTGTGTTATAAAATGAGCTAAGATATTGAATGTACTATCATCCCTAGTTTATTATAAGAGTAAGCATGTCTCCCTTATTCCTATTGAGTTGGGTAGGTAGTGGTTGATAAGGCTTGGTCAGTTGGGGATCACTCAATTGGGCGCCGATTCCGCCTCCCAAAGTTGGGGCGTACAAACTTGGTTTCAGAGCCTAAGGTTTTAAAGTGTCCTAGGATGTCTCATAGTCGTGTCTGGTAGAGTCCTTCTTATCGGTGTGTAGTCGACCACATCTATAAGTTGGAGGCTACTTGGGAATTTAGGAATAACACCCTTCTTTGATATTCTGGATCGTGCGGTTAAACTGTTTCCTCCCTAATCGGGGCATTGTTCTATCTTTCAGTAAATGACACCTAAGAAGAAAGTGAGAATTGGCCAAGAAGCCAATGCCACCCCTAGAGTGGCTGATGATTCACTACTTGATTTCGCGGGTGAGGGTAGTCGCCCTGCTATTACTCTGCTAGATCCTTCTATTCCAGGACAGACTACCACAGTTCCTACACTGGCAGAGGGTACGACCATCCCTCCTGTTGATACTCCTATCCCGCCTCCAGCCACAACTTCCGGTTCTGGTGTTTCTGATGGGGATCTAAGCAGAGCTATTTAGATGTTGACTCTGTTGGTAGCCTCTCACGCCCATAGGTCAAATGTTGTGCCCAGTTCATCCAGTCAACCAGGGGATTCTTCTAGTTCCAGGGTTAACAGATTACTTCAGTTAGACCCTCCGGTATTCATATGTACCAAACCAGAAGAAGACCCTCAGGCCTTTATTAATGAGATGCACAAGATCCTCATGGCGATGCGTATGACCGAGACAAAGGGAGTAGAGTATGCTTCTTACCGTCTAAAAAGGGTGGCCGATGCATGGTTTGTGTTATGGGAAGATTCCCGCGAGGAGGGGATCCCTCATGTGAGGTGGATAGAGTTTGTTGATGCCTTTATAGATCATTTCCAACCTGCTGATACAAGGGCAGCTCGTGCAGGAGAGTTTGAAAATCTAAAGCAAGCTAGTAGGAGTGTGTGGGAATACCATATGGAGTTTCCTCACCTGTCCAAATATGCTATTCATATGTTGCCCACAATGGGGTTAGGGTTTGTCGTTTGTTCAGGGTCTCAATCCTTTAACTATTAATGAGGCTTCTACAATTGCATTGAATTCTCACATGAATTATGGGAAGATGGTGGCACTTGCTCAAGCCACAGAGGATCATAAATTGAAGAACAGAATGGAGAGAGAGGTTAACAAAAAGACCTGATCTACGGGAAACATGGGTGAGTCATTCGGTGGGGGAAGATAAGCCTTCAGGGGAGGATCATCAAGTCTGTCCCAGTCTGTGGAACAGTCTTCGACCAGTGCACCACCGCCAGGGCCTAGTCAGTAGCAACAATGGAGTCATTTCAGGCCCGGTCAGGGCAATAGGGGATCCCATCAGCGGGGTCAGTTTGGAGAGAGGTCCCAGCAGCAGAGGTCCCCGTGCCTCAGGTGCGGGAAGCTTCACTCAGGGGTTTGCTACTTGGAGTTGCCCATATGTAATGGATGTGGGATAAGGGGTTATATTGAAAGGCATTGTCGCGATCCCGACAGGTAGCGGGTAGGGGCACAGCTCAGACATCCAGTCCAGAAGCTGCTACATCTTCATCCCCCTCTCCAGCTCGAGGTACCCTAGCACCCACAGGGCGTGGTGCATCTAGGGGTAGTGCACAGACTTCAGGAGGACCCAACCGGTTCTATGCTATGGGTGGTCGCCAGGGTGCAGAGGCTTCTCTATGTGTTGTTACAGGTATTCTGAATGTCCAGTCTTATGATGTATATGCACTTATTTACCCCGTTTCCACCTTGTCCTATGATACCCCTTGTGTTGCTATGGAATTTGGGATAGAACCAGATCAGCTTCATCAGCCATTTTTTATGTCTACCCCGGTAGGTGATTCTATTGCGGCTGCTCGAGTTAATAGAGGTTGTGTTGGCACAGTACGGGGTAGGGATACCATGGTCGATCTTGTTGAATTAGGGATGGTCGATTTTTATGTAATAATGCTTTATTCATGTTTTTTCCAAACTTGATTGTCGGACTAGAACCATGAGGCTTGAATTTCCTGATGAGCCCGTTATTGAATGGAAGGGAGATAATGTAGTGCCTAAAGGTCAGTTTATTTCTTTCCTTTAGGCCGGGAAGATGATGAAGAAGAGGTGTATCTATAATTTAGTTTGGTTTACGGACACCAATGCCGAGGCGCATTGCCTTGAGTCCATGCTAGTTGTAAATGAATTCCCTGTTGTCTTTCCAGATGAGCTCCCTGGGATTCCCCCAAACAAGGAGACTGGTTTTGGGATTGATGTGATGCCAGTTACACAGCCTATATCAATTCCACCTTACAGAATGGAACCGACAGAATTAAAATAGCTAAAGGAGAAATTGAAGGATTTGCTAGAAAAGGGTTTCACCCGGACGAGTGTGTCACCTTGGGGCGCACCGGTCTTGTTTGTTAGGAAGAAAGATGGGTCGCTACGAATGTGTATTGACTACCGGCAACTCAACAAGGTCACAATAGAAAATAAATATCCTCTACCAAGGATAGATGACTTGTTTGACCAATTGCAAGGTGCTACGCGTTTCTCAAAAATTGACTTACGATCTGGGCATCATCAATTGAAGATAAGGGAGCAGGATATTCCAAAAATAGCTTTCAGGACTTAGTACGGGGACTTTGAATTTATGGTGATGTCCTTTGGGATAACAAATGGCCCAACAACTTTTATGGATCTTATGAATCAAGTTTTCAAGCCTTTTCTAGAACTCTTATATATATATATAGTGTTCATTGACGACATTCTGGTATATTCCAGAAGTCGGGAGGGCCATGTTGGCCATATCAGGGTAGTTTTGTAGACTCATTAACAACATCAATTGTATGCAAAATTTTTAAAACGTGAACTTTAGCTTGAATCTGTCACATTCTTGGGTCATGTCATTTCTACGGAAGGAATTATGGTTGATCCTCAAAAGATTTCAGCAGTGAAGAATTGGCATAGGCCTACTACTCCAACCGAGATCCGCAGTTTTTTGGGTTTAGTTGGGTACTACAGGAGGTTTGTGGAGGGGTTTTCTACTCTTTCCACTCCATTGACTAAATTGACGCAAAAAGCAGTTAAATTCCAATGGTCTGATGCTTTTGAAAAGAGTTTCCAAGAACTGAAATCAAGGTTGACGACAACACCAATATTACCCCTACTTGAGGGTACAAGGGGATTTGTGGAGTATTATGATGCTTTGAGAATCGGGCTCGGGTGTGTGTTGATGCAGCATGGCAAGGTTATAGCCTAAGCTTCTAGCAACTCATGAATCATAAGAGGAACAATCCAACCCATGACTTAGAGCTAGCAGTAGTGGTGTTTGTGCTAAAGATTTGGTGACATTATTTTTATGGGACCATGCAGATGTATTTACGGATCATAGGAGCCTTCAATATATTTTCAAGCAGAAAGAGTTGAACCTGAGGCAAAGAAGGTGGCTAGAATTACTCAATGGCTATGATATTGATATTCTCTACTACCCGGGGAAGGCTAATGTCGTGGAAGATGCACTTAGTCAAAAATCTATGGGGAGTTTGGCTCATATGGTGGCCTATCAGAGGCCATTGGCCAAGGAGGTTCACCGGCTAGCTAGTTTGGGAGTTCGCCTCACTGACTCTAATGAAGGCGGTTTAATTGTGCAGAATAGAGGTGAATCATCGCTTGTGGTGGAGGTAAAAGAAAAGAAATTCAATGACCCATTGTTAGCACAACTGAAAGAGGGGATTCACAAACACAAGACCACAATTTTCTCCTTGGGCATGAATGATGGTACCCTAAAGTACCAAGACCACATATGTGTTCCTGATGTTGACAGTCTTCGGGAAAGGATCATGGCAGAAGCTCACACATACCGGTATTTCGTGCATCCCAGTTCTACGAAAATGTATCATGATCTCAAGGAAATTTATTGGTGGAACAACATGAAGAGGGATCTGGAGAATTTTATGGCAAAATGTCCAAATTGTCAACAAGTGAAGGCCGAACATCAAAGACCCGGTGGATTGGCTCAAAGCATAGAAACTCCAATGTGGAAATGGGAGATGATCAATATAAATTTTGTGGTAGGGCTGCCGCGCACTCCGTGCAAGTTCGACTCAATTTAGGTTATCGTGGATCGACTCACAAAGTCAGCACACTTTTTGCCAGTTAAATCTACCGACACAACAGAACAGTATGCTCAGTTATATATCAAAGAAATAGTCAGGTTACATGGTCCAGTTTCAACCATTTCTGATCGAGGGGCTCAGTTCACGACAAACTTTTGGAAGATGTTTCAGCAAGGTTTGGGTACGCAGGTGAATCTTAGCACAACCTTTCATCCACAAGCCGATGGGCAAGCAGAGCGGACTATTAAGACACTTGAAGACATGTTGAGAGCTTGAACTCTTTATTTCAAGGATAGTTGGGATGAACATTTGCCACTAATAGAATTTGCTTACAACAATAGCTTCCATGCTAGTATCCAAATGGCACCATTCGAGGCATTATACGGGAGGAGATGTAGATCACCCATTGGATGGTTTGAGGTTGGAGAAGTGGAATTGATAGGTCCGGACCTCGTGCATCAGGCCATGGAGAAAGTCAAGGTTCAAGAAAGGTTGAAAACTGCTCAGAGTCGCCAAAACTCATACTCGGATGTCCGTTGTAGAGATTTAGAGTTCAAAGAAGATGATTGGGTATTTCTGAAGGTATCCCTATGAAGGGCATCATGCAGTTTGGAAAGAAAAGGAAAATTGAGTCCAAGGTTTGTTGGATCGTAGAGAATCATTTAGAGGATTTGTCAGGTAGAAACTCAAGCTTCCACTTGAGGTGGCATTGGTACATTCGGTATTTCATGTGTCTATGTTGAGGAGGCTAGTGGTAGATCCGTCAACTACTGTGCCAGTTGAGACTATTAAGGTTAGTGAAGGGCTGTCATATGAAGAGGTTCCGGTTGCTATTCTTGATTGGCAAGTTCGGAAGTTGAGGAATAAGGAAATTTCATCCGTAAAAGTGTTATGGCGGAACCAACTAGTTGAGGAAGCTACTTGGGAAGCTGAGGATGACATGAAAAAGAAGCACTCCACATTTGTTTGATTAGTCATGTAATAGCTTTTATGATTTTAGCTTCTATAAACTCTTATCTTTTGGCCTGATCTATGTAAAACCGTCCCTTTATTTTAGTAAAATTAATGCCTATGTGGCCATGGTTGACGTTGTACTATGTTCATAAATATGTTTATGCTGTTAGGGTATGTTTTTGGGGCCCTCTCACAGGTAGATAAGGCCTAGATACAAAGGAGACTGTGCCGAAATTTTTGGAGAATTTGGGAGTTAGCTAAAATTTAGGGAATTGAGGTAGGTTAGGAAGAAATTTATTATGTTAATCATGTAAGTCGAACTCAACTCCTCATTCGAGGATGAATTATATTAATGGGGGGAGAATGTAAGGCCCCGGAAAATTTCGGTAAGAAAATTATGGTTTCGTTGTGATACGTAGGCTAATTATTATATTTATGTGCTACTAACATGGTGTATATCTATTGGAGTTGGTAATTAAGTGCATAAGCCTTGTGGTAAGTTATTCGGGGTCCAAGTAAGGGCCTAAGTCCAAGATAAATTGGAGACAGTTGCTATAGATTAAGATTTCAAATGTGTTCGCACAAGTCTCCACTTTGAAGGATCATATATAAATATGTATACAGTTTTATGTGTTGGACAACATATCATATGAAAGGTATTTGAGTCTAGTTTCCAACTCTTCAAACCGTTCGTCATTTGTACATTCCTACACGAAGTTATGGTCAAATTACCAAAGGCTGAAAAATGTTATCCTGTGTCATTACTGCCACCGCAGATCAGGTCGCATTTCTCACTCTGCGGTCGCATTTTTTTCGCAGAATGGGCTAGTGTAGCCCAGTTTTGGGCGCCGACTTTTCGGAGCATTCTGCGGATGGCATGTCGATTCTGCGGTCAATTCTGTTATAGCAGAACTGACATCTTGGGGTTATGTTTTATAATTTTTAAACCCGACCCCCTATCCATATATTAGGTGCTATAGTTCATTTTGAGCATTTTTCTGAGCATTTCTAGAGTGAGAGAGAGGGGTTTTAGAGAGGGAAAGTTTTCCCCATCAAGTTTCTCCATAAAATCTTGCTAAATGCTTGAAGATAATCAAGTGAAGGCCCTATATCTTCATCCCAAGAGGTAAGGTTTCACCACCCTAGCTCTTATTTCTATTCTTAGCTATAAGGAGTAATTGGGGAGGTGATTCATGCATATAAGGATGGATTCCTTACATGCATATAAACCTTAGGTTATTGGGAGATAGTGAACTAATGAGAAGGTAATTGGGGTATAAAAATGAAAGAAATTTCTCCCAAAAGGGACCTAAGATCATGATGCACCTTTAGTGTTTGACAATATGATTGAACCAAACTAGAATCTCAATCTCATCTCTAATTCTCGATCTAATTTTTAAATTCTTACTCAATATATCAAAGTGCTAAAAGTTCCGGAATTGATAAGATTAAGGAAAGCTATATTGAGGTATGTATGGCTAAAACCCCCTTTTATTTGAAATTGAGCTCCGTTGGAGTTTACGAAAGTGTTGTAAGATTGGGTTGGTTAATGTATTGATTGGTGTTGCACATTATTTTATTTGCAATTATCTACACATATACATACATGATGGACCTAAATGCGTATAATGTACCATTCGTGATAATTAGAGAAGGATGAAAAATACAATTATGTGTTTAAATACTTGGTCTATAAGACAATATCGAAACGGAGAATTACGCATGCTAGCTATGTGCTCACATACTTGTGATTGCAACTTGACTAATTTTATTTTTGTATATGCCTATGATCTCAACTTGCAAGATGAGTGTTGACAATAGTAAACAATGTGATAATGGTGGCCCTAAGTGACAAGGAATTGATATGAGGTATGAGAAATAAAGATTTCGATGTATTGACTAATGAGAAAGGAGTAACGCTTAGGCAAGGCGACCTAGCCGATCGGGTCATGATCGGAGACCATATTGCACACATGGTGGTAACATGATGATATTGAATTTAGGATAAGAGGGATAAAACATTGATTGAGGTATATGACTCCAATGAGGTGACCTAGCCGGTCGGGTCGTGATCGGACTCCGCTCGAGACAACGGTAGAATTGAAACTACTGATGAACATATGAATGGATGCCCCAAACTAAGTTTTGGAAATTTTATGAAGATTATGTTATTGGTATACTTGATGTACATATGTGATTTACTTGTACTTGTTTGACAGTTCTTTCTAGTAAAATGGAGTTTCGTTATACGTACTAGTGCTATTCCATGGTACTAACATCCCTTTTACCGGGGGCGCTACATTTTTCAATGAATGTAGGTGGATCAATAACGGATAGTGCCAATTCTGTGTAGTGGATCATCCTTCGTCACAGAGTCTTGTTGAGCCCCTCCCTCCTTCAAGGGGTTATACTATGTATCTTCTTATTTTGGACTTTCACTTTTGAGGTATAGTCAGGGCCTTGTTTCTAGCGCTGTTATCACTACCTTTTTTTATCCTTAGAGGCTCTGTAGACGTTTGTATGGACATTGTATGTGTATTGGGCAGGTTAATGGACCATGTTGTAATCTTGTACTCTTTTTTTCTTGTAAACTATAACTTGTATAGAAACTTGGAAGTCTAACTACGCAGTAATGCTATGTTATAAAATGAGCTAAGATATTGAATATACTATCATCCCTAGTTTAAAATAAGAGTAAGCATGTCTCCCTTATTCCTATTGAGTTGGGTAGGTAGTTGTTGATAAGGCTTTCTCAGTTGGGATCACTCGATTGAGCGCCGATTGCACCTCCCTAAGTTGGGGCATGACACTTTATTTGCTTTCATCTCTTCTTGTAAAGCTATTTAAATCTTTTCATAAAATTCTGCCCTCTCTACCTACCTTCAAAAGTCTTCAACTTATTTGCAATGTTATATGCAACTCCTTTATTTGAGACTTAATTACTTATTTGTTTATATAAAGTTACAATTGTAACATGGCCGAGAACCACACTAATGGATCCTGAGGGGTCCCTAACACATTCCCCTCGGGATAGTATCTGGTCCTTACCCAAATCTCTGGTTTCTAAATAATAAAACCCTCTTAGTGTCCTAATGCACTTAGTCATTAGGTAGAGACTCTTCAATTCCAAAACCCAATTCCCAAAACGGAATGAGTTGTCCTCCCAAATGTCACAAGCCCAATTTCGACTCTAGAAAAAGGGGGCGCGATAGCATGGCGACTATGCTGGGGATTTTCTTTTAGGCTTTTATCATTTCATGTTATTTGTGAATTTATTGCTTATTTATTGCTTTTACTTGATATCTCCACCTCTTCTTCTTCTTCCTCTATGAAACTGACTTGTTTTTTTGTTTCTTTTCTTTAAAGCTTTCTTTTGCTCCTTTCCTTCAGTACTGTTGTAAATACGAGTAATTATTTTAATAATTATCTTATGAACGTGAAAATACATGACAACTTGTTTCATTCTTCTTATTGCATCTTCAACATCATATTCCACTCGTGCAAAAAAAACACCCTAGCAATGCTGATAATGAGTGGTTGCGCTCTTCCAATATTATCACCTCCTAAATTTGGCAAAGGCATATTTTTGGTAAAACTAGTTAATCAGCGAAGCAGACGACGATTCCATGCCTTTCCCTCTTGAGTTGTCCGCTCAAGGGTATCGGTCTAATACCCAATAGAAAGGTTCCTCTATCTAATTGTGCATGCATCATGGTCAAACCTAGCTGAGTCAGTTATGGTGTCCGCATAATGACTCTTTAAGATAGCCTTGTCCAAAGTTCACTAGGTTTCGTTCAAACCCAAACGGACACCACCATATTCTGTGCATTTATTTGAGAACTGAATGCTGTTTATGCTAATTATTGGTTTAAATAGTCGAGTACGGAGGGGTGAGGGTCTAACACTTTGTTTTGCAGAAAATGAGGCACGAAGTCCCCAGATTCGGCATGGTAACCAACATTCACCCAAGGTTGCTAAGCTGGTGGGAAAATCTCCACTCCAGGGATTAGACTCTTATCCGCAAATATTTGGGAAATTTGCCTTCTCTTCTGGAGGTCCAACCCGACAACAAAATCATAGAGGATGCAACTCTATTTTTGGATAGTGACAGAATCCTGTTCCACTTTGGGATACCTTGAAATGACGCCTTTGCTCGAGGAAATATGAGGGCTAGCTGGTATTCCTTGGGAGACTACGGGTTTTATTATGCGAGAATATCGCAAGGGTAGGGGTTTCCTCAAGATGATGGAACTAAAAAAAAACCTAGACTTAACCTGTTTGAAGGACTCTTACATTCCATTCGACTATCTGTAGGAGAGGTACAACCATAAAAAGTCATACTGCACTTACCCAGATGAATTTTCCCTCACCTCATTGGGGCATATCTATAGAAGGGCTTCGTCTTTATGTTCTTCTTTTTTGGGGATGATTGTATTCCCTATGAAGAAGGCTATGATCCATTCTATACTAGACATGGTAACCAAGACTTTGATGGAAGGAATTGGCGGGCAGCCTTTGAGCATAGTACCTATGATCGTTACTGAGATATACCGAGCCCTGGAAAACTGACAACGAGGGGTCAATCATTTTGAGGGTTGCAACTTATTACTCCAGCTCTAGCTCATAGAGCACCTCCAAAAGGTGAATACCAGCAATAGATTCTGCGCAGAACTAGGATGATCACATCGCTTTCCATCAGCCAAGGCGAATGAATTATATGCCTAGCATGTTCGCTCAGCCGGAAGATGCTGGAGGATGGGTAAAGTTATTTGAAAATCTGAAAAAAGACCAAGTGCAATGGATATTCGAGTGGTTCCCTATGGAAGAGTTCATTGTCCGATCTCGGGATGCACAATTTTTCATAATTATTGGTGTGAGTGGAACTTATCCTTATGTCCCTCTCCGAGTCACGAGGCAGGAAGGAAGAAAGCAGGTTATATCAAGGGGTCGACGAAATGAGTTACTTCAGGGCTGACTTCCAGGACGATGATAGCCTTCAGAAGTTCCAAGCTCAGCACAAATGGCACTGCAAAATCATCTTGAGGAAAGATTCTATTGAGCTAGACAGGCACCGCACCGGCTGTTCACCATACTACTCAGGTTGGTTGGAAGATAATCACAATTATTTGGGTCAGCCCGGGTTTGTTTGAGGTCATAAGATCAGCGAAAAGGCCTAGGTGCAAGTTAAGTACAACCAACTGCACAAAAGGATTCGAGAGTGCGAAAGCAAACATCGGGAAATTCATGAAGCACATCAGAAGTTGATTGAAGAATGGAAAGATATGGCTGTCAACGCTAACAAGCGACTAAGGTATTTGGAGCGGGGTTTAGTAGAGTTGGAAAGAAATATCATCCAGAGGATTGAAAACTGCCAGAATGCTGAGGGAAACAAAGGAGGGTGCTTGGCTAGAGCCTGTTTGCTGCTAGGACTATGCGAGCTAGTGAAGCTGTTCGATGGAGCTAAAGATGCCGCGTCTGGGGAAGGTCCTTCTGGGACCAAGTAGTTAGGATCACTTTCCTTGTTGCTTTTAATGTAATAAGGACAATGGCCATTAGTAATATTTTGCTTTCTGTTATTTAGTGTCGTTTTGGGATTCGTCTTATTTTTATCAATAATATGAGGCGTTTAGAATTATAAGTTCTCCAAATTAACTTGTCGCTAGGCCTACCTCAGGCACAACGAGGCACCGAAATTAGGACACGATTTATATTCTTGCACAGTGTCATAATCCTCACTAACTTGTTACCTTTTTGTTTTTACTTTTCTTTTATTACCCTCCCCAAAGGTTAGTCCATGCACTCTGGCATCATATCATACTCTACGAGGTCCAAGGGTCCTCCACCTCCTCTTCCTCTGAGTCCTATCAAAAACAAGAACAAGGCAAAAATGGAAGACTTGAACAACATCAGAAAATAGAACTCGGGTAAATGAACAGAGGTTACTCAGGGTGTCCAGGTCTCCAAGGAAAGTGCTGCGCAACTTGAGCAGAAGTTATTGAAGATTCGAGAAGAACTGGATGAAGTTCGGAACCTGGCAAACTTGTCATTTTCCCTTGCTACTCCTGATATCAACTTCCCACTACTCAAAATCCTACACCTCTACAGAACACCCCGAATCTACAAAAGCAACATGCTTAACACTACAACACATGCACACTTCAAACAACACTCCATTGCTCATCCCTGAACCGCTAAACATCACAAACCTTGCCGCACTATAATCAGCCAATTTCAAGCACACCTGAGTGTGATGACAAAGGCTCTTCTATCAGGAACCTGGCCGCAGAACTCAAGAAGCTAACTAGCCAAGTCCAGGGTGCTGAGGGAAACAAAGGTAATGAGGGGTTGAATTATGAAGACCTTTGCATTCAGCCAGATGTCAAACTTGCTGTGGGGTACAAACCTCCCAAATTTTAAATGTTCAACGGTACAGGGGATCCCAGAGTCCATTTAAGGACATATTTCGATAAACCGGTCGGAGTCGGAAAAGATGAGAAGATCTGTATGAAGCTCTTTATGAGATGTCTGAAAGGGGATGCTCTATCTTGGTACATCATCCAAGACCCCACAAAGTGGACAAGCTGGGTAGGTATGGCGTCCGATTTCATGGACAGGTTCAGATTCGATACAGAAATGCACCGGATGTATTCTACATCTAGAATTTGAATGAGAAACCTACAGAAACCTTCTGCGAGTATGCTACTCATTAGAGATCCGAGGCTGCTAAGGTCAGGCCAGCCTTAGAAGAAGAACAGATGAACAAGTTTTTTGTCTGAGCTCAAGACCCACAATATTATGAGAGGTTGATGCTTATTGAGGGCCAACAAGTTTTTGACATCATCAAGCTAGGAGAAAGGATCGAGGAAGGCATTAAAAGTTGTATTGTTACTAATTTTGAAGCAGTACATGCTACAAACAATGCTCTTTAGTCCGGTGGTGCGTCCATGAGAAAGGATGTGAGTGCCGTGATGGTCGCACACAGAACAATGTCCCCTATAAATACAAAATTTACCCATTTACTCCACTCACAAATCAACCTACCCCGAATTACTAAGCACCCTTACCATCATACCAAATTCCACCACCCGCTTACTAATCATCTCCACTTCCCACATATCAACCCATTTCACCCAGATACTCTAAACCCTCACCTGTCTACCAAGCTTATAATACTCAACCCTCCCACTACCAATCACCTCTCACTCACTAAAACTTTCCTAGACCTCTACATAACTTCAACCACAGACCTCCCAAACAATACACAGCCATTGACAAACCAATCAACTAGCTGTATGAAAGACTCAAAGCTGCTGGTTATGTCACTCATATCCCTACCATAACTCCAGAAAATCTCTCTCAATGGATCAACTCGAACAAAACCTATACGTACCATTCCGACATGAAGGGGCACCATTGACGAGTGCAACTCACTAAAAGATAAGATTTAAGATCTGATCGATAACTAGATTATCGTGGGAAAGGGACGTGCTCCTAATGTTTGCAATAACCCTCTGCCTGACCACAAGGGTGGAGGCGTTCAGATGATCTATATAGAAGACGATTGGGACCCTGAAGGGTCGGTTGGATTGATTGCTGAGAGTGATGAGCCAAAGAAAACAACAATCACACATAATACGATTGTTGTACAGATCCACCCCTCTAGGGGTGATGAAGTAAAAAGGTATACCACTTGAATTTGAAGCACATTCTTCTACAAAGGCGCCCGAACAGATTGAGATCGAGTTTAGAGTTCCAAAAGAACATGCACCATTTGAAGTTGCTGTGTTACCTCCAAGGTGCCTATTACGTAGCAATGTCAGACATAACACCATTGTACTTGAAGGCTATATCATGGGATTACACAGCCGAAGCAAGAAGGAAAGGGATGACCAAATTGCGAGAAACAATTGCGGCATAAGGTATGACTAGAACTGGCAGGGTTTACACTCTATAACATCTAGCTGAGTCTAGTAAGCAAGCCTCTAGATGATGAACCGTCCCCAAAATAGGGCCTGATAATCTCTGGAGGAGATACAAGCAAAGGAATATTTTATCATTTATCAATTGAACAAGACGCCATCCCTGATCTCCATCTTAGCTTTACTACAAAGCTCTGACGTACATAAGATTGCCTTATTGAAGGTGCTGAGCGAGGCATATGGGCCCAGTAACATTACTAGAAGAGAAATGGCGAACATAGTAGGGCAAGTATTTGATAGTCATAAAATCACTTTCCACGAAGATGAGCTACCACCAGAAGGGATAAGCCACAATAAAGCGTTGCACATCACTATGCAAAGAGAAGATTATTTCATCACCAGGATTCTGATTGACGGAGAGTCCAGCCTCAATATTTGTCCATTAGTAACTATCAGAACGTTGGGGAAGAGCCTGCATGAGATCAAGGATGGGGCCATCAATATCAAAGCATTCGATGGATCCCAAAGGTCCACTATTGGGGAAAATAGTCCGTGTCTGTAAATGAGACTAACTTGGTTTGACGTTGATTTTTAGGTAATAGACATCCCAGCGTCCTACAACATGCTATTGAGGCGGCCCTGGATTTATGCCGCCAGAGCTGTAGCATCCACCCTGCATCAAGCAGTGAAATTTGAATGGAATTAGTAAGAGGTAATTATTCACAGCGATGGTAGCAATCCCATATACTGTCGCCAGACCATCTTGGTGATTGGAGGAAAAAGGAAAATAGGCGGAGAAACCTACCACCATATTGAGCGAGTTAATGCCATGGACAAGGATAATGGTGGGACAACAAGATTGGTGGTATAATGAATTTGTGTGGATATGAGCTCAGAAAGGGACTGAGCAAGAACCTCCAGGGAATTACTAAACCTATCAAGCTGAAGAAACATGGCACCACTTTTGATTTGGGATATGAATACACTTGGGAGGAGTTCAACCACTAGTCACCACCATGGCATAGTACCTACTACCCAGTGAAGCATCCTATACTTCGCCTGGAGCAGTCTTTCCATCTAGAAGACATCATATATGGGTAAGAGGAAGAGGAAGCATTGGTAGCAATGAGGAATTTGTTTCTGGAAAATGATAATATAGACTGCTGTGTCATTTTTGAGGAGGAGCGAGAGAAAGGCCCTTCTATACAAGATGTGAGCCGAGGAGGGCGTCTCGATAATTGGTCCACAGAACCTCCAGGGCCCATAAAGCTTCAGTGTAGCAAGACTAAATAAAGCACCATGCATTACATTTTACCTTCTACTAGTTGATTTCCTTTCCGTATTTTTCTTTAATTTCGAAAAGAGCTCCGATGTTCGAAAAAATAATGAAATTTATCAAAGTATTTTAGTTTCTTATAAATCTCGCTCTTATTATTTTCTCTATCACTTACTTTATTTACACATCATTGCTATTACTTATCTTGATGAACCGACGATTGTGACTTGAAACAAGACAACGCAACAAACAGACATAGAGTCAAAAGAAGATGATATGCCAGAAGAGGTCGTTAAAGAGGTTGAAAATTTTGAGAATAGGCCTAATTCTAACTTGGACAAAACTGAGGTTGTCAACTTGGGGGATACAGAGAATGTCAAGGGAACACGCATCAGTATTAACTTGTCACCATCAGAAAAGAAAGAGTATACAAAATTTCTAAGGGAATATGAGGACACATTTTCCTGGTCGTATGATGATACGACTGGTCTCAATACATCTATTGTAGCTCACAAGCTACAATAAACGATCCGACATGTTCGCTATTGAAAATCAAGGAAGAAGTAACCAAGCAAGTTAAAGCCAATGTTCTCAGGGTGATAGAGTAACCAACATGGTTAGCCAACATTGTGCCGGTGCCGAAGACAGATGGTAAGGTTAGAGTCTATGTCAACTTCCGGGATCTCAACCGTGCCAGTACGAAAGATGACTTCCCCTTAACAAGCATGCATATTGTGATTTAAAACTGCGCCAAGCATGAGCTGCAGTCGTTTGTTGATTATTTCGCTGGGTATCATCAGATATTGATGGATGAGGAAGACTCTGAGAAAAACTTTCATCACACCGTAGGAGATGTAATGTTACAAGATGATGCTATTTGGGTTAAAGAATGTTGGGGCCACCTACATGAGGGCCATGACTACTATTTGTTAGAAACACGTTCTCAATGCAATATACTAAACGTGTACTCTTTTGTAGGTTTTGATGAATGACAAACGAAGCAAAAATTGATATATGACGGAATTCAAGTACAAGCGCACAATGGTTGCGAATAAGATTGAAGTTCAAGATATAGCTTTTAATTGTTATTGAGTTGTTCTAAATTGTAATCTCGATCCTATAACTTGACTCATAGTATGGCCTCTCTCATAAAACTATTTTCCAAAATCATGCATATTTAATTCTGTGTCAAAAAGATTTTAAATCATGCATATTTACATTAGACAAAATATTTTCTAAACATGCCTCAAAAATCTGGGCTAAAATAATCTATTATGTACTTATGATAATCGATTGTTTCTGAGCCAAGACTGCGTGACAATCGATTATGAATTAATGGTAATCGATTGTGAGTAAGACAGTGAACATCAGGTTTTTCCAAATCTGCATGATAATCGATTGTGAACAAATGACAATCGATTGTTGTTGAGGTAAAGTTTTTCAATACTCAAAATAATCGATTATGAACTAATGGATCGATTGTGTTGAGTTGATGTCTTCCAGTGATTTTAAATTTAATTAAGTAATCGATTATGTCTTTAGATAATCGATTATCACTGAGACAGTAAGTTTTATGATTTTCAGAAAATAACAAGTAATCGATTGTTGCAAAGGACAATCGATTGTTGAAGCTGGCCGTTGTCAAATGATTTTCAAATACCATAAGGTAATCGATTATTGATTCTCGATAATCGATGTTCTGCTTAAAATCTAGAAATGATTTTTAGAACGTTGCTGAAGTAATCTATTATTGATTTTATATAATCGATGTTTTGCTTAAAATCTGGAAATGATTTTTAGAACGTTGCTAAAGTTATCGATTATGAACTTAGTGTAATCAATTATCTGATTTTGAATATTGCCAGTAATCGATTATAGATTATGTATAATCGATTGTGAAGCGTTAAATCTGGGATTGATTTTTAAACTGACTGGCAGATAATCGATTGTTTGGTCTTAATAATCGATTATCACTGAGTAATTTCAGCAACTCTTAATTGGCAATTAGACAACGGTTGAACCAACATTTTCAACTATAAATACAGCTTCATTTCAGTGTTTTAAAAAACAACAACATACACAAACTGATCATTACATTGCTATAAGCTTTCATTCAATTGTTCTTCATTTTCTACTCATTTCATAAAGCTTTTGAGAGCCATATTATTGCTTAAAGTTGTTGTGATCTTGAACATATTCTTTTACTCATATCTACTCAATAAGGAGTAATTTAGTTAAGTGAGTGTCCAAGTATTTGATATACTTGTAAGAGAATTGCGATTCTCTTGTTTCAAGGAACTTGCGTTTCCTTGGGTGAAGTCTTTGAGATTGCGATCTCCGAGCAACTGTTTGAGGCTTGTGTCCTCAAGTGTGTAACGGTTTGTTGAGCACCCTTAAGCTTAACAAGATAGTGAAAAATCTCGAGAGAGTCTCTCGGGGACTGGACTAACCACGTTGGTGGCCAACCAGTATACATCTTTGTGTAAGTTTATTTTTCTGCATTTATTTTACTTCCTGCAAAGTTTAAATTCCGCAAGAAAACGCTAAATTCTATTAATACGCTATTCACCCCCCCTCTAGCGTAAAGCGTAGTTTCTAACAATTGGTATCAGAGCCCAACTCTCTGAAAACTTAACCGTTTGAGAGAACCATCCATGGCTTCTACTCTTGACTCTTTTGCAGGAATTGAAGAAGGACAATGCTCTACACGACCTCCTCTATTCAACGGCACAAACTACTCATACTGGAAGGAGAGGATGCAAATCTTTGTGCAATCAAATAGCTTTCATTTGTGGAAAGTATTCACCAATGGAAACCAAATCCCAACCAAGAAGGTGGAAGACGAATGGGTTGCAAAGACCGAAGAGGAATATACCGCGGAGGATATTCGTAAGGTTCAAAATAATGCCAAAGCTATAAATTTATTATATTGTGCTGTTAATGCTAACGACTACAGGAAGATATCATGTTGCAAAACAGCAAAAGAAATGTGGGATAAGCTTGAAGTGACATACGAAGGAACCGACCAGGTACGAGAAGCTAAAATTGATTTCTTAACTCACTCTTATGAACTATTCCACATGAAGGAAGGAGAGAAAGTAGACGAAATGTTTGAGCGATTCTCAATGATCGTGAATTATCTACACGCCCTCAAAAAGACGTTTACGGATAGAGAACTTGTCCGGAAGATCCTCAGAAGTCTCACTCCGGCATGGCGATCAAAGGCCGATGCAATCCAAGAATCCATTGGCATCACAAATGTCACAATTGACGCATTAAGAGGTAATCTCAAAACCTATGAATCAACTATACTTAACCCGTTTGTTGATGATCAAAGAAGGCAAAGTATTGCTCTAAAGGCTAGCCAACCACAAATTGATGAGGAAGGTGACAACGAGTTTGGACTCGTTATCAAAAGGTTTCAAAAATTCATGCGCAAAGAGTATGAACGCAAGAACAAAAAGCAAGGCGATCAACTAAAATGCTATGAATGCGGAGAAACCGGGCACATAAAATCAAATTGCCCTAACATCAAAAAGGAGAAGAAACCCTTCAAAAAGCAACGTGCATACATCTCTTGGGGAGGAGATTCCGGAGATGAAGCAAGCGAAGAAGAAGACGATGAAGCAGCAAATTTATGTCTCATGGCTCAAGAAGACGGCAAAGACGAGGTAAGTCAAATCTCTTCTCAAAATTTCTTTACTCTTGATGAAATGAGAAATGCTTTTGATGAACTATATGCTGAATTTATCAAAGCTTCAAAAACTGTCAAAAGTGTTAAAGAAAGCGCTTCTCTAAAAGAAAAAGATTTTCAAACACAGCTTTCACTAAAAGAAAAAGAATTAGAAAAACTGGTTTTCGAAAATGAGAAGCTAAAAGAGGAAAACAAGTTTTATGGAAAAAGAAGTGCTGATAAACCTGAAGGTTCTACTAGAAACTGTTCTTCTTGTGTGCTTCTTAAGAATGAAGTAGCTAGACTTAAAGGCACATTAGATAAGTTTAATTCTTCGCATAAAAACTTGAATGATGTGCTTGTTAATCTAAAATCAACTAAACATGGAATAGGATTCAAGAATGAAGAAAAGGTTGGTGCTAAACCACAACAACCTAGAGCTCAACCTAGGACTAATAACCAAAATGCTTATCCTAGAAGTAGAAATCCTAGAAATAACTTGCATGTTAGACCAAATAGTGAAAATGCTAGAAGACCTAGAAATGATGCATATTTTAGGCCAAACCTTGAACAATTTAGAAGACCAAGAAATGACCCTCCACCTAGAAATAGATATTCTAGAAATGATGCATATTTTAGACAAACTTGTGAACCTCCTAGAGCTAATAATAGGAGAAACAATGGTGTTCAAAGTAGAGTAAGCAACCTTCATTCATCTAGTTACTATGTACCTAGAAAAATGCATAATCCCAACGTGACTTGTCATTATTGTAGACGTATTGGTCATATTGCTCCCGCTTGCTTTACTCGTCATAGACATATAAATCAATTGCATCATTATAACATGCCTAACCCTCAAGGACCCAAGATGGCATGGGTACCTAAAGAACATTAATTTGTTTTGTAGGTGTGCTTGAAGGGATCAAGTGTACTATGGTACCTTGATAGTGGATGCTCCAAACACATGACGGGAGATGAATCCAAATTCCTTCAACTAGAGCACAAAGAAGGAGGAAGTGTCACATTTGGTGATAACAATAAAGGAAAAATCATCGGCATTGGTTCGGTCGGTAAGGACGAAAACTCCTCTATTAAACATATACTACTTGTGAAAGGTTTGAAGCATAATCTCTTGAGCATAAGCCAATTATGTGACAAGGGAAATCTTGCTCTATTTAATTCGGATGAATGTCTTGTATTTAGACGTAGTGATTTCAAGATCATACTTCGTGGTTTTAGAATTGATAATATCTATATGGTTGATCTTGCAAACTCCTCACCCGAATATGTTGATTGTTTAGTAAGCAAAGAGGATAACTCTTGGCTATGGCATCGTAGAGTAGCACACATGAACATGCATCTTTTGAACAAGCTTCTTTCTCAAAACTTAGTAGTTGGTCTTCCCAGTTTAAAGTTTGAAAATGATTCTATTTGCGATTCTTGTCAAAAAGGGAAGCAAACCAAAGCATCTTTTAAATCCAAGAAT
Source organism: Nicotiana benthamiana (assembly GCA_034376525.1). Lineage (NCBI taxonomy): Eukaryota > Viridiplantae > Streptophyta > Magnoliopsida > Solanales > Solanaceae > Nicotiana > Nicotiana benthamiana. The sequence goes on along the minus strand of CM067334.1, from coordinate 108,103,082 downwards.
ATTGTTTCAACGTCTAGACCTTTGCAATTACTTCACATGGATTTATTTGGTCCCTCTCGTATTGAAAGTCTTGGTAAAAATAAATATGTTTTAGTAATTGTTGATGACTTTTCTAGATTTACTTGGACTCTATTTCTTGCAAATAAAAGTGATGCTTTTCAAAATTTCAAGTATTTCTTTAAGCGTGTTCAAAACGAAAAGGAATCGACCGTCACTTCGATTAGAAGTGATCATGGGGGAGAGTTTGATCACAATCTCTTTGCGGATTTTTGTGACGAACTCGGAATCGAACACACCTTTTCCGCTCCACGGACACCACAACAAAATGGGGTGGTGGAAAGGAAAAATAGGTGTCTCGAAGAGATGGCTAGAACCATGCTCGACGAAGCTAAGATTCCCAAATACTTTTGGGCGGACGCCGTGAGTACCGCTTGCTATGTTTTAAATAGAGTAGCAATTCGGCCGATACTCATGAAAACCCCATATGAACTTTATAAGGGTAGAAAACCCAACATTTCTCATTTACGTGTTTTTGGTTGTAAATGTTTTGTTCATCATAATGGGAAGGACCAATTGGGTAAGTTTGATGCTAAATCGGATGAAGGTATTTTCATTGGTTATTCCTCACGTAGCAAAGCATATAGGATCTTTAACAAAAGAACCCAAACTGTGGAGGAATCCCCTCATGTTGTGTTTTCCGAAGATAATACTCGCTTGGCGAGAAAGGAATCCGGTTTTGATCTTGCAGGTATCTTGGATAGCTTGAAAGATAAAATCCAAGAAGAACCTTCAAAGGAAAACAAAAATGAAATTGGGGAACAACCAACGGAAGAAGCGCCACAATTAGAAAAAGGAATAAATACGCCTAACGAGTGGAGAACGATCAAGGATCATCCTCTCGAACAGGTAATTGGCGATGTTGGAGAAAAGGTAAGTACCCAAAACTCTCTTAAGAACACTCTAGGACACAATTCTTAAGAGTTCACGGCATTACTTGTTAAAACTAGTGAAATTTATTAATTTCGCTATAAATTACTAACTTGAGCGTCGGAGACGTTTAAATCTATTTTGCAGGTACCACCCCAAAGGTAGGGGGAATTATGAAGTTTTAGCACAAAATAATCGACTATTTCAAGCTACTAATCGATTATTTTCTGTGCAGTACATCGATTATCAGTATCAATAATCGATTGTCTATGACTAATTATTACTATTATGCATCTGTGTTTAATTTTTTACTTCCTAAATTGCATAATCGATTTCCGCCTCAGTCATTCAGCAATGCTTTCTACAACAATCGATTATTTTTTCATACAATCGATTATTTGAAAAATTCTGATATTCTCCAAGTTCACTGTATCAAATTAGTTCCCTAAATAATCGATTACCAAGAATTGACAATCGATTACTTCATATTAATTTTTTTGTTACCGTTTGGCTCCTCAATCGATTCCTGTCAGGTCTTAAATGCTCCATAATCGATTACCAAAATTTAACAATCGATTATTTCATTCAAATTTTTTACCGTTTGACTCAAGAATCGATTCGTCAAATTCAAAATCTCAATCAAACAGTAAATACAATCGATTATTTCAGTTCAATAATCGATTATCTAACGGTCAGTAATTTTAATTCTTACCGTTTTCTGACTGCTCCTAAACCAAAATCTCAGCAAATGTCTCCATTCAATGCTTGATAATCCTTTCCTCTATAAATAGGCATCATAAGAGCTCACATTCACCCACTCAAGCACTATCTCTAGTATTCAAAAGCTAAATCTCTTCTATTTTCTTTGCCAAATTCCAGCAGTCTTTCTCCTAACATGTCTGGACGATCTTCAAAACGTTCCCGATCCAAACATGGCGCATCAGCCTCAACCGCCCCTCCTCCTTTAAATTTTCCATACCAAGACGGTTCCGTCTTGTTCTTTGAAACTGAAAATGAACTCACAAGGTTCCTATCAAAATTTGAGAAACGCACCATTCTTCCTCCTCGGTTCTCAAATAGTAAACTCCTTGAGCCTTTCACCCCTGCCGCAAATATGTTAAAGGAGTGTCAACTATATGACTTCTTGCTTCTCACTCATCCTCACATAAACACAACTCTCATTCAAGCTTTTTACTCAAACCTCCATAAAGATGAAGATGGCGAACTTGTCACCTCCATTAATGGGGTTCAAATTCTTCTCTCTGAAGAGAATCTCCACACCATTGCCCGCCTTCCAAATGAAGGTGAAGACCTTTACCGGTATATTGATAAGGACGGGGCTCTCTTTGATAAAACCATCCTTCTCCACCAAGCCGGTATAACCCCCTATGATCCATCTATCTCTACCCGTCGTCCTACCATAATGGGAGCAGATCCAAACTACCGGTTGATTCTTTACTTCATCACCCGAGTCCTTAAGCCTAGACGGCACAATCACACAACCATCTCCCAGGAGGATACCAAACTTCTGCATGCCATTGTCACCGGAGCCAAAATAAATTGGTGTCGGCTCATCAAAATTCATATGCTCGATGCCATCGGTGATGACATGCCTCTTCCTTATGCCCTCCTCATTATGAACTTCCTTGAAGCATCCGGATTTGTCACGGAAAATGGTCCTCTCAAAAGGAGTACCAAAATTTGGGAAATCTCGGAGTCTTCTTTCCATCATGATGGTGATCATGCTCCAGCTCCTTCTTCAAGTCGTCCACCCCGTCGTGCTCGTTCGTCCCAAGAGCCTACTCTCCAAACCATATCCGACCAGCTTGCTCAACTCACTCATGAGATCCATGGATACTTTGATCATGTCAATTATCCATATGCAGCTCTCGTTCCTTTTGAAGCAGCGCCGGATAACGAGGCGGACAACGACGGAAATGAATAAATTTTTTTTGTGTTTTGTGTGGTTTTTGTTGTTGTTCTCTTTGGTTCCCATTGATGTACCCTCTTTTTTTTTTCCAATAAATAAACCTTGTTTATTTCATCTTTTTGCATCTTTCCTTACTATTTTTTTGCTAATGGCAAAAGGGGGAAGAAAACGGGATATCGGGTATGCACCACCTCTTAATTCATTGATTGCTTATAAGCTAAAATTGAGGGGGAACAAGAACAAAATTGCATAATTGTTACTTGTCTTGAATTGTCAATATCTTTTGCCTAAATTGCATATCCCGCTTAATGTTTGCCATTATCAAAAAGGGGGAAATTGTTAGAAACACGTTCTCAATGCAATATACTAAACGTGTACTCTTTTGTAGGTTTTGATGAATGACAAACGAAGCAAAAATTGATATATGACGGAATTCAAGTACAAGCGCACAATGGTTGCGAATAAGATTGAAGTTCAAGATATAGCTTTTAATTGTTATTGAGTTGTTCTAAATTGTAATCTCGATCCTATAACTTGACTCATAGTATGGCCTCTCTCATAAAACTATTTTCCAAAATCATGCATATTTAATTCTGTGTCAAAAAGATTTTAAATCATGCATATTTACATTAGACAAAATGTTTTCTAAACATGCCTCAAAAATCTGGGCTAAAATAATCGATTATGTACTTATGATAATAGATTGTTTCTGAGCCAAGACTGCGTGACAATCGATTATGAATTAATGGTAATCGATTTTGAGTAAGACAGTGAACATCAGGTTTTTCCAAATCTGCATGATAATCGATTGTGAACAAATGACAATCGATTGTTGTTGAGGTAAAGTTTTTCAATACTCAAAATAATCGATTATGAACTAATGGATCGATTGTGTTGAGTTGATGTCTTCCAGTGATTTTAAATTTAATTAAGTAATCGATTATGTCTTTAGATAATCGATTATCACTGAGACAGTAAGTTTTATGATTTTCAGAAAATAACAAGTAATCGATTGTTGCAAAGGACAATCGATTGTTGAAGCTGGCCGTTGTCAAATGATTTTCAAATACCATAAGGTAATCGATTATTGATTCTCGATAATCAATGTTCTGCTTAAAATCTGGAAATGATTTTTAGAACGTTGCTGAAGTAATCTATTATTGATTTTATATAATCGATGTTTTGCTTAAAATCTGGAAATGATTTTTAGAACGTTGCTAAAGTTATCGATTATGAACTTAGTGTAATCAATTATCTGATTTTGAATATTGCCAGTAATCGATTATAGATTATGTATAATCGATTGTGAAGCGTTAAATCTGGGATTGATTTTTAAACTGACTGGCAGATAATCGATTGTTTGGTCTTAATAATCGATTATCACTGAGTAATTTCAGCAACTCTTAATTGGCAATTAGACAACGGTTGAACCAACTTTTTCAACTATAAATACAGCTTCATTTCAGTGTTTTAAAAAACAACAACATACACAAACTGATCATTACATTGCTATAAGCTTTCATTCAATTGTTCTTCATTTTCTACTCATTTCATAAAGCTTTTGAGAGCCATATTATTGCTTAAAGTTGTTGTGATCTTGAACATATTCTTTTACTCATATCTACTCAATAAGGAGTACTTTAGTTAAGTGAGTGTCCAAGTATTTGATATACTTGTAAGAGAATTGCGATTCTCTTGTTTCAAGGAACTTGCGTTTCCTTGGGTGAAGTCTTTGAGATTGCGATCTCCGAGCAACTGTTTGAGGCTTGTGTCCTCAAGTGTGTAACGGTTTGTTGAGCACCCTTAAGCTTAACAAGATAGTGAAAAATCTCGAGAGAGTCTCTCGGGGACTGGACTAACCACGTTGGTGGCCAACCAGTATACATCTTTGTGTAAGTTTATTTTTCTGCATTTATTTTACTTCCTGCAAAGTTTAAATTCCGCAAGAAAACGCTAAATTCTATTAATACGCTATTCACCCCCCCTCTAGCGTAAAGCGTAGTTTCTAACACTATTTTCCATAACATGATACACAAGGAGATTGAGGTATATATAGACATCAAATCCAAGACATCTACTGACCATATGGAAGATCTGAGGAAATGATTCAACAAACTAAGAAGGTATAATCTGAAGTTGAATCCCGCCAAGTGTGCATTTGGGGTTCCTGCCGGAAAATTACTGGGGTTCATCGTGAGTCATCGAGGAATAGAATTGGATCCATCAAAGGTCAAGGCCATTCAAGAACTACCAACGCCAAAAAATAAAAAGAGCGTGATGAGTTTCATAGGGAGACTCAACTATATTTGCCGGTTTATAGTTCAGTCCACTATCATGTGCGAACCCATTTTTAAAATGTTTAAGATGGAAGCCGCTACCAAATGGTCTGATAATTGTCAGAAAGCCTTTGACAGAATCAAGGAATACATGTCAACGCCTCTAGTTTTGGTTCTGCCCGAACTGGGATGACCTCTATTGTTCTACCTTGCAATATTGGATGGAGCATTCAGTTGTGTTCTGGGACAATACGATGAAATGGGGAGAAAGGAGCAAGCCATCTACTATCTCAGCAAAAGGTTTACCCCGTACGAGGCTTAATATTCTCTATTAGAGCGCACCTATTGTGCTCTAGGTAGCTCAGAAGCTGAGGAATTATTTTTGTGCCTATACCACTTATCTCATATCAAGAATTGATCCACTAAAGTATATCTTCCAGAAGCCTATTCCCACTAGCAAGCTCGCCATGTGAAAAATCCTGCTAAGTGATTTCGACATTGTTTACGTAACTCAGAAGGAAATCAAAGGACAAGCCTTGGCAAATAATCTTGCCGATAATCCCATAAACAGAGAATATAATGAAAGTATCGGGGGGGGGGGGTGAATTGTGAATAATTTAAGCTTTATCATAAATAAGTTGGCTTAAAACATTATTATTCGACTGAATGTGACGATACTGCAGGTGAAGATATGAAAATATAATTATGCAGAAAGTAAATACAGAAATATAAAGACTCCCAGAATTTTATACTGGTTCAGATTCAATGTGAATCCTAATCCAGTCCCCTTGGGTTGCAAGGGATTTCTCTTCAGATTAATGATTTTTCTTTTAAGTACAGGTATGATATTTGTCACCCAGTCTTCTTTCACTCGTTTGGTACAATGCCTCACCAATTGAGAACCCTCTTGCTATCTCTGACTTGTTACACAGTCAATCTTTGTAGACTACTATGTTTGTTTGCAGTAAATTGAAGAGAGCTATTTGGTTTGATCTAAGTATGTCTAAGCTAGGGTTTACAAGGATTTATTAATACTTTGATGGATGGAAGAGGCTTGACAACCCAAGAGATTTGGTCCTTGGAAAGAATTGATTCTTTCCAATAATAAGGACTAGGACATTGCTTTTCTTGATTGCTCATTGATTGTTGATTCTTCCAAGCTTGGTCGCGTACCAGATTTCCTCCTTTGGCTAGAGATATGATTGAGCACAGATTGTCTTTGATTGTGGATCTTCCAGTCTTGATTTCCTTCCATATCTTCCCGTTATTATGAATCATCAGATATTTGCGTTGAATCTTTTGTTGTATCTAGGTAGATATGATTTTCCCACAATTATGGAAGAGTTCCTGATTTGGTGATGAGATGCTGATCTTTTCCTTGAGCATCGAAAGCTTCCTTTAAGGATGTTTTCCTTCCTTTTTTGCTACATCAACTTTTATTCCTTGTTTGAACACAATGACTGCCTATACTTTAGCTATTCCTTATTTGCTATATCAGTTCAAATAATTTTGCTTCCCTTTTTTTGAATGCCTGCACATGTATGTTAATTGCATCAATCAAATTTGATAAAACATACAAACCGCTAAAGACGTATTTTCGTGATGAAGAGGTATCCTTCATAAGAGAAGATATTGCAGAATCCTATGATGGTTGGAGAATGTTTTTTGATGGAGCAGCAAATTTCAAAGGAGTTGGTATAAGGGCAATCCTAGTATCAGAAACCGGACAGCATTATCCTGTATCTGCCAAACTCAAATTCCTGTACACCAACAATATGGCCGAGTACAAAGCATGCATCTTAGGGCTCAAACTGGACATTTACTTGAACATCTAGGAGTTGCTAGTGATCGGGCATTCAGACTTGCTCATACATCAGGTTCGAGAAGAATGGGCAACCAAGAACTCTAAGATACTTCCTTACCTGCATCATATACATGAGTTGAGGAAATGGTTTACAAAGACAGAATTCCAGCATGTTCCCAGGGTCCAGAATGAGTTTGCCGACGCATTGGCTACCTTATTATCTATGATTCGGCATCCAGATAAGAATTTCATTGATCCTATCTCGATAAAGATTTATGATCAGACAACTTATTGTGCTCATGTCTAGGAAGAAACAGACAGAAAACCATGGTTCTATGACATCAAGGAGTATTTGACAACAGGAGAATATCCAGAACTTGCAAATGCTACTCAGAAGCACACACTTCGGAGGTTATCTAACAACTTCTTTCATAGGGGAGGAATCCTATGTAGGAGGACTCCTACTTTGGGATTATTGAGATGTGTCAAAGCAAAAGAAGCATCCAAGTTATTAGAAGAGATGCAGGGACCTTCGGTCCACATATGAATGGTTTTGTTTAGCAAAGAAGATAGTCCGGACAAGATTTTTTTTTGATGACTATTGAGATAGACTGCATCCGGTATGCTCACGAATGCCATCACTCTTAGACATATGCAGATATGATAAAGGGGCCTCACATTGAGCTTACTGCAACAAGCTTGCCATGTCTGTTTGCCGCTTGGGGAATGGATGTTATCGGACCTATCGAGCCCTCCGTATCGAACGGTCACATGTTCATCCTAGTGGCAATTGATTATTTTACCTAATGGGTTGAAGCAGCATCGTAAAAAGCAGTGACCAAGAAACTCGTGGCAGTCTTTGTCCGCGATCGTATTGTTTGTTAGTTCGGCATTCTGTAGTCAATCATTAGTGATAATAGTTCCAATCTCAATAGTGACCTGATGAAAGCAATGTGTGAAACATTTTAGATCAAACATAAGAATTCTACAGCCTACAGACCTCAAATGAATGGAGCTGTAGAAGAGGCTAATAAGAATATCAAGAAGATACTAAGGAAAATGATAAAGAAGCATAAGAAGTGGCTTGAGAAGCTCTCATTTGATTTGTTGGGATACCGCACCATAGTCCGCACATCAACCGGGGCAACTCCCTATATGCTGTTTTGTGGTACAGAGGCGGTCATTCCCGCCGAGGTGGAAATTCCCTCCTTCAGGATCATACAAGAAGCGGAGTTAGAGGATGGAGAATGGGTAAAAGGTCTCTACGAGCACCTAGCCCTTATAGATGAGAATAGAAGGAATATAGTCTTCCATGGTCAATTGTATCAGAAGAGAATGTCCAAAGCCTTGAACAAAAGAGTCAAGCCGAGGAAGAATACACCAGGATATCCGGCGTTGAAAAAAATATTCCCACATCAAGATGTAGCCAAAGCGAAATTTTCTCCCAATTGGCAAGGTCCGTGCGTGGTTCACCGAGTTATATGAGGAGGAGCCCTCATACTTGCGGAAATGGATGGAGAAGTCTAGCCGAAGCTAATCAATTCAGATTCAATGAAACGATACTATGCGAAACCGTTTATGATTTCTATATGATGTAACTTAAACTACGCCTGACCTGATTCCCATTTAAGAGGGGATAGTAGGCAGCCCTATGGGTTCAGTCACAATTTAATAAAATTTTCAACCCCCCCCCCCCCCCCCGCTGTTGGAAACTGGGGAAGAATTTTGAGGTGGACCCTCAAAATTCTGAAGTTGATCGCCAGCCATTCATTATACGTAGCCGTCAGAAGCACCAACGTAGTAAACTGGGGTAGAATCTTGAAAAGGACCCTTAAAATTCCGGAGTGAGAGAGGTTGCAATATCTTGAACCACGTCGCTGTTGTCAGTTATCCAAAAAGGAAACTATTATTTTCAAATATGTATTGACGTTACATTTTTTTAACTAAATCATGCTTAACTATTATCCAAATTGCTTTGTTTAGCAATGCTACCCCAATGAGACACAATGCCAAGTGTGACGACCAAAGTCCATGGGAGGATCGACTAACCTTCCTCCTTTTCAGAACTTACGATTTTTCTTTGGATGCAGGCACTCAAGGCGTAAATCATCAGATACAATTGCACACTCACACTTTTTCAGGAATACAATGCTCAGAATAATCACCTATTTACAATTGTTATCAGCATATGACGTCCCTGGTAGTCACAATATCACAATCAGCTATCAGCTAAGTGATTTTACTACCATTTGCCCTTTTACTTTTCTGCATTATATAAGACTACCTTTCTCCTTCCGAGGTTAAGCTCTACCTCAATCTGCATTCCCTTGCATTGCATAAGGCTACCTTTCTGCCTTCCGAGTCTAATCTCTACCTCCATCTGCATTATTCTACATTGCATAAGGCTACTTTTCTGCCTTCAGAGGTTAAGCTCTACCTCTATCTGCATTTCCTTGCATTGCATAAGGCTACTTTTCTGCCTTTCAAGACTAAGAACTGTCTCCATATGCATATCTCCGTACTGCATAAGTCTACCTTTCTACCTTCCGAGACTAAGCATTTTGTCCATCTGCATATATCCGCATTGCATAAGGCTACCTTTCTGCCTTCCGAGGCTAAGCTTTGTCTCCATCTGTATATCTGTGCATTTCATAAGGCTACCTGTCTCCCTTTCGGGACTAAGCACTGTCCCCCTCCTGCATGGTTGAAATATCGCCACTTTATTTCTCTTGCACAACTGAAATACCGCCACCTTTATTTACATCTTGCATCGGCTGAAAGATCGCTACCTTCTGCATTTCATGGGCTGAAAGATCGCTTAAATGTCCAAAGGCGTCATTGTTCGGAGGCACCATTTTCATAGCTCGAGAATGCCATGCCATGGCTTGAAAACTCCCATTTTATCTTTTGCATATCATTATTCAAAGGCATCATAGTTCAGAGGCATCATTATCATAGTCGAGAACATCATTTCATAGCTTGCGAATCCTTTATCAATACGCTTCATGGCCCTGAACGTCATGGTCCGAGGACGTCATCCTCATCGTTCAAAGACAACATTCATGATCCAATGGGATCTTGCATCACGTTTAAATTTATGCACAATATGTTTGTATTTCCCACTTGTGTGTACACCGTTTAGCAACAACTGTCTCAGCAGGAGCGATCCCGCTCCAATTCCTCCAGCCTATCAGACATCAACCATCTTTCTCAGCCTAAACATCGCGTCCGTTCCTTTTGAAAATCTCCATCGGCATAAGCCACCGATGGGTCCTGAACTACATATGGCCTGATTCCTATAAAACCAGGAATATGTAGGCAGCTCAGGAGCCAGAGCTCGGTCAAAATTCTTTGGAGATAGTCTCTTTCGGTCAAAATTGGCCATCATATCTTTATCCGATAACTCTTTCATCCTTCCCGGATAAAGAGAGGCAGCTGTTGATACCCAATTTTTTCTATATATATATATATATATATATATATATATATATATATATATATATATATATATATATATATATGAGCCAAACTCGATCAAAATTCATTGCAGATAGTCTCTTTCGGTCAAAATTGCCCATCATATCTTTACCCGACAACTCGTACTAAAAAATAAGATACATACATATATATATATATATATATATATATATATATATATATATATATATATATATATATATATATATATATATATATATATATATATATATGTATGATATTCATACCCAAGAGTTTTGGTATTTTTCTCAAATTTTTAAGGATTTTCAAAATCAATTTACTGTCTATTTTAGTAGCGCAAAATCTAATAATTATTCTCAAAATTATAATTTTTGGTGAATAACTTATTTTATTCCCTCATTTACACCAAATACAATTAAAGTGATTTTTGCACATTTTTACAAATTTATTTGGTATTTTTAAAACTTAATTGCATATAGTTGCTATTATAGCATATTTTACGATTAATAGTATTTTATTTTAGTTTCAGTATTTTTAGTTAATATTTATATTGTATTAATAGGTTCACTGCTTTTAATTTTCTTTTAAAATAATTTTACTATTTTTATAAAATCAAACAAGGGAAAAATAGCTATTTGAAATGTAGCGCCAATTGTTTTAATTATAGCCTAAAATTAACCCACAACTAAACACAATATCAGACCAATTACCTTGACCCGAGCCTCGTAGAAACCGACCCAAACTCGTTTCCCACCTACCCTCTCTAATCTCAACCCGTTGATCTCCCAGATCAACGGTCCCGTTTTCCTTTCCTTTTTTAATTCCCAATCACCCCTAACCCTAATCATTTCCCATCTGTAGCCTCCCTTGAATCCCCCATCTCCCTATTCTTTCTCAACCTCTCTTAGAAACCCTAGCCGCCACCTTCAATCACCACCTAAAATTGACCAAATCCATGGCATCCAAAGAAATTGATGGCTTGTATCTATTAGAAAATACGCTTAACGCTAGAGGGGGGGTGAATAGCGTTATAATAAAAATTAGCGTAAACTTGCGGAATTTAAAAATTGCAGGAAGGAAATAAGTGCGATAAGTAAATAAATACGAACGAACGCACCGATGTGTCCTGGTTCACCACAACCCGTGGCTAGTCCAGTCCCCGAGAGACTCTCTCGAGATTTCCACTAACACTGTTAAGCTTACGGGTGCTCAACAAACCTTTACAAACTGAGGACACAAGCCTCAACAACCTTTGCTCGAAGATACAACACTCCAAGACTTCAACCAAAGGAAACACAAGTTCCTTCTTACAATACAAGGGACTAACACTTCCCTTCAAGTGTATAAAACACTTAGCACTCACTTAAACAACACTCTCTTAATAGAGTAGATATGAGTAAACAGATACGCTCAAGAACGCAACAACTTTCGTCAAGAATTTTGGCTCTGAAAACTTATGTAATGAATAGAAAGTGATGAACAATAGAGTATCAAAGCTATAGAATTAATATGATCTGTTGTTGTGTATAGAAGACTGATTTCAAGCTGTATTTATAGTTGCAAAACCATGCATTACCGTTGCCTAATTGCCAATTAAGAATTGCTGATTTTACTCAGTGACAATCGATTGTCAAAATGCCACAATCGATTGTTTGCCAATCGTTCCAAAAATCATTCCCAGATTTTACGCTTAACAATCGATTATCTAAGATCAATAATCGATTACTGGCAACGTTCAAAAAATCATGTCCAGATTTTACTTAAAACAATCGATTGTCAGAAATCTACAATCGATTACTTGGCAACGTTCAAAAAATCTTTTTCAGATTTTATAAACAATCGATTATTAGAAATCTATAATCGATTACCTGACGGTGTTTGAAAATATTTTGGCAACGGTCAATTACACAATCGATTATGATATGAGAACAATCGATTATATATCAGTCTTTGAAAAATCAATTAGTCACTGCCTTAATGCACTCGATTGTCAAAGGTACACAATCGATTATTTTATGACTTTGAAAATGTCTGATAGACAATGCCTCAACACAATCGATTGTCATAAGTTCACAATCGATTATTTTGTAGCTTTGAAAAACTTTGATGTACACTGCTTCAACACAATCGATTGTCATAAGTTCACAATCGATTGTCATGCAGATTTGAAAAATCTGATGCACACTGCCTTAACACAATCGATTGTCATAAGTTCACAATCGATTGTCATGCAGCTGACTTAACATAATCGATTATCATAAGTACATAATCGATTATCTTAGTCAAGATTTTAGAGGCATGTTTAAAAATCATTTTGACTAAAGTAAATATGCATGATTTAAAATCATTTTGCTTTAAATTAAATATGCATGATTTGATAAAAATGTTTTTACGAGAGAAGCCAAGTCTTGAGTCAAGTTATCGGATCAAGATCACAATTAAAGAAAGACTCATGTATAACTTTATATCTTTGCTTGATCGTGGTCTTGTGCTTGAATCTCGTTATATATCAATTGCGCGCTTGTGCTTGGACCTCGTCATATGTCCATTGCGCATAGTTTGTCATTCATCAAAACCTACAAATATGAACACACGTTTTAGTATAGTGCCTTGAGAACGTGTTTCAACAATTCCCCCTTTTTGATAATGGCAAACTTTAGTCGGGATATGCATATTTGATAATTCATAATGACGATTCAAGACAAGTAAAGATATGCAACAATATGCAACAAGTCTCTAGATGTGCAATTAGTTCCCCCTCAACATATGAATTCCCCCTCAATTTATGCCAATAAAAAATTAGTGCATATCCCTTATTCTTCCACCTTTTGCCATTAGCAAAAAAATGCCATAAGTAAATAACTTGTTTGTTTATTAATCAAAAATACGAATACAAAAGAAAGACAATAAAACATAGAACAATAAGCTAAATAAAGAAATTATTCATCATCATTTCCCGCCTCGTCATCCGGCACTGCTTCATAGGGAACAAGTCCAGCATATGGATAGTGAATATGATCAAAATATCCATGGATCTCATAAGTCAATCTATTGACGGAGGTGGACAAAGAAGCAAGTTGGTCGGAAATAGATTGAAGAGTAGGTTCTTGAGGCTGACGCGATCGACGAGTTGGAGGAGGAGCATGAGCTACATGATCGCCGTCATGGGGAAAGGAGGATTCGGAAATTTCCCATTTCTTGGTGCTCTATTTGAGCGGACCGATAGAGGTGTTGAACCCGGAGGCTTCAAGAAAATTCATAATAAGGAAGGCATAGGGAAGTGGTCTATCGTCCCCGATGGCATCAAGCATGTGAATTTTGACGAACTTACACCAATTGATGTGAGCTCCGATTATAATGGCATGCATGAGCTTTGCGTCCTCTTGGGAGAGAGTGGTATGGTTATGTTTGCGAGGCTTGAGGACTCGGGTTATGAAATAGAAAATCAAGCGATATTCGGGGAGCATTCCCGTAATGGTAGGACGTCGAGTAGATAGATTAGGATCATAAGCTCCAAGTCCTATTTGGTTTAGGAGAATTTTCTCATCAAATAAGGCGTCGGCTTCTCTAATGTAGAGAGAAATTTTTTCCCCACTTCGAGGCAGGTGAGAAATGGAATGTAAGTTTTCGTTGGTTAAAAGAATTTCAACACCATTAATGTTTGTCACAAGCTCACCCTCGTCGTCCTTATGAAGATTAGAGTAGAAGACTTGAATCAAGAGAGGATTAATGTGAGGATAGGATAGATATAGGAAATCAAGAAGTTGGCATTTCCTAAGCATGTTTGCTGCGGGGGCGCATGATTCAAGATATTTGCTTGTAGAAAAGCGAGGAGGAAGAATGTCACGCTTTTCGAATTTTGTCAAGAATCTAGTTAGCTCGATTTCAGAATTGAATTGTAAAATAGACCCATCTTGGTAAGGGAAATTTGGAGGAGGAGGAGCAGCTGAAGAAGATGCACCATGTCTACCTGAACGGGAACGTTTAGTGTGTCTGCCCGACATTTTGAATAAGTAGAAATGGCCTTTGTAAGAAGCTTGAAAGATTTTTGAAATTTTGGGAGCTAAGATTGATGCTTGAGTGAAGAAATTGAAGGCATATGGTACCTATTTATAATGAGGAAGATGGCATTTCATTTATGGTGAAAATCTGCAGAAATTTATGAGCTAAAACGGTCAGAAACGGTAAGAAAAATTTTCACTGACCGTTACACAATCGATTGTGGAATTGAAACAATCGATTGTTATGGAGTTTTGACTTGAACTCGGAACTGACAAAAATCGATTGTGGAAATCTGGCAGGACCCAAACGGTAACAAATATTTGAATTACTGACAAAAAATAATCGATTGTTGAATTATGGTAATCGATTGTTGTGACACAGTGTGCACAGTGATTTTCTGACTCGGAAAATAACGATTATAATTTTGAAACAATCGATTGTTTTAGGAAAGCAGTACTGAATGGCCTAGACGGTAATCGATTATACAGAAAAAAAACCGATTATATAAAAAAAACTGCATAATAAGCATAAAATGTAAATAGTCGATTAGTGATACTTGCTAATCGATTGTCCGCACAGTAAACATGAGACATAAGAAAAAATAATCGATTATTTGCTATAACAATCGATTGTTCTATGCCATTGCATTATAATTCCCCCTACCTTTAGGGCGATACCTGCAAAAGAAAATTAGACGTCTCCGACGCTCAAGTTAGTAATTTGTAAAGAAAGAATGACTTAGATCAAATGTGGCCAAGTGAGAACGTGATCTCTTAAGAAGTGTGTCCTAAGGTGTTCTTATGAGTGTTTCGGGTACTTACCTTTTCTCCAACGTCGCCAATTACCTGTTCGAGAGGGTGATCTTTGATTGTCCTCCATTCGTTAGGCATTTTCGTTTCTTTCTCCAATTGTGGCGCTTCCTCCGATAATTGATCTAAGATTTCATCTTGAGTTTCCTTCGGAGTTTCCTCTTGTACTTTGTCTTGAGGACTTAGTGAGTTTAAAATACCTGCAAGATCAAAACCAGAATCCTTTCTCGCCAAGCAAGCATTATTTTCAGAAAACACAATATGAGGGGATTCCTCCATAGTTCCGGTTCTATTATTGAATACTCTATATGCTTTGCTACGTGAGAAATAACCAATAAAAATTCCTTCATCGGATTTGGCATCAAATTTTCCCAATTGATCTTTTCCATTGTTATGAATAAAGCATTTACAACCGAATACTCTAAAATGGGAGATATTTGGTTTCCTTCCCTTGTAGAGTTCATAAGGGGTTTTTCATGAGTATTGGCCTTATGACTACTCTATTCAAAACGTAGTATGCGGTACTCACGGCATCCGCCCAAAAATGTTTGGGAATCTTAGCCTCATCGAGCATGGTTCTAACCATCTCTTCGAGACACCTATTTTTCCTTTCCACCACCCCATTTTGTTGTGGTGTTCGTGGAGCGGAGAAGGTGTGCTCGATACGGAGTTCGTCACAAAAATCCGCAAAGAGATTGTGATCAAACTCTCCCCCATGATCACTTCTTATTGAAGTGACGGTTGTGTCCTTTTCGTTCTGAACACGTTTAAGAAAATATTTGAAATTATGAAAAGCTTCACTTTTATGAGCAAGAAATAGAGTCCATGTAAATCTAGAATAATCATCAACAATAACAAAAGCATAACGATTTCTACCAAGACTTTCAATGCGAGATGGTCCAAATAAGTCCATGTGAAGTAATTGCAAAGGTCTAGTAGTTGAAACAATATTTTTCGATTTAAAAGATGCTTTTGTTTGCTTCCCTTTTTGACAAGAATCAGAAATAGAGTCTTTTCCAAATTTCAAGTTTGGAAGACCAATAACTAAATTTTGTGATACCAATTTGTTCAAAAGATGCATGTTGATGTGAGCTACTCTACGGTGCCATAACCACGTATCATCTTCTTTGCTCATAAGACAATCTACATATTCAGATGAAGAATTTTCGAGATCAACCATATAGATATTATCCATTCTAAATCCACGAAGAATAATTTTAAAATCGCTACGGCGAAAAACTAAGCATTCATTTGAATCAAATAAAACAAGATTTCCCTTGTCACATAATTGACTTATGCTCAAGAGATTATGTTTTAGACCCTTAACTAGCAATATATGCTTAATGGAAGAGGAGTCATCCTTACCGACCGATCCAATGTCGATAATTTTTCCTTTGTTGTTATCACCAAAAATAACGCTTCCTCCTTCCTTGTGTTCTAGTTGAAGGAACTTGGATTCGTCTCCAGTCATGTGCTTGGAGCATCCACTATCAAGGTACCAAAGTACACTTGACCCCTTCAAACACACCTACAAAACAAATTAATGAGTTTTAGGTACCCATGCCATTTTGGGTCCTTGGGGGTTAGGCAAATCATAGTGATGTGATTGAGTGTTATGTCTATGTCGTGTAAAACAAGCAGGAGCAATATGTCCAATTCGTCCACAATAATGACAAACAACATTAGGATTATGCATTCGTCTAGGTTGATAGTAATTGGACGGACGAAATTCATTTACTCTATTCTTGACAATATGACTATTGCGCAATTCATGAAAATCATTTCTCCTACTATTTGTTCTAGGATATACAACATTTCTAGGATAGTTGTTTCTAGGTTGAAAGCCATTTCTAGGTGTTCTATAAGGTTCAAAATTTCTTCTAGTGTTTGGCCTAGAGTATGCATTATTTCTAGAATGATTATTTCTAGGTTGCGATAGTTGAAAGCCATTTCTAGGTTTGTTATATCTAAGAGGAGCGTTTGTTTTATTAATCCTACGTTGAGCCTTAGGTTGTTGGAGGTTAGCTTCAACCTTTTCTTTAGGC
This sequence comes from Nicotiana benthamiana, assembly GCA_034376525.1. NCBI lineage: Eukaryota > Viridiplantae > Streptophyta > Magnoliopsida > Solanales > Solanaceae > Nicotiana > Nicotiana benthamiana. The sequence continues at coordinate 108,085,830 of CM067334.1, read as the reverse complement.
TCATTCTCAAAGCCTATGCCATGCTTGGTCGACTTCAAATTAACAAGAACTTCATTCAAATTTATATGAGAAGAATTAAACTTATCTAGGGTGCCCTTATGTCTTTCTACCTCATTTTTGAGATGCATGCAAGAAGTACAATTTTTACTAGAGCTCTCGGGTTTGTCGGCGCTTCTCTTGCCGAAAAATTTGTTTTCTTCTTTCAACTTCTCATTTTCCAAAATCAGTTTTTCCAAATCCTTTTTTTTTTCAAAGAGAGTTGTTTTTCAAAATCTTTTTCTTTTAAAGAAGCATTTTCTTTTATGCTTTTAACAGTTTTGGAAGCTTTAATAAATTCACTATACAACTCATCAAAAGCATTTTGCATTTCCTCAAGAGAATAGAAATTTTTGGAAGAAATTTGACATACCTCTTCTTGATTGTTTTCGTGAGCCATGAGACAAAAATTTGCGGCTTCGTCTTCTTCTTCCTCACTCAACTCGTCACCGGAGTCGCCTCTCCAAGATATGTATGCTCGTTGTTTCTTGAAGGGTTTCTTCTCCTTTTTGGCATTTGGGCAATTTGATTTATTGTGCCCGGTTTCTCCGCACTCATAGCACTTTATTTGATCTCCTTGCTTTTTGCCCTTTCGTTCATACTCTTTTCGCATGAACTTTTGAAATCTCTTAATAACGAGTCCGAACTCGTTGTCTCTGTCCTCATCATTTTGAGGTTGGCTTGTGCTTGCCTTGAGAGCAATCTTTTGTTTCCTTTGACCATCAACAAGAGGGTTAAGTATAGTAGATTCATAAGTTTTAAGATTACCTCTTAATCCGTCGATGGTGACATTTGAAACGCCAATAGAATCTTGAATCGCGTCGGCCTTGGATCGCCATGCCGGAGTGAGACTTCGGAGAATTTTTCGGACAAGTTCCTTATCCGTGAAGGTCTTCTTAAGAGCATGTAAATCATTAACAATTTTTGAAAATCGTTCGAACATCTCATCGACCTTTTCGCCTTCCTTCATGTGAAACAGTTCATATGCATGGGTTAGGAAATAAATTTTAGCTTCCCTTACTTGGTCCGTACCTTCATACGTAATTTCCAGCTTGTCCCACATTTGCTTCGCCGTTGTGCAACATGATATTTTCCTGTAATCATCATCATTTACAGCACAATATAATAAATTAATGGCTTTAGCGTTGTTTTTCACCTTTCAGATATCATCTGCATCGTATTCATCTTCGGACTTTGGAACATCTTTATTTTCAACCTTTTTGGTTGGAATTTGTTCTCCTTTCATTAAAACCTTCCAAAGATGAAAACTATTTGATTGAACAAATATTCTCATCCTCTCCTTCCAGTACGTATAGTTTGTACCGTCGAATAGTGGTGGTCGGGTGGAGCATTGTCCTTCACCTATTCCTGCAAAAGAATCAAGAGTAGAAGCCATGGATTGTTTCTCTCAAACGGTTAAGTCTTCAGAGAGTCGGGCTCTGATACCAATTGTTAGAAAATACGCTTAATTCTAGAGGGTGGGGGGGTGAATAGCGTTATAATAAAGATTAGCGTAAACTTGCGGAATTTAAAAATTGCAGGAAGAAAATAAGTGCGATAAGTAAATAAATAAGAACGAACGCACCGATGTATCCTGGTACACCACAACCCGTGGCTAGTCCAGTCCCCGAGAGACTCACTCGAGATTTCCACTAACACTGTTAAGCTTACGGGTGCTCAACAAACCTTTACAAACTGAGGACACAAGCCTCAACAACCTTTGCACGAAGATACAACACTCCAAGACTTCAACCAAAGGAAACACAAGTTCCTTCTTACAATACAAGGGACTAACACTTCCCTTCAAGTGTATAGAACACTTAGCACTCACTTAAACAAGACTCTCTTAATAGAGTAGATATGAGTAAACAGATACGCTCAAGAACGCAACAACTTTCGTCAAGAATTTTGGCTCTCAAAACTTATGTAATGAATAGAAAGTGATGAACAATAGAGTATGCAAGCTATAGCAATAATATGATCAGTTGTCGTGTATAGAAGACTGATTTGAAGCTGTATTTATAGTTGCAAAACCATGCATTACCGTTGCCTAATTGCCAATTAAGAATTGCTGATTTTACTCAGTGACAATCGATTGTCAAAATGCTACAATCGATTGTTTGCCAATCGTTCCAAAAATCATTCCCAGATTTTACGCTTAACAATCGATTATCTAAGATCAATAATCGATTACTGGCAACGTTCAAAAAATCATTTCCAGATTTTACTTAAAACAATCGCTTGTCAGAAATCTACAATCGATTACTTGGCAACGTTCAAAAAATCTTTTTCAGATTTTATTTAAAACAATCGATTATTAGAAATCTATAATCTATTACCTGACGGTGTTTGAAAATAATTTGGCAACTGTCAATTACACAATCGATTATGATATGAGAACAATCGAATATATATCAGTCTTTGAAAAATCAATTAGTCACTGCCTTAATGCACTCGATTGTCAAAGGTACACAATCGATTATTTTATGACTTTGAAAATGTCTGATAGACACTGCCTCAACACAATCGATTGTTATAAGTTCACAATCGATTATTTTGTAGCTTTGAAAAACTTTGATGTACACTGCCTCAACACAATCGATTGTCATAAGTTCACAATCGATTGTCATGCAGATTTGAAAAATCTGATGCACACTGCCTTAACACAATCGATTGTCATAAGTTCACAATCGATTGTCATGCAGCTGACTTAACATAATCGATTATCATAAGTACATAATCGATTATCTTAGTCCAGATTTTAGAGGCATGTTTAAAAATCATTTTGACTAAAGTAAATATGCATGATTTAAAATCATTTTGCTTTAAATTAAATATGCATGATTTGATAAAAATGTTTTTACGAGAGAAGCCAAGTCTTGAGTCAAGTTATCGGATCAAGATCACAATTAAAGAACGACTCATGTATAACTTTATATCTTTGCTTGATCTTGGTCTTGTGCTTGAATCTCGTTATATATCAATTGCGCGCTTGTGCTTGGACCTCGTCATATGTCCATTGCGCATAGTTTGTCATTCATCAAAACCTAGAAATATGAACACACGTTTTAGTATAGGGCCTTGAGAACGTGTTTCAACAGTATCTACCTCATGTGACCTCTACACGCCTGATTACCACGGTTTCAAGGTCATACCTTGAAGAATCTTGGCCCAAACTGTTTTTGATTCGAGTTCTTTGGCTGTCTTCGACCTTGCTCCGGCCAACCATGGCTGTTCAAGCCTGGTCTTGACGTCTCCTGCTTAAATCATGAATTTCCAAGACTTTCTCACTATTTGGGGTTCTTGAGAAACCCTAAACCTTCGAGGTTCTTCTGATTCTTTTAGATCCAATGTAGATATGTTTTTCCTTAAGCTTCTAAACATTTGTTTTTGAGATTTCCTTCTAAACTCTGCTTTCAAAAGCTTTATCTTTTTCGATTTAGGGTTTTGTTAAGTTATTTGACTACGTTTTCTGATTTTTAACATGCTCTAATCGTGTTTCTTATACTTCTACTAAGTTTTTATGTGTTTCCCCTTTACTATGTCCCTATGCCTTTCTGGAATTTGAATGTCGAGAATCTTAGTTTCTCATAAGGATTCTGAATATTTTCGTAATAATGTTTGCTTGATTACTTGTCTTTCACCTCTACACTCGATTAATTGTAAAAACCCTAAGATTTGGGTTCCATTCGAGTTCTGAGGTTATTTGCTATGTGATTTTCTTGATCCTCATCTCTAAATTTATTTGATATCAAAACCCTAATTCTTTTGGACCTATTTGAGCCTCTGAAATCTACCTCGTCTACTTGAAGTTGCTCGACAGGATTCAAAATCCTTCTTGTTTTAACTTCTGTATCTCTATGTGATTTGGTTTCTTGCAATCTTTGAACTAAAATATACTTCCCGCAAGGGTTTTTTTCTTGACTCTTTATCATGCTTCTGATACCCCATTCTCCCTATTACTGAATCGACCTATGTGACTACCATGTTTCACTATCTACAGACTTCGCAGTTATTATTGCAGTTTATCTTTGCCATGGTTTAACCTCGCCTGCCTAATGTTTGTGCACTCTTTAAGTACGCTGAATGTCCCTCTAAAATGACCTTAGATTTTGGACTGATTTCAGACCTCTTTGTGTAAGCCTGATTGATTCTTTCCTTGTTTTTTCCCGTTTGATTTGAAAACATTTTTTAGCCATTCGATTCCGCTATTTCTTACTTGGTTCATTGCTAAATTTGAATCCATGATTCCTTGAATTACTATGTACTAATTGATTCACTATGTTTCTTACCTTATTTGACTAATCATGTATTTCAAAGATTCTTTATTAATGATTCTTATTAATGATCCCAAATAAGAGAAAGGCTTTGAAAATCTGAACCTGGAAGTTGGTTTATCTCATATTTTTGAGTCTGATTTAGGATTATTAGATGTAGCTGTAATCATTGATGTAATTTTACTTTCTTTTTGATTCATTCGGTCTGTAATAACTTTGTAATAATTAATTGGGGTGGATAGTGGAAAGAGATGGTATTGAATGCATGCAAAAGAGGTAGATATCATGTCTATAGGGAATTACTATTTCTGAAATTCCGCCTCTAATATAGATATCATGTATATAGGGAATCAATGCTTCTAAAATTTCTACATTTCATATAGATATCATTTCTATTGGGAATTACATCTTCTAAAACTTTTGCATTTCATATAGATACCATGTTAATAGGTTTTTCTACACCATATATTTTTTTTTCAAGCGAATTAGACGCAATGCGGTAGAAATTTTGAGTCTGAACCTATAACGTTCAAATCCTGGATCCACATCTGAAGGATACATTAGAAGCTAGTGTTGCTAAAAGGATATAAAAACAACTCACTCAAACTCTTAGAGAAATAATCAAGTCATCAACTTCAGTTGACTCAACTATTCCCACAGAAACTCAGCATCTAAAGACAATCCCTCACAAGCTAGAGTAAAAAGAGCAGCCTGGTACACCAAGCTCCCGCTATGTGCGGGATCCGGGGAAGGACTGGAACACAAGAGTCTATTGTAGGCAGCCTTACCCTGCAATTCAGCAAGAGGCTTTTTCCACGGCTCGAATCCGTAACCTCCTGTTCACATGGTAACAACTTTACCAACTACGCCAACGCTCCCCTTCAACTCATAAGCTAGAGTAGCTGGAATAATTTTAGGACAATCAACAAAAGCATAGGTTTTTGATATAGATACCATATTCATTATTTTTTCTGCACCTCGTATAGATACCATGTTCATAGGTTTTTCTGCATCTCATATAGATACCATGTTTATAGGTTCTTCTGCACTTCGTATAGATACCATTCCATAGGTCGTTTTTGAAATTCTGCATATCACATAGATAATATGCGTATAGGACTTTCTGCATTTTGTATATGCATCTATCACTAGGAAAATCTGCTAATAGAAGTTAAATAACCAATTGCATATAGATGACCTGCCTATAGGATCTCTGCATGACAATAATGTTGATTAAAATCAGCAATACCTAAAGAACATGTCTATAGGAGCTGTCAACTAAACTAAAATCGTCCACTTGCTCCTAAGTCTAAAATCAGTAGCAATTTTGTTTAACCCCTACAGAACTTATGACCTCACAACTGACAACTCTTTTTCTGCAATCAGTACTCTTTTGCCTATGAAACCAATAGATGTCATGCCTATAGGTCCCATTTAACACATAGGCAAACAGTTAAGTAATTAATCAACTGTGTCAGTCTTTAACAACTACATCTAAGTAGGGCTAATTTGGACTCCCTATCTGGGATATATCTGGTAAATCAACCTATCCAACACCTTAATTTAATTCATACCAAACCAATATGTGTAAGACATGCTAAACTATGTGCTTCTCGTCCATTTAAGAGGTCTATTTGAGCCATATTTTCTTACTTGCTTTCCCAATACTTGTTATATTTTTTTGAAGTTTGCCTTAGAATTTTATCCTTTGCAACTCTTAAAACTTCCTCCCTTTTAGGATCAGTAGTCTCATCAGCCTCCGGGACTGATAGGATTGGGACTGTTAATAACATGCAATAAGTAACAATATTGTTCCACGCTTTAATACCTTAATGGGGTGGGAAATGTAGAATATAGATATGATGACCGATGCGCTAATATCACGTGTGACCATTCTTCTGAGGAGTGATTGCTGGATATTGCATTTATGTGATCCATATTAATCATAAACCTAGGACCCCTTTTCCTTTATTTGCTTTTGTCTCTACTTGTAAAGCTCTTTAAATCTTTTCATAAAATCCTGCCCTCTCTACTTACCTTCGAAGGTCTTTAAATTATTTGCAATGTTATATGCAAGTCCTTTATTTGAGCCTTAATTGCTTATTTGTTTATATAAAGTCACAATTGTAACATGGTTGGGAATCACACTAGTGGATCCTGAGGGGTTCCTAACACCTTCCCCTCGGGGTAATTTCTAACCCTTATCCAAATCTCTGGTTTCTAAATAAACAAAACCTCTTAGTGTCCTAGTAAACTTAATCATTTGGTGGAGACTCTTCAATTCCAAAACCCAATTCCCAAAAAGGGAATGAGTTGTCCTCCCAAATGTCAAAATCCCGATTTCGACTCTAGAAAAAGGGGGAGCGACAGTGAGGGATTTCCCTAGACTTAGAAGGAGTGCGCCTCCACAGACGTCTCAGCCACATCGCACTCCAAAAAGTTATCAAGCTATAGTTACAACTCCATTTGCTATCCCAACTACTCAGCTAGCCAGAGGTGGGGGTCGGAGAGGTAGAGGTCTCCCTAGATGAGGAGGCCCGGACCGATACTATGCTCGTCCTGTCTATCATTGTAGGTATTATACTAGTTTGTCATTGAGATGCCTCGATTCTATTCATTGTAGGCTCCGCTTACTTTTTTGTGTCTTCTTATAATGCTCCATATTTTGGTGTACCTCGATATTCTTTGAGTTCCCCTGTTTATGTTTCTACTCCTATGGGAGATTTTCTTATTGTGGATTGCATTTATTAATCGTTTTTGGTTGATCTTAGTGGGTTTGAGACCCGAGCCAATTAATTGTTGCTCAGCATGGTAGATTATGATATTATCTTGGGCATCGACTGGTTGTCGCCCCATTATGCTATTCTTGATTGTCTCCTCAAAACCGTGGTGTTGGCTATGCCAGGTGTACAACGTGATGAGTGGAGGGGTACTAGATCACACTCCCAACAGAGTTATTTCTTACCTTAAGGCTCAGGGAATGGTTGAGAAGGGGTGTGACACGTATTTAGCATATGTGAGAGATGTCAGTATTGATACCCCCTCGATTGATTCAGTCCCAGTTGTACAGGAGTTTCCCAATGTGTTTCTAGCTGATCTTCCCGGCGTGGCACCTAATAGAGATATCGATTTGGGTATTGATCTGTTGCTGGGCACTCAGCCCATTCCTCTATGTCGTATGTCTCCTCGTGAGTTGAATGAGTTGAAGGATTAGTTATAGGAACTGCTTGATAAGGGCTTTATTCGGCCCAGTGTATTACCTTGGGGGTGATCCTGTCTTGTTTGTCAAGAAAACATATGGTTATATGCGTATATGTATTGATTATCGCCAGTTGAAATAAGTTACAATGAAGAACCATTATATTTTTCCTCGTATAGATCATCGGTTTGACTAGCTTCAGGGCGCATGAGTGTTTTCTAAGATTGACTTGCGCTCAAGTGACCATTAGTTAAAGATACGGGAGCCAGATAACCCAAAGAATGCTTTCAGGGTTGGTATGGTCATTACGAGTTCCTTGTTATGTCATTTGGGCTGACCAATACCCCAACAGCCTTTATGCATTTGATGCACAGTGTGTTCTAGCCGTATCTTGACTCGTTCATGATTATTTTTATTGATGATATTCTGGTGTATTCCCAGAGCCGGGAATATCATGAGCACCACCCGAGGACAGTGCTTCAGACCTTGAGAGAAAAGAAGTTATATGCTAAGTTCTCGAAATGTGAGTTTTTTTTGGATTCCATGGAATTTTTAGGCCACGTGATGTCGAGTGAGGGCATTCAGGGGGATCCAAAGAAAGTATAGGCAGTGCCGAGTTTGCCTAGACCATTCTCACCCGCAGATATCCGCAGTTTTCTTGGCTTGATGGGATATTATCGTTGTTTTGTTGAGGGGTTTTCATCTATTGCAGCCCCTACGAGCAGGTTGACCCAGAAGGGTGCTCCATTCCAGTGAACGAAAGCGAGCTTTCATAAGCTCAAGACAGCTTTGACTACAACCCTAATTTTGGTACTGCATACATGTTTTGAGTCTTATACGGTCTATTGTGATGCCTCAAGGATTGTCTTAGGAGCGGTTTTGATGCAGGATGGTGGGGTGATTGGCTACGCATCCAGACAGTTGCAGGTACATGAGAAGAATTACCCTGTCCACGATCTAGAGTTAGCTGCCATTGTTCACGCCCTGAAGATATGATGCCACCATTTATATGGGGTTCCTTGTGAGATTTATACTGATCATTGAGCATGTAGTACTTGTTAGAGCAAAAGGTTATAAATTTTCTCCAGAGGAGATGGTTAGAGTTGCTGAAGGACTATAACATCACTATTTTGTATTACCCGGGCAAGGACAATGTGGTGGCCGATGCCTTGAGTCACCGAGCAGAGTGTTTTGGGAGTTTAGCTTATGTACCAACATCAGATAGACTTTTGGCGATGGATGTTCAGGCCTTAGCCAGCCAGTTTGTGAGGTTGGATCTTTTGGAGCCCAATAGGGTTCTACCTTGTGTGGTTTCTCGATCTTCCTTATTTGATCGTATCAGGGAGCGTCAGTATGATGACCCTCACTTTCTTGACCTCAAGGACAAGGTTCAGCACGGTGATTCCAGTGATGTGACTATTGGTGACGATGGGATATTGAGAATGCAGGGTCGGATGTGTATCCAATGTTGATGGACTTCGGGAGTTGATTTTAGAGGAGGCCCATAGTTTGCTGTATTTCATCCATCAGGGTGACGCGAAGATGTACCGGGATTTGAGACAACACTATTGGTGGAGACGGACGAAGAATGATATAGTTGGGCTTGTATCTCGGTGCCTCTACTTTTAGAAGGTGAAGTATCAGCACTAGAGATAGGGTGGGTTACTTCAGTAGATAGAGATTCCAGAGTGGAAGTGGGAGCGGATCATCATGGACTTTGTAGTTGGGCTCCCACAAACTTTGAGAACGTTCGATACTATTTGGGCCATTGTGGGTTTGTTGACCAAGTCCGCTCACTTCATTCCTATATTATTGCCTATTATTCGAAGCGGTTGGCAGAGATTTATATCTGGGAGATTGCTCGTCTGCATGGTATTCCAGTTTCTATATTTTCAGATAGAGGTAATCAGTTCACATCATGGTTTTGGAGTGCTTTTCAGCATGAGTTGGGACATTTCTCCCTCATACAGACGGATAGTCCGAGCGCACTATTCGAATTCTGTAGGATATGCTCCGTGCATGTGTAATCGAGTTTGGAGGGTCTTGGGATCAGTTCCTGCCACTGGTGGAGTTTGCTTACAACAATAGCTATCAGTCAAGCATTCAGATGGCACCGTATGAGGCCTTATATAGTAGGCGGTGTAGATCCCCGTTGGGTTGGTTTGAGCCGGGTGAGGCTAGATTATTGCGCACAAATTTGGTTTAGGATGCTTTGGAGAAGGTCAAGGTGATTCAGGATAGACTCTGTACAGCCCAGTCCAGATAGAAGAGTTACACAGACCGTAAGGTTCGTGATGTTCCCTACATAATTGGAGATCGAGTTCTACTTTGGGTTTCACTTATGAAAGGCGTTATGAGATTTGGGAAGAAGGGGAAGTTGGGTACGAGGTTTATTGGCCCTTTTGAGATATTCAGGCATGTTAGGGAGGTTTCTTATGAGCTTTCCTTACCTCCCAGCTTGGTAGGAGTTCATACGGTATTTTATTTTTTATGTTCCAAAGGTATCACAACGTTCTATAGAACATGTTGGATTTAAGTTAAGTCCAGTTGGACACGTATCTATCTTATGTTGAGGAGCCAGTGGCAACATTAGGTAGGCAGGTTAGAAAGTTGAGGTCAAAGAACATTGCATTAGTAATGGTTCAGTGGCGGGGTCAGCTCGTCGAGGAGGCGAACAAGGATTTTGAGAAGGATATGTGAAATCGTAACCCTCATCTTTTCCCTACTTTCGGTATGTCTCCATGGTCGTTCGAGGATGAACGAATGTTTAAGTGTAGGAAGATGTGACGACCTGGCCAATTGTCATAAGAATTTATGCCCTGATCCCCTATTAAGTGCGATCCTCATATTGATTTCTGCAATTTTGATTTGCCAGGATGTTTGGTTGTGAGTTTCGAAGAGTTTTGGGACACTTAGTCCCTAAATGAGGGCATAAGTGTTGGAAATTTGACCATCCTCGGAACAATATGAAGATGACCCCTGAATGGAATTCCGATGGTTCTGTTAGCTTTGTTGGGTGATTTTAGGCTTAGGGCCGTGATCAGATTGTAATTTAGAGGTCCATAGCTAATGTAGGATTGAAATGCCGAAAGTCAAATTTTGTAGTTTTTCAATTCGATTGTGTGAGGATTAAAATAGAATTTCGGAAGTTGGACAAGCTCCGTAATTTTGAATGTGGCGTGCGTGCAATATTTCAGGTCATTCGGACGAGTTTTGATAGACTTTTTGATCGAAGGTGTATTTTTAGAGTTTTGTAGTTCTTAGGCTTGAATCCGTAGTTGATTCGTCGGTTCGATGTCGTTTTAGGCGTTATATGAATTGGTATAAGTTTGGATAGTGGTATTAGACTTGTTTGAGTTTTTGGTTGAGGCCTCTTAGGGGCTTCAGGATGATTTCATAAGGTTGTCGGAAGAATTGGGAGTTGTTTGAGCAGTTGGTCTTCTGCTTTAACCACACTTGCGGTTGCATCCCGTATGTGTGTAGCCGCATAAGCTGAATTGGGGAGGAACAGCAAGATCCACAGGTGCGGGAGATTTACAGCAGAAATGGTACCACATCTACGAGTGGCGAATCAAAGGTGCGGAGAAGGCTGAGTTAGTGAATGTCATAGATGCGACTGTTGGTCCACTAAAGCAAGACCGCAGTAGCGGATTAGCTAGGCAGAAACATATAGTTCTTGCCTTCACGAATTTGAGCTATTTTCACCTCTTTTCAAATGGAAAGAAGCCTTGGGGAGAATTTTCAAGGGAGAATTTTAAAGGAATTCATTCAGGTAAGGTCTTTGGTCCCTAAAATCGTTATTGGGGTGATTTTATCACTATAAACATGAAAATTTAAGGAAAATTAGTGGTGATATGGGGATTAGGGCTTGACTAGTTAGCGACCTTTGAGTGATGATTTGAGGGATCATTTGAGGTCCGATTTTGGAAGTTTTGGTATGATTTAACTCGTGAGAGTGTGAGGATTTTTGAAATGTACATTTCACACGATTGTGATACATGGGCCCGAGGGGCATTTTGTTCATGTTACCTAATATCACGTATTAGCTTTGAATATTTTGTAGAATCAATTACTTGAAGTGTTATTTACATTATGAATTTGAATTGACAGATTTGGGCTATTTGGAGCCGAGTATTCATGGTAAGAGCATGGTTTCAGATTGATTTGAGTTGGTTCGAGGTAAGTGGCTTTCTTATCCTTGTGTAGGGAACCTCCCCCTTAGAATTTGATACAGTTGATAATTGAAATGCTTTGTAGATGAGGTGACGAGCGCGTACTTGAGCTAATTGTTGAAATCGGATTTTCTTTAAATAATTTCAATTGTGTTCTTTTCCCCATGTTTTATACTTCTTGCAAATTTAAGCCTGCTATTAGCTTAGAAAAAAACATGTTTAATTCACTTGATTGCTGATTTACTTATCCTGCCTTATGTGAAGCATGTTAGGGTAGAATTACCTATTTTACGTGGTATAAAATTGAGCTTAGTTGAGTATTCTTTGTGTTGCTGCTGTGTGTTTTACTTTGGGACTACAGGACAGCATCCTGGGAGATCCGCTGCCTGCGTTTATGACCTGAGCTGAGTTGTGGATACCTAGATATCCCTGGCACGTATATTGAGGATACCAAGAGATCCTCGGGATACCAAAGATCCCTAGAATATATTGAGGATACCAAGAGATCCCTAACATACATTGAGTATACCAAGAGATCCTTGACATATATATTGAGGATACTGAGAGATCCTCGGTTATTATCCTTGTGAAGAGTGGTATTTCCTTGTGATTGTCTTTATCTCTGTTTCCAGTTATTGTATTCCTTATTATCCCGTATTCAATTCTTACTGTAAGTTTTCAATTGTAATTCTTATCTTATTCTGTCATATCAATTATTATTTAATCTTAGTAGGGCCCTGACCTTCCTTGTCGTTGCCCAACGGAGGTTAGGTTTTGCACTTACTGAGTATCGGTTTGGTGTACTCATTCCCTTTTCTGTACATGTTTTCATGTGTAGATCTAGGTACCTCTACTCAGACTTACCATCATTGAGGCGAGATGATTCTTCGGAGACTTCGAGGTATATCTACCACGTCCGCAGACCGGGGAGATTCTCTCAATTCTCTCTTGTAGTTATAACACTTCTGTATTTACTTTGGTTTAGACATTCCGGAGTCAGAGCATTATGTAGTATCCTTAGCTTGTTATTTCATGAGATTCCGTATTTTGGAAAAAGTATTAGTTTTTGAGAGTTGATACTGTGTATGCCGAGCAGCACTAATAAACACTATTTTATTCACTACTTTGGTTTTTATTTATTTTCTTCTGCAAATTGGTTTATTTTCCACATTATTAGGCATGCCTAGTCGTAGGGACTAGGCACCACAACGATGGTTCACAGAGAGGGAACTGGGGTCGTGACAGTCTACTAGCAGCACTACAGTTGGAAAATATTAAATACTTGGTATGTTGGGTGATCGGTGCAGACTCAATCCTAAGAAAGAGTGGGCGCTAAGTAATGATGTTGGTTGTATGCAATAAGAGAAAAGCACTAGGGTCGTAGCACTCACCTAGGTGACTAATTAACAGGTATAGAATTCTAATACAAGGATGATAATTAAGGGGAATATGGATAACCGTTTCACTTTAGCACTCACTCTCACACCTCCCGGTAGAGAAAGTGATTTTTCCCAAATAACTCTCTCGAGACTAATTGGGTAGGCTAATTTGCCCAAGCAACTTTAAGGTTCAAGTGGGGTAATTACTCTCTAGAGGTTTAACCCGTTACTTGGGACTATCATTCTCATGGGTCCATCCCAAATCCTTGTTGCGTTAATTATGAGGTCATAGACTCTCTTTCTCAAGAAGACTCAAGACCTACTAAGCTAGACTTAGTGTTTGCAACCACCAAATCTAGTGAAAACATAGAATCAACCCAAATGCCAAACACCCAATATCATCCAAGAATTAAACAAAAACACCCATTAATTACCCACACTAGGGTTGAGCCACAACCCTAGCTAATGGATTTAGCTACACATGGAAGAAGTAGAAATCGAAGAAATACTAGAAGAAATTGACATAATCATTAACTATGAGTTTAATCTACTTGAATCCACGTTAATTAAAGGAGAAAACTGCCTAAAGTAGGCTAATATGAAGTGTCTCGTGCTCAACTGCTAAAACAGATTACAAAACTTAACCTAAAAAAGTAAAATGTTCTATTTATACTACACAGGAAAAACCATACAAAAATACTCTTGAGGGTCTGGCGCAGTCCGTATAGAAATGACATGCGGCCGCGTAGGGTAAATGGTCTTCAGATCTCTACTTCTGGGCTTGGGGATGCAGACCGCATAATAATGCCATGCAACCGCATAGGTTGAGTCATGCGAACCGCGTGGAAATAGTGTGCGGCCGTCAAAGGTAAGTCATGCGGACCACGTAGAAATGGTGCGCGGTCGCACAGTAAAAATTGTCCAATTGTTGACTCTTTGAACTTTTACCCACGCGGACCGCACTGCTTTGCTGTGCGGCCGCATGGGACTTTGACTTGAATTGCTAAGCCTTTGATCACTCATCAATTCGGACCGCGTGGGAATGGATGCGGTCTACGTGGATCTTCTTCACTTTTGATGGTTCTCTGAACTTTCATGCGTGGCCGCGTGGTAAAGCAGTGCGGACCGGGTAGGTCAGGCTTGAACTTGGCAGCTTTCAGAACTTTCCTGCGCTGCCGCACATTAGAACAGTGCGGTCCGCGCAGGCCACCTATTTCCCACTTTCAATTATCTTTTGAAGCTTGACAGATTTCACTCCCTTTTGAGCCGATTTGTTACATTTATCATCTAGTCTCTCAAACCTGCAATCAAGCGTAACTTGTAGGCAATTCAGGACTAATCTAGAGCAATTTATGCACAAATCTCATGTAAGAAGGGGTATAAAACATGTACAATTCATAGTTATCAACTCCCACAATCTTAAACCTTTGCTTGTCCTCAAGGAAATAAAATGAGACATATCTCTCAATGAAAAACACCCAAGTAATTCCTGTTCTGCCTAAGGTAACCTCAACGAGCCTCAGTTGGGACTAACAATTGTCCTTAATGAAAATGTATCATTTAAATCTTTGAGCACTTGGATCAGGTGTGACACAAGAGCATTAAGGGTTGACATATCTCATCAAGGAACCTTTCTCAAGCACTTTGGTCATTGTGGAACCTAGATTCACGCCTCTCGACTTTCCGTAAGTGAACCTCACCTTTTAGAATAGTTGCACACAAATTAAGGTGAATGAACTCTCTCTCATCTCTCATAAAGGAACGACCATAAGTCCGGCTCTAAGCACCATATGCTTGCCCTTCATGTAAGTATCCACTAATGTAGGCTTCCTACAACTCAAGATCAAATATAGCTTTTGAGGAGTCATTGTGAAGGCTTTTGGGTGAAGGTAGGATATAATGTTGTTCAAATGGTTTGAGTCTTCCCTTAAGCACTTTTTGTAATTTATTTTGGCACACTTTCTTGACTCAATTGAATAATTCACTTCTTTCAAGCGGCTAGAGGGATACATTATAACTCTTTCTTTTGCAATTCAAAACATTTCTCCTTTTGTATACATTTCCACACCTTTTCCACTTTTTTTGGTGTCCTTTTGATTCTTTTTTTTATTCTTATTCTCTTTTTGTTTTTTTCTCTTTTTTATTGCCTTCCTTTTCTTTTTATTTTGTGCTTCTCTACCACATTGATGCATTTCTTGTCTCCCCCCCCCCCCCCCCAAACTTAGTCATTTGCTACTACTCAAGCGAAGATTTGGGTGCCAAGAGAAGGTCTAATTGAGAACGGTTATAGGCTTGTTTCTTGGTTCATGAAAGAAAAAGGTTCAAGGCTCAAAGGGGGTGAACTAGGGATCATTTGATTGGTAGGTCATGGAATTATTCAATTTGTCCTTTTTGGATCAAGGAGAGCCTAAAATAATTTCTCAAATCAAGTTCCACCTATGATTTCGTCTCAAGAAATATTCGGGGCAAGTTCTAGACCATCGGCAGAGTACTAAGGCTCAATAAACTGAACTCTTACCACACGCACTCAAGGATTGCCAAAGACGGAGTCGAGGGTTGACAACAACCTTAGATATGATTCAAGAGCACAATCTCCCAAAGTGACTATATGATGATTGTTTGGTCAACACAAGAGTATCAAGGCCACGATTTTGACCATCCTAACCACAATTTAATTTCTTTGACCATATGATTAAAGGCAAATGTGCTAGGCTTAAGTGAAGATTTGCCTGAGGTACCCTTAACTACAAAAAATATGAAATCAAAAAGAAAAATAAAAAATTGACTCAACCCTTAAGAAAGTTTTCACACTATCTATCGTTGGGAAGAGAAACCTGGTTTACACAACACTCTACCCTTTGAAAGAACCGTGACATTAAGAAAACCAAAGGTCTATTACAACACCAAAACAAAACTAAAAAGAGGCTACGAGCCTAACTTTGCAACTAAACGAAAAATTTTAACAAAAATAACAAAAATAGAAAGAAAGCTCAAATGAAAACCAAATGAATATGTAGATAAGGGGAGTAGAATATATAACTAAGGGAGTTCAGAATGAAAATTTATATATAAATCATCTATATCTATGAATGTACTGAAAGTAAAGAATATATACAATCGTCCAGTCAATCCAAAAGTAGGGCCATACCCCCACGAATAAGAGCTAGCATTGTCCCCAATACTAACTACCAAATAGAGCATCAAAAATAGGCAAAGGATATAGAATATCCCCTCAAGCCTCATCAGCTACCCTTTGCTGGTTAGTGGCTACCGTGTCCTTTGTACTGGTAGGGACTTTAGAGTGGTCCACATCCTGTTGCTGCTGTGCTACTGGGACAGGTGCTTGCTCCCGGTTTGGCTCATCAACTGAAAGTGCACTGCAGGGACCCTCATGCTCTGGAGCCACTGCTATCACAACTCCCTCAGTACTAGGGAATTTTCTCTACTTCTTCGGCCTATGCTCCTCCTCCTGTGGCTGCCCAACTGGTGGCTTTACGGCCGACTCCTCAAATAGTAAATCTAGCGGCAGTTGATCCGCCAACAGCTTATCTGCCTGAACCTTCAATGTCGCCACCGACTCCTTTGAGGCCTTTGTCTTCCTCAACTTTCTGTGCACCTTGTCCAAATCCTTTAAAGCCTTGGTGTGATCCCCAACTGCCTTCGCCAATTTACCCTGCTCACCTATCATCTAATCATGGTTGGCCAGGATCTTCTTCAAAGTCTCATCAATGGAAGCAGGAATCTTAACAATAACCGAAGCTCCCTCTGCCTGAACGGATTTGGTCAATGTAGACAACTTGGATGTCGCAGCCGACATCCAATTGTTCAAACTGGCAAATAAGTGTGTGAGTAGTTGGCGTTGAATCTGTGAGACTTTGATACCGGGTTCGTCGGATCAGCTGTGGCAGAAGGGGGTGCTGTGGAATGTCCTGGGGGTAATGTAGTGGGCAGTGAGTTGCTCAATGGCAACTACCACTTCAGACTGGCCAGCTGCGGAAGAAGTGGAGGCCTGACTCTTCTTGGCATTCTTTGGGTTGTCATGACCCTTTTGATCATACAATGAATACGGGGCTACCGGAGGAACTATCATGTCATATTGCTTTTTCTTCACACCCAATTCTATAAAGTATAGGGAGAGAGTGTTTGGGAATGGATAGTTGGTCTTGGTCTCGACCCGACTTGAGAGATCAATCTCGACATGATATTTCTGATATTCAAAGGAAAGCCAGCCATGATGGTTACCACCAATACAGCTCAGGCAAGGGGCACTGGATTATCATGAGTGGAAGGGTCGAGTCGAGTACATACAAATGTCAACCAACCCTTGGCTTCGAAGTTCAACGTGTTCCTAATAATATTCGCATGTGCATTCAACCACACATGGACTGTGCCCGGGGCTGCCAAATGCTCAGCCAACCACGGATGAACCTCCCCTTTCATAGCTAACTTCTCCAAGTATTGAGATAC
This sequence comes from Nicotiana benthamiana, assembly GCA_034376525.1. Lineage (NCBI taxonomy): Eukaryota > Viridiplantae > Streptophyta > Magnoliopsida > Solanales > Solanaceae > Nicotiana > Nicotiana benthamiana. The sequence continues at coordinate 108,068,300 of CM067334.1, read as the reverse complement.
GTCCTCTTCCTCGAACTCTCAAGAAGTCATTCAGCGACTTCCCATCAAATAGGATAGTTTTATCCCTCACCTTAATCGCTTTGGAGTCCCGAACTATGTGGTGAACATTACTATAAAATTCTTTCACCATATGCTCATTGGCCAACCCAACTCTTTCTTTGAAGAAGCTCCAACCCTCTCTCGTGCGGAATTGTGCTTGCACGTGAGGGTTGTGAGGAAGTAGATCGGCATATATTAATTGCCTTTCTGGGATCAGCTTCCTCTTCGGCCACCATTCCCTGAATCTATGGAAAGCAACCTCGCTGACGAACCTGTTTGCCCATGCCTCAGCTTTCCTAGTCCGCTCTATTCCTCCGTCCTGTGGCTCACCACCCTCAGCAAACCCTCCACTCTCCCCTGATAGTGAAGCTGTGGGAGAAGTGGTGTATTGCTCTTCTGTTCCTTTTTAAGCTCCAGACTCATAAGGCAAGTCCGACACTACATTCACCAGCTTCTTGGAGGTGGCCACATTTGCCTGCTCAGGGAAAAATGACTTTGGTGCTGGAATCTCCACGGACATGTGTGTGGGGACAGACTCTAAAGTCACACTCCGAGAGCGTGCGTACTCACTACTTGTTGAATGATAGGCATCCCTGTCGGCCTCCCGAATTATCTTTCTGTTCTTTCTTATTGTCTCCTTGTCTTTGGCAGTGAGTTTCACAACCCTTTTGATTGTTCTCCCTCGTGAAAGAACCACCCCTCCCGGTTTGCTTCTCCTTTCCCCCATGTTGTATTTGTTTTCCTCCATGTACCATTGTCTTCAATAGAAACAAGTTTAATGTTGTTAGTGGAAGCACAGAAGAAATAGACAGTTTAAAGCTCAATGCACATTTGTAGACATAGTACTACAGAGATAGGGAACGTGGACCGCACAGAAAGGTCACGCTGTCCGCACAGGCTAATCATTCCAAATATCAGTTTTCAAAAAGAACATACGTGAACCGCACTGATTTAGATTGAGGCCGCGTAGGATTGACGCGGACCGCACAAAAGTGGACGCGGTCCGCACAGATCAGACTACCAAAATACAGCCTCTCTGAACTCTGGCCATACGGTCCGCACTGATTTGGACCGCGGCCGAACTGGGTTCATGCAGAATGCGCAGAAATGGTCATGCAGACTATGCTGGGTTCACGTGGGCCACATAGAAATGGTCACGTGGTCTGCGCTGGGTTCATGCGGACCGCACAAGAATGGTCACATGGTCCGCACAGATAGGTTGTTCAACATCAATCAAAGGTACGCGGACTGCACACAAATGTTGCGCAGCCCGTACGGCAAACGTATCTGGGTAGGTCCTTTTTTTGTTCTTTTCAGTCCAATTTTTAACATGATGGGTCCTAGGTGTTCCTACTAAGTTGTTTTAACAAGAGTATATGCCCAAGTTCCACAAAAGTTCACAAAAACCTATTTTAACAGTTAACTAAGACATACAATAAAGAAATTAAGAGACTATACTAGTAGAAATCAAGTAAAATAAGCACAAATTAAACTACGAATTGAAATGAAGATGAGATGTTACCAGGGATTAATGAAAATGAAAATATGTGCATAATTGATGTGGGTGAACAGTAGAATTATGCTCTCAGATGAAAATTTGCGAGAAGTTTTAAAGGATTCCCAAGGCTCCTATTTGTAGAAAATCCTGGGACCCAGTTCTTACCTACCTGCGCAGCCGTACAACAATGTCACGCGGACCGCGTAGGATTTTTATCCTCAGATCATGAGCATAGACCATTGCGTACCGCACTGCTTTGCTGCGCCGCTGCGTGGAAAACTTCAGAGAGATGCCAAGTTTTGTTCTTCCAGTGCGGACAACACAAAACTGTCACTCGGTTGTGCGTGGTCTTCTGAGTTTAACTCCTTCAGTAGCTCAAGCCCACGCGAACCGCACTATTTTGGGGTGCGACCGCGTAGTCACTATTCACAGACTGTTCATTTTTCATTTTTTCCCTGCAATGATTCAACATTATCCCTGCAACACTTCACAAAGCATCAACTCAAAAATTCTACTCTACAACAGAAAAACAAAGAAATTCAAAAAGCATAGGTTGCCTCCCAAGTTCCTCATTTAACGCCGGGGCACGACGCATGTTACCATCATAGTCATTTCAAATGAATCAGCGCCAGCACATGGTTGTCATCAAACTTTCCCAAGTAATGCTTGACACGATGCCCATTGACCCGGAACACTTCACCATTCTTTTTTTTGAGGTCAATGGCAGCAAAAAGAGTAACACCAACCACTTCAAAAGGACCGCTCCACTTGGACTTTAGCTTACCCGAAAAAAACCTTAATTGGGAATTGAAGAGAAGAACTGTATCGTCAACCCTGAATTATTTCCCCCAGGAATACCTGTCATGGAGATACTTTATCTTATCCTTGTACAAGGACGAGCTTGAGTATGCATGAAACCAAAAGTCATCAAGTTCATTCAATTATTCAACCCGGAGATTGGCCGCAACATCCCACTCTAAATTCAACCTTTTCAAGGCCCACATCGCCATATGCTCTAACTCCACCGGAAGATGACACGTTTCCCAAAAACCAACCTATATGGCGACATACCAATCGCAGTCTTAAAAGCTGTACGATAATCCTAAAGAGCATCATCCATTTTCTTTGACCAATCGGTCCTATTTATATTGATTGTCTTGGAAAGGGTACTCTTGATTTCCCGATTTAAACCTCCAGTTGGCCACTCCATTGATAATGATAGGAGTGGTCACTTTGTGGTTTACCCCATATTTGGCAAGCAAAGAATCAAAAGCCCGGTTGCATAAATGAGAGCCACCATCACTAATTATGGCATGGAGTGTGCCCAACCTAGTGAAAATGCTCTTTTTCAAGAAGGCCACCGCACTATGAGCTTCATTGTTGGGTAAGGCGACGACCTCAACCCATTTTTACTCATAGTCAACCACTACCAAAATATAGGTGTTGCCACAAGAACTCACGAATGGACCCATAAAGTCTATCCCCCAAACATAAAAAATGTGGACCTCAAGAATCGTGTTAAGAGGCATCTCATATTTCTTTGAAATCCCTACGGCACGTTGACACTCATCACATATTTTCACGAAGTCACCGACATCCTTGAACAATGAAGGCCAATAGAACCCACAATTCAACACTTTAGACACCGTCCTCGCCCTGCCATTATGGCCAACATAGGGCGAAGAATGACAAGCTTCCACAATACTTAGTTTCTCTTCTTCGGGAACACATCTGCGAATTACACCATCAGTGCAAATTCTAAAAAAGGTAAAGCTCATCCCAATAGAAGTCCAAAGCATCCTTCTTGAGCGTCTTCCTTTGGATGGAAGAGAGCTCATACGGGACAACGCTGGTAACCAAATAATTTGCAATATCGACAAACCACGACATGTCAAGCATAGAAACTGAGAGGAGTTGTTCATCCAGAAAAGAATAATTTATCTCAAGGCTGTCCAAAGGCCTCCCTTCTTCCTCCAATCGAGACAAGTTGTCCGCCACTTGGTTCTCACTTCCCTGTCTATCAGTTATCTCCAAATCAAATTCTTGTAGAAGAAGCGCCCATCTCATCAACCTTGATTTTTAATCCTTCTTAGTCATCAAGTATTGAAGGGAGGCATGATTGGTATGGATAATCAATTTGGCCCCCATAAGGTACGGGCAAAACTTCTCCATGGCAAGCAATTCCTTCTCGGTTACCAGGTAATTTCTTTGCGCCTCATTCATTGTCTTGCTAGCATTGTACACCGGATGGCACAATTTGTTGATTTCTATCCTAAGGCCACCCCACCGCAAAATCACTAGCATCGCACCTGAGCTCAAAGTCAAGCTCCAATTAGGTGCGGTAGTGATGGGGGTAGTCGTCAACTTTTTCTTTAGAAGATCGAAAGCCTCCATACACTTCTCATCAAACACATATCTTGCATATTTCTCCAACAATTTACACAACGGGTTCACTACCTTAGAAAAGTCTTTGATAAATCTTCGGTAGAAACCCACGTGTCCAAGAAAACTGCTCACCCCTTTGACAGAGTTAGGGGGGGAAGCCTTGAGATCACCTTGATTTTTTGCTTTATCAACCTCAATCCGTTTTTTCAAAATTTTATGACCCAACACAATTCTTTCTTCTACCATAAAATGACATTTCTCCCAATTAAGCACCTAATTTGTGTCTTCACATCGGGCTAACACACGGCCAAGATTTTGCAAATATTTACCAAATGAATCCCCGGCCACAATAAAGCCATCCATGAAGACCTCCAATATATCCTCCACCATGTCGGTGAAGATGTTCATCATACATCTTTGGAAGGTTGCCAGAGCATTACATAATCCAAATGGCATTTGAGAGAAGGTGAATGTGCCATAAGGACATGTGAAGGTTTTCTTTTCTTGGTCCTCCTGGGCAATGAGAATATGGTTATACCCTGATACCCATCTAGAAAACAATAGAACGCCCGGCCCGCAAGATGGTCAAGCATTTGATCCAAGAATGGCAATGGAATGGTCCTTTCTCGTAACCTTTTTCAGCTTTCGGTAGTCCATGAACTGTCAGAGATTGGATACACCACACCAGCATCAAGCCACTTGATAACTTCTTTCTTGACCACCTCTTGCATGTCCTCGTTAAGTCTCCTTTGATGTTCAAGAGAAGGTCTAGCATCCTCCTCTAATACGATTTTGTGCATGCAAAAATGCGGGACTAATACACCGAATATCGGCCAAAGTCCATCCTATTGCCCCTTGCATTTTTGAAGCACCACCAAAGTGGCGTCAACTGCACGTTAGTCAAGAAAGAAGAAAAAATTATAGGCAAAGTGAAATTGGGACCGAGAAGTTCATACCTGAGGTGAGGAGGAAGTGGTTTCAACTGCAACACCGTTGGTTCCTCAATGGATGGCTTGGTCGGTGGAGTTTTTCGATTCTCAAGATCAAGAGATAGCTTACTCGGCTCATAGGAATACGAGCCTATGCCATGAAGTGCATTCACACACTCCACCCTTTCAGGAATATCATCAATCTTCATGTTCAAGATCACGACCTCTAGCGGGTCTTCAACATTCGCCATTGCGCTTGTGTTATCCACTATCACCGCCGTGACAATATCAACAAACGAGCACACTTCGGTGCTATTTGGTTGGCGCATAGACTTTCATACATGGAAAACCATTTTTCATCACCAATGCGGAAGGTCAATTCCCCCACTTCAATATCAACTAAGGCCTTCCCCGTAGCTAGGAAAGGCCTTCCCAAAATAATAGGCACTTCGAAATCCACTTCAAAATCTAAGATCAAGAAATCGGCTAGCAAAAGAAACTTGTCGACTCGGACGAGAATATCATCAATAATCCCCAAAGGCCGCTTCATGGATCGGTCCGCCATTTTAACCCTCATGGAAGTCGGGCGAGGTTGCCCGATCCCCAAAGTTTTGAATAAAGAATAAGGCATGCGATTGATACGTGCCCCCAAGTCACATAGGGAATTTGCAAAATCTATGCTTCCAATGGTACATGGTATTGTGAATGCACTGGGATCCTCTAGCTTTGGAGCCATGGACTGCACAATGGAACTCACTTGATGTGTGATTTTGATGTTCTCACACTCCATAGATCTCTTTTTAGTAACCAAGTCCTTCATGAACTTTGCATATCCGGGAATTTGTTCAAGTGCCTCCACCAAAGGCACATTGATGGTCAAACTCTTCATCATCTCAATAAACATTTTAAACTGATTGTAACCTTTTTGCTTGGCCAATCTTTGAGGATATGGCAAAGGAGGCCTAGGCAGGGGTGCCTTGGCTTTTGGCACAATAGGTTCCGGCATGTCAATGACGTGTTCCCTAGACAGGTTCACGACCTCTTGGGTCTCCTCGTCACCCTCATCAATATCTATTATCACTTCACTCCTCGCTCATGGTTAAATAATATCTTCAAACACTAATGGGATACCATTTTCCGCAACTCCTCCTCATCAACCCAAACTTGACTTTTTTGCACACCACCACCCTTCCCGCTACACGTTTTCACTTCCATTAAATGGTTATTGTGCCCATCCTTGGGGTTTACCACCGTATCACTTGGTGGTGCACCATTCGGGCGAGTGTTGAGAGATTGTGATATTTGTCCAAGTCACACTTCTATGTTACAGATAGAAGTGTTATGGGAGGCTAATTGGCATTCGAGTCTTGATGCTTCATCATCATTTGTTCGAACATGTTCTCAATTCTACCCATGTCTTGACGCGAAGAACTCGACCCTTGAGATTGTGACGGGGGCGGGTTGTTCGGTTGTTGGTACATCGGGGGACTTTGAAAGACTTGGCCCTCATTACCTTGATTACCTCCTTGATTATTGTTCCACCCACAATTGTTGTTGTTTCCACCCCAATTGCATTGATTTCCTTGATTGTTGTTCCAATTTCCACTATTTGGTTGGTTCCTCCAATTTCCTTGGGAATGCCATTGTTGATTACCTTGATTTCCTCTATTACCTTGGTAGTTATTCACATATTGGACATCCTCGCTTTGGTCTTCATAACATTCATTCGAATAACCACCATTCCCATCATCAAATTTGTCAAATTTTTTCAGAGATTGTTGTTGCCCTCTTTGCCTTCTCTTCAACATGTTCACTCCCTCCATGGCATTTACTTGGTGCAGATTTTGAACTTGTTGATGTTGCGCCTTAGACAATTGGTTCATTGTTGTTGTGAGTTCGGCAATGGCTTGGCCGTGATCATGCAACTCCTTATGCGAGTGTATAACATTGGAATCACCTTAAGTAACATTAGCAAGGGTTTGCCATGCCGAAGAAGTATCGGCCATTTCATCAAGAACATCACAAGCTTCATTGTATGGAAACTTCATAAAATTAACACAGGCCAACTGAATGACAATGCACTGGTTTGTGGTGTTTATACCCCAATAGAACATTTTTTGGTTCATAACATCATTAATATCGTTGTTGGGGCACTTTTTTACCATCGTCCAAAATCGCTCCCATAACTCATGTAAAGGCTTCGCCGTCTCTTTCTTGAAATCTAGGATCTCATCTTTAAGAGCCGCCATATGACTAGGCGAGAAGAACCTTGAAATGAATTTATCCGCCAACTTATCTCATGTAGTGATGGAATGATTTGGCAGTCTCTCCAACCAATCCAGTGCCTTCCCCCTAAGTGAAAAAGGGAAAAGCCTTAACCTCAGTGTATCTTCCGAAACATTTGTTTGCTTGCTCCCCCAATAAGTATCCACAAACCCTTTCAAATACTTGTAGGCATTTTGGTCCGATGCACGCGTGAAATACCCTCGTTGTTCGAGCAAAATGAGCATGACAATGGTGATTTGGAAGTTCCCCACCTGGATTCGGGGAGGAACTATTGCACTTGCGTACCCTTGATTGGGTAGAAATCTCTGAGTTACACTTGGTGGAGGTAGAGGAGGGTCTGGTATGTTTTCATTAGCATTAGCATTTCTAGCTCGTCTTTGTGCTTGGGGTAAAATCTCCTCTTGTTCCATGTCTTCCACATCCTCTACTCCCACATTAATTGGATCATGTGCATTTAAAACCATTGGTACCTTAGTGAATTAACACAAACAAAGTAAGTAAAAAGAAGGAAAACGAAGCAAAAGATAAAGCTAGCCAACAAATAGTCAAACACCGTAAAGCTCTCCGGCAATGGCACCAAAAAGTGATCGGTGCAGACTCAATCCTAAAAAAGAGCGGGCGCGACTACTTAAAACCCAATAGATGTATCGGGGTTGATTTTTCCACAGAGAGCTTCAAATTGGAGTTGAGTATTTGCTGAGTCTAGAAGTGCGTTTTAGCTTCTATTTGATCTTCTATCATTTTTTGTTTTTCTTTTTGTTTAACAACTAAATTTATCAACTACAAGTGTAAACTACATTATGCTAAGTAATGATGCTACTTGTATGCAATAAGAGAAAAGAAATAGGGTCGTAACACTCACCTATGTGACAAATTAACGGGGATAGAATTCTAATACAAGGATGATAATTAAGGAGAATATGGATAATTGTTGCACTTTAGCACTCACACTCTCAAACCTCTCCGTAGAGAAAGTGATTTTGCCCAATTGAATCTCTGGAGACCAATTGGGTAGGCTAATTTGCCCAAGCAACTTTAAGGTTCAAGTGGGGTAATGACTCTCTCTAGGTTTAACCCGTTACTTGGGACTACCATTCTCATGGGTCCATCCCAAATCCTTGTTGGGTTAATTGTAAGGTCATATACTCTCTTTCTCAAGAAGAGTAAGGACCCACTAAGATATACTTAGTGTTTTCAACCACCAAATCTAAGTAAAAACATACAATCAACCAAATGCCGAACACACAACACCATCCAAGCATTTAGCAAAAACACCCATTAATTACCCACACTAGGTTTGAGACACAACCCTAGCTAATGGGTTTAGCTAGACAAGGAAGAAGTGGAAATAGAAGAAATACTATAAGAAATTGACATAATCATTAACTACAAGCTTAATCTACTTGAATCCACGTTAATTACAAGAGACAATTGCCTAAAGTAGGCTAAAAGTATGCTAATGCGAATTGTCTCGTCCTCAGCTGCTAAAAAAATTTACAAAACTTAACCTAAAAAAGTAAAATGTTCTATTTATATTACACAGGAAAAACCGGACAAAAATACCCCTGAGGTCTTCAGATCTCTACTTCTAGACTTGGGGATGTGGACCATTTAAAAATACCACGCGGTCGCATATGTTAATTAATGCGGACCGTGTGGAAATGGTGCGCAGCCGCACATGTTAAGTCATGCGGACCGCGTTAAAATGGTGTGCGACCGTACATTAGAAGTTGTCCAATTGTTGACTCTCTAAACTTTTACCCACGCGGACCGCACTTATTTGGTCTGCGTCCGCGTGGGACTTTTACTTGAATTGCTGAGCCTTTGATCACTCATCAGTGCGGACCGCGCAGGAATGGATGCGGTCCGCAAGGATCTTCTACACTTTTGATGGTTCTGTGAAATTTCCTGCGAGGCCGCGTGGCAAAGCAGTGCGGACCGCGCAGGTCAGACTTGAACTTTGCAGCTTTCAGAACTTTCCTGCGCGGCCGCACATCAGAACAGTGTCGTCCGCGCAGGGCACCCATTTCCCACTTTCAACCATCTTTTGACGCTTGGCAGATTTCAATCCTTTTTGAGACTATTTGTGATATTTATCATCTAGTCGCTCAAACCTGCAATCAAGCGCAACTTGTATGCAATTCAGGACTAATCTAGAGCAATTATGCACAAGCTCAAGTAAGAAGGGGTATAAAACATGTACAATTCATAGTTATCATTGGGCTCGTGCATTAGCACATGCATCATATATGTAGTAATGATAATATGCATATAACTACAAGTATTTCATACACTCGATGCACAAACAAAGCATATAACTATATTGGATAAAATCAAGTTAGCATTTGAAATTAATTATATGCTGATACGTCAAGACACGTGGATCAATAAAAGAATGAAAATTGGCAACGAATAGTGGAAGAGATACGAGCCTTAACAGGCAAGGGCAAAGATTCAAGAAAATAGGAAGGAGCCGTTACTCAGACCTCTTGGTGATTTGAAGAGACACCGGATGAATGAACCTAGATAGGAAAAAGAATAGATACGTATTATCCATAATTAATGAGCATCAACGATGGAAACTGTTATAAAATCTTCACGAAACAGTTACGATTGCCAATTATAACATTATGTTAAATATCATCAATTGCTTTTAATGGCTCTATTATGAGAGGAACGAAACATATTACTTAGAAATAACTATAGAAGGAGAGAAATAAAATTTGTAAAAACACATAATATTATTGGAATGCACTTATTTACTTTGCTTTCCTTTACCGATTCAACAATCGTTTAAGTCAATTCTTCTTATTTATTATATATTTGATTATTAGTTACCTGAGTTCTTCTATGAATAAGCTTTGACCGAAATTCCTATTTTCTGGTTAAACAAATTGGTTCTGTTATAGGGAATCTGATAATCTTTTGCTTTCCATATCGGTTCTTTGTCGAAAACAATCATATAAAATATCTACGACAATAACCAACAAAATTTACAACTGTAAGGAGATCCACAACACCGGCTGAGCAAACAAGGTGACAGAACTCCACCCCCTTCGCCACAACATTCTCCTCGACAATCACGAGAGGGGACTCGTGACAGATCTGAACCAAATGAAATTGATCAATCCATCGATGAAGCTTTGAAAAAATTGATCACTCAATAGGTCAACAATGATCTTCAGGCTTTTACCAACCAGTTGCTGGTTGTACTGCCAACACCAACTCCAATCAACGACACCCTAGAAAATCCTCTCTCAGGACTCGTTAATTCAGGTAGTAGCTGAGATCCCAGCGAATCTCGCGATGGAGAGCTAGGTAACCCAATTAATTCTGATTTACAAAATTTAGTACTAACTTTGCAGAAACAGCTCAAAGAACAAAGCAACCGCATAGAGAAAATACCTGGAGTGCCTCTTGCTATCAAGGGAAAATATATGGACAAATATTCACAACAACCTTGGAAGCCAAGTGCTGCTCCTCTACCAATTTCGAAGAAATTCAAGATGTTCGATATTCCAAAATGCGATGGAAGATGTTCGTAAAGGGCAACGACTTGACCAAGCAATAAATTGAATCAGTATTGGTCAAAAAACTCGAAGAAACACTCACTAACGTAGCATTAACATGGTACTATCTTTTACCCAAAAATTCTATAGATTCTTTTTATAAGCTTGCAGATTCATTTATCAAAGCGCACTCGGGAGCTCAAAAAGTTGAAAAACAAATGGAGGACATTTTCAAAATAAAATAAGGAGATATTGAGCTACTCAGGGAATTCGTAGATAGATTCCAACAATAAAGGATGATGTTGCCTCGTGTACTTGATAATTGAGCAGCTATGGCATTAGCAAGTAATCTAAATAAAAAAATATCAGAAGCCACGGCGAGACTCAAGAAAAGTACACGGGAATTTCCAACAATAACTTAGAATGACGGTCATAACAGGTATAGCACGAAGCTGCAGATAGAAAGGGATACCATCACTCATTCCCAGAAAGATGAAAGGGTAAGCTCAAGACGAGCTGAAACTGAAAGAAGGTCCAGGAAAAATAGGTACGAGCCATACATGGGACCAACAGGAAGGGACTCGCGTTCAAAATAAGAAAACCCGAGGTACAATCATAGATATAGAGATAGAGAGTTAGGTTCATCATCAAGGTTCGGAAAAGAACAAAACACGCAAGAAACGCGAGATGATGGGAGAAGATCGAAGGCAAAGATCGGCGGTTACAGTTTTATGTTAGCATATCCGAATTGGTGGCTGTTTTAAGGAACATGGTAGACAAGGTATGGTGGCCAAAGGAAATGAGATCAAAACCGAACAGGCGAGATCCATATTTTTGGTACGAGTTTCACAACGATCACGATGTGGATTGTAGATTGTTGCAAGGTGAAGTTGAACATTTATTAAAACTAGGATATTAACCCGAATTGTTTAGTGAAAAGGGAAAGCAAGCATATTTGAAGAATAGGCAGGAGCAAAAAAAAACCTCCTTCACCAAAAAGGATGGTTAATATCATAAGTGGAGGAGAAGATATCAATGGTGTAACATATACGATAGCTAAGAAAGTGTCAAAAATAATAGTTACACACGGGAAGCTAGTTCGACAAGTTCTGGAAGAAGATAGTATTATATTTGATGATGTAGATGCAGATGGCGTGCTAATCCCGTATAATGATGCACTGGTAATATCATTACTTATACATTAATCTAGTGTAAAATAAGTTTTGATTGATCAAGGTAGTTCCATGAATATCATTCCGTTAAGAGTGGTAAACGAGATCCAAGTTGATGAGAAGTTGATACCTAAGGCACACACCTTGTCTGGGTTAGACAACTTGAGCATCATAACAGAAGGGGAGATAATACTCACCATATTCACAGAAGGAGTGGTCAAAGATACGAAATTTCAGGTGGTAGAAATGGATATAGCCTACAATATGATTATTGGCCGACCATGGATTCACAAAATGGACGCAGTTCCATATACCTTGCATCAAGTTATCAAATTCCCATCACAATGGAGGATATGGAGAATGCTTAGTGATTAACAAGCTTCACGAAGCATTAATTCAATGGAAGATTCGAATGCAAAAAGTGACAAAAATAGCAACCACAGAATGCTGTTGAGGATGCATCGAAACGAACCTCAACTGAAGATGGGCAAACATAAGTGGATTTGAGGCCCGATACAATTCAGGAACTAGAGGAAAATGAAAATATCAAAACACCTATTGAGGAAATGGAGGCTGTAGTGTTATTTGTATATTGTCCAGATAGAAAAGTCTACGTTGGAACCAACCTCAGCTACAAAATGAAATGTAAGTTGATTGAATTTTTTAAGGCTAATATAGATTGTTTATGTTGGCCCCATTCAGATATGACAAGTTTACCACCGGAGGTAATGACCCACAAATTAATTGAAGATCCATTTTACCCACATGTCAAACAAAAGAAAAGGAAGCAGGGCTCCTTCAAGAACTAGTTGATTCAAGATAAGGTGCAAATTTTCTTAAATTATTGGGTCTATTCGCGAGGTAAAGAATCCAGATTGGTTGGCTAATATTGTTGTAGTACCTATAAAGAATGGTAAATGGCGGGTTTGTGTAGATTACACCGATCTAAACAAATCTTGCCCTAAAGATTCTTTTCCATTATCACACATAGATCAACTAATTGATGCTACTACACGACATGAATTATTTAGTTTTTTAGATGCCTATTCAGGATATAATAAGATTAAAATGCATTCTCTAGATGAAGAAAAGACTTCATTCATCAAAGATAGGGGGACTTACTGTTACAAAGTCATGCCACTTAGTTTAAAAAATGTTGAGGCCACATATCAAAGGCTGGTCAAAATGTTCCAAGAACACTTGGCCAAAACCATAGATGTGTATATAGATGAAATATTTGTTAAATCACAACAAACAAGAGACCACATTCAACACCTGACTGAAACATTTCAAATTCTTCGCAAATTTAATATGAAGTTAAATCCTGAGAAATGTGCATTTGGCATCTCATCAGGTAAGTTCTTGGGATTTCTTGTGTCTAACCATGACATTGAAGTAAATCAGGAGCATATTAAAGCTATTGAAGACATTACGGATATAATCACGAGCATAAAAGAAGTACAAAGGCAAACATGAAGAATATCAGCCTTAGACATGTTTATTTCCAAGTCATCAGAAAAGTGCTTCAAATTCTTTTAAGCTTTAAAGAAGCATAACCAACTTGCATGGTTTGAAGAGTGTCAACAAGTGCTTACAAATTTAAAGGCGTATCTGTCAAATCCACCACTGCTAGCTAAACCAAAAGATGGGGAGAAATTTCTTGTATACCTTGTAGTTTCATAAGTAAGGGATAATTTGAAAAATATAAATTTATGGTAAGGATAGTTTTGTCTTGAATAAACTAATTTTCTGCTTCTGCTTCTTGGAAGAAGCTAGAATTTTTTTCTTCTTCCCAAAACCACAAAACTGCTTCTGTTGCTGGAAAAGTACTTCTCTATCTTTGCAAAACGCCATAAATTTTTTAAAAAGTACTTTTTTTGGGAGAAAAATTTCTTTTGACATGCCAGAAGCTTGGCCAAACAAGCTCTAAGTGAATACGACATTACATATCAACCTAGAGCTACAATAAAGTCACCGATTTTAGCAGATTTCGTGGCAGAATTTAACCAAGGGATTCAGTTAGAAGCAGAAAAAGAACTGCAGATATTTAATGGATTTAATCCAGGTACATGGACCTTATTTACTAGCGGTTCGTCAAATGTAAAAAGAGCGGGTCTGGGCATTATCCTAATACCACCTACGGGTGAAACCTTAAGACAAGCAATAAAGTGCCATCCAATCACTAATAATGAGGCAAAATATGAAGTTGTGATTGCAGGTTTAGAGCTAGCACGAGAGCTCGGAATAGAGCAGGTAGTAATCAAAAGCAACTCGTAGCTTGTTGTTCACCAGATGCAGGAGACTTATATAACCAGATAGGTGAGGATGTGGCAATACTTGGAAATGACATGGGATTTCATCAGGCAATTTCAAACTTGGAAAACCATGCAAATACCAAGAGAAGAAAATGCCAAGGCTGACGCTCTAGCTAATCTTGCAAATGCTGCAGATGTGAAGAAAATGCTTCCATGATTCAGTTGTTTCACTCAGTTTTTGATCAAGACAAAAATGAGGTAAATTAAAATAATCTTACTTGGGATGGGAGGAATGAGATTGTCAAATTTTTGCAATATGGAATTTTACCTGAAGATAAGAAAAAGGCTCAACAACTTTGCAAAAAAACTGCTCGCTTCTGTTTAAATTAAGGCAATATTTATCGTAAAATGTTTCGTGGTCCTCTAGCAAGATGCCTCGGCCTTGTCAAACAAAGTACGTTAAGAGAAATACACGAGGGAAATTGTGGAAATCATGCTGGAGGTATATCTTTGGTAAAAACCATGATTAGATCCACCTATTATTGGCCAAAAATGGAAGAAGACACGGAACATTTTGCGGCAAAATGTGACAAGTGCCAAAGATACGGTAACAACATGCATCGACCAGCTGAATTATTACATCCGATCATTGCATCATGGCCTTTTATGAAGTGGGGGATGCATATTGTAGGTCCATCACCACAAGCTAAAGGCAAGGTAAGAATTTTATTAGTGCTCACTGACTATTTTACTTAGTGGGTGGAAGCAAGAGCTTTCAAATAGGTGCGAGAAAAAGAGGTCAGAGACTTCATCTGACGGAACATCATATGCCGATTCGGGGTACCAAGGGAAATCGAATGTGATAACAGCCCGCAATTTATAGGTGCACAAATCAGAGTACTTTTCCAAAGTTGACAAATTAAGAGGATCACCTTAAAGCCTTACCATCCGGTGGGTAGTGGACAAGGTAAATCAAAAAATAAAGTCATTATCAATAATTTGAAGAAAAGAGTGGAAGAATTTAAAGGCAATTGGCCAGAAGTACTACCTGAAGTCTTGTGGGGGTTATCGAACAACATCGAAAACAAGTACGAAAAACCATTTTCACTTGTATACGGGTCTAAAGCCTTAACTCCAGTTGAGATAGGGGAACCAAGCGCGAGATATATTCAAGCTTATGAAGAATTGAACGAAGAAGAGATGCGGATAAACCTAGATTTACTTGAAGAAAGGAGGGAAACTGAATTAATAAGGATGGCATAAAAAACAACTTATTGAGCGGTATTACAATCAGAAAGCTTGTCTGAGATACTTCAAGATTGGAGACTACGTACTCAAGAAAGTATTCCAATCCACGAGGACAACCAATTTCATGAAAGGTAAGTCCAACTTGGGAAGGGCCTTATAAGATTCATGGTATCGCAGGAAAAGAAGCATACGAGCTTGAAACATTGGATGGCAGGATTCTACCATCAAATTGGAATGTTGTTCATCTAATGAGATACTATTTCTAAGGAAAGGAAATACCCATGGACAAGTATCCTCACTAACGATTTTTATTTTTAAATTATTAAAATTTTACTAGTGATTTAGATAGTAGACAGAACGCTAGCCCGCACTAGATGATGAATTACGACCCGAAAGACACATGGAAAGAACATATTCCCGGTCTATGGTTATAAATATTCTGATGGAAATTTAAATGGGTTAAGCAGTCTTCATCTAAAATCGTACCTCCCAGTCCTGTATGCTTTCCTTTTCAGGAAAAGGACCGCACGGAAGGAATATTCAAGTGCTCGACATTTCATACTTCAAAGCTCAAACGCTTCGGCGACTATATAATATATATATATATGATATATGTATAAATAAGACTAAAAACAATTAAATTTCAGGTCAAGTCTAAAAGTCCACTCATCAATATCAAGTTTAAAGCAAATTCACAAGCCAATAGCACAAGCCTGATCAAAATGCCTGTGAACAATACATTCCTGGATATAGATTTCAAAGTCTTACGATGTTTAGGTAAAAGGCAGTATTTAGCCATGGGTCATAAAGAAACCCTTGGATTTTATTTCTTTTTGCAAATCTAGTTACGGAAGCGTAATGGAAGATATCTAAATGCATGTAAAATGTCACTTACGCTTGAAAAAGCTTGAATAAAAACTTTATCAATGTTGTTTCAAGAAACATGGGTGTTCATATTTCTTCTTTCGTATGTTTACACCATCATGAAGTTGATAGGTCTTCTTCATTAAGTGTGATATATAAAAAGGCACTCTTTTATAAATACATGTTTCATTAAAAGATCCATGAAGTTAATAAAGCTTTTCTAAGAATGGAAAAATTCAAAAGGGTATGACCAAAAACCCGCGAACTAAAAACAAGACCTTGGACTTATATATAAAAAAAGCAAAGGAAAGTATAACAGAAACTCGAGAGAATTGAGTTAAAATGGTAACTTTATAATATTAAGTTTACACTAAGTATGAACTTAGATATAAACTGATATCATTTTTATAAAAAGCCCCGAAAAGACCTGGGGACTTGTTATCACCAAAAACATAACCCCAAAAATGGAACCAGGGGTAAAACCAACACATATTCCACCAATAAAGAAAGAAAAAGAGTGAAACTTCAGAAGTAAACTTTCACTGTGGAGCAGGAGAAAGGTTCAAAACAACATCATCAGCAACAGAATGCTCGACTTGATCTGAACGAGCCAAGAAATCCACCGCACTAGGGTCAGCTTCGACGTGCTCAGAAGCATCAACAATTGGAGAAGAGAAACTTTAGCCTTGCTGAGTGTTTTCGATAGTATCTTTAATCTTTGCTAACTCAGCTTCCAAGTTAAAGCCTTCTTGGCTAACCTCCATAAGGGTATCATGGCGTGCGCTCAGTATAGCCCAACTTACTTCGATAGCAGATTTGTCCTCAAGAGCCTCGTACTCTCTTTCCCAATGGTCGGTTTCACTCTTGAGATCCTCCCTCTCAGCTAAACAACATCGTAAGATGACTATAAAGGAAAAGTGAACTCTCCAAAAACTTGACCTTATCAAAAGACACACAGAGATGTTCTTGGGTTTGGGTGAGTGTTTGAAAAAGTTCACATGCATAATCTTCTTTCTCGTTCAACAAGACCTTCAAACTTTTGATCTCTTACTTAGCTTTGGAGAGTTGTTCTGAAAATTATAACTCGAGGAGATTTTTATCCTTACCTGCCTGGTTGGAAGAAGCTTTTTCAACTGCCGACTCCGAAGTCGAGACATTCAACTGCTGCTCTAAGGTACATTTGCTTTCTTCTAAAACTTCCATCTCAAGCTAAAGAATTTCATATTGTTCTTTCCAATTGTCTGCCTCAATTTGGTAATCATGCATCAGCTGCTCTGTATGGGAAACCCTTTTCATCATCTCCGTACCGATGAGATTGATATATAAAAAAGAAGGGGGTAAGAATCTTAGTAAAAGGAGAATGGAATAGAACATGAAAATAAATCAATACCTTCTGTGACAATTACACGATATCATTCATCCAACTCAAAGAACTATGACTTTCTAATTTGGAATTTTAAAACGGACCAATCAAAGTGATGTCATAAACTGCAATACCATACAACAGGGGGGTGATTTGTGTGGTACCTAATTTTTGCCTTAGAAGAACCTGGTTCTTCTAGATGTTCTAACTACTGCAGTTTGCGGAATAATAAATACATAAAATAAAGAACACATAGATTTTTACGTGGAAAACACCATGCTCAAAAGGTGAAAAAAAATACTACCTACTACTCAGTAGGAATTTTCCAAACTTCCACTAAAATTATTGAGCCAAAACAACATTTACAAAAACTCTTTGTGAACTTAAGGATTAACTCTAATCCCAGTGTGGCACACAGTCTCAACTCTTGCGACACTTTCAAGTTAACTCTGACTTGAATACTCAAAATACCTAATACAATTGCTTCTAAATAAGATGAAAGGTACAAATAGAAACACCTACTACAATCGAACTAGAACAAAAATAAACACAATGGAACTGGTTCTTCTATCTCGTTCAAGTAGCTTTAGTTGTGCACACAGATATCTCACATATATTGCTTACAAAATAGACTTGCTCTTTTGCTCTTAATTATGTTTTACTTCTGCGTATGTGCAATAAAAGAGAACAAACTCAGTTATTTATTTAGTTAGTAGTTAGATTTTGATTGAGACTCCATTGTTTATCCTTAGACGATTTTGAGTCCTTGACTAATACAAACTCCAACGCTTATCCTAGATTAGGATTGTGTTCCCTCCTCATAAGGAAACTGTTCTCCTTATCCCAAATGCAATCTTTTCGATTAGCTTAGAAGATCTCGTTGCTTGATCTCTATGGTATATTTTCCTCACGTGCATTTCATATGCAATGGTTGATTAACACTGTGTCTCACCAGATGACCAGGTCCATCACTGAGTTCATTTGTCAATCTTCTAAACTTCAACTGAACTTGGGCCAACAAATTCCCTTTTGGATGATGACAATTTTGTGCTTTTACTGATCATAGAACCTGCGGAACTTATTTGAAATATCAACACTTAAAATTTTAACTTATCACTAAGGGCCATATTTAATTAGGTCATAAACATTACTGTTCAGGTCCTAAACATCACTATTCAGATAATAGATTTTAGTCATAATATCTTCCCCTTTTTGGCATCATCAAAATATTGCATAAATAATGTGAATCCCAGAATATTAATTATTACTCATGGCCACTGGGGCAACTGCAAGTGAAAGCATGCTTTAGTTAATCGAAAATCAACTTGACAAAAATAACTATAACGATCAGAATTAACATAAACCAAGAGAAATGCACATTTTCATTGAAAATCAGTGCTTCTACATAACTGTCCACAAAAATAAAGAACAAAAACTACCAACCATGAGCAAAAACAAAAGAAAGTCCTGAATCTGTGTCGCTGGAAGGGGTTTTTATAGACTGCTTTAAAATAGGACAAGGAAACCTAAGTCTTTGAGGAGCCAGAGGGTTGGGTTTGTGGCAGATTAAGCATATTTTGGAGCATCCCTTCACTATTTTCTTTTTCCTTCGCAAGTTCAACACTTAACCCATTCCTCTCTTCTTCAAATTCAACAACTCGAGCTTGAAGCCTTGCAATCTCAGCATCCTTTGTCCCTACCTATTGAACCAAAGCTCTGACCTTGCTATTCACTGGAGTCTTTACTTATGAACCAGGTTCAACAGGGCCTACACTGAGGAGATAATCACAGGCCTGAAGAGTCTTGATGCCAAAGTTCTCTTTGCTGGAAGCCATTTCCCATTTCTTCAAGGGAACGTTCAGCTTGTCCAGCACAACTTTCAGAATAAACCCATTAGGTATTGCATGAGCCTTTGAACAATTGAGCACCATATCTAGCAATTTAACAATGAAGGCAGGCTAGTTAATCTGCTTTCCTTCCACCAAGCACTGCATGAGGATTAGGTCCATGTAGTTTGTTGTATTCCTCCTCTCCTGTCTAGGCAGCATGCATTTGTTCACAAATTCAAAGAGCACTTTATGCTCTGGTGTCATCTCACTCTTTTGAACACCCGTTGCTTCAGGCACCTCCTCCTCATTTTTAGTGTCACAGAAGTTTGTAGTGATTTGAAGTTCAGTAGGCAGACCATCAGGACAAGGCCATTTTTGCCTTTTGTAATCATGATATCCCTCACTTGGAATGTTCAGGATTCTGACCAACTCAGGTGCATCAACTTTCACATTCACCCTCTTCACTACACTTGTTACCATCCAATTCTTCACAGTCCCATTAGCCATGAATTCCACAAGTTTTTTTCTGGCCAATCTTTTATCCATCTGAAGGACCATGTCCTTCATTCTTTGTACCTCTAGTGAAGTAAAAAATCTTACCATGCCTGGCTCCTCTAGGTCTTTGAGCAATCTGCCATTCAGGATTTTTCTTTTGCCAAAATTGGCAAACCTATCTTGTTCCTGTTCTGACTCTTCTTCTTCACTCCACTAGTCATCCTCTTCCTCCTCAACTTGTACTTGTTTTCCCTTTGCAGCTGACCTAGTTCTTTTAGCTAGAGAGGATTCAGTAGGTACAAACTTGGAGGGCTTCTTTGCAGAAGACTGGATGTTAGGACCCGACCAGTCGTCGCATGTGTTCCAGTGGTGTTTCCCCATTTTATTCTTCTTCATGTTTCATTATCTTTGTTTGGTGAATTTGAATTATTTCGGAATGAGTTTTGTAGGAAATGGGACATTTAATCTCTTTAACGAAGACTCGGTTTGAAAAAGTCAACTGGATGTTAACTTGTGAGTTAGAGGGCTCTGATGTGATTTCCAGTCATTCGGGAAGCTTCGGGGGATGACTTAAGGCTTAGGAGTGTAATCGGAAGTGTATTTTGAGGCCCGGTGTAGAATTAGGCTTGAATTGGGGAAGTTAGCTTTTTGGCGATATCCGAGTGGTAGGTGAGATTTTGATCCAAGGGTCAGAATGGGATTTTGAGAGTTTCAGTAGCTTTGCTAGGTGATTTGGAATGTGTGTGCAAAATTTCAGTTGATTCGGAGGTGTACAGGTCAGGTTTTTGATTGAATGCGAGTTTCGGAAGTTTTGGTTGAACTTAGGCTTGAATTCGTTGTGAATTGGTGATTTTTGTGTTGTTTGATGTGTTTTTATTATTGGAACAAGTCTCTCTGATATATTAGGATGGGCTGACGCTTTTGGTTGAAGTCTCGGGAGCCTCGGGGTGAATTCGAATAGCTAACGAGGAGTTTCTGGAAGTTGAGGAGTTGTAGATTTTTACACAATAGTTGCAGACCAATTTGGTCTTCGCGTTCGCGAGGCGTGGCTGCGTTCGCATAGGTTTGTAGTCCCTGTTCGTCGCGTTTGCGGTGGGGACCCCGTGTTCGCGTAGTGGAAGGTTTGAGGGTCCCCGGTTATTTCGCGTTCGCGACCAGGGGATACGCGTTCGCATAAGGGGAGTTTGGAGGTCATCATGTTCGCAGTCTTAGAGGAACGTTCGCATAGAAGAGGCAGTTGATGCATAGCGTTCGTGGGATGGGATCCGCATTCGTGAAGAGTAAATTGGCCCGGTGGAATTTTTGGCAACGCTAAAAGGCCATCGTGTTCGCGAAGAAGGAAACATCACCTGGGTCAGAAAGTTTAAAAACATTTCATCCGCGAGTTGGGGTTATTTTCCTCCACGTTTAACCACCTTGAGAGATTTTGGGAGTAATTGAAGAGGGTTTCTACGAATATTTATTGGAGGTGAGTCTCGTGACCTAGAAATGTCATTTTATTGAAGAATCAACCTTTAGTTCTTAGAAATTTGGGTAAAAATTGGAAGAACTAGGGCTTGGTTTTAGAAATGAAAATTCGTGATTTGAAAGGGCATTTGAACTCCGATTTTGGTAAGTTTGATATGTATGGACTCGTGGAGAGACGAGGAATCCGGTGATATGAATTTTGTTATTTTTCGAGAAGTGGGCCCAGGGATTGGGTTTTGCCAACTTCGTGATTTTTGTTAATTTTCGAGTTTTTTCAATTGGGTTGTATTCCCTCATTCTATTGTAACATATTCCTTGTGGTTTTGATTAGATTCGGCACTCGAGGAGGTTGATTTGCAAGGCAAGGGAATAATAAGATAGGATTTCGGCCTGCTTGAGGTGAGTAATGGTTATAAATGATGTCCTGAGGGTTTGTAACCCCAGATTTGTACAACGTAGTGCAATGTTGGGATGAGACACGTGTTGCATTATGAACGTGGGGTCTGATATTATTGGAGATTCGAACTTGGTCCATCCCGATTGATGAATCTACTGTATTTTTGGATGAGACTTAATTAATATCATTATATTTTGGGCTAGTTGCCATATTTTGGGCCTTGTGCCGATTTGTATAACCCTTACGGGATTTTGTACTTGTTGACCTTACTTTACTTACCGAAATCATAACCTCAGTCATGTTCTTAACTGGTAAACATAATATGAGCCGGATTTAAAAGTTGTTAAATCCTAATGAGAATAACGTGTGGGTTGAGAACCCTGATATATACATACATATATATATATATATATATATATATACATATATATATATATACATATATATATATACATATATATATATATATACATATCGGACTGCACGCTATATTAGTATATTATATGGATCAGACTACACGCCGCAGTAGCATAGCGCTTGGGATGAATGAGCCCCTCCGGAGTCTGCACACATCCCCAACTAGTGCAGTCGACTATTATTATTGGATCGAGCTGCATGTTATATATATATATATATATATATATATATATATATCGGGTTGCACGCCGCAACAATATTCTGTGTGGATCAGGTTGCATGCCGCATCAGTATAGTTATGAATTCGGTAATCGTGAGAAGTAAATGAGATGAATACTTGCTTAAAAAGGCTTTTAACTGATTTTCCTCATTCAATTGTTGTTAAAAATGCTCTTACTGTTTACTATATAACTATGTATTATTGTTTTTACGAGTTTTCTTCCCTTCAACCATTATTTATTGCTATTACTCACTGAGTCAGAGTACGCACTTTTTTCCCTGCACCATGTGTGCTGATACATGTATCCCAGAGGCATAGTTGAGTATCAGCTGGTATCTAGATTATCACCAGAGAAATCAAGGTCGCTGCATGGCATCCGCAGGACTCAATTACTCCCCTTATCCTATTTATTTTTCCGTAGTCTAGACAACTCTATGTATAGATTGCTACTCAGAATTTTATTAGAGGCTCATGACTCGTGACACCAGATCGGTGGGATTTGTATTGGTATTTTATGGTTCTTCCGCACTGTTTTAACTACTATTTCTGAGTTATAATAAATGTTAATTTGGCATTAGTTCACGTTAACTGGAAATAAATTTTTCATAAAGGATTGAGAGTGATGAATTAATCGGGCTTGCCTAGCACTGTGTTGGGAGCCATCACGATCGGGGTTTGGGGTCGTGACAAGCTAGTATCAGAGCCTAGGTTGCTAGGTTTCACGAGCCTTGAGCCGGTTTAATAGAGTCTCGCAGATCGGTACAGAGACGTCTGTATTTATCCTCGAGAGGTTGTGGAACCTTTAGGAAAACCTCATATTCTTGAAATTCTTGTCGTGCGATTTTGTTGATCCGCAAACTAATCTTATATATTCTATTCCCTCACAGATGGCGTGAACCCGTGCTACCGAACATGGAGGACGAGCAAAAGTACCACCTACTGAGGACACTAGAGGACGTGAAGGAGGTCGTGGTCTAGGCAGAGCCGCGGCACAATACCTGTTGACCCACTAGTTGCCGCGGCTCAGGATCAGGCTCCAGCTATAGAGACTCCAGCAGCATCTGTTCAGGCAGCAGCTATGCCTATTATGATTTTGGGTCTTTAGGAGGCCCTAACTCAGATTCTATCAGTTTGCACTGGCCTAGCTCAGGAAGTTTCAGCCACTACTGCAGAAGCTACTTCGCAGGCCGAGGGAGGCAATCAGACCCCTGCCGCTCGCACACCTGAATAGTAGTGCAGGGTTTTGTAGACACCAGAGGCACCACCAGATCAACAGGTTGCACTAGTGCAGGATTTTGTGGTTCCAGTTATGCCAGTCGATGAGCAATGTCGTCTTGAGAGGTTAAATAGGATTCATCCTCCTTCTTTCAGTGGTGCACAAGGCGAAGATGCCCAGGGTTTTCTTGACAAGTGTCAGCGTATGCTTCGAACAACGGGGATTGTTGAGTCCAGCAGTGTGGCTTTTACTACATTTTAGTTTTCTGGAGCGGCCTTCACTTTGTGGGAGGAGTATGAGCTGCGCATGCTAGCAGGTGCAACACCTTTGACTTGGCAGGAGTTCTCCACTCTTTTCTTGGAGAAATGGATACCGCAGAGTCTCAGAGGGAGTAGCTTCGTAGATAGTTTGAGTGGCTTCGCCAGGGGGATATGATGGTGTCTCAGTATGAGGTCAGATTTTCAGAATTGGCTCTCTATGCTCCCTAGATGGTCCCGACTGATCGGGAGAGGATTAGGAGTTTTGTGACGGACTTGTCTATCCCATTCGTATTCTGATGACTCGAGAAAGGACTCTGAGTCATACCTTCGAGGGTGCAGTTGATAATGCTCGTGATATTCAGATGGCTCGCTATCAGGAGAGAGATGAGAGGGAGGCTAAGAGGCCTCGAGGTTCTGACAGTTTCAATGGTGCCCTATGTAGGGGCTATTCGCACCAGAGTAGAGGTTGTTCTGTCAAGCCCGCTTAGTCAGCTTGATCTGAGTACAGAGGTAGATCTTTTGGTCGAGGTTAGCAGGGTTCTCCATAGAGCTAGACATCTCTCCGCGCTCTTCAAGCCACTCTGGTGCGAGGGGTTCCCTTCAGTCCTAGTTCCCAGTACCCAGGAGTTGCTATGAGTTTGGAGAGTTAGGACGTATGCGGAGGGAGTGTCCTTGCCGTGCTGTTAGCTCATCTCATAAGAGGGGTCAGTCCTCATCTTCTAGCCCAGCTTCTTCAGCACCCGCCCAGCCAGCTAGGGGTGAGGTACAGGAAGTTAGGAGCCGCCCCAGAGGGGGAGGCCAAACGAGCGTAGTGTAGGCCCGCTTTTATGCTCTTCAGGCAAGGAAAGTTGCTATTGCCATATTGTTGTCACAGGTTATATTTCAGTCTGCCATAGGGATGCTTTAGTTTTATTTGATCCCCGTTCCACCTATTCATATGTGTCTTTATATATTTCTCATCATTTGGGTATGACCCGAGGGTGTCTTCCCTTACCTGTTCATGTATCCACCCCGGTGGTGATACTATTATTGTAGACCATGTATATCGGTCGTGTTTGGTAACTATTGGGGGTCTGAAGATCTGAGTTGATTTATTGCTATTGGGCACAGTGGACTTTAATGTTATTTTGGGCATGAATTGGCTATCTCTATGTCATGCTATTCTAGATTGCCATGCAAAGACAGTCACTTTGGAGATGCCGGGTGTTCCGAGGATCGAGTGGCGTGGTGTGTCTGATTATTTCCCAAGTAGAGTGATTTCTGTCCTGAAAGCCTAGCGTATGGTTGGGAACGCATGGCTGTCACATTTAGCCTTTGTACGAGATGTCGTAACCGAGACTCCTAGTATTGATTTTGTTCTATTTGTGAGGGAATTTCCCGATGTTTTTTGTGCAGACTTGTCAGGCATAACTCCAGATAGGAATATTGATTTTGGTATCGATCTGGTGTCGGACACTCAGCCCATTTCAATTATGTCGTATCGTATGGTATGAGTGGAGTTGAAAGAGTGGAAGGAGCAGCTTCAGGAAGTTCTAGATAAGGGGTTCAGTCGGCCTAGTGTGTCACCGTGGGGTGCACTTGTCCTATTTGTGAAGAATAAAGATGACGAAATGAGGATATGCATTGGTTACAAGCAGTTGAACAACGTAACAATGAAGAAAAGTATCCCCTACCTTGTATTGATGATTTATTCGACCAGCTTCAGAGAGTAAGCGTGTTCTCCAAAATTGATCTCTGTTCGGGTTATCACTAGTTAAAGATCAGGGAATAAGATATAAAGAAGACTGCCTTCAGGACTAGATATGGGCACTATGACTTTCTTATCATATCTTTTTGGCTGACTAATGCCCCCTTAGTGTTCATGCATTTGATTAACAGTGTATTTCGGCCGTATCTGGACTCATTTGTTATTATTTATATTGATAATATTCTGGTGACGTAGCCAAGAGGCACACACAACATTTGCGGGTAGTGTTACAGAGATTGAGGGAGGGGTATGCAAAGTTCTCCAAGTGTGAGTTTTGTCTTGGGTCAGTGGCTTTCTTGGGGAACGTGGTGTCTAGCGAGGGTATTCAAGTCGACCCGAAGAAGATTGAGGGCAGTATAAAGTTGTCCAAGAATGATCTCGGCCATAGAGATTCGTAGTTTCCTCGGTTTGGCGGGTTACTATCACTGGTTCGTTTAGGGTTTCTCATCTATTGCCTCGCCCTTGACCAAGTTGAGTCAGAAGGGTGCTCCATTTTTATTGTCGGACGAGTGTGAGGAGAGCTTTCAGAAGCTCAAGACAGCTTTTACCATAGCTCCAGTACTGGTGATACCATCAACTTTAGGTTCTTATAGCATTTGTTGTGACACTTCGAGAGTTGGGATTCGATATGTGTTGATGCAGGAGGATAGAGTGATTGCATATGCTTCTCGTTAGTTGAATCCCCACGAGAAGAACTACCCAGTTCTTGACTTAGAGTTGGCTGCTATAGTTCATGCTTTAAAGATTTGGAGGCACTATCTATATGGCGTATCTTGAAAGGTATTCGCCGATCATTGCAGTCCTCAGCACTTGTTCAAGCAAAAGGATCTTAATTTGAGGCAACGAAGGTGGCTTGAGTAGCTAAAGGATTATGATATTACCATTTTGTACCATCCAAGAAAGGCCAATGTAGTGGCCGATGCCTTAAGCCGAAAGGCAGTCAGTATGGGGAGTTTAGCATATATTCCAGTTGGGGAGAGACGCTTTGTAGTTGCTGTTCAGGCTTTGGCAACTTGGTTTGTGAGATTAGACATTTCGGAGCCCAGCTGGGTATTGGCTTGCGAGGTTTGTCGGTCTTCTTTATATGATCGCATCAGAGAGCGCTAGTATGAGGATCCGCATTTGTTTGTCCTCAAGGATAAAGTTCAGCGTGGTGGTGCCCGAGATGTAACCATTGGTAATGATGGTGTATTGAGGATGCGAGGCCGTATTTGTGTGCCCAATGTTGATGGGATTAGAGATTGATTATTGAGGAGGCCCACAGATTGAGGTATTCCATCCATCTGGGTGCCGCAAAGATGTATCAGGGACAGCATTACTGGTGTAGAAGAATAAAGAAAGACATTGTGGGATTGTGGCTCGGTGTTTCAACTGTCAGCAGGTGAAATATAAGCATCAGAGACCGGGTGATTTACTTCAGCAGATGGATATTCCTGAGTGGAATTGGAGAGAGTTACTATGGACTTTTTGAGTGGTCTTCCTCGGACTTAGAAGAAGTTTGATTCGATTTGGTAGATTGTGGATCGGCTGACCAAGCCCGCACACTTTATTCCGGTATGTATGACTTATTATTCGGAGCGGCTGGCAGGATCTTCATCCGGGAGATTGTTCGATTACATGGGGTCCCATTTTCGATTATCTCGAATAGAGGTACTCAAATCACTTCCCATTTCTGGAGGACCTTTCACCGAGAATTGGGTACACAGGTAGAGCTGAGCACAACATTTCATCCTCAGATGAATGGGCAGTCCGAGCGTACCATTTAGATATTGGAGGATATGTTGCATGCCTGTGTGGTTGATTTTGGAGGTTCCTGGGATTAGTTTTTGCCGCTTGCAGAGTTCGCCTACAACAACACCTATCAGTCCAGTATTCAGATAGCACCGCACGAGGCCTTGTATGGGAGGCGGTGTAGATCTCCAGTCGGTTGGTTCGAGCTCAGTGAGGCTAGGTTGTCGGGGACTGAATTAGTCCAGGATGCCTTAGAGAAAGTGAAGGTGACTCAGGAGAGACTTCCCACAACTCAGTCACGTCAGAAGAGTTATGCGGAACGGAAGGTCCAAGATGTGTATTATATGGAGGGTGAGAAGGTTTTGCTGAAGGTTTCTCCCATGAAGAGTGCTATGAGGTTTGGGAAGAAAGGGAAACTGAGTCCGTGATTCATCGGACCTTTTAAGGTGCTTAGGATGATTGGAAGGGTGGGTTACAAGCATGTTTTGCCACCCAGCTTATCGAGTGTGCATTCGGTGTTTTATGTGTCTATGCTCTGGAAGTATGTTGGGGACCCATCTCATGTTTTGGACGTCAGCACGGTTCAGTTGGATGATGATTTGACTTATGATGTGGAGCCAATGGCTATTTTGGGTCGTCAGGTTCGGAAATTGAGATCAAAGGATAACTTCTATGAAGGTGCAGTGGAGAGGTTGGCCCATGGAGGAGGCTACTTGGGAGACCGAGCAGGAGATGCAAAACAGATTCACTCACCTGTTTGAGACTTCAAGTATGTTTCATGACTCGCTCGAGGACAAGCATTTGTTTAAGTTGGGGAGGATGTGACAACCCAACCCATCGTGTCATGTGTTTCAGCCCCGTTTCCCCGTTTTATGCTTCTTCATGTTTCATTATCTGCGTTTGATGAGTTTGAGTTGTTTCGGAATTACTTTGGTAGGAAATGGGACATTTAGTCTCTTTTAGGAAGGCTTGATTTGGAAAAGTGAACCGGCTATTAACTTTGAGATAGAGGGCTTGTATGTGATTTTCAGTGATTCGAGCAGCTTCGGGGGATGATTTAAGGCTTAGGAGTGTAATCGAAAGTGAATTCTGAGGCCCGGTGTAGAATTAGGCTTGAATTGGCGAAGTTAGCATTATGGCGATATCCGGGTGGTAAGTGAGATTTTGATCCGAGGGTCAGAATGAAATTTTGAGAGTTGTAGTAGCTTCGTTAGGTGATTTGGGATGTGTGTCAAAAATTTTAATTGATTCGTAGGTGTATAGGTCGGGTTTTTTTATTGAATGCCAGTTTCGGAAGTTTTGGTTGAACTTAGGCTTGAATCCATTGTGAGTTGCTGATTTTTGTGTTGTTGGATGTGTTGTTATGATTCGAACAAGTTCGTATGATGTTTCAGGATGGGTTGACGCTTTTGATTGAAGTTCCGGGGGCCTCAAGGTGAATTCGGATAACTAACGGAGAGTTTTGGGAAGTTGAGGAGTTGCATATTTTCGCACAATAGTTGCATACCAATTTGGTCTTCGCATTCGCAAGGGTTGCCGCATTCGCGTAGGTTTGAGGTCCATGTTTTTCTCGTTTGCGTTGGGGACCCCGCATTCGCGTAGAAGAAGGTTGGAGGGCCCCTGGTCCTTGTGCTTCGCGTTCGTGACCAGGGAGTACGCGTTCGCGTAGGGGGAGTTTGGAGGTCATCGCGTTCGCGGTCTCAGAGGTGCGTTTGCATAGAGGAGGCAGCTGATTCATCGCGTTTCCGGTGGAATTTTGGGCCATCGCGAACGCGTTAAGGCCATTGTGTTCACGAAGAAGGAAAGGTCACTTGGGTCAGAATGTTTAAAAACATTTCATCTGTGAGTTGGGGTTATTTTACTCCATTGTTATCCACCTTGAGAGCTTTTTGGGATTAATTGAAGAGGGTTTCGAAGGTTATTGATTGGAGGTGAGTGTCGTGACCTAGAAACGTCATTTTATTGAATAATTAACCTTTAATTCTTGAAAATTTTGCTAAAAAATGGAAAAACTAGGGTTTGGTTTATTAAATGAAAATTTGGGATTTGAAAGGGCATTTGAATTCCCATTTTGGTAAATTTTATATGTATGGACTCACGGCGAGACGAGAAATCTGGTGAGGTGAATTTTCCGAGAAGTGGGCCCGGGGCTCGGGTTTTGCTAACGTTGTGTCTTTGATATTTTTCGAGTCTTTTCGATTGGGTTGTATTCCTTTAGTATATTGTAACGTATTCCTTATGGTTTTGATCAGATTTGGCACTCGAGGAGGTTGATTTTTTAGGCAAGGGAATAGCAAGCTAGGATTTCGACCTGCTTGAGGTGAGTAATGGTTATAAATGATGTCCTGAGGGTTTGAAACCCCAGATTTGGACAACGTAGTGCTATGTTGGGATGAGACAAGCGTTGCATTATGAACGTGGGGTATGACATTGTTGGATATTCGGACTTAGTCCATCCCGATTGATGAATCTACTGTATTTTTGGATGAGACTTAATTAATATCATTACATTCTAGGCTAGTTGCAATGTTTGGGGCCTTGTGCCAGTCTGTAGAACCCTTTGCGGAATTTGTACTGGTTGACCTTACTTTACTTACCGAAATCATACCCTCAGTCATTTTCTTTACTGGTAAACTTAATATTAACCGGCATTAGAAATTGGTAAATCCTAATGAGATTAATGTGTGGATTGGGAACCCCGTCTTATCTTAGTGTTCCCGTGAGGCCAAATCTATATTGACTGAGAGGGGTCGAGAACCCCATTGTGAGGGTATTTGATATGCTATGGATCGGGCTGCACTCTGTAGCAGTATATATATATATATATATATTATACGGATCAGATTGCACGCCGCAGTAGTATATTATATGGATCGGACTGCACTCTGCAGTAGCATAACGATTGGGTTGAAGGCGCCCCTCCGGAGTCCGCACACACCCCAGTGAGCGCAGACGACTATTATTATTGGATCGGGCTGCACGGCGCAGCAGTATATATATATATGGATCGAGTTCCACACTGTAAGAGTATTCTATGTAGATTGGGTTGCACGCCGCAGTAGTATTGTTATGAATTCATTTAATCGTGAGAAGTAAATGAGATGAATACTAGATTAAAATGGTTTTAATTAAGTTTCCTCATTTAGTTGTTGTTAAAAATGCTCTTACTATTTACTATAGAACTACGTAGTTTTTTTTTTATGAGTTTTCTTTCCTTCAGCCATTATTTGATTCTATTACTCACTGAGTCGAAGTACTCACTTTACTCACTGCACCATGTGTGCATATACAGGTACCCCAGAGGCATATTTGAGTTGCACCTGCAATCCATACTATCACCGGAGTCATCGAGGTAGCTGCATGGTGTCTGCACGACCCGATTACTCCCCTCATCCTCTTTATTGTTCCGCATTCTAGACTACTCTATGTATAGGTCGCTACTCAGACCTGTAATAGAGGCTCGTGACTCGTGACACCAGATTGGTGGAATTTGTATTGGTATTTTATGGTTCTTCTGCACTGTTTTTACTAGTGTTTCCGAGTTATAATAAATGTTAATTTGGCATTAATTCCCGTTAACTGGAAATAAATTTTGCATAAGGGATTGAGAGTGATGAATTGGTCGGGCTTGCCTAGCACTATGTAAGGCGCCATCACGATCGGGATTTTGGGTCGTGACACTGGTTCTCTTTCATTTGGCAATGGGAACTTCCACAGTCATACCTCTTTTTTGATGGACCAGTTCAATCTCTTTCCCTTCCTCTTATAAAACAGCCTCAGAACTTTCAACTAATTTTTCTTTTCCCTTTTCTTTCTTTTTTTTCTTACTCTCCTCTGGTTCCTTTTGCAGTTTTGATTCCCCTTGCCTCACCCTACTTCTTATGGCTCTACCCCTAGGTGCAGCAGATTTAGGTGATGAAACTTTACTCTTCTTAGTTGGTTTGGATGCAACATGGGTCCTTTGTGAGGAGGCCGTGCGTTTCCTTGGATCATAACTGGCTTCAACCTTCTTTAGCATATCTGCCAAAGTCTCCTCCACAGATGAACCATGTTCATCTGGTTGTTCACTCAAATTTACCAGTCCCTCAGCAGCTTCACTTGACCCACTTCACATTGACTTCATGCCTCTCTCTTCTCCACTACCACATATAGCTAAAACTTTCCCCTTCTTTTTCTTTCTCATTTTACTAGATTCAATCTCTTCAACATTTTTAACAAACCCTACCAGAATAAACCTATTATCCTCCCTTTCTAACACATCATATAACAATAAACAAGTGTTTACCTCTCGTGGGATTTCTTGGCTCTTGTCATTGTCAAAAGACCAAGGTTCTTCTCCTTCACTGCCAGAGATGAATTTCTCAGATTCAGAGCTTGAGTCACTTTCTTTGGTTGTAACTTCCTTCCTTTCACTAGCCTGTAATTTTTCGTTCAAGACTTTCTCAAAGGATCATATGCAACTGTTTTTCTAGCTAACATTTTCTGGGGACGAAATCTGGGTTTTGGGGGTTCACTAGGAGGTGTTGAAGATGAGGTCTTGCGGCAATTCTGGGGTTGTCATGAGGATTAGTCATGGCGGAGAATTTCTTGAAATTTTGGGGATTTTCGAAGAAGAAAGTAGATGATCTGAGATTTGGTAATTAGAGTGACAGTTATGAGTGATTTGGTGGGTTTTTAAAGAGAGGTCATGATTAGGGCAGTAATGGCAGCCTTTTCAGTGGTCAATTAGGAGTCTAACCAAGTTAGAATTCCGATCTCCTGAGTGATTAATGAAAATTGCTAGTTTTTGAGGTAGAGACCGTTTATAGTTAGACTCCTAGGTTAATAAAACTGGTTCAAATGGTCAACGTATAAAATTTTCTGGACGTTTTGTGTAACTAGGAATTCTGCTCATGATTGATAATTTTATCTTTCTAATTGGGCAAAGTATAGAAACATACCTGAACTTTCTCATGAGCATATATTGATGAACCGGGTTCTTCAAGTAGAACTTCTCTTGATTATGCCTCAAATGTCAAGATAGAATACTTTGTAAGAGATCAATGAGTCATATAAACACATAAAATGAGTATACTAGTTAAAGTATAAGACTGAGTAACAATTAGTCTAGATATTTACATGAATTAAGAGCTCCTAACAAAGATAATTTTTTTTCATTTTTCAATTTTTTTTCATTGTGCTTTATGATCTGGACCTTTTAGGTAATCTTAATCATCTCTAATTCCAACTTGTTCCTTTCAAAGTTTTCGATACTCAGTGCTTTAGTGAAGATGTCAGTGATTTGCTTATCAGTAGCACAAAATTCTATGGATATTAGCCCTTTCTCATAGTTATCTCTTAAGAAGTGGTGTCTAACATCTATGTGCTTAGTCCTTTTATGATGAACATGGTTCTTTGTCATAATCATAGAACTAGTATTATCACAAAATATTGGTATGCACCCCACTTCAATTCCAAATCTATCAGTTGTTGCTTAATCCACAGTAATTGAGCACAACATGAAGCGGCAACAACATATTTAGCTTCGGCAGTAGAGAGAGCTACTGAATTCTACTTTTTGGTAGCCCATGATACAAGACAAGAACACATGAAGTGTGCCATATCTGAGGTGCTCTTCCTATCCACTAGGAAACCTACATAATCAGCATCAACATATCCAGTTAAGTTAAAATTACTACCTTTGGGATACCAAAGACACGAATCAATGGTTCCTTTCAAATATCTCAATATCCTTTTGACAGCTGTCAAGTGTGATGCCTTTGGATTTCCTTGAAAACGAGCACAAAGCCTTCTTTTGTACCCATGCTCTAGTAGGAACTTTGACAATCTTTCATACCAAGCTCTTGGGGCCTGTTTGAGACCGTATAGATCCATATCTAGATTGTACACATGTTCAGGACACTCCTTGATTTCAAATCCTGGAGTTTATTTAACAAACACTTCTTCCTTGAGGTAGCAATTTAGGAAGGCACTTTTGACATCCATCTGATGAAGAGTGAATTCCATATGTGCTGCAAAGGCTATGAAGAGTCTAATTGCTTCAAGTGTAGCAACTGGAGCCAAGGTTATATCATAGTCAATGCCTTCCTCTTCACAATAGCCTTGAACCACCAGCCTTGCCTTGTTTCTTGTATCCATTCTATCTTTATCTAGTTTGTTCCTGAAGAACCATTTTGTCCCAATGACAGATCTATCCTTGGGTCTTGGAACCAAATGCCAGACCTGCCTTCTTTCAAATTGATTGAGTTCATCCTGCATAGCATTGACCCAATCTGCATCCTGCAGAGCCTCAACAACGTTTTTGGGTTCAGTGATGGAAAGAAATGCATCAAATGCACACAGATTCTTCATTTGAGATCTAGTTTTGACTCCTGCAGTTGCATTATTGATAATTTTTTTAATGGGATGAGAACTCAAGTACTTGTAAGATTTCCCCAAAAGCTGGTTCCTGCTAGATGTTTCTTCATTCTTCTGTTGCTGAGGAACAAGTTCGGGTACAGGTTCCTTTAGAGAGTTTTGTTCAATTTCTCTCAGATTATTTTCCCTGTCATTTTTCCCTGAGTGGAAGGACCTGTTCCATCACATATTCCTTCCTTTGATGCCACTTTTACATGTGTTGCGGCTTCAGTCAATTGTTTCACTAGTCCCATTGCTTCATCTTCATGTTCCTGCTTCCCCCTTGCCCATGCCTCACAAAGTTGGTCTTCCTTAACCATGATATTAGGTAACCCTATCACCATGTCTTTGGAGAGTAATTTGTTCAATTTAATTAGACTCGCATGACAAAGTCATTTGTGCCAAAGGAGGGGATCATTAATTACACACTTAAGCAAGTGAGTTCATTTTCGGAGAGAGTTGACAAATCTTCAATGTCAATATTATTAACTCTCTTTCCCTGCAAAACAATCTTGTTAGTAGTAAGGTTAATCATAAAGCATTTGGTAGAGGTGAAAGCTACAAGATTACATATGTCTCACAGTTGTGACAGACTTATCATGCTATATTTCAAGCCATCTATCAAATAGACATTCTCGATGGAATGAGATTCTGTCGTTCCTACCTTTCCAACCCCAATGATCTCACCTTTCTTTCCATTTCCAAAGGATACATTGCCTCCTTTTAGGACTTAAGTGAAAGGAACCGGTCCTTGTTTCCAGTCATATGATTTGAGCACTCACTATCTATGTACCATATTTGGATACTCACCTTCATTTGGACCTACATAATGAAATCATGGGTTAGTCATAGGAACCCAAAGTAGTTTGGGTCCCTTTCTATGGGCAAAAGGATGAATTAAATTTTTCTTTACCCAACTAGGCAGTTTGTGTTTTTCTTGACCAAAGGCTTTGTTCTTTTGATTGGCATTTTATTTTTCATTGCATTTATTTTTTTTAATGGTCAATCTTACCATAGTGTGTGCAGATCTTATTCTCATGAAGTGTGAGGTACTTGTTTTTGGGATCCCATTTTGGAGCTTGTGTCCCAAACCCAAGTCCTCTCTTGTTGCTACTATGATGTTCTTGCAGCCAAGAGAGTGCATCAGAAGCCTTGTTCCATTTGCATGTTCTGTCTAGTTCATGCTTTACCTTTCCTAAATATTCCTTTAGGGTCTTAATAAATTCATCTCTCTTATACAGTTCATCTTTCATTTTTCCAAGATTTTCTTCTAGTGTGAGAAATTATTTATCAGCCGTTTTCTTTCCTATCCCTAATTTCAGTTTAGTATTTTCATATCTCAGTTCTAGGACATTATTTTCAAGTTCAAGAACCTGGTTCTTCAACTCAGCATTTGTGTTGTCACTCTCATCAGCCCTGACTCTAACCTTTTGCATTTTTCTTCTAGGATAACACATTCCCTAGACAGAACAACCTTCTCATTTTTTATTATTTCAGACTCATCAATAAAGTCTAATAATAGCTCAACCAACCTTTCTTTAGACAAAACTTTAATATTTTCTTTAAGATGTAGGATACTTACCTCCTGTTCATCCTCTAATTCTCCAATGGCCATAAGAGCTTTATCATCTTCAGCTTCAGCTTTTGAGTCCTCATCTGAGGTTTCTCCCAATGCAACAACCATGGCTTTAGTTGAACCTTTGTTCCTTATTGGTTGGACCTGTTCCTTATTCCCGTTGCTTTGTTCAGCTATTTCTTTCTTCCACTCAATCTCCTTTTGAGGGCAATTCTTGATCATGTGGTCTGTCTTACCACACTTATAGCATCCATCATTAGTCTGCTTCACAGAAGCCTAAGGTTTGTTCAAGGTTGTTCCTCTTGAAGGACCCTTTCCTCTCATAAGATTCTTCTTAAAATCCCCGGTTATCATAGTCATTTCATCATCTTCAAGATCTGATCCTTCTGAGGTTCTGAGAGTCAGACTTCTTTCTTTCTTCTGGGATTTATCTTCAAAGTTTGCATTCTTAATTCAGAGGCAGTTAGATTTCCAATCAGTTCATCCAATTTTACGTTAGCAGTATTATGGGATTACTGAATGGTTGTGATTTTGCTTTCCCATGAAATTAGCAGAATTCTAGTTAAGATCTTCTCAACCTTGTCTTCTTCCAGGAAAATCCTTCCAAGATACTCAAGTTCATTTGCCAGTGTAGTGAACCTAGTATACATCTCTTGGATGGCTTCTCCATTTTTCATAGTAAAATTATCATATTGAGAATACATGAATGTTCCTCTTGACCTCTTCACTTGAGGTGATCCTTCATGGGCCACTTGTAAGGTTTCCAAAATTTCCTTCGCAGTATTACCGCTTTGGATCCTGCTGTACTCATCTGGACTAAGTCTACATACTAGCCACTTCTTGGCTTTAACATTCTTTTCCCACTTGTTTAAGTCTTCAGTAGTGCAATCAACTCTTGTCTCTGGAACATCCAATACTTCAGCAGTCTTCTTTGTTGTGGCTAAAGGACCATCAGTGATAATTTCCAAAAGCTCATAGTCTTCTCCTACCATGTGGTCTCTCATTCTATTATTCCACCGGGAGTAATATGGACCATTGAAAAGTGGAGGCCTAGCAGTGGATTTCCCTTCCCAGTTTCCAGGTGGTGCACTCACATCTTTCCTAAGGGGTTAACCTCTTCTAGGATAACCCGCTCTGATACCAATTGATGTTATAAACGTCAATACCACACAAGAGGGGGGGGTGATTTGGGTGGTACCTAATTTTCGCTTTAGAAGAACCTGGTTCTTCTAGGTGTTCTAACTATTGCTGTTGAATAATAAATATACGGAAAAGGGTTAGAACTGCCCCTAACATATTGACGCCAGTTCAAAAATGCCCTCCGTTAACCTATTTTGAAAAAAATGCCCCTACCGTTAAATTCTGGCATATTTGTGCCCCTAACGTATTGACTCCAGTTTAAATATGCCCCTACCGTTAACCTATTTTGAAGAAAATGCCCCTACCATATTAAATATAAGTACAGTCAGTTGTTAGACTTAGGGGCACAAAAATGCCACATTTTTAACGGTAGGGTCATTTTCTTCAAAATAGGTTAACGGAGGGCATTTTTAACCTGGAGTCAATACGTTTGGGGCAGTTCTGACCCTTTTCCCATAAATATAAAATATAAACAAGACAGAGATTTTTACGTGGAAAACACCTGGCTCTAAAGGTGAAAAAACCCACGACCTACTACTCAGTAGAATTTTCCAAAAATTCCACCAAAATCACTGAGCCAAAATAGCATTTACAGAAACAGTTTGTAAACCTAAGGATTAACTCTAATCCCAGTGGGGAACACAGCCTCAACTGTTGCGACACTTTCAAGTTAAATCTAACTTGAATATTCAAAGTACCTAATATAATTGCTTCTAAATAAGCTGAATTACAAATAGAAACACCTACTACAATTGAACTAGAATAAGAATAAACACAATGGAATTGGTTCGTCTATCTCGTTCAAGTAGATTCAGGCGTGCACACTTATATCTCACATATATTTCTTGCAAAATAGACTTGCTCTTTTGCTCTCAATTATGTTTTACTTCTATGTATGTGCAGTACGTGTAAAAGAGAACAAACTCAATTATTTATTGAGTCAGTAATTAGAGTTTGATTGAGACTTCAATGCTTATCCTTAGACGATTTTCAGTCCTTGACCAATACAAACTCCTACCCTTATCCTAGATTAGGATTGTGTTCTCTCCTCATAAGGATACTGTTCTCCTTATCCCAAATGTAATCTTTTTGATTAGTTAAGAAGATATTGTTGCTTGATCTCTACGGTATATCTTCCTCACGTGCATCTCATATGCAATGGTTGATAAACATTGTGTCTCACCAAATAGACCAGGTCCATCACTGAGTTCATTTGTCTATCTTCAAAACTTCAACTGAACTTGGGCAAACACAAGGGTTTCAACCATACATCAGCCTGACCTGACTTTTTCAAAAGACTACCGTCGACAGGGAACTCAATGGTAATCTGCTTCATCACTCTACTTTCACTTGAACAACCAACATTAGTGCGAGAAATAGTAGTAATAGGGATTGTAAAGGAAGTCATAATAGCTTGAAATGGGCAAAAATAACAACTGTAGAAAAAATTTGTTCATCAGAGTTACGAGCTACAGTAGGAGTATCATCATCAGAACTCACTAAGGTGGCTTCAACAGGTTTGGTAACGGGAACAAAACGAGGAGGAGTAGCTTGATCACCTGAAATGGTGCGTCTTCTGTCCCCCAGCCTTCTAACCAAAGAACTTCCATCCCATTCTTCCTCCTCTTCAGAATCCTGGGACGCATCAACTTTCCTTTTCGATGAAGAACTCAAGATTATATCCTGAGATCTTGACAAGGAAACCCTGGAAGCTACGATAGACTCGACACTTACACCATGAATAGGAAACCCTGATAAAAAGAACGATCAAATATATTCTAAAGGAAAGGAGGACAAAAATAGAAAGGAAAAAAGTAAGTTTTTTACCATGGGTTTTCACCTTCCAACCAAACGTGTTCGAAATGTATTTCCAAGATCTAACCTCTATTGGAGAAATGGTTAACAATTTCTCTACCCAACTACGAAAATTGGGAATTTCTTCAATAGTTCCCGTGGTCACTGAAAAAAGAGAAACAAAATAGTCATGAAAAGAACAAACTCATTTTTTTAATAGGCGAGGGAGGGGGGGGTAGAAAAAAGTTGTAAAGAAAACTTACATGCAAAATTTAACTTTTCAGAAATGGTACATTTTCATCAGCTACTAACCCTACGGTAGGAGACAAATATGACGTAACAGCCACGGTCCTTGTCATACTTAGGGTTGACTAAAAACCTCTTACTCCTTGCCATCAAAGTAAAGATCCCATATCGGAACAGCTTAGGTTAGTAGAGGTGGATCAGATGAAAAAGTAAAAGGCAACTGAGCCAAGCTTTCCATGTACTGTAACGAGGCGGCCGGTCGTTTCAATAATTTACTCCTCGATCCCCTAATAACTTCTTTCCTCGTATTTTTTCTGCTATTGTCTGTTTCCTGAAGGAATAATTGGGAGTTTTAGAGAGTTTTGCGACACTTAGTCCCTAAATGAGAGGTTAAGTTTTGAAAATTTGACTGTAATCGGAACAATGTGAAGAAGGCCTTGGACTGAAATTCTGATGGTTCCGTTAGCTTCTTTGGGTGATTTCAGGTTTAGGAGCATGTTCGGATGGTATTTTGGAGGCCCATATCTAATTTAGCCTTGAAATGCCAAAAGTTGAATATTGAAGTTTCCGGTTCGATAGTTAGATTTTGATCCAAAGGTAAAAATGGAATTCTAGAAGCTAGAGTAGCTTCATTGTGTAAAATATGACGCTTGTGCAAAATTTTAGGTCATTCGAACGAGGTTTGATAGAGT
Source organism: Nicotiana benthamiana (assembly GCA_034376525.1). NCBI lineage: Eukaryota > Viridiplantae > Streptophyta > Magnoliopsida > Solanales > Solanaceae > Nicotiana > Nicotiana benthamiana. The sequence continues at coordinate 108,029,129 of CM067334.1, read as the reverse complement.
TTTGAAGTTCTTAGGCTTGAATCTTATGCTAAATTGGTGTTTCGATATTGTGTTGAGCGTTCCGAAGAATGGAACAAGTTTAAATGATGTATTAGGATTGGTTGGCATGATTGGTTGAGGTTTCGGGGGCCTCAAGTGTGATTCGGATGCTCCACGGGTAATTTTGAAACTAGTTGGAATTGTAGAACTTGCAGCAGCCCAGTTTTGGTTTCCTTCTTCACGTTTGCGAGAAGGGTCTCGCATTTGCAAAGAGAAGCTAGGGCTAGGAGACGCATAATTCTTCGCGTTCGTGAAGGTTCTCCCGCATTCATGATGTTGTGAGGTTTTATACGTACACATTCACGATGGCGTTCCCGCGTTCGCGTAGGAGGATGAGGTTTTGCATCGTGTTCGTGACTTGGGTATCGCATTCGTCATGATGGAATCTAGACCCAAGCAAATTTGTGCTTCACGAAAGCGAGGGGCCTTCCCTTTTCGTGAAGAAAGGATATCTGGGCAGTATATAAATAGCCCATCCGCGACCCTTCTTCATTTTTCCACAACTTTTGAATGGGATTTAAGATTTTGAGGGTGATTTTTTAGGAAATCAAAGGGGAATCACTTGGAGGTAACGTTTTTGACATCATAACTCGTTTATATGTGATTAAAGGTCTAATTAGTGGCGAACAATTTGGGAAAAAAAGGGTAATTAGTGCTTGAGATTTAGAGACTTTAAAATGGGTATTTGAGGGGTCAATTGAACTCCAATTTCAGTGACTCGTGAGAGTATGAGGATTCTGAAAATTTAAATTATACCTGATTCTGAGACGTGGGATTGAGGGGCATTTTGTCATTTTCCAAATTTCATTTTTTAGCTTAGAATTTATTTGTAGAATCACTTACTTGAAGTATTATTTATATTATGCAATTGAATTGAATAGATTTGGGCTATTTGGAGTCGAGTACTCGTGGAAAGAACGTGGTTTAAGGTTGATTTTTTAGCTGGTTCTAGGTAAGTGACTTACCTAACCTTGTGTGGAGGACATTCCCCATAGGATTTGGTATTGTGGTAATAGAAATGCTTTGTACGTGAGGTGACGAGTGCGTACTTGTGCTAATTGTTGAAAAATCTTATTTTCACTTAAGTAACTTTAATTGTGGTTTCCTTTCCTGCTTACTCAATTTGAAATTTAAATTTGTTGTTAGCTAAGAAAAGCATGTTTAATTTACTTAATTTCTTAATCTGTCGTAATTGTATTATGTGAAGCATGTTAGGTTAGAGTTGCCTGTTTTACTTGGTACAAAATTTTGCTTAATTTAGTATTCCTTGTGTTATTGCTGTGTGTTTTATTTTGGGACTACATGAGGGCATCCCAAGAGATACCATGTATGCATTTATAATTTGAGTTAAGGTACCGGATACTGAGAGATCCTTAGCACGTATATTGAGGATACCAAGATATCCCTAACATATATTGGGGATACCAAGAGATCTTCGGGATACCAAGAGATCCCTAGCATGTACTACTAAGAGATCCTTGGGATACTGAGAGATCCCCGGTTATTATCTTTGTGAAGAGTGACATTCCTGGTGATTGTTTTTGCCTCTGTTTCAGTTGTAGTTGTCCTTATTATCCTGTGTTGATTCTTACTGTTATGTTTCAACTGTATAGGTTTATCTTATAGCGTCACACCTTATATTTCATTTAATCTCAATAGGTCCCTGACCTTACTCATCACTACCCGACCGATGTTAGGCTTGACACTTACTGAGTACCATTGTGGTGTACTCATGCTCTTTATATGCATGTTTTTCATGTGTAGATCTAGGTACCTCCATTCAAGCCCATCAAGCTTGAGACGAGGCGCTTGTAGAGATATTTTTAGACCGAAGAGTCCCTTTCTACTCCCTCATTTTAGTATTTCCTTTCTTTTGTTAGATATTCTGGAGTTAGATACTTGTAGACATTTAAATGCTTGTGATCATGAGATTTCGGGTTTTAGGAAATGTATTCAAATTTCGAGAGTTGTTATGGTATGTCGAGCAACACTTTTAAATAGTGTTTTATTTCACTATTTTATTTCTATTATTTCTTCCGCACATTGATTTATTTTTCCGCATTGTTAGGCTTACCTAGTCGTAGAGTCTAGGTTCCATCACGATGGTTTACGGATGGCGGACTGGGTTCATGACAAGTACTTTAGATACGCAACAACCCTCTACAAAATGGAGCCAATTTGTTCTAAATAAACATTGAAAAAATGACAGAACTCGATGATAGCAGGATCAATAGGGTCTCTAAAATTCAGTGTTAAAAGGATATGTATACACGAAAGAAAATTCTGCCATGTAGGATGTGATCCTTTGATTTGCATTAGGAGTTATGATTGTGAAGTCATATTTCCAATGAAAATCTCTACGGACAATAGAGATTAAATCCTCAGTAATCTGAGAATGGTAAACATCAGCACAATCAAGAGAGGACATAGAAGAAACATGGTTCCAAATTGACTCTCTATCAGTATTAAAAGAAAGTTCAGAGGGGATAATTTAATCTACTATGGGTTCACGAACTGGTTCATTACAGTCTATTGTTTTGTATGAAGATCAATGTGGAAGAGAACCCCTAGTTCTAAGAGAAGAAGGAGGGGTATAACTAAGTGGAGGAAAAGAAGCACCTCGAATAGATGTTATCCTAAATTGCATAATCTTCCCGCTCTTCTACTTCTAATAGGAGCGAGGGGAAGTTCATCAATAATAGGAACTCATTGGGGATTACGGTTCGAAAAAGACATGGATGTTCGAGGAAGAAAACAAGAATGAAAGTTCAAAGATGGGAAACTTTTATGGAAAAGAAAAGACAATGGTTATATTTATACTCAAAAGCAACCGTCAAATAAAAAAGATAATAATGGGGACGTCATAATAAAAATTGTTATTTCGTGATTCATGTAAGCCGGAAAAAAGCCTCAAAAGGCGTTGAAGGGTTGCAGAACCACTCAAAATTCACTGCGTGTTACGTGTATTAAATGGAAGTGACATATGAAGCGCCAACTTTGGAGAAGTTATAATGATATGAAGAATGGCGGCAAAAATTACTGCTAAAAATTACTGCTTTAATGAGATTCACTTCCCAAATATTTAATTGATGAATAAATGGCAAGTGCGAGGGAGGGACTATATGTTTTGGGAAAAATCAAGTTTAAATTTGAAATTAATTATGTGCTGATACGTTAAGACACATGGATCAATCAAAGAATGATAGGTGGTAAAGAATAGTTGAAGAGATACGAGCCTTAACAGGAAAGGGCAAAGACAAGAAAATAGGAAGGAACAATTACTCGGATCTCTTGGTAATTTGAAGAGACATAAGAAGAATGAACCTAGATAGAAAAAAGTATAGATACTTACAATCCATAATTAATGAGCATCAATGATGGAAACCGTAATAGAATCTTCACAAAGCAATTACGATTGCCGATTATAAAGTTACATTAAATGTCATTAATTGCTCATAATGACTCCGTTATGAGAGGAAATAAATGTATTACTCAGAAATACCTATAAAAGGAGAGAAATAACATTTGCAAGGACAAAGAATATCATTGGAATACACTAATTTACTTTGCTTTTCATTACTTATTCAGACATCGTTTAAGTCAATTCTTCTTACTTATTCCATCTTTGATTATTAGTAACCCGATTTCTTCTAAGAATAAGCTTTGACCGAAATTTCTATTTTCTGAATAAACAATAATAGTATGAACATATGAAGCATATGATAATATTCATAATGTTTTAATATCCAAGTTCTGTGCATGTTTCAAATATAAAACCAAAAAAATGCACAATCAAGGCTAAAATTAAATACGCATGATAACGACTTCAACTTTACTCATAAACAGACATTCCTAATGTATTAAACCTTCACATACACTGCCAAAGGAGATGCCAAAACAAGTGAGTCATGAGGTATGAGTTAGATTCGCACGCTATAATCGTAGCATGAAACTCAATCACTAGATCATGGACAACACAACATGTTTAAATCTCAATCTTGTACATGGACAACTTAAGACATCTAAATCCTAATTCGTGTGGCTAAATCATAACGCCAAGTACCACAAATGTGAATCACATATGAAAATTGATAAATGTTATCAAACCGTAATTGTCAACTAATTTTGAAAAAAATAGAATAACATATAAACGAAACAAAATTTAATCGGAGCCCATTGAATTTAAAGTGTTTCCTTATGGAATTTAATCCCCTCCTAGTACCTAAGGTTATAGATTTTTCCTCCTAGTATAGAACAAATTACACATTGGTGTAGTGGTACTTCAAACTCCAGTATTTCAGCGAACACAAAGTGTGATAGCAAACCACACTTACTGTTGCTTTCTTTGAGGATAAAACAATGCAGAAGAAAGGAGGAGAACTCAGAAAATCATATAAAAATTCTGAGATAATACACTTGTATTTATAGCCAATGTTGGCCTAAAAACTGAAGAGGTGCAACTCTTTAGAATGGATGTTTATGCAAAATGTCCCTAGCATAAGTGTCATAACATAAATAGCTCATTTATACAATAACAAACTGTTAATTGAAGAGGTTCAGTTACATAACCGAAAAATAAAAAACGGATAGCGAAAAAAATATTTAATATTCCATTGGATTTCAAGTAACACCTATGATTGAGAAGTTGCCTCCTCTGTGGAAGGACTTTAAAAACTACTTAAAACACAAATGCAAGGAGATGTTCCTTGAAGATCTCATTATTCGGTTGAGAATCAGAAAGGACAATAAAGCTGTTGAAAAGAGAGGTCATGGAAGCTATACAATAATGGGAGCAAACATTGTTGGAGATTATTCTCAAAATAAGAGAAAGAGGAAGATGGCTTCTGCATTAAGAATATAACGATCCAACCGGTTGTTTTGAGAACTAATGTCCTGATCCCCTACTAACTGCTTTTTTCGTATTTGTATCTGCTATTATGAGTTGCCGGGAAGATTCATTTTGAGCTTCGGCATATTTTGGGACACTTAGTCCCTAAATAAAAGCTTAAGCGTTAAAATTTGGACCATAGCTGGATCAATATGAAGTCTTCCTCGAAATGGAATTTTGTTGATTATGCCAGCTTCGTTGGATGATATCGGGATTAGAGGCATGTTTGGATTATGTTCTGGAGGTCTGTATCTTATTTAGGCTCTAAATGTTGAATGTTGAATTTTTTAAGTTTTCGGATCGACAATGAAAATTTGATATCAGGGTCGAAATTCGATTCTGAAAGTTGGAATAACTTTGTAGTGTTGAATATGACTTGTCTGCAAACTGTGGGGTCAATTGGACATGATTTGGTTGGGTTCGACACTGGTTGTATAATTCTTGAGGTTTCAAGTTCATTAGTCTTAGATTCGAAGGTGAATAGTAGTCTTAGCATTGTTTGATGTAATCTGAGGGTTGGATTAAGTTCGTATTATATTTTAGGATTGGTAGGCATGTTTGGTTGAGGTCTCGGGAGCCTCGAGTGAGTTTTAATGGAAGTGAATTTTGACTTAGGCCATTTATGAAGTTGCTGCTTCTGGTATTTTCGCACCTGCATTAAGGAGCCACAGGGGCGGCCCGCAAAAGCGAGGAAAGAGATCACAAGTACGGTTTGGGCACGAAGGCTAGTGGCCGCAGATGTGACTCAAGGATCCCAGAAACAGACCACATCTCCAGAGAAGGGAACGCAGGTGCGGTCCCAAGGGAGTTAGTGAAATTCTATTGATGCGGAGCCCAAGCCGCAGGTGCGGGACCGCAGGTGCGGGACCATAGACGGCAGAAGTGCAAATCTTTGGACAGAAATATGAAAATCAAGGGTTTGAGTTCATAACTTGAAAAATCAAATTGGAGTTCGAGGGAAGGTGATTCTGTAGGGATTTTGAAGGGAAGACCATTGGGTAATGATTCATAATCCCTTTTTGATTGTATTCCAATAATCTAACCTTAAATTTGTCAACTAATTTCAGATTTGGGGTGAAAATATGGAGAATTAAAGAAAAGTACTTATGGGATTTTGATCGATGTTTTGTTATCAGATTTTTGTGATTTAGTTATGGTCAAACTCGAGAGTGAATGGGTATTAATAATCCATATTTTTTACCTGATACCGAGAAGTGAGCTCGAGGAGGAGTTTTTGGCATTTTTCTATTTTCTTACCTTAGCTTTGATTCCTTTTGCTAAATTCATTGTTTATAGATATATTTACATTATGAAATTTATTTGATTAGATTTAGGCCACTCGAAGTTGGATACCAGTGGCAAGAGCATGATTTTGGATTGATTTTGAGCTGGTTCGAGTTAAGTGTCTTGCCTAACCTTGTGTGGGGGAACTCCCCTTAGGATTTTGGTACTGCTGTTATATGAGTGTCGTGTACGTGAGGTGACGAGTGTGTAAACGTGCTAATTGTTAAACAACCCCATTTTCATCAATTAAATATTTGTGTTTCTTTTTTTGTTGAACATTACTTGTTTTTAAAGCCTACTATTTAGCTCAGGAAAGCATGCTTAAGTTATTTAATCCTTCTATCTGCTTAAATTGATTACTTGAATTATGTGCAGCATGCTTAGAATAGAAATCTCTGCTTTCTTGGTACGAACTTGGATAGAACTATAGATTCTTTCTTGAGACTGTTGTATGTTTACTTCGGGACTACAGGATGATATCCCGGGAGATCCCCGAGCATGTTTACTTTGGGACTGCGGATCAGTATTCTAGGAGAACCCCCTGTACTTTTATAATTGGGACTCATGACGAGATCCTCTGGAGATCTCTCCCTACTGGATATTTATTTTGGGACTATGGATTAATATTCTGGCAGATTCCCCTGCGTATCTATGATTCGGACTACGGGACGATATCGTTGGAGATCCTCTGCACATTTATATTTTGGACTACGGGACGATATACTTGGAGATCCCCTATTGCTATCTTTGTGCACTAAGTTATATTCTTTCTATGATTTTATTCTTTATCGATTGTTAGTATCTTAATTATACTATCGCATTTAATACTATTTTACCTTGTTTAATATACATATAACCATCAGGGCCCTAACCTTCCTCGTCACTACTCGAGTGAGGTTAGGCTTGGCACTTACTAGGTACCACTGTGGTGTGCTCATGCCTTTTCTTGCACAGGTTTTTCATGTGCAGATCAAGGTTCTTTTGCTGAGCCATTATATCATTGAGGCGGGCAATATCAGAGACTTCGAGGTATATTTGCCTCGTCTGCAGAGCTTGAAGTCCTTCTCTATCCTTCCCTTTAGCTTTAGACTTTATGTATTTACTTTAGATTAGACATTCTTGAGTTAGAGCACTATGTAGTGTTTCTATTGCTTGTGATTTCATGAGATTCCGGGTTTTGAGAGTTTGATTCAGTTTTGAGAGTGTGTATTGTATATGCCTAGTGGCATTCTAAACTCTTTTATTATATTTTATCGACAACTTGCTAGTTCGTATTTCATTTCCTTTGCCGTAATTTGATGTGTTACCTAGTTGTAAAGACTATATGCCGTCATGACAGTTCACAGAGGGATAATCATGAAAAGTTGGTATAAGAACTCTAGGTTCATAGGATCCACAAATTACAAGCCGATTTATTAGAGTCTCACGGATCGGTACGATGAAGTCTGTACTTATCTACAAGAGGCATGTAACTAGTAGTAAAAGTCCAATTCATTTGATTTCCTTGTCATGCGATATTTTGATATCAAAATTCTAAACATTTATCTTCTATTCTCTCACACATGGTGAGGACACGTGCTACCGGAGAAGATCAGGCAATCGTGTCGCCTACTGGAGCCACCAGAGGTTGGGGCCAGGGTAGAGCCGAGTACGCGCACGTGGTGCAGCCAGAACACCTGTGCGAGTTGCCACAGAATAGCCACTAGCAGCTCCAGCCCGAACTCAGGCACCTGGTACGCCTACCGCTACTGCTACTACAGCTCTTCAGGAGACCCTTGCACAGTTCACGAGCATGTACACCACTCTCACTCAGGTAGGGTTGATTCCCCTTGCTATAGCCACATCCCAGGCCGGGGGACGAGCACAGACTCCCTCTGCCCGCACCCCAGAGCAGCAGGTCTAGGTTGGTCATATCCCAAAGTTTATACCAATACCACTTGTTGCCTAGTTCAGCCCGAGGACAGGGCATCAGCTTCATAGGATGAGTAGTGGAGGCTTGAGAGGTTCAAGAAGTACAAACCTCCTACATTCAGTGGTCTAGCATCAGATGATGCCTTAGTATTTCTGGAGGAGTGCTACCGTATCCTCCGCACAATGGGTATATCAGGATCGAGTGGGGTTTCTTTGACTGCCTTCGAGCTTCAAGGAGCATCCTATCAGTGATGCGTACTTATGAGTTGGACAGCCTAGATAAGGCAGCTTTCCTTACACAGACCCAATTTTCAGATTTGTTTTTGAGGAGTATGTTCCTCAGAGCCTCAGGGACGCATGACGTTCAGAGTTTGAGAATTTGCGGTGGGGTACTATGATTGCTTCAGAGTATGCTATCTATTTCATTGACTTTGCTAGGCATGCACTGCATTGGTTTCTACAGTTCGTGAGAGTGTTTGCCACTTTATTGAGGGGTTCATTCCTATCATTAGGTCTAGCATGGTTTGGGAGTTGGAGATGGATATTCCTTATCAGCGGGTGGTGAGCATTGCTAGGAGAGTAGAGGGTATGCATGCTCGGGATAGAGAGGAGAGGGAGATCAAGAGGTCTTAAGAGTCGGGCCATTATTCTGGTGCCCGTTCCCAGTTGCAGTTCGTCATGGTAGGGGTTATATGAGTCGCCCCGTTCATTCAACTCTTCCAGTAACTAAAGGTATTCCAGCTCCTCTCTAGACCTCAGGACCCTTATTAGCACCTCCAATATCTAGCTCCTACACGGGGTGCTTTTAGTGGTCAGTCCAACATACCTGGCCCGAGCAAGTCATAGCCACCACATCCTCGCAAAGCTTGTTCTTGGTATGACGACACATGCTATATGGTGAGAGATTGCCCCAGACGTAGGAAGGGTGCGCCTCCACAGACTTCTCATCCACAGCGTGCTCCAGCAAGTCCTCAAGCTATGATTATTGCACCAGTTGCCACCCCACCTGCCCATCTAGCTAGAGGCGGAGGTCGGGGATGTTGAGGTCACCCTAGAGAGGGAGGATAGGCAAGACACTATGCCCATCCTGCCTGTACAGAGGTTGTCGCTTTTGATTCTGTCATTACAGGTATTGTCCTATTTTATCATTGAAATTCATCGCTTTTATTCGATTCAGGCTCCACTTATTCTTATGTGTCATCATATTTTGTCCCGTATTTAGGCATATCTCGGGAATCTTTGAGTTCCCCTATTTATATTTCTACTCCTATTGGAGATTCCATTGTTGTGGACCACATTTACCGGTCGTGTTTGATTGATCTTAGTGGTTTTGGGACCATAGCCGATTTATTATTGCTTAGCATGGTAGATTTCGATATTATGTTGGGCATCGACCAGTTGTCGCCCCATTATGCTATTCTTTATTGTCACGCCAAAATTGTGATAATGGCTATGTGAGGTGTATAAGGGGTAGAGTGGATGGGTACCTTAGATTACACTCCCAGTAGAGTTATTTCATTTCGTAAGGATCACTGAATGGTTGAGAAGGGGTGTGACGCGTATCTAGCCTATGTGGGAGATGTCAGTATTGATACCCCTACGGTTGATTCAGTCCCAGTAGTACGAGATTTCTTTGATGTGTTTCCAGCTGATCTTCTGTGTATGCTGCCCTATAGAGATATTGATTTGGGCATTGATTTGTTGCTGGACACTCAGCCTGTTTCTATTCATCCATATCGTATGGCTCCTTTTGAGTTGAAGGAGCAGTTGTGGGAATTGCTTGACAAAGGTATTATTCGGACCAGTGTATCACCTTGGGATGCTTCTATCTTGTTTGTTAAAAAAAGGATGGTTCTATGCGTATGTGTTTTGATAATCGCCAGTTGAATAAACTTACAATGAAGAACTGGTAGAGTGTTTTCTAAGATTGACTTGCATTCAGGTTATTATTGGTTGAAGATTCGAGAGCCAAATATCCCGAAGACTGCTTTCAGGACTAGGTATGTTCATTACGAGTTCCTTGTTATGACATTTGGGTTGACCAATGCCCCAACAGCCTTTATGCATAGCATTTTCCGGCCATATCTTGACTCGTTTGTCATAGTCTTTATTGATAATATTCTGGTATACTCCTATAGTCAGGAAGATCATGAGCAGCACCTAAGGACAGTGCTTCAGACTTTGAGAGAAAAGAAATTATATGTGAAGTTCGCGAAATGTGAGTTTTGGTAGGATTTTGTGGCATTCTTGGGTCACGTGGTATCGAATGAAAGGATCAAGGCGGATCCGAAGAAAGTTGAAGCAGTGCAAAGTTTACTCGGACCATCCTCAGCTATAGTGATCCTTAATTTTCTTTGCTTGGCGGGTTAATACCGTCAATTTGTGGAGGGATTTTCATTTATTATAGCACCTATTACCAGGCTGACCCAGAAGGGTGCTCCGTTCCAGTGGACGGAAGAGCGTGAGGAGAGCTTCCATAAGCTTAAGACAATTTTGATTACATCCTCAGTATTGATATTGCCTACAATTTTGGGGTTTTATACTATCTATTGTGATACCTCGAGGATTGGACTTGGAGTAGTATTGATGTAGGACGGTAGGGTGATTAACTACGCATCCAAATAGTTGAAGGTGAATGAGTAGAATTATCTTTTCCATGATCTCAAGTTAGCTTCTATCTGTAAGATATTCCTTGTGAGATTTGTACTGATCACCAGAGTTTGCAGCATCTGTTCAAGTAGAAGGACCTTATTTTGCACCAAAGGAGGCGGTTAGAGCTTCTGAAGGACTATGATATCACTATCTTGTATCACTCGAGCAAGGCCAATGTATTGGCCGATGGTTTAAGTTGTCGGGGTGGAACGTTTTGGGAATTGGGCTTACCTAAACATAATGGAGAGGTCCATGGCGATGGATGTTCCGACCTTAGCCAGCCAGTTTGTGGGATTGAATCTTTTAGAGCCCAGCTGGGTTCTCGCTTATGTGATTTCTCAGTCTTCCTTGTTGGATCCTATAAGATAGCATCAGTATAATGTCCCTCCTTTACTTGTCCTCAAGGATAAGGTTCTGCAAAGTGATGCCAGAGATGTGACCATTGGTGATGATAGTCTATTGAAAATGCAGGATCAGATATGTGTATCCAATGTTGATGGGCTTCGGGAGTTTATTCTAGAGGAGGCCCACAGTTTGCGATACTCCATCTATCCGGGTGCTGCGAAGATGTACCAATATTTGAGGCAACACTATTAGTGGAGGAAGATGAAGAAAGATATAGTTGGGTTTGTGGCTCGGTGCCTCAACTGTTAGCAGGTGAATTATGAACACTAGAGACCGGGTGGCTTGCTTCAATAGAAAGAGATTCTGGAGTGGAAGTGGGAGCATATCGCCATGGATTTCATAGTTTGGATCCTATGGACTTTGAGGATGTTCAATGCCATTTGGGTGATTGAGGATCAACTGACCAAGTCTGCGCACTTCATTCCTGTGTGTACTACCTATTCTTCGGAGAGGTTGGCCGTGATTTATATCCAGGAGATTGTTCGTCTGTATGGTATTCCAGTTTCTATCAATTCATATAGATGTACTCAGTTTACATCATGGTTCTGGAGGGCCATACATAATGAGTTGGGAACTCGGCTGGAGTTGAGCACAATATTTCACCCCCAGATAAACGAACATTCCTAGTTCACTATTCAGATTCTTGAGTATATGTTTTGTGCGTGCGTGATGGAGTTTTGAGGTTCTTGGATTAATTCTTGCCACTAGCAAAATTTTCCTACAACAACAGTTATTACTCCCGCATCGAGATTGCATCGTATGAGGCTTTGTATGGTAGCCGTTGTAGATCCCCAGTGGGTTGGTTCGAGTCGGGTGAGGCTAGATTATTGAGCACAAACTTGGTTCAGGATACCTCGGATAAGGATAAGGTTATTGGGGATAGACTCTGCACAGTCCAGTCCAAACAGAAAAGTTATGTGGACCAGAAGATTCGTAATGCTTCCTACATGGTTGGAGAGTGGGTCATGCTTCAGGTTTCACCTATGAAGGGCGTTATGAGGTTTGTGAAGAAGAAGAAGTTGAGTTCGAGGTTTATTGGTCCTTTTAAGACATTGAGGCGTGTTGGGGAGGTTTCTTATGAGCTTGCCTTACCTCCCTACTTGGCAAGAGTTCATCAGATATTTCATGTTTCGATGCTCCGGAGGTATCACAGCGATCTGTTGCACGTGTTGGATTTCAGTTCAGTCTAGTTGGACAAGGATCTATCTTATGTTAAGGAGCTAGTGGCGATATTGGACATGCAAGTTTGAAAGCTGAAGTCAAAGAATATTGTATCGGTAAAGGTTCAGTGGCGGGATCAGCCGGTCAAGGAGGCGACTTGGGAGACCTAGCAGGATATGCGCAGCTGTTACCCTAATCTATTCACCACTTTAGGTATGTCTCTATGCTTGTTCGAGGACGAATGAAAGTTTTAAGAGAAGGAAGATATAACGACCCGATCAGTCTATTTGAGAATTAACGCCTCGATTCCCTATTAACTGGTTTCCCCGTGTTTGTTTCTGTAATTGAGAGTTGCCATGAAGATTCGTTTTGAGTGTTTGAGTGTTTTGGGACACTTAGTCCCTAAATGAGAGCTTAAGCTTTACAATATGGACCATAGTCGTAGTAGTATGAAGATGCCGTCGGAATGGAATTCCGTCGATTCTATTAGCTCCGTTGGATGATTTCGGGGTTAAGGGCGTGTTCAGATTATATTTGGAGATCCATAGCTTATTTAGACTTGAAATGCCGAAAGATAAATTTTTAAAGTTTCCGGATATATAGTGAAATTTTGATATCGGGATTGAAATCCTATTCTGAAAGTTGGAATAGCTCTGTAGTGTTGAATGTGACTTCTGTCAAAAATTTGGGGTCAATCAGACATGGTTTTGTTGGTTCGGCATCAGTTGCAGATTTCTTGAGGTTTAAAGTTCATTAGGCTTGGATTGGAGGGTGAATCGTGGTTTTAGAGTTGTTTGATGTAATCCAAGGGTTCGATTAAGTTCGTATGATGTTTTAAAATTGGTTGGCATGTTTGGTTGAGGTCCTAGGGGCCTCGAGTGAGTTTCAGATGCTTAATGGAAGTGAATTTGGACGTAGACAAATTCATAAGTTGCAGCTTCTAGTATTTCCACACCTGCGGTGATGAGCCTTCAGAAGCAAGGAAAGAGGTCGTAGGTGCGGTTTGGGGCACAAAGGCCAGTCGTCGTAGATGCAGCTCAAGGGCCGCAGAAGCGGACCCCATCTACAGAGAAAGAAGCACAAGTGCGATGCATAGGGAGTTATGAAATTTCGCAGATGCGGAGGCCAAGCCGCAGATGCGGTCCTATGACGGCAGAAACGGAATCGCTGGGCAGAAATATGAAAATCGAGGGTTTGACTTCATAACTTGGAAAACCAAATTGGATCTTGGGGTAAGACCATTCTGTGGGGATTTGAATAGAATACCATTAGGTAACGATTCCTAATACCTTTTTGATTGTATTAATATAATACCATTGGGTAATGATTCCTAATCATTTTTTGATTGTATTCCATTAATCTAAGCTTAAATTTATTAATTAATTTTAGATTTTGGGTGAAAATTGGGAGAATTGAAGAAAAGTACTTATAACGAGTTCTGGGATTTTGATTGAGGTTTTGGTATTGAATTTGTGCGATTCTGGTATGGTTAGATTCGTGAGTGAATGAGTGTTCATAATCCGTAACTTTTACCAAATTCCGAGACGTGGTCTCGAGGAGGATTCTTAGGCATTTTTTCTATTTTCTTACCTTAGCTTTTATTCCTTTAGCTAAATTCCTTGTTTGTAGTTATATTTACATTATAAAATTTATTTGATCAGATTTGGGCCACTCGAAGGTGGATACCGTGGCAAGAGCGTGATTTCGAATTAATGTTGAGTTAGTTCAAGGTAAATGGCTTGTCTAACCTTGTGTGGGGGAACTCCCCTTAGGACTTTGGTACTGTTATTATATGAGTGTCATGTACGTGAGGTGATGAGTGCGTACACGTGCTAATTTTTGAAAATCCTTGTTTTCATCAAGTAAATATCTCTGTTTCTTTTTTTGTTGAAGACAAGTTGTATTTAAAACATGTTGTTTAGCTTAAGAAAGCATGCTTAAGTGACTTAACTATTCTATCTTCTTAAATGTTTTACTTGAATTCTATGCAGCATGTTTAGAATAGATATCTCTGCTTTCTTGATACGAACTTGGATAGAACTATAGATTCTTTCTGGAGACTATTGTGTGTTTACATTGGGACTATGGGATGAGATTCCCGGGAGATCCTCCTCTACTAGATATTTACTTTGGGAACACGAATTGGTATTCTAGAAGGTTCCCATGAATATTCATGCTTTGGAATACAGGACGATATCCCAGGAGATCCTCTGCACATTTACGTTTGAGACTACGAGACGATATCCTGGGAGATCCCCCGTTGCTATTTCTGTGTATTGAGCTATATTTTTCCTGTGATTTTATTCTTTATCGACTATTAGTATCTTAATTATATATATATATATATATATATATATATATATATATATATATATATATATATATATATATATATATATATATATATATAACCAGTAGGGCCCTGACCTTCCTCGTCACTACTCGGCCGAGGTTTGGCTTGGCGCTTACTGGTTACCGCTATGGTGTACTCATGCCCTTTCCTGCACATATTTTTCATGTGTAGATCTAGGTTCTTCTACTCAGCCATTCTATCAGTGAGGCGGGCGATATCAGAGACTTCGAGGTATATCTGTCGCATCCGCAGACCTAGAAGTCCCTCTCTATCCTTCTATCTAGCTTTAGACTTCCTGTATTTACTTTTGATTAGAAATTCTGGAGTTAGAGCACTATGTAGTTTTTCTATAGCTTATGATTTCATGAGATTTTGGGTTTCGAGAATGTTCATTGTATATGCCTCGCGGCATTATATTTTACCCTCAACTTGCTAGTTCGTATTTTATTTTCTTTTCACGCAATTTGTTAGGCTTACCTAGTCGTAGACTAGGTATCGTCACGACAGTTCACAGAGCGAGAGCTTGGGTTGTGATAGCAAAGCAACCCAAGCAAGAAGTTCTTCAATGGAAATTGCTACAACTATGGGAAAGATGGACACAAATCTACAGAGTGTCGTGCTCCGAAGAAAGACAAGAAGAAGGGTCAAGCGAACATGGTTGAAAATCATGAAGATGTTGATGACTTATGTGCTATGCTTTCTCAATGCAACATGGTGGGAAATCCTAAAGATTGGTGGAATTATTCTGGAGCCACTCGCCATGTTTGTGTTGTTACAGAAGCCTTTGCTACATATGCTCATGTTGGACCCGAAGAGACGCTTTCTATGGAAAATGCTACAATTGCCAAAATTGAAGGATGTGGGAAGATATTTCTGAAAATGACTTCTGGCAATGTGGTGACTTTGAACTACGTCCTTCATGTTCCCGAAATTAGGAAGAATTTAGTCTCTACTGGACTTCTTCTTAAGAATGGTTTTAAGTGTATTTTTGTATCCGATAATGTTGTAATAAGTAAGAACGAAATGTTTGTTGGAAAAGGTTACCTCACTGACGGCCTTTTCAAGCTGAATGTAATGGTTGCTACTTACTTGAGTCAAATGAATTATGGCATATACGTTTGGGTCATGTCAATTATAAAATCTTGCGGAAAATAATTAACTTGTAAGTATTTCCTAAATTTGAATGCGACAAATAAAAATATCAAATATGTGTTGATACCCAATTTTTTCCTATATACTTTTGCACCCAAAATACTTTCAAAATAGTATATGTATGCATATATAAGCATGCCTGGAAATTTTGGTATTTTTTCTTAATTTTTAAGATTTTTAAAATCAATTTACTACCTATTTTTGACAGTATAAAGGCCATTATTTTCATGTTATTATTTTTAGTGAATAATGTGCTTCCCTCTCATATCTATAACAAGATATAATTTATGTAATTTTTGCACATTTTTTACAAATTTATTTGGAATATTTAAAACTAGTTGCATGAAATTGCAATTATGACCTACTTTTGCAATTAATTATGATTTATTGTTATAAAATTATTTCTTATCTTAGATTAATATTTATATATTATTAATTAGTTCGATGCATTCAATTTGACTTTTTAAAATATTTGAGCAATTTTATAAAATAAATTGAGAGAAATTGGCTATTTAAAAGTTAGCTAGATTTTATTTCAATTATAGCCTAAATTTAACCCCATGTCAGCCCAATTTTTGAACCCAATTAGACGTCCCAGTTCATAAAATAACCCGACCCATACCCATCCATTTACCCGACCCACCCTTGATTCAATCTGAGCCGTTGATCAAATGAGATCAACGACCTAGATTTAATTTCATCAATTAAAACCTAATGACCCTGTCCCCTCACCCTCATTTGCAAGACACTGTCCTATCTCTCTTGAACCCTTCGTCTCTAAGTTCTCTCTAGAACCTTCTGGTTCTCTCTCTAATCTCTGATGGTCATCATCGTCGTTCCGATCACCTTCACCCTCACTCCTCTCGACTACCATTCACTATGGAGCCACACCTTATTATTTCTCTCTAAGATTCAAGGTCCAGAAGCTTTCGCCATGGAAGATAGCCACTGAAGCATCGCCGAAGTCTGTGTCAGCCTTTCTCCGTTGTTTTTTACACGATAATGCTCTCTGTGGCGTTATTGATGAGTTTCATGGACAGGTTCCTCCTTTCTTTAACTCGTCTGCAAACCCTAATTTTTTCTACTCAAATATCTTTAATTTTTGTGCTTTTAAAATGATTTTCAGTTCGATTCTTTGTTTTCTACTCTAATTTTCACTCAATATCTCTGATTATCTCAAGTTTTGCGATGATTTTTCTCTTTTTCAAAACTAGGGTTTCTGACCCCTTTGTCAAAATTTCTTCTTCTACTTTTCTGGAGTATTATGTGTTTTTTTGTGTTTGTCTATGTTGCGAGTTGTTTGGTTTCCTTGTTAATTTGAGTTCCATGCTTTAATTTTCTTGCTAGGGTTCAGACCCTTTGTTGCTTCCATGTTTACTTGCATAGGGCTCAGAACTCCATGTCTATTATGCTTTATATGCCTAAATGTTCATTGTTCGTGCAATATTCTACTGATCTTGTACATCTCTTTGAATCTCTGATTAGTATGTGATTTTCTTAGACGTTTTACTGATTTCTCTTGAAATTACTTCCTCATTTGGGTATGCTTTCCTTACTTAGAAACAATTCCCTCTGATTTTTGTCTTGTCCGAGATTCTTTGACTAATTGTTAGTATTGGCTTGTATTTCCTTACCATGTTTGTGCATAAACAGTTCTTCAAAATCGTCAGTATACTTTCCTTAATTGATTTACCATGTACCTAACCCTTATTGCATATTATATGCTCTACTACTCTTACTAGGGTAAATGCAGAGTCTAATTGATTCTTTTCCTTTTTAAACCCACTGTTTGTTACCATTTGTCTTTGATTCCTTAGTTAAAAGGGAGTCCATATATTGATTGGAATTTGATTGATGCCAGTTTCTTAATTATAGTTGCTTCCTTGTTTGTTTACTCGTTTTAGTACTATAAGTAACCTCTCTCATTCTCTTTAAGGGACACCAACACACATTGCATATCTCTCACAAGTTCAAACTCTCTGAACTCTCTCTCACTTTCTCTACTATTTATATACTCTCTCATTCTTCTATTTGAACACTCAATCGGCTGAAAGCCAAGATTGAGTAATCTTGGTTGTTTATTTCTACACTACTAGGGTTCCAATGCATTATTTACTTGGGTTTGCCTGCTGCTTGCTTCTGTGCACTGTTGTTCTCACACTGCTGCTCTCTTTCTCTGCACATTTTGCTCTCTTCTTGTGCATTACTGCTCATTGCTCTTGTGCTCTATTTGCCGGCAACTGCTATGTCATCTATTTAGTATACAGTTACCAAAACAACATGTTTTTGTTAGTTCTGCACTTCATCTTGTTCTTTGTGTGTTTTTACCTATGATTCTGCTGCTCTTATTAGTCGGCCTAGTTTAACTCAGCATGCTCCCCTTACCCTATTCCTCGTCTCAATGAATATTTACTTTTTCTTTGTGTATTACTACCATGTATCCAGGTCTGCTTGGCTACTTGATTAGCCTAAAACCTCTTCCTGAGGTTGATTGTGTTAGAGTTCAGCGCAGTAAGAACTGAACTTTTTTTTTGCAACTATGTATGATTACTTTCCTCCAATGTGTTGCTTGTGTGAGTAGTTCACTTTCCTTATTTGTTCCCTTCCCCTTTTCCCTTGTTTGTGTGATGCTCTATTTTTTCTAAAAAACTAGTCAGTCCAAATGATTTCAAAAGAACTCTTTCAACTGTTTTCTCAAACTGTCTCAACTGTTTCAACTCTCTCAGTCCTACCACAATCTCACTACTCTTAGAACATTAGGTTCTGCCCCCTTAGTGTAAGCATTGCCTTGGAAGCCCTTGAGCACCCATTAAACTTTGATGCACAAGGGTGGCACTTCCACACTTGCATTCGTCAAATAATGATATTTTGAGGTGCTTGGTATTGGCCAGGGGTTCAAACGAATCCTTGGGGGACTTTGCCGCAACCAAACCTTTGTATAGGCTGTGAAATTCGAAAGAAGTGCGGTTGGAGATGTTTGGCCTGGCTGAAGGCTCCCTATAGAATAACTTTTTTTTTATCACTGTTGTGTTTAATTATTTGGGCTGTAATAATTTGTATAGAATGATGGGGTTTACAGTGAATTGGGAGGGCTATGCATGCTAAGTTAAGGGAATGGGTAGAAAACATTTCAATAGGCCTTTATTTATTTACCTGCGCAATAGATACCATGCTTTAGGACATGCATCTTTGCATATAGAAATCATGTTCTTAGGTCATTCACTTTCGGTTTGTTATTCTGGTATTCTCACAACCATAACTGAGTCATTATCATCACATCTAGATACCATGTTTCTAGGACCTTTTGTGCATTAGATACCATGCCTTTAGGACTTCATTTGCATCTGTCTAAATACTTTATTAATCTGGATTAAAACTTGTTAATAAATCATCGTTAAAACTAAAAACATTGCATGCTCATTATGTTTAATAACGCCTAGGAAAGCCTTAGGCCGGATAAAAACTGACTAATCCGCCTCTGTCTGAACTCGTTTGTCTATGAAGCTTTCTAATTTTTATACAAACTTCTGCCATATTTTCAAACTATCTATGCAAATGTTTCTACTGGATTTTTTAAAAACTATCTGAGTATTGTATATTCTAAATTTTGAAAGCTAATAAGGTTCACTGTTTTCTTTACACTTCTGCAATCTCAAATTACCTTCATATTTGTCCTTTTACTTTGCTTGTCCAAAAAATGTTCCGCAAATGTTTCTAAGCAACTTCTGCAGATTGCTAAAACTGCTACTATTCACTCTTTTTTAAGTCCTGGACGATTTCCTTGCAAGTCTTTTCTGCAAATTCTTCAATTTCTCTTTTAACTTATACTCCAGCTTTTGAAAATTATTCCTTCCTTAGACCTTAAATGTGTTTGAGACATGCTAATTACATGTGCATTAATAGAGAGATATCTGATCCTTTATATGTTTTACATGATTCCTTTATGTGCAAGCCCTATTTGCTTTTGTATGTCACATATTCTTTTAACCTTTGAAGCTAGGGGTTCAGCCTAGTTTCGGCCTTATCGGTATAGTGATCCTAAGTTTCCTCTAGGATCTATTGAACGGGACGGGTAATAGCACGCAATAAGTATTCGTGACCAATCACACGCTTAATCAACCTTTACGGGTGGGAAGGGTAGAATATGGAGATGATGACGATGCGATAATATCATAAAGCGACCCCTCTTTGGGAATATGTGCCGGATATTGTATCGAATGATCCATATTATAGTCAAACCTAGGACCTCTTTCTCCTTTGCTTGCTTTATTTAAACATTTTTCAAAAGTAATGTTTTTCAAATTAATTCTCCCTCCTGCTTTTATCATGCCTTTCCTTTTTTTTCAAAATTCTCAAGTTGTTTGAATGCTTTGTATGAGAACCTTACTTGTTTCTTTGCCTTGTTTCCTATTAAAGTCACAATTAGCATGTCGGGAACCACACTAGTGTATATTGAGGGGTGCCTAACACCTTCCCCTCGAGATAATCTGAACCCCTTACCCGAACTCTGGTTTTCTTCAAAATGCTCTCTTCTTCTTAAAAGTGTCCTAATGCACTATAATCATTAGGTGGCAACTCTTCAAATTTCAATACCCAATTCCCAAACTGGAATAAGAATTGTTTTGTCCATAATGTCGTAAACCCAATTATGCTTCTTTTAGGAGGGAAAAAGGGGGCATCGACAATATCTAGTGAATCTAAGTATGTTAAACATCCTTATAAGTTAGTTGAAAGAAATTCAAATCCTTTAGACTTAATTCACATAGATATTTGTGACATGAAATCAATACTATCTCGCGGTGAAAAGAAGTATTTCATAAATTTTATTGACGATAATACTCGATATTGCTATATTTACTTATTTAATAGTGAAGATGAAGCAATTGACATACTAAAGCAATACAAAAATAAAGTTGAAACGCAACTTAAAAAGAAAATCAAAATGATTAGAAGTAATAGGTGTGGTGAATATGAATCTCCTTTTTTACAACAAA
Organism: Nicotiana benthamiana; assembly: GCA_034376525.1. Lineage (NCBI taxonomy): Eukaryota > Viridiplantae > Streptophyta > Magnoliopsida > Solanales > Solanaceae > Nicotiana > Nicotiana benthamiana. Next base: position 108,008,290 of record CM067334.1, on the reverse strand, counting down.
TATATTTAGAATATGGATTTATTCATGAAACAACTACCCCTTACATGCCCCAATGCAATGGGATTGCGGAAAGAAAAAAAATATTCGTTAAAGGAGATGAAGAACGCAATGTTGATAAGTTCTTGTTTGCCACAGAATTTGTGGGGGGGGGAGTCATTCTGACTGTTAACTGGATAGTAAATCGAGTATCCCATAGAAAAATAAAATCCATTCCATATGAAAAATGGAAAGGAAGGAAGCCCAACTTTATTTATTTTAAAGTGTGTGGATGTTTGGCAAAAGTGCAAGTTCCTAAACCCAAAAGGGTTAAAATAGGACTAAAAACCATTGATTGTGTTTTCATATGATATGCGACCAATAGTAAAGCATATCAATTTCTGGTTCATAAATCAGAAAATCCCAACATTCAAAATAATACGGTTATAGAATTAGATAATACTGAGTTCTTTGAATATATATATATATATATATATATATATATATATATATATATATATATATATATATATATATATATATATATATATATATATAGGAATGTGAGTCGATTGGTGAAGGATCTAAACGACATCAGGAAACAATAAAAGAAAGTACATTTAATCAGGAGGATCCAAGACGTAGTAAACGTCAAAGAACATCTACTTTATTTGGACCATATTTTGTAATATTCTTATTAGAAAATGAGCCTCGAACATTTAAAGAAGCTAAGTCTTCTTTGGAATCATTATTTTGGAAAGTGGTAGTCAATAGTGAAATAAAATCCATGTTGAACAACCATTTGATCTTCCTCCTGGAATAAACCTTTGGGGATTAAATGGATTTTTAGGAGAAAAATGAATATGATGGCACTATTATAAATTTAAGGAAAGACTTGTTATGAAAGGGTATACACAACGAGAAGGTCTTGACTACTTTGATACAGACTCTCTAGTTAGAAGAATTACGTCCATACAAATGTTAGTAGCAATAGATGCGGCATATGTCTTGAAATTCATCAAATGGACGTTAAGACGGCCTTCTTGAATGGAGATTTAGAGGTCGAAATCTACATGAAACAACCTAAAGGGTTTGTGGCTCCAGGAAAATAAAATAAGGTATATAGACTTGTTAAGTTCCTTTACGGACTAAAGAAACACCCAAATAGTAGCATGCAAAATTTCACCAAACATTGTTGTCAAATGGTTATAAGATAACAACAACAACAACAACAACAACAACAACAACAACAACAACAACCCAGTATAATCCCACAAGTGGGGTCTGGGCAGGGTAATATGTACGCAGACCTTACCCCTATCCCGAGGGTAAGAGAGGCTGTTTCTAGGAGACCCTCGGCTCAAGAGAGTAACAAAAGACAATATATTAGTACTATCAATAGGCTTATGATAAAATATCATAAAATAAAATAGAATAACAAAATAACAGCAAAATAAGAAATACAGAAAATACGAAAAAGATTGAATGTATACTAATATCCAACTGATACAGCCTTATCTCAGTAGCTGATCAGTAACATCCTAAGACTAACTCCTTATTGGCTAGAATGGTTTTAAGATAAATGAATGTGGTAAATGTGTGTACATACAAAATGTTCCAAATCATATAGTCATTTTTTTCTTATATGTGGACGATATGCTGATAATGAGTAATGACATTGCAAACATAAATGCTACTAAGTATATGCTAACTAGCCAGTTTGATATGAAGGACTTGAGAGTTGCTAATTTAATTCTTGGGATTAGGATCCATAAGACTCCTCAAGTTCCAACATTATCACAATATCATTATATTAAGATAGTACTTGAAAAAACTTAGGGTATAAAGTTGCAAAGACTCCAATTGACGTGAACCTTTCATTAGCAAAGAACAAAAGCTAAAACATATCACAATTGGATTATGCTCGTGTCTTGGGATGCTTAATGTACACCAAAAATTGTACGCGACAAGAAATAGCTTGTGCTATAAGTCAATTGAGTCGATACAAGAACAATCCAGGTTAATCTCATTGGATGAAAGTGAAACGAGTTTTGGAGTATCTAGAACATAAAAAGGTCTTTGCTTTGTTCTAATGTAAATATCTTGCAGTGATTGAGGGATAATGTGATGAAAATTGGATCAACGGTTCAACTAATTCTAAGTCCACAAGTGGATATGTATTCACTATTGGTGGAGGAGAAGTATCTTGGAAGTCATCCAAATAAACTTGTATTTCCCGCTCTATATTGAAGGTTGAATTCATAGCCTTAGATAAAGACGGTGAAGAAGTTGAATGGCTCCAGAATTTCTCGGAAGACATTCCATTTTTTCCCAAACCGTTAGCACCAATGTGCATACATTGCGATAGTCAAGCGGAAATTGGAAGGACTGGGAGCGTTATATATAACAATAAATCTCGTTATATACGACGAAGACATAAATTCGTTAGGCAATTACTCTCTAGAGTAATTATCACTATTGACTATGTAAAGTCAAGCAATAATGTGTCAGATCCACTTACAAAAGGCCTAACTAGAGAGGTAGTTGAGAAATCATCAAGGAAAATAGGACTATAGCCGAGAAAAATTCAATGTGGAAGTAACTCTACCTAGAAGATTGGAGATCCCAAGATCTAGGTTCAAGGAGATCAAACAAAGTCGTTAATGACGGTTCAACATTTTCAACTAAACTTTTGGTCCATTCTCTTGATGAGACATGTTCAATACCAAGGATAAAGCATTAAGGTTTTTTACTAATTTCTACATTAGATACGGAGTATATCAAATAGTGTATCTACGGGATGACATGTTTAGGAATCACCAATGTAAGTGTGATGTGTTAGCTGCTTTAATGGAAGTTCTCTATGCACTTCTGAAACCAGGCGGGATTTATGGCTGAAACGAACACAACAATGAGTGTAGACATGTAATTTTTTACCCTCCCCAAGATTTTACATTTTTAGCATTAAATAATTAGTTTAGGTGTAATATCACTGTTTTAAATAGTTTTAATTCTTTCACTTTATTTTGTCACAAAAATAAAATAAAATTCCTATTTTATATTGCGTAATTAATTAGATTGATTTTAGCATTATGTAATATAGTTGTCTTATATTAAAGGGATTTAGCTAAGGTTTTGGACAATAATTTTTAAAGTCTTGGAGCCCAATTTTATTACTCAACAAGACATGGACCTACCCAATCTCCTAAACTCAAGCCCAAAGTTGGACCACATTTTGATCCCAATACCCATAAACACACAAAAAAGCTTAATTTTCTAATAACCATTCACCCTTAAATAACCCTAAATCTAGACCAAACGCCTAAGAACTAGAGAATACATTAGTCATTTCTGATTTTTAAGGGACCCCTACAGATTTTAATGGCATTCATCTTCAAAATAAAAAACAAAGGAGCCAGATCAGAACCTAACAAAAATTGCCTCACCCCAAACCCGCCGACCACCCTTGAAATCAAAGGAGCCACTACCGTATTCATCATAGACCCCCTATCGGTTCTTCTTTTCTTCTTCAACAAGGAGCAACAGAACCTAAAAATAGACCCACCTCCTCCATATTCTCCTCCATTAAAAATTATTAGACCTTCCATTAGCTGCAGAACACCAAAAATGACCTCTCCCCCCCCCCCCTCCCAAATTGTATCTTCTTTGACACACAAAAAAAATAGAAACATTAATTGAAACCAAAAATTTCCAGTGCCGCTCATCATCTTCAGCATATCACACGGAGAGTTTTTTTTTGGAACTCTCTTCTCAAAACAAAACCAAAAGCAGAATTCTCTGAGTAGTCCCTCCATTTCAGCCCCAACTATCAGTGACAATCTGTTGTTGTCCCTCACTCCTCATTGTTGTCTAATAACGTCCACCCAACGCACCAGAACACCAGGATAATAACTTCAAAAACTAGTTGTGTAATCTAACCATTTTTACCATTAAAGCACTAAAGAATCAGCGACAAATCTCTATCGAAATAGCCCAAACATCATAGCTCAAGCTCTTTTTTGTGCAAAAGATTACGTGAGAAAGGGTTGAGTTCGGCTTTTCCATCAAAGTCACCGATGTTATTTTCTGATTAGTGTTCCCAGCGTTATTTCCTCTGTTCGTATTTGTGTTTAATTCTTACTTGATTTTTTTTTTGCTTTTGTGTTTAACAAGTGTATGATTTTTCATTTAAATGCTACTGAGTTTGTTTAGCAAACGTTGAATTTGAACTCTTAAGATTCAAACTTTGATTGAAGTTGTGATGTGCTAAAGGTCCATATGTGCAGAAAATTTTGAAGAAAGTTCGAGTTATAGCTGAGCTTGGACTCCATCATTCTGAGTTAATTGACTTGTATGAATTTGACTAGTACGCTTAGCTTGATTTTTGAGTCTTGAGCTGATATTTGTTCTCAATTTGTTGCTGGCGTTTGTGAATCTCAGCCCTTTATAGAGTTTCTAAGACGACCCGGCTAGTTGTCTCATGAGTTATCAATCCATATTCCCCATTTATGCTTCTTTATGCTTCGTTATCTATGTTTTATGGTATCGGGTTGGTCGGATCAAGTCCAGAATAATTTTGAAAAGGCTTGAGACACTTTGTCTCTATTAAGAAGGATTAAGTTGGAAAATTCAACCAGATATTGACTTCTGTAATAGAGGGCATGGATGTGAGTTCCGATGGTTCAAACTTGGATAGAAGCTGTGATGTGCTAAAGGTCCATATATGCTGAAAAGTTTGAAGAAAGTTTGAGTTATAGCTGAGCTTGGACTCGATCATTTTGAGTTAACTGATTTGAATGAATTTGACTAGCGTGCTTAGCTTGATTTTTGAGTATTGAGCTGAAATTTGTTCTCAAGTTGCTTCTGTTTGTGAATCTTTGCCCTTGATAGAGTTTCTGTGACGACCCGGTCAGGTTTCTCATGAGTTACAGCTACATTTTCCCCATTTATGCTTCTTTATACTTTGTTATCTATGTTTTATGGTATCGGGTTGGTGGGATCAAGTCCGAAATGATTTTGATAAGGCTTCAGACAGTTAGTCTCTTCTAAGAAGGTTTAGGTTGGAAAATTCAACCGAATGCTGACTTATGGTTAGAGGGCATCGATGTAAGTTTCGATGATTCAGTTAGCTTCGGGAGGTAATTAATAACTTATGAGTGTAATCTGAATGAATTTTGGAGGGCCGGAGTAAGATTAGGCTTGAATTGGCGAAGTTGATATTTTGGCAATTTTCGGTTGATAGGCGAGATATTGATATGAGCATCGGAATAAAATTCTAAGGGCTGCAGTAACTTTTTTGTGTCATTTGAGATGTGTGTGCAAAATTTTAGGTCATTCAGACATGGTTTGGTTAGGTTTTTTATCAAATGCGTATTTTGGAAGATTTTAGAAATTTAGGGTTTAATACGATGTGTTTTGGCTGATTTGATGTTGTTTGAGTTGTTTTGATGATTGGAAAAAGTTTGAATAAGGTTTTAGGATGTGTTGGTGCCTTTGGTTGAGGTCCCGGGTGCCTCGGGTGAGTTTCGGGTTTTCAGATCAATTTTGGAGTTTGAAAGTAGCAGAAAAAATTATCCAGCTATTGTAGAGATTTTTCCCTTTGCGATCGCGCAGAGTGTCTCGCGATCGTGTAGAAGGATTGAGGAAGGACAAGAATTAAGCCTTCGTGTTCGTAAGAGGAGCTTATCATTTGCGGAGGGATGGGAAATTGGTCATCGCGTTCGTGAGAAGGACTTCGCGATCGTGTAGAGTAATGTGGGGCTGAGGGGTTCGAGATCAGGTGTTCATCGCGTTTGCGTAGGGGTGAAAGCGTTCGCAAAGGTTTAGGTGGAGGAAGCATCTCGTTCGCAATGGGCATTACGCGTTCGCATAGAGGATAAATTGGTCAACGCAAGTTGTGCTTCGCGAACGCGAGGGTTGGACCGCGTTCGGGAAGAAGGAAATTAAGTCTTAGGGAAAATGTTTTTAAGTTCGCCTTGTCCATAATTTTGGGGCATATTTCACCCATAGCTGCTCGTTTTTGGAGTTTTGAAAGGATATTGAAGAGGGATTCAAGGGGAATCATTGGGAGGTAAGATTGGACTAAAAACTCGATTATTATGTGAATTCAACCTAGAATATCATGAAAACTAAGCCTAAAATAGAAGAACTAGGGCTTGAGAAAATTGGACTTTTGAATTGGGATTTGAAGGACCATTTAAGGTCGAATTTGAGAACTTTTGATATGTATAAACTCATGGGAATATGAGAATCTAATAATGAGAAAATAATTGAGGGCCTGAAATATATTCACCACGAGGTGGCTTAATTGATATGAGGCCGAGGGCCTAGATTTGATGCCGCGAGATGGCTTATTATTGTGCTTGGGCCGTAAGGGGCCCCTCCAGGATTATGCATACCCTCGGTGAGCGCGGGTACTTATTGTGGTGTGAGATTGAGCCCGAGAGGTTGGTACTGATCTAAGATGTTTTTCGAGGGGCGGATTTGTTGATACCATGCCCGAGGGGAGAACATTTGTTTGTTTACTTTTTATCTTAATTATTTGTCAACTACCTGGTTTACTGGTTAAAACCAGATTTTACTTGATTTTTACTGGTTTTACTGATTTTAAGTGATTTATTGCTTCATTCATGAATGCCTTGTACTTTACGTGTTTTCTTACTTTCAGTCGTTATTTACATTTGTTACTCACTGAATTGGAGTACTCACTTTACTCCCTGTACCCTGTGTGCAGATTCAGGCATAGTTGGTTCCACTCCGAAGGGCTGTTTTCCTCCGGTTCTAGGCGCGCCTTTCGGATATTGCGAGGTAGTTGTTGACGTCTCCGGCCCCGTGTTTCTACTCCTCTATCACTTTTGCTCATTTTCAAACATTTGTAGCGGCTTATGACTTTAGTAGACTTGTATTATGGCTCATAGATGCTCGTGACTTGTGACACCCCGGTTAGGGTTGTGTCGGGTTGGATTTTCTGCATTTATTATCGATACTTCTACTACTCAGTATTATTATACCATACTTAGACTATTTTTGTATTGATTAACTATTTAATAGATGATTTGGACTAAACTAGCTAGCCTTGTCTTCCCAAGAGGCGCCATCATAACTGGGTTCAGGGTTTGGTTCGTGACAAGTTGGTATTAGAGCCTAGGTTACATACGTCTCACGAGTCATGAGCAGGCTTAGTAGCGTCTCGTGGATCAGTACATAGATGCTTGTACATATCTTGGAGAGGCTGTAGAACCCTTAGGAAAAACTTTATATTCTTGATATTTTTGTTGTCAAAACTTGTTGGTCCGAGTACTAAACTTTTATTATTCTATTCTCTCACAGATGGTCAAGCTACCAAACGGGGTGGACGACCACCAGTGCCACCAGTTGAGGCCAGAGGCCGTAGACGCGGTCGTGGTTGTGGCAGAGGTAGGGCAACAAGGGCAGAACATGTAGATCCACCAGTTTCCCCAGCTCAAGATCAGGCTCCAGCTATTGATGCTACATTAGCACCAATTTGGGCACTAGATGTGCCCATCGTGATTTGAAGTCTTCAAGAGGCCTTGGCACAGATCTTATCAGTTTTCACTAGCCTGGCTTAGGTGGTTTCAGCCATTACAGCCGCAACTACTTCACAAGCCAGGGGAGGCAATCAGACTCCCGCTGCTCGCACACCTGAGCAGATTATGCTGTGAGTTCAGATGCCGGTGGAACCTCCAGCCCAGCCAGTTGCACAAGCTCATTTTATTGTAGTACCAGTTATGCTGGATGATGAGCAGTGTCAACTTGAGAGGTTTGGTATACTCTAGCCTCCGACATTCAGCAATGCAGAGGGCGAGGATGCCCAGGGTTTCTTGGATAAGTGCCAGTAGAGGCTTCGTACAGTAGTGATTCTTGAGAGTAGTGGTGTGGCATTTACTACCTTTCAATTTTTTGGGGCTGTTGTCACTTGGTGGGAGGCATATGATAGGCGCAGGCCTATTGGTGCAGTGCCCCTAACTTGGCAGCAATTCTCCATTCTTTTCCTAGAGAATTTTGTGCTGCAGTCCCGCAGAGAAGAGCTGCGCAAACAATTTGAGTGGTTGCGATAGGGGATATGACTATGTCACAATATGAGTTGAGGTTTTTTGAGTTGGATCGTCTTTCCATCCGGATGGTTCCGACAGATCGAGAGAGTATCAAGAGATTTGTTGATGGTCTTACTTATCAGCTCCGTATTCTGATGACCAAGGAGAGGGTATCTGGTGCTACATTCAAGGAATTTGTTGATATCGCACGTGATATTGAGTCGGTTTGCCGTTAGGAGCGAGGGAAGAGGGAGTCCAAGAGGCCTCGAGGATCGGCCTGTTATAGGGGTGCTCTTTCGAAGGGCCAATTCAGCATGGTAGAGGCCGTTCATTAAGGCCTGCTTAATCAGCTCGTCGAGTTTATCATTGGGCATCGGTCATGGTTATCATGGATCTCAGCAGGGCCAGTCATCACTCAACGCCCTTCTAGCTTAGAGTTCATCCTGTGCTCCATCAGCTTAGGGCACTTCTATGCCGATTGCATCTGCTATTCACTCTGGTGCGAGGGGTTCCATTTCAGTCCCCTTCTCCAGCACCTAGGAGTTGTTATGAGTGTGGTGAGATGGGCCACATATAGAGGCAGTGTCCTCGTCATGTTGCTAGATCGTCCCAGTAGAGAGGTCAATCATCGGCTTCAGCGCCAGTCTCTTTACCACCACCCGCTCAGCAAGCTAAGGGTGGAGGTCTGTCTGTCAGGGGTTGACCTATAGGGGGAGGTCGATCAAGAAGTGATCAGGCTCGTTTCTATTGCTATCCCAAGCATACCAGATGCTATTGTTTTAGATTCTATCATCACAGGTATTGTTTAAGCCTTCCATAAAGATGTCTCTGTATTTTTTTATCCCGGTTCCACAAAGATGCCCCTGTATTATTTGATCCTCGTATTTTGCTCATTATTGGGGTACGCTCTGGGAGTTTCTTTCTTTACCTGTTCATGTATTTACCCTAATGGACAATACTATTATTGTAGATCGTGTGTACTGGTCATGTGTGGTGACAATTGGAAGTTTGGAGACCCGAGTGGATCTGTTATTATTAAGTATTGTGGATTTCAATGTTATTTTAGGCATGGATTGGTTATCTCCATGTCATTCCATTCTGGACTCTCATGCTAAGACAGTCACTTTGGATTTACCGGGTGTGCCACGGATCAAGTGGCTAGGTGTGACTGATTATGTTCCTAGTAGAGTGATCTCTTTCTTGAAGGCCCAGCGTATGGTTGGGAAGGGTTGTCTTTCATATCCAGCATTTGTGAGGGATCTCGGAGCTAAGAATCACATTATTGATTCTGTTCATGTTGTGAGGGATTTTTTCGATGTGTTTCTTGCAGACCTGCTGGGCATGCCATCGGACAGGACTATTGATTTTGGTATTGACCTAATGGTGGGAACTTTGCCCATTTCTATTTTGCCATATCATATGGCACTAGCGGAGTTGAAGGAATTGAAGGGGCAATTTCAGGAACTCCTAGATACGGGGTTCATTCGTCCTAGTGTGACATCTTGGGGTGGGCCGGTTCTGTTTGTGAAGAAGAAGGATGGCACAGTGAGAATGTGCATTAATTATAGGGAATAGAACACGGTAACAAATAAGAACAAGTATCCTTTGCCTCACATTGATGATTTATTCGACCATCTTGAGGGAGCGAGGGTGTTCTCCAAGATATATCTTCGTTCGGGTTATTACCAGTTGAAGATCAGAGATTCAGATATTCTTAAAACGGCTTTTAAGACCCGATATGGTCATTATGAGTTCTTGGTGATGTCTTTTGAGCTGGCCAATGCCCCAGCAGTGCTCATGCATTTGATGAACAGCGTGTTCTGGCCTTATCTCGATTCATTCGTTATAGTCTTCATTAATGATATTCTAGTGTATTCGCATAGTCAGGAGGAGCATGCGGAGCATTTAAGAGTTGTGTTGCAGAGGTTGAGGGAGGAGAAGCTTAATGCAAAATTATCCATGTGTGAGTCTTGGCTTAGTTTAGTGGCTTTCTTGGGGCACGTGGTGTCCGGCGAGGGTATTCAGGTTGATCCGAAGAAGATAGATGCGGTTCATAGTTGGCCCAGACTGTCCTCAACCGCGGAGATTCACAGCTTTCTTGATTTTGCAAGCTATGATCGCCGGTTTGTTTAGGGATTCTCATTTATCGCATATCCCTTTCCCAATTTGGCTAGAAGGGTGCTCCATTTGTATAGTCAGACGAGTGTGAGGAGAGCTTTTAGATGCTTGACCACAGCTCCAATATTGGATTTGCCATCAGCTTCGGGTTTATATAATGTGTATTGTGATGTTTTGAGTGTTGGGATTGGTTGTGTGTTGATGCATGAGGGTAGAGTTATTGATTATGCTTCTCTTCAGTTAAAGCCAAATGAGAACAATTACCTCCTTCATGATTTGGAGTAGGCTACCATAGTTCATACATTGAATATTTGGAGGCCTTACTTGTATGGCGTATCTTGTGAGGTTTCACTGATCATCGCAGTCTTCAGCATTTATTAAAGCAAAAGGTTTTTAATTTGAGGAATCAGAGATGGTTTGCATAAGAATTATGATATCACTATCCTTGAAAGGCCAATATGGTGGTCGATGCCTTGAGCAGAAAAGCAGTGAGTATGGGGAGTTTGGCATATATTCCAGTTGGGGAGAAACCTCTTACAGTTGATGTTCAGACCTTGTCTAATCGATTTGTGAGGTTAGATATTTCATAGCCCAGCCGAGCGTTGGCTTGTGTGGTTTCTTAGTCTTCCTTATATAATCTCATCAGAGAGCGCCAGTATGATGATCCGCATTCGCTTGTCCTTAGGGGCTTCAGTATGATGATGCCAGAGATGTGACCATCGGTGATGATGGGGTGTTGAGGATGCAGGTCTAGATTTGTGTGCCCAATGTGGATGGGCTTTGGGAGTTGATTCTAGAAGAGGCCCACGACTCGCGATATTCCATTCATCTGGGTCCGCAAAGATGTATTAGGTTTTGAGGCAGCACTATTGGTATTGAAGAATGAAGAAAGACATTATGTGATTTGTAGCTCGATGTCTCAATTGTCAGCAGGTGAAATATGAGCATCAGAGACCGGGTGGTTTGCTTCAGCAGAGATTATTCTTGAGTTGAAGTGGGAGAGGATCACTGTGGAATTTGTTGTTGGGACCCTACAGACTTTGAAGAAGTTCAATGCTATTTGGGTGATTGTGAATCGGCTGACCAAGTCCGCGCACTTCCATCTTGAGTGTACTACCTATTCTTCAGAGTGGTTGGTAGGTATTTATATCTGGAAGATTGTTCGACTGCATGCTATTTTTGTTTCCATCATTCAAATAGAGCTACTTAGTTTACTTCACAGTTTTGGAGAGTCGTGCAGAGAAAGCTAGGTATTCAGATGGATTTGAGCACAACTTTTCATCCTCACACGGACGGGCAGTCCGAGCGTACTATTCAGATATTGGAGGACATGTTGTGGGCTTGTGTCATTGATTTAGAAGGATCATAGGATATGTTTCTACCGCTTGCAGATTTTTCTTATAATAATAGCTACCAGTTGAGTATTCAGATGGCTCCATATGAGGCTTTGTATGGGTGGCGGTGCAGATCTCCAGTTGGTTGGTTCGAGCACGGTGAGGCTAGGCTATTGGGGACATATTTTGTATAGGATTATTTGAATAAGGTGAAGGTGATTAAGGAGAGGCTTCGTACAGCATAGTCGAGGCGAAAGAGTTATGCTGATTGGAAGGTTTGCGATGTGTCTTACATGGTTTGCGAGAAGATTTTGTTGAAGGTTTTACCTATGAAGGGTGTTATGAGATTTGGGAAGAAAGGGAAATTGAGTCCTTGGCTCATTGGGCCTTTTGAGGTGCTTCGGAGGATTGGGGAGATGGATTATGAGCTTGTTTTGCCACCCATCTTGCCGAGTGTGAATTTGATATTTCTGTTTCTATGCTCCAGAAGGATATTGGGGATTCGTCTCGTGTCTTGGATTTCAGCACTGTTCAGTTGGATAATGATTTGACTTATGATGTGGAGCTAGTAGCTATTTTGGGTCGTTAGGTTCAGAGGTTGAGGTCAAAGGATATAGCTTCAGTGAAAGTGCAGTTGAGAGGTCGGCCCGTGTAGGAGGCTACTTGGGAGACAGAGGGGGAGATGCGGAGCAGATATCCTCACCTATTTGAGGCTTCAAGTATGATTCTTGACTCGTTCGAGGACGAATTGTTGTTTAAGTTGGGGAGAATGTGACAACCTGGTCAGTCATCTCATGAGTTACTACTCTGTTTCCCACATTTCTGCTTCTTTATGCTTTGTTATCCATGTTTTATGGTATCGGGTTGGTCAGATCGAGTCCGGAATGATTTTGATAAGGTCTGAGACACTTAGTCTTTTTTAAGGGGCAGTTGTGAGTACGTATTTTTTTCCCTATATGAATTATTCCCGTAGCTTCAAACAAAAATAAACTGTTTTCATTGTTTGCAATTTCGTGGATCTTGGAAACATCATTTGTTAAGTGCTTGCAATTGTGTGTGCACGTTTATTTTATTTCATTCATGAAAAATACAAATTGCATTTGATTTAATCTTACATTTTTAAATTAATTAGTAATTTAGTGGTGTTACAAAAATAGAAAAATCACAAAAAATACCTCATTGTTGCACACAGCGTCGAATTTTATGGTTTTCTTTTTAATTTGGTAACTAATTAGTTATGGTAAGAATTATTTTGATAAAATAATCTAATTGGGTAGGATAATTTGGTTTAGTAATTGAGTTAGATTTTAAATTTTAAAAAAAAGAATAAGAGTTTCTGAAAATAAAAATTGAAAAGAAAGGAAAATAATTGAAGAAGATCAGAATTTTGGGGCTTTTATTTAATTTTTCCCCAAGCCCAATTAATTTATACACAATACCCCGTTGACCTAGCCCGAACCCGCTCCAAAACACCGGTCAAATCCCACAATATTCAATACCACCCCGTTTCAGTCATCTTCCATCTGGACCGTTGATCTCAATTGATCAAATGGTACAGAACTCAGCCCCCAGTCGTATAAAACTATCCGAACTCTAACCCCTCTCCCCATCTCATCTCTCAAACTCAACCTCTTCAGAGACTCACCAAAGAACCCACTCTAGAAGCCGGCCTGGTTTTCACCGCCTCGAGCCCGGCGACGCCGGTCCCAAACCACCCCAAAACAACACCCAGTAACCCCCTTTACCTCCTCATACCTAATCCATCATTGTTTTCCCTCTAATTTGTCCAGAGTTCCTTGAATCATAGATTCGAATTCGAAACCTAAAAGTTCAAAACCAATTCATATCAAACCTGGTGGCATGCATCGACCCAGGCTTGTTCTTCTCACATTTGGAAGGTTGATTCATTACAAAACTGATGTCGTTCTTCTTTCTTGACAGAGAAAAGCAACTAGCATAAGTTTCGTGTCATGAGTTATTTCGAGTTTAATCGGTGAGTTTCATTTCATTTTGGGTCTATTTTTGGTTTTACTTCACCTTTTGTTCCTCTTTCTTCAACTCTTTTTCCTTATTTGAAGTTTGAACAATTTTATGTGCGTTTGTTCCCACTATTCCTTTTTCAAAGCCGTAAAAAAGCTTGTTTTCCAATGTTTCTTGGCATGTTGGGTTTTATCAATGTCATAGTTAATCTTCTGATTTTCCCCTTTTTCATGTTAGTATCTTTAATTTAGTTTAATTAGGCTATTTTGCTTTATTAATTTAATTAATTACCGGGTTGTGATAATTGATCAGTAATCTAGTTTTGATTGTTCTTGAAATTATTTCATCCTGGCTTGCAGATTTCCACTTCAATTAGATAAGTGTTAGTTTTGGGCTTTGGGTTGTCTTTGATCCATTTGGCAAAAGTAGCCCGTCCAAATTGGTTTAGGATATTGGGTCATGTTTAACCCATTTTTGCTCTCGTTTTCAGAAGTAAATAGCAGGGCTAAAGGAGGTAATTTAGGAACTCTAAGTAGGGGGATGTCAGGAAATAGACTAGGGAAGTGTCCCGACCCCAACCATGTCGTAATGGCGCCCAACCCGAAAGCTAGGCAAGCCTGACCAACAATCGCTTTCAAATAACACTAAGTCTCAAAACCGATAATTTAAAAATATTATAGTAATTTTAGAATAAGAATCCAAATATATTAATAAATTAATATGGATAAATACAAAAAAACCGATAAACACACCCATAAGATATGGGGTCAGGAGTCTAGAGCCTCTAAACAAACTGGATAATAATATCTAAATGAAAATATAATAGAATCTGAAAAAAAAATTATATAATAATGATAAACGTGAATATGAAGAGCATCCGGGTCCTGCGAACGTCAAGAAGCCACCTCAGCAGCTCTGGAAATTGTCTGGAGACGACGAGTGTCATTTATGCCTCCGGTGTACCTGAATCTGCACACAAGGTGCAGGCAGTAGGGGTGAGTACTACCGATTCAGTGAGTAATAAGCATATATAATGTCTGAAAGTAAGAAATTCACGAGATGCCAAAAAGATAAGTTAAATCTAAATGTCCTATTCCTTAGCTACGAGCTAACAGCAAAGCAATATCAAATATAACAGTCAAGTATCAGATAAAGATGCAATGCGATGCACAAGAATACGCTGCGGCGTGCAGCCCGACCCAATACTCAGTCCACGGTATTCATGTAAGTCACATTACAAATCCAATCTAATTCTTTGCCGGTTTACAATTATTAAGGTGAATATAATTTAATTAGTCAATTTCAGAAATAAGGTGACTTAGAATTTATTACAGTGATTAAGTATAGGACTAAGATCAATGATTATGGAAATCATGTTATATAGGTCGGTACAAGGCCCCAAACATAGCAATTAGCCCAGATATATTCATTACAGGGTGCATATCAGCCGCCAATAATATTATTTAGCTCTCGGGATGGACCAAGTCACAATCCCCAAATGCGAAATGCGAAGTCCAATGGACCCCTGGCCTATACAAACGCGAGGCACCCCTGCAAACGCGAAGATCATGCTTGACCTGCAACAGCTACTGCAATTTCTACATCACAAACTAATATCCAAACTTCTCGCTAGCCATCCAAAACCACCCCGAGGCCCTCGGGACCTCAACCAAAAGCACAGATAGGTCCTAATACCTCATTAAAACTTGCTCGAGCCATAAAATCACTATCATAAATATCAAAATCATCAAATTACCACGATCAAGCCTAAGTTAAACTAAAACTTCCGAAACTTCCATTTGATCCAAAACCCGACCTAAACACCTCCGAATGGTCTGAAAAATTGCACGCATATCTAAAATAACCTAACGAAGCTACTGCTACTGTTGAAGTTCCATTCCGACCCCGGATCAAAATCTCATCTATCAACCGGACTTCGCCAAAAATCTAACTTAGTCAATTCAAGCCTAATTCAACATCAGACCTCCAAATTCAGTTTCGATTTCGCTCCTAAGTCACAAATCACCATCCAAAACTAGTTGAATCATCAGAAATTCATTCTGAGACCTCTAACTTGTAGTCAATGTTTAGTTAACCTTTTTAAACCAACTTTCTCATAAAGAGACTAATTGTCTCATTTCTACCCAAACTCCATCCGAATTACTTCAAATTCTCCAAACACATGTAATGGAACATATGGAAATATAAAACAGGGAAAATGGGGCGATAACTCACGGGACGAAGTCAGGTCATTACAGGAAGCTTCTAGGAAGCTGGGATTGGGGTTTATTTGGAAAGTCTGATCTTTAAATTAAGGGTACCAAAGAAAGAATAAAAATATCAAAAGAGTAGAATTATAAATTTGAATTCTTTTATGCTACCCTAATACCTTGCCCATAAAGGCTCCTTTTCTTCTAGCTCAAGTCATAAATTAAGAGAGAAAAGATCCAAAAAAGCTGAAATAGTTTCCTTCTTAGGAAAACTCTGAAATATTCTTGAGCTCCTTACATTTCCTTGATTAAAAATTACTCAAAATTGGTTTGGTTTCCTAGTTTATGATCTTCCTTGCTTGATTAACACTACTGAAAATGACAAAATCATGCAATTGGGTTGAAATTGATTGAATTTTGGATATTCAAAAGGTTGTTTTAAGTGTTGTTGTTTGGGTTTTACTATTTTATTGCTTGAATTTGGGTTCTTGCACTGTTACACAACTGGTTTCTATTGTTGCTGCTTTCCCTTGATCTCCGACTTGATATTTTGCTCTTGTTTTACTTATTCAGGTACATACTCTTAGCCATTCCTGATTGTGAAGATGGACTTGAGGAATGAAATGAAAGGCAGAAAGCATTAAAGCATATTATTAGCTTTATCCATGCTTCATCTGTAATTTCTTATTGATTTTATATTATTAGTAATGTGATTCATTATATATTTGAGTTGATTTTTAGTTTAGTTAGTTGAGATCTTCTCATTATACATGATCATGGGACTGTAAAGATGTTGTGGTAAAGGACTCAGTTAAATTGCATGTATTTCAGATTTATTTTTGTTTTATAGCTGAAATGAGTATTCATATTTGGTAATGATCGCATGTAGAACCAGTTATCACAACAAGTATAGGTTAAGGGTAAAATACAAATGTATATCTGCCATCTAAAGGCTCTTTGGTATGTGTTTTTGGCTCAAAATCGTCTGCCTTATGATATGGAGTATAAAAGGATATTTCCAATTGTTTATTAGTATGTGATGTTGGAATTTGAGTAACTCATGCGCTGATTTGTTTTCCTTTCACATTTTTTTTTAAAAAAAAGACCAAAAAAAAACATGAAAATTCCAAAAAGATTTTGCACTTACCCGTCATTTTCCAAAAACAAATCAAAACAAAAATAGGGAAAAGAAAAGACAAAAAATTAATTTTCCCTAAATTAATTAGTTTTTTAATTATCGCCCGTATCCAATCTTCCCAAACTATGCAAACCTGATTCTTGTCTCTTGGGACGGGATACGTAAACAACCCGCATAGGGTCCGGTCTTCTTAGTGAGTCTTATGTTCTTAGCTTCGAGGGACGTAGCCAAATCTGGCATCTCTAGCCACGTTTGGCCACATCAGTTGTTTTACAAAATATGGCTATTTTTGCAAAGTGGTTTGTTTAATTGTCTGAAGAGTCTTTAATCCACAGTTTCGGCTGGCTAAAACAAGAGAGAAGAAGGCCCGAGATCTGGACCAAGTGAGGTGCGTCAAAGATGAGGATGGTAGAGTATGATGGGAGATCCCCAGATTAAGAAGAGATGGCAGACGTACTTCTATGGTCTTCTATATGAGGAGGGGGGCCGGGATATAGCGCTAGGGGACTTGGGGCATTCGGAGAGTCTCCAAGATTTTAGGTACTGCAGGCGTTTTAGGGTTGATGAGGTCGTGGGCGCTTTGCGTAAGATGAGTAGGGGTAGAGCGACTGTGCCAGATGAAATTCCAGTTGAGGTTTGGAAGTATGTGGGTAAAGCAGGATTGGAATGGCTAACTGAGTTGTTCAATGTAATTATTAGGACGAAAAGGATGCCGGAGGAATGAAGGTCGAGTATAGTGGTTTCGTTGTACAAAAACAAAGGGCATATCCAATGTTGTAACAATTATAGGGGTATCGAGTTACTTAGCCGTACCACGAAAGTCTGGGAGAGGGTGGTAGAGCTGAGGGTGAGGAAGACGACGTCTATATCCGACAACCAGTTTGGGTTCATGCCAGGTCGCTCCACCACATAAGCTATCCACCTTATTAGGATGTTGGTAGAACAGTACAGGGATAAGAAGAAGGATCAGCATATGGTGTTTATTGACCTGGAGAAAGCGTATGACAAGGTTCCAAGGGAGGTGCTCTGGAGATGCCTTGCAGCGAATGGCGTACCGGTAGCCTATATAAGAGCGATCAAGGACATGTATAATGGAGCTAAGACTAAGGTTAGGACTGTGGGAGACGACTCAGGGCATTTCACGATTGCTATGGGATTACACCAAGGCTATGCGCTTAGCCCATTCCTATTTGCCTTTGTGATGGATGCTTTGACACGCCATATTCAATGGGAGGTGCCATCGTGTATGATGTTTGCTGATGACATCATTCTAATTGAAGAGAAGAGGGCATGCGTTAATGAGAGATTGGAGGTTTAGAGACAGACTCTCGATTCTAAGGGTTTCAAATTGAGCAGGTCTAAGACACAGTACATGAAGTGCAAGTTTAGCACTGAGTCGAGGGATGTAGGCGGGGACATGAAGCTTGGCTCATTGGTCGTCCCCAAGAGAAATATCTTCAAGTACCTTGGGTCAGTGATCCAGGGGGGCGGAGAGATCAACAAGGACGTCACACACTGCATAAGGGCATGATGGATGAAATGGAGGCTTGCGTTTGGAGTCTTGTGTGATAAGAAAGTGCCACTAATATTCAAAGGTAAGTTTTATATAGATATGGTTAGAACGGCTATGTTGTATGGGGCAGAGTGTTGGCCGGTTAAGAACTCTCATATCCAGAGGTTGAAAGTAGCAGAGATATGGATGCTGAGGTGGATGTGCGGACACACTAGGATAGACAATATCAAGGATGAATATATGTGAAGGAAGGTAGGTTTCGCCTCTGTGGATGAAAAGATGTGAGAAGCGAGGCTTAGACGGTTTGGGCACGTGCAGAGGAGAAGCATCGATGCCCCGGTAAGGAGGTGTGAGCGGCTGGCCGTGGTGTGTATTAGAAGAGGTAGAGGGAGACCTACAAAGTATTGGGGAGAGGTGATCAGGCAGGACATGGCACGTCTGCAGATTTCCGAGGACATGGCCCTTGATAGGAAGACATGGAGGACATGCATTAGAGTTGTAGCATTAGAGTTGTAGGTCTCTTTTCTTTCTTTTAATGTTTTCCTTGTTCTCTTTTATTTATATCGTTCTGAGTCGAGAGTCTATCAGAAACAACCTCTCTGCCCTATCCAGATAGGGGTAAGGTCTGTGTACACATTACCCTCCCAAACCCCACTATGTGGAATTTTACTAGGTAGTTATTATTGTCGTTGTTGTTGTAGTCTTGAATCCACAATTAGGTGTCTCTTTACTTAAAGTCCATTTTGTTGTATTTGCATGCCTAGCTATTTTTATCCATATAGACCATTTCTATAAAATGGGTCATTTCTACAAAGTAATTTTTTCATCTCTTAGAGGTCAATTTTGTCAAGTTTGCACTTCTAGCCACCTATTGGCCACATAAGCAATTTTACAAAAATAACCTCAATCATTTCTTGCATCTCTCCAATATGGAGTGTTATTATCTCACATAGTGTTCCAAGTCTTTAACTCTATTTGGTTTTAGTTTTTCATACAAGTGTGGATTTACTTACCGGATATTGAGCATGACAGACACCCTGGGACCATCCAGTCAGGACCGTTGCATCCTGGAGTTGCTCAAGGAATGTTTTTTAATGTTTTGAACCTATTTTTTTCGTGTTGTCTTGTACTTTATAGTCATGTCAAGTAGTAATATTTCTTTTAGTTGGTGTCAGAGCTTGTCGTAGTATAATTGAGTTGAGTCTCTTGTTATCATATTTCCTATTTTGTATTTGAAAATAAAAGGGTTGTAATGAATAATCCAAAAATATTTTTATTTTTTAGTTTAATTTATCCATTACTTCCGCGAACTACGCAAAGATCTAATTCATGCAGTGTCATGATACATAGGCAAGTACATTGGGTTCGATCAAATCATTTTTACATTTTTTAAGAAAAAAGAAAGAAAAAAACCATATGAAATTATGGGATGTAAGAAATGAGAGGAGATAAAAGAGTGATAATCGGAAAAGGAAAAAAAGGAAGAAAATAAAAACCAAGGAGTGCTAAAAAGAAATAAAGGGGAAATAGGCGAGGAGAGTAAAATTGGGTTGAGGCCATATAACCTTGCGACCTTCGAAGTCATTCTAGAACCATTAATTGATTATAGGTGCATTGCACGTAATGTGATATTAGTACATGATAAATGCTCTAACGCTAACATGTTGGCTTTATTTTTCTCCTCCTTGTTATCCTTGTTTTTAATCACATGAAGGTGGTTAGTTTGTGGAATTTAGGCGAGTCATCCATACACACTAGGTCAAATAGCAAGACAGCCATGACTAGTATGTAATCAGACATAGGTTTTATTGATTTGTGAAGGGGGATTATGGAATCGGAATTTTAGTTGAAAGAAGAGGCCCAAAGGTTGAAACACCAGACAATAGAGATGTACCAGGCTTGCATTCGTGGGAATCCTCTACCCTCATTCTCCACTAACTACATTGAAAATCTTGCTTCCATTCCACTACCATCACAATCCAAGATTCCCACTGTTGCTGATCTCTCCCCACAGCATGCCCCAGGCTTTACCCCTTGCCACAACTACCCTTGCACCTTGTCCCAGCCCTTTCGTGCTCTACCAGCCAATACAACTTCATTTCGCGCGTCATTAACTACTCCCGTTTTTGCAGCTCCTCCATATTCAACCGTCACTCTATCTTCTAGTTGAACCTTGTTCAAAGTTCCTGATGCCCAATACTATGCGACAGAACTAACTTTCAAGACCTCGGATCCATATTATTGCACTCCTCATTTGGACCTCCCGTTGAAATTGAAAAACTTGCTAAGATTGTAGAGCAAGATGAGGTATTTAGAAAACATGTACTATTTGCAAAAGGGTCTCGAACAGTGTTGGGGAAAGTTGGAAAATGCCAAAGTGTGTGGTACCAGGGATACCAAGCAATCCTGTTGTAGTTGGAAAGGCCCCCCATTATCCCTATTGTTATTAAATCTGTGACTCAGTTGCCAGCGGTTGAGAAAAGGGATGTCTTGTAGAACTACAAAACGAGTAATGATGACACAAAAGGGAAAAAAAGTGGAGGAACAATTTGTTGAGATCGGAGGACCGACTCATTTCGGGGGATGTTTTACCTTCGAAGAATTGAGAAAGTCCAAGCTCTCCAAGGATAGCCAAATGCCAGTGAAGAAACTGGTTACCAGGAAGAGGCCGAAAAGTTCTTGAAAAAGATGAAAGTGCAAGACTATTCCATTGTTGAACAATTAAGGAAAACTCCAGCTAATATTTCTCTGTCATCTTTGTTGATACATTCAGATGAAAACTGCAAGGCCATAATGAATATTTTGAACGAGGCACATGTTACTGATAAGATCATAGTGAATCAATTGGAAAAGGTTGGTAGCAGTATCATTAAAGCAAATAGGACCATTTTTTCAGACGTGAGCTTCCTATAGAGGGTACGGAACATAATCGAGCTCTTTATATCACGGTGAAATGCAAAAATTATTTTGTCACAAGGTGTTGGTTGATAATGGCTCCAATGCAAATATTTTCCCCCTATCCACTTTGCAAAAGTTAAGGATTGGCACTGAAAAAATCCACATGAACAGTGTATGTGTTCGAGGCTTTAATAGGAAAGGAAAAATTCTGCTAGAGATATAATGCTTGAATTGGCGATAGGGCCAGTTGGTTTCAGTGTGAAATTTCAAGTTCTAGACGTGGTTCCTCCTATAATTTGTTATTGGTTAGGCCTTGGATACATGCAGCTAAGGCAGTGCCATCTTTTTTACATCAAATAATAAAATTTGAGTGGTACAAATAAGAAATATATGTGCATGGTGAGGAGGATTTATCTCTTTATGAATATTCGTGTGTTCCATTTGTTGAGGTTGGGGATGATAAAGGACCTTTAGTTTATCAAACTTTCAAAACAATGTGTGTCGAAAAAACTCCTGAAGGAAAATGCATTCCAAGGCTGAGGTTATCACCTTCTATTTTCATAGCAGCTAATGAGATATTGAAGTATTGTTTCGTGTCGGGTAAGGGTCTGGGCGCTTCTTTTCAAGGTATCGCGCATACGGTGTCTCTATGTAAAAATTTGGGTACATTTGGTCTGGGGTTCTAGCCTACATGGGATGATGTGAAGAAGGCTAAAAAGTTGGAAAAAAAAACATGGGCATTCCGCAAGGACTATCCAACGCCTCTCCAGCTCTTTCATCAGGTCAGGGGTAGTGAAGCGTCTAGTATCAGTAGTTTGAAAGCTTGTGGTTTACTTTGATAAGGAGTTGATTGAAAGGTTCTAAGGTCTTTTTGATAAGGTGAACATGGTAGAAATTGGGGAAGGTTCTAGTGATGAAGAGGTGCATTTTGTTAGGCCAAATGTGAAGCTTAGCAACTGGGGAGCCGCACTTCTCCCCACCTGGGAGGAGTTTTGGTAATTTGGTTTGTTTTTCTTTCTGTTATATGGATTATTCAAAGGGTTGTAACTAAGATTTCACTTTTGCTTGTTTTGATGGTCAAACCTTTTCCATTCTTCTATTTTTAGTGGAATCTATTTTTTCTTCTTTTATTGTAATTCCTAATATATGTTTCAATTTGTTTTCCTTTATACATTTCTTGTTATGATGGTTCTAACGACATGACATGCATGTGGAGTTTTTAGCCAGATATTGAAAGCCAATCTAATCATGGAATAATGAAACATAGTTTTGAACATGATAAAAGATGCGTTTGAGGAAACAAATAAAGATTCACGCATTCTAAGATAACCTGAAGCTTGAATTGAGTGAAACTGAGACAGTTAGTCTGGGAAATCAAGAGGTTGATAAGAGCATACAATAGAGAAATGTCTCTCAAACAGTTTGAGGTAGATCAGTCAGAGTTAGAATGCATTCTTCCATATTAATCTGAGGCTAAAGACAAGTTTTCCCGAAACTGGTAGGGGTCGTTCATTGTAACGAGAGTGTTACCCAATGGTGCTTTGTATTTAACGGATATAGAAGATAAAAGTGTAGAAATGGCTGTCCATTCTGATGCATTCACGAGATGTTATGTATGATTTCCTTGGATACTATTCAAATTGTGTTGTTTGTATTTGGCTTGTTTCAAAGATTGGAACGACGAAGGAATTTTATTCTGCTATCTAAATACTTTAATCGTTTTGTTGCCCCTTTTGAACCTTATTTGTTTTCTTTTATACCCCTCTTTTGGAGTAGGAAGTGAAGTATAGGAAGATAAATAAAAGAAAAAAAATGGAAAAGAAAAATTAAAAAAAAAAAGAAGAAGGTAAAGAAAAAGAAAGAAAAAAGAGAGAAAAGGAAAGCAAAAGAAAAAGTAACAAAAACAAAGCAACTCATATGTTTTGAACTATGCTCGCCCTTATTCCTTTTAAGGATATGTAGGTAGCCTTACGCTTTGATCCCATCAAAATAAAAACTCAAGAGTCCCCAGGTAAAGAAACTGGGGCAGAATTTGTAGTTTTGTAAAGGATCTGATTCCAAAAGTTATAGTTGTGAACGCGTTTAAGTTGTTTTGAACCTTTATGATACTCTTTATTTCTAATCCTATCCAAAATCCTACATTATGGTCTAAATAAAGACCTTTTGATCAATCTTTGAGTAGTGCCAAGTCAAGCGAGATAGAGGTATGATTCACATCAGGGGCAACGCTCTGTTCTACACAAGGAAAATGACTAAAATGAGCGAGTCTTATTGGTGAAAACCCTCGGGTGAACCGTTAGGCGACAGTGAGTCGAGAGATGAACAAATAAGATAGATTTATTGGTGGAAACCTATCAGCGCACTGCAAGACAAATGGGGCTCGTGACTTTACATAAATATTGGATTATAGAAAATCCTGGTTTTGAAGTTGAGAATTGAGTTGTGAAGAGGTTTAAGATATTGACTCATTTGCTGAGATGTTATTGCTTTTGATATTACGTCCCTTGTTGGGATGTTATTAGCAATGATATTGTTTCCCTTACAGAGATATATGCTATTGTTCCCTTGCCGAGATTTTATTGTGATATATTGATTCCCTCACCCAAATTGCTTTGTGATTGTTGATTGGGTGAGGAAGAGTGTAAAGCACGAAGGGTGATATTGTGATTGATTTTGAGAGTGTTAATGTACGAATGGTGATATTGTGTCCACATTGTGAGGTAAATGCACGAAGGGTGATGCCTTGTCACACGATGTACAATGAAGTGCCATGATATGAGTGAGAATGCACGAAGGATAATTTTGTTCCATGGTTATGTTAGGTAAAAGCATGAAGGGTGATGTCGTGCTGATTCTATTAATTTTTATGGTGAAGAAAAGAGTAAAAGCACGAAGGGTGATGCCGTCCACGTGTTATTGAGTTCTTGATTCTTGATGAGGATTGAATTATGGCTTTCTTTACATTCTTCTATGGGTTTTCTGTTGTTATCTGATATTTACCGCAGCATGTTTTCTCCCTCCTATCTTTAACCATAAATTTTTGCCTTTATTTTTCCACTATATATGATTTAAATGCACAAGTCTGTTTGTTAGTCTTGTCCTAGTCTCGTCACCACTTTATGGGGTCGCTTGTGCTGAAACTACACTCTGTACTGTATGTAGATCCCGGTGCTGCAGCTTTTAAACTACAGCGACATCACTGCCTTCAATCTATCAGGCTACCTGAGGTACTTCTACAGACGTCCGCAGGCTTTGGCATCCCTTTCCTATAAATTTTTCTTCTGTTCTTTATTATATCAGAGACAGACATGTATCTATTTTGTTCGGACCCCATTTTGTAGTATTTTTAGATAGTCTGTGAGATTTTGACACTAGTACTGGTTAGCTTATGTTTATGGATCAGTATCGATATTATTATTAAATTGTTATATTTTCTTCTTCCTCTTTATTCATTCTGCTATTTATATAATATTAATTCACAACTGTAAAAAGATTAAAAATGGAAAAGGTAGAATAATTATAATGATTGGCTTGCCTAGATTTTACTAGTATGAGCCACCAAGACTCCCGAAGAAGCAAAATTCGGGTCATGAAAAATTGGTATGAGAGCTTTAGGTTGCTTAGGTCTCACAATTCATGGACAAGCTTAGTAATGTCTGAGGGATCGGTACGGAGATGTCTCTATTTATCCCCAAAGGATACAAAGTTAGGACAAACTTCACATCTATTCTTTCTTGTCGTGCGACTTGATTTCTCAATGCTAATTGGACTTTCACTTTGTTATTTCGTAGATGGTAAGAACACGTACAGCTTCATCAACTGACCAACAGCCCGAGCCCCTAGTAGCAGCTCCTATGATGGGCAGAGGTAGAGCCCATGCCAAGGCCCGAGACAGAGGTAGGGCTAAACCTAGAGCTCGAGCAACAACACCAACGACGGAGCCTCGGGTTAAGTTTGACGATGAGGATCCAACCCAGAAAGATCCAGCATGACCATCTTAGGTCCCATAGGGATTCATCGCCACCCCGGTAGTTTAGGATAAATTCGTCCATTTAGTGGGTCTTATGGAGAGTGTTGCCCACGCAGGTTTGCTTCCAGTAGCACTAGCCATCTCTCTGGCTAGAGGAGGAGCCCATACTCCTACTTCTCGCACTCTGGAGCAGATGGCTCTCCAGTTCTAGACTCCAATAGCTCAGCGAGTTAGAGTAGTTTTTCCTGGTATTGTGGCACAGACCGGTGAGGGGCCGGCTATGTCTGCTGAATCCTTATGGACATTGGACAGGTTTACTAAGCTCTTCACTACTACTTTTGGTGGTACATCTTCTAAGGATCCCCAGAATTATTTAGACAGTTGTCATAAGGTTCTTCGAAACATGGGCATAGTGGAGACCAATGGGGTCAACTTTGTTGCTTTTTTTTTTCCTGGATTCGCCATGACTTGGTAGAGAGATTATTGTTTGGCTAGACTAATTGGATCACCAGCTTTGACTTGGGATCAGTTCTTTAGCTATTTCTGGAGAAGTTTCTTCTTATCACTCATAGGGATAACTATCAGAGGCAGTTTGAGCATCTCCAACAGGGTTCTATGATTGTCACTTAATACGAGACTAGGTTTATTAACTTGGCTCGTCATGCTCTTCTTATACTTCCCACTGAGAGAGAAAGAGAGGGGGGGAGAGAGAAATATATTAGGAGGTTCATTGAGGGACTCGTTAAGCCTATTCGATTGCAGATGGCCAAGGAGATGGCGAGCGAGATTTCTTTTCAGAATGCGACTAATGTGGCCTAGAGAGAGGAGATAGTTCTATCATAGGGGAGTGGTCAAGGGTCTGACAAGAGGCCTCTTCATTCGGGCAGGTTCAGTGGTACATCATCTGGAGGCAGAGATTATTTTGTAGGGACCATTCTTCCAGGATATTTCACTCAGCACTTTAGGCTTCTCACAGTGCTCCAGGTGGTCGTGGTTCTCATATGCAGTATTCATATTAGTTGCCCTACAATGCACCGCTAGCTCCTATTAGTGCACCTCCGCTCTAGAGTTTTCAGAGTCATTATTCAGGCCGTCTGGGTCAGCAGTCTCAGCAACTGAGGGCTTGTAATACTTGTTGCGCTACGAGGCATATTGCTAGATTTTTCCCTCAAGCACCGAGCAGCTCTTGACATTAGGTTCCCGTGCCATGGTTTAGGAATCGAGTGTTCCACCTCCTACTCATCCATCTAGAGGTTGACGTAAGTGGAGGTAGAGGTATTAGAGGTGGAGGCCATCCTAGAGATGTTGTTCAGAATAGTGGGGCCCAGCCCCGATGTTATGCTCTTCCAACCAGGCTCGGGGTTGAGGCTTCCGATGCAGTTACCACAAGTTCTAATCTAGTTTGTATCATGGATACTTCAGTTCTATTTGATCTAGGACCTACATACTCCTACGTTTCATCTTATTTTGTATCGTATCTGGTCATGCCTAGAAATTCCTTGAGTGCTCCTATATATATGTCTACACCGGTGGGTGATTATATTGTGGTAGATCAGGTCCATCATTCATGTATAGTTGTGATTGGGGATCTTGAGACTCTAGTAGGTTTGTTACTTTTAAATATGGTTGATTTTGATGTCATATTGGGGATGGACTAGCTATCACCTTACCACGCTATCTTGGAGTGTAATCAATACTGTGACCTTAGCCTTTCCAGGTTTACCTCATTTAGAGTGGAGAGGGACTCTTGGTCATTCTACCTGTAGGGCTATCTAATATATGAAGGTTTGGCGTATGATCGAGAAGGGGTGTTTGGCCTATTTGGCATATGTTTGTGATTCTTGTGCCGAAGTTCCTTCTATAGATTTTTTGCCTGTTGTTCATGAGTTTCCTTAGGTATTTCCTTCAGATCTGTCGGGTATGTTACCCGACAGGGATATTGACTTCAGCATTGATTTGGCTCTGGGAACTCAGCCCATTTCTATCTCGCCGTATCGTATGGCCCCGCCTGAGTTGAAAAAATTGAAGGAGTAGGTGCAAGACTTGCTTGATAAAGGCTTTATTATACCTACTGTCTTGCACTGGGGTGTGTTGGTGTTGTTTGTTAGGAATAATGACAGTCTATGAGGATGTATATATATTACCGAAAGTTGAACAAGGTTACAATCGAGAATAAGTATCCATTTCTGAGGATTGATGATTAGTTGTTTAGTTTCAGGGTGCCAAGGTATTTTCTAAGATTGACTTGAGATCTAGATACTATCAGTTGAGGGTTAGGGCATCCGATGTCCCTAAGATAGATTTTCACACTCGATATGGCCATTATGAGTTCTTGGTGATTTCATTCAGGTTGACAAATTCCCCAGCATCTTATATGGATTTGATGAACCGAGTGCTCAAGCCTAACTTGGATTTGTTCATGATAGTCTTCATTGATGGTATTTGATCTATTCCCGCAGCTGGGAGGAGCATTAGCAACATCCGAGGTTTGTTCTTCAGACTTTTTAACTGATAGTCCGATGTATGCTATGTTCTCGAAGTGTGAGTACTGGTTGAGTTGGTAGCATTCTTGGATCACGGTGTTTCAGCAGAGATTATTTAGGTCGATTCGAAGAATATAGAGGCAATCAAGAACTTGCCTAGACCCCCATCAACTATACAGATCCGGAGTTTCTTGGGTTTGGCGGGATATTACCATCGATTTTTGGAGAAGTTTTCATCTATTGCGGCCCTGATGACCAGGTTGACCCATAAGGGGGCCCTATTCAGGTGGTCAGACGATAGTGTGGGAATATCTTTCAGAAGCTCAAAACATCATTAACAATGACGTCGTTGTTGGTTTTGCCCACAGGTTCAGGTACATATACAGTATATTGTGACGCATCTCGTATTGGACTTGGTGCAGTGTTGATGCAGGACGGCAAGGTCATTGCTTATGCTTCGTGATAGTTGAAGATTCATGAGGAAAATTATTCATTTCATGATTTAGAGTTAGCAGTCATTGTTCACGTGTTGAAGATTTGGAGGCATTATTTGTATGGCGTGTCATGTGAGGTGTTCATGGATCACAAGAGTCTACACTATTTGTTCAAGCAGAAGGAGCTAAATTTGAGGCATAGAAGGTGGTTGGAGCTATTGAAAGACTAGGATATCACTATCATATATCACCCGAGAAAGGCCAATGTGGTGGCCGATGCCTTGAGTAGAAAGTCAGCTAGTATCGGTAGTCTTGTCTATATTTCGGTCGCTGAGAGACCGCTTGCTTTGGACGTTCAGGCTTTGGCCAATCAGTTCGTGAGATTAGATGTTTCTGAGCCCAGTCGTGTGTTAGCTTGCATAGTCACTTGTTCTTCATTATTTGAGCGTATTCGAGATCTCCAATATGATGATCCTCATTTGCTTGTCCTTAGAGACACAGTGTGGCACAGAGGTGCCAAGCAGGTTACAGTTGGAGATAATGAAGTATTGAGGATGCAGGGTAGTATTTTTTGCCTAATGTGGATGAACTTCAAGAGTTGATTTTAGGGGAGGCCCATAGTTTCCCGACTCTATTCATCCGGGCGCCGCTAAGATATATCAGGTTTTGCGGTAGCATTATTGGCGGATGAGGATGAAGAAGGATATTGTTGCATATGTGGCTTAGTGTTCGAATTGTCAGCAGGTAAAGTACGAGCATCAGAGACCTGGTGCTTTGTACCAGAGGATTGAGATTCCAGAGTGGAAGTAGGAGCATATCACTATAGAATTCGTTGATGGACTCCCACAGACTCAGAAGAAGTTCGATGCAGTGTGGGTTATTGTTGATAGACTGGCCAAGTCAGCACATTTCATTCCTATGGCAGTCTTCTATTCTTTTGAGAGGTTAGCTCAGACCTATATCCGGGAGATTGTTTGTCTTCATGGTATGCCCATTTCTATCATTTCGAATCGAGGTACGCAGTTTATCTTACATTTCTAAAAGGTAATTCAGCGTGATTTAGGCACACGGGGTGAGTTGAGTACAACATTTCATCCTCAAATGGATGGCAGTCCGAGCGTACTATTTAGATTTTGGAGGATATGCTCCAAGCTTGTGTCATTGACTTTGGAGGCTGGTGGGATCAAATTTTGCCTTTAGTAGAGTTTGCCTACAACAACAGCTACCACTCGAGCATTCAAATGGCTCCTTATGAGGCTTTATATGGTAGGCGGTGTCGGTCTCCAATTGGATGGCTTGAGCCGGGAGAGGCTAGGTTGTTGGGTATGGATCTAGTACGGGATACCTTGGATAAGGTCAAGATGATTCAGGATAGGCTTTTTATAGCTCAGTTCAGGCAAAAGATTTATGCTAACCGTAAGCTTCGTGATGTGACATTCATGGTCGGTGAGCAGGTCTTGCGTCGGGTGTCTCCTATGAAGGGCGTGATGATATTTGGGAAGAGGGGAGAGCTTATCCCTAGATTAAATTGACCCGTTTGAGATTCTTGATCGAGTAGGAGTGGTGGCTTGCAGAATTGCGTTTCCGCCGAGTTTATCAGTCGTGCATCCATTGTTTCATGTGTCCATGCTTCGAAAGTATTATGTCGATCCATCCTACATGTTAGATTTCAGCACAGTCCAGTTGGATTGTCCTATTAGGTAGAGCCCGTAACTATTCTAAACCAGCAGGTTCGTCAGTTGAGATCGAAGAGTTTTGCTTCAATTCGCATTCAGTGGAGAGGTCAGCCATTTGAGGCAGCGACCTGGAAGTCTGAGTCCGATATGCTGAGCCAATATCCCCATCATTTCTCCGACTCAGATACTTTTCTTATGTCCGTTCGAGGACAAATGATTAGTTTAGAGGTCGAGAATGTGATGACCCAAGAGGTCAACACTCATTTTGAGAGAAAATTCTGTGTCGAGACCTTAAAACCTCTTTTTGTCTTACCTCGATTTACGTGCACAATTCGAACGCATTTCCAAAAAGATTTTATGAGAAAACTAAGTGAAATAAGGAAATTGGCTTTTAAAATTGAATAAAGTTGATGTTAGTCAACATTCTTGGTAAACGCATCTGGACCCGTGATCCAACGGCCTTGTAGGGTCCGTAGTAAAATATGGGACTTGGGCATATGCCCGGAATCAAATTTCGAGGTCCCAAGCCCGAGAAATGAATTTTTAAATAAAATAATTTTCTCGAAAGTATAAATGTTTTTAGAAGTGAATTTATGCATTTTCTTGATGGTATCCTGTGTCTATCTTGGTTCTGGAGCCCTTTACAAGTTTGAAATAATAATTAAGTTGAATTTGTAAAATTTGGTAATGATCGGATTTGGTTTGGTATAAAAAGGACCTATAGTTGAGAAAATAGTAATTTGGATGTTCTTGAGTAATTTCATGAATTTGAGGTTTAATTCATAGTTGTTGATGTTATCTTGATGATTTGATTGCACGAGCAAGTCTGTATAATATTTTTGAACTTGCGTGCATATTTGGTTTGGAGCCCCGAGGGCTCGAGTGACTTTTGGATAGGCCATAGAGTGAAACTAGACTTAGGAAAAGTGTTGTTGTGTTGCAGGTATGCAAACTTCGCAATTGCAAAGCCTGTCTCGCATTTGAGAAGAAACATCGCAATTGCGATGATGGGCTGGGGCAAGGAACCTTCGCACTTGCAAGGCTTATGTCGCAAATGCAACCTTAGCAGGCATTGCAATTGCGAACAATTGTTCTCATTTGTGAAGGAAGCATAGGCAGGCCTTCCTTCGAAATTGCGAAGCTTAGGCCACAATTGCGAGTTCGTATTTGCGAACCTGGTATCGCAAATGCGATATCTGCGCCTGTGCAAATTGTAACTTAGCTGAAATTCTTCATTTTCAAACTCCCTCAAACCCTAAGCTATCTTGGGCGATTTTCCATAGAAATGTTCTTCTCCAAATAAATTGTAAATAATTTCTAACTCATTTTCTTTAATCTATAACATCTTTTCACATGATTTTAATTCAAAATCAAGGGGTTTCATGGAAAAATTGAGTGTTTTGGGTAGAACTTAGGATTTTTAAATTTTGGGGATTTGGACCTCTATTTGAGGTCCGATTTAAAAAAATTATTTATTTAAGTTCGTGGATGAGTGGATAATCGGATTTTTGTTCAGACCTCGGGTTTTGACCATGTGGGCCCGGGGTTGCTTTTTGACTTTTTAGGGAAATCAATGGAAAATCTATTTTCATGCATAAGAATTGATTCATTTAGCATTTATTGATATCGTTAAGTAAATTGTGGTTAGATACAAGAAAATTGGTGGTGGAAACAAGATCTAAAGCAGTAGTTGAGGCTTGAATTGTGTTCGTGGCATTGAGGTAAGTATTTGGCCTAACTTTAGCTTGAGGGATTAGGATATGTGTCCTATTTGCTATGTGTTAATTATTGAGTATAGGTGTGGTGACGAGTATCTATACGTTGGTATCAAGCATTCTCGTGAGTCTTATACTATGATTAATGTGACTTCATGTCGTATTGTTCATGTTTTATATGATGATTTCTATATTAAACAAGGCTTGTGAAAGTATTATTCGTAGTTGAACATTGTAGAGCATTGGCTCAAGTTGAGAATTGAGTTGTTGAGTAATTATGGAAAAGAGAAGAGGTTTATGATATTGTCTCCCTTGCCGGGATGTTATTGCTTTTAATATTATCTCTCTTGTCGGGATGTTATTACTCATGATATTGTTTCCTTTGCCCGAATATTATTGTTATGCTATTTTTCCCTTGACAGAATTTTGTTGTGATATTATTTATTCCCTTTCCCAAATTACATTTTAATTGTTGCTTGGGTGAAGAAGAGTGTAAAGCACGAAGGGTGAAGCCGTTCATGATTTTGAGAGTGTTAATGCACGAAGGGTGATGCCGTGCCCATATTGTAAAGTACAAGCACGAAGGGTGATGCCATGTCGCACAATGTACAATGTCGTGCCATGATATGAGTAATAATGCACGGAGGATAATTACGTGCCATAATTATGTGAGGTAAAAGCACGAAGGGTGATGCTGTGCCGATTCTATTGATTTTATGGTGAGGGTGAGAGTAAAAGCACGAAGGGTGATGTCGTGCACGTGTTATTGAGTTCTTGATTCTTGCTGATGATTGAATTATGGCTTTCTTTACATTCTTCTATATGTTTTTTGTTGTTACCTGATATTCATATTCCTCGCAGCATGTTTTCCCCCTCCTATATTTAATTGTAAATTTCTGACGTTATTTTTCCGTTGTTTATTATTTAACTACACTAGTTTATTTGGCAGTCTTGTCCTAGCCCCGTTACTACTTCTCCGAGGTTAGGCTAGGCACGTACCAGCACATGAGGTCAGTTGTGCTGATACTACACTCTGCACTGTGTGCAGATCCTGGTGCTGTAGCTTTTGGACCACAATGAGGTTGTTGCCTTCAGTCCATCAAGCGACCCGAGGTAGTCTTGAAGGCATCCGCAGGCCTTGGTGTCCCCTTCCTATCTAGTTTTTCTTTTGTTCTTTATTATATCAGAGACAGAAATGTAGCTATTTTGTTCGGACCCTGTTTTTAGTATTCTTAGATAGTCTTTGAGATTGAGACACCAGTTCTAGGTAGCTTATGTTTATGGATCGGTATTGATATTATTGTTAAATTGTTAAATTTTATTCTTCCGTTTTATTATTTCCGATGTTTTTATAATGTTTATTCACAACTGTTAAAGGATTAAAAATGGAAAAGGTAGAATAATTATAATGATTGGCTTGCCTAGCTTTCACTAGTATGAGCCATCACGACTCCCGAGGGTGGGAAATTCTGGTCATGATAGGAAAGTTCAAAGGGAAACTTACTTATCGAGAGAAATTAATTCTTGCTTGCAAATCACATAGTTTTTCATGCATATTTTCGTGATATAGCCATTTCCCATTCATGTAAGGAGAACTCAGAAAATCGTAGAAAAATTCTGAGAGAATGGACTTGTATTTATAGACAATGTTGGGCTGAAAATTGAAGAGGTGCGACTCTTCAAAATGATTGTTTATTGCAAAACGGCCCTAGAATAAATGTCATAACATAAATGGTTAATTTATGTAATAATAAACCGGAAATTGAAGAGGTTCAGTTACATAACTGAAAAATGGAAAATGGATAACGAAAAAACATTTAGTATTCCGTTGGAGTTTATGTTATTAATATCATTTGACCGAAGCTGAAGCAAAAGCCGTCGAGCGAGCGACGACGGCAACGGCACGAAGCTTGCCTTCTTCTCAACTCATTAAGAGTTAAAAGAAGAGCAATTGATTATATACCCATAAAAAAACTCTTCCTCTTCCAATATATGACAATGTCCCTTTGTCGAGGGAGGGGCTTAAAATTTTCATTCCCCTCCATTTTTCTTTCACCATTTTTACGCCATATTAATGCTTAGAAACCTCAACAATAGACATATGCCCAGTGCATGACTAATCAGTTTGACCATGTAATTTGCACATATATGTAATCTATAATAATAAACTAGCATGTGAAAGTTGCCTATGATATTATACCATCACAAATTGACAATTAGTGATGTCACAGATATAGAAAGTTATGCACAATAAGTAGCGAGAATATATTTCATATATAACTGATATCTATACATATACTCCGCACTTAATATGTACAGTATTTTCATGTACGTTGTATATGTAAAATATTGTAATTTCTGAAAATACTCTTATTAAAGTTAAAGTCTTAACTTGATCCAAGCACGTCCCAAGTTCACCAAAAGTCTTTTCATATCATGCAAAGCTATTAGACACAATTTCATAATTTACTATTTGGTCAAATTCAAAGTCAACCCCCATTCCCCATTTTGTCCAACTTCAAAATCAAAGTCAAATTCAGGTTACTCGTAAAGACACAAGTCCAAATCCATGCATAGATTTTTTTTAAAAATTTATTAAGGCACTTAAATTATTAATTAGGTAATTAGGGTTTATGTCAAAGTTACCTAATTTCATCCTTCAAATTCCTTGTTCAAATATTGAATCTAAAGGCAAATCCATGATATGAACTCTAAGTTATATTTAATCATTTACCCTATGCTTATAGATGAAAATTTAGCTAAAAATCCCGTAAGGCCGAACTCCCAAGTTTTTAGAATAGTGGAGAATAAAATAAAATTTACAAAACGGAGCTATTTACGATGCACTAAAAATTTACCCTTATGCTGCTGCATAACGCATGCCAAGGTACTTGTGTGCCGGCTGCGTGGTGCATTTCCATCACACAGGACTTGTCTAGTAAAATTCTCACGCATGCACCAAGGAACACTGTTGTAATATTCTCCAATTTTTTAACTTCTCTTGGATGCGTCAAAACTCATCTGATCTCCTCGTTTCAAAGTCTAAAGAGATGAAACGAGGTACAATTACTTAAGATGGGAGGATGGATTATTACATTAACATTAATGCTACGAGTGCGATAATATGCTGAGCCTTGGCAAGGGGGGGTGGGTGGGGTGGGGGATGCTTTGCTCATTATCAACACCACATGGCGTATGTAGCCTTGGCAAGGGAGAAGATTCTTTGAGCGCTATAAACATCACGACACATCAAATGGTCATATTCATGACACATATTTTTTTGATTTGGGCAAAGGCCCGTATAAATTTATCTTTCAGGCAATGCCATATCTAGTCTAAAGTCGTGTGTACCATATAATATATTGTACCTTATAAAGCTTTCTAGTTTTTTCTTTTATTCTGATATGTAATTTATCTAAAGTGATATGTGCACCCCTTGTTCAAAAGCTTGCCAGCCTAAAAGCCTATCCGTCGTGTTTGACCCGACCTCATTGGCCCGCTCTCTATCATGTGCATCATACCGATTCCCCCTGGAACTCAGCATTTTAACTGAGGTTTGT
Source organism: Nicotiana benthamiana (assembly GCA_034376525.1). Lineage (NCBI taxonomy): Eukaryota > Viridiplantae > Streptophyta > Magnoliopsida > Solanales > Solanaceae > Nicotiana > Nicotiana benthamiana. Next base: position 107,973,231 of record CM067334.1, on the reverse strand, counting down.
CCAACTATTGTAGTGAGAAAGCAGGCTCTGGTATCCTATTTATCATGACCCAAGTCTATAACATGTATTGTCTGTCTTGGGTCTAAGTCCATACAAATTTGCTAGTCCTGTTTAACTTGCCTTCGTTGGCTCATCCTCCATCATGAGCGTCACGATAACCCTGTCAGTTGGGAGGTTGGGCCGATCGTCATAACCAATGTGAGTAATATCGTATGTATATACAAAAAATAAATTATGGAAATGAGAAAGCGGATAAGGAAATGAGGTTAACAATGTTTGATAGTTGAAACTTCTTGGTTTGAAATTTGAAACTACAAAGTATAATACATGTTGTGAATCTTTACATCACTATGATATGACGTGATTATTTAAATTGTTTCAAGTGTTATGAAATAATATAAAAGACAAGAACAATAATGCAAGAACAAGAGCAAATAGAGAGAAGAGTAGAGAGAGTTCTTCTTATTGATACTTAGAGAATGATAGGAGTGTTTTACAATGGTAGAAGACCCCTTTATTTATAGGGAGGGGGATGATTTATCTACCAAGAATAGAACTCTAGAATCTCTCTAATTATAGACATTCACCTTAAATAGGAGATTTCATAACACTCCCCCTTGAATGTCTATTCAACAATGTGCCTCGTTAAAACCTTAAAACCAAAACCCAATGGGAAAAATTAAAGAAAGGAAAAAGAGTACACATGTTTGAATATGCGCCTATTGGTTGCCTCGTTAAAAACCTCGCAAGGAAAACCCAGTGGGACAAAACCTTGTAAGGGAAAAAGAGTGCAACGCGCATTAACTCCCCCTAATGAGTACATCAATTTATATCCTTGAGCATTTGCATTCCAATCTTGTGCATCATCTTCAAAACGATCTTTGACTTTATACTTTCAAGCATTTGAACTATAGGTTCAAAACTACATGTCTTTCATATGGAATCAATTCTTCTTGAATTGTATTTCTTCCATTAAGTTACTTTCTTTATGTCAGCAAATGCGTATAGAATGCTTTGCAATATGTTGCAATTGAATTATCCCTTTTATGAATCTTCAGGTTCATATCATGATATTCGGGGATATACATATACAAATGATAATTCATCCCATGTAACCTTTTCTCAAGTGTTTATCATATCTCCCCCTCATGTTAGTAAAGCTAACTTGTTTCCTCAACTTTGGGAAATCATCTTTGTGCATTATCATGTCAATATACACAGCACATTAATAATAAGATGAAATTATTTGGTTCCTGACCCTGAACCACTTGTGAGGGGAGAATATAATATACTCTCGTATACAACGTATATCAAACTGATATATATATAACTTTGTTCTCACAAGAAACAGTTTAGCTATTAAGTGGAAGCACTCAATAATTATCTTGCTAAACTTACTTTGATATAAACCAACTTATCAAGATGAACTATCTTGAGTAGAAAATCTGGAAATTATGCTCGAAGTTAGATTACTGAGCAATTTACCTCGCAAGCACCGGCCAGGCTGCGGGTCAATAACAATTGCGCATGTAACCATATCATAGATGCATCATATGTGGTATACATGGCAGGTGAATGGGCCCATATTCACCTTTGATATTTCCAGAATTTATGGGCTTCAACCCGAACTCTTTAGTTGGTCAGTTCATTAATGAGAACAAGTGATACAAGAGAATTCGTAAAGAACTTTCTAGTTCTTTATTATTCACCTATGTGAATTTGCACATCATACATAAAATGAGATGGCTAACACGAATGTCAACTGAATAAATTATCAATATTGGTAAGCTTCAAATTTACACCATGACATGTGCACTTGTCAATAAACTTCGGGTTTATTATGACATGGGTTTTTATACCAATAGATATCCACTTTATTGTGGCATTATTTCGTTTGTGTAGTACAAACTGGAGAACAAAGCGGGTAGCTTTTCATATACAAATTACCCCGCTACAAGTTGTAGTAGTAGGAGATATCAAAGCCTTCCTTTATAGTCTCAATATAATCAATCACTTTCGCGTGTACTTTGGAAACTGAATAAGTTTCTTTGAGACTTACTACAGCACAATACTCAATTGTGTTTCTCCAACATAGTAATAATTGGCTTTTCTAGAGCTCTCAATTAATTTTGTACTACCACAGATTCATCAACATCCATGTGGTGAATATCTTTCTTAAAGAGAAAGTTTATACCATTATGGTCATGTCAAACTTATATGCAAGATATGTTTCTTGCATGATCGTTGTCCTTTAATAGTCATATTTCCAAAATACTTTGGCGTACAATAGGTACGTGACCAACGATCATTCATGCCATATATCATCTCAAACCTCCTTTTAGGGGTGAGTGTGGTATCATCTCAAACCTCACTCTAGGGGTGAGTGTGGTATATTTAATACCAATTTCATGTTCATATTCTTCCAATAATGAATATGTATTCGTGAATCAGATGTTGTCACATTCACTTCGGGGATATGTGATTTTGTTATCCTTTTCAAATCTATAAATGCGTCAGGCATTTGATTTGCTATTCTTTGCAAATGGATAATCTTTTGTGCCTCTTCACAAATAGAGGTATGTGGATCAAGATGAGATAATGATGCATTTTTCCACAAAATTTCCCGTTTGGTTTCACCAACTTCTCCCCCTAATTTTGGGAAAAGTGTCTCATGGAATTGACAGTCTGCAAATCGTGCAGTGAACAAATCCCTTGTCAATGTTTCGAGGTAGCGAATAATGGAGGGCGATTCAAACTCAACATATATTCCTAACCTTCTTTGCAGACCCATTTTGGTGCGGGATGGCGGTGCTACTGGCACATATACTGCGCATCCAAAGATTCTTAAATGGGATATATTGGGTCCATGACCCAAAACCAATTGCAACAGGGAACATTTGTGTCAATTCGTCAGTCAGAGACGAACTAGCATTGATGTATGCAAAATGGCGTGACCCCAAACCGAAGTGGGCAGCCGACGAACTAGTATTGCTGCATGCAAAATGGCGTGAACCCAAACCAAAGTGGGCAGCCGACGAACTAGCATTGCTGCATGCAAAATGGCGTGAACCCAAACCGAAATGGGCAGCCTCGTTTTCATGAAGAATTCAAGATTATTCTCATCTATTGTCTCAATATGATATCCATTTTGAATGATATCTTTAAAACTCAACAAGTTCTTCTTAGACTTGGAGGAGAATATTGCATTCTCTAAGATAAACGTCGTGCCTTTGGGCAGAGTTACAGTTGCTCTTCCGGAGCCTTCAATCAATTTACTTTCCATGGTTTGACATATAAAAGAAAATATACGAACATGAGAATAAACAACTTCAATTCGTTTGTGTCACATAATATTTTCAAAATCTGCTGATGTCATTGACTAAAATAAATCAGATAGTCGATTATATGTTTTCCATAATCGATTACTATGCAGTTTGAAAATTTCAGTTTAAGCATTTTCTTCAAACAATCGGTTGTTAAACACAAACAATCGATTGTTGAACATTGACAATCGATTGTTAAACACACACAATCGATTATTTGCTATTTTGAAAAACTTCAGATCACACTGTCTTAAGACAATCGATTGTTAAATATAGACAATCGATTGTTGGCTTATTTTGAAAAATTCCAGATTACACTGTCTTAACGACAATCGATTGTTAGACATAGACAATCGATTGTTGGCTTATTTTGAAAAATTCCAGATTACACTGTCTAACGACAATCAATTGTTAGACATAGACAATCGATTGTGGATGATTTTTGAAAAATCCAGATTACACTGTCTAACGACAATCGATTGTTAAACATTGACAATCGATTGTTGACTGTTTTTGAAAAATTCCAGAACACTGTTTTAAAGACAATCGATTGTTAATCATAGACAATCGATTGTTGACTGTTTTTGTAAAATTCCAGAACACTGTTTTAAAGACAATCGATTGTTGATCATTGACAATCGATTGTTTTGCAGTTTTTATGCGAAATATGAGATAACCGACTAGTTTTTCAGGTTAGTCGATTACCTCTACTGGAAAGTAAAAATATTATTGATATTTGAGCATATTGATACATTCTAAAGAACTAATACTAACATTATATCATGAACTAACTAATACGAGCTAATACTAATGGCTATTAGTTTATTCATTCACTAATACAAACAAGTAAAATAAAATAGCTCCATCTTCTTTCATCACGGATTCATCACCGATTAGGTGGTCTATCTTCCCCTCGGGTTGCTCAAAGAAGTCTGCCACATCCAAGTGGGTGATGTCAAAGTTGTCGTCAGAGACAAAATTCGTTTCAGGGCGTTTACTCTTTCGAGATGCTTGATAAAGGTCAACCAAATGTCTTGGTATACGGCAAGCCTTTGACCAGTGCCCGTTTCCACCGCAACGATAATATATAGTTTATAAACTATTTGCTTTTGGATTCTTATCGTATCTTGCTTGTGGCAGAGTGACCAACTTCAGGTTGTCATATCTCTTCTTTAAGCCATATCACAAGATAGGTGGATCTTTGACTGTGATATATTCAATTTTCAAACCTTCATCAAGGTGATGGCGCAAGAAAATCAAGGCCTTAGCATAGTTTCAAACCTTCATCAAGGTGATGGCGCAAGAAAATCAAGGCCTTAGCATAGTTTTGGGCGGATGCATTATTTCTGTCTTTAATGGCGTCTCCAAGACCCATAGCATCTAAGTGGATTACAGCATCCAACACCCATGTCATATAGTTCTTGCCCGAAATTTCAAGGGCAATGAACTTTCTTTTCATAATGTCAGACATAAAACAAATTTACATCAAGAGCGTGTTCATACTTACGGGCTCTATTACAATTATCACATTCACTTCAGGGAATGGACCATAATCATGTGCTTTACACAATCTCATGTCAAATATTACTTTCATAAAGTGAAAGATTATTTTGAGAATCTTTATTATTCTCATTATCACAATAATGACGATTATAATTTCGTCTATTGCCACGTCCACATCCATTGATACCTTTACGGTAATAATTTTGTCTTCTTTCAGACTTATCACAAACTGCTACCACATTCTCTAAAGGGAATGGAGCAAATTCAATTGGACGGAATTCTTTGCCACGTCCACATTCATTGATACCTTCATGGTAATATTTTAGTCTTCTTTCAGACTTATCATATACTGCTTCCACATTCTCTAAAGGGAATGGAGCAAATTCAATGGGACAGATTTTCAATTATTTGCCCACAATCATACACCAATAGATTTACCTACAATTACCTGATTAACGCCCTGATAGCGTAAATAATTTTACAGTGATGTTGCATAAAGCAGAAACTCATTCGCTAAATATTTTGCCACTAACACTATAGAGTACAGACATTATATCACGACCTTAACAACAAAAAATCTATAAACACTAAACCAAACAGCATAAAATTTCGGTTAGAAGATTAAAGTGGAAACCTAAGCAAACAGCAAATCAAGTACTAGGATAGCAATCCTCAATGCAAAACCTACGTGATCAGACAATTCAAAATCGAAACCCTTCCTTCTTAGAAGAATATGAACAGTGGAAGCAAATAGCCAGGATCACTTGCATGTAATATAGACAACACATAATCATAGATTTTAATCGAACATAAAATTGATACTTATCTCTTGAAGCGTAACCGCAATCGCGAAAAACCTCCAAGCAAGAAGAATCCGTTGACAATGAAACTGGAGCAGCGATGAGGACTGGTGCGACGACGGGAGAGAGGGGGGTCGTTGGCAGAAGACAACACATGGATGGTGGGTGTCTTCTTCAGCAGTGTTGCGGCTATTTGTTCCCTAGGGTTTTGTACTTGTTTCCGTAAGAGGTGACCTACTGTAGCGGCTGCTCTTCTATTTAGTTTCTAGGGTTTTTCACGGTAGAGTCTCGTGCTGATAACGTGTTATGAAATAATATAAAAGACAAGAACAATAATGCAAGAACAAGAGCAAATAGAGAGAAGAGTAGAGAGAGTTCTTCTTATTGATACTTAGAGAATGATAGGAGTGTTTTACAATGGTAGAAGACCCCTTTATTTATAGGGAGGGGGATGATTTATCTACCAAGAATAGAACTCTAGAATCTCTCTAATTATAGACATTCACCTTAAATAGGAGATTTCATAACATCAAGTATCTTGTTAGGAATATTTTTTCAAATACTTGTCACACCTCTTAAAGATAAAATTAATGACACTTACTAAAATGTGTCAGTTTATTAGGCATATGACCACTTTCTTCTTTATTATTTTTATTGTACTCCAGGTGACAGATCAATGAGCTCGTTGTTGTGTTATTCTTTTCGTAAGCCCCACTTTTCATACCAATGATTGTATTGGGAAAAAGTTGAATTTATATTGAAGGTGACATGGCATGACACATGGATTGATAAATTTGTCAAGATATAATGATTAGTTAAGAGGCACAAGTAATAACAGATGCGGGGAAAGATAGCTGAATAGGCACGAGAAACCATTCAAATTGTACAAGCTTCATACCTATTTAAAGCCAACGGCATTGAAGGCATGAATCTGATGACGAAAAAGAGTCCAAATTCAGTATTAAATACCTAACACGTAAGAGAATTGGTATTAAATAGGAATGATTGTGTAACGTCTTATTTAATGTCATTATTGCTTATAATTGTCTCATTAAAACTAAGGTATTACTCATTTACCTAGAATCAACTATAAAAGGAGAAAGTCTCATCATTTGTTTATTTGCTATTCGCAAAAAGTCTACTACATATTCTTTGTCTCCTAATTATCAGTAACCCGAATGTCTATTTATCTTAAGTTTTGACCAAAGAATCATATTTTTGGTTAAACAAATTGGTTCCGCTACCGGGAATCTGATAATCTTTTCTTTGAAGCTACATTATATTTGTCAACATGTCAAACAACAACAAAAACAACAATAACAGTGATAACGCATTGGGAAACCATGAAAATCAAATCCATCCAAATCAAGGAGACCTACCAAACATTGGCGTGGATCTCTCCCCTCAAGATTTGCCACAACAATCTCGTGAAGGCATTCCTGCTCCTGAATCTCGTGCTGATCAACAAGAACAATATGAACATTTTGAAGGAGGTGCAAATGAGGCTTTACAAAAGATAATTGATGCACAAGTCGACAAAGCTCTTCTGGCTCTAGTGAATCGATTACCAGTTGCACCACCCACACCAACCCCTAATAATAATACATTGGAGAATCCCCGTTCTGGCCTTATTAATTCTGGAAATGGAGGAACTACTAGTGAACCACAGGAAGGGAAACCAAGTAATTCAAATAATTCTTATTTACAAAATTATGTACTAACCATGGAGAAACAGATTAAGGAGCAAAATGAGCGTATTGACCAAATCTCTGGAGTTCCGCCTGTAATAAAAGGAGTAGACATGGACAAATACTCACAACAACCTTGAAAACCAAGTGTTGCTCCCCTTCCAATTCTGAAAAAGTTCAAAATGCCCGACATCCCAAAATATGATGGTACTACAGACCCACGTGGCCACGTAACTGCATTTATAACCGGCGTGAAAGGCAACGAGTTGACGAAACAAGAAATTGAATCAGTATTGGTCAAGAAGTTTGGAGAAACACTCGCCAAGAGTGCAATAACTTGGTATTCTCTTTTACCTGAAAATTCTATAAATTCTTTTGTTGAGCTTGCAGATTCTTTTATTAAAGCATATTAGGGAGAACAAAAGGTAGATAAAAGAATGGAAGATATTTTCAAAATCAAACAAGGGGATTCCAAATTGCTCAGGGACTTTGTTGATAGATTCCGACGTGTCTACTCCGTGTACCTGACAACTGGGCTGCAATAGCTTTTGCAAGTAATTTAAATGAGACAAAAGTTCTAAAACCACGAGAAGACTCAAAGAAATCCATCGAGAATTTCCTGCAACCACGTGGAATGATGTTTACAACAGGTATGTAGTACACAGCTGCGAATTGAAGAAGATATTGCACCTAAATTCCATCATGAAGAAAGGGGCAGTTCCAGAAGATCAGAAACCAAAAATAGATCAGGTAAAAATAGGTACGATCCATACATGAGACTCGCAGGAAAAGACGCACGGTCAAAACAAGATAGCCAGCAATATGATCAAAAATCGAGAAACGGGGAGTTTGGGCCTTCATCAAGATTCAGAAATGATCGTAATAGACAAGAATCACGAGATGACGACATGAGTTTAAAGGCAAGGATCGCCGGATATAACTTTAATGTCACCACCTCTTAGCTCGTGGCTGTTCTCAGAAGCATGGGAGATAAGGCACGATGGCCAAGAGAGATGCGGTCAAATCCAAATAGATACAATCCAGACCATTGGTGCAAATTCCACAATAATCACCGGCACAAAACTTCATAATATAGATTCTTGCAGAGTGAAGTGGATCATCTATAGAAGCAAGGGTACCCCACTGAGTTATTTAGTGAGAAAGGTAAACAAGCCTATATGAAAAATAGGCGAGAGCCACCAAAGCCTCCTTCACCCAAGAGAACAGTAAATGTGATAAGTGAGGGAGAAGATATTTATGGCGTAACTTACACAGCTTCCAACAAGATTTCTAAAGTAACGATTACACACGAGAAACGGATTCGACAGGTTTTAAAAAATAAAATTATTTCATTCGATAATGCAGATACTAAAGGAGTGATAACCCCACATAATGATGCATTGATAAAATCTTTACTTGTACATGATACTAACGTAAAATGAGTTTTTATTGATCCAGGGAGTTCTGTAAATATTATACTACTAAGGGTATTGCGGGAAATGCAAGGTGAAGACAAAATGATACCCAAGGTGCATACCTTGGCAGGTTTCTACAATTCGAGTGTGGTAACAAAAGGAGAGGTAATTCTAACAACTTTTGTTGCAGGTGTTGTTAAAGAAACTAAATTCCAGGTAGTTGATATGGAAATTGCCTACAATATGATCATGCGGAGACCTTGGATCCATGATATGGATGTTATTCCATCAACTTTGCATCAAGTTATTAAGTTTTCGTCACCTTGGGGAATTTTTCAAATTCGAGGGGATCAGCAAACAGACAGGAGTATCAACGCTGTAACATATACGAGCGTCATAAAATAAAGAAAAATAGCAATTACAGGAAACACTTTAAGGTATCGACAATAATACTTCAACTGAGCAAGAGAAAACATATTTAGATTCAAGGCTTGATACCATTCAAGAATCTAATGAGAATGAAAATATCAAAACAACTATCAAAGAACTTGAGGCTGTGGTATTATTCGATCAATGGCCAGAACGGAAATTTTATGTTGGGGCTAATTTAAACTCAACCATGCGAGGTATGTTAATTGAATTTCTAAAATCTAACATGGATTGTTTTGTTTGGTCCCATGCTGATATCACAGGGATACCACTGGATGTGATGACTCATAAATTAAACGAGGACCCATCCTTTACACCAATAAAGCAAAAGAAAAGAACTCAAGGAGCTTTCAAAAATCAGGTGATTTAAGATGAGGTCCAAAAGCTATTAAAAATTGTCTTAATCCGCGATGTAAAGTACCCTAATTGGTTAGCCAACACAGTTGTTGTACCTAAGAAAAATGGTAAGTGGCTAGTCTGTGTAGATTATACAGATCTTAATAAAGCTTGTCCAAAAACTCTTTTCCTTTACCACATATAGATCAATAAATTGATGCAACTGCAGGACATGAACTATTAAGTTTTTTAGATATATATTCAGGGTACAACCAAATTAAAATGGACCCTAGTGATGAAGAAAAAACTTCTTTCATCACCGATAGGGGGACTTACTGTTATAAAGTAATGCTTTTTGGTCTCAAAAATGCTGGGGCAACCTATCAAAGGTTAGTCAAAAATGTTTCAAGAACATTTAGGAAAGACAATGGAGGTATATATAGACGATATGCTCGTCAAAACCCAGCAATCTCACGATCATATTTTTCATTTATCTGTTACATTTGGAATTTTGCGAAAATTTAATATGAAACTCAACACAGAAAAATGTGCATTTGGAGTTGCATCAGGTAAGTTTTTGGGTTTCATTGTTTCTAATCGTGGTATTGAGGTAAATCCTTCTCAGATCAAAGCAATAGAAGAAATCCCTGATATCCTTACTAGTAAAAAGGAAGTTCAAAGATTAACGGGAAGAATTGCAGCTTTGGGGAGATTTATTTCCAAATCTTCAGAAAAATGTTTTAAGTTTTACTCTGCACCCAAAAAACAAGATCATTTTGAATAGAATGAAGATTGTCAACAAGCCCTTAGAAACTTGAAAGCTTATTTGTCAAAGCCAGCGTTATTGGCAAAACCAAAGGTGGGTGAAAAGCTCCTCATCTATCTGGTTGTGTCTGAAGTCGCGGTAAGTACTGTTTTAGTCCGTGCGGACCGAGGTAAACAATCTCCCATTATTATGTAAGTAAATCTTTACTAGATGCTGAAACACGATACCCATAGTTAGAAAAGTTGGCATTAGCTTTGATCATGGCATCTAGAAAACTAAGACCTTATTTTCAATGTCATCCCATTGTTGTAGTTACTGCTTTCCCACTTCGAAATATTTTGCATAAACATGAATTGTCAAGAAGATTAGCAAAATGGGGCATAGAATTAAGTGAATACGAAATCATTTATCAACTTAGGACCGCTATAAAATCCCAAGTACTAGCTGATTTCGTGGTTGATCTTAGTCAGGGGATGCATTTAGAAGCAGAAAAAGAATTACAAGCTTTTAATGGTGCAAACCCGTGGAATTGGGTTTTATTCATTGATGGGTCATCTAATGTAAAAGGAGCAGGTCTAGGTATAGTTCTCATACCATCTACGGGTGAAACTATTAGGCAAGCTATAAAATGTCATTCTATAACTAACAATGAAGCAGAGTACGAGGCTGTAATTGCAGGTTTAGAACTGGCAAGAGAACTCCAAATAACGCAAATTATAATCAAGAGTGATTCTCAACTCGTGGTTAATCAAATACTGAGGACTTATTGTCACGACCCAAACCTGGTCGTGATGGCACCCAACCCTAAAGCTAGGCAAGTTTGACCAACACTCCCTCTCAAGTTAACAATAAGTCTCAAAACTGACAATTTAAGGAGAAATGTAATAATCTTAGAATAATAATCCAATAATGTTAATAGAATAATACGGAAAGATATGAAAAACTAATAAAAACTTCCATAAGATCTGGGATTACGAGTCTAGAGCATCTAAAACAATCTGGATGATAATATCTGATAAAAATATATAAGTCTTGAAATGTATATAATACCGAAACGGAAATAGGAAGAGTAGCCAAGTCCTGCGAACATCAAGCAGCTACCTCAACAACTCAGAATAATCTCTGGAGACAATGACTGATCAGCTAAGCCTCCGGTGTACCTGAATTTGCACACAAGGTGCAGGGAGTAGGGGTGAGTTCTACCGACTCAGTGAGTAATAAGCATATAAAATGTCTGAAGATAAGAAATCCACGAAATGCCACAAAGCAAAGCTAAAACTAACAGTCTGACACCTTAACTATGAACTAACAGCAAAGTAATACCAAGTATATCAGTCAAGTGTCATGCAAAGATGCAATACAATGCACATGAACCCGCTGTGGCGTACAACCCGATCCGTTTAACATCGACGGTGCTCACTGGGGCTATGTACAGACTTCGGAGGGGCTCCTACAGCCCAAGCGCAATATCATCATATCACTGATGCGGCGTGCAACCCGACCCATACACAGTCCACAGTATGCATATGAGTCACATAATAGATTTAATTTATTTTCTAGTTTCTAATTATTAAGAAGAATATAATTTAATTATTTAATCTCAAGAAAAGTGACTTAGCATTTAATAACAGTGATTAAACACATGACTGAGATCAATGATCATGCAAATCATGCTATCACAATGATATTCATCCTAGACATATGCCACAAAAATCGGCACAAGGCCCCAAAAATGGCAATAAGCCCAGATATATTCACTACAGGGTGCGTATCAGTCGCTAATAATTATATCTAGCTCTCAGGATGGACCAAGTCACAATCCCCAATCATATATGATCTCGCACCTGCCATGGGGTGCGATTCACACCCTAACATAACGTCACGATGTGAAAAATCGGGGTTTCAAACCCTCAGGCCATCATCTATACAAACTACTCACCTCTAACCAGTCATAGACTGGTCCGCAATGCCTTTTCCCTTTGAATCTCCCTCTACGCGCGTAGCATCTAGTCAAAACCACAGCGAATATGTTATTATAGGTTAAAGAAACATAACAGAATTGAAATTACTTGAAAAATACTAAAAATCACGAAGTTGGTAAAACCCGAGCCCCGGGCCCACTTCTCAAAAAATTCCGAAAATGATATCATCGGATTTCTCGTCTCGTTACAAGTCCGTACATATAAAGTTTACAAAAAACGGAGTCCAAATGGCCCTTCAGTTTCCCAAAATTAGTTTCCAAAAACTAAGCCCTAGTTCTTCACAATTTCAACATATTTTCATGGATTTGAGGGTTGATTCTTCATAAAATGGTGTTTTTAAGTCAAGAGACTTACCTCCAATCAATACCCGTTGAAAACACGCTTCAAACCGCTCAAAAAAACTCTCGTGGTTGCTTAAAAATGGTGGAAAATAGGTTTGGTTCGCGGATGAAATGTTATTAAAAACCCTTCTCTGCCCAGCACAACCTTTCTATGTGATCGCGGCCCTGATGATGCAATCGCAGAGAACAAATTCCAAACCCCCTCAAATAACCCTATGCGATCGCAACAAGTGCTATGCGATCGCAATGGCTCACAACTCACTGCTATGCGATCGCGTCCTACACACTGCGATCGCGAAGAGCAAAACACACCGGCCCCTAGGCCTCTTATGCGAACGCGGGGAGGACCATGCGATCGCGAAGCTTGACCTATTAGTGCTATGCGATCGTCGCTCTGTTGATACGATCGCATAAGCCATTTTCTCTCTGCAACATCTACTGAAAATCTGCAACTTTTTCTAAGTATAAAACTTTCATTTAGCCATCTGAAACCACCCCGAAGCCCTCAGGACCTCAACCAAAAGCACAAATATGATCTATTACTTCGTTCAAACTTGCTCGTAAAATAAAAACACTATCTTAAACATTAAAATCATCGAATTACCACGGATTCAAGCCTAAGTTAAACTAAAACTTCTGAAACTTTCATTTAATCAAAAATCCGACCAAACGATGTCCAAATGATCTGAAAATTTGCACGCATATCCAAAATCACCTAACGGAGCTACTGTAACTGTCGGAATTCAATTTCGACCCCTGGATCAAAATCTCACCTAACAATCGGAATTCGCCAAAATTAAAACTTAGCCAATTCAAGCCTAATTCTACACCGGACCTCCAAATTCAGTTCCAATTATGCTCCTAAGTCATAAATCACCACCCAAAACTAGTCCAATCGTCGAAATCCATTCTGAGCCCTCTGAATCATAAGTCAACATTCAGCTGACTTTTCCAAACTAACCTTCTCATAAAGAGACTAATTGTCTCATTTCTAACAAAACTCCATCCGAACTACTACAAATTCTCCAAACACGTATAATAAAACATATAGAAGAATAAAAGGGGAAAAATGAGGCGGTAACTCACGTGACGACGGTTCGGGTCGTTACACTTATATAGCCAGGGAAACTCGAACGCAAGAATACCTCAAAAAGGTATGGGAACTAATAAAGCAATTTCAAACTTGGAAGGTAATTCATATCCCAAGAGATGAGAATGTGGAGGCGGACGCTTTAGCTAATCTCGCATCCGCAGCTGGCGTAGCAAATGACGCAAATGCTTCAGTCATACATTTATTTCATTTTGTTCTCGAAACTGACAAGAATGAGGTAAATTTTAATCATTTAACATGGGATTGGATAAACGAAATTATTGCTTTTTTACAGCACGGAACCGTGCCTAATGATAAATGAAAGGCTAACACGCTTCGTAATAAAGCTGCTCGATATTGTCTATATCAAGGAAATCTTAAGACGTTTGGTGGACCGCTAGCAAGGTGTCTCGGACATTCTCAAACGGAATATGTGATGAAGGAAGTGCATGAAGTACATTGTGGAAATCACACAAGGGGAAGGTCACTGGTAAGAACGTTGATTCGAGCAGGATATTATTGGCCTAAGATGGAAGAAGAGGAAAACAGTTTCGTGTCCAAATGTGATAAATGTCAAGGATACGATAATAATACGCACAGACCAGCTGAGTTATTACATCCTGTTATAGCCCCGCGACCCTTTATGAAATGGGGAATGGATATCGTAGGTCCACTACCACAAGCAAAAGGCCAGGTAAAGTTCCTACTTGTACTCACAGATTATTTCACTAAGTGGGTAGAAGCATGAGCATTTAAACAGGTACGAGAGAAGGAAGTTAAATACTTATATGGAGAAATATAATATGCCGCTTTGGAGCACCAAAGGAGATCGTGTGTGACAACGGATTGCAATTCATAGGAGCTCAAATCACAGAATTTCTTCAAATTTGGCAAATTAAAAGGATAACATCTACGCCATACCATCCCGTGGGTAATGGACAAGCGGAATCCACAAATAAAGTCATCATCAATAACTTGAAGAAAAGGTTACAAGATTCAAAAGGTAATTGGCCTGAGATATTATTTAGAGTATTATGGTCTTATCGTACAATGACAAAAACAAGCATTGGAGAAACACCATTTTCAATGGTTTATGGTGCGGAAGCCTTAATTCTAGTTGAAATAGGAGAACCGAGCACACAGTATGTTCAGGCAACGGAGGAATCTAATGATGAAGAGATGCGGGTCAACCTTGATATGCTTGAAGGAAGAAGAGAAGCTACATTAATAAGAATGGCAGTATAAAAGCAAGTGATTGAACGATATTACAATAGGAAAGCACGCCTCAGATTTTTCAAAATTGGGGACTTCGTGCCTAAAAAGGTTTTCCAATCTGCAAAGGCTGCTAATTCAGGAAAGCTAAGTCCAACGTGGGAAGGACCATATAGAGTTCGTGACATTGCGGGAAAACGAGCCTACGAGTTGGAGACAATAGATGGCAAAGTTTTACCCTCACATTGAAATGCCGTCCATTTAAAGAGATACTACTTTTGAAAAAGTACTCACGTTCAGGTATCAACATATTAGAATCTTTCTATTGGATTGTTAAAATTTTACTAATGATTTTAGATGCTAGGCAAAAACCCTAACTCGTGCCAAATGGTGAGTCACGACCTGCACAGCAAAATGGAATATTCCAAAATTCCGAGCCCAGGGTTACAGCTAATCAGATGGAAATACACACGAGTTGGCAGTCTTCATCTATAATCGCACCTCCTAGTCCCATATATTTTTGTTTCAAGAAAAGGACCAATTTGAAACAAACAAACAAGTGCTCGAGGCTTCATACTTCACTGCTCAAACACTTGGGGGACTACATATTATATACAGATACGCGCAGAAAAATATATTCGAATATCGAACAAAAGTCAGTCGAGTTTAAGCAAGATTTATAAGAAAATCCAACTACACAAAGACAAGTGTTGAGAAAAAGTTACGAAGTCTTCAGCATTCATCATATTCAACAAGAACATAAAATTCATCACAATGTTTTTCTCATGAGAACAATAGAGTCATCTCTCGAACTCATAAACGAAGTCACCTCTCAAACCCTTCCTAAGTATATAAAGATATGGTCATGACTATGTACTGAAACAGGTTATGAAGAAAACCCTTGTTCATTTTATATTATGTAAAAATCTGTTACAAGAAAAACAGTTACGAGAAAGTCATAGATGTATTTTAATACATGTAATAGTCAAAAAACTTGTTGAAGTTCATGAATAAAAACTTCTTAAAGTTGTTTCATACAAAACATGTGTATTCCTATTTCTTTCATCGTATTATAACACCATTATGAAGTTGAGACGTCTTCTTCATTAAGTGTCGATAAAATAAAAGGGCCTTTTTTATAACCCTCATGTTGATGATCCATGAGAAAAATCATAAATCATATTCAAAGGATAAAAATGCTAAGCTATTCTATAAGTCCTAAATAAGTAAATAGGCATGAATAGAATATATAGAGAAACCCATAAAACTTCTTAATATAAAAGACTAAGGAAGAACTTAGTCATAAAAATATTTGTTTTTACTAGTGACCCATTATGGTAACTTGAGACTTCACCAAAATATCCCTTAAAATTGCCAAGGGATGATATCACCAATCAACTAAAAACAATAAAAAACTTAATCGAAACACATTCAACTAGTCACTGAAGGGGTTGGAACATCAGAAGTTGTAATCTCACTTTTAGAGGCAACAATAGGCACGGTAACAACTTCTGAGGGAGCAGCAATATGATCAGTTTCAACTGGGCCTGAAGTGTTAACATCATCGAGGGAAGCAAGAGTCACGGGAACCTCAATTCCCATAGACGGTGTCACCGAATTTTTGTCCTCGGAAGCTGGAATGGCAACTTCAACTGCCCTAGTAGCTGCTTTGGAATTCAAAAACTCTTCTGTTCCAGGAGTTCCAAGTACTAGAGAAGGAGTATCAACAGTTCCAAGTGCTGAAGAAGGAGTAACAATAGATTGTTGGCTTTTTCGATAGTGTCTAAGACTTTGGCTAATTCAGACTACAAATCAAAATTTTCTTGAGTAACCTCCATCAAAGCATCACAATGAGAATTTAGAAAAACCCAACTTACCTATATGTTGAAATTCTCCTCAAGAACACTATATTCCTTTTCAAGAGCTTTATATTCCCTTTCCCACAGAGCAAGATCATTTTTTGTTACCGGATGTTCAGCTAAGTTAGAATCCAGGGAAGCTTCAAGGGAGGCATGAGAACTTTCCAAGGCACGAATTTTGTCAGAGGAGATCCTTAAGTCATTTTGAGATTGAGTCAAGCTTTGGACTAACTCCCCTGGTTATTCTTCTTTCTTCTCCACAAGTGCCTTAAGCTCTCTGATTTCTTCATTGGCCTTTGATAGTGAGCACTCCAAAAGGTCCTTATCCTTTTTAAGTTGGCCTGAGGAAGCCTTGGCAAAATTGCTAGCTCAGAAGTTAGGCCACGCTTTTGTTGCTCCAAGTGAGCCCTACTTTCTTGCAACTCCTCTACAGTCCCCTGCATATTCTCAAACTGCTCCTTCCAATTTTCTGCCTCAAGCAGGGCATCCTCGGCTATTCTCCTAGCCTTAGAGATAGCCTTTGTGGACTCTCGCTCCTTCTTCTATAAAGTAGAGACTCTCCCAATCAACTCAGTTCCAATAAGATTAGCCTACGATTATAAGGCATATAAATAAGGACTTAAAAGGAAAAATAGGGAAAGCATTCAAGTTAAAGAAAACTACCTTCAAAGTTGAATGAACTATGTCGTTCATCAGAGTATAGCAGTTGTGGCTATTCAACTTATTCCTCTCAATATCTCCAATAAGAGGTTCAAGCCAAACATCAGCTCCACCAGTCTTTCTCAAAAGGCTATGATTGGCAGGAACTTCAAGTGTTACACTTCTCATAGAGATGCCTCTAGTGTTAGAACCTGCCTCTGTAGTCTGAACAGAGGAAGATGGAGCAATAGAAGGAGGAGTAGTAGAAAAGGTAAAAACAACGGGAGCCGTAGGAGTCGAAGCAGGAATGGTAGGAACCAACACAGGTACGGAAGTAGGAGAAGTTAAAATTTGCAAGGAAACGGAAGTAGTCAACGCAGGCAAAGAAACACTCACGGTTGGCAAAGGAACAGAGGAAATAGGAAGGAATGAGGAGAGAGGGGTTTCATCCAGAACAGGGCCGAGTTCGCCACTCTCAAAACCACCAACAAAGAGATGTTGAATTGATTCATTGGTGTCTCTTGGTACGGTGTCCTCATCAGAAGGGATCAAAACAGGCTCGGAGGTAGAGGTTCGAGCAGGAGAATCTTCAACTTCATCTTCAATAATGACTGTCTCCTGCCTCTTGTCCTAGTTGTCAAATAGGTATCTCCTTCTTCCTCATTCTCAGAACCTTCTCCTACATATTTTCTTTTTGGTATCAAGGCTCGAGCCTTATCCAAATCGAGTGAAGTGTTAGCAGACATGCGAAGATTCATAGCTACCTCAGCTGTCATTCCTCTAACACCAAATCCTGATAAAAAGAAGGATACACAATCAATATTAAGAAAAAGGGGCTTAACATGTGAAAAAAATATGTAAAAAAGTGTATACCGTGGGTTTTCTCTTTCCAGGCATGTAAAGGGAAATTGGTTTCCAAGTCCTATCCTCCTTAGAAGCAATCTTTAAAATTGAATCTACCAAACCGCGAAAGTTGGGAATAGGTTCCACATCTCCCATGGTTGCTATGAAAAACCAAAAAGAGACGAAGTTAGAAAGGAAACCGAAATTTTCAAAAATAGGTACGATAAGTAAAAGAAAACTTACGTACAAAGTTCCACTTCTTAGGGAAGGGAATATTTGTTTCACTCAGAAAATCCACCGTACGTACAACAACGTAACGAGTATACTACCCACGATCCTTATCATCTTCAGGGCTTACCAAAACCTTCTTACTTCTTACAGTTAAGGTAAAAACCCCATGACACATCAAATTTGGATGGTATAAATGAATAAGGTTGGAAAAAGTAAAATTGACATTGGCTTTGGTAGATAAGTATCTCAAACAAGACACAACTCTCCACACTAGGGGGCCAACTTGAGCTAAACAGATTTTGAAGAAACGACAAAAGTCAGTAGTGATTGGGTCAATGGCAAGACTAAATCCCAGAGTAAAGGGATAAGTATAAACAAAGGAATACTCACTTCTAAAAGAATAAATTCTTTGATTTGGAGTAGGAATCGACATACGGAGACTATTTTTCCAGTTACAATCTCTTTTAATAGCAGGGATCGAAAGCTCGGTTACTAAAGAAGGATAGGTGTCAGTCTTTTCTAAATTCATAACCTACTTTTGAAGAGATCTTCTATCACTCCCAAAAGACAAATCATTGGGTACAATTTCATCGACTAAAGGTTCTTGGGAAGGATCAGAAATATGTTTACCTTTAGAAGAAGGAGTTTTTGGGATAGAACTTTTAATGCCAGAACTGGAAGAAGGAGAAGTAGAACCAGAAGAGCTACCACGAGTAGATCCTAGCCCCATCCAAAGCGTACCTCCTCTACCTCTCCTATGTCTTACGAGGCATTGGCGAACTGATTTAGAACTGGAACTTTTCAAAGGTTAGGGTTTGGAGACGACATTGTTGAGCAAGGATGAACTAAAAGAGGGAAAAAGTAATGAATAAAATGTTTGTTAAGGATTTGTGAAGAAGAAGACAAAGGAAGAAAGATTAAGTATGTATATAATGGCAACCGTCAAACTTAAAAGTGCAATGATGGAAAGTTTATAATAAAGGCAATTATCACTTCGTGAATAGTGGGAATGAAGAAGCCTTGAAAAGGGTGCAAAATGGCAGAACCAATAAGAAGGTGACACATGGACAAAACATTAAATGGAAAAGACAACTGAGACGTCAATATCGTCATAAGCATTGATTATGGCAAAAATTCCCTTTTTATGAAGATTCACTTTCCAATTATTTAATTAATAAATAAATAGAAAATGGGGGGGGGGGGGGGGGAGACTATCTGTATTGGGAAAAAACTGAGTTTACATTGCAGATGATGTGGCATGACACCTGGACTGGTCAATTGGTCAAGACATGATGATTAGTTAAGAGGCACGAGTGACAACAGATACGGAGAAAGATAGCTAAATAGGCACGAGAAGCCGTTCAAATAGTACAAGCTTCGTACCTATTTAAAGCCAACGGATCAGAACGCATTGAAGACATGAATCTGATGACGAAACAGAGTCCAAATTCAGTATTAGATACCCAATACGTTAGAGAATTGGTATTAATTGTCTCAATACCAGAAGGCATTGCTCATAATGGTTTCATTAAGACTAAGGTGTTACTCCTTTACCTAGAATCAACAATTAAAGGAGGATGTCTCATCATTTGTAGGACACACATTATCATCGATATTACACTGGAATATAAACTCTTTTAGTGTTTATTTGCTATTCGCAAAAAGTTTATTACATATTCTTTGTCTCCTGATTAGCAGTAATCCAAATTTTTATTTATCTTAAACTTTGACCAAAGAATCATATTTTTGGTTAAACAATGATGATATAGGCATTTCTTACAAGAAAAAGTGGTCAAATTTGCTATTGAATAATACAAGATTATCCATATTTTTTCCTAAACTTTGAAGAACATGGACGTTGTTCTGACGGTGAATCATCATTTTTTTTACACTCAAACCTCCTACAGCTAGGTCTATATCTCCGAAGCTCAAATTTATCATCTCAAGGCTAAAAATTATCCTAAATAATTAATTGTACTATCAAATTGAATTTCCACCTTTGTCGAACTCCATTGACACAGCTCATCAATAATCATTCTTAAATCATCAATAACAATATATACCAAAGCTCCACACCAACCTCTTGATGTTTAAACAAACCTAGGTATAGTGAATTCAACTATATAAAGCACTTGCAACAGTATTGTGGTGATCAAGGTAGGATTATAATGGTTGAGGGAGTGGTCCTCTAGAAAAAGGTAAAATGGAGACTTGAAAAAAGAAATACAAATATGAAGATATGAGAGAATTCATTGTATAAGGTGATTTTTGTGTGTTCTTTTTAGAGTGTTATAAGAGTGAGAATATATGAGACGACAGAAAAATAATGAATTCTAAACTATTTCACAAAGTTTAGACATAAATTTGGATCATTTGACATAATTGTAACCCCAACTGTTGGAGCAAAGTTGAATCCTATCGCAATTGTTGGATAAATTTAGACCCTTTTTTTAGACTTAATAATTCTCATTCTTTTTGCTAGAAAATCACGAAAGAAAGAACACGGAGAGTGAGAAAAAATTGCCTAAAAAGTTGGTAGTTTGTTGCTGGTCAAAGTCCGAACCACCCCCATGCCGAGAAAAGAATCTTGAAAAAGAAAAGCTGAAAAGGAAACAATTTCTTCAAGCCCGTTTGGATAGAAGAAATTATTAATTTTTTTCGATATATTTTTGTTTTTTTTCAAAATCAGCGTTTAGTCGTAAAATTGAAAATTTTAAAAATTTCAAAAGAATATTTTTCAAAATTTTCACTCAGATCCCTAATAAAACTTAAAAAAATAACTCAAAATTATATTCACGACCAAACAGAATTCTAATTTTTAATTAAAAATTATTTTCACTTTTTTATGAAATTTTATAATTCTTATGTGGAAACGCCGACTTAGAAAGAAAGAAAAGTGAACAAATCAGAATTTCTTAAGGGCCCATTCAAAGTTCCAATAATTATTTGTACGTGTCTATTCTCTTTCTCAACTACAATTACAAGAAAGAAAAAGAAAAAGAAAAAGAAAAAAGAAAACATTTACCACCACAGTGGCTCTCTCCCTCTCCCTCGCACGCACTCTCTGATCTACCCCTTTCCCCAAATTACATAGAGAATTTTTCTCTTTCCTCGTGAGTAAAAGTTCCAATATTTATTTAATAAAAAAGAAAATAATCTGATAATGGGTGTCTTCCATTGCCACCACTGTTGAAAATCTTTGATTCAAGGTATTTAATTTGATCCCCTATTCTTCTTATTTGGAGTTCTTTGACTTTTGCATATTTGTGTATTTTCTTGAAAACCCATTATTCTTTTTAGTATAGATTGGTAATCTAATGTGTTTACGATGCAAATTGAGTTTTGGCTATTGTTATTGTGGTTATGCAGATTAATGGTGTCTGCATTGATTGATATTTGCACAAAGTCTGGAACTTGTGGTAATCCTAATAATAGAATAGGTCTGAAACTGGGGTTTGGATTCTGGAATAGTAGTAATTTGATTAATATTTTGAGTGATAGTTCTTTTGGGTGAGTTATAATTATTATAGCAATAATATGTAAAGTGATGGTGACAACTACATTGAGAAAGTTTGTATACCCTTGTTGGAAGCCTTCGATAGAGAATGAAGGTGAGAATAGCAGCACTAGAGGTGGAGATCCAGGTGGCCGTGTCGATGGATTGTGGTGGTACAAAGATTCAGGACATCATGTAAATGGAGAATTTTCAATGGCTGTAATTCAAGCAAATAATGTATTGGAGGATCAGTGCCAGCTTGAATCTGGGCCGCTGAGTTTGGTGGATACAGGTCCTCAAGGGACCTTTGTCGGAATTTATGATGGCCATGCTGGTCCAGAAGCTGCCCGCTTCATAAATGACCGCCTTTTCGAGAACCTCAAGAGTATGGTTTTCTTCTTTCTTTTTTCAACGCTTTGCTTCAATCATAACTTATAACTATTCCGTTTCTTATGTTGACCTACATGTATGTGTTCCAGAAGCAACTTCTTTTTGTTTCTTGCAGTAACTCTTGTAATCCCGTTTGTGTATATATACGGACCTATATATGCCATGAATAGGCTGATTTTGATATATATATATATATATATTTCCGAATGATTTTATTGAATTTTAAGGTTTGTTACATACTTTTGAGTTTCTTTTACACAAATTTTGAATGAAATTCAGGTTAACACCTTTGCATGGTTTCCATATAACGTCCTTACTGAAAGGAAATTTTTTAGCAGCTGGAACCTTTTTATTCTAATTCCTATTGAAGAAACTAGGACAACTTTAGACTGCTTTTAGCTATTTCTGGCATATTCAAGACCATGATTGAGTTTAGGACATTTGGGACTTTTTTTGGGTTAGGAATAACATCCTTATAGAATAATGTCCTTTGCAAGTTCTGACAGTGAACTAATATGGGCCTCGCGTATCCTAGCTGTATAGGGGAGAACTTAGGAGAAAAACGCTCTTCTTGTTCAATTACCTTGAAGAATAGACAAAAGAAAAACAATTATAGTTGTTTGACGGTCTATTATGCATGCGGAGAGTATCTTTCAAAAGAATTCAGTCTCAATATCACTATGTATAAGGCCCTCAGGATTTTAAGGCTGTTGTATAATTATTGGGTCAAAGACCGTCAAAAGATTCTTCTTCTATAAACCTTTTTAAAAAAAATATACTTATTGTATATAAAGTTACTATTATTTATGATTTAGCAGTGGAATCTGGACATTTTTACCCAAATTGCCAACATTTTCATTGTTAAAAGTCTTGGAGAGTTAGATATTTTTTAAGAATAACCTCCTTTATGAATGATAATAGAGGTAACTTGTGAAGAAATAATAGCTGTCTGTATGTATGCATTAGTACTTAGTAGAAGGAATGTTCTGTTGGTTTGACTCATGTTTTGGGAAATCAAAAGAGAACAGATAACATATATGGTTGCAAGAGAAGAAGCTTGTGTTCTTAGGATCAATAATGTAGAATATTCTGGTTCCTTGTCCATGAATTATCTGATTAAATTTGAAGCATAGTGGAAAGTTCTGTTTGGTATTTGGAGATTATAACTGAACATGATTAGTCCCTTGTGTTTAAAAACTTCCAATTTATTTGCTAACGGGATACCTGTAAGTGCGAAGATACAAATACCAAATTTTGGTTGTGGTAATGGAGACCATCCTCTGGTAACTGATCTTTCTTTGGCATATCACGGTAGAGAGAAGTGGATAGAAGACTTGAGGTGTACCCCAGGTCTTGCTCTAATTCCCCATGAAAGGAGCTGATCGAAAAAAACCATGTGACTGTTTATTTCCTCTCTTTGACGAGGGCGTGAATGCATTACTTTTTTTGTGTGTATGATTTTTGAAGATTACTGATGCATTTGTTACTCAGTTAACAGCTATTTGTATTGCAGAATTCACCTCAGAGGATCAAGGAATGTCAGCTGATGTCATAAGCAAGGCATATTTGGCTACAGAAGAGGAGTTTCTTTCTCTAGTGAGAAAGCAATGGCTAATTAAACCCCACATTGCTTCAGTGGGATCATGTTGTTTAGTGGGTATAATATGCAATGGGATGTTATTCATTGCAAATGCTGGAGACTCTCGTGCGGTATTAGGAAGAGAAGAGGGGGATCTGAAAGAGGTCAAAGCTATTCAATTGTCTTCTGAACACAATGCGAATTTGGAATCTGTCCGGGAGGAACTACGCTCTCTTCATCCTGATGATCCACAAGTAGTAGTATTAAAGCACAAAGTTTGGCGTGTTAAGGGTATTATACAGGTAATTTTCTTGAACTGCTGTAAAATTTTATCTTATCATACTTCTAATTGTGTAGATATTAATTAAATGAAATTTTGTCTTAGTTATAAGGTATGATGCACTGATCGCTGTTATACCTCTGGACTTAGGACCACAAAATGGTTCGTTCACTCTCTGTAGCATAAATTTAGGAATGGCATCTTGAATATGTGGGTCGATTTTATTATTTTGGGACTTCCAAATCTGGACCTCTTACAGCTCCAAATATAAAAAAATTTTTGGAAAAAAGAATGTCATTAACCAAAGTGAATATGTACAGCTCAAGGGAAAAGAAAATAAACACAAACTAGGCTAAATCTGGACAAACAGTCCCAGACTTGAGCTAACTAGCACCTGAGAAACAATATCTACCCGTCCTACTCCTGTTGGACTCCAATATCTAGTTAACAGATAAACACGGTGATGAACACGATGGATAAAAATTCAACTGGATTAGTTGCCTTTTAATAGCATCACTGCTCCTTTGTATATGCTGAAAGCATATGTGATTTCTTTCCTCCCATATATGTTATGTGCACCCTGCGAGGCCATTCTATATACCTATATACTTAATTTGTAGCAGATCTTTCTCATGCATTTGCTACAAGAGGGGCTTGCTCTGATGGTAAGCAACCCCCACTTCCAAACGAGAGGTTGTGAGTTCGAGTCTTCCCAAGAGCAAAGGTGGGTAGTTCTTGGAGGGAAGGATGCCGGGGGTCTATTTGGAAACAGCCTCTCTACCCCAGGGTAGGGGTAAGGTTTGCGTACATAATACCCTCCCCAGACCCCACTAAGTGGGATTATACTGGGTTGTACTTTTTTTTAGTTGCCTTTTAATAGCATCACGGCTCCTTTGTATATGCTGAAAGCATATGTGATTTCTTTCCTCCCATATATGTTATGTGCACCCTGCGAGGCCATTCTATATACCTATATACTTAATTTGTAGCAGATCTTTCTCATGCATTTGCTACACGCAGCTAATTTCATCCTGCCAATGGCCTTGCCAATCTCTGGACTCCTTGCCATTCTAGTATCCTATTCCAAATGTTTGCACAGAAAGAACACTCAAAAAATAAACGGGAGATACATTCCTCTTCTATGTTGCACAAAAGGCATATTTTATCTGTGACTACTCCCCATTTTGCTAGCATGTCTTTGGTAGATAACCTGCCATGCAATGCTAGAGTGAAAATAAAGGTCTATTTAGGTATCCGTTGGTTGGTGCATACTAGTCTTCTCCAGTCCACCTTGTGAAAGAACCCCCCCATAAAATTATACATTTTACTTGTTGAGAAGTTGTCAATCTGTTTGAGGTATGGTAAAAGTATATCCAGCAGCTTCCATATTGGCCTTTGCTTTCATGATCTTCTGAATTACTCAATTACCCATGATGCTTGCTTAGCCTGAACTTCCTCACTTGGCTTTTCCTTTATGTAGTTCATATGAACCCATGTAACCCACAATATGTCTTTCTTTTTGCAAAGATTCCACAATGACTTACAAATGGCAGTTTTGTTCCAGAGTGTTATATTTATCCCTCCAGTAGCCTTGGTCTTACATAAAGTATCCCATGCTAGTAGTGCTTTCCTGGAAATACCAACTTCCCCAGTCCACAAGAATTTCCTGCATATAGTCTCAATGCGTTTGAGGATTTTCTATGGCAAGATAAAGATTTGTGCCCAAAATGTTTGAATTAAAAAAGACACTCTTTATCGATTGAATTCTGCCTGCATAAGATAAGAACCTTGCTGTCCAACTAGTTACTCTTCCAATCATTTTCTCAAGTAGTGGCTGGCACTGAGCTACTGATAACCTCTTGCTGTCCAACTAGTTGCATGTTGGCACATCTTTGGTGGTATCTGAATTCAGGTGTTGCTTTCAGTGTCTTCAGCAATCGAGTAAAGTACTCCATGGCTAGTACAAAGAGAAAAGGAGACATAGGGTCTCCTTGTCTTCGGCCACTCTTAGCTTCAAAAGGTATTGAGGGCTTCCCATTAATTTCTACTGAATAAGCGACAGTTCTTAGGTATACCATGATCCATCTCACAAACTTCTCAGGGAAATAATATTAATTTCTCCTAAAAGATGCAAAAAGGGAATGCTCTTATGCTAAGTTTCTAGAGGGAAAGCTGAAATCTATTTGCTCTTATGCTAGGCAAACAGATTTGCACGATGTGGAAAGTATGGAGGAGATATAATATCAGTTCTTCTGTATATGATGGTTATTATCTAATGCACTTTTACAGGTTTCAAGATCAATTGGTGATGCATATTTGAAGAGAGCAGAGTTTAATAGAGAGCCTTTGCTTCCTAAGTTCAGAACTCCCGGAACATTCGAGAAGCCAATCCTTCTTGCGGAGCCATCAGTACTTGCGCACAGACTCCTTCCTTCTGATCAGTTTATCATATTTGCGTCAGATGGCTTATGGGAGCATCTCAGCAATCAAGAGGCCGTTGACATTGTGAACAGCTGTCCACGTCATGTAAGATCTTACTGATATGTTGTCAAATTTATACTCTCTGTTTCGTGTTCTCTTTCTTCTCAATGGTTAAACTGTCTTGCTATTTTGGCTCAATGGGATGAGATTCTTACTTGTGTTGCCATCTTAAATAAAGGTTTCGGAGAAAAAAAAAACAAATACAATTAAAAGGTTAGTCAATGATTTAACAAGCCACTTTCAAGAAAAGGGTAAGAAAGAAAGGACAGTATACCAAGGGAATTTGTGGAGGAAAATAACAGTTAGGGCAATCAATTTATCATTTTTGGTTTCAGCAAAAGAGAAGAAGTAATCGGCAGAGGTTGTCTGCCATGGTTTCCAGTTTCTAGACATAATGTCCATGCTTATATTTTTAGTGGATGAAAATAATTTGCAACAGAATCCATTATGGCTTTAAATGCGATTTGAGTATGTTTCTTTTGTTTTCTTGAAACCTGTCTTCAAGGAAAAGCAATTGCCTTCTTATGGTTTATTCTGTGTACAAGTTAGTTATTTACTCCAGGTAGACTCTTTTTTTTTTTGGGGAATACCTGTCTTCTTCACAGAAAAGCAATTGGCCGACTATTTAAACTTGTATAGTGTTATTCTGTCCAAAAGTTGGTTATTTACTTTGAGTGGACTAATGTTTTTCAAAATTGTGCAGGGTATTGCTAGAAAACTTGTAAAAGCTGTCCTTCAGGAGGCAGCAAAGAAAAGGGAAATGAGATACTCGGACTTGAAAAAGATAGATCGGGGAGTAAGACGGCACTTTCACGATGATATTACGGTCATAGTTTTGTTTCTAGATTCCCATTTGATAAGTCGAAGCTCCTTCCACGGGCCAGTGATCTCAATTAAAGGAGGTGGACATCCTGGATATTCCATTACCTAGAATAAGTTACCTACCTTTTAATCCACTTGGGCTGATATATCTTGAAACATTTCTCTTAAAACAGAAAGAGAAAAGAGGGAAAAAAGGACAATAGAAGTAGTATGTGAAGCTTTTGCTTCTTGGAATCTCACCATAAATGGTAAGTTGATGATTATGCCTGGAAAAAGATTCAGTCAAAACTTTCTGCTGGTTGGCATATGAAAATGGACAAAACTGGTGAGGTACAAAACAGAAAATGACAAGTTCAGTTTTTGAAGAGATGTTCAAAACTCAAAAATTCTAATGTTTGAATTTCATTTCCTGAATTAAATCAGTATTTTGTCAAAAAAATCTTTTGCAAATCAAATTTTTGCGCTCTCTATATATATAAATACTCACAGTTATTTGACTTGGAATTTCTTCGTTATCTCTGTATATGCATAGGTCTTATTCCAACATCTTGGAAACTAAGAAGGTGAGCTACTTATCATTTCTGTTGATAGTACTTTATTCTTTTATGCATAATGGTGTAATAGGTACTACTTCCACACTGAAATAGTATGGTATTTGGATTTGTTCTATGGGGCAGTTCTTGGTTACAAATATACTTTTGGGCCAGTCAGCTAAAGACCTATTTCCTTAAATGTTCTTTTTTCATAAAGAATTTATCTATGTAGAGATAGTCACACAATCTAAAATTGCAGCAAATTTTTTAGCTATATTGCCTAATTTTCCAGTCCCAGTTATTATGAGTTGCTACATGTAATGACAGACATTTAGATAACCCGATAGTATAAAAATTTAATGTAAATTGTTAGTGTATATAATTGAAACTCCTGTAAAATGGATTTTTCCCCTACTTGGTGAAATTTAAGGATACTTGGTTTTTTGTCCAATTTTTTTGAGTGTAAATATGTAACAGCCCAAAGATTGGTACATTCAGAAGTATATCTGGCTTGTACTGTTCTGTGCTTTCAAACATTGTGTAGGCATTATTACAAGGGATTTTTACCTATACATTCAATATAGCAAACTTTATTACCATTATTGTGCCTTGTTTGGTTATTACCCTCATATCCCATGTTTTTGTTACATAATATACCAAACGGAATATTTGCTGATTTTCCATCCTAAATTAACGCTAGATAATTAAGGCTAAAAACGATTCTTAATGAAGTGTAGCCTAAAATAACGCCTATCTTTATGGCTTCTAATTAATCTTTGATTTTCTACCAAATAAATGCTAAATCAGTTAAGGTAACATATTAAATGCTCCTAATCTCGCCTCTAAACTGAATCGATTCTCTCCTCTAAACTGAACCGAAATTGATTACTCTCATTCCTCCATTGAAAATCAGATTTTCTTGTTATTCAGTGATAGCCAGTTTCGTAGTTCTTCCGTGATCGTACTCCAATTCATCCAGATTCTCTCTGATTTTCTCATATTTTATAGTTCTTCCGTGATTGCCAGTAAGGAGATTCTACAATGTCAAAAATTCCGATAATGCTTAAATGTAATGGTTATTGGGATAACTATGGCAGTTTCAGAGATTTTGAAGTTGGCGCCATTTTGGTTGATGAGACTGCAAGCTACGGAATTCTCCAATCTACAATTGCAGAACAATTATCGATTGATACATCTGATAAAATTGTAGAAATAAAATACATTGTGAATGATAATTGTCCTCCGTTGCAGATTAGAAACGATATGGGCGTTCGTGTATATATGGAAACGAAAAAAGAGAATAAAAACTTAGGTTCGTATCCGTTATGTATTAGCATAAGGGATTTCAATATGGAATTGGCAATCACCAATGAATGCCCCATCAGTATAGGTAAGTTTGCGTCGAAACCGAATTCTGAGATTTTTGTGTTCTCTAATCAACTACAATTTGACGCCAATTATCTATAATGAATATACAAATGTCAATGTATTGTCTGCAGGTTCTTCAGGATCATTAAGGTTAATAGAAATTCCATCTTCACCAGCTATTGAGGAATATCAAAGTGAAATAATAATTGAATGTTCTCAAACATGTATTGAAGAAGGTCAAGTGTACCAGGACAAGAAGACGATTGTTGCTGCAATGAAGAATTATGCAGTTATGCAGAAGTTCCAGTTCAGAGTTAAAAGATCAAGTTGTAGAAGGTTTGTAGTTAGTTATTTATTTTCAAAATTACAGTATTATTTTTATTTAGGCTGTTGTAGTTAATTGTAGTTAAATATAGTCAATTGTAGTTAATTGTAGTTAGTTGTAGTTAAATGTAGTCAATTGTAGTTCATTGTAGTCAATTGTAGTTGTTTGTAGTCAAATGTAGTTACGGAAAACCAGTTTGTCGGTCTTTGTAGTTAGTTGTAGTTAAATGTAGTCAATTGTAGTTCATTGGAAACACATTGTACTTAATTGTAGTATTTAATAAATATGTCTGAAAATTGGATTTTTTTGTAGCTACTGGCTTGTATGTGTTGCGGAGAACTGCAAATTGCACTTCAAGGCAACATCTATTCATGATTCATCATTGTTCAAGATAAGAAGTTTTAGCCGACAACACACATGTTGCCGAATGGACGAAACATTCATAAAGCGCAAGTGTACTGCAACAGTAGTTGGTAGCATTGTCGTTCCAAAGTTTTGTGATCCTAAGACTGTTTACACGCCAAAGGACATACAAACTGACATGTTATCCGAACATGGAGTCAACCTAAGCTACATGCAAGCATGAAGAGCAAAGGAAAAAGCATTACGGTTTCTGCGAGGGAATCCGTGTGACTCGTACAACAGATTACCAAAATATTTTTATATTCTTGAGAAGAATTATCCCGGTTCTGTTGTTAAATTGAAGAAGGCAGCAGATGATTGCTTCTTGTATGCATTTGTTGCTCTTTGTACATCAATAAATGGTTGGCAACATTGTAGGCCGGTAGTAGTGGTTGATGGGACATCCTTAAAATCAGCATATAGGGGTATTATGCGGACAGCAAGCACCATAGATGCAGCAGGTAACAGATGTAATAATATTGTAGTTACAATGTAGTTACTTTGTATTTATATAAATCAATGTATTTTAAATTGCCTAAATTATCCATATATATTTGTATTTAATAGTTAGTCTCAAGTTATGTCTACAAATTGTAGGTTCTATTTTGCCCTTGGCATATGCTGTTGTTGATTCTGAAAACGACACGTCTTGGAGGTGGTTCTTTGAACAATTCAAGGAGGCATATGGTGGAAGACCTTCTATGTGTGTTGTCTCAGATAGGCATGAGAGTATATCGAAGGCAACATCAGTTGTCTATCCTGGAATGGCACACTATTTTTTCATGTGGCATATATGGACAAATATAAGGTCAAAATTCAAGAAGGCACATCTACAATTACATGAATTGTACTTTGCTACAGCACGGTCATATACTCTGGATGATTTCAATGAAAGAATGATGAAGATTCAGGAGGTAGACCCACGTGTTTCGTCTTACCTATATGATATTGGCTATCATAGATGGTCAAGAGTACATGCAACGGCAAATAGAACTTTTACTATGACATCAAACATTGCAGAGTCCTTGAACCCTGTTACAAAAGAGGCAAGAGAGCTGCCAATATTTGATCTATTGGAGTATATAAGGACTATTATAGAACGTTGGACAAAAGATAAGTTATTGAAGGCAAAGGTTACTTTCACATTACTTGGGCACAAATTCAATAAAGAATTGGAAGATAACAATACATTATCCCAGAAACTAAAGGTAATATATTCTTGTTTGGTGCAGGAAAAAATAAACAAAAAAAGTAGTAGCTGTTGAAGTTGTTTCCAGAGAGTTTTAAAAATGTAGAGAATTGTAGTTAAATGTAGTTAATGTTTTATGAAGTATTTCCAGAGAGTTTTAAATATAGATAATTGTAGTTAAATGTAGTTAATGTTATATGAAGTATTTCCAGAGAGTTTTAAAAATGTAGTCAAATGTAGTTAAATGTAGTTAATGTTATATGAAGTGTTTCCAGAGAGTTTTAAAAATGTAGACGATTGTAGTTAAATGTAGCTAATGTTTTATGAAGTATTTCCAGAGAGTTTTAAAAATGTAGATAATTGTAGTTAAATGTAGTCAATGTTATATGAAGTATTTCCAGAGAGTTTTAAAAATATAGTCAAATGTAGTTAAATGTAGTTAACGTTTATATGCCGTTTGTTTGTACCTGATTTGTAGTTAACTGATTGTTGCTAACATGGTTAACTTATTGACACCTTATTATTTTCTTTTTGATCTTGAATTGTAGGTGAGAGCTTCAACAAATCATATACACACTGTGTTAGATGGCGTGAAGCGGTATATTGTATGTTTAGAAAATAAGAAATGTAGCTGTGGACAAGTCCAACTTGATGAACTTCCATGTGCACATGCTTTGGCATCATTAAGGCATAGGAATGAAAGGCCAGACAACTATTGCTCACCGTATTACACAACTAAGAGCCTACTACTTACATATGAATTGCCAGTTAATCCTCTTCCTGATGAAGCGAAATGGGATGTTCCATAACATATTTTGGATGATGTAATAAAGCCATCGGCTGGAGATAAAAGGCAGCCAGGAAGACCTCACAAGGAAAGATATAAAAAATTTGATGAAATAAAACTCAAAGAAGTACAAGGTGTCATGTGGCAATTGTGGAGGTGAAGGGCATAACAAAAGAAGTTGCAAGAATGCGCTGAAAAAGGCATGAATATAATGTAGCTACAATAGTTATTCAAAATAAATGTTAGTTATCCCAGATTATCAGAATTTAATGTGTAACTGTAATACGTTTTGACGATAATAAAGAAGTTTACTTATATACTTGAGTAATATAAACTGTTTGCAGATTGTAGTTATAATGTACTGTAAGTGATTTCTAAATGTGTTATCGACATAATAGATAAAGACAAAATGTTGTAGATAAAGAAAAAACATTGTAGTTATAATAGATAAGCAATTAATTACAATATTTGTAGTTATATGCTCTTTGTATTTAATTGTAGTTATTTGTAGTTAACCATATACAGTTGAAAACTATGTCTGACTAACGTATTTTTTGTATCTACTGGATGGTATGAGTTGCTGAAAACTGCAAATGGCATTGCTATGCAACGTCAATTCTTTATTCTTCATTGTTCAAGACAAGAAGTTTTATCCGAAAACATATAGCGCAAATGTACTGCAACAGTACATGTAGCATTGGACTTCCAACAATTTGTAGTTATGTAATTGTAGTTATATGCAGTATAGATGTGTAGTTATATGGAATTGTATGTAATTGTAGTCACTACATTAATAATGTCTAATGTATTCATGAAGCTATTGTTCAGTACAACCAAATAACTACATTTAAAATACAGATTGCCTTGAGGAGAAGAGGGAGCATGATATGGAATTGTAGGTAATTGTAGTTACCTTTAATAATGTTATCATTATCAATAGAGTTAAATTCTGTATTGAAGCAATTCTATATCGTCGAATTGATTGAACTGGCTTCAAATTTTATTTGATAGTTTTGAGTTCAGACCTGAAAGAACACCTTGGATTCCAATCCATGAAGTTGGATAATGCAAGCACTGGCATGATAATGTCTAATGTATTCATGAAGCTATTGTTCAGTACAACCAAACTGACATAATTCTCCACTAACTAAATAATTGTTCAGTATTCATGAAACATTGTGGGTTACAATCAAAGTTCATTACAACAGTACACACTATTTCCTCTTTCGTTCCACTTTAGTTTTCTCATTCTTTGGCGGTGGACCCTTCCTCCTTGCAAGCCTGCCTGTAACCTCGCTCTCACTGATTGAACCATCATTTAGCTTCTTTGTGGCGTAGTCCCACATTAGAGCTCCATAGCGTCTATGGTGTTTGTCAATATCAGTAAGATCTTCCTTTGGTATAGACAAATCACCATTGCTAATATATTCCGCAAAGGCAGCCACAAATACACCGCAATCCCTGCAGAATATGAGTAATTTTCATTAAATACCAAAAACAAAATTTTTTTTAATTAAACATATAGAAAGGGAGTTTAGTTTTTTACAGTGAGCCTTCCTTTTGTTGTGGAATCTCGGCAACCATCCATTGTATGTCTAGAGGGTCCGTAACTGGCTTCTTTACGTATGACTTTGTAGTCTTGAAGTCAATGTCTTTGCGTTTACCGTAGAAACCAGTGCATGACAAATAAAGAGGAATAATGGTTGAAAATTTTTCAGCCAAAGTTTGAACAGTTTTGTTACGCTTTGCCCTCACCAATGAATCATAAACATACAGTTGCCGGTCCTTTATGTCAAACACTAACAACAACCAATGAAAGTTCTCTACAAGGTTAACAGGCATTACCACATAATCCACAAGATCCCATGCTACATTAGCAAGAATTCGATAGCCCATAATGTATTCTCCAATATCGTCATCGGCTTTTACAACAGAATTCCTTTGATTCATTGGAGTAGCAGAGAACTTCTCATAGATACTTTCAATTTTTGTCTTGAACAAGCAATCGGTTGTTGTAAATCTACAGTTGTTGTTGGGGCCATATTTCCCCTTTTTTCTCAAATAGTACATTATAACATCAATGTGCTGAAAAAAGTAAAAGTTCAATTTATAATATGTAGTTCAAGTCTGTACATTAAGGCAATTTGTACTTTAAATGCAAGCTGCAGTGTTCAATAAACTACATATTGTAGTGAATTGTAGTTAAATGTAGTCAATTGTTTTTAAATGTAGTTAATGCAATCTGTAGTTAATGCAATTGTAGTTAATGCAAATGTAATCAATTGTAGTCAATTGTAGTCAATAAGAACTACATTTTCATATAACAAGACATACTTAACTATGTTTAGATAGAATAAGCTATTGGATACCAGTTGTTCAATATCAATAATTAACAGAGCATACAAGAGGAAAGAAAACAAATAATGGCTGTGTATAACAGTTTGACAGCTACAAAAGTGAAAATAATAGCTACAAGATACAAATAACAGCTACAAAATATGTAGTTCAAGTCTGTGTATTTCAATTTACTTATAACCAATTCTAGTTATGCGTAATCTAGTTATAAGTCTGTACACATCAAGGCAATCAGTATTTTAAATGTAGTCGTTTGTAGTTAACTGTAGTGTTCAATAACTACATTACAGTGAGCCAGCTACCAGATAAAGACAAAACTGCAATGATAATCCATATACTTACTGTACAATTGATTAATTGTCCGGGGTGAGCAAGGGCGTAGAACCAGTCCTTCTTATCAATTTTTTCGCAACCCAAATCCAACAAAGGATTCAGATGGTTATCCTTCTTCGAATAGAAGTACTTCCTCCTGTACTAATAATATAATTAAGCAAACAACTACAAAAAACAAAAATATTGACAACTTTAAAGTCTAAATTTGAGAGAAAAAAAAATAAAACAAGTACATACAACATAAGACATTTAAGCACCATACCTCCTAGATGATTTGTCACTTCAATGGTATAACCAGGTAGTAAAACTATCTATTAGTTCAGGATCAACATCTTCACCAATGGGACTTGTGAATGGGTGCTTTATGTAAAAAAATTTTGGCCCAAAAGACGTGCTGCCTTCAGTACTGTAGAGTGGAGTGAATGGTGAACGTGCATGTTTTCCAGGTAACCTTGTTCTTCCTTGATGAAGAGGGGTTGAATCAACTTGAATTGGGTCACCATACATGACCATTTGTGATAGGTTTTCTTGAATTTCAAAATCGTCCAGTGTCACACCTTTCTTTTCAGTTCCTCCACACATCACTCCAATCTCCTCTTCTTTTTCAATGCATTCTTCGAAAATTTCAGTCACAGTTACACCATGAATTGGTGACTGTGCAACATTGTCTTCAACATATGCTACAAAAATAATGCATATGCTTTAAAGCATTATAACAGTGTATAATAAACTATTTTATATTAAAAACTACATTAATAAACAAAACCTTCTTTTGATACATCAGCTGCTTGTTGTAGGTCATCATACAAATCAACTTGTTGTTCAAGTTGTTGAGGAGAAGAAGGAGCTGAACATGTAAATTTATTATTTATTAGCAATTCAAGATGGAAGTATATATGTATGTAGGAATTATCTAGATACCTGTTTTACTGGGGCCTGGACGGAGTTGAGGACCAAAATTGAAGTGAAATTCTTTGTTTTTCTCTGCTTGATTATGTTCGTTATATTTTTTTGAACTAGCAGCAAACTACATTGTGAGAGGAATGTTTTAGTATTAGAATAAATTATCATATATATTATATAGTGTTAGTTACAAATAACAGTGAGCCAGCTAAGTCATATGAACTTCAAGTCTGTATATTGAAACTGTGAGCCAGCTACAAAATACAAATAATAACTACACAATATGTATTTCAAGTCTGTATATTTCAATTTACCTATATCCAAATGTAGTTATATGTAATGTAGTTATAGGTTTCTGTACACTAATGCAATGTGTATTTTAAATGCAATCTGTAGTGTTCAAATACATACAGATTTTATTCAATTGTAGTTAAATGTAGTCACTTGTTTTTAAATTTTGTTAATGCAATCTGTAGTTACTGCAATTGTAGTTAATGCAATCTGTAGTCAATTGTAGTCAGTAAGGACTACATTTGGATATAATAAGACATACTTAAAGATGTTTAGATAATAGAAGCTTTTGGATACCACTTGTTCAATATCAACATTTAAGAGAGCATAGAAGAGGAAAGAAAATATGAAGAAATCAAAATTCAAATGCCTACAAATGACTACATTTAACCCATGTTCAATAGCCAGTTATTGAACACTACATTTAACTACAAATGACTACATTTAAAATACAGATTGCCTTGATGTACTGACTTATAACTAGAATACATATAACTAGATTTGGTTATAACAAAATTGAAATACATAGACTTGAACTACATATAGTGTTAGTTACAAATAACAGTGAGCCAGGTAAGTCATATGTAGTTCAAGTCTGTATATTAAAATAGTGAGCCAGCTACAAAATACAAATAACATCTAGAAAACTACAAATAACAGCTACAAAATATGTAGTTCAAAACTGTACATTAATGCAAACAGTAGTTTTAATGTATTCAATTGTAGTGAAATGTAGTGTTCAATAACTACAAAATATGTAGCAGCAAACTACATTGTGAGAGTAATGTTTTAGTGTTGGAATAAATTATCATAACTATTATATAGTGTTAGAATAAATATATGTAAATTCTTACCTTGGACTCATCCAATTCATTTCTCTTGTTGACAGCATTCACTAAGCTTTTCAAAGATTCATCTATGAACTCTCGAAGTTTTGAGAGTTCATCAAAAACATCATTCTTCAACTGATCTAACTTTCCATCAACCTAAAAATTAAATATGTATGTGAGTTGGTAAGAATATTCGATTTGTTACACTAAAATAAAAAGAAACTACAATGTCGAAGGAATGATTTCAATTGGTACTAAACAATGACTACACAACTGTAAATTCTGACAGTACCTGCTCAAGCTTCTGTTCCAACTTCCTGATCTGGCTTCTTACAGATTCCATATCATTTGGGGAATTAGCCTCTTCATGTTGAACTGTCGGAGAAGCAGCAGATGGGACTATTGGTGGTTGAGTAACCTCTTCATCTTCATAATTAAGCTTTCCTGGGAGGTTGAGCGCTCCAATCTCTTCCCGGGATGCAACCAAGTTTGAGAACTGAAAGATGGATGAAGACAGTTAAGTAAATTTGAAAGAAATTGTAGATGTCATGTAGTTACTATAGTAGTTATTGAAGAATTACACAAAGGTTAACAAGAATACCTTAAGCCACTCAGGCTTGATGATTTTTTCTTCAAGAACACTTAACCAAATCTGTCCTTTTGTAGCCGACCATCTTAAAATACGAGGAATGGAGTCAGAGCACCGTGTAGCAAGCTCGGTGCTGATAGAAGAACAGTACTCGTACAGCCACACTTGTAAGGCTAACGAGCATCCCCGTATAAGATAAGAATGGACGTTGGGACTGAGACGATGTCTGACAGACTCAACAACTTGCTTGAAAGATTTTGTACCCCATGGGTACGAATCAAAATGACCACTCTCTATAGGAAAAAACGTAAATTTGTCTATCAAACTAGCATTGTCCTTATCAGAAGGACAAACAAAGAATTCCAACATATACAAGACACAACTCTGTACAGCATCCAAATCATTTGTCTAGGATTTGGATGTCACTACATTTCTCAAAAGCGATTTCTCTACCCGAGATTTGTTAGGGAAGTATTTAGTCATTAAATGGCTAACATAACTAGAATTGTAACCATAGTCCGATAAACTATCAACACAGTTAAACCAAGTTATCAAACAAAAATCCCTCAAAGAAAAATCAATTTTTGTCCATTTAAAAGAACAGAAAAATAGTCGCCAGTAGACTTTGATAATTCATACTTCATTAGAAGATGAATTGATTGGTTCTGCATGCTGATAGGGGGCATATCTAGTAAATAACCAAAACAAGTGTTCTTGAAAGCACTTAATTGGGTTGGGGATAATAAAGACTTTATCTGGGATGGTATCGTTGCATCGCACAAGCTATGGAACCGTATCACACCATAATCAACATTATGTTGAGCATAGTAAGGTCCATTCTGCAAAAAAAGTATATTAATTGTCGTTAGAATGAAGCTAGATTTTAGCATTACAATATATAATGTAACATATCATATAACTACATTTTTAACATACAAACCACATTTTTTACATACAAACTACATTTTTCCTACATTTTTCTGTATATTGAAATAGTGAGCCAGCTGCAACATACAAATAACAGCTACACAATATGTATTTCAATTCTGTATATTTCAATTTACCTATATCCAAATGTAGTTATATGTAATGTAGTTATAGGTTTCTGTACACTAATGTAATCTGTAGTTTAAATGCAATCTGTAGTGTTCACATACATACACCGGAGAAATCACAAGTAGCAGAACCAGGAACTCCTAATAGAAGTGGAGAGAACCTGTCGAAACATTATAGATCGTGACATATAGGGTGTGATTTTGCCTGAAATCACACCAGAGAAATCACAAGTAGCAGAACAAGGAACTCCGGGTTTAAATCACCATGGTCCATAAACCTTGAAGGTCCTAGAGGTATTGAAAAGGACGATGAGAGGCCCATCGGAGCCTTGGGGTTGAATGGAGGTAGCTGGAGATGGCCGGAAACAAACCAGATGGAGCTTTTAGGGACTGATTCGCATGGTGGGGGTTTCTGGGGTCTCAAAATAGAGGAGATCAGTGAGCTATGGTTTCATGGCGGTTGATGGTCGAATGGGGTGAGATTGGAGGTGGTAGGAGAGACGGTGGAGATCATCGAAGAAGAAAGAACCAGAAGGTTCTAGAGAAGGGAGAGGGAGAGGGAGAGATGATATATAGAGAGAGATATCGTCTTGTGGAAAAGAGGGGTTTGTGGGGTAATTGAATTTTATTAAGGGAATTAAATCTGGGCCGTTGATCTTATTTGATCAACGGCTCAGATTGGGCTAGGTTATATTGAGGATTGGGTGGGTTAATTTAGTTGGGGTTTGGGTCAATTGGGTTAAATTGAATCCGATGGGTGGGGTTAAATTGGGGCTAGAATTGCAATAATAATAGGCTAGGTGTTAAATAGCCAATTTTCTTTTTATTTTATATAATATAGTTGATATAATTTTAAAAATAAATTAGAAGCAATGAACTAATTAATAATGTATAAGTATTACTCTAAAAATAGTGGAAATGATTTATGATTATAAAATGGTGAATAATCATAATATAGACTATAATTGTAATTATATGCAATTTAGCTTTTATGAATACCAAATAAATTTGTAAAAATATGCAAAAATTACCTTAATTATATTTTGGTGTAAATAAATTTTTTACCAAAATAATTATTTGGTAATAATTATTGGATTTTGTTCTGCTAAAATAGACAATAAATTAGTTTTGAAAATCTCTAAAAATTTGGAAAAAATATCAAAACACTTGGGTATGCTTATATATATATATATATATATATATATATATATATATATATATATATATATATATATATATATATATATATATATATATATATATATATATATATATATATATATATATATATATATATATATATATATATATATATATATATATATATATTATTTTGAAAGTATTTTGAGTATAAAAATAAATAGGAAAAAATTGGGTATCAACAGCTATCCCTCTCTACCCGAGAAGGATGGAAGAGTTGTCGGGTAAAGCTATGATGACCAATTTTGACCGAGAGAAACGATATGAAAAGTTTTGACCGAGCTCTAGCTCCTGAGCTGCCTACATATCCCTGGTTTTATAGGAATCGGGCCATATGTAGTTCAGGATCCATCAACGGAATATGCCGATGGAGATTTTCGTAAGGAACAGACACGATGTTTATGTTTCGAAATGTGGTTGAAATCTAATCGACTATGGGAACCAGAGCATGATCACTCCTGCTGAGACGACTGTTGATAGTCGATGTACCTACAAGTGAGCCATACAAACATATATTATGCATAAATTTAAATGTGATGCAAGTTCCCATTGGAACATGAATGTTGTATTTGGACAGTTAGGATGATGTCCTCAGACCATGACGTCCTGGGGCATGAAGCTTATGATAAATGATTCACAGGCCATGAAATAATGTTCTCGGACTATCACAATGATGCCTCTGAACTATGATGCCTTTCAATAATGATATACAAAAGGTACAATGGGGTCCTCAGGCAATGGCATGGCGTTCTCGGGATATGCAAATGGTGCCTCCGAACAATGACGCCTTTGGAAAATCTGGCGATCCTTCAGCCCATGAAATGCATAAGGTGGTAATCTATCAGCGAATGAAATGCAGAAGGTGGCGATTTTTCAGCCAATGCAAGGTGTAAAATAAAAAGTAGCGATTTTTCAGCCGATGCAAGATTTAAATAAAGGTTGCGATATTTCACTCGATACAAGATTTAAATAAAGTTGGCGATATTTTAGCTGATGCAAGACATAAATAAGGATGGCGATATTTCATCCATGCAGGAGAAATAAAGTGGCGATATTTCATCCATGCAGGATGGAGAAAGAGTTTAGTCTCGGAAGGCAGAAAGGTAGCTTATGCAATGTAGATAAATGCAGTTGGAGACAATGCTTAGTCTCGGAAGGCAGAAAGGTAGCCGTATGTAAGATGCAGATGGAGGTGTAGAAAATCATTCTATTCATGATATGTGTGCTTTGGTTGTATTAGCATGATTTTCAGGTATAGGTTTTGATGAATGACAAACAATGAAGTCAAGTGTCAAACAACGTTATTATATGACAAACAATCAAGATTGAATGCCGAGAAGCATATTGATGAATGGATTGCATGGAAAAGCCAAGACGAGCTCAAAAGTTCAAGACCGAAGACCCAAGGCATAGGTCGTTTGGTAGAACCAATGTAAGAGCAACGTTTAAGTTATCTCGTCTTTTGGCTCAACATAGGTCATCATAAATATGCATAAAATCTTTTTATCAAATCATATTTATCATAAACATATTTCAAATACTTCAAACAAAATGATTTTAACGTTTTCATTTTAACCAAAATGGTTTTTGAAGTAAGTTTTCAATTCTGGACAGCATAGGTGAATAATCGATTATGCAAAAGTGATAATCGATTATTCTGGGAAATTCCATTTATTGGAAATTTCCGCAGAGTAGGATAATCGATTATACGCTTGGGCATAATCGATTATCTTGTATCCGTTGCCAAATTTTTTGAACGATAGGAAGATAATCGATTATGCAAATCCAATAATCGATTATTCTAGCACAAAATCAGCTTCCGATTTTGTAACGGTAAGCTGATAATCGATTATGCAAATCTGATAATCGATTATCTTGGCATAAAATCAGCATAATTGATTGCCAATTGAGCAACAGACATACTACTTCTACCACCTATAAATAGAGGTCTTTTGAGCTGATTTGAAAC
The DNA here is from genome assembly GCA_034376525.1 of Nicotiana benthamiana. Classification (NCBI taxonomy): domain Eukaryota; kingdom Viridiplantae; phylum Streptophyta; class Magnoliopsida; order Solanales; family Solanaceae; genus Nicotiana; species Nicotiana benthamiana. Next base: position 107,931,597 of record CM067334.1, on the reverse strand, counting down.
ACACAACACCTCTCATTATTCATATACATATTGATATTATTTGTGCATCATTTTAGAGCTTTTATTGAGACAATTGAGAGACAACTTTGAGTTGTTCATAGAGCTAATATTGTATCTCTTTATCTACTATTTTTAGAGAGTTCTTGTTGTAAAAGAGAAAGGTGTTTGAGAAGACCATATCTTCTCATTGATTGTCGGGTTTCCTAAGTACCCTCAATCTTAGTGTGTGAAGTCTTGTGGTGCGGTATCCACGAGCAAGGTGAAGTCTTGAGGTGAGGTATCCTCGAGCAAGTTGAAGTCTTGTAGAGTGTACATCTACGAGCAAGTGTAACGGTTCGTTAGGCACCCGTAAGCTTGACGGAGTTAGTGGAAATTCGAGAGAGTCTCTCGGGGACTGGACTAACCACACGTTGTGGTGAACCAGTATAAATTCGGTGTGTCCTTTCCTTAATCTTTTAATTACTGCATTTACTTTACTCCTGCAATTTTAATTCCGCAATATTTATCAATATTCTCGTGCCGCACTATTCACCCCCCCTCTAGTGACGGGCATAAATCCTATCAATTGGTATCAGAGCCTAACTCTCTGAAAGCCTTAACCGGTTGAGAGAACGATATATTCTTTTGAGAATATTGAACGCAGGAATGATGAGCGAAGGACACTCCACCAATAGGCCTCCACTATTTGACGGAACAAATTACACATATTGGAAAGAGCGGATGAGAATCTTCATCCAATCAAATAACTTTTGTCTGTGGCAAATCATCAAGAACGATGAGCAAATGCCGACAAAGAAAGTTGGAGAAACCACGGTTCCAAAGGAGGAAGATGAATATACTGCCGAGGACATCAAGAAAGTTGAAAATAACGCAAAGGCCGTCAATTTATTATATTGTGCGGTGAATCCGGATGACTATCGGAAGATTTCTTGCTGCACAACCGCCAAGGAGATGTAGGATAAACTTGAAATCACTTATGAAGGTACGCCTCAAGTCCGAGAATCAAAAGTTGATTTTCTAACACATGTATATGAACTCTTTAGAATGAGGGAGAATGAAAGCATTGATATTATGTTCGATTGGTTCTCAATGATCATCAACAATCTCCATGCTCTCGGGAAAGTATACTCGAACAAAGATCTTGTTCGAAAAATCTTGCGGAGTCTCAATCCCGAATGGCGATCCAAAGCCAATGCCATCCAAGAGTCGATAGGAATCACGGACGTCACAATTGATGGACCAAGAGGTAACCTCAAAACTTATGAAAGCACTATTCTTAATCCTTATCTTGGAAATAAAGGTCCAGGTATTACCTTCAAAGCCTCATCCTCTAAAAGAGAAGAGGTAAGTGATTCGGATAGCGATGATGCTAATATTTCCAATGCCTTGATCGAAAAGTTTTATAAGTTTATGAAAAAGGAAATAAAGAAGGAAGAACCAAATCCTTCATGCCAAAATTGTGGAAAACTTGGCCACACCAAATCACATTGTCCAAAATCCAAGGACAAGAAGAAGAACAAACACCAAAGGCGTGTGACATGGGATTCGGACAGCTCGGGCAATGAAACTGTCGCACTATGCCTCATGGCCAACGAAGAAGAAGAGGTAAGCAATTCTAACTCTTATTCTTTTGAAGTATTACAAAAAGCCTTTCAAGAATTATATGTTGAATTGAAAAAGATTTCAAAAATCTCCAAAGAGGCCAAGGCTAGAATTAAAGTCTTAGAAGAAGAAAATAAATTTTTTGAAAATGATAATCTTGATCTTAAAAATAAAATTAAGGAGATGAATGAAGTCTCTTCAATTGATCAAAGTTCCAATTGTTCTTCTTGTAGTTCTTTGAAAATAGAGAACATAGAACTTAGGAACACACTAGGAAAACGTAGTGTTGATGATCCTAAAACAATTGAAGAAATTAAGAAGAATATTAGAAAGGATGATAGAAATGAAGTTAGACCACCTAGAAATAATTCTAGGAACTTCACTAATGAGTCTAAAATTAATCATGTTTACATTATCGCCTTCAGAGGGTTGGATCTAGACAACAATCGGGTTAAATGTGACTGCTGGTTTCTTTGGCTCCTCACCTCAGAAATCAATCCAATCGACCCTTTGGGGTCCCAATCATCTTCAATCTCGATCATGTGAATGTCTCCACCCTTGTGGTCAGGCAGAGGGTTGTTGCAAACATTAAGATCAGGCTCCTTTACTACGATGTTCTTGTTGTTAATCAGGCTTTGGATCTTATCTTTTAGTGAGCAGCACTCGTCAATGGTATGCCCCTTCATGCCGGAATGGTACACACAGATTTTGTTCGGGTTGACCTATTGGGAAGGATTTTCTAGAATTATGGCATGGATAGGGTGACATATTTAGCGGCTTTGAGCCTTCCATACAGCTGGTCGATTGGTTTGGCGATGGTTGTATATTGTTTAGGAGGTCTGCGGTCGAGGTCTAGGGAAGTTTTGGCGAGTGTGAGGTTATTGGTAATGAGAGGGTTGAGTATTATAAGCTTGGTAGACAGGTGCAATTTAAGAGTATCTGGGTAATGTGGGCTGATATGTGGGAGGTGGAGATGATTGGTAAGCGGGTGGTGGAATTTTGTAGAAGGGTAAATGTTCTTGGTAATTCGGGGTAGGTTGATATGTGAGTGGAGGTAATGGGTAGGTTTGTTATTTTGTTGGGGGTTTTGTTCTCTGTGCGACCATCACAGCACTCACATCCCTCTTCTTGGATGTGCCACCAGACTACAGAGCCTTGTTGGTAGCCTGCAATGCTTCAAGGTTAGTAACCATACCGCTCTTAATGCCTTCCTCAATTCTTTCTCCTAGCTTGATGATATCAGAGAATTTTTTGCCCTCAATCAGCATCAACCTTTCATAATATTGTGGGTCTTGAGCCCGGACAAAAAACTTGTTCATTTGTTCTTATTCTAAGGTCGGGCTGACCTTAGCAGCCTCGGATCTCCAACGAGTAGCATACTCGTGGAAGTTTTCTGTAGGTTTCTTCTTCAAATTCTGGATGTAAAATACATCTGGTGCATTCTCTGTATTGAATCTGAATCTGTCCACGAAATTGGATTCCATACCTATCCAGCATGTCCACTTCTTGGGGTCTTGGCTGATGTATACAGATAGAGTATCCTCTTTCAGACTTCTCATAAAGAGCTTCATGCGGATCTTCTCATCCCTTCCGACTCCGACCAGTTTGTCGCAGTATGTACTTAAATGGATGAGCAATGGAGTGTTATTGTAAGTGTGTCATGTGTTGTAGTGTTGAGTATGAGTGGGTTATTTCTGTGGTTGCGGGATATTTTGTGGAGGTGCGGGATTTGGAGTGTTGAGAAAGTTGATATCGGGAGCGGTGAAAGAAAATGACAAGTTCGCCAAGTTCCGAACTTGGTCCAGTTTTTCTCGAAACTTCAATGACTTCTACTCAAGTTGGTCGGTACTTTTCTTGGAGTCCTGGATACACTGAGTAACCTCTGCTCGTTCACCCGAGTTCTCCTTTCTGATGTTGTTCAAGTATTCCATTTTTTCCTTGTTCTTGTTTCTGATAGGACTCGGAGGAGGAGGTGGTGGAGGGCCCTTGGATCTTGTGGAGTATGATGATGATTCCAGAGTGCACGAACTAACCTTTAGGGAGGGGAAAAAACAAAAGAAAAAAACAAAAAGGTAACAAGTTAGTGCGGGTTATGAGAAGGAAGGACATTGCTATATTTAAACACATAGTGCAAGAATACAAATCGTGTCCTAGTTTGGGTGCCTCGTTGTGCCCGAGGTAGGCCTAGCGACAAATAGTTTGGAGAACTTATAATGCTAAATGCCTCATTTTATTGATAAAAATAAGACTAATCCCAAAATGACACTAAAATAATGGAAAGTACAATATCACTAATGGACATTGGCCTTATCACATAAAAAGCGAAAAGAAAAGACTCCTAACTACTTGGTCCCAGAAGGACCTTCCCCAAACTCGGCATCTTTAGCTCCATTGAACAGCTTCACCTGCTCACGCTGTCCTAGCAGCAAATAGGCTCTAGCCAAGTTCCCTCCTTCATTTCCCTCAGCATTCTGGAAATTTTCAATCATATGGATGAACTTCCTTTCCAACTCCACTAAACCTTGCTCCAAATAACCCAGTCATTTGTTGGCGCCGACAGTCATATCTTTCCATTCTTCAATCAGCTTCTGATGGGCTTCTTGTATTTCCCGGTGCTCACTTTCATATTCTCGAATTCTCTTGCGTAGTTGGTTGTACTTGACGCGTGCTTCATCCTTTTAGTTGATGATCCTATGACCTCGAATGAACCCGGGTCGACCCAAACCATTGTGATTTTCTTTCAACCAACCTGAGTAGTGTGGTGCACAGCCGGCGTGGTACCTGTCTGGATCAATAGAATCTTTTCCCAAGATGATTTTGCAATGCCACATGTGTTGCGCTTGGCACTTGTGAGGGCTATCATCGTCCTGGAAGTCACCCCTGAAGTGACTCATCTTGACGACCCTTGGTATGATCTGCTTTCTTCCTGCCTGCCTTATGACTCGGAGAGGGACATAGGGATAATGTCACCTCAGATCAATGAGTATGAGAAATGGTGCATCCCGAGATCGGACAATGAATTCTTATGTAGGGAACCACTCGAACATCCATTGTACCTGAACTTCTTTCAGATTTTCAAATAAATCTACCCATCCTCCAGCGTCCTCTGGATGAGCGAACATGTTAGGAATATAATTCATTCTCCTTGGCTGATGGAAGGCGATGTGATCATCCAGTCTCTGCGCAGAATCTCTTGACGGTATTCACCCTTTTGGAGGTGCTCTATGAGCCAGAGTTTGAGTAATAAATTTCAAACCCTCAAAATAATTGGACCCTTATTGACAGTTCTCCATGGCTCGATATATCCGAGCAATGATCATAGGTACTATAGTGAAAGGCTGCCCGCCAATTCCTTCTTTTAAAGTTTTGATTACCATGGTTAGTCCGATGTGGATCATAGCCTTCTTCACAGGGAATACTATCATCCCCAAAAACCAGAACCTAAAGACGAAGACCCTTCTGTGAATATGCCCCAAGGAGGTAAGGGCAAATTCATCTAGGTAAGTGCGATATGACTTTCTATAACCGTAACTCTCATACAGATAGTAGAATGGAATGTAATAGTCCTTCAAACAGGTCAAGTTTGGGTATTCTTTTAATCCCATCATTTTGATAAAACCCTTAACCTTGCAATTTTCTAGCATAAGCATACCCAGAGTCTCCCAAGGAATTCCAGCTAATCCTCCTATTTCCTAGAGCAAAGGTGCCATTTCAAGGTCCCCAAGGCAGAACACGGATCTGTCATTATCCCAGGACAGAGTTGCAGCCTCTATGATTTTGTTGTCAGGCTGGATTCCCAAAAAGAGAAGGCAAATTTCCTAAATACTTGCGGATGAGAGTCTGATCACTGGGGTGGAGGTCTTCCCACCAGCTTAGAAAACTTGAGTGAATGTTGATTACCATGCTGAATCTGGGGACATCGTGCCTCATTTTCTGCAAAACAAAGTGTTAGGCCTTTACCCTGTTAGAATATACGCTTAACGCTAGAGGGGGGGGGTGAATAGCGTTTAAATGAAATTCTATGTAAATTTGCGGAATTTAATCTTGCAAGAATAAAGTGAATGCGGAAATAAAAATAGCAAGGAGAGAACAAACCAATTTTATCCTGGTTCACCATAACGTGTGGTTAGTCCAGTCCCCGAGAGACTCTCTCGAGTTTTCCACTAACTTTGTTAAGCTTACGGGTGCCTAACAAACCGTTACAAGTGCTCGTAGATATACCCTCTACAAGACTTCAATCCGCTCGAGGATACCACACCTCAAGACTTCACAACAAGGAATTGACCTTTCCTTCTTACAACAAGGGATTTCAACTTCCCTTCAAGTGTTTACAAACACTAAGCACTCAAAACAAAACTCTTTTAATAGAGTGGGTATGAGTAAAAATAATAGGCTCAAGATCACAACAACTTATACAAGGATTTTGGCTCTCAAATGTAATGAAATGAATATAAAATGATAAGCAAGAGTGTGTAAGATTTAAGCAATGGTAATGATCAGTTGTTGTGTAGAAACAAGTGATTTTGAGGTGTATTTATAGTGTTCAAATCACTATGACCGTTGCTTAATTGCCAATTAGTGATTGCTGAAATTGTGCTCATATAATCGATTATGCGATTCTATATAATCGATTATTTAAGATCAGTCAAAAATGATATGCAGATTTCACGCTAAATAATCGATTATGTTTGACTTAATAATCGATTAGTTGGTAACGTTAAAAAATCAATCACCGATTTTACGCTCATATAATCGATTATAAGAATCTATATAATCGATTGTTTTTCGGTGATTCAAAAATCGTTGGCAACGGTCTTAACATAATCGATTACTTGAAAACACATAATCGATTATTTTCTTACTTTGAAAAATCTGATGCACACTGCCTCAACATAATCGATTACCTGTAAGGACATAATCGATTATTTTTGTACTTAGAAAAATCTGGTGCATACTGTTTTAAAATAATCGATTACTTGGAAGTGGATAATCGATTGTTTAGTTGTCTTTTAAAATCTGGGACACACTGTCTCAATATAATCGATTGTTAAAAGTATATAATCGATTATTTCGTTGTTTTTGAAAAATCCAGTTTTGGCGGTCTTAATATAATCGATTGTATGGTTCATATAATCGATTATATAGGTGCAGATTTAAAAGACATGTTTAAAAACCATTTTGACTAAAATGCAAATAATTTTGTTTTAACTCAACGATGCATGATTTGTTTAAAAATGATTTTACGAGAGAAGCCAAGTCTTAAATTAATTGTCGGATCAAGAGCATAAATATAAAACGACTCAACTATAACTTTGTTGATTTTCTTGATCTTGCTCGTTATTTCTCATGTGCTTGATCTTTGGCATATGTCGATATTCCATGCGCGTTGGTTTGTCATTTATCAAAACCTACAAGGATGAACACACGTTTAGTTATATCGACTTGAGGACGTGTTTCAACAATTTCCCCCTTTTTGATAATGGCAAACCAATATCGGGATATGCATATTAGATAACGACAATTGAAGACAAGTGAATGAATTCCCCCTCAATTTATGAATTCCCCCTTAATTTATGCCAATATTATTAGTATGCATAGCTCTTATTCTTTCCCCTTTTGACATTAGCAAAAAATAATGAACTTTTCATAAAATGATAATAAGCATACATAAGAAGGCACGAAAAATAGACAATAGATTAATCAAACGACACATAATAAGAAAAATAATTTATTCTTCATTGACATCTGTCTCGGCATCCGAAACTCCTTCCTGAGGTATAGTTTGGGCATATGGATAGTGTTAGAAAATACGCTTAACGCTAGAGGGGGGTGAATAGCGTTATAATAAAAAACAGCGTAAACTTGCGGAATTTAAAAAATTGCAGGAATGAAATAAGTGCGATAAGTAAATAATAAGGAACAAACGCACCGATGTATCTTGGTTCACCACAACCCGTGGCTAGTCCAGTCCCCGAGAGACTCTCTCGAGATTTCCACTATCTTCGTCAAGCTTACGGGTGCTTAACAAACCGTTACAGTTGCTCAAGGATACCACACCTTAAGACTTCACTTGCTTGAGGATACCTCACCCCAAGACTTCAACCACTAGGACTTTGGGTACTTAGCAAACCCGACAAATGAGAAGATATGTTCTTCTCAAACAACTCTCTTTTACAACAAATACTCTCTCAATAGAGTGGATAAAGAGATACACAATAAGCTCTATGAACAACACAAAGTTGTCTATTAAATGGCTCAACAAAAGCTCTAAAATGATGCTTGAAAATGATCAATATGTATAACAATGTATGGAGGAGTTGTGTGTTTAAAATCAGCTCAAAAGACCACTTTTTATAGGTGAAAAAGTGGTGTTGACCGTTGCTTAATTGACAAATAAAATCCCTGATTCTGTGCTCAAACAATCGATTGTTTGGAGTAGATAATCGATTGTTTGACCAACATTCAAAAGACAGATTCCTGATTTTAGGCTAAACAATCGATTGTATGGACTAAATAATCGATTGTATTCAACGTTCAAAAATCAATTTAGGATTCTGTGGGAACGGTCAAAATATAATCGATTGTATGAAAATGACAATCGATTGTTTATATATATAATCGATTGTATGACAAAAACAATCGATTGTTTAGATGTTTAAAAACTTCGGTTGCACACTGTCTCAAAATAATTGATTGTTAAAAGTAGACAATCGATTGTTTGCTATTTTGAAAAACTTCAGATCACACTGTCTTAATACAATCGATTGTAGGATTCAAATAATCGATTGTTGAGACCCAGATTTAAAAGACATGTTTAAAACCTTTAACAACATTTTGTTTTAACACAAAGATGCATGTTTATGATAAATATGATTTAATAAAATATTTTATGCATGTTTATGATGACCTAATGTTGAGCCAAAGGATAAGATAACTTAAACGTTGTCCTTACATTGGTTCTACCAAACGACCTACGTCTTGGGTCTTCGGTCTTGAACTCTTTGGCTCGTTCATGCAATTCCGTCATCAGTATGCTTCTCGCCATTTGATTGATTGTCATATTATATCGTTGTTTGACACTTGACTTCATTGTTTGTCATTCATCAAAACCTATACCTGAAAATCATGCTCATACAACCAAAGCGCACATATCATAGATATACATGATTTCCAACAATTTTCCCCTTTTTGATAATGACAAACAACGGAAGATATGCATATTGATTTCCCCCTAAATAGATGCTATATCACAACATACAATTTATGCAACCAATTCAATTCAATATAATTCCCCTTTAGTTAAAGCATGCATATCGCCCATATTCTTCCCCCTTTTGGCATTAGCAAAAAGAGTATACCAAAGGTTATTTAAACCATTGACTATACCAATCGTTATAGACAAGATCATATAAAAAGTTAGTAAATGGCATACTAATAATAACGATCATTTTTCTCAACTATGCCAATTGTTATTTAAACTAAAAATATTCATCAAAACATGAATCAATCATTTATAAAACCAATTGATACTAATTGTTATTCAAAAATAAAACTTATTAAAGCATGTATCAACCAAAACTGATATAGATTGTTTGCACATATCAACTCATTGCGTTTTTATTCAAAATACGATAACTAACCGACGTTCCCCCTTAATGCATTAAGGTTTCGTGCTTGATGCATCCACTACAATATTGTAGTCTTCAAGAACACCTGCAAAAATAACCTAAAAATAGGTTTTTGGTACCCAACTTCTTTTGGATCCTTGGGGGTTAGGATAACAATAGTCATAATCAACACATAAATCTCTATGTTTAGCAAAACAAACGGGTGCAATGTGTCCTACCCGATTACAATAGTGACATATAACATTAGGATTGTGCATATGTCTAGGTTGAGCCAAAAGCATTCTAGGTGATCTAAAGTTGTTCCCCCTAGAAGCGTTGAATTTCCTAGAGTCATGTCTAGGTGGTCTAAAATTATTCATTCTAGATTCATTTATAAAATTCCTAGAATTCTGTCTAGGTGGTCTAAAATTATTCATTCTAGACTCTTTTGTGAGGTTCCTAGAATTCTTTCTAGATGGTCCGACCTCATTACTTACACCCTTTTTAATATCTTCAATTTTAGGACTATCAACACTACGTGCTTCTAGTGCTTTCCTAAGTTCTGTGTTCTCTGGTTTTAAAGAACTACAAGAAGAACAATTGGAACATTTATCAATAGAAGAGGCTTCATTCAATTCCTTGATTTTATTAAAAACAACAATGTCATTTTTCAAAAATTTATTTTCTTTTTCTAAAACTTCAATTTTATTTACCATTTTCATTATTCAATTTTTCAAAGTCTATTTCTTTCAAAGAAGAGGATTTTTCAAAATCTTTTTCTTGTAAAGAAGGTGTTTTCTGAAAATCTGTTTCTTGCAAAGAAAGTGTTTTCTGCAAAGAAAGTGTTTTCTTCAAATCTTTTATCATTTTGGAAGCATTAACAAATTCACCATATAGTTCATCATAGGCATTTTGTAATTCTTCAAACGAGTGAGAGTTAGATGTACTTACCTCTTCTTCTTTGTTTGCCATGAAACACAATGCGGCGGTTTCATCGCCTGAGCTGTCCGAATTCCGTGATACGCGCCTATGGTGTTTCTTCTTTTTCTTGTCCTTATTCATAGACTTACAACACTTTTCAATTATATCATTTGAAATATTATCATCATCCCTTTCCGAATCACTTGCCTCTTCTTGTTTAGAGAAGAAGGCTTTGAAGGCGAAATTCGAATTGCTTCAAAGATAAGGATTAAGAATTGTGCTATCATAAGTTTCGAGGTTACCTCTTAGTCCATCAATTGTGATATCCGTGAATTCCATCGACTCTTGGATGGCATTGTCTTTGGAGCGCCATTCGGGAGTGAGACTCCGTAGGACTTTTCGAACAAGATCTTTGTTCGTGTAAACTTTCCCGAGAGCATGGAGATTGTTGACGATTCTTAAATATCGTTCAAAATAACACCAATGGGTTCCTTCTCCATTTTAAAGATTTCATATTTATGTGTTAGAAAATCAATTTTGGCTTCTCGGACTTGAGGCGTACCTTCATAAATGATCTCGAGCTTATCCCACATCTCCTTGGCGGTTGTGCAGTAAGAGATTTTTCGATAATCATCTGGATTCACCACACAATATAATACATGGATGGCCCTTGCATTATTTTCAACTTTCTTGATGTCCTCGGCATCATATTCATCTTCCTTCTTTGGAACCGTGGTTTCTCCAACTTTCTTTGTCGGCATTGGTTCACCGTTTTTGATGATTTGCCACAAACAAAAACTGTTTTCTTTGAGGAAGATACTCATCCGTTCTTTCCAATATGTATAGTTTTTTTCGTCAAATAGTGGAGCGCAAGTGGTGGACTGTCCTTCATCCATCGTTCCTGCGTTCAATATTCTCAACAGAAAAATATATATTTCTCTCAACCGGTTAAGGCTTTCAGAGAGTTAGGCTCTGATACCAATTGTTAGAAAATATGCTTAACGCTAGAGGGGGGGTGAATAGCGTTATAATAAAAAACAGCGTAAACTTGCGGAATTTAAAAAATTGCAGGAATGAAATAAGTGCGATAAGTAAATAATAAGGAACGAACGCACCGATGTATCCTGGTTCACCACAACCCGTGGCTAGTCCAGTCCCCGAGAGACTCTCTCGAGATTTCCACTATCTTCGTCAAGCTTACGGGTGCTTAACAAACCGTTACAGTTGCTCAAGGATACCACACCTTAAGACTTCACTTGCTTGAGGATACCTCACCCCAAGACTTCAACCACTAGGACTTTGGGTACTTAGCAAACCCGACAAATGAGAAGATATGTTCTTCTCAAATACCTCTCTTTTACAACAAATACTCTCTCAATAGAGTGGATAAAGAGATACACAATAAGCTCTATGCACAACACAAAGTTGTCTATCAAATGGCTCAACAAAAGCTCTAAAATGATGCTTGAAAATGATCAATATGTATAACAATGTATGGAGGAGTTGTGTGTTTAAAATCAGCTCAAAAGACCTCTTTTCATAGGTGAAAAAGTGGTGCTGACCGTTGCTTAATTGACAAATAAAATCCCTGATTCTGTGCTCAAACAATCGATTGTTTGGAGTAGATAATCGATTGTTTGACCAACGTTCAAAAGACAGATTCCTGATTTTAGGCTAAACAATCGATTGTATTCAACGTTCAAAAATCAATTTAGGATTCTGTGGGAACGGTCAAAATATAATCGATTGTATGAAAATGACAATCGATTGTTTATATATATAATCGATTGTATGACAAAAACAATCGATTGTTTAGATGTTTAAAAACTTCGGTTGCACACTGTCTCAAAATAATCGATTGTTAAAAGTAGACATTCAATTGTTTGCTATTTTGAAAAACTTCAGATCACACTGTCTTAATACAATCGATTGTAGGATTCAAATAATCGATTGTTGAGACCTAGATTTAAAAGACATGTTTAAACCTTTAACAACATTTTGTTTTAACACAAAGATGCATGTTTATGATAAATATGATTTAATAAAATATTTTATGCATGTTTATGATGACCTAATGTTGAGCCAAAGGATAAGATAACTTAAACGCTGTCCTTACATTGGTTCTACCAAACGACCTACGTCTTGGGTCTTCGGTCTTGAACTCTTTGGCTCGTTCATGCAATTCCGTCATCAGTATGCTTCTCGCCATTTGATTGATTGTCATATTATATCGTTGTTTGACACTTGACTTCATTGTTTGTCATTCATCAAAACCTATACCTGAAAATCAGGCTCATACAACCAAAGCGCACATATCCTAGATATACATGATTTCCAACAATTTTCCCCTTTTTGATAATGACAAACAACGGAAGATATGCATATTGATTTCCCCCTAAATAGATGCTATATCTCAACATACAATTTATGCAACCAATTCAATTCAATATAATTCCCCTTTAGTTAAAGCATGCATATCGCCCATATTCTTCCCCCTTTTGGCATTAGCAAAAAGAGTATGCCAAAGGTTATTTAAACCATTGACTATACCAATCGTTATAGACAAGATCATATAAAAAGTTAGTAAATGGCATACTAATAATAACGATCATTTTTCTCAACTATGCCAATTGTTATTTAAACTAAAAATATTCATCAAAACATGAATCAATCATTTATAAAACCAATTGATACTAATTGTTATTTAAAAATAAAACTTATTAAAGCATGTATCAACCAAAACTGATATAGATTGTTTGCACATATCAACTCATTGCGTTTTTATTCAAAATACGATAACTAACCGACGTTCCCCCTTAATGCATTAAGGTTTCGTGCTTGGTGCATCCACTACAATATTGTATACAGTCTTCAAGCACACCTGCAAAAATAACCTAAAAATAGGTTTTTGGTACCCAACTTCTTTTGGGTCCTTGGGGGTTAGGATAACAATAGTCATAATCAACACATAAATCTCTATGTTTAGCAAAACAAACGGGTGCAATGTGTCCTACCCGATTACAATAGTGACATATAACATTAGGATTGTGCATATGTCTAGGTTGAGCCAAAAGCATTCTAGGTGATCTAAAGTTGTTCCCCCTAGAAGCGTTGAATTTCCTAGAGTCATGTCTAGGTGGTCTAAAATTATTCATTCTAGATTCATTTATAAAATTCCTAGAATTCTGTCTAGGTGGTCTAAAATTATTCATTCTAGACTCATTTGTGAGGTTCCTAGAATTCTTTCTAGATGGTCCGACCTCATTACTTACACCCTTTTTAATATCTTCAATTTTAGGACTATCAACACTACGTGTTTCTAGTGCTTTCCTAAGTTCTGTGTTCTCTGGTTTTAAAGAACTACAAGAAGAACAATTGGAACATTTATCAATAGAAGAGGCTTCATTCAATTCCTTGATTTTATTAAAAACAACAATGTCATTTTTCAAAAATTTATTTTCTTTTTCTAAAACTTCAATTTTATTTACCATTTTCATTATTCAATTTTTCAAAGTCTATTTCTTTCAAAGAAGAGGATTTTTCAAAATCTTTTTCTTGTAAAGAAGGTGTTTTCTGAAAATCTGTTTCTTGCAAAGAAAGTGTTTTCTGCAAAGAAAGTGTTTTCTTCAAATCTTTTATCATTTTGGAAGCATTAACAAATTCACCATATAGTTCATCATAGGCATTTTGTAATTCTTCAAACGAGTGAGAGTTAGATGTACTTACCTCTTCTACTTTGTTTGCCATGAAACACAATGCGGCGGTTTCATCGCCTGAGCTGTCCGAATTCCGTGATACGCGCCTATGGTGTTTCTTCTTTTTCTTGTCCTTATTCATAGACTTACAACACTTTTCAATTATATCATTTGAAATATTATCATCATCCCTTTCCGAATCACTTGCCTCTTCTTGTTTAGAGAAGAAGGCTTTGAAGGCGAAATTCGAATTGCTTCAAAGATAAGGATTAAGAATTGTGCTATCATAAGTTTCGAGGTTACCTCTTAGTCCATCAATTGTGATATCCGTGAATTCCATCGACTCTTGGATGGCATTGGCTTTGGAGCGCCATTCGGGAGTGAGACTCCGTAGGACTTTTCGAACAAGATCTTTGTTCGTGTAAACTTTCCCGAGAGCATGGAGATCGTTGACGATTCTTAAATATCGTTCAAACATAACACCAATGGGTTCCTTCTCCATTTTAAAGATTTCATATTTATGTGTTAGAAAATCAATTTTGGCTTCTCGGACTTGAGGCGTACCTTCATAAATGATCTCGAGCTTATCCCACATCTCCTTGGCGGTTGTGCAGTAAGAGATTTTTCGATAATCATCTGGATTCACCACACAATATAATACATGGATGGCCCTTGCATTATTTTCAACTTTCTTGATGTCCTCGGCATCATATTCATCTTCCTTCTTTGGAACCGTGGTTTCTCCAACTTTCTTTGTCGGCATTGGTTCACCGTTTTTGATGATTTGCCACAAACAAAAACTGTTTTCTTTGAGGAAGATACTCATCCGTTCTTTCCAATATGTATAGTTTGTTCCGTCAAATAGTGGAGCGCAAGTGGTGGACTGTCCTTCATCCATCGTTCCTGCGTTCAATATTCTCAACAGAAAAATATATATTTCTCTCAACCGGTTAAGGCTTTCTGAGAGTTAGGCTCTGATACCAATTGTTAGAAAATACGCTTAACGCTAGAGGGGGGGTGAATAGCGTTATAATAAAAAATAGCATAAACTTGCGGAATTTAAAAAATTGCAGGAATGAAATAAGTGCGATAAGTAAATAATAAGGAACAAACGCACCGATGTATCCTGGTTCACCACAACCCGTGGCTAGTCCAGTCCCCGAGAGACTCTCTCGAGATTTCCACTATCTTCGTCAAGCTTACGGGTGCTTAACAAACCGTTACAGTTGCTCAAGGATACCACACCTGAAGACTTCACTTGCTTGAGGATTCCTCACCCCAAGACTTCAACCACTAGGACTTTGGGTACTTAGCAAACCCGACAAATGAGAAGATATGTTCTTCTCAAATACCTCTCTTTTACAACAAATACTCTCTCAATAGAGTGGATAAAGAGATACACAATAAGCTCTATGAACAACACAAAGTTGTCTATCAAATAGCTCAACAAAAGCTCTAAAATGATGCTTGAAAATGATCAATATGTATAACAATGTATGGAGGAGTTGTGTGTTTAAAATCAGCTCAAAAGACCTCTTTACATAGGTGAAAAAGTGGTGCTGACCGTTGCTTAATTGACAAATAAAATCCCTGATTCTGTGCTCAAACAATCGATTGTTTGGAGTAGATAATCGATTGTTTGACCAACGTTCAAAAGACAGATTCCTGATTTTAGGCTAAACAATCGATTGTATGGACTAAATAATTGATTGTATTCAACGTTCAAAAATCAATTTAGGATACTGTGGGAACGGTCAAAATATAATCTATTGTATGAAAATGACAATCGATTGTTTATAGATATAATCGATTGTATGACAAAAATAATCGATTGTTTAGATGTTTAAAAACTTCGGTTGCACACTGTTTCAAAATAATCGATTATTAAAAGTAGACAATCGATTGTTTGCTATTTTGAAAAACTTCAGATCACACTGTCTTAATACAATCGATTGTAGGATTCAAATAATCGATTGTTGAGACCCAGATTTAAAAGACATGTTTAAAACCTTTAACAACATTTTGTTTTAACACAAAGATGCATGTTTATGATAAATATGATTTAATAAAATATTTTATGCATGTTTATGATGACCTAATGTTGAGCCAAAGGATAAGATAACTTAAACGTTGTCTTACATTGGTTCTACCAAACGACCTACGTCTTGGGTCTCGGTCTTGAACTCTTTGGCTCGTTCATGCAATTCTGTCATCAGTATGCTTCTCTCCATTTGATTGATTGTCATATTATATCGTTTTTTGACACTTGACTTCATTTTTTGTCATTCATCAAAACCTATACCTGAAAATCATGCTCATACAACCAAAGCGCACATATCATTGATATACATGATTTCCAACAATTTCCCCCTTTTTGATAATGACAAACAACGGAAGATATGCATATTGATTTCCCCCTAAATAGATGCTATATCTCAACATACAATTTATGCAACCAATTCAATTCAATATAATTCCCCTTTAGTTAAAGCATGCATATCGCCCATATTCTTCCCCCTTTTGGCATTAGCAAAAAGTGTATGCCAAAGGTTATTTAAACCATTGACTATACCAATCGTTATAGACAAGATCATACAAAAAGTTAGTAAATGGCATACTAATAATAACGATCATTTTTCTCAACTATGCCAATTGTTATTTAAACTAAAAATATTCATCAAAACATGAATCAATCATTTATAAAACCAATTGATACTAATTGTTATTCAAAAATAAAACTTATTAAAGCATGTATCAACCAAAACTGATATAGATTGTTTGCACATATCAACTCATTGCGTTTTTATTCAAAATACGATAACTAACCGACGTTCCCCCTTAATGCATTAAGGTTTCGTGCTTGGTGCATCCACTACAATATTGTATACAGTCTTCAAGCACACCTGCAAAAATAACCTAAAAATAGGTTTTTGGTACCCAACTTCTTTTGGGTCCTTGGGGGTTAGGATAACAATAGTCATAATCAACACATAAATCTCTATGTTTAGCAAAACAAACGGGTGCAATGTGTCCTACCCGATTACAATAGTGACATATAACATTAGGATTGTGCATATGTCTAGGTTGAGCCAAAAGCATTCTAGGTGATCTAAAGTTGTTCCCCCTAGAAGCATTGAATTTCCTAGAGTCATGTCTAGGTGGTCTAAAATTATTCATTCTAGATTCATTTATAAAATTCCTAGAATTCTGTCTAGGTGGTCTAAAATTATTCATTCTAGACTCATTTGTGAGGTTCCTAGAATTCTTTCTAGATGGTCCGACCTCATTACTTACACCCTTTTTAATATCTTCAATTTTAGGACTATCAACACTACGTGTTTCTAGTGCTTTCCTAAGTTCTGTGTTCTCTGGTTTTAAAGAACTACAAGAAGAACAATTGGAACATTTATCAATAGAAGAGGCTTCATTCAATTCCTTGATTTTATTAAAAACAACAATGTCATTTTTCAAAAATTTATTTTCTTTTTCTAAAACTTCAATTTTATTTTTAAGAACACCATTTTCATTATTCAATTTTTCAATATCTATTTCTTTCAAAGAAGAGGATTTTTTAAAATCTTTTTCTTGTAAAGAAGGTGTTTTCTGAAAATCTGTTTCTTGCAAAGAAAGTGTTTTCTGCAAAGAAAGTGTTTTCTTCAAATCTTTTATCATTTTGGAAGCATTAACAAATTCACCATATAGTTCATCATAGGCATTTTGTAATTCTTCAAACGAGTGAGAGTTAGATGTACTTACCTCTTCTTCTTTGTTTGCCATGAAACACAATGCGGCGGTTTCATCGCCTGAGCTGTCCGAATTCCGTGAGACGCGCCTATGGTGTTTCTTCTTTTTCTTGTCCTTCTTCATAGACTTACAAGACTTTTCAATTATATCATTTGAAATATTATCATCATCCCTTTCCGAATCACTTGCCTCTTCTTGTTTAGAGGAGAAGGCTTTGAAGGCGAAATTCGAATTGCTTCAAAGATAAGGATTAAGAATTGTGCTATCATAAGTTTTGAGGTTACCTCTTAGTCCATCAATTGTGATATCCGTGAATTCCATCGACTCTTGGATGGCATTGGCTTTGGAGCGCCATTCGGGAGTGAGACTCCGTAGGACTTTTCGAACAAGATCTTTGTTCGTGTAAACTTTCCCGAGAGCATGGAGATCGTTGACGATTCTTAAAAATCGTTCAAACATAACACCAATGGGTTCCTTCTCCATTTTAAAGATTTCATATTTATGTGTTAGAAAATCAATTTTGGCTTCTCGGACTTGAGGCGTACCTTCATAAATGATCTCGAGCTTATCCCACATCTCCTTGGCGGTTGTGCAGCAAGAGATTTTTCGATAAGCATCTGGATTCACCACACAATATAATACATGGATGGCCCTTGCATTATTTTCAACTTTCTTGATGTCCTCGGCATCATATTCATCTTCCTTCTTTGGAACCGTGGTTTCTCCAACTTTCTTTGTCGGCATTGGTTCACCGTTTTTGATGATTTGCCACAAACAAAAACTGTTTTCTTTGAGGAAGATACTTATCCGTTCTTTCCAATATGTATAGTTTGTTCCGTCAAATAGTGGAGCGCAAGTGGTGGACTGTCCTTCATCCATCGTTCCTACGTTCAATATTCTCAACAGAAAAATATATATTTCTCTCAACCGGTTAAGGCTTTCAGAGAGTTAGGCTCTGATACCAATTGTTAGAGAATACGCTTAACTCTAGAGGGGGGGTGAATAGCGTTATAATAAAAAACAGCGTAAACTTGCGGAATTTAAAAAATTGCAGGAATGAAATAAGTGCGATAAGTAAATAATAAGGAACGAACGCACCGATGTATCCTGGTTCACCACTACCCGTGGCTAGTCCAGTCCCCGAGAGACTCTCTCGAGATTTCCACTATCTTCGTCAAGCTTACGGGTGCTTAACAAACCGTTACAGTTGCTCAAGGATACCACACCTTAAGACTTCACTTGCTTGAGGATACCTCACCCCAAGACTTCAACCACTAGGACTTTGGGTACTTAGCAAACCCGACAAATGAGAAGATATGTTCTTCCCAAACAACTCTCTTTTACAACAAATACTCTCTCAATTGAGTGGATAAAGAGATACACAATGAGCTCTATGAACAACACAAAGTTGTCTATCAAATGGCTCAACAAAAGCTCTAAAATAATGCTTGAAAATGATCAATATGTATAACAATGTTTGGAGGAGTTGTGTGTTTAAAATCAGCTCAAAAGACGTCTTTTTATAGGTGAAAAAGTGGTGCTGACCGTTGCTTAATTGACAAATAAAATTCCTGATTCTGTGCTCAAACAATCGATTGTTTGGAGTAGATAATCGATTGTTTGACCAACGTTCAAAAGACAGATTCCTGATTTTAGGCTAAACAATCGATTGTATGGACTAAATAATCGATTGTATTCAACGTTCAAAAATTAATTTAGGATTCTATGGGAACGGTCAAAATATAATCGATTGTATGAAAATGACAATCGATTGTTTATAGATATAATCGATTGTATGACAAAAACAATCGATTGTTTAGATGTTTAAAAACTTCGGTTGCACACTGTCTCAAAATAATCGATTGTTAAAAGTAGACAATCGATTGTTTGCTATTTTGAAAAACTTCAGATTACACTGTCTTAATATAATCGATTGTAGGATTCAAATAATCGATTGTTGAGACCCAGATTTAAAAGACATGTATAAAACCTTTAACAACATTTTGTTTTAACACAAAGATGCATGTTTATGATAAATATGATTTAATAAAATATTTTATGCATGTTTATGATGACCTAATTTTGAGCCAAAGGATAAGATAACATAAACGTTGTCCTTACATTGGTTCTACCAAACGACCTACGTCTTGGGTCTTTGGTCTTGAACTCTTTGGCTCGTTCATGCAATTCCGTCATCAGTATGCTTCTCGCCATTTGATTGATTGTCATATTATATCGTTGTTTGACACTTGACTTCATTGTTTGTCATTCATCAAAACCTATACTTGAAAATCATGCTCATACAACAAAAGCGCACATATCATAGATATACATGATTTCCAACAGATAGTTGACATGATCGAAGTACCCATGAAGCTCAGTGGTCAAACGAGTGACGTTTTGATCAATACGATACACTGAGGTGGAAAAGGAAGCAAGTTGGTCCGAAATGGTTTGAAGAGTGGGAGCTTGAGGACGTTGTAATTGTGTAGGAGGAGGAGGACGACGATGTTCGCCAATATTGGGAAGCGAAGATTCGTGAATCTCCCAATGCTTTGTAGCTTTTTGTTGAGGACCGACGGAGGTGTCGATGCCGACTGCTTCAAGAAGAGCCATTATGAGTAAGGCATAAGGGAGTGGTCTACCGTTTCCAATAGCGTCATACATATGTGTCATGACGAACCGGCACCAATTTATGCGAGCCCCGGTCATAATTGCATGTAAGATTTTTGCGTCCTCTTTTGATAGAGTGGTGTGATTGAACTTGCGAGGTTTGAGGACTCGTGTGATGAAATAAAAAATTAGGCGATATTCGGGGAGCATATGAGTAATAGTTGGGCGACGACTATCCGGAATGTCACCAATACCAATTTGGTGAAAAAAAAGTTGTTCGTCAAATAATGTGCCGTCATCTCTAGTGTAGAGAGAAATATCTTCACCATTTCGGGGAAGTTTAGTGAGGAATTGCAAGTTCTCCTCATTTACAAAAATTTGAACTCCATTGATTGTAGAGACAAGTTCATCATCGTCGTCCTTCTTTAGATTAGAATAGAAGGCACGAATTAAATCTTGGTGTATATAGGAGTATTGAAGATATAAAAAGTCAATAAGTTGACATTGAGTAAGAATATTTTCTGTTGTGGGAGATGCGCTATTGCAGAGATATCTTGTAGTGGAAAAACGAGGTGGGAGTATCTCTCGACTTTCAAATTTTTCATGGAATCGAGCGAGTTCGGATTGAGAATCAAAATGCAAATAAGAACCGTCTTTATAAGGAAAAACGGGTGGAGGTGCGGCGGAAGAGGAGGCAATACTCTTGCCGGCACGAGAACGTTTGGACTGCCTACTCGTCATTTTTATGAAAATTTAAGAGCTGATGCACTGATTTGAAGCTTTGAGAAGGGTGTTTGACGCAAAGATTGAAGATGAAGTGAGAAAATTTGAAGAGTGGAGACCCCTATTTATAATGTGGAGGATGGGACAGCATTTAAGGTGAAAAAAGCTGTAAAATTGAAGACTCAAACGGTAAAAAAAGGGTAAAAATTTTGAAAGCTGACCGTTGGATAATCGATTATAGAGATATGAGAATCGATTATTGTGTGACAGAGACTTTAGCGTTTTTCGGAATCTGGGAGATAATCGATTATGGATTTGGGAATAATCGATTTTTGCTTGACAGTGAGCTCAGAGTTTTGCGGACACAGGAAATAATCGATTGTTGATTTTGAAATAATCGATTATATGGTAGGCAGTGAGTTACGAACATCTGAGACGGTAACATACTAATCGATTAGCTAGTGTCCCATAATCGATTATTTACTAAACACCTACAAAACATACGAGACGGTAATGTAATAATCGATTAGCCAGTTTTTAATAATCGATTGTTTACTTAACACCTGCAAAACTTAACATTCAATAATCGATTAGCCAGTTTCAAATAATCGATTATTTTTCCTGATGCCCAAATTCTTGCAAAATCGATACGTTAGATAATCGATTATACTGTATGAATAATCGATTATATTTCACCAGTGACTGAAAATTCCCCCTATCTTTGGGGCGATACCTGCAAAAAAGAATTAGGCGCCTCCGACGCTCAAGTCAGTAATTATTCAAAAAATGCAATGCATGAATTAGATCATCGTGGAGTCAAGAATTCCGAGTTCACTACGAATACGGAAAAAGGACTCTTTCTCTAAGGGCTTTGTGAAGATGTCGGCTAGTTGATATTTGGTTTCAACAAATTCAATTTCGACATCGCCCTTGAGAACGTGATCTCTTATAAAATGATGTCTAATTTCTATGTGTTTCGTTCTTGAATGAAGAACAGGGTTCTTCGTCAAGCTAATGGCGCTAGTATTATCACATCGAAGAGGGATATGATCGATACTAAGGCCATAGTCCAAGAGTTGCTGTTTCATCCAAAGGATTTGAGCGCAACAACTCCCCGCGGCTACCTATTCAGCCTTGGTTGTGGACAACGCAACACTTACCTGTTTCTTGCTAAACCAAGAAACTAGAGAGCTACCGAGCAAATGGCAAGTGCCACTAGTGCTCTTACGGTCCAATTTGCAACCTGCAAAATCGGAATCGGAGTAGCCAACAAGTTGGCATGAAGAACCTTTGGGATACCATAGTCCCACATTTATGGTTCCAACGAGATATTTCATTATCCGTTTTACCGCAGTTAGGTGCGACTCCTTAGGACATGATTGATATCTAGCGCATAAGCACACACTAAACATGATGTCCGGTCTACTAGCAGTTAATAAAGAAGAGAGCCGATCATACCTCGGTACTTTTTGGTGTTGACTTCCTTACCTTTTTCGTCCTTGTCGAGATGGTCGGATGTACTCATTGGGGTAGCCATCGCTTTGGCGTTGCTCATTTCAAAGCGATTTAGTAATTCCTTGCAGTATTTCGATTGACAAACGAAGATTCCTTCCTTCATTTGTTTGACTTGTAACCCCAAGAAGAAATTAAGTTCGCCCATCATAGACATCTCAAATTCGCTAGTCATGAGTTTTGAAAACTCCTTGCATAAAGACTCATTAGTTGCACCAAAAAAAATATCATCAACATAAATTTGAACAATTAGAAAATTATTGCCTTTCCTTTTGATAAAAAGCGTAGTATCGACTTTTCCTCTATTAAATTCATTTTCCAAAAGGAATTTGCTCAAGCGTTCATACCAAGCTCGTGGAGCTTGTTTAAGACCATAGAGTGCTTTCTTGAGCTTTAAGACATAATCCGGAGATTTAAAGTCTTCGAACCCGGGGGGTTGCTCAACATATACTTCCTCTTGAATAAATCCGTTAAGGAAGGCACTCTTAACATCCATTTGATACAATTTAAAATTCATTGATGAAGAAAAGGCAAGTAATAGACGAATTGCTTCTAAGCGTGCTACGGGTGCATATGTTTCTTCATAATCTATTCCTTCTTCTTGGTTATAACCCTTAGCAACTAGCCTAGCTTTGTTTCTAGTGATTATTCCATTTTCGTCTAATTTATTACGAAAAACCCATTTCGTACCAATTATGGTATGATTATCGGGTCTTGGAACCAATTCCCAAACATCATTACGTTTGAATTGGTTAAGCTCCTCTTGCATTGCCAAGGTCCAATGTTCATCCCCAATTGCTTCGGAAATGGTAGTAGGTTCAATTTAAGAAACAAATGCCATATGACCTACGGTGTCTTTAAGAAGGTTACGAGTACTTACCCCTTGTTCAATGTCGCCAATTACCTTGTCGAGAGGATGATCTTTAGATGTCCTCCAGGCCTTAGGCATTACAGAATCTACCTCTTGTGATGGTGCTTCCTCCGTTGGTTGTTCCAAGCTTTCGTCTTGGGTTTCCTTTGGATTTTCCTTTTGCACTTTGTCTTGAAGATTTAATTTGTTTAAACAATCTGCAAGATCAACACAAGAATCCTTTCTCGCCAAGCGAGTATCATTTTCACAAAATGCTATATGAGGAGATTCCTCAACAGTTTTGGTTCTATGATTGAAAGCTCTATATGCTTTGCTACGTGATGAATAGCCAAGAAATATTCCTTCATCCGATTTGGCATCAAATTTTCCTAGGTTGTCTTTTCCATTGTTGTGAATAAAGCATTTACAACCAAAGACTCTAAGATAGGATAGGTTAGGCTTCCTTCCCTTGTAGAGTTCATAGGGGGTTTTCAAGAGTATCGGTCTAATAATAGCTCTATTTAGAATATAGCTTGCGGTACTCACGGCATCCGCCCAAAAAGATTTGGGAATATCGGCCTCATCGAGCATGGTTCTAGCCATCTCTTCGAGACATCGATTTTTACGTTCAACCACTCCATTTTGTTGTGGTGTACGTGGAGCCGAAAAGGTATGTTCAATACCGAGTTCGTCACAAAAATCCGCGAAGAGATTATGATCGAACTCTCCCCCATGATCACTTCTTTTGGAAGTGACAGTTGTATTCTTTTCATTTTGCACACGTTTAAGAAAACTTTTAAAATCTTGAAATGCATTACTTTTATGAGCGAGAAATAGTGTCCATGTAAATCTAGAATAATCATCAACAATAACGAAAGCATAAAGATTTCCACCATAACTTTTAATTCTAGATGGACCGAAGAGATCCATGTGCATGAGTTGTAAGGGTCTAGTGGTAGATACAACATTTTTGGATTTAAACGAGGCTTTTGTTTGTTTTCCCTTTTGACATGAATCGCAAGTAGAGTCTTTTTCAAATTTTATCTTCGGAAGACCCATCACTAAATCTTGTGAGACTAATTTGTTTAATAGATTCATGTTTACGTGAGCTACTCTACGATGCCATAACCACATGTCATCTTCTTTACTTAGAAGGCAATTCATATAGCTTGATGACGAATTTTCAAGATCGACCATATAAATGTTATCAATTCTAATGCCACGGAGAATAATTTTAAAATCACTACGACGGAAAACTAGGCATTCTTCGGAATCAAACAATACAAGATTTCCCTTGTCACATAATTGACTTATGCTCAAGAGGTTATGTTTGAGACCTTTAACTAGCAAGATATGCTTAATGGAAGAAGATTCATCCTTACCGACCGAGCCGATGCCGATATTTTTCCTTTGTTATTGTCTCCAAAAACAACACTTCCTCCTTCCTTGGGTGTTAGTTGAAGGAATTTGGATGCGTCTCCAGTCATATGTTTTGAGCATCCACTATCAAGGTGCCAAAGTACACTTGACCCCTTCAAACACACCTACAAAACAGATTAATGATTTTTTGGTACCCAAGCCATTTTGGGTCCTTGTGCGTCAGGTGTAAAATAGTGTTGTGATTGACTAGCCGTGAAATGTCTATGTCTAGTGAAGCATGCAGGGGCTATATGTCCTATTCGATTACAATAGTGGCAAATCACATTTGGATTATGCATTCTTCTAGGTTGATAGTAATTAGAGGGTTTAAATTCATTTACTCTATTTGGAGCATTGAAATTTCGAAGGTCTCTTCTAGGTGCTCTAAATTGCTCAAAATTTCTTCTAGTGTTTGTAGTGGTCCTACGGTAGTTGTTTCTAGGTTGAGTATGTCTAGGTTGCGATCATTGAAAGCCATTTCGAGATGTTCTAAAATGATCAACATTTCTTCTAGGATGCATATTAGTTCTAGGATTGTTATTTCTAGCATTTATGTTATTTTGCCTAGGTTGAGCCTTAGGTTGTTGGGGGATGGTCTCAACTTTTTCTTTAAGCTCATTTTTAAAACCTATGCCATGTTTTGTAGACTTTAAATTAACAAGAACATTATTTAGGTTTTTGTGAGAGGAATTGGAACTTATTTAAGGTACCTTTAAGACTTTCTACCTCATCTTTTAAAGCTTTACAAGAAATACAATCTTTATTTGAACTTTCCAGCTTATCGGAGTTTCTTTTTCCATAAAATTTATTTTCGTGTTTTAGTTTCTCATTTTCAAGAGTCAATTTTTCAAACTCATTTTCTTTCAAAGATAATTGTTTCTTTAGTTCATTTATCTTCTCATTTTCAAGAGTCAATTTCTCAAAATCATTTTCTTTTGAAGATAATTGTTTCTTTAAATCTTTTATGGTTTTAGAAGCTCCTATAAATTCGCCATATAGTTCATCAAAAGCATTTTGCATTTCATCAAGAGAGAAGAATTTCTTGGAAGAATTTTCGCATACCTCTTCTTCGTTTTCTTCATATGCCATGAGACATAGGTTGGCGGTTTCCTCTTTTTCTCCATCGCTTGATTCATCCCCGGAGTCACCTCCCCAAGAGATGTAGGCTCGTTGTTTCTTTGTGGATTTCTTTTCGCCTTTGCTATTAGGAAAATTTGATTTGATGTATCCGGCTTCTCCACATCCATAGCATTTTAATTGTCCTCCTTGACGCTTTCCTTTGTACTCCTTCCGCATGAATTTTTGAAATCTCTTGATTACTAGTCCAAGCTCGACATCTTCGTCGCTTGAATCCTCATTGTGTTGAGGTTGAGTTGTTGATACTTTGAGCGCAATCTTCCTTTTCCTTTGATCATCCAAAGGAGAGTTAAGAATAGTGGATTCGAAAGTTTTGAGATTACCTTGCAATCCGTCGATGGTGACGTTTGTGATGCCGATTGATTCTTGGATTGCATCGGCTTTGGACCGCCATTCCGGAGTGAGGCTTCGTAGAATTTTCCGGACAAGCTCCTTATCCGTAAACGTCTTTTTGAGGGCGTGGAGATCATTAACGATTTTTGACAATCGTTCGAACATCTCGTCTATCTTCTCATTTTCCTTCATACGAAATAATTCATATTCGTGGGTTAGGAAATCAATATTAGCTTCCCTTACCTGTTCCGTACCTTCGTAGGTGATTTCTAGTTTGTCCCACATTTGCTTGGCAGTGGTGCAGCATGATATTTTTCTATAGTCGTCGGGGTTCACTGCATAATACATTTTATTGATTGCCTTTGCATTGTTCTCCACTTTTCTAATATCATCCGCGTCATATTCCTCTTCCGATTTTGGGACGAGTTCTTCACCAACCTTTTTGGTGGGTTGTTGTTCTCCATTTTTGATAATTTTCCACAATTGGAAGTTGTTGGATTGGATGAAAATCCTCATTCTCTCCTTCCAATAAGTGTAGTTGGTGCCATCAAAAAGTGGTGGCCTTGTGGTGCATGAACCTTCACCTAATCCTGCATAAACACTACGAGTAGAAGCCATGGAAAGATTCTCTCAAACGGTTAAGTCTTACAGAGAGATAAGCTCTGATACCAATTGTTAGAATATACGCTTAACGCTAGAGGGGGGGTGAATAGCGTTTAAATGAAATTCTATGTAAATTTGCGGAATTTAATCTTGCAAGAATAAAGTGAATGCGGAAATAAAAATAGCAAGGAGAGAACAAACCAATTTTATCCTGGTTCACCACAACGTGTGGTTAGTCCAGTCCCCGAGAGACTCTCTCGAGTTTTCCACTAACTTTGTTAAGCTTACGGGTGCCTAACAGACCGTTACAAGTGCTCGTAGATATACCCTCTACAAGACTTCAATCCGCTCGAGGATACCACACCTCAAGACTTCACAACAAGGAATTGACCTTTCCTTCTTACAACAAGGGATTTCAACTTCCCTTCAAGTGTTTACAAACACTAAGCCCTCAAAACAAAACTCTCTTAATAGAGTGGGTATGAGTAAAAATAATAGGCTCAAGATCACAACAACTTATACAGGGATTTTGGCTCTCAAATGTAATGAAATGAATATAAAAGGATAAGCAAGAGTGTGTAAGCTTTAGGCAATGATAATGATCAGTTGTTGTGTAGAAACAAGTGATTTTGAGGTATATTTATAGTGTTCAAAATAACTATGACTGTTGCTTAATTGCCAATTAGTGATCGCTGAAATTGTGCTCATATAATCGATTATGCGATTCTATATAATCGATTATTTAAGATCAGTCACAAATGATATGCAGATTTCACGCTAAATAATCGATTATGTTTGACTTAATAATCGATTAGTTGGTAACGTTAAAAAATTAATCACCGATTTTACGCTCATATAATCGATTATAAGAATCTATATAATCGATTGTTTTTCGGTGATTCAAAAATCGTTGGCAACGGTCTTAACATAATCGATTACTTGAAAACACATAATCGATTATTTTCTTACTTTGAAAAATCCGATGCACACTGCCTCAACATAATCGATTACCTGTAAGGACATAATCGATTATTTTTGTACTTAGAAAAATCTGGTGCATATTGTTTTAAAATAATCGATTACTTGGAAGTGGATAATCGATTGTTTAGCTGTCTTTTAAAATCTGGGACACACTGTCTCAATATAATCGATTGTTAAAAGTATATAATCGATTGTTTCGTTGTTTTTGAAAAATCCAGTTTTGGCGGTCTTAATATAATCGATTGTATGGTTCATATAATCGATTATATAGGTCCAGATTTAAAAGACATGTTTAAAAACCATTTTTACTAAAATGCAAATCATTTTGTTTTAACACTTCGATGCATGATTTGTTTAAAAATGATTTTACGAGAGAAGCCAAGTCATAAATCAATTGTCGGATCAAGAGCATAATTATAAAACGACTCAACTATAACTTTGTTGATTTTCTTGATCTTGCTCGTTATTTCTCATGTGCTTGATCTTCGGCATATGACGATATTCCATGCCCGTTGGTTTGTCATTTATCAAAACCTACAAGGATGAACACACGTTTAGTTATATCGACTTGAGGACGTGTTTCAACATACCCCACCAGACTCGACTATTTAAACCAACAATTGGCATAAGCGACATTTAGTTCTCCAATTAAATGCACAGACGTGGTAGTGTCTGTTTGGCTTCCGAGGGAACCCGGTGGACTTTAGACAAGGTTGTCTTAAAGAGTCATTATGCGGACAACATAACTTACTCGTTTAAGTTTGACCATGATGTATGCACAGTTAAACAGTGTAAGGTTCTATAAGGTATTAGACTGGTACCCTTGAGCAGACAACCCAAGAGGGAAAGGCACGAAATCGTTGAATGCACCGCTGATCGACTGGTTTTACCGCAAATATGCCTTTGCCAAATTTAGGGGGTTATAGTATTGGAAGGGAGCAACCACTCATTATATGCGTTGCTATGATATTTTTTTTGACATGAGTGGAATATGATAATGAAGATGCAATTACAAGAATGAAACAGATTGCCACGTATTTGCACGTTCATAAGATAATGATTACAATAATTGCTCGTAATTACAATAGTATTGAAGTAAAGTAGTAAAAGAAAGCATTAAAGAAAGAAAAGACACGAAGAGCCAAGTTTGTTTCGTAGTAGAAGAATAAAGACAATAAGTAAATGAAATTAAAGAGACAATAAAGTCACGAGTAGCACGCAATGGTAAAAGCCTAAAACAATCCCCAGTGAAGTCGCCATGATGTCGACTCCCCCTTTTTCTAAAGAGCGAAATCGGATTCACAACATTTGGAAGAACAACTTGTTCCCATTTGAGAATTGGGTTTTAAATTGAAGAAACTCCACCTAATGATTAAAGTGGATTAGGACACTAAAGAAGGGTTTGAGTTGGTAAACCAGAGTTCGGGTAAGGGCTAGAAATTATCTCGAGGGGAAGGTGTTAGCCACCCCCAAGCTCCACTAGTGTGGTTCCCGTCCATGTTACAATTGTGAATTCATATAATCAAGCAATTAGGGGTTCAAATAACATTGCAAATAAGTTAAAAGCCTTTGAAGGTAAGTAGAGAGAGAGCAAAATGTTGAAAGATTTCAACAATTCTAAAGAAAGCAGATAAAGACAAATAAAGGAAAAGGGGTCCTAGGTTTGTGATTAATATGGATTACTTCAATGCAATACCCAGCAATCACTCCTCTAAAGAGGGCTCGCACGTGATATATCCAATCGGTCATCATCTCCATATTCTACCCTTCCCACACCGTAAAGGTTATTATAGCATGAATTGGTCATGAATGCTTATTGCGTGCTATTACCCGACCCATCCTATAAGTCCTAGAGGTTATACAGGACTGTTATTCCTACAATATGTGGAGTAGGCTGAACCCTTAGGTTTAAAGGATAAAATGCTAAGTGACATACATAATAAATATGATTGCACATAAAGGAGACACACAAAGACAAATAAAGGCTCACAGATCCCTCCACAAGCGAATACGTAATTAGCCCGCCTCAAACACATTTAAAGTCTCAAAGATAAGAGCTTAGAAGCAGGAATGTTGAAAAACGTATGTTTCAGTGAAAGCAGAAGGCATAATTAAAACTGAGTGACTCGAAATATGTTCGATTTTCAAAAATACAACTAAAGACAACAGTAAGTATATATCAGTTTAGGAATTAGTAAAGTACAGATAAAACTTGTTAAAACGCTCTTTCAAAATATTGTAGAGGTATTAAAGATGCAGTAACCCAACAAGACATAGGATAAATACTTAAAAATAGAATGATTCTGGACAGGAAGGTAACCCAGTAAAAAATCTATGTAATAGAACAGGTGCACGATTTTGAGATTATTTCAAAATAGGGCGGTAGACTTAGTAAAAGAGAGTAAACTTCAGAGAGGCAAACAAGAAGCAAAGTTCAGAATGTTAAAGGAGGCTGGTTAGTCTGAAACTGGTAAAAACATGATTAATTCATTTTATTAGGACTAAATCTTGACTAGGCTTCGTATGTATTGCCTACTTCTCTTAAAGGTGAACATACATATTAATCTTCAGTTGTAAAGAGACACACATACAGTTAACCGTACTTGTATTATTAGATTAAACATACTGGTGAAGCGTTTAGGAATTGCTACTCGAACAAAATAAAAAACCTAAGTAACATGATGTCTAATGCACATAAAAGCTCCTAAAATATGATCTCTTAATGCGACAGTAATTTTATAACTGTTATTTGTTGGTTATTAAATAATCATGATTACGATGTGAGTAGAGTAACAGGAGGCTGAAAGTAAAGAATCTAAAACATGATTACTAATGTATGAGAAGCATGCCATATAGATGATATCTATTGCGTTAATAGGTAAATAAAGTCCTATATGAATGTTTTCTACCCATTACTTAAACTAAATATGCATAACCCTCCCCCATATTTACTATTCACCCCCAATAGTTTGTTTACAAATTATTACAAACCAGTATCCTCTGAATTATAGTAAATAAGAAAAAATAAGAAGTTATTCTATAGGGAAGCTTCAATAAGGCCCAATATTCCAACCTCAACCCCTTCGAGCTCCAATCCTTTGCCATGGTCTACGTTCAGCAAATCTCCATAGGGCCCCATTGGGTCCCTGGCCAATACCACCACCTAGGCATTTTAGAAGAATGCATGACAAGTGCAGTGGAGTACCAGCCTTGTGTGTCAAAGTTTAGTGAGTACTCAGAGGTACTCAAAGCAATGCTCACACGAAGGGGGCAGAACCTATTTTCTAAGAGTAGTGTGAAGTGCAGGAAGAAGAACCCCCGGTTACGAGTTGACGACGTTTTCACTACTCAAACTTGAAAAAGTCTTTTACACCTTCGGGAAAGCGTACCGGAAGACCCAACTTTCGCTTAAAATCCCAGTTTGGATGAGCAGAGTTAGGCTCGATTTCGATTCATACTGAAAAATAGGTGAATAGTTGATAGCAGATGGGGTCAAGCTAAAGGCAGAGCTTGAATTGGATTTTCCAGTTGGAAATTCGTTAGAAAAGCTGTACCTTGACAAGCCCCACGATGCTTCTGGCAGCCATCATCGCAGGGATACTTTCGAAAATATGGGGTTTTCTTTAAAAGAAACAGCAAAACAATAGTCTAACTGTACATGATTGCGTAAAACGGTCTTGGGGAAAGGGAGCAAATTGATCACACAATGCTAAAGGGGATATATGATTAATGAACAGGACCATACAGAATCAAGGGATTCAGGGGAACTAGGAGAAAGTAAAGTTTAGGCATGCTAATGTGTAACAACAGGACATAGGCATAGCAGTAAAGTTTGGAGCAGACAAAGTCAGACTTAGCATGTAAATCAGAAGACATGGTGAAGTATTAAAGCAAATAATCAATCACACATTGAGAAATAGAAGCATAAGTAGAAGAGAATCACAAAGATAATGAACTGAAACAAAAATAAACACATTGGTTTGAGACTTGAAAATTAATTAGGACATACCGGTAAAAGAGGAAGAACAAGAGGCAAGACAAAGTAGTAACACTATATTAGCCTTGGCTTTCAGCCGGCTAATAATAAGCAGGAGTAGAGAACAGTAGTAGAGAAAGAGAGCAAGAGGGAAGGCAGATTTTGAATGTATTCAGTAGTGTGTGTAAGTCTGAAGACTGTTGTGTGTTTTGTGTAAAGACTTAGGGTATTTATAATTGAAAGTAGATGGTAAAATAAGGTAAAAATCACGAAAATATATTAATTGAAGAAATCGGAATCAATTAATTAAAGAATCAAGGAAGTACTCCCATTAATTAAAGGAATAAAAATCAAACGAAAAGATTTAGCACCATATAAGGCAAGTAGGAAAAATCAGCGTAGGATCAAATAAGGAAGAAGTCAAGGTTCAATATTGCATATAGTATTCAAGTAAGACCAAATTAAGTAAAATTCCAATTAAGAAAAGATAGGTAGAATAGAGTAATATAATAAATAAGGTAACAAAGATCAATTAATTTAAAACAGGAGAATAGCATGCTAGGGTTTTGAAAGAAAGTCTTGACTTACCAATCAATCATGCGAAGTCCTGATTATGTATTCTTAACATATAAATATAGGTGAATGAATAACATTAGCGAACAAAATTAGCTAGAAAGGGATAAGAGATGAACAAACACAACCACTCAAAGATAGTGAAAATAAGTTAAGATTCAGCATGACATATTCAAAACATGGTGAGCATGAATCATTAACAAGAATCAAGCAAATAGGCTAGCAAACAGAACCAAAGCAAGGAATCAGGCTAATATACACAATCAAACGAGGAAACATGCGAACACATAGATACAAGGCAAAGGAAATTAGGCTAACACAGATAATCGAAGAAAAGAAACATGCTAACACACATAATCAAATGAAGAAACATTTTCTAGAAATTAGGGTTTTTAGCAAAGTCAAACTAAAAAAATAGTAAGAGCATAGAAATCAGTCAGAATAAACAAAGAAAAGGTCTTAATCATAAAGAAAATCAATCGAAGCTTGCATAAAAAGAAATCCAAGAAACCCTAATTTCAAAGAAAGTAAAAAGTGGTTCAAAGTAAAGGATCTTTCAGAATAAACTCAAGAATAAGCAGAACATAGAGGAAAAAATAAAAATAGCATGAAATAACATTGTTTTTGAGAGATTCAAGAGAGAGTTAGCATTTCAAAAAGGGGAAACTCTAATACAAGTGGAGAGAACCTGTCAAAACTTTATAAATCGTGACATATAGGGTGTGATTTCGCCTGAAATCACATTGGAGAACTCACAAGTAGCAAAACCAGTGACTCCGAGTTTAAATCACCATGGTCCATAAACCTTGAAGGTCCTAGAAGTGTTAAAAAGGACGATGAGAGGCCCATCACAGCCTTGGAGTTGAAGGGAGGTAGCCAGAGATGGCCGGAAACAAACCAGGCGGAGCTTTTAGGGATTGATTCGCATGGTGGCGGTTTATGGGATCTCAAAATAGAGAGAACCAGTGAGCTAGGGTTTCATGGCGGTCTATGGTCGAATGGGGTAAGATTGGAGGTGGCTGGGGAGACGGTGGAGATCATTGGAGAAGAAAAAACCAGAAGTTCTAGAGATAAGGGAGAGGGAGAGAGCATATATATATATATATATATATATATATATATATATATATATATATAGAGAGAGAGAGAGAGACCGTCTCATGGAAATGAGGGGTTTGTGGGGGGGAGGGGGTAGTTGAATTTAATTAAGAGAATTAAATCTGGATCGTTGATCTTATTTGATCAATGGCTCAGATTGGACTGGGTTATATTGGGGATTGGGCTGGGTTAATTTAATTGGGCTTTGGGTCAATTGGGTTAAATTGAATCTGATGGGGTGGGGTTAAATTGGAGCTAGAATTGCAATAATAATGGGCTAGGCATTAAGTAGTTAATTTCTCCATTTATTTTGTACAAAATAATTAAAATAATTTTAAAAATAAATTAAAAGCACTGAACTAATTAACAATGTATAAGTATTACTTCAAAAATACTGGAAATGATTTTATAATTATAAAAATGTTGGTAATCATAATATAGGCTATAATTGTAATTATATGCAATTTAGCTTTTAAAAATACCAAATAGATTTGTAAAAATAAGCAAAAATCTCCTTAATTATAGTTTGGTGTAAATAAGAGAATGGAAATAAATTATTTACCAAAATAGTTATTGGATTTTGTAATGCTAAAATAGAAAATAAATTGGTTTTGAAAATATCTATAATTTGGGAAATTTCCAAAACACTTGGTATGCTTATAAATGCATATATAATATATTGGGTATCAACAGTCTCTGCTCACCATCTCTTGCAGTTGTTCACGACCTGCTTTCTTAGACAGACCATGGTGCACTTAAGGATTTGGGGCACTAAGGGGTTAGTGGTTGGAACAGATGATCGGGCGAGGCGTAGATTCTGGAACAAGTATTTCTTTATCAGAACCGAGCATGTGGTTTCTAATCCCACTAGATTTCAAGATAGGTGGAACAAGATGCATAAGTATTGTAGTTTATTAAGTTCTTCGTTGCATGCTATTATTGCAATTCTCGTCTTGTATCCATGGCTCGCCCGCCCCAACCAGTTGTCGGTCTCAGGAGATGGATCGCCAGCCTGTTACCTCACGCGGAGGAGACTTGAACCTGGCCTTCCATCATGCAACATTATGGCCCTAACGTTTCTTAAGGTAAAACCTCTGATTCTTGTTTTGCTGGTTGTTCAAGCTTGCTTAACTGTGAGTTTGTGGCAATAGGTCGAGGTGCTTCTAGGAGGAGGGCGCTAGTTCCAACTTTTATGCAACCTAATGTCGTCACGGATGCTCGAGATATTCCGTTCGAGTCTATCCGAGAGGGTTGTCCCCTAACTTCCCAATAGGGAGTCGCATCCACGGCCATGGTTATGGAGGAGTCTACCACATTGTCACTGGCCCCACAACCCGTCGATGAATCTTCTTATGGTGAAGAGTTGTTGGAAAGGAAAAGGAGAAGACTGGATACGGGAAAGAGGGTGGCTGTTGAGGTTTAAGAAAGTGGAGCATCTCGAGCGGCTCTGGTTCCCAGGTTTATTGCCGATGCTATTCGATCGAGAAGATCAGCCCAAGAGAGAGCTGCCCCAAGGATCAGCTCGACGCGCCCCAGTGATAGGGGTTCGACGACTAATGTTGCAGGGCCTAACGTGAGGGCTGAGTAGTCGGGTTCTGATGGTGCCCCAGAGGAAGTAATTGAATTTTTGGGTTTTCACACCCACGTGGAGACAACGACGGAAGGGGTTGACCATCGCATAATAATCCCTATAGACTGAAACTTATTTCTAAACAGTGAGTAGGTCGCATCAAACCTCACTCTTTTATTGGCCTTTCTTGAGAGTGAAGCTCTCAGGCCGATGAATGATAGGGAGTTGCCTCGAAAGGTCGTCGACATGGCCTTACAGGTAGGTTTTCTCGTACCCCTTTCTTTTTTGTGTGTTGTATGTGTGATATAGGAATGTGCTGACTTCTGTTTTTCCTTCTCAGATCCTCGTCCTTGAGGTGGAGACAGGTTTTCGAGAGCAGAAGAGAACAGACCTCTATAAGTAGATGTCGATGAAGTATCGAAAATACTGCGCTAAGCACCCAGCAACGGTTGACCTCTACCAGCAGGACCCTGAGTTTCAAGTGTTTCAAGATGAGATAGAAAGACGGAGGCCCAGTTGGAATGCAACGGGGCGGATCTAGAAGAGACAGATGGGAAGATGGTGAAGGTCGTTGCCCGTTGCAGCTAATTGGAGGCCCTCTTTAGGGCGAAAGAGGATGAACTTGAACTGAGTCGAGGGGTGACGGCGGAGAACGCCGGCCTGTAGTGGAAGATAGATGATTTGACCGCCTAGCTTGGTGCTAGTATGGCAGAGGTTGATGGACTAAAAGGCGAGCTAAGTGCTAACAATGATAAATTGACTGAATTGTAAAGGCAGGTCACCCCACCGAGATTAGAGGAAGAGGATCGCCCTTCTCGGCCACCTTCATCTCGTCCCCTATCTGGTCGAGGTCCGGCTCGTAGTGCATATGAGATGTGGGTCTATGCACAGGATCAACTTGATGTATATAGAGCTCTTCACACTGAGGATCGAGCGACGGAGGCGGAGGTTCAGGCGATGCGGAACGAGGCACGCACAACTCGCGAATCATGTGGGTATTACCCTGACCCTCTTGATGGTGAGGGTGCTACTTTTGAGGACATCAATCACCTTAACTCAGATTCATTGTATGAAGACGTTTATCCCACGGGGGGTGATGAGTAGTGTTAAGTTTGTATATTTTGTTGTGGGTTGTACTGGAGCCCGTCCATATGGGTGAATGTAAATGATTTTTGTTGTAATATAAACTTTGGTTTCTGTTTCTTCGCCTGTTTGCTTTTATTACTATTAATACAACTTCATCGTAGTTCGAATGAGGTGGAACTGATCGTTGATGGCCTTGGCCATAAGGATACTACTTCGACTGTCGTCGAAGTGGTATCCGTCGAACTTCGTACGAGGTCAAACTAATTGTTGATGGCCTTGGCCATACGGATATTACTTCGACTATCATCGAAGTAGTATCCGCCAAAGTTCGAACGAGGTCGAACTTATTGATGGCTTTGGCCATGATGTTACTTCGATGGAGATTTACTTCCGTTCATATAATGGAGATTGTTGCTTATACAATGGAGATTCGACTTC
Source organism: Nicotiana benthamiana (assembly GCA_034376525.1). NCBI lineage: Eukaryota > Viridiplantae > Streptophyta > Magnoliopsida > Solanales > Solanaceae > Nicotiana > Nicotiana benthamiana. The sequence continues at coordinate 107,895,116 of CM067334.1, read as the reverse complement.
CATTCATATAATGGAGATTGTTGCCTATATAATTAAAATTCGACTTCCGTTCATATAATAGAGACTGGCCAGTGTAGTCCCTTCATTATTTTGGCCTAGAGACCGTGTTTCCGGGTCAAAGTGATGAACTACGTTTTGATCCATAGGGTATCCCTTTCGTCGTCTCATTAAAAACCTCCTCGAGAAAACCCAATTGGGACAAAATTCAGGTGAGGGAAAAAGAGTATGACTTATGAGATGCCTTTCAGAAGTGGAAATATTTGAGGTGGGTGACGTTCTAGTTGTTTTGGAGTGATTTTCCCTCCATTATTTCCAGTTGGAATGCTCCTTTGTTTGAAGCTCCTATGATCTTATACGGTCCGTCCTAGTTGGTTCCCAACTTCCCCTCACTTGGATCCTTTGATGCCAGTGTCTTGGCCTTGAGGACGTAGTCGCCAACCTTGAGCGATCTTACTTTGGCCTTTTTGTTGTAGTATCTCTCTACCTGTTGTTTCTGGGCTATCATCCTTATATGGGCCATGTCTTTCCGCTCTTCAACTTCATCTAGGTATTGCAACCTATTTTCGTCGTTGTCCGCTCCACCGACATGGGAGTATCTTAGGCTTGGTTCCACGACTTCGACGGGTATGACCACATCGGTCCCGTAGACTAGTGAGTATGGTATTTCTCTCATGCTGGACTTTGGCGTAGTTCAATATACCCATAGTACTTCAGGCAGTAATTCTGGCCATAACCCTTTAGCTCCTTCGAGCTTCTTTTTCAGTATGTTTAATATTATTTTGTTGGAAGACTCGGCTTAGCCGTTGGTGGTGGAGTGATACAGAGTGGAGAGTATCCGCTTGATGTGCTACTTTTTGAAGAAGTCAGTCGTCTTGTTTCCGACGAACTGAGGCACATTGTCGCAGCTGATTTCTTTAGGGATGCCGAAGCGGCATATATTATTTTTCCATATAAAAGCGATGAGCTCATGTTCGCGTATTTGGGCGTACGCACCTGCTTCTACCCATTTAGAGAAATAGTCAGTTAAAACTAAAAGGAAGCGTACCTTTCCTCGTCCAACTGACGGGGGATGATTATGTCCATTACCCATTATATGAAGGGCCATGGCAAAGTGACTAAATGGAGGAATTATCCCACTTGATGTATCATGGGGGCATATTTTTGGCACTACTCGCATCTCTGGATATAGCCTTCCAATTCTTTTTTTATAGTAGGCCAGTATTAGACGGCGCGGATAAGGCATGGGACGAGGGTGCGGTTCCTTATATGGGCGCCGCAGTGACCCTCTTGCACCTCTTCCAATACCTGTCTTTTTTGGTGCGGTCCAAGTCATTTAGCGAAGGGGCCACCAAATGTTCTCTTGTATAGGTCATGATTTACTATGTTGTATCGGGCAGCCTGCACTCGAAGTTTCTTGGCTTCTTTTTTGTCTTGCAGGAGTGTTCCATCTTGTAGATAGGATACAAGGTGGTTGCGCCAGTCCCAAGTTATGTTTAAAGAGAATGCCTCGACATGATCTATGGCTTAATGGAGGAGGGTGACAACGTTTTCTTTGTTGATATTCTTGGTGGACGCGGCTAGCTTGGCTAGTCCGTCTGCTTCAATGTTTTGTGCCTAGGGATCTGCATAAGGTGGCATTCGTCGAACTCTGGTATCATTTTATAGATATCGGATTGATACTTTTTCATCCTTTGTTCTTTGATTTGGAAAGTCCCAGTGACTTGATTCACGAATATTTGAGAGTCATAGTGGAGGATGAGCCGCCGGGCTCCGTACTTGAGCGTTAACTTCATACCTGCAAGCACAGCCTTGTACTCGGGCTCGTTTTTAGTCATCTCGAGACATCGTAAGGACTGGAAAATTACTTTGACTGTAGGGACTTCGAGGACGAGTCCCAGTCCCGATCCTGAGGCATTCAAGGCACCGTCGATGTAGAGGGTTCAGAGGTCGGTCTTAGTGGAGGCACGAAGTGCTTCTTGTTCCGCCTCCAGCAAGATTTTCGACTGAAGTCGGCGACTAAGTTAGCGAGTAGGTGCGACTTAATGGCAGTTCGCTAGTCTTCCTGAGAGCTCGGGCTTATGCAAAATCAACCTCAAGGGGAAGGTTGTTATCACCTTTATGGGGTGACATTGAAAGTAAGGTCTAAGCTTTCGTGAAGCTACGACCAGTACCAGAGCTAGATTTCTAGGTGTGGGTACCTTGTCTCGGCATCTACTAAGGTCTTGCTAATGTAATAAATAAGTGATTGAGACCTTTGTTTTTGCGGACCAGTACCATGGTGACAGCTACTTTGGATACCGCCAGGTATACGAGCAGACGTTCGCATGGTATCTGCCTTGACGAGTAGTGGTGGTGAGGACAGATATGCCTTCAGTTCTCCTAGGGCGTCGATGTACTCTTCGTTTAATTGTAACCCATGATCGTTTGTCATTAAATTGAAGAACTTGTGGCACATGTCCGAGGAACGTGAAATGTACCTTGACAGGAAGGCTATTCATTCCATCAGTTTCTGTACCTCCTTCTTGCTATTCAGTACCTCAGACATTGTGTCTATGTCCTTGATATGGTCAGGTTGACTTTGATACCTCGTTGTGACACAAGGAAACCAAGAAATTTTCCCGATGCCACGCCGAAGGCGCATTTTATTGGATTCAATTTCATCTTGTACTGCTTCAATATCTCGAAGGCTTCTTTTAAATGACCGATTTGGCCCTTCTTTATTGAAGACTTTATCAACATGTCATCAATATAGACCCCCATTGTTTCAAGCTATTCCTTGAACATCTTGGTAACCAACCACTCTTACGTGGCTCCTGCGTTCTTCAGTCCAAACGACCTCACTTTATAACAGTAAGTCCCTTGGTGGGTGATGAAAGTTGTCTTTTCTTGATCCTCCTCGGCCATTAGGGTTGGTTTGTAGCCGGAATAGGCGTCCAGGAAACTCAGCAGTTCATTTCCCGCTATTGCGTCGATCAGCCGGTCGATGTGGGGTAATGGGTAGGAATCTTTTGGGCATGCCTTGTTCAGATCGGTGAAGTCCACGCACATTCTCCACTTCCCGTTTTTCTTTTTACCATGAACACATTGGCGACCCATTGGGGGTATTTTGATTCTCTGATGGAACCGTTGGCCAACATTTTGTCCACTTCTTCACTGACCGCCTCGTTAATCGCGACATTGAATTTCCTCCTCACCTGACGCACAAACGGGTAGAGTGGATCGACATTCAGCCTGTGGGTGACGATGTCTTTTGGGATTCCTGGCATATCTGAGTGGGAGAAGGAAAATAGGTCGGCATCGTTCGATAACAACTCACGATACTTACCTAGATCGGGGAGGTTGTGTCCGAAATAAGCCTTTTTTGTGTTGTCGAGTCATCTAGCTGGACCGGGTCGAGGCTTTCGATGGTCGCTTTGCAAGCTTCCACAACATCTGGATCTCTGATAACTTCAACTGGTGAGTCGATTTTAGTCCCCGGCATGGCTGATTGCTATGCCTCCACGCTTTCTCTTGTTAACTGTTTGGTATGCGTGCAATCTTGGGCGATCTTGTATCATTTCTGAGCAGTGCACGACTCACCTTGAATTCTGAATATTCCCCACAAGGTGGGAAATTTGATTTCTTGATAGAAGCTTGAGGGGACGACTCTCATGGCATGTATCCATGGGCGTCTATGATGGCATTATAAGCTATTTCCTGATCCATGACATGGAATGTGGTTTCCAGTGTGACTCCCCCTGCTAGGACCGGCAGTGCTATTTTTCTAGAGGTCCGCTCTACTGCATTGTTAAAACCCGCCAGTGTTATGCAAGGCGGGATTAGCTTATCCTCGAGCCTCATTTGTGTAAGAACTCATACAAGCGTCACTTCCATCATCTACCATGATTCATTTTACATCAGTATCAGTGATGCGTAATGTTATAACTAAAGCATCGCAATGAGGGAAAAACAAACCGTTGCTAAATGACTTTTCAAAGGTGATACTGTCTTCGAAGTCATCATATTGTTCGTGAGCGATCATACGCTTTAGCTTGTGTGTGGTGGTGAAATTCACGTGGTTGATCACCAAGTCGTCGCCACCATTGATGATCATCCGTATGGTACGTGCCAGCGATGGTATCTTTGGCGGCCCATGGGATGGGTCTCGTAATCTGGAAAAATTAGCCCTTCCTTTATGCTGAGCAGTTCTTTCAGATATCCCTCGTTCAGCATTCTGACCACCTTCTATCGTAAACCTATGCAATCTTTGGTCTTGTGTCCTCTTTCCTGATGGAATTTGCAGTGTACATTCGACCTTCTTGCACTTGGGTCCGATTTCATCTTTTATGGCCACTGCACCTTCGTGCCCAGCTTCTCTAGTGCGTACACTATTTCTGAAGGGAAAACACAAAATTTATGAGCAGATAACAATGGAGGCATACCTCTTTCATTTCGTAAGCAATACAACATATTTCTGCCTCGGGAGGCGAATTGGAAGTTCTAATATAGGGCTAATGCCTTTCTCTGTTGAAGCGTGGGGGTTGATCCCTCCGCACGTTGGACTGTACTGACGTTAATCGCTGGCCGGGCCATTGAAGTCATCCTCATCTGCTCTTACTTTGGCGTAGTAGGCGTTTTGAATTTCTTCCATTGTGGTGGGGGGATATTTCATGAGCCTGTTGAGCAGTTTCTTGGTCGCCTTTGACCCGTATCTGCTCAACCCATTTTGGAAGGCTGCGACCGCCATTCCTTCTGGCACATTCAGCAGTCCCATTCTTACCCTTTTGAACCGGGCCAGAAAGTCCCGAAGTCCTTCGCCCGATGTTTGCCTGATGGCGAAGATATCATTGACCCTAGCTTCAACCTTCTTTTCCCCTGCATGAGGGGTGGCGAATTTGTCCGGCATCTCTTCGAACATTGATATCGACCGTTTTGGAATATGGGAATACCATGTTAATGCTCCTCCTATCAATTTCTCGGCGAACTTTTTCAACAATACAGATGACACTTGTTCTTTTGACAAGTCATTGCCCTTTACCACGGTGACGAAGTGGATCAGATGATCTTCCGGATCTGTGGTTCCGTCATATATTTTCAAGTATGGTTGCATTTTGAAGGTTTTCAGGATAGGGTGGGGAGAAGCTTCCTCACTATATGGCTATTTAACAAACCTTCCCGCATCGCATTTTGGTAGCAGCTTAGAGGCGCTAGGTATCTTGTCCACCCTTTCTTGGTATTCTTTCATTTGATCAGGAAGCACTTTATTCTGATTTTCCATTTATTCCATTTTCTTGAGGATGGTTGCGAGTGCATCATCGCTTGCATCGATGGCAGTGCGGATGTTGCTCGTTCGTAAAGTGCTTGGTTCGCCAGTGACAACATCGATTTCTGTCGTTGGTGAATCTTCGGTATTTCCTTGAGGGGGGTTTTTCGGGCATGTTGGTTAGGGTGCTCGTTAACCGTTCCTCTAGCTGCTTTTTGACTACTAGGGGTGTTTCTTTCGCCGTGGACGTAGAAGCTCTCTTCACGCAAGATCGTCAGATCCTCAAGTGGTGAGGACGGGATCTCCCCCTCCTGTGTATTTCTTGGCATTACATTCTCAGTATCTTCTCTACCGACTTCGATAAGGGAATCTATGAGGTTAGTTGACACATTTGCTACCATTTTCAACCTTGTTTCTTTCTCTGCCATTATTGGTTTCTATGGAATCTGAAGAGCAATGACTGTTGTTCTTGATATCCCGGGTAAGAACTATGATTTCGACTACCTCCTCATAGACGGCATCATATTATTTGACTCAAAAGAAGTTAGACTCTTTACAAGCAAATCAATCAAAAGAGATGAAGAAGTAAATTGTAATCGAAGATAATAAACCCTAGGATCACTTTGATAATTGGAATAGCAATAACAGTAGAGGAGAACAAGAGAAGTAGAGAGATAAAGATAAGAGAGAGAGTAAACTTATATATTAAAAATCCTCCCCCTATTACAAGGTTTAGATCCCCTTTATATACTAGAGGATCCTTCATTACTGGAACGACAAAATCAGAGTACATTCTATAACAATGACGCGCGGTCGTTTCTCTTACTACCCCTAGATCGTCCTCCTGTATCGACTCATGGGTACGGTGGTTGGTCGTTTCGACTTTGGGACGTGACCGATCAAATTCGACCCCATACAAAATTAGATTTACATTCTTTTTCGAAGACTCTTCTTTCAGTTGGGAGCCAATGAGTCCAACTCTAGCTCGGATTTTTGAAAAAAACAGATTTAATATGAGATATATTTCAAAAAAAAAAAAAATCATCCCACAATACACAAAAGAAAAAAGTTTTTGTTAAAAGAAGATAACAAAAAAGCATACTAATTCAAGTGCAGAATTTCGACAAGGTATGCAACTTCTTCATCACAACTACAAGCATAACAACTAAAATCATCTTCATCTTCGTCGTCACTGTCAAAAGAAGGCCATTGGCGCCACTTATTTTTGTAAGAACGCTTATGATGAAGGGTGCAGCAATATGGGTTTTGTGCCAAGAAAATTGGATTGAGTACCCAAATACTATTCAATATTTCAGCCAAGTTTTTTCGGCACTCTCCTATTGCTCTCCTCATTGGCTTGTTTGCTTTCATTTTGCCAATTGCAGTTATGCCATTTTGCTTGAACTCTCCACCTAGTAAAACATGGATTATGCTTATCACATATTGTGCTCCAAGATGTCCTGCTTCTGCAGCTTTAACTAGGCATTCTATTGCATATGTTGGCCTTTCTTTCCTAAAGAAATCAACCTAAAGCGGCAGAAAAATATACTTAAATATTCAAAGAAAGAATAAGTTAACAGAAATAAAAAAAAATTATAGGAACTGATTCTATTAATTGATTAATTAACTAACTAATTAGGGACAACCAGGATGAAACAACTAGAATGATACCTTTCTTTTCCGCAATATTTAGGAAAATTAGAACAAAAATGTCAGTTTGAGTAAACGGCAGTACTTTTGCATGTTAATATACTTATGTATTCTGAATATAAAAAAGAATAAAAATCAAAAATTAAAAATAGATTGTTACTTTCCATGAGTCATAAGGGTGATCAATTTCATTGTGTATATAGGTAAAATAGTATGCTTTAGAAATATATAACACATATTGAACAATCTTTGTCGAAATTTTTTTCACTTCTTTCAAATTTAAATACTCTTAAAAAATTTCCTAGTTTCACCGTTGTCGACACCAACTTCTACAATTTAAATAAGTAATATTACAATTTTATTGTTCTGACTGTCCTTTTTCTTTCTTTCTTTCTTTTTCATCTTTCTGTATGACATACATTAGGGGCGGATGTAATATACAGTTATCGGATTCAACTGAACCCTGTACTTCTAGTACAGAGCGTAAATTTATGTACAAAATATTATTACTATAATTATTATAAATAGTAGATATAAGCCCTCATAACTTTAAAAATATAATGAGTTTAATGCTAAAAACTTTAAATGTTAGAACCATAGAACGAAGATCCGTGGCCTGACCGCCCCTGAAGCACATCACATATGCCATGCAAAAATACATTCATCCACAATAAATATTGGAGGAAAGAAATCAAAAGAAGTACAGAATGAATTACGCAAAAGAATATATTACTTACCACACCTTTTCGGTACAACGCTTCAGCATTCCCACTCTCCCAACACATTCTCATGAACAAAGAAACCTTTTTTTCCTTCTCTTCCTTGTCTTTTTTCCATGAAGGTCCTATAGGGAATTTCTCCATTGACATGTGACGATAAACATATCGATCATTCGAAACTTCATTGATGATTTTACAACTGACATCATGATCAATGCATATATATATATATATATATACATGTCAAAACAAAATTAAAAACATATATAGAATGCAACATGTAGAAACAATGTTGAAGAAATACAAACCTGAGCTTAACATTGATATAATCTGTAAAAGAAGAGGAAGCAACCCTTGCAATAACTTCAGAGAGTAGCTCATTCGGAAGAGATTTGATATTTAGCTTTTTGTTATGTTTTGTTGGTCTTCTTTTCATTATTTCTGTTGATGAATGACTTATCGCCATTGTGATGGGAAAAAAAAGTGATTTTATAGTATCTGACCAATTTCCTATATATTTTCCTTCTTTGAGTAGAATTCGATGTTAGAAAAAAACGAAAAGGAGTGGTATTTTTCTTTTTTTTAGTTTCTTGAAAATTTCTGTTGTTATCAGGTGGTAACGAGAAATTCCTGTGCGTACTTGGAACAATCTGTCCACTTTGCAAAATTTCATACAATGGATTATCAATTTAGAAAATACTTTTAATAACTCAACTTTGAATGGTATTGGACGTTATATATTAGGAAAAGAATTTATTACAAAATAGCCAAATATTGTTAGGTGTCCTGAATTTGTCCGTATAATTAGAAGGTGATATAAATAGCACCACTATTTCACTCCTTTCTTATGTGTACTTTATTTTCTCATCCCTTTTCTATGTGTACTTAGGACTAGTAAGTTTCTTGCCATTATAAAAACTTTCTTTCCACTTTGTAAAACAAAGAAAATTTTATGGACATCAATTTTTCCATAAAAGAAAGGACTCTATTTTAGAAAAACTCAATCATTTCTATAAAGTCAACTTTCCGCTCTAGTAACTGGTAAAAAGAAATATTTAAATTATCGTCTTCTGATGAAATAAAATTGAATTTGGATTTTCAGGTGGACTCAACTTATTTTCATTGACAATATAAATAAATTTTTACCTATCAATGTATTATCGGTTGTAACAAGTTATTTTCTGAGTTACAAAATTAGGTTTACTATATATAGTTACATGTTATTGTAATTAGGGGCGTACAAAGGAAACCAACAAATCGTACCAAACCGATATTCAAGTTAAACCGAGAAAAAAAGTTCGACTATGAATTGGTTTGGTTTGGTGTTAGAAAAAAATCCGACCATAATTAGATTGGTTTGGTTTTAACTAAAATAAGTAAAATCGAAACCAAACCAACCCGATATTACATGTATACAAGATTTAAAAATATTTATATAAAAATAATTATTGCAATGTAATTTATAAATATAATTTAAACTCTTTAATTTTATCTCTTTTAATATATTATTTCAAGCTTGGACATAGAACTTTTGAATGGTCAAATATGTTTTATAGCCCATAAAAGTTAGTAACTCAAATAAAGCCCAAAACAAAATCAAGTTAATATTAATGCTAACAAAACAAAATTCTCACTTTTAATATTATCTAGAGGCTAAAGGGGTTCTGGTTGCCTACATTAGGGTGATTAATGACATGTATGATGGAGCTAAGACTCGGGTTAGGACAGTAGGAGGCAACTCCGAGCATTTTCCGGTTGTTGCGGGGCTGTACCAAGGGTCTGCGTTCAGCCCATTCCTATTGCCCTGGTGATGGATGCACTAACTCATCATATTCAAGGGGATGTGCCATGGTGCATGCTATTTGGTGATGACATAGTTCTAATTGACAAGACACGAGGCGGCGTCAACAAGAGCCTAGAGGTTTGGAGACATGCCTTTGAGCTAAAGGTTTCAAGTTGAGGAGGACGAAGACGGAATACCTAGAGTGCAAATTTGGGGTTGAGCCGACGGAAGCAGGAGTGGATGTGAGGCTTGACTCTCAAGTCATTACCAAGAGGGGTAGTTTCAAGTACCTTGGGTCGGTTATTCAGGGGATCGGAGAGATCGACGAGGATGTCACACACCGTATAGGGGTGGATGGATGAAGTGGAGGTTAGCCTCGGAAGTTCTGTGTGACAAGAAAGTGTCACCGTCACTAAAATATAAGTTTTATAGAGTAGTGGTTAGGCCAGCCATGTTGTATGGGACTGAGTGTTGGCCGGTTAATAACTCACACATCCAGAAGATGAAAGTAGCAGAGATGAGGATGTTGAGGTGGATATGTAGGCATACAAGAATGGATAAGATTAGGAATGAAGATATTCAAGAGAAGGTGGGCGTGGCCTCCTAAGAGGACAAGATGCGGGAAGAAAGACTCATATAGTTCGGGCATATTCAGAGGCGGAGCACTGATGCACCGCTGAGGAGATGTGAGCGACTGGCTGTGGTGGGCACGAGGAGAGGTAGAGGGTGACGTAAGAAGTATTGGGGAGAGGTGATCAGCCAGGACATGGCGCAACTTAGGATTACTGAGGAAATGGCCCTTAACAGGGAATTGTGGAGGTCGAGCATTAAAGTTGTAGGTTAAAGGGAAGTTGTGAATATTTCTACAGCGCACTAGAGTGAGACTAGCCAGTAGGAGATAGTCTTAGGATGCAACTGGTCATCTACTGATGCAGGATCTATTTGCTGGTTATTTTTATACCTTCTACTTATTCCATCTTTTTCGTATTTCTATATTGATGTTATTTTATTATGATTCTATGGATGGTACTAATATATCGTCTCTTGTTGCTTTCTTGAGCCGAGGGTCACCTGGAAACAACCTCTCTACCCCTCGGGGTAGGGGTAAGGTCTGCGTATATATTACCCTCCTCAGACCCCACTAATGGGATTATACTGGGCCGTTGTTGTTGTTGTTATTGTTGTTGTTGTTATTGTTGTTGTTGTAGTAGTAGTAATTAATACTTAGTACTTATTAGTTGTACTTATTTTAACATTACTTAGTACTTTTATATTATGTTTATTTTTATTATGGCTTAAAAATTAGCAATATTTATCTTATGCAATTTGTTGAGCATTTTAGTATAATCATGACCCATCTCCTATTATTTTGTATTATTTTATTGGATAACATCTTATATAATTTTATCCACTAGGACCTAAAAAATATTAAAGTACAAATTATAAATTTTATGCTATGAAGTTTTTGTCGGAAAAAAACTCGAAAAATTCGAGAAATCCATAAAACCCAAGAAAAACCATGATTGAAAAACACAACTTATGTTGGTTTGGCTTAGTTTACAAATTTAAAAATCCGACAATTGATTTGGTTTGGTAATTGAAAAATCCGAACCAACCCGACGTATGAACACCCCAAAATTTGTAACAATAGAAGGAATACGTAATGGTGGAATTATATAGCGCTCCCGCATTATATCATAAAGGTATTAGTAGTTTCACTTTTCATACGAAAAAACATAATAATAAGTGCTTTATTGCATAGAACTATTTTTTCCAGTGAGAATCCAGATTACATGTGGATCCCATGTCCAATAATCCTAGACTTCATTGTCTCTCTGCTAAAGAATAGCGTCAAAGAATGTGGAGGAAACCCGAATAGTGATGACATCCTGCATCATCACTTATCTTTCTGTCTAAACCAAATGCAGAGAGAATTCTATATTTTGAGACATTAGAATTGAGTCAGTAATTTCTTCCATCTTCCTCAGGAGGCAACTGTGAAAGGATTAAGGAAGACAGCTTCTCCTTGCACGCATTATCAGTATGTATCGCTTAGGGTGATATTGGTCAACAGCAAGAAGCATGAGCCAAAATGTATTTGGTTGATGAACAACGTTGCTACATTAACAACACTTTCCATATCTTTCTCATATACACGACCAGAGACCATACAGCAAGCCATGCTGATATATATAGCAAGATCACACCAGAACCCACAAGAGTTCCAACCCCAGATAAACTAGAGAGAAAAAAGTTAACATTATTAGATTTCAATCACGGCTCATGCAAGAGACTGAAAACAGAAAGTTACCTGCTATCTCTGGCTAGCAGGAGGATGGTCAATGCAGTCATCTGAGTGGCTGTTTTCCACTTCCCCAGGTTATTCACAGCTACAGCCTGAAAACTTTATCAGTTACTAATGCAACAAATAAAGCAGGAAACTATTAGTCTACAAAATACAATGGAGGATGGGTCTTGAACCTCTGAAAGTTTACCACCCTGAGAAGCTGCCCATTCTCGAACTGCAGACATAGTAATCTGGGAAACAATTTGCAATTAGATTTCTGAGGCACAAGGAGACATGTGGAAAGAAAAAAGAAAGATGTATCTCCAATTAGAAGATTTATTTAGTATATCACCCCTTGAGTTACAGCCTGTGTTGCTCGGGCTCTCCAAAGATATCATCGGATACGTGTCGGATCCTCCAAAAGTAGAGCATTTTTGGAGGATCCGACATGTGTGTGGTAGTATTTTGGAGAGTCCACGCAACACAGGTTATAGTAACTTCCATGGTAAATTATAGAAATGTGTATGACTTAAGTGTTAGAGAGTGTGTCCTAAGGAAAGAAACAATTATTGACCTAAAATTCAAATGGCAAGATATTGATGAACATTTCAACTGAACTGTTACCTAAGTTTCTCAAACTGTTGAATAAGAGTTCACATCCATATTCTCAAGAGTGTTTGCTAATTAACTTACCCGTCCACATGACTTTGAAAAAAAGCAAATTTCATTGTTGACTCGCCATAAAATGAGCAAAAAACAAGTTCTAACCTTCATTTTAATGCAAGGCTAAAACATCATTGACAGTAAAAGATACTACTCCTTTTTTTCAATTTATCAAACTTCCCATTTTAGGATGTTTTAGCTTTACGCACTCTGATTTTAATGTTTTCCTATAAATCAAACTTTTCAACTATAATTTTACACTTTCTCCCACTATCACTAACATGATATATACTTATATATATAAGACGAATTAACATCTTAAACTCTGTTTCCAGTCAAAATCCATGATATGAACGTACTAATAAGGCTAATCAAAGCGACATAGAACAGTTGAATAAAGGTCGATGCCAATTTGCAAGCCTATAACCTAGATATACCATAAATGATACTACCTGCTTTTCCCAGAATAAATCATAAAATCTTCCATTTTATTAACACAAAGAAATTGAGATATGGGGAGGGGGCACAGAAATTATTTGCTCTTTTGCACCAAAAAACCATTTGTGACAGATAAATTTCTTCTTAAGCAAAGCTTCACAGAGAGGAAATGTACGAGTGCTAATAGGATCAAAATATTTCTAGAGGAACACTCACTTTCTTCTACTTTAGAAAACACCTCTATTTTAAATTTAAGAGACAGAAATATAGCAACTTACTTACAAAAAATGTTTGGACAAAAAAACTATGAAATTCAAACAACTTATTTGCCCAAATTGTTATTAAAACAAAAGAAATGGAAGATGCAAATCCGCTGTGGAAAGAAATTTATGTCTTGCACACATGTAATCCTAATCTAGTGACTGTAAAGTATTATGGAATTAACCATAACTAACTAAAGAAGGTCAAAGAAAATACAATTACGGGGACATATACAGCTTATCACTCACCTCCCTGCCTATTATCGCAATTGAAGGGACAGTTAATAGCCACGGCAACTGTCCAAAGACACTGGACTCCAAAGGTCTGGTGCACAACAAGATCAAGGTGGCTGCAACCATTAGCTGTTGCAGTCGAGAACAGTTATATAAATTATCCTAACATCATCCTTACAAGAAAATACACCATCATGTCTCATGCTTATAACCTGCAATTTTGCTAGTAAACTAACCAAAGTCGCAGGCAAGCATGACAATCCAATTGAAACAGAACAATAGAGAATACCTTGTCAGCGACTGGATCTAAAAATGCACCAAAGGCAGTGCCTAAGTTCATCTGAGCATGTCAAACAATCTAAGGTTGTGATATCCAAATATGGGAAGTAAGAAATCCAAAAAAGATGATAATATGAAACTCAAAACAGCAGAAATGAGAACCTTGCGAGCAAGGTATCCATCAAGCCAGTCCGTTATTGCTGCTGCAATAAATATGGCTGTTGTAGCAGTTGGGCCCCACCAGCTATCAACATAGAATGCTAGATTAAACAGAATACAAGATCAGTTTTCTGTATATAACATACAAATTACAAACAATGTATACTCTCATTTATCAGCCTGAGTTCTGCCACGAATTGAAGAATGCTACTATACAAATCAAAATAGTCTTATATTTTTATTACCTTCCATCAAAAAAAGAACAACATATCTTTTATTTCATCAACATTTTCAAGACGGCTGGATAAACAGAAAGAACTAGCAAAAAGGATTGTCAATCAGTAAACATTTCAATTATCTACTCCTGCATGGAGCCACAAGACACACTATATTGACACTGGCAGTTGGGACCTATAGAGGTCCACCTATATTAGCTTCACGCATAACTACCATCCCCAGACCCCATTTGCGGGATCAAACTGGGTTTTTTGTTGTTGTTGTTGATGCTGCATAGCCAGTCCGAAACCCGGATAAAGACGAGGTCAGTGATAGGTTGATGGTCAGTGTATAAAAATTCCGAACAACGATGAGTCTCTAAATATTCAAGGAACGGGCTAAACCTTATGAAATAGATTAAAAGACTTATATAGCTCGCCTAACTAGTTTGAGCTTGAAGCTTGATTGATCAATTCACTTGTGACCTAACTAGGTCTAGACCATGTCCAGCAAATTTCCAAAAGGAACTTATAAAGCTATACCAAATCAAACAGAACTATGCAAGTGGGAGAAACTATAAAGGCATAGAAAAGCTCACGAATGCATACCTATATGCAGTATGATTGGATAAAGATCGGGTTACACAAGAAATTCACTAACTAGATGCACCTATATGGTTCCAGTCAATAGCCAACAAGAAACAACTACACCTTAGTCCCAAACAAGTTTGGGTCGGCGATATGAATCCTCATATCATCAGGTCAATAGCCAACGTAGTTTATTAATGCTATACTTAGTTGCTTACCGGAAAGCTTTGTAACAACTCAGAAGTGACCTGGACAACGTAGTGCATAAATATCATCAATTTGCAGAATTCGACCGTGGTCGCTATTTTCTACTGAACTTAAACCAAAATTTGCAAAGGTGTGCTTCTCCAGTGTCTTATACCATGTGCAGCCATACTTCAACAAACTTCGAGTAAATATTCCAAATAACTACTGCATTGTTTTCGGACATGAACAAAATTTGTTATTTTCGAGGGACTAGCAAATCACGATAATGCTAGGTTTATTCCTTGCTCAACACCAAAATAGACCCCTCTAGTGGAAGCATTCCCTTCTTCCAGTGTTGTAAATAGCGCTCGCCTCAGCTAATAGCGTGAGGCGAGGCGAGGCGAGGCAGTATCGCTACAGGGCAACTGTTGCGTTGCGTTTCAAAATAGTGATCGTTTCAGGGTGTGTTGCGTGAGGTGCCACTGCATCGAGTAGCGACTATAGCGTCGCTATTTATTAACAGGTCGCAATTAGGCTTGAGTTCAGAGCTTCTTCGACTTCGAAGATAAAACAAGAAAAGGTCGGAACTGTGATTAGGGCTCGAACAAAACAACTTCTTCATTTCAAGCTTGAGGTTTCTTCCAAGTGTCATCTTCTTCTTCATCAAGCTTCTGAGTTCTGCCATTGAAAGACCAGGTATGAGCTCTGAGTTTCCTTACTTTCTTCTTCTCTCTTCTCTCTTCTTTCTCCTTCTTCTTCTCTTATTCTTCCTTTTTTCTTTTTTTCCTCTGTTTTTTGACGAAAAGAGCAGAAACAAAGTTATGTTTTTGTGCTCTAATTTTCGAGCAAAATACAGAGGTTCTTCACCTCTTTCTTCTTCTCTTAATTGTTTTTGGCTCTGTTTTCGCAAAATACAGAGTTCTGTTTTTTTTTTTTTGGCAAAATACAGAGGCCTGTTTTGGCTCTGTTATGGCCATTTTCGAGCTGCTTTGAAGCTCTTTTTTTTTTTCAGAAACAGAGGCTGCTTGGAGGCCCTTTTTCAGAAACAGAGGCTTTTTTGAGGCCATTTTTTCAATTATTAACTTATAGTCTTATATAGTAGAACTAATTGCATATTGACTTGATATTTTTGTCTACAAAACAACGTTGAAATGGCATCATCCGATAATACTAAACGAAATATAGCTTGGAACCTACTATAAGTCTAACTATCGATTGAGGTTTTAATTTTTAAATTGATATATTTATTAATATATTATTGTTATTGAGTTTTTAGTTATATATATAATATTTTATTTATTTGTATAAATTGTCGCCTCATATCAAAAAGGCGAGCGCTTCGCTGTGCGCCTCTCGCCTCACTGAAGCGTGCCCTCGTCGCTATTTGTCGCCGCGCGCCATCCAAAACATTGTCTTCATCCAAAGTTGAAGGTCTTTAGTATTTATGTCGGTGGTGTCTAGGCCAGTGGCAGAACTAGAAATGTATGCAAGGAGATTCAAAAAAAAAAATTACAATATTACAGTTGGGATTTAAAACTATAAGGCTATAACCTAAAGTAACTTTTGAACCCCCTTTCACTAAAATACTTGAATTTTTCTTCATTTCAAGGGAATCCAACAAATCACATATAGCCAAAAATATCATTTTTACCCTATTTGCATATTGCAATTTTTTCATACTATTTAGTTCTGCCACTGGTCTACGCCAGCTTGTACACCTCGACTATTCTATCAAGTACTACTACCTTTTGCCATCATAGGCACAGGGTAATTCTACCTACCAAGGTTTTTCCTTTCAACCCTGATCTCCAAGGCGAAACCCACTTCACCAACTGCTAGGCCACTCTCTCATGTGCTTCCATAGTTGGTCTTGTTTCACGTTTATTGATTAGGTGCTTTAAGAATGTATTAGGAATAAGAATATCAATAAATGACACTCTCAATCAGAAAACTGTTGTCCTTTTTGCTTACTAAGAGTCAAAGATGGTGATCTTTGATTAAAAAATTTAAATCTATTATGTCGTATTTTGAAATAAAAAAGCATTACAAATTATAGCACTTTTCATGCTATGTATTAATACATTATTTAAGCTTCAGAAAAAACTTAACAAATTATGGCAAATGTAAGGCCGAAACCAATCAATTGATCCACCTACAGTAAAAAGTACCAAAATTATGGGAAGAGTATATTTAGGCCAAAGGCGCTCTCATTTTAATTACTTCCATTATCCTCCATATCTATCCATCTCATTATAACCTTTCTGTATTACGTTCTACATATAATCCATAACTAAAAGACCCGATTTTAGTTACTTCACCGAATGTATCTACCACTAAAGTCAATTATGAATTTATCCCCAAGTATTGGATTAAGATAAATCCAAATTCATTAATCATCAAAGAGCATACATTGTTTAAAATGCATCCAGCAAAAGTAGTTGAGAAACTTACTGCTTACAAGAAGCGGAACAGCAGCCACACGGCCAATTGTTAAAATCGTGGGCAATGTCAGCAACTTCTCAGACTTCGATGGCGGTGGTGGTGGCGGAGATGCTTTTTCACGGCGGAGATCATCCTCCTTGTGATCAGGTGCGGGGCCCATTTGAGTAGTAGAAATACTTCTCAATGGAAAGTTAGCATATCCCTTACCCAAAAACCCTAACAATTTCTGTCGGTGACGAAAATCACCGGACGCCGGAATTGAAATTGAAGTCCCCCACCAGCAGCGGCGCGTGTGAGGTGACACACTTACGGCTGCGGCGGCGGAGCTAGAGGTGCCGGTGACGGAGGTAAAAGAGCGGGAGAAATTGTAGGGCTTGTGAGAATAAATAGAGGTTACAGCGTTGAGTTTAAGACCACCGGGCATGTTGTAATTGTAATACTAATACAAATAGGCGACAGCTGCTAAGGTTAGTAAAGTTGGGGAGTCGTAACATCTAAACAAACATCAAAGTCGTTTGTTTCTTCGAATTGAAGAATGGGGTGGGGACAGTTCAAAGAGGGAATATCGTACTTAACCACCTCTGCTTTTTCAATTATTCTAACAAAAAGAACATGTCCAAAAATTTGTCCTTTACTCATACTCATGTACACCTTATTTTCGTGAAGTACTAAATTACAACAAAATCTTCAATCTTGAAGTAACATGTAGTAATATGTATTGGTAATATGTATATATTCAATACTTAGGATGTTCGGAGTTATTTACCCTTAAAATGAATAACAATAAAATTTGTATGTAATTAATTTTGTAGGATACGTAATTTAATTTAATGGGAATGATATATGAACAACAAATAATTAAATTAAAGAGAAACAAAACGATCAAATCACATGTGATGGACAATTAAGCCTGGTTTAGGACGAACACTGAAAATTGACTCCGGTCAAGCCCTCGAAACAGGCTCGGTTACAACTAAATAAATAAGCAGTTGAAGAACACTTTAAACACTAGCTAGAGAATAAAAATAAACTTATTGCTTTGATATGTGTGCCAACAATATATGAAACAATGAACAGGTTCTCCGCTTTATATAGTAGGGGAATTTAAATCCTAGTACAAGTCTAAATAAGAAAAATATCTTTTCTCTTCTAGTAAGTCACGATACTCAGCTGACATCAAGCAAGATGTTTGTCATAATATCCGATTGAGGGTGAATATTTCGGCCCCTTGTTTGTCCTTTCTAATCGTCTTTCTTTTAGCCTCGATTCTTCGTTTTACTCGAGCTCGATTCCTTTCATGTTCGTCCATGTCTGAATCTCGGTGTGCCATTCATCTCCGGGCTTTGATCTGGGAACCCTCGGTTGTATCCGAGCCTGCAATAAACCACGTCGTCCCATGTTTCATCATCGAGAAATTAGGAATAACTTATTCCCCCATTTTATGCGTACACATATAGTCCCATCACTTTTCAGAGAGTAGATTTATAGAAACGGTGTGAAGTGATTAATTCACCCTAATTCCTTCCTCCGTACGCCACAAGCGAGTTGAAAAGTCATCGAACCGTCCCATCAATAGTGTCGTCCTAACTTCGAACATGTGTCAGCCACCTGTTGACCATCCTTGGTAGGAACTGAATGCGAAACGTCACGCATTTATTACTTCTTTCCTATAAAAGCTCTGGTTTCCTTTTTCACTTTTTTACTTTCTGATTTCAAATTTTTTTTTGTTACCCTCGAAGTTTTTAATTGTTCATCACTCCCTTAGATCTTCAAAAAATTATTCTCCACATCTTCATTTTTTCATATTTAATCTTCAAACCTTCATATTTTATCTTTAAATCTTTGTCTCAGATCTTCAAATCTTCATATCAACATTCAAGACTCCATACCAACCTTCAACCCTTCATATTATCGAGTCAAGATGGCAAAACCTTAAAATCGGTACCTTAAAACACTGCTCTTTCAACATCTAACCCAGCCACACAGATATTGAGGCAACCCTTCTGGTAGCAACACTGGAACCTCTTCTTAAAAAGTTTATCCGCTGAGGCTGCTCCATAGATAACGACTTTAAGGTCGAAAAAGCCTCCAAACAAGGAGATTGAGGTGAGGAGGCATGGAGGTATATATGCTCTATCACCGAGGAAACTTTCCAATCGGTCTGAGAGGATTGCAAATGGGAAGTGAAAGACATAATTACTCCCGGCCCTGATGACAACATCACAACATTCGTGGAGGGGTGCTTAAGCATTTATACTTATCCTTTTACATTTGGTCTGATGGACACAGTGGTCCTCGACTTTGTAAAAGGTAAGAGGTCTGTCTCAGGAAAATCCATCCGTCCTTTTGGAGGATCAAGATCCTCCTCCGGCATTTTTCCAACAACACGAAGGAGCCCTTGTTCATGATCGACCATTTGCTCCGTGTCTACAGCTCCCAGTCTTCCGATGGGGATTAATCAAGCTTGTCTGATAAGCAAAAAAAACTCCTTTCTCGAGCATCAACGAGGATAGGGACCGAGGTTAACAAGGGATATTCGTTTGAGTAAGGACCGAAGACCTCATTCCCTTCGAGTTCCTACCATTCCCTGAGAAGTGGAACTCAAAACGTAAGGTTGTTTCCGTTTAATTTACTACTCCTTTGACTTTATATCTCTTTTCCCAATACTCACTTTTTTATATGCAGTTCTAACCCAAGTCCCCAATGCACTCCCTTGCTTTAGGTAGTGGGTCTATGGCATATGCAAACAACAAACAGATTCTTAGCATGAGTAACACAAACTTTCCAAAGGCAAATGGGAGGCTAGTTCCCATGATGAGTGTCCCCTCTTCTCCTAGTTGAATTTCCCTCTAAGTCATTTTCAGTTTATCACCACTCTCACTAAGTCCTTTCTTTTCATAAGTTTGCCCAAGACCATCGAACTTCGGACAATTATCAAGTTCATGGACCCATCCCCATCTAAAAAAACCTTCTACTTTGGTACAACCTACCGTTGAGGCTGCTACGAAGAAGAAGGAGAAAACAAGAAACAAAAAAAGGTCGCCTAACTCTCTGGATGCTCCCATTATGGCCAAGAATAAAATGATTGTAGTAAAGGTCAGAAAGAATAAAAAGAAAAGTACTCCTGCCAGGGTCCCGAGCCTAGAGTTTATCTATCGGCTCAGGGATTACCCTGAGGATGTGGCTTGGAGTTTATCGATCGTGAATCGATAAATGCCGCACAAGAGCTAGTAGCCCTGAAGGGGAATTACCATAAGGCTAATCCTCCTCAGATTAAGTGCCCGAGGAGGAACATGTGGCCACTGCTCCTCGAGAAGCTACTTTAGTTATGAAAGAGACGACCGACATCATTGACGTCCTGGAGTCACCATCTAACTTGGAGCTTCTATTAGGTAAGGCTCATGCCGTTATAAAATAACCGATCGAGGTTCCATGGGCCTCAGATAAGACCCTTAATTTATTTCAAAGGCGTTGATGTCAGTCGTCATGCTGGAAAATTAGTTTGAATTTGGCCACTAAGAGATCTCGAAAAGGGATGTATTGTCGGGGTTAGATGGGTGGAGTTCCAGCCCAAAGATCGAGAGGCAGATCCACGTCCCGAGTGTGGACCCCGACCGGAATAAGACGGTCATGTTCACTGTACCGGGGGATACTACGATGCTATTCGGGATGATTGGTGTGGCTAGTTACCTTAGTTCTTTGGTATCCAAAGAGGACTAAGTGAAGATGAAGGAATTGGATGCGACACGCCTCTTCAACGAGGCACAATAGGCGTTGAATAAGGTATACTTTCTTCCCCTCATACTTTCAAAGTGTTCATTTTTCCTTAGTGGGCATTACTCATTTTTCTTATTTTATGACTTAGGCCTCAGTGCTTCATCATGAGAGCTTCCAGTGGTCTCAAATGGAGGTGATTCACTTCGAGTTCGAGCTCTAGGAGCAGGTCCTGCAAAAGGACATGTACAAGCTCTTTATGAGAAAAAATATGAAGTCCTTAGGGACTATTCCATACGAATGGCTCGAAAGGAGGCCTTGAAGGCAAAACAGGAACACGCCCTTATGGTTGAAAACGTAACACTGTTTGATATCAATAACAAGAGGTTAACCACAAATGATAATGCCGCAACCTCATAGGCCCAAGAGAAGATAGACTTGATCGACCAGCTTAGGGCCGAGATGGACGAGTTCAAAGCCTCAAATGAGGAGTTGAGTAGAAAAATTGATCTTGATGATGAGCTATAATTACGTATTTTAGTTGATTATTACACTCTAATTTACTGCACTTTAGTTGAGTTTGCGCTTTAATCGCTAGTGTTTTGCACTAATTGTGTGTTTTATGTCTTGTAGGTGTGATTCCAAGCTATATGGATGTTATGAAATGAATTTAAGTGATTTGAATTCTAAGTAAAATCTCAAGGATTTAAGCCGGGATCGTGTTCGGGGGTCAAATTTGATAGTTGAGAACAAACGAAGACTAGATGAGATATATTGCGCACTGTCTAGTAATATGCACATAACTGTTTACTCAGAACTCTATTTTGGCTCTATAATATATGGTTGGAAAGACAACTAAAAGGGATACAACTTTCATGTTTGCGTTTTTCCAAATTCTAAACGGAACAGGGTGAAACACCGCAGTTTCACAGCAACCGCGGTAGAACCGCGGCAGAGTGCAGACGCAGACAATTGAAGAATAGAGGCCATGTTTGGCCGCGGTTTGACCACGACTGTGGTAGAACCACGGCAGGAGGCGGAAATTTCAGGTACTAAAGTGCGAAATACGACATTTTTAGCCCAGAGCCTTATTTTAAACATGATACTTCGCCCAAAGGAGGCATGTATTGATTTTTTGAGTTTCTTAGCAAGGAAAGCTATTGTGAGAGATCACCCAAGACATCTTTCTTCTTTTCTTTGATTTTTATTGCTAAATTTATGATGAATATTATTTTAGCTTGTTTACCCATAGTCATGAGTAGCTAAATCCCTTGTCTAAGGTTTTGATGGAATCTATTGGGGGATGAACTTCTTGTTTATGTGAATACAAATTGCTAGTTTCAACCTTTATTTATTCAACTATGTTCTTGTTGTAGTTAATTGACAGGATCCTCAATTAGCTGTGCCTATTTAGTGTGCATATCTCGGAAGAGAATGCATATTTAGGTTATTGTTGAATAACACCACTCCTAAAGTATAAGAGGAATCTATAACTGCAGGTTTAAAGGCGGGATTAGGGATAACGAAGCCTTGGGTGCAATCTTAAGTGAACTATGTTAATGAAAGCTAGCTAGTGTATCTCGGGAGAGTGCAATAGTATATTACTGTGATTACTACGGAGAGATTTACGATAAGACGAGTGTTCATGATTTATAGACGTGTGTTGGTAAATTTATTTGAAGCATAAACAGAAGGGATTCCATCAATATGGGAAATCTTTACCTTAGCTTTTTCTCATCGTTGTTTAAAACCTTCGCATTTTAGTTTACAACTGTTTAATTTGCTTGCAACCTTAGTTACTAAAGAAACTATCAACTGTGATTCAAACATTTGGGAAACTGGTTCTGAAGAGTTTAGTCGGTCTAAAGATTGTGACTGATAGGTTAACTCTCTGTGGATTCGACCTTGGGCGTAATATTCGGGTTATATTTGCAATGTCTGCAGTGTCCTTATTTATAAGGCATAGTTGGGCGTGACCAAATTTTGGCACCGGGGGAGTTAACGTAATTATCAATTACCATTGATAGAAATACAATAATTCTTAGTGTGGTCAGTTTTCTCTATACCCAACTTGTGAATATTTGTGTAATTAATTTTTCTTACCTTAGTCTTATTTTATTGTTTGGGTCTTATTTATTTTGTTAGTTTTGAAAAATGGCATCATATAATAAAAATTGGTGGGATGGTAGTTGTTCATATTGTGATAACCCTTGTGTTTATTGTGGAGGATCACACTCGTAGCAAAATTGTTTAAATTCTCCCAGGGGTGGATTGTGCCCACAACCTCAAACCCATGAGTGGAGTACTCATGATAAGTTTGATTTTCAAAATGGTCATTGGGATGATTGTGTTGATTGGTCCTACCCTTCCCCAAGCCTCCGCTATGATGATTCTATTATTTTTTATGAAAATGATAGGGCTAACGAATTGGAAGAAGTTGAGCATGGCCGAAAAGGAGAGCTCAAGCTCATGTTGGAGTGCTTACTTAAAAGAGAACACAAAGAACAAAGTGCCTCGGAGGAGTTTTTGGAAAATAGTCTCCAAAATATCTTGGCACTTAATCAAAACCAAGAACTCTCATATGCCCAAATGAGAAAATAATGCTCATGTTGGAGACCATTCTTGAAAATGAGGAAGAATGTGAGCTAAAATTTGAAGAGTCAAGAATTGAACCTCTGCCAACCAACACCATGAGTATCGGTGTAAATAAAAATCTGGTTGAGAATGAGTCTATCCGGGGGAAGAAGAGGATGTCAGAATAGAAAATTGCAAAATGAAGGTTTGAAGTCACATTGCAAGCATTTTTTAATATTGGAATTGTGTAGTAATATAAAAATTGAACTACATGAGTCCATGAGGGACTGCGAGGAGGAAAGGCAACAACCATACATTTTACAATTTTAGGAAACAAAAAAACAAAATGACGTTCCTTACATGAGAGCCAAGAAGTGCAAAATGAAGAAATAAATGCTCGGCTCGATAATCAACTTGCCACCCCCTATCACTCTTGGTCACAAGCTTGATTCCAAGCTAGGTGCACAGTTCATATCGTCCAAGTGGTGAGAAAAGTGGTAAAATTGTTTGTGTCGTGCCGCGACTTTAAATCAAGCGCTTGTTGGGAGGCAGCCCAATTTTATTTCATTTTTATTTACTATTGTATTATTCTTGTAGCATAGATTTTTTTTTTAGGAACATGGAACACAAAATCATTGGAAAGATGTAACAACAAACCATTGGTTGGAACTAAGTGTGAGGTACCCACACGTAGGACCAAGATTGGGAGAAGTCTGAGTACCCCATGAGCTGCTAATGATTCAGCCTTTGGCCTACCAGGGAGTTTCTTTACCCTCTTATTAGTATGGTGTGCATTGGGAACAATGCACAATTTTAAGTGTGGGGTGAAAAACTTGCCTTGACATTGTATTGTAGTGTACATAGACATGGAACATGTTGAAAAGTTGTATATGTGTTGTTGCGTATAGTTGATTGTACTCACATTAGGAGTAACGGACTTGGCGCAACGACGGACGCTTGTTGACGGGTCTCTTGAGGGTCAAAGTCGGATCTAAAAAAACAAAGGTAGAGGAATATTCTTGAGGACGGACCACTTGGACAGTACTCTTGAGGGAAGTAGTCCATGTAGCTTCTTTTTATATTATTTTATTGTTCTTTTCTAGGTAGTGTAGTAATTCCCCCTTGCTTTTTCTTTAAACCACGGTTCTTTTCCAAGGGTTTTATTCGAACCGGGTGTAGTTAGTTTTTTTTTTGGAGTAGGAGTCATTGTTTTGTGTTTTGAAGTGAAGATATATCTCTTGACTTTGTTATTCCTTGAGAATAGTGAGTACTTTGGTTGTGACGATTAGGCTCAATTTTTTACTCTGGTAGAAGTACCTTAAATTGTATTATCTTAACTTTGCTCAACTTCTTTGACTAGAGTGTCTTGATGAATCCAATCCCGAGTGAGTTATGTGCCATGCATGTGTGAGGTTTGTTGTATTCTGTGTATTGCATTTGATGTCTAGAACTTGCCCTGTGTGTTTACAAAGCGAAATAGTTGTTTTGTTTAGTCTTGGAAGTGATATGGGCATTTCTTTGTTGAGCCAGATATGTATATTCACCCGCCTAATTGTTATGTATCGTAGTTAACCCATTTGAGCCTGTAATCTAGTTTCTTTGGTAACCACATTACAAGCCTTACCTATTTATTTGAATTAACCATCTATTTGAACTATTGTAACCTCTCATGAGCATTTGAATTGTTATGAACTTTCTAAAAGTTAAAGTGTGGAGTGGTTGGTTTGGCTTTTGAGTGGAACCAATGAAATAAGGAGAAAGGTGCATTGATTTGAAAAAGCAAGAGCCATTTGAATTGAAAAAAAAATTCTTTGATAGTGGTGACTCTTGATATAATTGTGCTTAAATAATTTGGGAGTTGATGTATATTTATGTGAAGGTGGAGTTTGGTTTGACATAAGTATGGGGTTTGAATGTTAAAGTATATGTATTAAAGTGATTAGGGAAGTGTAGTTGATCGGTGCAGACTCAATCCTACGAAAAAACGGGCGCGTATATATCGGTATCAATTTCCATAGAGAGCTTCGATTTGGAGTTGAGTATTTGCTAAGCCTAGAAATGAGTTTTGGCTTCTAATTGATCTTGTATCATTTTTTGTTTTCTTTTTAGTAATAACTACAATTTATCAACTACAATTGTAAAACTAAATTATGCTAAGGTAATGATTCTAGTTGTATGCAATATTAAGAAAGGTACTAGGGTCGTGGCATGTACCTAGGCGGTCAACTAACGGGTACAGATTCCTAATGCACAAACGATGAAATTGGGACTTATGCTATAACCGTTTCACTTTTGCACTCACTCTCACACCTCTCGGTAGAGAAAGTGATTTTGCCCAATTGACTCTCTCGAGACCAATTGGGTAGGCTAATTTGCCAAGCAACTAATGGTTCAAGTTGGGTAGTTACTCTCTCGAGATTTAACCCGTTAATTGGGACTACCATTATAATGGGTCCATCCCAATTACTTGTTGGAATTAATCTTGGGATCATAGACTCTCTTTCTCAAGAAGAGTCAAGACCCACTAAGCTAGACTTAGTATTTGCAACCACCAAATCTTAGTGAAAACATTAATCCAAATAACAAATACCCAACATCATTCATGCACTAAACAATCACACATATTAATTACCCATACTAGGGTTGAGCCACAACCCTAGCTAATGGGTTTAGATAGCCATATAAGTAACAAAATTAAAGAAATAACAGATGAAATTGACATAATAATTAACTATATTGATAATCTACTTAAATCCACTTTAAAACTAAAAGAATTCACCCAAAATAGGCGAACAAAATGAAGTCTCGAACTCAGCAGCTATTCTGAATATCAAACTTAACCTAAAAAGGTAAAATGTGCTATCTATACTACACAGGAAAAACCGTATAAAACTACCCCCGAGGGTCAGGCGCGGACTGCGTACAAATGTCACGCGGCCGCGAAGGGCAATTGGTCTTCACTTCTTTGCTTCTAGAACTGGGCATGTGGACCGCTTAGTTGTGTCATGCGACCGCGAAGGCTGATCCATGCGGACCGCGTAGAAAAGGGACGCGGCCGCGTGGGATAGTTTGCCAAAACTTGGAATCTCAGAACATTTAACCACGCGGACCATACTGATTTTGTGTGCGGCCGCATAGGCTTTTGCCTTGAACTTCTAAGTCTTTGAACCTCCATCAGTGCGGACTACGTAGAAATGATTGCGGTCCGCATAGCTTTACTTCAACTTATGGTTTATAAACTCACCTGCATGGCCGCGTGGCAAATCAGTGTGGACCACGCAGGGTAGACTTGCATTTTACTCAGCCTCTTAACTTTCTTGTGAATCCACATTGCAGATCAGTGCAGACCACACATGTCATTTTGACCCCCACTTCAGTTATCTTTTGACGCTTGGAAGATTTCACTCCTCTTTGAGCCGATTTGTGATATTTATCATCTTGTCGCTCAAACCTATAATCAAACACACTTGTAGGCTTTTCAGGATTGATTTAGAGAAATTAATGCACAAAGCTCAGGTAAGAAAAGGTATAAAACATGTACAACTCACAGTTATCAACTCCCCCAAACTTAAACATTTGCTTGTCCTCAAGAAAATAAAATGAGACATATCCCTCAATGAAAAAAAGCACCCAAGTAATTCCTATTCTTCCTAAGGTAACCTCAATGAGCCTCAGTTTGTCGCTCAATGCAAATGTATCATTAACACATTTAAAACTTTGAACACTTGTGGATCAAGTGTGACACAAGAGCATCAAGGGTTGACACATCTCATCAAGGAACCTTTCTCAAGCACTTTGGTCATTTTGGATCCTAAACTCACGCATCCTCGACTTTCCCTAAGTGAACCTCACCTTTTACAATAGTTGCACACAAATTGAGGTGAATGAAGTCTCTTTCATCTCTCATAAAGAAACGGCACTAAGTCCGGCTCTAAGTACCATAAGCTTTCCCTTCATGTAAATATCCACTAATGTAGGCTTCCCTCAACTCAAGATCAAATAGGGCTTTTGAGGAGTCATTGTGAAGGCTTTTGGGTGAAGGTAAGATATGATTTTGTTCAAATGGTTTCAATCTTCCCTTAAGCACTTCTGTTGAATTATTTGGCATACTTTCTTGACTCAATTGAGTAATTCACTTCTTTCAAGGGGCTAGAGGTGTTAGATAATACGCTTAACGCTAGAGGGGGGGTGAATAGCGTTATAATAAAAATTAGCGTAAACTTGCGGAATTTAAAATTTGCAGGAAATAAATAAGTGCGATAAATAAGAAAGAACACACGGAAGTATTCTGGTTCACCACAACCCGTGGCTAGTCCAATCCCCGAGAGACTCTCTCGAGATTTTCACTAACTTGTCAAGCTTCCGGGTGCTTAACAAACCTTTACAACTTGAGGACACAAGCCTCAACTCCTTTGCTCGGAGATACAACACTCCAAGACTTCAACCAAGGAAACACAAGTTCCTTCTTACAACAAGAGAATAACAATTCTCTTCAAGTGTACAATACACTAAGCACTCAAACAAGACACTCCTTAATGAGTAGAGATGAGTAAAAGAATACGCTCAAGATCACAACAACTTTGAACAATATTTTGGCTCTCAAAAACTTATGTAATGAATATAAAATAATAAGCAATAGAGTATGCAAGCTTTAGCAATTGAATGATCAGTTGTTATGTGTTATTGTGTACTCAAAAGACTGAATTTAAGATGTATTTATAGTTGAAAAACTTGGCATTACCATTGCCTAATTGCCAATTAAGAACTGCTGATTTTACTCAGTGACAATCGATTGTCAAGAATCCACAATCGATTGTTTGCCAATCGTTCCAAAAATCAATCCCAGATTTTACGCTTAACAATCGATTATCTAAGGTCAACAATCGATTATTGGCAACGTTCAAAAAATCATTTCCAGATTTTACGTAAAACAATCAATTATACAAAATCAATAATCGATTATTCAGCAACGTTCAGAAAATCCTTTTCAGATTTTAATTTCAACAATCGACTGTACAAAATCAACAATCGATTATTCAGCAACGTTCAAAAAATCTTTTCCAGATTTTAATTTCAACAATCGATTGTACAAAATCAACAATCGATTACCTGACGGTATTTGAAAATATTTTGGCAACGGTTAGTTATACAATCGATTATACTAAGTTAACAATCGATTATATATCAGTCTTGAAAAATCAATTTAGACACTGCCTCGTGACAATCGATTGTTATATACTTACAATCGATTATTTAATAACTTTGAAAAAGTCTGGAAGACACTGTCTCAACACAATCGATTGTCATATGTTCACAATCGATTATTTTGTAACTTTGAAAAATCTGATGGACACTGTCTCTTCACAATCGATTGTCATTAACTTCACAATCGATTATTTTGAGCGTTGAAAAACTTTGATGGACACTGCCTCATCACAATCGATTGTCATAAGGTTCACAATCGATTGTCATGCAGGTTTGAAAAACCTGATGCTCACTGCCTTAACACAATCGATTGTCATTAGTTCACAATCGATTGTCATGCAGTCTTGGCTTAACATAATCGATTATCATAAGTACATAATCGATTATCTTAGTCCAGATTTTAGAGGCATGTTTAAAAATCATTTTGACTAAAGTAAATATGCCTGATTTAAAATTATTTAGCATTAAATTAAATATGCATGATTTTGTTAAAATAATTTTACGAGAGAAGCCATGTCATGAGTCAAGTTGTCGGATCAAGATCACAGTTAAGAACGACTCATGTAAAACAATTAAACTTGGTCTTGTGCTTGAATCTCGTTATATATCAATTGTGCGCTTGTACTTGAACTTCGTCATATATCAATTTGCGCATCGTTTGTCATTCATCAAAACCTACACATATGAACACACGTTTTCGTATAATGCTTTGAGAACGTGTTTCCAACAATTTCCCCCTTTTTGATAATGGCAAACTTTAAGCGGGATATGCAAATTGAACAATTCATAATGACGATTCAAGACAAGTAATGATATGCAACAAGTATATGGATATGCAATTTGTTCCCCCTCAATATATGAATTCCCCCTCAATTTATGCTGATAAGTATTGAGAGTGCATACCCCGTTATCTTCCCCCTTTTGCCATTAGCAAAAAAAATGTAATAAGATGGCAAGGATTAAAAAAAACTTGTTTATTTATTGAAAATAAAGCGTGATTTCTTAAAGAAAGTACAATAACTCAAATAATAGCAGTACAATCGATTATTGATACGAGATAATCGATTATTAGACGACAGAAACCGATTTTTCTGAAGAAAACTCAATTATTGCGCGTCATGCTTTATAATTCCCCCTACCTTTAGGGCGATACCTGCAAAAATTTGTTAGACGTCTCCGACGCTCAAGTTAGAAATCATGTAAAAAAAGATGCAATGCATGACTTAGATCAACGTGGAGTCAAGAATCCCGAGTTCACTACGAATTCGGAAGAAGGACTCTTTCTCTAAGGGCTTTGTTAAGATGTCGGCCAATTGATCTTTGGTTTCAACAAATTCGATTTCGACATCGCCCTTGAGAACGTGATCTCTTATAAAATGATGTCTAATTTCAATGTGTTTTGTTCGCGAATGAAGAACGGGGTTCTTCGTCAAGCATATGGCACTAGTATTATCACATCTAAGAGGGATATGATCAAGTCTTAGGCCATAGTCCAAGAGTTGTTGTTTCATCCATAGGATTTGAGCGCAACAACTCCCCGCGGCTATATATTCAGCCTCGGTTGTGGACAACGCAACACTTACTTGTTTCTTGCTAAACCAAGAAACGAGAGAGCTACCGAGCAAATGGCAAGTGCCACTAGTGCTCTTGCGGTCTAATTTGCATCCAGCAAAATCGGAGTCGGAATAGCCAACGAGTTGGCATGAAGAATCTTTGGGGTACCATAGACCCACATTTGTAGTAACAACAAGGTACTTCAAAATACGTTTTACCGCAGTAAGGTGAGACTCCTTCGAACACGATTGATAACGAGCGCATAAGCACACGCTAACCATGATGTCCGGACGACTAGCAGTAAGATAAAGAAGAGAGCCAATCATACCTCGATACTTCTTAGTGTCGACTTCCTTACCTTTCTCATCTTTGTCTAGAAGATCGGATGTGCTCATGGGAGTCGCCATTGCTTTTGCATTGTTCATTTCAAATTGTTTCAGCAATTCTTTGCAATATTTGGCTTGGCAAATGAACGTAACTTCTTTCATTTGCTTTACATGTAATCCCAAAAAGAATGTTAACTCACCCATCATAGACATCTCAAATTCGCTTGTCATTAAATCGGAAAATTCCTTGCACAAGACATTGTTAGTAGCACCAAATATAATATCATCCACATAGATTTGAACTAATAAAATATCATTATTTTTATACTTAACAAAAAGAGTGGTGTCAACTTTCCCTCTAATGAAATCATTTTCCAATAGAAATTTACTCAATCTTTCATACCAAGCTCGGGGAGCTTGTTTTAAACCATAAAGAGCCTTTTTGAGTTTGAAAACATGATCGGGAGATTTAAAATCTTCAAAACCGGGGGGTTGTTCAACATAAACTTCTTCTTGAATAACACCATTTAGAAAAGCACTTTTCACATCCATTTGATATAAATTGAAATTCATAGAAGAGGCAAATGCGAGCAATAGACGAATAGCTTCTAATCTAGCTACGGGAGCATATGTTTCTTCATAGTCAATACCCTCTTCTTGGTTATAGCCTTTTGCTACGAGCCTAGCTTTGTTTCTAGTGATTACACCATTTTCATCTAGTTTGTTTCGAAAAACCCATTTCGTACCAATTATGGTATGATTTTCGGGTCTTGGCACCAAATCCTAAACGTCATTCCGTTTGAATTGGTTAAGCTCCTCTTGCATTGCCAAGGTCCAAAATTCATCCCCAAGTGCTTCGGAGATGGTTGTTGGTTCAATTTGAGACACAAAAGCAGTATGTCCTAAGGTGTTCTTAAGGGAGTTTCGGGTACTTACCTTTTCTCCGACGTCGCCAATTACCTGTTCGAGAGGGTGATCTTTGATTGTCCTCCATTCGTTAGGCATTTTTGTTTCTTTCTCCAATTGTGGCGCTTCCTCCGTTGGTTGTTTCAAAAATTTGTCTTGATTTTCCTTAGGCGTTTCCTCTTGTATTTTGTCTTTCAAACTATCTAAGATACCTGCAAGATCAAAACCGGAATCCTTTCTCGCCAAGCGAGCATTATTTTCGGAAAATACAACATGAGGGGATTCCTCCACAGTTTCGGTTCTTTTATTAAAAACCCTATATGCTTTGCTACGTGAAGAATAACCAATGAAAATTCCCTCATCGGACTTAGCATCAAATTTTCCCAATTGATCTTTTCCATTGTTATGAATAAAAACTTTACAACCGAATACTCTAAGATGGGAGATATTTGGTTTCCTTCCCTTGTAGAGTTCATAAGGGGTCTTCATGAGTATTGGCCTTATAACTACTCTATTTAAGATGTAGCATGCGGTACTCACGGCATCCGCCCAAAAAAGTTTGGGAATCTTGGCCTCTTCGAGCATGGTTCTAGCCATCTCTTCGAGACACCTATTTTTCCTTTCCACTACCCCATTTTGTTGTGGTGTTCGTGGAGCGGAAAAGGTATGCTCGATACCGAGTTCGTCACAAAAGTCCGCAAAGAGATTGTGATCAAAATTTCCCCCATGATCACTTCTAATTGAAGTGACAGTTGTTTCCTTTTCGTTTTGAACACGTTTAAGGAAATATTTAAAATTCTGAAAAGCATCACTTTTATGGGCAAGAAATAAAGTCCAAGTGAATCTAGAATAATCATCAACAATCACAAAAGCATAACGATTTCTTCCTAGACTTTCAGTGCGAGATGGTCCAAATAAATCCATGTGAAGCAATTGCAATGGTCTAGTAGTTGAAACAATGTTTTTCGATTTGAAAGATGCTTTTGTTTGCTTCCCTTTTTGACAAGAATCACAAATAGAGTCGTTTTCAAATCTCAAATTGGGAAGACCAATAACTAAGTTTTGTGAAATCAATTTGTTCAAAAGATGCATGTTTATATGTGCTACTCTACGATGCCATAGCCAAGTATCATCCTCTTTGCTCATAAGGCAATCCACATATTCGGGTGAGGAATTAGCAAGATCAACCATATAAATATTATCCACTCTAAAACCACGAAGGATAATTTTGAAATCACAACGTCTAAATACTAAGCATTCATCCGAATCAAATAAGGCAAGATTTCCCTTGTCACATAATTGACTTATGCTCAAGAGATTATGCTTTAAACCTTTAACAAGTAATATATGCTTAAAGAATTTTCATCCTTACCGACCGATCCGATGCCGATAATCTTTCCTTTATTGTTGTCACCAAAAATAACACTTCCTCCTTCTTTGTGTTCTAGTTGAAGGAATTTGGATTCGTCTCCCATCATGTGCTTGGAGCATCCACTATCAAGGTACCATAGTACACTTGATCCCTTCAAACACACCTACAAAACAAATTAATGCGTTTTAGGTACCCATGCCATTTTGGGTCCTTGAGGGTTAGGCATATCATAATGATGCAATTGAGTGATATGTCTATGTCGTGTAAGACATGCAGGAACAATATGACCAATTCGTCTACAATAATGACAAGTCACGTTGGGATTATGCATCCTTCTAGGTTCATAGTAATTAGACGGACGAAAATTGTTCACTCTATTTTCGACACTATGGCTATTGCACATTTCATGAAAGTCATTCCTACTATTATGAGCAGCATTTCTAGAATAATTGTTTCTAGGTTGAGGGCCATTTCTAGGTGTTCTAAAAAGTTCAAACTTCCTTCTAGTGTGTGGCCTAGAATGTGCATCATTTCTAGAGTAGTTATTTCTAGGTGGTTAGTCATTTCTAGGTCTTCTAAAGTGTTCAACATTTGGTCTAGCATGCATATTGGTTCTAGGGTTGTTATTTCTAGGATGAGCATTTGTTTTATTAATCCTAGGTTGAGCCTTAGGTGGTTGGGGTTTGGCTTCAACCTTTTCTTTAGGCTCATTCTTAAAACCTATGCCATGCTTGGTTGACTTCAAACTAACAAGGACCTCATTCAAATTTTTGTGAGAAGAATTAAACTTATCTAAGGTGCCCTTAAGCCTTTCTACTTCATTTTTGAGATGCATGCAAGAAGTACAATTTCTAATAGAGCTTTCGGGCTTGTCGGCGCTTCTTTTTCCGAAAAACTTGTTTTCCTCTTTCAACTTCTCATTTTCTAAAACCAGTTTTTCAAATCCTTTTCTTTCAATGAGAGTTGTTTTTGAAAATCTTTTTCTTTTGAAGAAGCATTTTCCTTTATGCATTTAACAGTTTTTGAAGCTTTAATAAATTCACTATATAACTCATCAAAAGCATTTTGCATTTCTTCAAGGGAAAAGAAATTTTTAGAAGAGATTTGACATACCTCATCTTGCTTGTCTTCTTGTGCCATAAGACAAAGGTTTGCGCTTTCCTCTTCTTCTCCTTCACTTGACTCATCTCTGGAGTCTCCTCCCCAAGATATATATGCACGTTGCTTTTTGAAAGGTTTCTTTTCCTTTTTGATGTTTGGGCAATTTGATTTGATGTGCCCGGTTTCTCCGCATTCATAGCACTTTATTTGTTCTCCTTGCTTTTTGCCCTTTCGTTCATACTCTTTTCGCATGAACTTTTGAAATCTTTTGATAACGAGTCCAAACTCGTTGTCTCCGTCCTCATCAACTTGCGGTTGGCTTGTGCTTGCCTTTAGAGCGATTCTTTGCCTCCTTTGATCATCAACAAGAGGGTTAAGTATAGTAGATTCATAAGTCTTAGGATTACCTCTTAATGCGTCGATGGTAACATTTGAGACGCCAATGGACTCTTGAATTGCGTCGGCCTTTGATTGCCATGCCGGAGTGAGACTTCTAAGGATTTTTCGGACAAGTTCCCTATCCGTGAAAGTCTTCTTGAGAGCATGTAGGTCATTTACGATTATTGAAAATCGTTCAAACATTTCATCTACCTTTTCACCTTCCTTCATGTGAAATAATTCATAAGCATGGGTTAGGAAATCAATTTGGCTTCCCTTACCTGGTCCGTACCTTCGTACGTAATTTCCAGCTTGTCCCACATTTCCTTCGCCGTTGTGCAACACGATATTTTCCTGTAATCGTCAGCATTTACAGCACAATATAGTAAATTAATTGCTTTAGCATTATTTTGCACTTTTCGGACATCATCCGCGTCATATTCTTCTTCGGACTTGGGAACCCATTCGTTTTCAACCTTTTTGGTTGGAATTTGATTTCCCTTTGTTATCACCTTCCAAAGATGAAAATTGTTTGCTTGAACGAAGATTTTCATCCTCTCCTTCCAGTACGTATAGTTTGTACCGTTGAATAGTGGTGGTCGGGTGGAGCACTGTCCTTCCTCTATTCCTGCAAAAGAGTCACGAGTAGAAGCCATGGAAGTTTCTCTCAAACTGTTAATTCTTCAGAGAGTTGGGCTCTGATACCAATTGTTAGATAATACGCTTAACGCTAGAGGGGGGGGGGGGGTGAATAGCGTTATAATAAAAATTAGCGTAAACTTGCGGAATTTAAAATTTGCAGGAAATAAATAAGTGCGATAAATAAGAAAGAACACACCGAAGTATTCTGGTTCACCACAACCCGTGGCTAATGTAGTCCCCGAGAGACTCTCTCGAGATTTTTACTAACTTGTCAAGCTTCCGGGTGCTTAACAAACCTTTACAACTTGAGGACACAAGCCTCAACACCCTTGCTCGGAGATACAACACTCCAAGACTTCAACCAAGGAAACACAAGTTCCTTCTTACAACAAGAGAATAACAATTCTCTTCAAGTGTACAATACACTAAGCACTCAAACAAGACACTCCTTAATGAGTAGAGATGAGTAAAAGAATACGCTCAAGATCACAACAACTTTGAACAATATTTTGGCTCTCAAAAACTTATGTAATGAATATAAAATAAAAAGCAATAGAGTATGCAAGCTTTAGCAATTGAATGATCACTTGTTATGTGTTATTGTGTACTCAAAAGACTGAATTTAAGCTGTATTAATAGTTGAAAAACTTGGCATTACCGTTGCCTAATTGCCAATTAAGAACTGCTGATTTTACTCAGTGACAATCGATTGTCAAGAATCCACAATCGATTGTTTGCCAATCGTTCCAAAAATCAATCCCAGATTTTACGCTTAACAATCGATTATCTAAGGTCAACAATCGACTATTGGCAACGTTCAAAAAATCATTTCCAGATTTTACGTAAAACAATCGATTATACAAAATCAATAATCGATTATTCAACAACGTTCAAAAAATCCTTTTCAGATTTTAATTTCAACAATCGATTGTACAAAATCAACAATCGATTATTCAGCAACGTTCAAAAAATCTTTTCCAGATTTTAATTTCAACAATCGATTGTACAAAATCAACAATCGATTACCTGACGGTATTTGAAAATATTTTGGCAACGGCTAGTTATACAATCGATTATACTAAGTTAACAATCGATTATATATCAGTCTTGAAAAATCAATTTAGACACTGCCTCGTGACAATCGATTGTTATATACTTACAATCAATTATTTAATAATTTTGAAAAAGTCTGGAAGACACTGTCTCAACACAATCGATTGTCATATGTTCACAATCGATTATTTTGTGACTTTGAAAAATCTGATGGACACTGTCTCTTCACAATCGATTGTCATTAACTTCACAATCGATTATTTTGAGCGTTGAAAAACTTTGATGGACACTGCCTCATCACAATCGATTGTCATAAGGTTCACAATCGATTGTCATGCAGGTTTGAAAAACCTGATGCTCACTGCCTTAACACAATCGATTGTCATTAGTTCACAATCGATTGTCATGCAGTCTTGGCTTAACATAATCGATTATCATAAGTACATAATCGATTATCTTAGTCCCGATTTTAGAGGCATGTTTAAAAATTATTTTGACTAAAGTAAATATGCCTGATTTAAAATCATTTAGCATTAAATTAAATAGGCATGATTTTGTAAAAATAATTTTACGAGAGAAGCCATGTCATGAGTCAAGTTGTCGGATCAAGATCACAGTTAAGAACGACTCATGTAAAACTATAAAACTTGGTCTTGTGCTTGAATCTCGTTATATATCAATTGTGCGCTTGTACTTGAACTTCGTCATATATCAATTTGCGCATCGTTTGTCATTCATCAAAACCTACACATATGAACACACGTTTTAGTATAATGCTTTGAGAAGTGTTTCCAACAAGAGGGATACATTATCATTCTTTCTTCTGCAATTCAAAACCTTTCTCCTTTTGTATACTTTTCCACACCTTTTTCACTTTTTGTTGTCCTTTTGGTTCCCTTGTTTATTCTTATTCTCTTTTTGTCTTTTTCTCTTTTTCATTGCCTTCCTTTTCTTTTGAATTTGTGCCTTTCAACCACATTGATGCCTTTCTTGTCCCCCCCCCCCCCCCAAAATTAGTCATTTTCCACTACTCAAGGGAAGATTTGGGTGCCAAGAGAAGGTCTAATTGACAACAGGTATATGCTTGTAACTTGGTTTATGAAAGAAAAAGGTTCAAGGCTCAAAAGGGGTGAACTAGGGACCATTTGATTGGTAGGTCATGGAATTGTTCAATTTGGCATTTTTGGATCAAGGAGAGCCTAAAATCATTTCTCAAATCAATTTCCACCTATAATTTCGCCTCAACAAACATTCGGGGCAAGTTCTAGACCATTGGCACGATACTTGGGCTCAATAAATCGAATTCACCACACACACTCAAGGATTGCCAAAGATGGAGTTGAGGGCCCACAACGTCCTTAGATACGATTCAAGTGCACAATGGCCCAAAATGACCGTATGATGATTATTTGATCAACACAAGAGTCTCAATGCCACGACATTCACCATCCTAAACATAACTTAATGTCTTTGACCATAGGATAAAAGGCAAATGTGCTAGGCCCAAGTGAAGCTTTTCCTGAGGTACCCTTAACTACAAAAACTTGAAAATTAAAAAGAAAAAACAAAAAACGGACTCAAACCCTTAAGAAGGTTGTCATGTCATCTATCATTGGGAAGAGCCACCCGGTTCACACAACACTCTACCCTTGAAAGAACCGTGGCATTAAAAAAAACAAGGGCTTATTGCCAACGCCAAAACAAAACCAAAAAGGCTACGAGCCTAACTTTGCATGTAAAACGCAAATGAAAATTTGTAACGAAAATGGAAAACATAAATGAAAACCAAATGAATATGTACACAAGGGGAGTAGAATATACAACCAGGGGGAGATGAATATATTCATGAAGTTATATACATGCCATCTATACTATGAAAGTCAAGAGCTAAAACAAAACTAATATATACAATATATTCAGTCAAGAATAGTAGGGCCACACCCCTACGAATAAGATCTAGCATTGTCCTCAATGATTACTACCAAATAAGAAAATCAAAAATACTCAACAAAGGATATAGAATGTCCCCCAAGCCTCATCAGCTGCCATGTGCTGGTTAGTGGCTCCCGTGTCCTCTGTACTGGAAGGCACCTCAGGCTGGTCCCCAGCCTGCTGCTGCGATTCTACCGGGACAGGTGCCTGCTCTAGGTCTGGCTCATTAACTAAATGGGCACTGGAGGGACCCTCATGCTCTGGAGCGACTGCTATCACAACTCCCTCAGTACTAGGGAGTTTTCTCTTCTTCTTCTTCTTCTTCTTTAGTCTAAGCTTCTCCTCATGTGGCTGCCCAACTGATGGCTCTACGGAAGGCTCCTCAAATAGCAAATCTAGCGGCAGCTGATCCGCCAAAAGCTTGTATACCTGAACCTTCAATGACGCCACCAACTCCTTTAAGGCCTTTGTCTTCCTCAGCTTTCTATGATCCTTGGCCAAGTCCTTTAGTGCTTTGTTGTGCTCACCAACTGCCTTGGCCAAGGTTTCCTGCTTTGCCATCATTTGCTCCTGGTTGGCCAGGATTTTCTTCAATGTATCCTCAGTAGAAGCAGGGATCTCAACAATCACCGGTGCTTCCTGAGCCTGTACAGTTGTGGTCAATGTTGACAACTTGGATGTCGTAGCCGACATCTAGTTGTTCAAACTGGCTAATGAGTACATCAGCTGGTTGGCGGTGAACCTCTGAGTCTTTGATACCGGGATTTCCGGATCAACACTAATAGAAGGGGATGCTGTAGAAGGACTTGGGGGCAATGTGTCAACAGTGGGCTCAACGGTCTGCTCAGTGGAAATTGGCTCTTCAGACTGGACAGCTGCGGAAGAAGTGGATACCTGACCCTTTTTTGCTTTCTTAGGGTTGTCCGGACCTATTTGATCATACCAAGAATACGGGACTACCGGAGGCACCGTCATGTCATATAGCTACCTCTTCACACCCAATTCTTTGAAGTATAGGGAGAGTGTGTTCAGGAATGGGTAGTTGGTATTGGTCTCGTACCCAACATGAGAGATCACTCTCGCCATGATATTGCCGACATTCAAAGGAAAGTCGGCCATGATGGATGCCACAAATGCAGCTCGAGGAAGGGGGACCGAATTATCAAGAGTGGAAGTGTCGAGTCGACTACATACAAATGTCATCCGACCCTTGACTTTGAAGTTTAACGTGCTCTTGAAAATCTTTGCATGTGCTTTCAACCACACATGGCTATGTCCGGGGCTACCAAATGCTCATCCAACTATGGACGAACCTCCTCTTTCATGGCTAACTTCTCCAAGTATTGAGATGCATCCTCTTCCTTGAACCCCAAGAAGTCATTCAACGACTTCCCATCAAATAGCACGGTTTTGTCCCTCACCTTCGTCACTTTGGAGTCCCAAACTATATGGTGAGCATTGCTATAAAATTCCTTCACCATGTGCTCATTGGCCAACCCAACCCTTTCTTTGAAGAAGCTCCAACCCTCTGTCGTTCGGAATTGTGCTTGCACGTAAGGGTTGTGAGGAAGTAAATCGGCATCTATGAATTGCCTTTCTGGGATCAGCTTCCTCTTGGGCCACCACTCCCTGAATCTGTGGAAGGCAACCTCGCTGACGAACCTGTCTGCCCATGCCTCAGGCTTCCTAGTCTGCTCTATTCCTCCGACCTGTGGCTCACCACACTCAGCAAACCCTCCACTCTCCCCATGATAGTGAAGTTGTGGGAGAAGTGGAGTATTGTTCTTCCGTTTCTTTTTCAGCTCCGGACTCATCAGACGAGTCCGAGACTACATTCACCGGTTTCTTGGAGGTGGCCATATTTTCATGCTCAGCAGAACAGGACTCAGGCATTGGAATCTGCAGAGACATGTGGGTGGGGGCAGACTCCGATGTCACACTTAGGGAGGGTGCATACTCACTCCCTGTTGAATGAGAGGCAGCCCTTTCGTCCTCCCGAATTATCTTCCTATTTCTCTTTATTGTCTCTTTGTCCTTGGAGTGAGTTTGACAACCCTCCTAACTGTCTTCCCTCGGGAGGAACTACCTCTCCTGGTTTGTTTCTCTTTGCCCCAACGTTGTAGTTGTTTTCCTCCATGTACCATTGTCTGCAAGAGATACATGTCTAAAGTTGTTAGTAGAAGCACAGAAGGAGAAGTAGACAATTTAAATGCATTGCACAATTTGAAGATATAGTGGTGCAGATAGAAGGGCGCGGACCGCACAGATATGCACGCGGTCCGCATATGCCAATTCTTTAAAATTCCAAGTCTATGAAAAACGGTACGTGGCCCGCACTGTTTTAGAGTGTGGGCGCGTAGGATTGATGTGGACTGCACACTTTTGGATTGCGGCCGCGTAGGATAGACGTGAACTGCATAGAAAAAGGCACGCGGTCCGCACAAGTTAAGTACCTAAATGTCAACCTCTCTGAACTTTGGTCACGCGATCCGCACTAATTTGGATCGCGGCCGCGCTGGGTTCACGCGAATCACACACAAATGCACGCGGTCCGCACAGAGAGGTTGATCAGTACACCAATCAAACACACGCGGACCACACACAAATGTTGTGCGGCCACGTAAGGCTAAATTAATCGAGTAGCGATTTTCAATATTTTAAGTCCAATATTTTCTCACATTTTGGGTCCTAGGTGTACCTACTCAATTGTTTAACAAGAATTATTGCCCATGGTTTGTCAAAAGTTCACACAAACCTATACTACAGTGAAATTAACAGGAAGATGACAAAATTAAGAAGTTAAACTAGTAGAAATAAATTAAAGCAAACAAAAATTAGACTACGAATTGTAATGATTAACATTTGTTACCAGGGATTAATGGAGATTATCTAAATGAGCAGATGAAATGAATGCATAGTGAAACATTGAGGCTTCAGTGTAAAATTTGCGAAAATTTTTAAATGAGGCCCACGACTTCTATATATAGAAAAACCTGGGGTCCAGTACTTTCCTACCTGTGCGGCCGCACAAATATGTCACGCGGACCGCGCAAGGTTTCCCTTGTTCACCTTGGCTTCTCAACCCACGCGGACCGCACTGATTTGGTGCACGGCCGCGTGGATGTTATCAGAGACTTGGTAGTCTGAGCTTTTACCATACGGACCACTCTATTTTGGTTCGCGGCCGCGTGGGGTCTTATCATAGAGCTTGTCATTTTCCAGTTCTCACACGCGGACCACACAAAAATGGACGCGGACCGCGGTGCATCTTCTGAGACTTGGACCTCAAGTTCTCAAACCTATGCGGACCGCACTGTTTTGGTGTAAGGCCACGTAGGCACAATCATAGACTGTTCAGTTTTTTATATTTGTACTGCACTGGTCCAATATTATCCCTGAAACACTTCACAAACTATCGGCTCAAATATCCTACTCACAACAGAAAAAACAAAGAAAAACAAAAGACATGGGTTGCCTCCCAAGAAACGTCTGATTTAACGTCGCGGCACGACGCATGTTACCATCACAATCATTTCAAATGAATAAGCGCCAACACGTGGATGTCATCAGTCTTTCCCAAGTAATGCTTGACACAATGCCCATTGACCCAGAATACTTCACCATTCTTGTTTTTGAGATCAATGGCACCAGAAGGAGTAATACCAACTACCTCAAATGGACCGCTGCACTTTGACTTTAGTTTGCCCAGAAATAACCTTAACCGGGAGTTGAAGAGGAGAACCATATCACCAACCTTGAATTCTTTCCCTCGAGCATATTTGTCATGAAGGTACTTCATCTTATCCTTATACAAGGACGAGCTGGAGTAAGCACGAAATCGAAACTCATCAAGTTCATTCAATTGCTCAACCCGAAGATTTGCAGCGACATCCCTTCTAAGTTCAACTTTTTCAAGGCCCACATCGCCTTATGCTCTAATTCCACTGAAAGATGACATGCTTTCCAAAGACCAACCGATATGGTGACATACCAATCGGAGTCTTGAAAGCTATACGATAAGCCCAAAGAGCATCATCCAATTTCTTTGACCAGTCGGTCTTATTTGCATTGTTAGTCTTGGACAGAATACTCTTGATTTCCCTGATTGAGACCTTAACTTGGCCACTCACTTGAGGATGATAAGGAGTGGTCACTTTTTGGTTTACCCCATACTTGGTAAGCAAATAATCGAAAGCCCGGTTGCAAAAATGAGAGCCACCATCACTAATTATAGCACGGGGTGCGCCAAACCTAGTGAAGATGCTCTTCTTCAAGAAAGCCACCACACTACGAGCTTCGTTATTGGGCAAAGCGACGACCTCAACCCATTTCGACACATAGTCAATCTCTACCCAAATATAGGTGTTTCCACAAGAACTCACGAATGGCCCCATAAAGTCTCCCAAACATCGAAAATGTCAACTTCTAGAATCGTGTTAGGGTCATCTCATCTTTCTTCGAAATCCTCCGGCATGTTAACACTCATCACATCTTTTCACCAAATCTTAGTGAAAACATAAGATTAATCCAAATAACAAATACCCAACATCATTCATACACTAAGCAATCACAACTATTAATTACCCACACTAGGGTTGAGCCACAACCCTAGCTAATAACAGAAATTAAATAAATAGTAGATGAAATTGACATAATAATTAACTATAATGATAATCTACTTGAATCCACTTTATAACTAGAAGAATTTTCCCAAAATAGGCGAACAAGATGAAGTCTCGAACTCAATAGCTATTCTAAAGATCAAACTTAACCTAAAAAAGTAAAATGTGCTATTTATACTACACAGGAAAAACCAGAAAAAAATACCCCTGAGGGTCTGGCGCCGGCCGCGTACAAATGTCACGCGGCCGCGAAGGGCAATTGGCCTTCACTTCTTTGCTTCTGGAACTGGGGATGCAGACCACGTAGTTATGTCATGCGGCCGCGAAGGCTGACGCACGCGGACCACGTAGATACAGGATGCGGCCGCGTGGGATCGTTTTCCAAAACTTGGACTCTCCGAACATTTACCCACGCGGACTACACTAATTTGGTGTGAGGCCACATGGGCTTTTGCCTTGAATTTCTGGGTCTCTAAATCTCCATCAGTGCGGAATGTATAGAAATGATTGTGGTCCATATAGCTTT
This sequence comes from Nicotiana benthamiana, assembly GCA_034376525.1. Lineage (NCBI taxonomy): Eukaryota > Viridiplantae > Streptophyta > Magnoliopsida > Solanales > Solanaceae > Nicotiana > Nicotiana benthamiana. Next base: position 107,852,066 of record CM067334.1, on the reverse strand, counting down.
ACTTCAACTTGTATGGTCTCTGAACTCATCAGTGCGGTCGCGTGGCAAATCAGTGCAGACCGCGCAGGGTAGCCTTGCATTTTACTCAGCCTCTTTACTTTCCTGTGCTGCCGCGTTGCAGATCAGTGCGGGCCGCACGGGTCATTTTGAACCCTACTTTAGTTATCTTTTGACGCTTGGCAGGTTTCACTCCTCTTTGAGCGGATTTGTGATATTAATCATCTTGTCGCTCAAACCTACAATCAAGCACACTTGTAAGCTTTTCAGGACTGATTTAGAGCAATTAATGCACAAAGCTCAGGTAAGAAAGGGTATAAAACATGTACAATTCACAGTTATCAGTAGTCACTCTTATATCTAAATGTATCCTACTTGTCCTGTGGCCTACATTACAACGAAATAAAGTCTTAATTGATCCTTGATTGAATGAGCTCGATTAGTGTAGTAGTACACTACGGGCAAGCTTATGGTGCATCTTTTGTGGCATATGAATATTATTTCTGAGAGTGAGTGAATTCTTTCTATCTTGAGTTCCTAAGTGTTCTTAAATTTTATTGTGTGGAACTACTTTTTTTATTGTGTAAGGGCACTTGATTCATGAAGGAAAGGTAATGTCAGTGGCCTCTATATTAGAGTAAGTGGGTGAGTTTTAAATAATGTGTGGTACTTCTGAGTCAAATTTTGAGGTGAAGATATTACGCTTTTGTTCTTAGTCTATATTAAATATTCTTTGTGTGATGAGTTAGGAAAATTGCTTTAAAAAGGTCGTGTCTATATAAAATATAGTTTGATTACTCGATAACGAGCAATGCTTTAAGTGTGGGGTGTTTATGGTAGGCTATAATTACGTGTTTTAGTCAATTATTACACTCTAATTTACTGCACTTTAGTTGAGTTTGCCCTTTAATCGCTAGTATTTTGCACTAATTGTGTGTTTTATGCCTTGTAGGTGTGATTTCGAGCTATATAGATGTTAGGGAATAAATTTAAGTGATTTGAAGCATCTAAGCCTGAGTAAGAGCTCAAGGAATTAAGTCGGGATCATGTTCGTTGGTCAAATTTGATAGTTGAGAAGAAACGAAGACTCAATGAGACATATTGTGTATTGTCTAGTAAAATACACATAACTCTTTATTCAGAACTCCATTTTGGCTTCATAATATATGGTTGGAAAGATAACTCAAAGGGATACACCTTTCATGTTTTGCGTTTTTCCAAATTCAAAGCGGAACAGGGTGAAAAATGTCGGCTTCACAGCAATCGCGGTAGAACCGCGGCAGAGTGCAGACGCAGGCAATTGAAGAATCAGAAGCCATATTTGGCTGCGGTTTAACCGCGACCGCGGTAGAACTGCGGTAGGAGGCGGAAATTTGAGGGACGAAAGTGCAACGCACGAGATCTTTATCCCAAAACCCTATTTTAAGCATGAAAATTCGCCCAAAGGAGGCCTGTATTGATTTTTAGAGTTTCTCATCTTTCTAGCTTGTTTTTATGATGAATATTATTTTAGCTTGTTTACCCATAGTCATGAGTAGCTAAATCTCTTGTCTAAGGTTTTGATGGAACATATTGGGGGATGAACTTCTTATTTATGTGAATATAAATTGCTAGTTTCAATCTTTATTTATTCAACTATGTTCTTGTTGTAGTTAATTGACAAGATAGCCTATTTAGTGTGCATAACTTGGAAGAGAGTGAATATTTAGGTTATTGTTGAATAACATCACTCCTAAAGTATAAGAGGAATCTACAACTGCGGGTTCAAAGGCGAGATTAGGGATAACGAAGCCTTGGGTGCAATCTTAAGTGAACTGTGTTAATTAAAGCTAGCTAGTGTATCTCTGGAGAGTGCAATAGTATATTACTGTGATTACTCGGGAGATATTTACGGTAAGACAAGCGTTCATTATTGATAGAGGTGTGTTGGTAAATTTGTATGAAACATAAATAGAAGGGATTCCATCAATAGGGGAAATCTTTACCTTAGCTTTTTCTCATAATTGTTCACAACCTTAGTGTTTTACTTTACATCTGTTTAATTTACTTGCAATATTAGTTACTAAAGAAACCATCAAGTGTGATTCAAACTTTTGGGAAACTAGTTCGGAAGAGTTTAGTGGGTCTAAAGATTGTGATTGATAGGTTAACGCTATGTGGATTCGACCCTGGGCGTAATACTCAGGTTTTTTATAAGGAATAGTTGGGCATGATCAAATTTTGGCGCCGGAGAGATATGCTACCAAAGAGGATTTGGCATCGACCGAAGTACAACTCCGGGTAATGAAAGAAAAAGACGATAATGGTGTCGACTAAATGAGGAACTTCGGGCACAACTTGACTCGGCCGTTTACAGAAGGGAATGCACTTAGCCAAGAATACACCGCTCTAAAGTCTAAATTTGAGGCAACTTCGAACATAGGTCTCCAAAGTTCAGGATATGTTGGCCCAGTACAAGAACGATATGGAGGTATCCGAGGCCCGTGTAATAACTAAGGTCCAGTATGTGAACTGGTTGTCTCGAAGAGAGACCCTTGAGTAGATCCACACCCGGGGAATTGACCTAGTTGCCAAGATCGAAGAGGCGAAGAGGCTTGAAGCCGAGTCCAAAGCGAGTTACTGGCCCGATGGTTTGGGCAGTGTCGGGCTCTGATGAAGAATAGGCAAGAAATGTCTTAGTTTTTTTGTTTGTTTTTTCTTGTAACCATTTTGTATGGTGGGGTCGTTTCATGATATATATATATAATTTCTCTTCAGTTATACATTGTGTCCTTTACTTATTTGCTTATGTTCAAGACTTATAACTTGTGCATTGGTCTTCAAAATATTCCGTCAATGCCTTAGCATAGAATTTGACATCGGTTAGACTGTTCGTTCTCCCAAAGCCCAAATGAGGCATGGGTTAAGTAAAAAATCCAAGTTGCTCTGACTTCGGAGGACCCGATAAAAAAAAGTCTTTGTTAAGATATTTGAATATTTTAACCGGACACAATTATTCTTTGCCTAAGGTGACTCTTTTTATGGACGTAACTCGAGACCGAGTACCTTTATCGAATCTAAAATAATCTTTCATAGATTAACAATGTGAAGGACCTTACTTTTTATGTACGGACTCATAAATTTCCGAGCCGTTTAGGTTGGTCGTAACCTTTCATATTTGGGCCCTGCCTTGTAGGCTCAACGTCTCCGGGATTAAGTAACCTGAGTTTTCGAATCTTATTGTTGGGTAGTAGTCCCTGGTTGAGGAAGGCCCTTAGGCTTATGGGTTTTGAAACCATTATTCATTCTAAGTAATTTAACAATAATATTGCTTGTGCAAATGTGAATTGATGAAACATAGAAGGAAAATTTATTTTATTACTTTGAATGTCGTGTGAATAATCGATGGTACAAAATCTATCTGCCATGGCGAGAATGAGCTATATGGTCACGATTCATTTGACCGTTACAATCAATCCTAATATTCAAGCCTTGGCTTTTAATATCGAATACAAATACCTTCTAATTTTCCGAACTTAGGACTTTGGCTCATGACTTCAGGTGTCATGGCCCCCAAGTATTTGAGACTAAATTTTGAGGGCTCGAGTCTTCTATGTATCTGAGACTCCATTGAGGCCCGAATCTTCTTCATCTTCTTCACTTGCTTGCCTAGATCCTTGATAGCCTTTCTATTTGTATCCAAAGTATCCAAGATCTTCTTCTGGTTGTCTAGGATCTTCTTCTGGTTGTCAAGGAGCTCCTTCAATGAATCCTCCACTGATGGAGGTACCTGAAGCTGTGATGGGGTTGACTGTGTTGCTACTGCACTAGATAAGACAGACAACTTTGATATAGCTACCTGCATCCAGTTGTTGATGCGGGATAATGTCTGAGAAACCCACAGCACAGTCTGAGGGTAAGTGGAAGATGAGGGCACAGATAACAGCATGGTGATGCATGGCCCGGATGAAGGAAGAGGCATGGCAGCCGAAGATCCCCCTGTTGTGGAAGGCTCTGACTCGGTGGCCACTACCCTTGGCTCTTCAGACTGGCCAGTAGAAATAGCGGCTTTACTTTTTGCTTTAGGGTTGCCTGGTCCTTGAAGGCTATACCAGGAGAAAGGCTTTTTTGGCTTCACCTTTGTGTTATAGTGCTTCTTCTCGGCCCCTTGGTCCTTGAAATACATAGTGAGGAAGTTGGGGTAGGGATAGGATCTTTCCACTTTTCTAACTGCCTTGGAAGTGTGATAGTACATGAGGTTCCCCACATTGATTGGATACCCTGCCATGATGGAATCCATTAAGATCGCCCGAGTGAGTGGGAGGATATTATCATGCTGACATGGGTACAGCCGGCTGCACACAAATGTGGACCACCCTATGGCTTCAAAGATGAGGGTGTTTTTTGCTATTGGGACTCCAACTGTGAGCCATGTCTGTGTCGTCCCTGGAAGGGCTAATATCTCTACTAGTCATGGACGGGCTGCTTCATCTAGGGCCAACTTCTCCAAGTACTGCACGGCTTCATCCTCAAAACTGACATATTCGTTCAAAGTTTGGCCATCAAATCGGATCTTCAAGTTTCGAACATTTGTCACAGTGGTGCCCTTTTTATATGGGAAACATTGGCGTAGAACTCTTTGACAAGGTACTTGTTTGCATCTGGAGCTTTGCTGGTGAAGAAATTCCATCCTTTTCTCTCCTCAAATTGCCTCTTGACATTCGGATTGCGGGGATGGAGGTATTTATCTATGAACTCTTGCTCAAGGGTGAGCGACCTTTAGAGTTGTGAACATCCCCCCTCCCCCCCCCCCCTCCCCCCAAATCCAAATAACAGATCCTTCCTATTTTTCCTTCTGTCTGCATAGATCACCATAACATTAGCATATTCTCATATATTTACATCTCAAAAAGCAAAAAACAAACTCAATCATTATTCAAGTCAATCTTCAACAAAAGATCCATGTTCAAAATTTAGTTTGATTCTCTTCTGGTTCATCAAAATTTGGATAATTTGCATGAATAGCCACTTTCTTAGCCCGACCAATTTCATCATTTGAGCAAAAAAAATACCTAAATGACTATTCATCGACGAAATAGTGAGACAAAGAATGGAGATGAGAATGGAGAAGGTATATGAGATGAACGAAGAAGAAATTTGTTAATTTGAGGGAAGAGAGATGAGATTGAGGTATTGATTTTCTTTTTCTTTTTCTTTAAGGAAATAGTATATAATAAGTGTTTTTAGTAGATAAAATATAAAAAATAACGTGAAATATGATGTGTCATCCACGTCAAGCAAGTGAGATACACACATGGTCAGAGGGGTTTAAAATACAGATTTTGAACAAGTTAAAGTGTCTCGATGAAAAAAAGTAAAGTAGGAGGACCGACATGACAAAGTGGCACAAGTATAAGTGTCATTTAAGCCATGCTCTCTATATTTATATGAGCTTTAGTCACGTGCTTACTTGACCAATAATCCCACCATATGTCGATACTTATTGTTTTTTAGATCACCTAAGGTTGTGTTAGAAAAATATTGGAGAATATAGGGTCGAAATAATTAGGCTTTTGATAGTGTAGTCTGCGTCCTCAAGGAATTTAAGCCTCTCACTTTTTTTGATACAGGGATTATGATATAATTACTCCAGGATTCTACAAAGTCTATGAAATTTGAGTACTAGCAATTAACTCCAATTTCCACTAGAACGAACTCTATGAATTGTATGGAAATTTGTTGGTTTTTGTGTTATAATTTGTTTTGGAGAGGGAAGGGGTATTTATAAACCATCTAGGTATCTGTTAGAATCAACACACTCAACCCTTACGAACAGGCACCTTAGGAAATTAAAACCAATAGTCACCTTTTCAATTTAAATAAACTGTTAAAAACACTTCAATAATTTAAAAACATCTTAATTAAATAATAAAAACAATAGGTGACTGAAAATATTAATTTCAAACTACTTAATTGGCCCAAGTATAGAATGCCCAATCTTGACTACTAATAATATAGTCAAACTCTAGTTTCCTTCCAAAACATCTCTCAAAATATTAAAACCATACAAGACTTTTTCTATTTTTCCAACGACGGACAAGTTTCCTCCTCTTAAAGCTAACCCATCAACATTACGAGGACTTGACCCTTGATAGGGGAGTCTGGAGGTCTAGAATCAGGGTTGCAGGCTAGGGGCTCTTAGAGTCCTTCGTTCGCCCCACCCGGGGTTGGGTGTGGGATAGTAGGGTTACCCGTAGAAGACTAGTGTTTTAGCGTAGGTCCCCTCTTGGTTGGTAATATGGTAGTTGTCGCTTGTTATTGCCGCATGCGACGGTATTTATGTTTCTTATGTTTACATAATCATTTACGTTATTTTTGCAGGATTACTTATGCTTTGTTTTGTTATTGTGTTTTGTCTTGCCTTGGTTCCTAACTTTATCTTTGTTTTCCAATGCAGCTTTTCATTCTGTCCTATACGCCGAGGGTCGCTTGGAAGCAGCCTCTCTACCCTTTTGGGTAGGGGTAAGGCTGTCTACATATTACCTTCCCCAGACCCCACCTGGTGGGAGTATACTGGGTAGTTGTTGTTGTAAAGTGTTACACCAAACCACCTGAAAAACCTTAACTCACAGAGACAGTATGTAGAAAGGGTTATGCACAAATCAGTGGAAATTTTCAACTTACAGAAACAGCATGGAGAAAGTTGCACTATCAAAGCCATCAGCTAAATAAAACATAAAAAAGAACACAAATCACTACGTCTGGATCACTTCAATTACGTCAGAATGTATTAGTTAGGAATGATGTTTGCTTGTTACATGACTTATGGTTCTGCTCTAGCAAACAAGCAAAACATCTTCAGAATCTAAATGTTGAAGAAGGGACATAGCTTCTAATTCTGCTTGAGCGCCTTACCGGGATGATGACTTTTTCCGTTCCACTTGCATGCTTGCTAGGAACCCTCTCGTATGTAGTGATACTTCCATAAGAAGGTGAACCCATTGAGTACTCATCAGACACAACCAAGGACTCTCTCCTATTACTCTTTCTTGGTTTCTTCTCTATGCTCTGAGCTTCAACATCATTTACTGAATCGGGGTATTTCTCTTTATAAGTTGTACTCATCTGAAAGCTGCAGCTCATTTCTGAAGTACAAGAGTACTCCCCTGAGACTGTGAGACAGCAATCTCTGTTGGCCAGTTTTGAGAGGAATATTCTTTCTCTTTGACAACATTATGTTCTGTCACATTAGGAGGAACAATTATTGGAGAGCCTGACGAGTAGGACAAAGAAAATCACATGTATAGAAGGAAGCCTTTATGTGTAAAATAATAGGGGTAAATTTGTCATTTCAATATTTTATCCATGTATTACTAATACATGTATTAGTTATTCCATCTTCTACCCGGCATAAAATAATACACATATTACTATTTATGTAGAATTGTAAAATGACAACCAAACATGGTATTAGTTATGCTGAATTTTGTACAAAATAACTAATGCTTACCAAACATTGTATAAGTTATGTTGCCCCCAATACATAGATAACTTTTCTCCTAACCAGCTACAAAACGACTTCTTACTGTATGACATCGCTAGTATATCTACATATAATATTCTATCAACTATCAATTTGATAATAAGCGCAGACAGATGCTGGTGAATTTGAAGTTCATCTACAATTTTCTTACTCGAGACTTCATCTACTGGATGCAGAATGATCTTATCACATCTCTTCTTTAGATAGAGCTGGAGAACTGTCGCAGCTAGCAGACCCAGGACAAGAGAGGATGAGGAAATTCCCAGGATATGGAATGCTCCAACATTACCTCCATTTCGGAGATCTCTGCAGCTTTTCCAAAGGTTGGGCATCTTCAGAAGCAAAATCATCTTTCACAAAGCTTAAGCTTTCAGTATTAATGTGGTTCACTGACTCAGGTAAAGAATCAAAACCGATAGTCGTTTCAGACAACTCAAGCTGAAGATATGAAGCTGTAAGACGCCCTTGGCCTAGATCCCTTTCTGAACTATCAGAGTATTCATTCCCCTCTGCTAGGATAACTAAAGAAACTTGTTCAGTCTCCAAGTCATACGTCCTTGTTCTAGATCGTTTTCTGAGCTATCAGCCTCATTTACCTCAGCTAATGGAGAATCAGTAATTGATACAACAAAAGCAATCATGAGCATGACCAACAGCAGAGAAAAGAACTTCGATATAGTAGAGGACCTTATTTTTGTTGTCATTTTTGCTTCATCTATTTCTCCAACGACGGGTATTCTGACAGGTATTGAGGTTCAAAAATTTTGGGCTCCTTCTCTTCGTCTTGAGGAACTGATCTCAGACATGAATCTGAAACTTATATCTTTCAAACAAACTTCCATTGTATACACACCTCTTATGAGTGGGAAAATTAAAATGCGGTCCACTCAGGGGCGGATCCAGTGAGTTGAATACGGGTTCCCGTGAACCCAGTCACTTTTTATCTAGATCCGGTATTTGTATTGAAAATTTTATTAAATATATATGAATATTTAGCTTGGAACCTAGTCTGTTAATACGGTTATAATTGTACATTAACTTATGATTTGTGTAGGAACCCATACACTTAAAATTCTAGATCCGCCTCTGGGTCCACTAACTAATGCAAGATTCTCGAGATGATTGGCAAAATCCTAACAGAAACCGTGTAAGTAAATCACACATCTTCAGGGCAGGCCTTAAGTGATATCTGAAGATGACAGAGGGCTCGGAAGGATTGCTTGCTTTCCCAAAATATTTGCTATCATAGTTGGTTCATATATGTAATCCTTCAAATTCTATACACACATACACAGAGACAATAATTCGTGAAAATATAGATTTATAGTACATTTTTATTAACTTCAAATGTTATTCAAAGAATCGATACCTCATTAGTTGATTCCAAATTCTTTTATTATGCTATTAAGTTTTGATTTCAAATTCTTTTGTTATGGTATCAGGATTTAATGGGTTGGGGTTTCCAACCAAAAGACAAAAATGAAACACAAGATAAATAGGCTAACGATACTGTCCATTTTAAGTAATAATGCACCTCATATTTCCTGAATGATAGATGAGTATATCATAGAACACCTGGAAAAAATTGGTATTCTACTGTTTCAGGCATACCATCAAACACCTTGAGCCAGATTGGCGTACAAGACAGACTTCTTTCAAGTGGACGATAAAATACCAGGTGACAGTTGTGTCTTTAGCTATTAAAACTTTCTGTTTCTTTCTGATACCCAAGCAAATTAAATAACTTGAATTGTGCAAGTTCTTTTCCCTATAACTCCTACTTTTTGATTGCAAGACCAAAAAACCAAAACATAGCAACTCGCACACTTGATAGGCAGTTTAGAAAACACACCATTTGACCATCAACAAAGAGAAAAAAGAAGTGAAACATCGGCAAAAAGGAGAAAAAGTTTGATTTTCCAAAAAAATTAGATTTGTACCTCAAAATCATGCAATTGGGTATCTATTTCGAAACATGCATGTGTAAATCAGGTGCGATTACTGACAAACATTGACTTAAAAACAGAACCAGCAAAATCCCATTACCAACAATCGTGATGGAGCAAAAATACTCACCAGAATTGAGAAGTATAACACATACATCGAGCCCAAGCAGGAGCTAGATGGAGAAACTTTGAGAGGAAAATAGGCAAGACCAACAGAGGAGAAGAAATTGAGTGAGAGACGGAGCAGGAGGGCGAGAGAGCAGCTTCTGAATGTTTCGCCACAATTACTAATGTATCCTTGTGACAGGACATATATAAGGGTATAATAGACAATCCATTCAGATGCGGACTCGTTTCGTCTTGCCTCAACTTGGGCCATTGGTCGATTGTAAATACACTGCAGTCAGATATGGGAAACAACAACAACAACAACAACTACCCAGTATACTCCCACCAGGTGCGGTCTGGGGAAGCTAATATATAGACAGTCTTACCCCTATCCAAAAGGGCAGAGAGGCTACTTCCAAGCGACCCTCGACGCATAGGACAGAATGAAGAGCTGCATTGGAAAACAAAATAACATGGCCTCGGCATTTTATAAAGGAAAAATTATTAATTATGTTTATTTATAAACAGTTCATAATAAATATTGGTCAATTGATAAAATATTACTAATATTAGCTAAATTAACCAATTTGTTATTTGTAGCAAAAAAAATTAAAAATTTTCATTATTTTAAGTGGGTGTTATTAAAATAGATTGAGCACAACTTAAGGAGATTGAATCTCAGTTTTGGAATGATTTAGTGAAATTTTGAGGTGTTTTGAAATAAAAATTCGAAGAAAAAGCTGAACATGGAAAAAAACTAATATGTGTATCATTTGTGTATCACTTATGTATCATATTTGTATCAAATGTCTATCACATGTATACCTGTGTGTTAGAAACATGCGTAATCCATATTTGATACATGTGTCGCAGAAGACTTTTTTGAACTCGATTTAATTACGAATTTTGATACAAAATCAGTACAAATCACCTCCAATCTTCCTCAAATTTTGTATATTGACTTGTCTATATATTTTCAATGAATTTCACTATACCCATTGAGAAAGTTCTTTTTTTGTTTAGATTTTTGGAATATTGTATAGATTTTTGTATTTCATCATCTTATTTACTACCCCGTCCATGAAATTTCTTTTCTGTCTTGCATCTAATGTTGTTAATCACGCTTAAAAATATGGAATGTGATTCTTTGAGAGAAAGAACCTTATTATTTGGTTTTTCAATTTTTGTTGGTTAGTTTTGGTAAGTTTATGACTAATGGCTAGAAGTTGGTAAGTTGAGATTTATTTGGGACATTTGTGTAGGTTCCCCTTTATAAACTTATTAAAAATAGCCAGTATTTACAAAGTTATTGAAATAATTATTATTTTGCTGCAACACGAAAAGTTCCAGCATAATATATCGAAGATTAGAGCATTTGTGTATGAACTTCCAGCATATTATGTTGGAACTCCAACACACGAAAAGTTCAGCTAATATACCGGAGGCTGGAGCACTTGTGTATGAACTTCCAGCAGCATATTATGTTGGAACTCCAACACATTATAAAATTATGCTAGAAGTTCACATGTAAAAAATTGGAACTTCAACATATTATACTGGAATATTTTTTTAGATTTTGAACAATATTTTAATTCAAATTTCTTTATTATATGAAAAGTAACTAAATTTCGATTACTTTTGAAATTGTGATTATTTTTCAATTACCACGTGTAAGTGTAACCGGCTATTTTTGAATTCTCCCAAAAAGAAGGGTCCCACCAAAACAACTAACTTATCAAGAACCAGCCAATAAAAATTCGAATCCCAATTACTTGATTATCCAAACGCACTAAGACCACAGAAGAACATTTCGTCTTCTTGACTTGTAGAAATATATCAATTCATTTAGAGAGCAAACAGTCGAAGCAAAGTTATGGCTCGGTCATTGTCTCCAATTGCAGCAGCTACGACATTGGCCTCGAAGAGTATCCCTTTGGCTTTTCATGATAAAAAAATGGATACAACTCTTCTCTCTCGCAGGAGTCTTGCCTTGGGCTTGGCCGGAGTTGTGCTAAATGCAGGTAACAACAATGCAAATGCTGCAGCAAGAAGGCCTCCACCACCCCCACCCACATCAGAGGAGAAAAAGGACCCAAATATGAGTGGTGTCATGGCTAAAGTATTAGCTAGCAAGAGAAGAAAGGAAGCTATGAAAGAATCCATAGCCAAGCTAAGGGAGAAAGGGAAGCCAGTCAAAGAACCATCTCAATAGTAATTTGTAACCAATATTATGTTTTAAGACAATTGATGTGTTGCATGCTTGCTCTTCTTTACATTCTTGAAATTATTGGAAGTCAAATGCAATCAATAATGAGATCAAAAAATAAGAAGCGTACTGCATTCACTTTGTTTATACTAATGAAAATGAAAAAGAAGATTTTTGAATATTTTGTCGGGAGAAGAAGGGATCTTGTCCCTGGTACGAGTTGAATAATGAAGGATTTTGCAATTATTCTATGCTAAGCATGTTGGGAAGAAAAATTGACCATTTCCCGTAAACCCCGAGATCTTGCCCCTTTTGTAAAGAGAAAAATTGAGAAATAAAAACAACACAAGAATTTAACGTGGAAACCCAAAACCGGAAAAAAACCACAACCGTTGTCAAAAGACAACAACCGACCACTATGTGAAAAATTCTTACAATCACATAAACCTCAGTACATTCTCCTAACAAATAGTGTTAGAAATGCATTCGGTTTGGTACATTTGAAAACATAACTTAATCCCCCTTATATAGGCAAGCCTCCAAGCTACTCTTCCACATTTTTCCAATGTGGGACAATGACCCTTCTCATTTTTAAGCAAAGTCCCAACAAACTCCACCTTGATTAAAAATGATCATAGCAACAGCTATCCGCCATACTCCACATTGTTGAACACCTGTCATACTCCATCATAAAGAGTATCTCCACCTAGAATAAACCATTCTAAGAATTTCCACTTCGGCTCATGTCAAAAAATACCTTGCTGATTATTATGGTGCAACCTCCGCTATTGGCTCTCCTTGGAAGTCCATCAGCTATCGACATGACTGTTTCATCACACACCTTGCATTCCTGCCAAACCAATGCCCGTGTGTAATTCCGCCATTAATCTTCCTTCACCATGGCAAATAGCGGCATGCCATAAGGATGTACATGTCTTTGGGTCATATAAGGTCATATGAGTCGCTATCAAAGACCATATTAACAGCATCAGTTGACTTGGAGCCTGTGGCCGAACCTGCTCCACCTGCTGGACAATCCTTCTTCATGTGTCCAGGCTCTCCACACTTCCAGCAAACAACATTCCGCTTCATGGGGTTCCTCTTTTCCTTTCCTTTCCCGTAGCACATATACACACATTCAGAAGAAGTATCCATCCATCTCCTTTGAGCTTCTTTCTTCAGAGATGAGCGTGCTGATAACTTCTGAAAGATCCACCTTCTCCTTCCCATGGAGCAATATTGGCTTCATGTGCGCAAAAGACGAAGGAAGAGACCAGACGAGCCTTAAGGCTTGATCCTCCTCATCTATCTTCACCCCAATAGCTTCAAGCTCAGCGACAATCCCATTGAGAACACTCAAATGATCCGAGATTTTAGTACCATCACCCATACGGAATGTATGAAATTGTTCCTTCAGGTACACCCGATTTGAGACTCCCTTTGTTTGATATAGCTTTTCCAACTTTTCCCATAGCTCATTGGCCGTCGCAATTCCATGCACATTTGCAAGGACATTCTTTGCCAATGATAACCGTATCGCACTTGCAGCTCTCAAATCCAAATCATCCCATTCTTCATCTCTCTTGCTTGATGAATCATCGCTAGAACCTGCTTCTGGTTTTCCCTTCAGGGCCTTGTGTAGACCTAATTGAATCAATATATCTCTGACTTGAACTTGCCAAAAGCCAAAATTGATTCTTCCATCAAATTTCTCAATATCAAACTTGATGCTTCCCATTGTAACCGTATCGCTGACCAATATCCGTGGATAAAAAACACTTGCTTAGAACCTCGTGAACAGCACACCAGGTAAGTTCCCAGGAAAGAGAGGTGGGTCCGGCGTGACCACTTAATTACCAAGTCTTTCCTAGCCAGAGCTTACCTAGACATGTACCTCCACACTACCAGACTTGATTCTAACCGCCAGAATTCACCACAAGCCTCGATACTCCAATTGCACCAACTTCCCCTCCTACAAGCTTCTTGAACCAGAAAATCTTTTCTGATGTGGAAGATTAGCCAAAGCTGCGATCACAGAGCATACTAAGATTCCCCCCTCAAGCTAGGCGACCTCGCTTTAATACCACTATTTGGGAAAAAAAATTATCCATTTCCCGTAAACCCCGAGATCTCCGCCCTTTTGTAAAGAGAAAAATTGAGAAATAAAAACAACACAAGAATTTAACGTGAAAATCCAAAACCTGGACAAAACTACAACCGTTGTCAAAAGACAACAACCGACCACTATGTGAAAAATTCTTACAATCACATAAACCTCAGTACATTCTCCTAACAAACCGTGTTAGAAATGCATTCGGTTTGGTACATTTGAAAACATAACTTAATCCTCCTTATATAGGCAAGCCTCCAAGCTACTCTTCCACATTTTTCCAATGTGGGACAATGACCCTTCTCATTTTTAAGCAAAGTCCCAACAAACTCCACCTTGATTAAAAATGATCATAGCAACAGCTATCCGCCATACTCCACATTGTTGAACACCTGTCATACTCCATCATAAAGAGTATCTCCACCTAGAATAAACCATTCTAAGAATTTCCACTTCGGCTCATGTCAAAAAATACCTTGCTGATTATTATGGTGCAACCTCCGCTATTGGCTCTCCTTGGAAGTCCATCAGCTATCGACATGACTGTTTCATCACACACCTTGCATTCCTGCCAAACCAATGCCCGTGTGTAATTCCGCCATTAATCTCACATCCACCATGGCAAATAGCGGCATGCCATAAGGATGTACATGTATTTGGGTCATATAAGGTCATATGGGTCCCTATCAAAGACCATACTAACATCATCACTTGACTTGGAGCCTGTAGCCGAACCTGCTCCACCTGCTGGACAATCCTTCTTCATGTGTCCAGGCTCTCCACACTTCCAGCAAACAACATTCCGCTTCATGGGGTTCCTCTTTTCCTTTCCTTTCCCGTAGCACATATACACATATTCAGAAGAAGTATCCATCCCATCTCTTTTGAGTCTTCTTTCTTCAGAGATGAGCGTGCTGATAACTTCTGAAAGATCCACCTGCTCCTTCCCATGGAGCAATATTGGCTTCATGTGCGCAAAAGACGAAGGAAGAGACCAGACGAGCCTTAAGGCTTGATCCTCCTCATCTATCTTCACCCCAATAGCTTCAAGCTCAGAGACAATACCATTGAGAACACTCAAATGATCCGAGATTTTAGTACCATCACCCATACCCAATGTATGAAATTGTTCCTTCAGGTACACCCGATTTGAGACTCCCTTTGTTTGATACAGCTTTTCCAACTTTTCCCATAGCTCCTTGGCCGTCGCAATTCCATGCACATTTGCAAGGACATTCTTTGCCAATGATAACCGTATCGCACTTGCAGCTCTCAAATCCATATAATCCCATTCTTCATCTCTCTTGCTTGATGAATCATCGCTAGAACCTGCTTCTGATTTTCCCTTCAGGGCTTTGTGTAGACCTAATTGAATCAATATATCTCTGACTTGAACTTGCCACTAGCCAAAATTGATTCTTCCATCAAATTTCTCAATATCAAACTTGATGCTTCCCATTGTAACCGTATCGCTGACCAATATCCGTGGATGAAAAACACTTGCTTAGAACCTCGTGAACAGCACACCAGGTAAGTTCCCATGAAAGAGAGGTGGGTCCGGTGTGACCACTTAATTACCAAGTCTTTCCTAGCCAGAGATTACCTAGACATGTACCTCCACACTACCAGACTTGATTCTAACCGCCAGAATTCACCATAAGCCTCGATACTCCAATTGCACCAACTTCCCATCCTACAAGCTTCTTGAACCAGAAAATCTTTTCTGATGTGCAAGATCAGCCAAAGCTGCGATCACAGAGCATACTAAGATTCCCCCCTCAAGCTAGGCGACCTCGCTCTGATACCACTATATGGGGAAAAAAATTGTCCATTTCCCGTAAACCCCGAGATCTCCGCCCCTTTTGTAAAGAGAAAAATTGAGAAATAAAAACAACACAAGAATTTAACGTGGAAATCCAAAACCTGGACAAAACCACAACCGTTGTCAAAAGACAACAACCGACCACTATGTGAAAAATTCTTACAATCACATAAACCTCAGTACATTCTCCTAACAAACAGTGTCAGAAATACATTCGGTTTGGTACATTTGAAAACATAACTTAAGCCCCCTTATATAGGCAAGCCTCCAAGCTACTCTTCATCATTTTTCCAATGTGGGACAATGACCCTTCTCATTTTTAAGTAAAATCCCAACAAAGCATTGATCATTTGATTTTGGGTGAATATGCTGAACTATTCGATGTCCGGAAAACCTCCTAATTTTATTCTTCTATATATTAAAAAAATCTTTGGTTAAATTCTTAATTAGAGATTCATTTGGTACACACGCATATTAACTAAAATCGTTGACATGTGGAATTATATGTGGCTTTTTAACTCAGCCTAAAAACCACTCAAACTTATTTTTTAGGTACCAACTTAAACTATTTTGTGTCCTAAATATTTTCATGAACTATAGTTTTTTATATATTAATAACTCTCGTTGGATGTGTATGTATAACTATATTAACTTATGGTTTGCACTATATATTTGTGTTGCTTACTCGTGTTATATTACTTTCGAATGACTTATAAATTATAGGTGTTTTGGCCAAATAGAATCTAATACAATGTGTTATTTGTAATTTTAATTGTGATTCTGTTTTTTGCTAGATTAAAGTTGAATAAGCCCTTTTTGCATTCACTTCGCATGAAAAATAAATAAATGAAGGTATGTAGTGTTGCATTTCTAAAATCATCTTATATTATGCAAATAAGATTTACACAAAGCCGTATTTTAACAAACAAGAAACCAATCGGCCAGCAGCTATATTCTATAACTCTATATTACATAAACAAGGTTCAATCGATCTAATTTTATTCTCTATAAGGATTAGGTTTAATAAAAGGAATTATATGGGTGTTCTTTCAATAATATGGGTAAGCAATAAAAGATAACTAAAATAAGAAAAAGTATATACAATTATAGAGAAACAAGAGAGGAATTTTTTTTAAGAGGGAACCAATATGGAGATCAAAAGAAAAACATATAATATATATATACAACACATACACAGGTCAAGTCATTTTAATGGCTATTTTCATTGACCACACGCCTTTTTGCGAGCCATGTAACACATTTTGCCAGATAATCAATAATTTATTAATATATAGGAAAAAATAGATCGAAAGGATTTCGGGGACCAAAAAGTTTAAAGGGTTATGTGGCACAACAAATTGTAACTACATGATAGGCTATTTTGATCATTTATATTTTTGTTTGGTTGTTCGGGATCTTAAGTAGTTTTATATGATGTATTATGATTTGTGTGTATGATTGGTTTCTGTCACGACCCGCATTTTCCATCATCGAGAGTCGTGATGGCGCCTACTGTCGGAGCTAGGCAAGCCAAACATCACAACATTTATACTAATTTTATTTAAACAATTATAATAAACTGAAACAATAATTAAAGCGGAAGACTTTTAAATGTTTAAATAACTAAAAGCGGGAAACAAAAGTTTCAAAATACACGTCTACCCAGTATCTGGTGTCACTACTCACCAAACTTCTATGGAATACTAAAGCAAGAGTCTGAAAGAAATACATAGAAGAGTCTGTTTCGGTACAAGGGAAAAAAACTAATAATATAAAAGGGACTGTGGCCTGCGGACGCCTGCTAGGCTACCTCGAAAATCCCTGGACCGAAATCGGTGCACAATCAAATACTGCTACTGAGGTCCAACAGCTGGTCCCGGATCTGTGCAAAAAGATGCACAAAGTGTAGTATCAACACAACCGACCAGATGTGCTGGTAAGTGCCTAACCTAACCCCGGTGAAGTAGTGACGAGGCTAGACAGAACTTACCACAAATGACATATACCAATATATGTGCAATAACAGAAAGTACATGAATTTAAACAACTAAGAGGGAGAGGAGCATGATATAGTGTATGACACTTTAAATATAGAAATCATCGGATAAGAAGTAAAGCCGTACAACAACAACTGATAATGAAAAAAAACAGGAAAGACCTGCATACAAAAACAATATACTTGATCCATACTCTGTTGCAACGAGCAACCCGATCCTCAAATATATCTGTTGCCGTGAGCAACCCGATCCTCAAATATATCTGTTGCAGTGAGCAACCCGATTCTCAAATATATCCGTCGCGGCGAGCAACCCGATCCTCAAATATATCCGTTGCGGCGAGCAACCCGATCCTCAAATATGTCCGTTTCGGCGAGCAAACTGATCCTCAAATATATCCGTTCGACCCGATCCTCAACATTTAATATCGTTGCAACGTGCAACCCAATCCTCAACAATTAATACTGTTGCGCTGTGCAAACTGATTCTCAATAACTAGCAACAAGAACTCACCCAAACAACAACCGTAACTCAAGTGCGAGAGGAGTAACCACAAATACAAGGCATCCCGACTAGGGAATACAGCTAACAGCTCAAAAATTTCGGCAAGGGAGAATTTAATATATACCTATATCCCGGCAAGGGAATAATCACAATACTTTCGCACTTAAACACTTAGTCATCAACAAGTTCTGGGTCGAGCCAATTCCTCAATGTTAAACAAATCACTATTTTTTCTCAACCGTTCATATCATGTGAAATATATCAATTCAAACAAGAAGTTGTATCACATCATTCGAATTAAAAGCAATTAAGACTTACGGTCATGCTATACTCCGGTGCATAGATAACCATCACCATGCCTATACACCGTACTCTACACTTAGCACGTAGCAAATAATATCCTACTCCTTTTCCTTCGAGCCAAAGTTAGATCAAACACTTACCTCGGTTCGAAAATATCAATCAAATCTCTAATACCGTCTTTCCTCTAGAATCCAACTCCTAAACAATGATATCTTGGCACAATTTAGTTTAATATTATCAATATGGCTCAAAGACACAATTCCATAGACTAGAAATAAATTTTCTATCATTCTTCTAAAAATATAAAAATTCCACCCCGGGCCCACATGGTCCAAAATCGAGGCCCGGACCAAAACCCAATCACCCATAACCCCCACGAGTTCAAATATGCAATTTGTTTTAAGATTCGACCCTAAATTGAGGTGGAATCACCCAAAATCCCCAAAACCCTAACTCTACCCAAAACCCACAACTTTGAATTCATATTTTTAGGCCTAGGAACTCACTAATTAATGAAGAAAAATGAAGGAATTAGGTAGGAGATTACTTACCCAAGTGATCTTGAAGAATGGGAGCTTCAATGGAGTCCTAAGGCTTGATGGAGAAGGGAGCTCGTGAGAAAAATGGTTTAATCCCGCAACTATTTTGTTTTTAACTTTAAACAATGACTGGGCAAATTTTCCCTACGTGTTCGTCAGGGGAGGGTCGCGTTCGCGATGGGCAACAGGGCAGGGAATCGCGTTCGCATGGAGGGCTGCAAATGCGAAGAGCAAAACTTCTGGGGGTCCAAGGTTGGCCTACGCAAACACGTATCATGAGACGCGAACACGATAGAGGAAGCCACAAATCATTGCGATAGCAATGGCAAGAATGCGAACGCGAAGGGGGGAGAACTCAAGGCTACGCGAACACGATAGGGGTAGTGCAAATGCGATGAAGGAAATTGCTATGCTCAAATTGCAGAAAATCTGCTAACATTCTAAGTACAAAACTACCCGAACCACCTCTGAATCACTCCCGAGCCCTCGGGGCTCCTAACCAAACATACACACTAACTCAACAACATCTTACGAACTTACTCGAGAAATCAAACCGCTAAAATAATATCAAAATCAAGAACCTCAAAATCATAATTTTTTATTTTAAGCTCATAAACTTCCAATATAAGATATTTAGGCTCGAAACACATCAAACGAAGTCCGATTTTGGCCAAATTTCACAAAAAGTGTTTAACTCATATTTAAGACTTGTACCAGGTTCCGGAACCAAAATACAAGCCCGATATTTATATTTTCTAACTCATTTTTATTTCAAATTTTCATATCTAATTTCGGAAAATAATTTCTTTCAAAAATTCTTTATTCGGGCTCGAGACCTTGGATTTCGATTCCGGGAATACGCCCGAGTTCCATATTTTTCTACGGACCATCCAGGACTATCGCGTCACGAGTCCGGATCCGTTTATCCAAAATGTTGGCCGAAGTCAACTTTAACAATATTAATATCAAAATTCTTCAATTGTTTCACAAAATTTATATATTTCAACAGAAAAACTTTCCAGATACGCGTTCGGATTGCACACACAAATCGAGGCAACTAAAAGCGAGGTTTTCAAGGTCTAGGAAGCACGGAAAAAAGGAAAAATTATGGTAATAACCCTTTGGATCTTCACAGTTCCGATTTTTCGAGCGGTTAGGTATTGATTTACAAGAATGATTCTCATTTTAGAAGCTTTAATTTGGAAGAGTTGACAAAATTTAATTTTTGATATATTTCAGTAGGTTGGAATGGTAATTTTTCACTTAGGTAGATGTCCGGATTGAATTTAGTTAAAAGTTCTTAGGTTGTTTTGGCGTTAAAAGGTTGCTAGGTTGAAGGTTTGGAAGGTTGATAGGTTTGACCGAGGGTTAACTTTGCTGATATCGGGATCAAATTATGGTTTCGGGAGTTGGAATACATTTAATATGTTATTTTGGACTTGAATACAAATTTGAGGTCATTACCAGTTGATTTGATATGGTTCGGCAAGAGTTTTGAAAGTTAAAAGTTTATTAGTTCCTAGCTTAAATTGTGGTGTGATTCATTTTTTTGATACTGTTTTAGGTAATTTGAGGTTAAAAGTTTATTAGTTCCTAGCTTAAATTGTGGTGTGATTCTTTTTTTTGATACTGTTTTGGGTAATTTGAGGTCTCAAACAGATTCGTATTATATTTTGGGATTGGTTAGTGTGAATGGATGGGATCTCGGGGGTCCCCGGATGTATTTCAAATTAATTGTGGACCATTTTGAGTCTTGGTTGCATTGCTGAAGTTTCCTAAGTTCTATTGCGTCCACACCTGCGATAGTTGGTCCGCAGGTGCGAGGCCGTAGAAGCAGGTGGTTGGCAGCAAATGCGTTGATTGGTTGGGGAAGGTTGGGTCCGCAAGTGCTGATAAGGGAACGTTGATGTGCAAGAGCATAAGCGAAGATTCCTTCGCATAAGTGGATTTGAGATGGTGGAGGAGATACCGCAGGTGTGGAGAGTTGTTAGCAAATGTGGAAGCGCATGTTGAGTCGCAAAAGAGGAAGGTCAGCGCTGAGTAGAGAATTGCATATGTGATGAGTTGACAACAAAGGCGGTACCGCATATGCAGTTAAGTGACCACAAATGCGGAATCACTATACAAACCTTATATTTCGAAGGGTTTGGTCATTTTTTAACTATTTGGAGTTGTGGAGATCGGTTGGATGAAATTGTTTGGAAGACTTTTCGCTACAATTGAAGAGGTAAGTGAAATATATTTAATTTTGATGATAGATATTGATTACCCATAGATTATTACACCTAGTTTATGTGAATTTAAGATGAAATTTGAGGATTTTTCACTATATTTTTTTAAAGTGAGATTTGATGATTTGAATGTCGATTTAGGTTGGAATTGCAATTACTCTATGCTAATATTATTCATTTAATTTTGCGTGAATACCTTAAAATTCTCTAAACTATTACGTTTTTGTCAATTACTTAAACTATTCGATACCCTCAAAATCCCTTATATTTTATTCTCCTGTATATAAAAAAACTCTTTCGTTAAATTCTTAGATGTGAATTTAGTACACGCTTATAATTAACTCAACGTTTTGGCATGTCACACTACACATAGCTATTTAACTCGATGTAAACTTCCTCTAAATTATTTTTTATTAGTTACTAACTTAAACCATCTTGTATCTTAGAAACTCCCTTGAATTATATTTTTCTATAAATTAATAACCCTCGTTGAATTTTAAGAAATGTGTCTGTATAACTATGTTAACTTATGACTTGCACTAAATTTTTTATGCGATTTACTTATGATATATTACTCTCAGGTGATGACAATCATACATTTTTTATATCTTCGGATAAAAAGAAGTTAAACATTATGTTAAAGCAAGAATAGATAATGATATATCGCATGTGAGGAGTACAAATACAATATTTTTAGAGTAAATTCCACTTCACTCCCTTAATCTGTTAGTGTAGGGAAATAATATCCCTTCTTCAAAAGAATGGGAAATGATCCTCCTTTAACCCAAAAATCAACCAACAAAATGAATTAATTGTAGCGAGAACCTAGAAATTATTGTCGAAATTTACAGATTATTGCCGGAATTTTTAACCTCAAGCATTTCTTTTGAGCGCATTAAGATTATTGAAAACTTCCTCATTGCTTAGATTGTCCAAGTACAATATCAGTGTGTAAGAGATGTAATCATAAGTTTGATGATGCTATTAATATATGCTTTAGGCATATGTGAATATTCATCAAAACAGTAAAATATACCACAAATCATTCAACTAATACATCATACATCTTATATAAGCTTCTTGGTTTCTTACTGCTTTGGCTTATAATAAGATTCTTAAAAATTCGTGGAGGAAATACTCTACATAAATTAGTATGCTGCAACTTCACAGGTAATGGTTTAAACAAAAAACATAATCATTCAAAAAAAAGCTTAACCTCATGACTTGTTTCAACTGAAACTATTTTTATTTGGTTTGGAATAACGTGTTATGCTTTAATATACGTGAGAATCTTTTTGAAACCAAAATTTATTGAAGTCCGAATACAAGAGAGGATTGAAGGAGAACAAAAGCAGTCAAAAGAATATATATATATATATATATATATATATATATATATATATATATATAGTTGGGAAATAGGAGATAAGTTGGCACCTCTCTTTGTATCACGACCCAATTTTTCTTTCATTGGATTTCGTGATGGCACCCAGTCTTAGGGACTAAGTAAGCTTAACATGTATTGAATATTAACTATAATAAAGAAATTCTAACAGCTTCGACATAAAAATCTTTATAGAGTATACATTTTTCCAAAACTGGCAGTAAAAATCATAAGCTCTACAGAGTTTTGCTACCACTTCTAACCTTACTTTGGACTATGTGGCTGATCCGCTAAGAAAAGACGGTAAGGCAAAGAGAAAGTATCACTTTTCTTAAGTTAAGATGATAACGAGCATAGTTGACAACACTGATCCCTTCTATTTTTGTAAGTTGACCGATATTCTAAACACAATTGTATGGAAATAAATACAACGGTGTGAATACAAAATGGGAAGGTGACTCTGAAGCTTGTGAACGCAACAACAGGGTTACCTTGAGTCTCTTAGGCAAGAATCCGCACGGCTACTATCGAACAATATCTGGATCTCCATAAAAATGTGAAGAAGGGTAGTATGGGCACACCACAGTGGTGCTCAATAAGTATCAAGACTAACCTCGGTGGAGTAGTGACGAGGAACAATCAATACACCTACTAATCTAATAAAACTGAACAAGTATAAATATCAAAACAACATAACATAATATCTATATAAAGGCTACGCGATATGGCTACAACACAGTAATTGCAAAAAGGACAGAAAACAGTAGGTAACAGCTAAAGCACTGAAATAAGAACACAAAAAAGTGAATGAAAATACAACCCAACTCCGAAATCACAAATACAGCAAAGATAAGTCATAACTCAGCAACTACGATAATTTTCACCTTAAGTCTTAACCAGCAGACGTTAATCAAATAGTCAACCTTTCAAGTGATAAAAATATTTCGAAGTATACTTCCTTCAAATAAATATACTTTTTAAAAATAGTCTTTCAAAAATAAATATTTTTGGAATATAATATTTTCAAACAAATGTTCATCGGATATAATTCACCATGTGATAGTTCAAAATAATTAATTCAAAATAAGTACCTTCGAATATAGTCTTTTTAAATAGATAACATTCGAATATAAGTCACCCCGTGACACCTTGTCTCCTATTCATAAAATACGGGTCTCAATATATAAACCCTAACACTTGGTATTTTGTGCCCTCATCATACCTCATAATCATACTGATAGCTCACGTGCCAAATGGAGCACTCTCACATGGAAGGCCAATAAATAAGGGTGTGTATCTATACTCGACAATACTAAAAACCCTCCTATCCGATTAGGGTGCTTAGCCATGTGTATGCTTGTGCAAGTGTCCTAACATAATTCATACTAACTAGTAAATATAAGCAATAGAACGAACATCATATATAATGTTTCCACAGGAATAGGATCAATGAAAATAACAACTCAGAACACGGTGATTTTAATAGGGGATCTCCCAGGATATCGTCTTGTAGTTCCAAACGTAAATGTGCAGAGGATCTCCCGGGGTATCATCCCGTAGTCCAAATTATAAATATGCAGAGGATCTCCCGGGATATCGTCGTGTAGTCAAAATGGTAAAATGCAGAGGATCTCTCGGAATACCTATCCGTAATCCCAAAGTAAATACCGAGTACAAGGGGGGTCTCCCGGGATATTGTCCCATAGTTGTAATTATAAAGGTGCAAGGAGATCTCCCGTAATATCGATCCGTAGTCCCAAAGTAAACATCAGAGGGATCTCCCGAAATACCGATCCATAGTCCCAAAGTAAATAAACAACAAAAACAATGAAAATAATACAAAGTACGGCAAGTAAGTCAACTCAAGAACTGTAAATCACGAAGAAACTGTAGGACCAGCTCAGAAGGAATAACCACAGAAAAGAATGCTGACATAAAGGGAACAGTTCAACAGAAGAGAAATCTAACATGTAGTAATGATCCCATAATATACAAGTCAATAAAAAGAAAATTAACACGAGTCAAGTAGTCCCAAATAAAGGCAAGTCTACAAAGATATAGGTTATCTAAACTCCTTTTAAGGTCAGAAAATTTTGAGGATATTCGTCAATTCAGTTAAGGAAAGATGATCTTAGCTTCACTTAAGACTAAACAAATTTGGGGGTAGGGGGGATAATAATAATTCCCAAATAAGACAAGCAGCTATGAAAATATAGCATGACAATAGGAGAGGAGAAATTCTTCAATTAAATCAAATAGGAGTCAATTAGGCAATAAGAGTGAATTATGAAGCAATGGATTCTAATTAAGCATGTAGAGGTGAAACTAGTAAATAGGAAACTCATTCATGTCAAGAACACATTCATACATAGTGAATATAAAGACCTAAGAACCCTAAAAGGCCAATATTTCAAAGATAAGCCCGAGCACGTACTCGTTACCTCGCATACACGAACTACAATCAACATAGAAGACTCAAATCCTAATAGAAATCTCCCCTCCCCCCTCAAGGTTATGCAAGATACTTATCGTGAACACCTAATTTTTTACCTCACCCAAATTCTATACTATTTTAGTGTAATATTTAAATCTTAATATATAAACTTTTATCTTTCTCTTGATAAGTTTCATTTATGAAAATTAAAGAACAAGATACCAAAAAAATTTATTTGCGTTCTTAGAGTATAACTTGTGTTCCTATTTTTAAATAGAAGAATTACAAAAAATATATATTTTTGGTTTCTTCTAATTTTAAATGTAAGCTATAGTATTTTTCATAGTATAATTTAAACTATAATGTAAATATTAGGTTTTCTTATATTTTTCTTTAAATTTAAAGTAATTTTTATATGCGTGTGTGCGTTTTTTATCTTCTTTTATTTAATTAAAAAAGGGGTTAGGAAAATTTAAATAAATATATATAAAGTTTAAAAAAAATATAAGAAATAAAAAAAATAAAAAATAAAACAACCCAACTTCCACACTTCCTCACTTCACGTAACTTCCTTTCCCACTAACTCTCACGTTCCTAACTTCCCAATTCCCACTTCCTTAGAAGTTATAAAACTACTCATACTCATCTATATAAAGAGAAAGAGACTTCTGTTATAAGAAAAAGCAAAAAAAAAAAAGAGAAAGGGGAGAAGAGAATCGTAAAAAGAAAAAGAAGGAAAGACAATTGAAAAAAAAAAGGAGAAAAAAAAGTGAACGTTGAAAGAAGAAGAGGAAAAAAACAAAGAACTAAGGAGGGAGGATCGAGAGAAAAAGTTCTTTCATTTGGAAAGCGACGAAAGTTCAGTGTCGAGGTTCGGATTCGAGTTACGTTCGCTATCCTCACCCGTTTTCTTGTAATTGCTGGTCTTCTTATACATTATTGAAAGCTTCTGCAAAGGTTCATATTCTCTATCTTTATTATTTTTCAGTCTTTGAATTTGTATGTATTTTGTGTGTTTAGCAATGTTTAATGTGATGTGTATCTTATTTAGTTTTGTTTCCATTATTTAGTTCTCTTTAATCTTTTTTAATCTTAATTCTGACGCTATAGATAGTGTTGTGAAAGTAACTTATAATTGGTTGAACACTCATTTGCTACTAAAGTTAAAAAATATTAATTATAGAAGTTACTTTGTTATACTACACTAGTTATTAATTATTTTATCTTATATCAGTATATAATGATTTTTGCTAGTTTATAAAGATTGTTAAATAAAAAATGAGAATGACATTCTTAATGTTTGGTTAAAACACTGGTACGATATCTTATACCTACTGTTTGGTTTAATTTTCTTTTAAAAGTTAAAATGGTCCTTTGGCTAAATGGATAAAGTATTTTAGAAGAAGAAAATTCACAATTTTATTTTTTTACTACGTTTCTTAACATTGTTAAAAAGAAGTATTAATTTAGAAGTCTCCATTAGTCTTTAAAAATCGTCAATCTTGCATCATATAAAATAATAATAAAACTAATTTACTTGCAATGTAGATATCCATATTCGTACAAGAACTTTCTTTTTGGCAAATTGCTATTTTCAGTATAAGTTGAAGTACTCTAATTTGTATATATATGAGGTGAATGTCCTTCTAGTATAATAGTTTAAATATTCTGTATTTATTTTGAATTCTAAGATGATTTAGCTAGTTCATTTTATTTCTTTGCTTAATTTTTATTTTTGAGCTCTTTAGAAAGTAATAGCAACAGTAGTATATTAAATAGTTTAATCTTAGTACTAGTAAAAAAAATTAGTTACTCCTAACGTTCTAGTAATTTAGGTTTGAGTTAATAAAGAATGAAAATTGTAGCTTAAATCAATGAGAAATTATATATGCTAAGGATTGATCTTGTAAACGAACGTAGGCTTAATAATCAAGTAATGCATTAATTAGCTAATTAACTCAAGATTTTGTTCTAATAAGTAAAATAAATAATAATGCTAATAAAAAGATAAATAAACAGAGTACTCTGAATAAATTAGCATGCTTTAGACGCATGTTAACCATCAATCATCGTGACTATGTACACGTTCGCGTGATATAATTACGATTTTTAAAATAAATAAAGGATGCGTTCGTGCAATTTCAACCAAACATTTTCTTAAAAAAATAAACAAAGTGTTATTAATTATGGACACATTTGCGTGACATGGTTTTGACGCGCCAAAAGAAAAGAGTATATATAACATAACTCAATTCTTTAATTACGAACGAATCAAGTGATTAAAAGCAGTAAAAAGATAAGTGCACATAGAACCTAAAGATGAGTAGTTAAATAATATAAGCCAAGTAATAATCATTAAGTGACCGTGCTAGAACCACGGAACCCGGGAATGCCTAACACCTTCTCCCGGGTTAACAGAATTTCTTATCTAGAATTTTTGGTTCGCAGACATTAAAAATAAATAAAATTTTCCTCGATTTGGGATTTTAAAATAAATCGGTGACTTGGGACACCAAATAGTTTATTCCAAGTGGCGACTCTGTTCGAATAATTTCACTTAAATTGGAAAAACCCCTCATACCCCTTCGGGGCGGTAAAAAGGAGGGGCCCTTATTGCAGCTCACTCTACTGAATCAGCTGCTTTATTTTTGGTACATAGCGATGGCGACTCTGCTGGGGGAAAAGAACCCAGAACTTCCGGTTCAGGGTTTAAGAATTCGAGCTTGTTAATGTGATTTTTATTTGGCTTTATTATTTATATTAGTGTATTTTATGGACTTAATATGCTAATTGTCATTTACCACTTTGATATTACTTGAATTGTATTTAATCTGCTTTCTTACGCCTCCCTTTTGAGTCTTCTTAATTTATGGTGCACACGTGTGCGTGGCCCACTTTTTGTTAGAAGTCATACCAATTAGAACGAGGTTGGGTCAAGTAACTAGGCCGGGTAGACTTTCGTGCTCTCGGTACGTTGGCCCCACCTCGGCTCGAGCTGTCCGCTTGGGTAAGCCAGGTCTAAAACACTCCCCCATGATTTAATCCTAGAATAACATAGTCTCATGCCGGATCCCTAGTAGGAACATTTATTTGCATCATGTGCATTTGACTTTGGGGACTCAACACAGGGGTTGGGTCTGTCTAGGACAGGTGTATCCGAGTACAAGACCATCCTGATGCATCTTATGTGCTACTTGTGCATTATGTTTGATTCGGCTTGTGCATGTTGACCGGCTTCTAAAAAATAACAAAATAAAATAAAAATATAAAAATTGAGGGAAAACCAGAAGAGAGAAACATGAAAGAGAAAATTTATCCGTTCTTTGAAAAATGTCGGTATTTATCCCAAAAAGAATATTACAAAATAAGCCTGAATTTTTTTTTTAGAATAAAAATGTCATCCTATTCCCGAAATATATACGAACTACGCAGGTATGATTCTCATCGGATGTGAGATACGTAGGCAACCTTCATCGGGTCCGACCCCCAATTTTAAAAAATCCAAAAAAAAAATATTCTCCTTTAATGTTTTTTCCTTAGAATTCTTTCTTTAAGATGCCAAATTCAAAAATTCAAATACATTTTCCACCTTTTTTAGAAGTCTTTCTCCCAAAAGTATTTTCTTTCTTATTTAATATTCATTCTTTAAAAAATTTTGAATAAAAAATAAAGAGATAGAGAATTCAAAGTTCAAAAATATTTTCCTTTTAGGAGCTTTTATGATTAGATTTTTTAAAAAAAAAGTAAAACAAAAGAATTAGTTTATTTATTTCATTCTTGATCTTCTCGAACTATGCAAGATCTGATTCATGTCTCCACATGAGACGTAGGCAACCACATCAGGTTCGATCGAATCATTTTTTAAAAAGAAAAAGAAAAAAAAGTGGTAAAAGAAAAGGCGAGAGTGTTTATTCTAACAGGCTTGTTTTTTTGAAACAAAAGCTAATTAAAGGTGGTCGGTTTATTGGTTTGAAATGGAGAATCATGCAAACAATCCAAGATCCCTCAGAAGTAAAAGCATCTTCTCAACAAATGGAACAAGCACCCCTGTTGTTGATCCAAGGGTACGAAAAGGCAAGTAGGCAAGTTGAAAAATGTGGGGTTGACTTTAGCTTATTTGAGCAATAAGACATGGCCTTCTTGGGATGATTTGATGATGTGGAATTTGATCCAGCATTGAAAGACATAGTAGCCATTGCCGCAGCGTAAGAGAAACAAAAAAAATGGGCACCAACACAGAAACATTCCCTATCAGACGGGAGTCTCGGTAGTCGGTCTTGCTATCTTTTCTGCCTTTCGAGTTATTTCAGTGTGTCATCCGAATTTTTTTACTCTACTGTCATACATTCTGATGTAAACCCTTATATTTTTTTTTTCAAATAAATGAAACCAATATTTCTTCATCCATGAATGCCTCTTTTCTTAATCTTTGTCACCTTTCCTGTTCTTTTTTCAGTTCTGTAGATGCGGATTTTAATAATATGACATGCTTGCGGACTTCATGCCCAAATCCTAAAATGTTATCAGATTTCAAAAAAAAAAACCAAGAAGCATAATGTGTTGAAGATAAGGCTTGTAAGAAAATAAACAAATAATTGAAATAAAAATGAGATTCCCTCTCTTCGGGTCATTATTGAAGTCGAGATTGCTGATGGAGATTGAGTCAAGATCCGATTGAAACATTGTCTTTGATTGTTGGAATGTGATTGGTCGGAAGCTACAATGGGCAGTTGTACAATAAATAATTTCTCATGCTTATAACAAGAAAGTACGTCCCAAGAAATTTGAACTGGGACGTCTCATCCTGAGACACATTCTCCCGCACCATGAAGAAGCTAAGGAAAAATTTGCTCCAAATTACAAAGGTCCATGCATTGTAACAAGAGTATTTCTAATTGGAGCGTTGTATTTGGGAGACATCGAAGGAAATATCCCCGATTCAACTGTCAATGTGGATGAAGTCAAAAGGTACTGAGATCGACCCCTTATGCAAAACTGATGTTCTCTGATTGGGAAAACGAAGGCTTTCATTCTTGCTATCTAAACACCGTTAACCCTTTTGCCAACCCTTTGAGCCGGTTACTTTTATTTGGTTACCCTCATTAGAACGTGAAGGTGTTATTAGAAACGAAAAAAAAGAGATGAAGAAGATAAAGAGAAGACAAAGGAAAAAAAAAAGTAAATCAAAAACAAAGTTCCCTGAACTATGTTTGACTTGATTCCGTAAGGATACGTAGGCAGCCTCTCTAAGGTTCAGTCACACAAAAATAAAAATCCAAATTTCCCAAAAAGTGAAACTGTGGCAGATATTATAATGTTTCGGCAATGGTTTTGCCTGAAAGGTTCCAAAGTTGTAATTCAATCCAAATTATTTTTACCCAAATCCTTTCAAGTCCTTCTGATCAATCGGTGAGAATGTTCAAGAATTGGAGGATACAGTTACTTGGATCAGATGCAATCAAATTATAGGAATAAAATGAGAGAGTCTTATTGGTGAAAACCCTTGGGCACCAGAAGGCGATGGTAAGTAGAGAAATTGAAATGAGAGATTCTTGTTAGTGAAAACTGGAAAAGGGCACTATAAGACGATGGCGAGAAGTGAAATGAGATAGATCAGCTAGTGAAAACCCGCAAAGGGCACTGTTGATCGAAAAGAGGATCCGCGCAGACATAGCATCAACACAACCATGATCAAGGTTTCCTACTTTCAATTCAAAAATTGTGATAAGTTTCTGAGAATCGGACGATTTATACAGATCAGGCATCCAGTCCAAAAGACATGTCATGTTCGTTGAAGTTTGCATGTACTTCCAAATAAGTCCGTATTTATGTTCCCTGAAAGGGATACCTCTTGTTCTAAACTTATTTTCTATTGCATTGTACGTTTTTTTCTTTTATTTTTATTTCTTTCTTTGAATCCCTTTCGGTTTAACTTTATTGCAAAATTAACGCAAAGAAGATGGCAAGACTGATTTACGAGATTTCCGTTTGAAGAGAGCTGATATATTCAAAAGGCGACCACCATCGACAAGGGCATCAAGTCAACCTTGACTGGCCATGATTGGTCGATGCATTGAAATGGATAACTTTGAAAGAGGTCAAAAGCAAAATGCTCACAAAGTCAAAATAAAAGGTTGAGTCCCAAATGACCAACCGCCGTGGCAAAGTTTGGAAAAGTCGAAGGTTTTTCAGGGTCAGAAATACAGTTGCTATTCAGAAAATAACCAGTTGCAACTAAAATAATTAAAGAAGATGGACCAAGATCAAGAGAGTGAAATAATCAAGGCCACAAATCGACCAACAGTTTAAAACTAATGAATCTTTCTTTGTTCAAAACTGTAAGAAATAATATTAAGAAACAGTTTATGTAAAGATGAATACCACCAAGGGAAGTTGTCAAATCCATGATTTCCTTCCAATATGCCTGTAATCATGTTATTTTTTGTTTCATTATTGTGTATCAACACCCTATCTTCAACACGGGGTACAATATCCCCTGGTTGCATTATTTTTTGTCAACAGAGGGTACTACATCCCCTGGTTGCATTATTTTCTACATAGGGTACAACATCCCCTAGTAGCATTTCAGAGTGCCACGAGCCTTATCTTGTTGTCAACACAGGGTACAATATTCCCTTGGTGAATTATTTTCTACATAGGATACAACATTCCCTAGTAGCACTTCAGAGTGCCACGAGCCTCATCTTGTTGTCAACACAGGGTACACCATCCCTTGGTTGCATTATTTTCTGTCAACACAGGGTACACCTTCCCATGGATGCATTATTTTTTGTCAACATAGGGTACACCATCCCCTGGTTGTATTATTTTCTGTCAACACAGGGTACAACATTTCCTGATTGAATTATTTTCTACATAGGGTACAACATTCCCTAGTAGCATTTCAGAGTGCCACGAGCCTCATCTTGTTGTCAGCACAGGGTACACCATCCCGTGGATGCATTATTTTCTCTTCAACACAGGGTACACCATCCCCTGGTTGCATTATTTTTTGTCAACATAGGGTACACCATCCCCTGGATGCATTATTTCCTGCCAACACATGGTACAACATCCCCTGGTTGTCTCATCTTGTTGTCAACACAAGGTACACCATCCCCTAGTTGCATTATTTTCTGTCAACACAGGGTACACCATCTCCTGGACGCATTATTTTCTGCCAACACAGGGTACAACATCCCCTAGTTGTATCATCTTGTTATCAACACAGAGTATAACATCCGCTGGTTGCATTATTTTCTGTCAACACAGGGTACACATCCCCTTGGATGCATTATTTCCTGCCAACACAGGGTACAACATCCCCTGGTTGTCTCATCTTGTTGTCAACACAGGGTACACCTTCCCCTGGTTGCATTATTTTTTCTGTCAACACAGGGTACACCATCCCCGGTTGCATTATTTTTCTGCCAACACAGAGTACAACATCCCTTGGTCATCTCATCTTGTTGTCAACATAGGGTACACCATTCCCTGGTTGCATTATTTTCTGTCAACATAGGGTAAGCCATCCCCTGGATGCATTATTTTCTATCAACACAGGGTACACCATACCCTGGTTGCATTATTTTCTATCAACACAGGGTACACCATCCCCTAGTTGCATTATTTTCTGTCAACACAGGGTACAACATCCCCTGGTTGAATTATTTTCTACATAGGGTATAACATTCCCTAGTAGCATTTCAGAGTGACACGAGCCTCATCTTGTTGTCAACACAGGGTACACCATCCACTAATTGCATTATTTTTCTCAACACATGGTACATCATCCCCTTGTTGCATTATTTTCTGTCAACACAGGGTACACCATCCCCTGGTTGCATTATTTTCTGTGAACACATGGTACAACATCCCCCGGTTCAATTATTTTCTACATAGGGTA
Source organism: Nicotiana benthamiana (assembly GCA_034376525.1). Classification (NCBI taxonomy): domain Eukaryota; kingdom Viridiplantae; phylum Streptophyta; class Magnoliopsida; order Solanales; family Solanaceae; genus Nicotiana; species Nicotiana benthamiana. Next base: position 107,819,057 of record CM067334.1, on the reverse strand, counting down.
TAAGATTCCCTAGTAGCATTTCAGAGTGCCACGAGCCTAATCTTGTTGTCAACACAGGGTACACCATCCCCTGGTTGCATTATTTTCTATCAATATAGGGTGCAACATCCCCTGGTTGATTTATTTTCTACATAGGGTATAACATTCCCTACTAGCATTTCAGAGTGCCACGAGCCTCATCTTGTTGTCAACACAGGGTACACCATCCCCTGATTGCATTATTTTCTATCAACACAGGGTATACCATCCCCTGGTTGCATTATTTTCTGTCAACATAGGGTACACCATCCTCTGGTTACATTATTTTCTGTCGACACAGGGTACAACTTCCCCTGGTTGAATTATTTTCTTCATAGGGTATACCATTCCGTAGTATCACTTCATAGTGCCACGAGCCTCATTTTGTTGTCAACATAGGGTACACCATCCCCTGGTTGCATTATTTTCTGTCAACAAAGGGTACAACATCCCATGGTTGTCTCATCTTGTTGTCAACACAGGGTACACCATCCCCTGGTTGCATTATTTTCTGTCAACACAGAGTACAACATCCCCTGGTTGTCTCATCTTGTTGTCAACATAGGGTACACCATCCTCTGGTTGCATTATTTTATGTCAACACAAGGTACACCTTCCCCTGGTTGCATGATTTTCTATCAATACAGGGTACTCCATCCCCTGATTGCATTATTTTTTCTTCCTTTTTCAATTCTTTATTTTCTCAATAGCAATGATAGTTTAATGTGTTTTCAATAACTCACAAAAATTTCCAAGTGCAAACTAGGCAGAAAATATTTGTTCGTTTTGTTTGTTTGTGATGGCTTGTAGGTTTTTCTGCAAAGCACAGATCGGATATGCAAAAATAAGATTCCAGATCTCGCTAGAGAAAGTGGAACGTTTGATCTCAATACCGGCCGTAACCAGCTTTGACATAACGCAAGCAAAGACATATGGCCAAGATCTTTCTTCCTATTATCTGATCGAGAAACAAGCCTGCGAGAATATTTCATAGTCTGTTACATCAAGAGCATCAAGTTTCAGTCTAAAGTCAACGGGAGAAGCAAGTCAAGAATCAAGATAAGACTCCAGACGACATTTAGATAGAATTTTATAACTCTTAGATTTCAAGAGTATGTAATTTTCTTTTCATTTTGATGTAATAGTAGGAACCGCGGATCGTATTCTCGACGGAACTTCGCTCGACTCTCTTTCCGAGAATACTATATTACTCTTCTTTCACTTGAACTACACGTGACCTGATTTCCTTATAACCCGGGATATGTTGGCTGCCCAAAATAAAGGCTCGGTCACATCTTTTCCTTCTCTTCTTTTCCTTTTTAAATAACAGTGAGGTAAAAAATCAGTCACCTTGTTCATTTTCATTGCTTGAAAACTCTTCATGTTTACAAGCAAAGAGGGGCATGCTGTGAACACCTAATTTTTGACCTCACCCAAATTCTATACTATTTTAGTGTAAATATTTATATCTTAATATATAAACTTTTATCTTTCTCTTAATAGGTTTCATTTATGAAAATTAAAGAAAAACAAATACAAAAAATAATTATTTGCATTCTTAGAGTATAACTTTTGTCCTATTTTTAAATAGAAGAAAATTTACAAAAAATATATATATTTGGTTTCTTCTAGTTTTAAATGTAAGCTATAGTATTTTTCATAGTATAATTTAAACTTTAATATAAATATTATATTTTCTTATAGTTTTCTTTAAATCTAAAAAAAGCTTTATATGCGTGTGTGCGTTTTTATCTTCTTTTATTTAATTAAAAAAGGGGTTAGGAAAATTTAAATAAATATATATAAAGTTTAAAAAATATATAATAAATAAATAAATAAATAAAAAATAAAACAACCCAACTTCCCCACTTCCCCACTTCACGTAACTTCCTTTCCCACTAACTCTCACGTGCCTAACTTCTCAATCCCCACTTCACCACTTCCTTAGAAGTTATAAAACTACTCATACTCATCTATATAAAGAGATTCTGTTATAAGTAAAAGCAAAAAAAAAAAAGAGAAAGGGGAGAAGAGAATCGTAAAAAGAAAAAGAAGGAAAGACAATTGAAAAAAAAAAGGAGAAAAAAAAAGTTAACGTTGAAAGAAGGAAAAAAAAACAAAGAACTAAGGAAGGGGGATCGAGAGAAAAAGTTCTTTCATTTGGAAAGCGATGAAAGTTCAGTGTCGAGGTTCGGATTCGAGTTACGTTCGCTATCCTCATCCGTTTTCTTGTAATTGCTGGTCTTCTTTTACATTATTGAAAGCTTCTGCAAAGGTTCATATTCTCTATCTTTATTATTTTTCAGTCTTTGAATTTGTATGTATTTTGTGTGTTTAGCAATGTTTAATGTGATTGTGTATCTTATTTAGTTTTGTTTCCATTGTTTAGTTCTCTTTAATCTTAATTCTGACGCTATAGATAGTGTTGTGAAAGTAACTTATAATTGGTTGAACACTCATTTGCTTCTAAAAGTAAAAAAATTTAATTATAGAAGTTAGTTTGTTATACTACACTAATTATTGATTATTTTATCTTATATCATTATATAATAATTTTCACTAGTTTATAAAGATTGTTAAATAAAAATGAGAATGCCATTCTTAAAGTTTGGTTAAAATACTGCTAAGATATCTTATACCTACTGTTTGGTTAAATTTTCTTTTAGAAGTTGAAATTGTCCTTTGGCTAAATGGATAAAGTATTTTAGAAGAAGAAAATTCAGAATTTTGTTTTTTTTACTGCGTTTCTTAACATTGTTAAAAAAATATATTAATTTAGAGGTCTCCATTAGTCTTTAAAAATCATCAATCTTGCATCATATAAAATAATAATAAAACTAATTTACTTGCAGTGTAGATATCCATATAAATTTCATACAAGAACTTTCTTTTTGGAAAATTGCTAACTTCAGTATAGGTTGAAGTACTCTAATTAGTATATATATGAGGTGAATGTCCTTCTAGTATAATAGTTTAAATATTCTAAATTTATTTTCAATTCTAAGATGATTTAGCTAGTTCATTTTATTTCTTTGCTTAATTTTATTTTTGAAATCTTTAGAAAGTAATAGCAACAATAGTATATTAAATAGTTTAACCTTAGTACTAATAAAAAAAACTTGCATAAGATGATTAAAATTTAGTTACTCCTAACGTTTTAGTAAGTTTAGGTTTGAGTTAATAAAGAATAAAAAGTTGAGCTTAAATCAATGAGAAACTATATATGCTAAGGATTGGTCTTGTAAAAGAACGTATGCTTAATAATCAAGTAATGCATTAATTAGCCAATTAACTCAAGATTTTGTTCTAATAAGTAAAATAAACAATAATTATAATAAAAAGATAAATGAACGGAGTACTCTGAATAAATTAGCATGCTTTTGACGTGTGTTAACCATCAATCATCGTGATTATGTACACGTTCCCATGATATAATTATGATTTTTAAAATAAATAAAGGACGCGTTCGCGCAATTTCAACCAAACCTTTTTTAAAAAGATAAACAAAGCGTTATTAATTATGGACACATTCGTGTGACATAATTTTGACACGTTAGACGAAAAGAGTATATGTACGCATAACTCAGTTCTTTAATTACGAACGAATCAAGTGATTAAAAGCAGTAAAAAGATAAGTTCATATAGGTCATAAAGATGAGTAGTTAAACAATATAAGCCAAGTAATAATCACTAAGTGACCGTGCTAGAACCACGGAACCCGGGAATGCCTAACACCTTTTTCCGGGTAAACAGAATTTCTTATCTAGAATTTCTGGTTCGCAGACATCAAAAAATAAATAAAATTTTCCTTGATTTGGGATTTTAAAATAAATCGGTGATTTGGGACACCAAATAGTTTATTCCAAGTGGCGACTCTGAATTGATTAAATAATCCCATTTCGAATAATTTCACATAAATTGGAAAAACCCTCATACCCCTTCGGGGCGGTAAAAAGGAGGTGTGACACTTATCTTAACGACGATAGACCAATACTCTAAAATGTACTTCTCGCGTGAAAAGACCTCCGGACGGCTCAATTCTAGCCAAATTAACTTCAAAGTACAATTAAAACATATAGGAAATTATTCCGGATCATAAAGTCTCAGTTCTTAACAAAATCCAAAAATTGGCCCAAAAGCCAACCCGTGGGCTCGCACCTCAGAACCCGGTAAATTTTAAAAAAATTGAATGCCCATTCCAATATGATTTCAACCATACAAAAATTATCACATTCTAATACCATTTGGTCCTTCACATCACGATTTTTCATTTTAGAACTTTTCTTTTAAAACAACATTTTCCTCAACTCAAGACACATTAAGTGATAAAATGAAGAAAAAATTGTGAAATATGTTAAATTCTGGGTAAAGAACACATACCCAATCGATTTTCTTGAAAACCCCTAAAAGAAGCTTCCAAATTCGAAGTTTAAAACTAAGAAATGAAGGAAATGGCCAAACCTTCGACTTATATGATTCAGCCAGAACTTCCGTGTCACGCCCCAAATCCCAGGGATATGACCGGCACTCGACCGGGTATCCCCAGTCGAGTGGACCTTGGTGCCTTTTCTGACCCACGAGTTACCCCACATTTTTCATTACTTGCTAACCGAATAGAAACAACTGTTTTATAATTGAAACACCTTTTTACAACCCATACGTAAAAATATGATATTAACATAGTTTACAATTTACAATACCCAAAATACAAAGTACATATTACATGGTTCGTGACCCACATTTGATGTCTACGGAGTCTCTAAGGATACAAGATGACCGTACTATACTTGTCGGTAACAAGGCCCCTGCTATACCGTTTTACATAAACCAAAATAAGACTCCAAAATACAAGATCAAGGGTGGCATGAGCTACGCAGGGCCCCGGAAGGGAAGGGGCTCACCAATACTGCTGAGGGGGAATGAGGAAGAGCTACGGATGGTGGACTGGAGTACCTGATGAAGATACACCTACAATCATAACATGGATGTAGCGCCCCCGGCAAAAGGGATATTAGCACATTTGAATTGTACTGGTATGCATGAACAAAACTTGTCCCAAGCAAACTCAAGCCATATGCAAATAGATCACAGCAATGGAAGCAGCAACCAGTCATGCATAGAAGGTAAAATTAGTCAAACAAAGGGACAATCAGTCCCCATAGGTTATAAACTCTCATGCTGTCTCCTTTCATTATTTCACATCATTGATTTTCATAATTTTGTTAATATATATATATATATATATATATATATCAATAGTGATTTCGATCACTTTTTTCACCCTTATTACCTCGGCCACCCTTATTACACCAACCTACACCTAATTACACCTTCTTGCGACGCGCAACCCGAACCCGCAATACAGTTTCAATTCACAATAAGCACAACCAAACAACAATTCACAAAGATAAACAACGATGTTACAAGTGTTTTCATAACTATTAGTACCAATTTCGTTACGTTCAACAGTTCATACTCAATTCAAGTTACCACAATTGCCTACAACATTTCAAGTACACTGTTAACATCATTTATGGGTTCCCTCAATCACTTGTTATTCAACTTTTGCCACAATGTGTATTCACAATCAAACCAGTCACAAGAAACTCACAAATAACCAACGCGGATATCAACTGCCAAAGAATTCACATACCAAGCAATGCGATTTCACAAGAATCAAGGTTAGTCGTACATACCTTGAGTCGAATTCCCTTTTTTAATCTCCTATTCTCAGTCACCAAGCTATCTAGCACAATCCTCTACTTCTATCCAATTTTCCCTTCATTAGATTCTAGGTTTGAGTGACATGCATGAGGGTTTTCAGTTGTTAGTTCAAAATCAAAGCATATGACTCCCTTCCTTTAGCTTAACTCAGAAAATTTTGGGAAAGGGTTAGGGGTTTTACCTGTAAGAGTGGAGATGAAGACAATAACTTAAAATTTTCCACGCCCGCATGGTTTTGGAGGATCAATTTTATGGAAATTCCTTTCTCTCTCAAGAAATCTCCCTTCCCTATCTCTTGTTTTGTTTAGAAAATGTGTAAAAATGAGGCTTGGGGTGTTTTATTAGAAAAGGGTCGGTTTACAATTTTTAGAAAACTGAAGTTCGCGACGGATCTGCAGTCAATTATGCGATCGTATAGCTTACATGCGGTCCGCATGTTGGACCGCATAGTGGTCCTAAATTGCAGGCCTCTCCTTTTGGGTATGCGGTGAGAATGCGGTCCGCATACACGTTCTGCGGTCGTAGATTGCACCGGAGAATTGACCTCCACAAATCCTCGAGAAATTTATAAGACCACTATGCGGTCCGCATATTGGTTATGCGATCACATAATAGAACGTATTTTCAATATCCAATTTGGCTACTCTCCGATTCACTCTCTGGTCGATATGCAGTCCGCATACCTGATCTGCGACCACATTCCTGACCGCACAAATGACATTTTTTTGGAAACATTTGACTCTAGATTCTTAAGTGTAAAATCAGTAGAAAAGGATTCTGACACATCGATGGACCCGAGTCTATGAGTTGCTAGGACTTGAGCACTCATTTTCACGGGGTATTACATTCCACACATGCGACCAACTTAACCACATCTGCGCAACTGAAGGTGCGCTTGACCAATCGCACATGTGCTCCACTCCGCTTTAGCGCGCAGGGATCCGCTCCTGTGGTACCGCACGTGTGTTCCAATTCTCCGTATCTTTGGAAACTGCTCAGACCGACTCCTCTCGCACATGCGCTTCCTCCTTTTCACATGCGACCATCACACCTACACCCAAGCTCTGCAGGTGCGATTACACCAGAACTCAGCCTCCCCAAAACTATAGAAAATCATCCGCGACTCATCCAAATTGCACCCGGAGCCCTGGAGACCCTGTCCGAGCATACCAACAAGTCATATAACCTAACACAGACTCGCTCGAGGTCTCAAATTACATCAAATAGTGCTGAAATGGCAAATCACATCATGAATCGAACTTAGAAGCTTTCAAATTTTCCAACTTCATAAACGTGTGTTGAAACCAATAAAATCAACTCGGAATGATGCCTAATTTTGCAGACAATTTGAAAATGGCATAACAGAGCTGCACCATTTCTTGGAGTTGCATTTTGACCTCGATATTACAAAAGTCAACTATGGTTCAAACTTCTCCATTTTCCAAACTTCAACTTTTTCAACTTTCGCTGAAGCCTCAAATTACCCTAAGTACCTCAAAATATGAATCTGGATATGTGCCTAAGTCCAAAATCACCATATAAATCTATTGAGATCACCCAAAATTCATTCCAGAGTCATTTACTCAAAAGTCCAATTCTGGTCAAATTCTCACCGCTTAAGCTTCCAAAACTAGTATTCTTCTTCCAATTTGACTCAGAATCATCCATTAACTTAATTCAACAATGAACACAAGCCAATACTCATATTATGAAGCTGTCCAATCCTTACACTAGTGAACCGAGTTTTTTCTCTAAACGTCCAGCCGTCTCATGAGTTACCGCTCTATTTCGCCCCATTCATCTTTTTTACACTCCTTTCTCCATATTTTGTGGTATTGGATTGGTTGCATCAAATCCGGAATGATTTTAATAAAATTTGAGATACTTAGTCTCTTTTAAGGAAGTTTAAGTTGGAAAAGTCAACCGGATGTTGACTTATATGTTAGAGGGCTGGGATGTGAGTTTTGGTGGTTCGGTTAGCTTCAGGAGGTGATTTGGGGCTTAGGAGTATAATCGGAATGGGTTTTGTAGGTCCGGAGTTGATTTAGGCTTGAATTGGCAAAGTTGATAGTTTGGCGATTTTCGGTTAATTGACGAGATTTTGATATAGGGGTCGGAATGGGATTTCGAGAGTTTATGTAGTTATTTTGGGTCATTTGAGATATGTGTGCAAAATTTCAGGTCATTCAGGTGTGGTTTGGTTGGGTTTTTGATCAAAAGCGAAATTTGGAAGATTTTAGATAGTTTGGCTTGAATCTGATGTGTTTTGGGTGATTTGATGTAGATTTAGGTGATTTGATGATTGGAACAAGTTTGAATAAGGTATTAGGATATGTTTCTGCTTTTGGTTGAGGTCTCGGGGGCATCTAGGTAATTTCAGATGGTGAACAGAGAAGTTGGCTTTTTGTTGCAACTACTGAATTGCTCCTTCTAGTATTTCTTCACCTGCGGATTGGGGACCACAGGTGCAGAGCCACATATGCGAGAGAGGGGCATAAGCGGCCAGAGGTATGTTTTACTAGGACCGCAGAAGCGGCTAGGAGAACCACATTTGCAATGTCGCATATGCAGGCGAGGAACCGAAGATGTGGATGGCTGGAACTTACGTGATTTCCGCAGAAGCGGAGGAATAACTGCACATGTTGTACAGCAGAAGCGGGTATGGGACCGCAGATGCGAAATGATCTGGGTAGAAGGTATAAATTTTCTTCTTCGCAAATTTGAGTTATTTCACCATTTTTGACGGCCTCTTGGGAGTTTTTTGGAAGAGGGATTTCAAGGGAAATTCGTTGAGGTAAGGAATTTGGACTTAAAACTCGTTCCTATGCTATTATTTCACGGGTTAGGGCTTGAAATTATGGAAATTAAGGGTGAAATGTGGGGAAAGCTAGGGCTTGGAAACTTAGGCCTTTAATTGTAGATTTGAATGACCATTTTAGATCAGATTTCTGAACTTTTGATATGTATGAACTCGTGGGGAGATAAGGAATCTATTGATGTAAAAATTATTGAATTCCTACACGTGGGCCCAAGGGTCGGGTTTTGGTAATTTCGCGATTTGTGCCCTTTATTGATTGTTTTTTTTTGGACTTCGTTCCCTTTGCATATTTTGAGGTCCTCATTCTAATTTTGGATAGATTTGACACAAGTGGAGGCCAATTCGAGGGCCAAAGGCATCGTGAGCTAGAGATTTAGCCGGTTCGAGGTGAGTAATGATTGTAAATAATGTTTAGAGGGTTTGAAACCATGAATTTGCACATCGTAGAGTTATATTGAGGTAAGGCACACGCTTGATTACGAGCACGGGGTCATGCACTATTGGGAATTGTGACTTGGACCATCCCGATTGATGATTTTACCCTATATTTGATTGAAAACTATTTGTTATAATCATTATTTGGGTTGAATGCCATATTTGGGCCTAGTGCCAACTATTTGGACCTTTCAGGATATTTTATTGATATTTCTTCACTATTTTGACTTTATACTCGAAGTGGTTCATGGTATTTTCCACTTCAGCCATGTTTACTCAGTTTTTTAGACTTAAATGATGTTTGGGCTGAGAAACACTATTTTACTATTGCCCAAGGGGCTTGTGAGGATTTTTGACTGATTGGAGGTCGAGGGCCTGAGATATGTATGCCACGAGGTGGCTTGATTGATATGAGACCGAGGGCCTAGTTTTGCTGCCACAAGATGGCTTGTTATTGTGCTTGAGTCGTAATGGGTCCCTCCAGGAGTCTGCACACCCCGAAGTGAGCACGGGTATCCATTGTGATATGAGATTGAACCTGAGGGGCTATTATTGATCTAAGATGTTGCCCGAGGGGCGATTTTGTTTATTCAGTGCCGGTAGGCGAACTTTTGCATATTTACTGCTCTTATATTATCTGTAAATTTTATACTTGTTGAAAAGGGATTTTACCTATCATTTAACTGGTTTTACTCTTTTAAATGGTTTTCACTCCCCATTATTGAATACCTTGTGCCTTACGTGTTTTCTCGCTTCCAATCTTTATGTTACTCACTGAGTTGGAGTACTCACATTACTCCATGCACCTTGTGTGTAGATTCAGGCGTAGCTGGTCCCGCTCCCAAGTGCTGATCATTCCAGATTCAGGTGGATACGAGGAGTCTTTAGGTAGCGGTTGGCATTCGTAACCCGGAGCTCCTGCCTATCACTTTTTCCTTTATATCCTTGGTTCAGTACTAAACTGTGTAGTTACATTTGAGTATTCATTGTTGTTAGATGTTCGTGACTTGTGACGCCCCGTTTAGGGCCGTGCCGAGTTGTACTTCCGCAATTTATTGATATTATCTACTACTTTATATTATTGATCATATTTTAGGCTATTTTATTATTGTTTAACTGTTTAATGTCGAATTGGGAATAGTTGGCTGGCCTTGTCTTCACGATAGGTGCCATCTTGACCGTGTCCGGGTTTAGGGTCGTGACAGGTTAGTATAATAGCCTACGTTACATAGGCGTTACGAGTCATGAGAAGGTTTAGTAGAGTCTCGCGGTTTGGTTCTGAGATGTCTATATTTATTCTCGAGAGGATACAGAACCTTTAGGAAAAACTTCATATTCTTGAAATCCTTATCGTGTGAATTGTTGATCCGAGTATTAAACTTCTGTTATTCTATTCTCTCACAGATGGTAAGGACAAACGTTACCGGACAGGATGGACAACCACTAATGCCACCAACTGTGGCGACCGGAGGTCGAGGACGCGATCGTGGTCGAGGTAGGGGAAGAGCAGCTAGGGAAGCACCCGCAGATCCACCAGCTGCCCTGGTTCATGATCAGGTCCCAGTTATGGATGCTCCAGCAGCACCAGCTATTCCAATCGTGATTCCGGGTCTCCAGAAGACCTTTACTCAGATCTTATCAGTTCAAACTAACCTGTCTCAGGCGGTTTCAGCCACTACAACCGCAACTACTTCTCAGGCCGGGGGAGGCAATCAGACTCCCACTGCACACACACCTAAGCAGGTCGTGCAAGGACTTAACATACTTGGGGCACATCTAAGCAAGGCGATTGCAGCTGCTCATGACTATGTAGTCCCTGTCATGCCATAGGAAAAGCAACATAGGTTGGAGAGATTTTGTAGACTTATGCCTCCAACCTTTAGTGGTACATGTCGACGCCCCTTCTTTCATATGGACGGGAGTCCGAAATGGGGTATACAAATTATGGGATAACAACTCTTATTCCCTTGTGAGAATTAGGTTTTGAATTTTTGGAGAGTCGCCACCTAATGATTATAGTGCATTAGGATGTTAGAATATACGCTTAACGCTAGAGGGGGGGTGAATAGCGTTATAATAAAAAACAGCGTAAACTTGCGGAGTTTAAAAATTGCAGGAATGAAATAAGTGCGATAAGTAAATAATAAGGAACGAACGCACCGATGTTATCCTGGTTCACCACAACCCGTGGCTAGTCCAGTCCCTGAGAGACTCTCTCGAGATTTCCACTAACTTCGTTAAGCTTACGGGTCCTTAACAAACTGTTACAAACTGAGAACTTGAGTCACACAAGCCTCAACAACCTTTGCTCGAAGATACCACACTTCAAGACTTCAACCAAAGGAATCACAACGTTCCTTCTTACAATACAAGGGATTAACACTTCCCTTCAAGTGTATAAAAACACTTTGCACTCAAAACAAGACTCTCCTCAAGAATAGATATGAGTAAAATAAATACGCTCAAGAACGCAACAACTTTCGTCAAGAATTTGGCTCTCAAAGACTTATGTAATGAATAGATAATGATGAATAAGAGAGTATGCAAGCTTTAGCAATAATATGATCAGTTGTTGTACTTAAAAGACTGATTTTAGGATGTATTTATAGTGTTGAAAATATGCACAACCGTTGCCTAATTGCCAATTAAGAATTGCTGATTTTGTGCTAAAACAATCGATTGTCTAAGTTGCATAATCGATTGTTTTCCAATCGTCCAAAAATCATTCCCAGATTTTATGCATAATAATCGATTATCTAAATCGTATAATCGATTATCTGGCAACGTTCAAAAAATCTTTTTCAGATTTTACTTAAAACAATTGATTATCAAAATCATATAATCGATTACCTGGCAACGTTCAAAAAAATCATATTCAGATTTTACTTAGGATAATCGATTATCAGAATCATACAATCGAATACCAGACAGAGTTTGAAAATATTTTGGCAACGGTCATTTACATAATCGATTATGCTATATGTATAATCAATTATATTACAGTCTTGACAAATCGAATAGACACTGCCTCAACACAATCGATTGTCATAAGGTGCACAATCGATTATTTTGTAGCTTTGAAAAACCTGATGGACACTGCCTCAACACAATCGATTATCATAAGGTACACAATCGATTGTCTTGCAGCTTTGAAAAATCTGATGGACACTGCCTCAACACAATCGATTATCATAAGGTACACAATCGATTGTCTTGCAGCTGCCTTAACATAATCGATTATCATAAGTACATAATCGATTATCTTTGTCCAGATTTTAGAGGCATGTTTAAAAATAATTTTGGTTAAAATAAATATGCATGATTTAAAATTATTTTGCTTTAAATTAAATATGCATGATTTGATAAAAATGATTTTACGAGAGAAGCCAAGTCTTGAGTCAATTGTTGGATCAAGATCACAATTAAAGAACGACTCATGTATAACTTTATTTCTTTGCTTAATCTTGATCTTTGTTTGTCTTGTGCTTGAATCTCGTTATGTATCAATTGCGCGCTTGTGCTTGGACCTCGTCATATGTCAATTGCGCATCATTTGTCATTTATCAAAACCTACAAATATGAACACATGTTTAGTTTAGTGCCTTGTGAGAACGTGTTTCAACAATTTTCTCCTTTTTGATAATGGCAAACCTTAATCGGGATATGCATATTAGATAATTCATAATGACGATCCAAGACAAGTAAATAGATATGCAATAAGACAAGTAAATAGATATGCAATTAATTCCCCCTCAACATATGAATTCCCCCTCAATTTATGCCAATAAATATTAAGTGCATAGCCCTTATTCTTCCCCCTTTTGACATTAGCAAAAAAGAATAAGCAAATAACTTGTTTATTGATTAACTAGAATTGCAATTTCATAAAAGGGATAATAAAACAAATAATGTCAACATAATCGATTAGTGATACTTGATAATCGATCATGTATTAAAGAGACTTTTTGAAGCTTAGATTGATTGTGAAGTGAGGAAGATGATCCTGTTTATAGAGTGGAAAATAAGAGAGCATTTACTGAGAAAAGCTGCAATTTTAGAGATTTCAAAGAGTCAGAAACGAAAAAAAATTTGCACTGACCGTTACACAATCGGTTATGGAATCGAAATAATCGATTATTATGGAGTTTTTGACACAGTGTGCATAGTGATTTTCTGACTTGGGAAATAATCGATTATACCTTTGAGATAATCGATTATATTAGGAAGGGCAGTAATGAATAGCCGAGACGGTAATCGGTTATACAGTTAAAAAATCGATTATTGTCACAGTTAACATCAAAAACCTGCAAAGCAAAAATGGTTAAACAATATGTTGTTTTCCGGCATAATAAACGTAAAAACGTAAATAATCGATTAGTGATACTTGCTAATCGATTTTCCGGCACAGTAAGCATGATAATCGATTGTTGACTAAAAAATCGATTATTCTACACCATTGCCTTATAATTCCCCCTGCCTTTGGGGCGATACCTGCAAAAGAGAATTAGACGTCTCCGACGCTCAAGTTAGTAATTGTGGAAAAAGGTGCAATACATGACTTAGATCAATTTTGAGTCAAGCATTCCGAGTTCACTACGAATTCGGAAAAGGACTCTTTCTCTAACGGCCTTGTGAGGATGTCGGCCAATTGAGAACGTGATCTCTTAAGAAGTGTGTCCTAAGGTGTTCTTAAGAGTGCTTCGAGTACTTACCTGTTGTTCAATGTCGCCAATTACCTATTTGAGAGGATGGTCTTTGATTGTTCTCTACGCGTTAGGCAGTTTCGTTTCTTTTTCCAGTTGTGGCGCTTCCTCCGATAATTGTTCCAAGATTTCATCTTGAATTTCCTTCGGAGTTTCCTCTTGTACTTTGTCTTGAGGACTTATTGAGTTTAAAATACCTGCAAGATCAAAACCAGAATCCTTTCTCGCCAAGCGAGCTTTATTTTCGGAAAACACAATATGAGGGGATTCCTCCACAGTTTCAGTTCTATTATTGAATACTCTATATGCTTTGCTACGTGAAGAGTAACCAATAAAAATTCCTTCATCGGATTTTATATCAAATTTTCCCAAATTGTCTTTTCCATTGTTATGAATAAAACATTTACAACCGAATACTCTAAGATGGGAGATATTTGGTTTCCTTCCCTTGTAGAGTTCATAGGGAGTTTTCATGAGTATTGGCCTTATGACTACTCTGTTTAAAACGTAGCATGCGGTACTCACGGCATCCGCCCAAAAATGTTTGGGAATCTTAGCCTCATCGAGCATGGTTCTAGCCATCTCTTCGAGACACCTATTTTTCCTTTCCACCACTCCATTTTGTTGTGGTGTACGTGGAGCAGAGAAGGTGTGCTCGATACCGAGTTCGTCACAAAAGTCCGCGAAGAGATTGTGATCGAACTCTCCCCCATGATCACTTCTTATTGAAGTGACAGTTGTGTCCTTTTCATTTTGAACACGTTTAAGAAAGCATTTAAAATTATGAAAAGCCTCACTTTTGTGAGCAAGAAATAGTGTCCATGTAAATCTAGAATAATCATCAACAATAACAAAAGCATAACGATTTCTACCAAGACTTTCAATGCGAGATGGTCCAAAGAGATCCATGTGAAGAAGTTGCAAAGGTCTAGTAGTTGAAACAATATTTTTCGATTTAAAAGATGCTTTTGTTTGCTTCCCTTTTTGACAAGAATCACAGATAGAGTCTTTTTCAAATTTCAAATTTGGAAGACCAATAACTAAATTTTGTGAAACTAATTTGTTTAAAAGATGCATGTTGATGTGAGCTACTCTACGATGCCATAACCACATATCATCTTCTTTGCTCATAAGACAATTCACATATTCAGATGATGAATTTTCGAGATCAACCATATAGATGTTATCCATTCTAAAACCACGAAGAATAATTTTAAAATCGCTACGGCGAAAAACTAAGCATTCATCCGAATCAAATAAAACAAGATTTCCCTTGTCACATAATTGACTTATGCTCAAGAGATTATGTTTTAGACCTTTAACTAGCAAAATATGCTTAATGGAAGAAGGTTCATCCTTACCGACCGATCCAATGCCGATAATTTTTCCCTTGTTGTTATCTCCAAAGATAACGCTTCCTCCTTCCTTGTGTTCTAGTTGAAGGAACTTGGATTCATCTCCGGTCATGTGTTTGGAGCATCCACTATCAAGGTACCAAAGTACACTTGATCCCTTCAAACATACCTACAAGACAAATTAATGAGTCTTTGGTACCCAAGCTGTTTTGGGTCCTTGAGAGTTAGGTGTAACATGCTGTTGTGCTTGACATGCAGTTAAGTGTCTATGTCTAGTGAAACAAGCAGGAGCAATATGTCCAATTCGATTGCAATAATGACAAATGACATTAGGATTATGCATTCGTCTAGGTTGATAGTAGTTGGACGGACGAAATTTGTTTACTCTATTTTCGACAATATGACTATTGCGCATTTCATAAAAATCATTTCTCCTACTATTTGTTCTAGGATATGCAGCATTTCTAGAATAGTTATTTCTAGGTTGAAAGCCATTTCTAGGTGTCCTGAAAAGTTCAAAGTTTCTTATAGTGTTTGTTCTAGGATATGCATCATTTCTAGAATAGTTATTTCTAGGTTGAAGGCCATTTTTAGGTGTCCTAAAATGTTCAAAGTTTCTTCTAGTGTTTGGTCTAGCATGCATGTTGATTCTAGGATTGTTATCTCTAGGATGAACATTTGTTTTATTTATCCTAGGTTGAGCCTTAGGTGGTTGGGGTTTGGCTTCAACTTTTTCTTTAGGCTCGTTTTTAAAACCTATCCCATGTTTGGTCGATTTCAAATTAACAAGAACTTCATTCAAATTTTTATGAGAAGAATTGAACTTATCTAGGGTGTCCTTAAGTCTTTCTACCTCAATTTTTAGATGCATGCAAGAAATACAATTTTTACTAGAGCTCTCGGGTTTGTCGGCGCTTCTCTTGCCGAAAAATTTGTTTTCTTCTTTCAACTTCTCATTTTCCAAAATCAATTTTTCCAAATCTTTTTCTTTCAAAGAGAGTTGTCTTTCAAAATCTTTTTCTTTCAAAGAAGCATTTTCCTTAGTGTTTTTAACAGTTTTGGAAGCTTTAATGAATTCACTATACAACTCATCAAAGGCATTTTGCATTTCCTCAAGAGAATAGAAGTTTTTGGAAGAAATTTGACATACCTCTTCTTGAATGTCTTTGTGTGCCATAAGACAAAGATTTGCGGTTTCGTCTTCTTCTTCCTCACTTGACTCGTCTCCGGAGTCGCCTCCCCAAGATATGTATGCTCGTTGTTTCTTGAAGGGTTTCTTCTCCTTTTTGACATTTGGGCAATTTGATTTAATGTGCCCGATTTCTCCGCATCCATAGCACTTTACTTGATCTCCTTGTTGTTTGCCTTTTCGTTCATACTCTTTTCGCATGAACTTTTGAAATCTCTTAATAACGAGTCCGAACTCGTTATCTCCGTCCTCATCATTTTGAGGTTGACTTGTGCTTGCCTTGAGGGCGATTCTTTGTTTCCTTTGATCATTAACAAGAGGGTTAAGTATAGTAGATTCATAAGTTTTATGATTACCTCTTAATCCGTCGATGGTGACATTTGAAATGCCAATAGACTCTTGAATCGCGTCGGCCTTGGAGCGCCATTCCGGAGTGAGACTTCGGAGAATTTTTCGCACAAGTTCCTTATCCGTGAAGGTCTTCTTAAGAGCATGTAAGTCATTAACGATTTTTGAAAATCGTTCGAACATGCCATCTACCCTTTCGCCTTCCTTCATGTGAAACAACTTATATGCATGGGTTAGAAAATCAACTTTAGCCTCTCTTACCTGGTCCGTACCTTCGTACGTGATTTCCAGTTTATCCCACATTTGCTTCGCCGTTGTGCAACATGATATTTTTCTGTAATCATCAGCGTTTATAGCACAATACAATAAGTTGATGGCTTTAGCGTTGTTCTACACTTTTCGGATGTCATCCGCATCGTATTCATCTTCGGATTTTGGAACCCATTCATTTTCAACCCTTTTGGTTGGAATTTGTTCTCCCTTCATTATAACCTTCCACAGATGAAAATTATTCGACTAAATGAATATTCTCATCCTCTCCTTCCAGTACGTATAGTTTGTGCCATCGAATAGTGGTGGTCGGGTGGAGCATTGTCCTTCACCTATTCCTGCAAAAGAATCACGAGTAGAAGCCATGGATTGTTTCTCTCAAACGGTTAAGTTTTTCAGAGAGTTGGGCTCTAATACCAATTTTTAGAATATACGCTTAACGCTAGAGGGGGGGTGAATAGCGTTATAATAAAAAACAGCGTAAACTTGCGGAATTTAAAAATTGCAGGAATGAAATAAGTGCGATAAGTAAATAATAAGGAATGAACGCACCGATGTTATCCTGGTTCACCACAACCCGTGGCTAGTCCAGTCCCCGAGAGACTCTCTCGAGATTTCCACTAACTTCGTTAAGCTTACGGGTGCTTAACAAACCGTTACAAACTGAGAACTTGAGTCACACAAGCCTCAACAACCTTTGCTCGAAGATACCACACTTCAAGACTTCAACCAAAGGAATCACAACGTTCCTTCTTACAATACAAGGGATTAACACTTCCCTTCAAGTGTATAAAAACACTTTGCACTCAAAACAAGACTCTCCTCTAGAGTAGATATGAGTAAAATAAATACGCTCAAGAACGCAACAAATTTCATCAAGAATTTGGCTCTCAAAGACTTATGTAATGAATAGAAAATGATGAATAAGAGAGTATGCAAGCTTTAGCAATAATATGATCAGTTGTTGTACTTAAAAGACTGATTTTAGGATGTATTTATAGTGTTGAAAACATGCACAACCGTTGCCTAATTGCCAATTAAGAATTGCTGATTTTGTGCTAAAACAATCGATTGTTTAAGTTGCATAATCGATTGTTTTCCAATCGTCCAAAAATCATTCCCAGATTTTACGCATAATAATCGATTATCTAAGTCGTATAATCGATTATCTGGCAACGTTCAAAAAATCTTTTTTAGATTTTACTTAAAACAATCGATTATCAAAATCATATAATCGATTACTTGGCAACGTTCAAAAAATCATATTCAGATTTTACTTAGGATAATCGATTATCAGAATCATACAATCGATTACCAGACAGAGTTTGAAAATATTTTGGCAACGGTCATTTACATAATCGATTATGCTATATGTATAATCGATTATATTACAGTCTTGAAAAATCGAATAGACACTGCCTCAACACAATCGATTGTCATAAGGTGCACAATCGATTATTTTGTAGCTTTGAAAAACCTGATGGACATTGCCTCAACACAATCGATTATCATAAGGTACACAATCGATTGTCTTGCAGCTTTGAAAAATCTGATGGACACTGCCTTAACACAATCGATTATCATAAGGTACACAATCGATTGTCTTGCAGCTGCCTTAACATAATCGATTATCATAAGTACATAATCGATTATCTTTGTCCAGATTTTAGAGGCATGTTTAAAAATCATTTTGGTTAAAATAAATATGCATGATTTAAAATCATTTTGCTTTAAATTAAATATGCATGATTTGATAAAAATGATTTTACGAGAGAAGCCAAGTCTTGAGTCAATTGTCGGATCAAGATCACAATTAAAGAACGACTCATGTATAACTTTATTTCTTTTCTTAATCTTGATCTTTGTTTGTCTTGTGCTTGTATCTCGTTATGTATCAATTGCGCGCTTGTGCTTGGACCTCGTCATATGTCAATTGCGCATCGTTTGTCATTTATCAAAACCTACAAATATGAACACATGTTTAGTTTAGTGCCTTGTGAGAACGTGTTTCAACATAGGACACTTTTACCAGAGTAATGAAATTGAGAAGAAGAAACTAGAGTTTGCGTAAGGGCTTAGAGATTATCTCGGGGGGAAGGTGTTAGGCACCCCACAAGATCCACTAGTGTGGTTCCCGGCCATGCTACAATTGTAAATTTAGAAGACGGAAGAAACAAATATGGTTTGAACATAGTAATTACATATAAGTTTAAAGCTTTTAAAAGAAGAAAGGAATAGCCAATTTTCGTTTTAGTAAAGCGATTAAAAGAGAAACATAATTTTAAAGAAAAAAACATTGTAGATAAAAAATAAAAGGGAAGGGGGGGGCGTCCTAGGTTTAAATATAATATAGATCACATCAATGCAATATCCAGCAATCACTCATCAAAAGAGGGGTCGCACGTGATATTAGCGCACGGTCATCATATCCATATTCTACCCTTCCCACCCCGTTAAGGTATTAAAGCGCGTTTAGTCTCGGCATGCTAGTACCCATCCCAACCTATCAGTCATGGGGTATTAGGACTTCTAATATTAAAAGGGAAGAAAAGGATGGGGCTTATATGTATTTAAAAGGATAAAATTCTAGTTTTGACATTCAAAACAAATAGCAAATAAATGGAAGAGTAAACGAATAAGTAAGGCTCAAATAAACCCCTTAAAAAAGACAAACACTTAGTTTAGCATGTCTTGGTACATACTGGTTTGGTCTTAAATTAAAATTAAGCGGTGAGTAGACTGGATCAGCACATATATTTAGACAGAAAGTCTGCATTAGGCAACTCGAATACAATTGTCAGAGATTAAGGCATTTAGTGCGAGTTGTTTTAGGAAGGTACTGATTTTAGAAGATAACTAATGCAGATGAGTTTTTTGAAAGAGAGGACTGCAGACTTAGTCTTGAAATGAGTTTCAAAAAGAGATCAACGGACCAGCTAGTTTTAACACGCAGGAAGAGTTGTAAAAAAAACTTTCAGAAGAGCCAGAACTTATTTAAAGAAAAGAGTAAACTGCAGAACTGACTTAAACGACGAGTTCACTAATTGAGTTTAATAAAATACGTTTAGGCAGAACATTTGAGGAACCGTTTCAGAAAAGGTATGCAAGTTTGAAGAACTCAATTTCTTAAAACAGACGTGTACTGTTTTAAAAAAGTTTTATCAAAAGGCTGAAGTTTTGAAAACATATTGAATGAGGCGTTTAAGAACCAATTATCAGATTGTTAGGGCTTTAAACGGCCAAGTGAGTTTGATGCAAAGTCCTATAGTCATGATATCTATACTATTAACTTTCAGAAATTGTTAAAGAACTTATGAAAAGATTTTAGTTTGATTAATCCTAAAGTTTGCCTAATGAGTATGCATATCCTGTAGGCATGATATCTATAAATTTTCAGAAAGGTTTTAAAATCCTATAGGCAGGATCTCTATATGCATAATTATAGAATATGAGTGTTAAATCCTATAGGCATGCTTTATATGTGATTGAAAGTAAAGTCCTAGATCATGATTTCTACCCTTTTTGATGCAAGAAAGTAAAGATCCCTCCCACACTCTTTTACTATACTTTTCGAGTTTTATACAAGTTATTACAAACCAGGAAAGCATGAAAAAAACATCAAAATCTAACAGCTCGATCCGAGAAGCCTAATACAACCTTAATGTCTAAAAATATGTGATTAACCAATTCTGAGATTTAGATTTCCAAAGCCTTGTCTTTATTCAAAGTGTTTCAAAGTTCCAAGGAATCTCAGGGATTCCTGGCATTGCTTACACCCAGGATACCATTAGAATTAGAATAGTGCAGTGTGGAAGAGCCAGCCCTCAGGCATCCAAGTTCAGAAGGAGCACAGGGATCCAAAAGCATGGCTTGCAAGAGAGGGGCAGAACATATAGCTTAGAGTAAGTGCAAAGTGAAAAGGTAATTAGGGAACCATAGAAATGGTGGTCATGCCTAGCCACAAGTGTAGGCTGACACACCCCTGACCACTTATTTGGTTAAACAAGTTAGGAGAAGACCCTTGAAGGTCAGACCCAAGTCTGTATAGTGATTAGGACACCATCACACCCAAGTCCAAGGCTCAAACACATAAAGGGGAAATGGGAGTGGGAGCTGATTGAGTTAGGGGTTCAAAGAACCCAGTTCAGAGTCATAGACAATAATGTAAAAGTGCTGTTATGTCTTGAACCATACTCATATACAAATGGGAAAAGGGAAAGGGAGTTCACATAAGAGAAGTTGTAACAAAGTAGCAGGAACACAATAAAGAAGAGCATAACAAAACTTAGGATGTAAACCCATAGTGGAGGAGAATTATTTAAACTAAAAAGAACATACCAGTTGCAATGTGAGAATAAGCAGAATAACAGAGCAAGAAAACAATAGAAACAAACTCAAATTATCAGCAGAACGCTTGAAGGCTCGAAGAGAACTCAAAAGTGTTTCAGAAAGCAAAGAGTATAGAGAAGAAGAGAGTAGAAAATAGAGTGCTTAATACTTCCGTGTGTGTAAGAATGCAACTCGAGAGTCTTAGTCTACTTGTGTGTATCAAGTGCAGAAAAAGTGTGTTCAAGTGCAGAAGGGTACCCCCTTTTTATAGTGCAGAAAACAAGTAGGAAGATGTAAGAAATAACTTTGAAAATCAGTCTCAATTATTTCCCTTCAATCAAGGGATTTGATTTCAAATGGGCATGAGGTAATTAAGGAAAGAAAATAACTAAAACCCTTTTCCAGAGTAACATAATAGGGGTAAATACACAGAGACATTATTTAAGGAAAGAGTCTAGTAGTACACGGTTTGAGCAAAGTAAGGAAAGGCCATCAATCAACAACCAGTAAAAATCAAAGTGATAGGATTTGTTTGAATGAACCAGGTCAGGAAAAGGGGAAGGGAAGGGTCAACTAGAGAAATCAATAACAGTTAGTCATGAATCATTAAAAGAAATTCAAAATCAATTAATTAGTTGGCAAAGACCTTTTGAAGGGAGAATTTATCATATATAAAGCGTACAGACATGTGAGACAAGAGGGAGTTGTCGTGTTAACCAGGAAAACTAGCATAGAAAAAGAAATCAGAGTCATAATAAAGAGGGTTTAGTTCATCGACTCAGAATGAGTCTGAGAGAGTCAAGGGTTCTGAATAGAACCCTAGTCCAAACATAAAATTGAGCCAGCCAAAAACCACAAATACTAAGGTTTTACTCGAATCAGATGCATAGACGAGAAGACAATAACTAGAACATGATCAGTAGTCTTTTCAGAGAATTATGAGAAACCAAACAAATAGCATAGCTGGCTCAAGGAAAATGTATTGTAGATACCAATTTGAAGCACATGAAACACGTTTTAAGCAAAGCTTGTCACTCAAACAAGTTCAACATAAAAAAAAGCAATACAAGCTTAGGAAAATAGTAGATGAAACATGTCTAGAAAGAACTCAAACAAAGCCCAGAAGAAGGCAAGTAAAGAGCTAAAGATTAGTAGAAAAGTCAATAAAGGATCACAAGGTAAATTAACATGTGAAAGCATGATATAGAAATTAGTAGAAGAAAGAGCGAAGCACAGTAATGCATGCAGAAGAACATAACATAGGTAGATACACTCAAAGAAAAGAAGATGAGGAATCATGCTTAATAGGAAAAAAAATAAGAGATCAAATACATGCATAGTAGAGATGAAAACATACAAGACAAACACAGACACACACACACATAAAGAAAAGAGTATAAAGAATCAAAAGGTTTTTTAAAAAACCTAGTTTGAGAATCAAATGATTTTAAAAAGGAAAATTTGGGGAAAAGCTTAAAACATCGTATATAACACAGATATAGCATAGATCTAAGAAAATAACCAGAGAAAAACCTCGAATAGCTTTAGGGTTTCAAAGAAACCCTAGAAATGGGAATGCTTAGAAGAAAGTCTGGCCTCGAGTCGGAGATGGCTAGAGATAGGCTCCTAAAGCTTGAACATGCCGGAGCAAGGCCGAAGAGGCCCTAGAACCACGAATCTGTAGAGGATTTGAATGGAGCCTGATGTTCGATCGTGTAACTGGCACTGGGAAGTGCCGAAGAAGGAGAGAGCAGGCAGCAGTGGTGAAGCTGGCATTGATTTAGATTTGAAATTCCTCTTTACCAAGGGAAGAGAGCGTGGATCAGGTGTCCTCTTGGATGTTCCAAACCACCATCTTGGACTTCCAGCATTTGCTTCAGACAGAAAGTTTGGGACTCAAAGTGTGCCCTCATGAGGCAGGGAAAAACTAAAAAATGTGTCTTTTATGTAAACATCGTAGTAGCCACGCCTTATAAACCTCTCTTCATTCGTGTTGGGGATGTGGATCCGCCCTTTAGCGGGATCGTGGAACTTCATACGAAAGAGGTTCATGTCTTCTTTTATTAAGGAATTTCTAGAGAGGAATCCCCTGGCTTTAGCTCATCTAGCCGTTGTTTTGGGTACAGAGGGCCATAGGTTCGAATCCTGTCACCTTGATGTGGTAGCCTTCTCCGTGGTCGGACAGTAAGGCAAACAGCGCAAAGCATAAAGACCTTAGTGATTAACCCAGCGTGTGGGATCCCTACTTCCGTAATAGAACAATTAATTCCATTTTGGTCATAAACTGGTATCTTTAAAAAGGATGAAACTAAGGATATTACGTAGCTATCACGCACCAAGGCCCTTGGTTTTCGGAGTTCGAAAGAGAAGGGGAAGAAGCGGGGTAGAGGAATTGGTCAACTCATCAGGCTCATGACCTGAAGATTGCAGGTTCAGACCTCAAAATCTCAAACACCCAGGGTTTAGGAGTGAAGGAAGGTGAGTACAGGTCGTCCGTGGCCTGAGAAACCATGGATTCCAGTGAGATTATGGCCGGAGAAGGGTGAGAGGGGCTAGGTTTTCATGACCCTTCGAGAGAGTTTGAGAGAGGGAGAGATTTTAGAGGTGGATATTGAAGACAAATGAGAATTAGGGCTGGGTTAGGGTGAACTAAAAAGGAAAGGGTTAATCGTGGCCGTTGATCAAAAGGATCAATGGCCTGGATTAAAAGGAATCTCGGGTGGGTTGGATAAAAGTGTTAAGAGGGTTGGTTTAAATAAATTAGGCTGGTCCGATTTTTGGGTTTGAAATTGGGTTGATTTCAGGCATAAATTGAAACGTAAATGGCGCTACAATTGAAATGAATTGGGGCTATATATTACATAGCCAGTTTTTCCCCTTTTATTTTATAAAATAGTCACAATGATTTTGAAATTAAATTAAAAGTACTGAATCATTTAATAATATATAAATATTAATGTAAAAATACTGGAACCAATTTTATTAATTATAAAATGCTATTAAATCTTAAAGTATGCTAAATTGTAATTACATGCATTTTAGTTTTAAAAATATCAAACAAATTTTTAAAAATATGAAAAACCATGTTAGCTATGTTTTGGTATAAATATAAGAATAAAATAAATTGTTCACAAAAAATAATAATTTTGGGAATAACTTATCGGATTTTATGGTATAAATAGGCAATATATTGGTTTAAAAAATTATTAAAAATGTCAAAACTTTTTGATGTGCTTATATATGCACATATATGTTATTTTGGAAGTATTTTGTGTATAAAAAATACACAGGGAAAAATTGGGTATCAACAGCTGCCCCTCTTTACCTGAGGAAGATGAAAGAGTTGTCGGGTAAAGACAAGATGGCCAATTTTGACCGAATCGGCGATTTAAAAGAATCTGACCGAGCTCTGGTCTCTGAGCTGCCTACATATCCTTGGTTTTATAGGAATTAGGCCATATGTAATTCATGAACCATTGGCGGAGTGTGTCGATGGAGATTTCAAAAAAGAGCGATGATTAGTTTGTAAAGGTGTTTGGAGTCAGATGGCTGTGGGATCGCTCCTGCTGAGACGGCCGTTTGCTAGCTAGTGTACCTGCAAATGAGTAATGTGGAATATATTGTGCATAATTTAAACATGATGCAAGTTCCCATTGGACCATGAATGATGTCTTCAGACGGTTAGGATGACGTCCTCAGACTATGATGTCCTGGGCCATAAACAGAAAAAGTAAAGATTCGCAGGCCATGAAATGGTATTCTCGAGCTATGCAGATGGTGTCTCCGAACTATGATGCCTTTGAATAAGTTGGCGATCTTTCTACCCATGAGAAGGTGGCAATCTTTCAGTTGATGAATACAAAAAGTGGCAATTTTTCGGCCAAAGTGAGAATTTAAATGCACGTGGTGATACTTACAGTCGTTCAAAGAAATAAAGTGGTGATATTTCAGCCATGCAGGATGAAGACAATGATTAGTCTCGAAAGGTAGTTAAGTAGCCTTATGCAGGATGGAGACAGGGCTTAGTCTCGAAAGGAAGATAATTAGCCTTATGCAAGATGGAGGTAGAGCTTAACCTCGGAAGACAGATAAAAAACCTTATGCAGGATTGAGACAAGGCTTAGTCTCGAATGGCAGATAAGTAGCCATATGCAGATGGAAGTAGAGCTTAACCTAGGAAGGCATATATATAGCCTTACGCAAAATGCAGATGGAGACAATGCTTAGTCCCGAAAGGCAGATAGATAGCTTTATGCAGGATGGACGTAGAGCTTAACCTCGGAAGGCATATAAATAGCCTTATGCAGGATGGAGACAGAGCTTAGTCTCGGAAAGCAGATAAGTAGCCTTATTCAAAAATGGAGATGGGGCTTAGTCTCGAAAGACAGATAAGTAGCCTTATGCAGATGGAGGTAGAGCTTAACCTCGGAAGGCAAATAGATAGCCTTATGCAAAATGCAGGTGGAGACAATGCTTAGTCTCGAAAGGCAGATAAGTAGCCTTATTCAATGCAAGAATGTAAAGGCGTATAGAGGTAAGACTTTCTTAGCTGGTAGCTGATAATGACATCATGACTGCTGGGGAATGTTTTGCGCGGATTGTTATTTTCTGAATAAGCGATTGTTATTGGTAGTTTCATTCCTGAAAAGTTTGAGTGTGTGAATGTATTCAATGATTTGTGGCCATCATCCAAAGAAAAATGATGAGTTCTGTAAAGGGGGAAAGGTTAGTTCATCTTCTTGTGGCTCCTGACGTCGCGTATCATTGGATAGCGTTGCTAAACGACAGCGATTCAAAGGATAGTTATGCATGATTTAGTAGATATAATGTAAGTATGTATTTGAGAAAATGATTTTATTTTGAATGGACCAATGATGGCGACGTGATCCCAGACATTGAAACCTTGCTTGCTCCGGAATTTTAAGGGTCCTCCTCAAAATTCTACCCCAGTTTACTAGGCTGGTGCTTCTGACGGCTGTGCTGAATGACTGAAAATGATCAACCTCAGAATGTTTAGGGTCCTCTTCAAAATTCTGCCCCAGTTTATTGGGTTGATGCTTCTGGCGATGAAAAGACCAAAAAATTAACTTCGAAATTTTGAGGGTCCTCCTCAAAATTCTGCCCCAGTTCCAATAGCGGGGAAAAATAGGGTTTTATTAAGTTGTGACCCAACCCTTAGGGCTACCTACGTATCCCCTCTTAAACAGGAATCAGGTCAGGCATAGTTCAAATTATATCATGAAGAAAACATATGATTATATGTAGTATCGTTTCACTGCATCATAATTCATTAGCTTTGGCCAGACTTTTCCATCCATTTCTGCAAGAATAAGGGCTCTCCAGTTAGAACCTGGTGAACCATGTACCTACCCTGCCAAATGGGAAGGAATTTCCCTTTGGCTTCATCTTGATGGGGGAATATTTTCTTCAACACCAGCTGCCCCGGTGAAAACTTTCTTGGTTTAATTCTTTTGTTGAAGGCTCTGGACATTCTATTATGATACAATTGACCATGGCAAAAAACATTTATCCTTTTCCTGTCTATGAGGGGTAATTGCTCGTAGCGACCTTTGACCTATTTTGCGTCGGCAAACTCTGCTTCTTGCATGATTCTTAAAGTGGGAATTTCCACCTCGGTGGGAATGAACGCCTCTGTACCATAAAATATCATGTAAGGAACTGCCCCGGTTGATGTGCGGACTGTGGTGTGATATCCCAATAAGGCGAATGATAACTTCTAGTGCCATTGTTTGTGCCTTTCGATCATCTTCCTTAGTATCTTCTTGATATTCTTGTTGGTTGTTTCCACAACTCCATTAAGCTGAGATCTATAGGCTATAGAATTCTTGTGTTCGATTTTGAATGTTTCACACATTGCTTCTATCAAGTCGCTGTTGAGATCGGAATAATTCTCAGTGATGATTGATTCCGGAATTCCGAATCGACAAATGATATGGTCTTGATGAAATGTGCCACAACTTTCTTAGTCACTGCTTTGTATGACACTGCTTCGACCCATTTTGTAAAGTAATCAATTTCCACTAAGATGAACTTGTGTCCGTTTGATACGGCAGGCTTGATTGGTCAAATAACATTCATTCCTCATGCGGCAAATGGCCATAGTGAGCTTGTTTTATTAAGCTCATTTGGAGGCATCTTTATCATATCGGTATGTATCTGACATCGGTGGCACCTTGGACATAGTGGATGCAGTCTATTTCCATAGTTATCCAAAATTATCCTGCTCGGAGTATCTTATTTGCTAAAACAAGACCATTCATGTGCG
Source organism: Nicotiana benthamiana (assembly GCA_034376525.1). Lineage (NCBI taxonomy): Eukaryota > Viridiplantae > Streptophyta > Magnoliopsida > Solanales > Solanaceae > Nicotiana > Nicotiana benthamiana. Next base: position 107,791,582 of record CM067334.1, on the reverse strand, counting down.
GTCCGCAAGTCCCTGCGTGCACTTCGTCTAATAGTCTGGATGCCTCTCTTGCTTCGACGCACCTTAGCAATCCTGATTCGGAGTCCTCCTGTATAGGACTCCTCTGTTGTGAAAGAAATTGTTAGATAACCTCCGCAGTGTGCGCTTCTGAGTAGCATTGTCAAGTTCTGGATATTCTCCTATTGTTAAGTATTCCTTGATGTCATGGAACCACGATTTCCCATTTGCTGCTTCCTCAACATGAGCACAATAAGCTGGTTGGTCATAAATCTTGACCTGGATGGGATCAATAAAATTTGTATCTGGATTCTAAATCATGTATGACAAAGTGGCTAGCACATCTGCGAACTCATTCTGTGTTCTGGGAGCCTGCTAGAAACTAGTCTTTATGAATCTCTTCCACAAATCCTGTATATGATGCAGATGAGGGAGTATTTAGAATTCTTATTTGCCCACTCTTCTCTAACTCGATGTATGAGTAAGTCCGAGTCTCTGATCACTAGTAACTCTTGAATGATCATGACTATCGCCAGTTTGAGCCCTAAGATGCAGGCTTCATACTCGGCCATGTTGTTGGTGCATGGGAACCTGAGTTTGGCGGATACTGGGTAATACTGACCGGTTTCTAATACAATGACTGCTCCTATGCCAATCCCTTTGAAATTCACGGCTCCGTCGAAAAACATCCTCCAACCATCATAAGATTCTGCAATGTCCTCTCCTATGAAAACTACCTTTGAATCAGGAAAATACGTCTTTAGTAGATCGTATTCTCCTCCCACGGGATTCTTGGGGATGTGGTTTCCCAAATCTTGTCCTTTGCCTGCCTTCTAAGTGACATAAACAATGTCAAATTCACTTAGCAGGATTTTCCATTTGGCGAGCTTGCCAGTAGGCATGGGTTTCTGGAAGATATACTTTAGCAGGTCTATTCTGGATATGAGATAAGTAGTGTAGGCACAGAAATAATGCCTCAGTTTCTAAGCTACCCAAGTCAAAGCACAGCAGGTGCATTCTAATAAGGAATACCGGGCCTCGTACGGGGTAAACTTCTTACTGAGATAATAGATGGCTTGCCGTTTCATCATGTTTCCCCAAAACACAATCAAATGCTCCATCCGATACTGCGAGATAAAAATATAGGAGTCTTACTGGTTTGGGTGGAATCCAGACTGGCGGCGTAGACAAGTATTCCTTAATTCTGTCAAAAGCTTTCTGACAATCATCAGCCCGTTCGGTGGCAGCATCCCTTTTCAGCATCTTGAAGATAGGTTCACAAATAATAGTGGACTGAGCTATGAACCGGCTGATATAGTTGAGCCTCCTCAGAAAAATCATCACGTCCTTCTCGTTCTTTGGCGGTGGCAACTCATGAATGGACTTGACCTTTGACGGACCCAATTCTATCCCCTGGCGGCTCACAATGAATGCTAGTAGCTTTCCCGCAGGAACCCAGAATGCATACTTGGCGGGATTGAGTTTCAAATTGTACCTCCTCAGTTTGTTGAAGAATTTCCTCAGGTCTTCCATATGATCTGCGGCTTTCTTAGATTTGATGATGACACCATCCATATACACCTCGATTTCCTTATGTATCATGTTATGAAAGATGGTAGTTATGGCCCTCATGTAGGTGGCACCGGCATTCTACAAACCAAACAGAATCACTCTGTAACAATACATCCCCAGCGGCGTGACAAAAGTTGTTTTCTCTATATTTTCTTCATCCATTCATATCTGATTGTACCTAGTGAAACAATCAACAAGTGACTGCAGCTCGTGCTTGGCGGAGTTGTCGATCAGGATATATATGTTGGCAAGATAATTGTCTTCGGGACTGACCCGGTTGAGATACCGGTAGTCTACACAGACTCTAACCTTCCCATCTTTCTTTGGTACTGGCACGATGTTGGCTAACCATATCGGATACTCCTTACCCTGAGAACCCTGGCTTTGACTTGCTTGGTAACCTCTTCTTTGATTTTTAAACTCATGCCGGGTTTGAACTATTTGAGCTTCTGTTTCACTGGCAAACATGTCGGATCTATTGGTAATTTGTGAGCTACGATGGAGGTGCTGAGACCAGTCATATCATCATAAGACCAGGCAAAGATGTCCTCATACTCTCTTAGGAACTCTGTGTACTCTTGCTTTTTATATGGAGACAAATCCACGCTGATGCGTGTTTTCTTGACATTATCGGTACCTCTTAAATTAATGACCTCAGTTTCGTCCAAGTTGGATTTAGGCCTATTCTCAAAGTTCTCGACCTCTCTAACAACTTCTTCTGGTATATCATCCTCTTCTGAATCTATATCTATTTGTTGCGTTGTCTCATTGTAAGTCATAGTCGTTGGTTCATCATCAAGATAGATAATAGTAATATTGTGTAAGTAAATTAAATGATAGAGAAAATAATAAAGAGCAAGATATATAATAAATTTGGAAATGCTTTTAATTAAATTCATAATTGTTCAAAACAGCGGAGCTCTTTTCAAAAGTAAAGACAATGCGGAAAGGAAAAATCAACTAGTAAAAAGTAAAGATGTGATGCATGGTGCTTTGTTTAGCCTTGCTACCCTAAAGCTTTCCTATCCCTGCTGGTTCTGATTGACCAGTTAGCAAGGCGCTCCCCTCGATTCACAGCTTGTATGGAAGGTCCTTCCCCCCTTCCTCCTCGAAGATAACACAACAGTCCATATCATCTTCATAAACAAGTTTTTCATCGCTGCTAATGCTTCATCCTCTTTTGATCCATATATGATGTCAGCTGGCTGGAAAGTCTGTATAGACGAGGTATAGAGGTGTCTAGTGGATAGAATGGGTCGTGCCACGGTGGCGACCAATGGTTGAACTCCTCCTAGGTGTATTCATATCCCTAACAAAAGGTAGTACCGTGTTTCTTCAACTTGATGGGTTTGGCTATCCCTTGGAGGTTTTTGCCAAGTCTTTTTATAGGTTCATACCTACACCTGTTCAGGATACTTTCAATCTTGTTGTCCCACTATTTGTCTTTGTTCATAGCATTGACTCGCTTAATGTGGTGGTATGGATCTCCGTCTATTCTCCTTCTACCTCCAATCATTGGGATGGTCTGATGACTATATATAGGGTTGCTATCGTCGCCATGAAGGGTCACTTCTTGGTGATTCCATTTGAACTTCACTGCCTGATGTATTGATGCCATAGCTCCAGCAGCGTGGATCTATGGTCGTCCCAACAACCAATTGTAGGACGTCGGGATGTCTATCACTTGAAAATCAACATCAAATCAGGTTGGTCCCATTTGCAAACACAGGCTGATTTCCCTAATGGTTGATCTTTGGGACCCATCCTTGATCTCATCCAAACCTTTCCCCAACGTCCTGAGAGTTATTAGGGGACAAATATCAAGGCTTGATCCTCCGTCGACAAGATTCTAGTGATGAAATAATCTTCGCATTCCACGGTAAATGTGCATGCCTTGTTGTGACGTAGTCCTTCTGGTGGTAGCTCGTCCTCGTGGAATGTGATCTTGGGACTCTCCAACACCTGTCCTATCATATTTGCCATTTCGCCTCCAGTTATGTTGCTGGGAACATAAGCTTCACTCAATATTTTCATCAGAGCATTCTTGTGTGCCTCAAAGCATTGTAAAAGATCCAGGACGGAAATCTGCGCTATTGTTTTGTTCAATTTCTCCATGACTGAGTATTCTTTAGCTTGTATTTTCCTCCAGAGATGATCGGGCCCAGTTTCAATAGGCCGTCCAGAGGTTTGTTTGTTGGGCCCAGCTAAGTTTTCTGGAGTGTATACCCTGCATGTTCTGGCCATGCCCTGTGCGGTGGTCGATTATCCAATTTTTGTTTTCCCTTTTCTGCTTGCTTCAGCTGTGTAATCCCAAGGTATGGCATTTGAGTTGAATGGGGTCAAGTCTGTCATCGTTACCGGAATAGGTACCCTTGGAGGTAACACAACAACTTCAAATGGTGCAGGTGCCTTTGAAATTCTGAATGCAATCTCAATTGGCCCTGGCGCCTTTGCAGCAGGTGCTTCAAACTCGAGCGGTATGGATATATTCACCTCATCACTCTCAGAGGGTTGTATCTAGACGACAATTGGGTTGAGGTTGATTATTGGATTCTTTGTTTCATCTCCTTCGGCAATCAATCCAATTGATCCTTTGAGGTCCCAATTATCCTCAATCTCGATCATGTGAATGCCTCCACCCTTATGGTCAGGTAAAGGATTGTTGCGACATTGGAAGCGAGCTCCTTTTCTATAATAACCTTATTATCATTAAGGTCTGAATCTCTTCTTTCAATGAGCGACACTCGTCGATGGTATGGCCTTTCATTTCAGAATGGTATGTATAGGTTTTGTTCAGATTGATCCATTGGGAGGGATTTTCTGGGGTTATGATTGGGATAGGGGTAATGTAACCAGCTGCTTTGAGTCTTTCATATAGTTGGTGAATAGACTCGGTGATGGTTGTATACTGCTTGGGAGGTATGCGGTCGAAGTTTAGTCTAGGTCATGGAAAGTTTTAGTGAGTGGGTAGGGATTTATAGTGAGAAGGTTGAGCATTATAGGCTTGGTACACGGGCGAGGGTTGGGAATATCTTGGTGAAGTGGGTTGATACGTATGTGGTGGAGGTGATTGGTAGGCGGGTGGTGGAATTTGGTATGTGGGTATGGGTGCTTGTTGATTTAAGAGAGGCTGATATGTAAGTGGAGTTGAGGGATATGATTGGTATTTCATAGGAGACTTGGTTCTCTGCGCAGCCATTATGGAGTTGACATCCTTCTGCTTTGACATGCCACCAGACTGTAAAGCCTTATTGGTGTCCTGTAATGCTTCAAGATTAGTTATCATACCATTTTTAATGCCCTCTTCAATTCTTTCTCCCAACTTGATGATGTTAGAGAATTTATGACCCTCTATCAGCATCAACCTTTCATAATATTGTGGATCTTGAGCCCGGACAAAGAACCTGCTCATATGCTCTTCTTCTAAGGCCGGCCTGACCTTAGCAGCTTCTGAACTCCAACGTGTAGCATACTCGCGGAATGTGTCTGTGGGTTTCTTCTTCAGATTCTGGATATAAAATACATCTGGTGCATTCCATTAGTTAAACCTGAACCGGTCCATAAAATCGAATGACATGCCTACCCAGTTTGTCCATTTCTATGTGTCTTGGCTGATATACCAAGAGAAGACGTCTCCTTTCAGACTCCTCATGAACAGCTTCATGCGGATTTTCTCATATCTTCCAACTCCGACCAACTTATCACAGTATGTCCTTATATGGACCGTGGGATCACCTGTACCATCGAACATTTCAAACTTGGGAGGTATGTACCCCTTTGGGATTTCGTCATCTGGCTAAATGCAAAGATTTTCATAATTCAGCGCCTCAACACCTTTGCTACCTTTGACACCCTAGACCGGCTGGTCAGCTTCTTGAGTTCTGCTGCCAAGTTCCTGATAAAGAAGTCTTTGTTGTCTGATTCAGATACACTTGAGATCGATTGACTGTAGTGGGGTATAATGTCCACAAAGATATGAGTGTTGTGGAGGTAGTCGTTTGTAGTGTTTGGTGGTTCAGGAATGAGCAGTGGAGTGTTATTGGGAGCATGGAATGTGTAGCAGGTTTGAGAATGAGTTGGTTGCATTTGTGGTTGTGGGGTGTTCTGTAGAGGTACGGGGTTTAGGGTGTTGGCATCAGGAGCATCAATAGAGAATGATAGGCTTGCCAAATTTTGAACTTGGTCCAATTCCTCCTGGAATTTCAGAAGTTTCTGTTCAATCTGAGCAGCAGTTCCCTTGGCAACTGGGTTACCGTGAGAAGTTTCCTCCTTATCAATTTCCTTTCTAGCATTGGCGTCTCCCTTTCTTCCTTTATTCTTGTTTCTGATAGGACTCGGATGAGGAGTTGGTGGAGGGCCCTTGGATCTTGTAGAGTATGTTGATGGTGCCAGTATGCACAAACTAACCTTTAGGTAAGGGGAGTAAAAATAAAAGAAAAACAAAATTAAAACTTAGTGTGGATTCTAAGAAAAGAATATTGCAATATTTAAACACATTGTTCAAGAATATAGGTCGTGTACTAATTTGGGGTGCCTCGTTGTGCCCGAGGTAGGCCTACCGACAAATTAACTTTAGAGAACCTATAATGCTAAATGCCTTATTTTATTTATAAAAGTAAGATAAGTCTAAAAAATGCAATTTAAAAATAACGGAAATAAAGATGTCACTAATGGACAATGGCCTTATTACATTACGAAAGCAGGAAATAAAAGATCCTAACTGCTTGGTCACAGAAGGGCCTTCCGCAGATTCGGTATTCTCGCCTCCCTCGTACAGCTGCATCAACTCGCGCAGTCCTAGTAGCAGATAGGCTCGGGCCAGATGTCCACATGCACTTCCCTCAGCATTTTGGCAGTCTTCAATCCTCTTCAAGATTTTTCCTTGCAGCTCTACTAGACCTCGTTCAGGATACCCTTCCACTCGTCGATCAATTTCTGGTGAGATTCTTGTATTTCCAAGTGTTCATTTTCACACTCTCAAATTCTTTTGCGCAGTTGATTGTACTTAACCCGCGCTTCAACCTTTTCGTCAATAAGCCTGTGACCTCGGAGGAACCTATGATGACCCAAACTAGTGTTATTGTCTTCCAACTAACCATCTGGCGTGATACATTTCTTCCTTAATAGTTTCTCCCCAAGACGAGTGTGCAATGCCACATGTGCTGAGCGTGACACCTGTGAGGGCTATCATTGTCCTAGAAATCAGCCCTGAAGTGACTTATGTTGTCTACCCTTGGTATGATTGGCTTCCTCTCTGCTTGCCTCATGGCTCGGAGAGGGACATAAGGATAAGTTCCCCTCAGACCGATGAGTATAAGGAATGGTGCATCCCGAGAACGAATAATGAACTCCCCTGTTGGGAACCACTCGTACATCCACTGCACTTGATCTTCCTTTAGATTCTCAAATAGCTCTACCCATCCCCTAGCGTCTTCTGGTGGGGCAAACATGCTAGACATGAAGTTCATTCGATTTGGATGGTGAAAAGCGATATGATCATCCCAATCTCTGCGTATAATTTCCTATTGGTAATCACCTTTCTGAAGATGTTCTATGAGCCAGAGTTGAAGTAACATATTACATCCTTCAATGTGTTTGGCCCCTTGCTGACACTTTTCCAAGGAACGATATATCTCGGAGACAATCATGGGCACTATGCTGAAAGACTGCCCGTCAATCCCTTCCATTAAGGTCTTGGTTACCATGGCAAGTCTGGTGTGGATCCTAGCCTTCTTCATAGGAAAGATTATCATCCCCAGGAAACAGAACATGAAGACGAAAACCCTTCTGTGGATGTGCCCTAAAGAGATAATGGAAAATTCATCGATGTAGGTGCGGTGGGATTTGCTATGGCCATACCTTTCGTACAAGTAGTCAAATGGTATGTAGGAGTCTTTCAGACAAGTCAGATCCGGGATTTTCTTGAGTCCCATCATCTTAAGAAAGCCTCTACCTTTGCGATTTTCTGGCATAAGTAGACCTGGAGTCTCCCAAGGAATACCAGCTAGACCCCCTATTTCTTCTAGTAAAGGGGTCATTTCCAAATCCCCGAAGCGAAACAGTGATCGATCACTATCCCAGAACAAAGTTGCAGCCTCTACGATTTTGTTGTTAGGCTGGATTTCTACGAGTGAAGGCAAATTCCCTAAGTATTTGCGGACAAGGGTCTTATCGTTGACATGAAGGTCCCCCCACCAGCTTAGAACCCTTGGGTGAATATTGGATACTATACCGAAATTGGGGACTTCGTGCCTCATTTTCTGCAAAATAAAGGGTTAGACCCGGACTCGACTATTTAAATAAACAATTAGCATAATAGGAATTTAGTTCTCCAAATAAATGCAAGAAACATGGAGGTGTCCATTTGGGTTTCTGGAAAACCCGATGGACTTTAGATTAGGCTATCTTAATGAGTTATTATGCGGATAAGCATGAATAGTTTAACGGAGTAAGGTTTCTATTTTTTTTAGCTGCTAGACTGATACCCTTGAGCGGAAAACTCAAGAGGGAAAGGCGCGGAACCGTCGACTACACTGTTGATCGCCAAAATAAACCCCTTAAATCAGATAAACACTTAGCTTAGCATGTCTTGGCACATACTGGTTTGATCTTAAATTAAAATTAAACCGTGAGCGGACTGGCTCAACAAATTTATTTAGACAGAAAGTCTGCATTAGGTAACTCGGATACAATTGTCAGAGATTGAGGCATTTAGCGCGAGTTATTTTAGGAAGGTACTGATATTAGAAGATAACTAATGTTGATGAGTCATTTGAAAGAGAAGATTGCAGACTTAGTCTAGAAATGAGTTTCAAAAAGAGATCAACGGACCGACCAGTTTTAAAACACAAGAAGAGTTGTATAAAAAACATTCAGAAGAGCCAGAACTTATTTAAAGAAAAGAGCAAATTGTAGAACTGACTTAATCAACGAGTTCACGAATTGATTTAAAAAAAATACATTTAGGCAGAACATTTGAGGAACCGTTTCAGAAAAGGTATGGAAGTTTGAAGAACTCAATTTTTTTAAGACAAATGTGTATTGTTTTAAAATATTTTTATCAAAAGGTAAAAGTTTTGAAAACATTACTGAATGAGGCTTTTAAGAACCAATTATCAGATTATTACTGCTCTAAACAAACAAGAGAGTTTGATTTAATGTCCTATAGGCATGATATCTATACTATTTACTTTCAGAAATAATTAAAGAACTTATGAAAAGATGCTTGTTTGATTAATCCTAAAGTTCGCTTAATGAGTATGCATATCTTGTAGGCATGATATCAATAAATTTTCAGAAAGGTTTTAAAATTCCTATAAGCAGGATCTCTAATGCATAATTACATAATTGAGTGTTAATTCCTATAGGCATGTTTTCTATGTGATTGAAAGTAAAGTCCTCGATCATGATTTCTACCCTTTTTTATGCAAGAAAGTAAAGACCCCTCCCACACCCTTTTACTATACTCCCTGAGTTTTATACAAGTTATTACAAAGTAGGAAAGCATATAAAAATATATCATAGCTAACAGCTAGATCCGAGAAACCTAATTGAACCTTAATGTCTAACAATATGTGATTAACCGATTCCGGGATCCAGATTTCAAAGCCTTGTCTTTATTCAAAATTTTTCAAAGTTCCAAGGAATATCAGGGATTCACGGTATTGCATACACCCAGGATACCATTAGAAATGGAATAGTGCAGTGTGGAAGAGCCAGCCCTCAGGCATCCAAGTTCAGAGGGAGCTCAGGGGTCCCAAAGCATGGCTTGCAAGAGAGGGGCAGAACTTATAGCCAAGAGTAAGTGCAAAGTGAAAAGGGAATTAGGGAGCCATAAAAATAGTGGTCATGCCTAGCCACAAGTGCACGCAGGCACACCCTTGACTACTTTTTTAGTTAAATAAGTTAGGAGCAGACCCTTGAAGGTCAGACCCAAGTCTGGATAGTGATTAGGACACCATCTGATCCAAGTCTAAGTCTCAAACACATAAAGGGGAAATAGGAGTGGGAATTGATTGAGTTGGGGGTTAAAATAACCCAGTTCAGAGTCATAGACAATAATGATAAAGTGCTTCTATGTCTCGAACCATACTCACATACAATAGGGAAAGGGAGTTCACAAAAGAGAAGTAGTAACAAAGTTGCAGGAACACAGTAAAGAAGAACATAACAGAACTTAGGATGTAAACGCATAGTGAAGGAGAATTACATAAAATAAGAAGAACATACAGTTGCAAAGTCAGAATAAGCAGAATAACATAGCAATAAAATAGCAGAAACAAACTCAAATTCTCAACAGAACACTTGAAGGCTCGAAGTGAACTCAAAGGTGTTTCAGAAAGCAAAGAGAATAGAGAAGAAGAGACTAGAAAATAGAGTGCTTAATACTGATGTGTGTGTAAGAATGAAACTCGAGAGTCTTAGTCTAATTGGGTGTCTCGAGTGAAGAAAAAGTGTGTTCAAGTGCAGAAGGGTAGCCCCCCTTTTATAATGCAGAAAAAAAAGTAGGAAGAGGTAAGAAATAACTTTAAAATCAGTCTCAATGATTTCCCTTCAGTCAAGGAATTTGATTTCAAACTGGCATGACGTAACTAAGGAAAGAAAATAACTAAAACCCTTTTCCAGACTAACATAATAGAGGTAAATGCACAGAGACATTATTTAAGGAAAGAGTCTAGTAGTACACGGTTTGATCAAAATAAGGAAAGGCCATCAATAAATAGCCAGTAAAAATCAAAGTGACAGGCTCCGTTTGAATGAACCAGGTCAGGAAAAAGAGGAAGGGAAGGGTCAATTAGAGAAATCAATAACAATTAGTCAGGAATCATTAAATGAAATTCGAAATCAATTAATTAGTTGGCAAAGACCTTTTATTGAATGGAGAAGTTATCATATATAAAGCGTACAGACATGTGAGACAAGAGGGAGTTGTCGTGTTAACCAGAAAAACTAGCATAGAAAAAGAAATAAGAATCATAACAGAGAGGTTTTAGTTCATAGACTCAGAATGAGTCTGAGAGAGTCAAGGGTTCTAATTAGAACCCTAGTCAAGACATAAAATCGAGCTTGCCAAAAACCCCAAATACTAGGGTTCTTGACTCAAATCAAATGCATAGACGAGAAGACAATAACTAGAACAGGCTCAGTAGCCCTTTCAGAGACTTATGAGAAAACAAAAAAATAGCATAGCTGGCTCAAGGAAAATGTAATGTAGAAACCAATTTGAAGCATATGGAACACGTTTTAAGAAAAGCTTGTCACTCAAACAAGTTCAACAGAGAAAAAGTGATACAAGCTTAGGAAAATAGTAGATGAAACATGTCTAGAAAGAACTCAAACAAAGCCCAGATGAAGGTGATTAAAGAGCTAAAGCTTAGTAGAAAAGTCAGTAAAGTAGCACAGGGTAAATGAACATGTCAAAGCATGATATAGAAATTAGTAGAAGAAAGAACCAACCACAACAATCCAGGCATAAGAACATAACATAGGCAGATACACTTAAAGAAAAGAAGAAGAAGAAGAATCATGCTTAATAGAAAGTAAAAAAGGAGATCAAATACATGCGTAGTAGATAAGAAAATATACGACCCAAACACAGATAGACACACATAAAGAAAAGAGTAGAAAGAATCAAAAGGTTTTTCTGAAACCCTAGTTTGAAAATCAAAAGATTTTAAAAAGAAAAATTGGGGAAAACCTTAAAACATCGAATATAGCATAGATCTAAGAAAACAACTAGAGAAACACCTCGAATAGTTTTAGGATTTCAAAGAAACCCTAGAAATGAGAAGGCTTAGAAGAATGTCCGGTCTCGAGTCGGGGATGGCTAAAGATAGGCACCTAAAGCTTGAATATGCCGGAGCAAGGCCGGGGAGGCCCTAGAACCACAGATCTGTAGAGGATATAAACAGACACCATCGAGTTCAAACCTTGAAATCTCAAACACCCAGGTTTTAGGGGTAAAGGGAGGTGAGTACAGGCCGTCTGTGGCCTGAGAAGCCATGGATTTCGGTAAGATTATGGTCGGAGAAGGGTGAGAGGGGCTAGGGTTTCAAGACCCTTCGAGAGAGAGAGTAAGAGAGATTAGAGTCATCTGTTGAAGAGAAATGAGGATTAGGGTTGGGCTAGGAGGAATTAAAAAGTAAAAGGTTAATCGTGGTTGTTGATCAAAAGGATCAATGGCCTAGATTAAAAATAATCCCAGGCGGGTCGGATAAACGGGTTAAGGGGGTTGGGTTAAATGAAATGGGTTGGTCTGATTTTTGGGTTTGAAATTGGATTGATTTCAGGCGAAAATTGAAACGTAAATGGGGCTACAATTGAAATGAATTGGGGCTATATATTAAATAGTTAGTTTTCCCTTTTATTTTATAAAATTATTAACAATGATTTGAAATTAAAATAAAAGTACTAAATTAGTTAATAATATATAGATATTAATTTAAAAATACTTAAACTAATTTTATATATTATAAAATGCTATTAAATCATAAAGTATGCCAAAATTGCAATTACATGCATTTTAGTTTTAAAACTATTAAATGAATTTATAAAAAAATGAAAAAAATCATGTTAGCTATGTTTTGATGTAAACATAAGAATAAAATAAATTGTTCACCAAAAATAATAATTCTGGGAATAACTTATCGGATTTTATGGTATAAAATATGCAATAAATTGGTTTAAAAAATTATTAAAAATGTCAAAACTTATTGATATTTCTTATACATGCACATATATGCTATTTTGGAAGTATTTTGGGTATAAAAAATACATATGAAAAAATTGGGTATCAACAGTGCAAAGGGTGAGGATGCCTAGGGCTTTTTGGACAAGTGTTAGAGGATGCTTCGTACAGCAGGTATTCTGGAGACAGCGGGGCCGTTTTTGCCACCTAACAGTTTTTAGGGGATATTTTCACTTGGTGGGAGGATTTTGAGAGGCGTAGGCCTGTTGATGCATCACCCCTTTTCTAGCAGCAGTTCTCCGTTCTCTTTCTAGAGAAATATGTGCCGCAGTCTCATAGAGAGGAGCAACATAGGTAGTTTGAGTGGTTGTGTCAAGGGGAGATGACCATGTCGTAGTATGAGTAGTGTTTCTCTTAGTTGCCTTTTCATTCCATCTAGTTGGTTCCGATAGATCGGGAGAGGATTAGAAGGTTTGTTGATGGTCTCACTTATCAGCTCTGTATTCTCATGAATAGGGAGAGGGTATTTGGTGCTACGTTCGAGGAGGTTGTGGAGTTTCCCGGAAGATTGAGTTTGTTCATCACCAGGAGTGAGAGGAGGGAGGCCAAGAGCCCTCGAGGATCTGGTAGCTATAGTGGTGCTCCTTCGAGGGGTCAGTTTCAGCATGGTAGAGAATGTCCATTCAGGCCTACTCAGTCAGCTCGCCCAGGTTATTGTGGGGCATCATCGGGGAATGGAACCCACAGTTCTCATCAAGGCCAATCATCAATTAGCGCCCTTCCAGCTCAGAGTTCGACCCCTGCTCCATCAGTTCAGGGCTCTTCCATGCCGAGTGCATTTTCCAGTTACTCCAGTGCGAGGGGTTCCCTTTAGTCCCCTTTTACAGCACCTGGGAGTTGTTATGAGTGTGGTGATATGGGTCGCATGTAGAGGCAGTGTCCTCGTTGTTGTTGCTAGTTCATCCCAGCAGAGGGTTCAGTCATCGGCTTCAGCGCCAGTTGCTTTATCACCACCCGCCCAGCTAGCTAGGGGTGGAGGTTAGTCGTCTAGATGTCATCCATAGGGGGAGGTTGATCGGGGGGCGGTCAGGCCTGTTTCTATGGACTCTTAGGCAGACTCAATGTGATTGCTTCATATGTTGTCATTACATGTATAGTTTCAGTCCGCCACAGAGAAGCCTCTATATTATTTGACTCTGATTCCACCTTGTCTTATGTGTCCTTGTACTTTTCTCATTTTTTGTAAGCCCTATGCGTTTCTTGCGTTACCTTTTCATGTATCTACCCCGGTGGGCGATATTGTAATTGTAGACCGTGTGTACTGGTCTTGTATGGTGACTATTGGGGGTCTGGATACCTGAGTGGATCTATTATTTATTAGCATGATGGATTTTAATGTCATTTTGGGCATGGATTGGTTATCTCTGTGTCATGCTATTATGGACAGTTATGTTAAGATACTTACATTGGCTATACCGGGTGTGCGACGGATCGAGTGGCAAGGTGTGACTGATTATGTTCCTAGTAGAGTGATCTATTTCTTGAAGGCCCAGCATATGGTTGGGAAGGGTTGTCTCTCGTATCTATGTTTGTGACAGATGTCGGAACTGAGGTTCCCAGTATTGCTTCTGTTCTATTTGTGAGGGAGTTTCCCGATGTGTTTCCTGCAGACCTGTCAGGCATGCCACCGGATAGGGATATTAATTTTGGTATTGACCTAGTGCCGGGCACTCAGCCCATTTCTATTCTGTTGTATTCTATGGCATCAGCGGAGTTGAAGGAGTTAAAGTAGCACTTTAGGAACTCCTTGATAAGGGGTTCATTCGGCCTAGTATGTCACCTTGGGGTGCACTGTTTCTGTTTGAGAAGAATAAGGATGGCACAATTAGGATGTGCATTGATTATAGGCAATTGAACAAGGTGACAATTAAGAACAAGTATCCTTTGCCTCGCATTGATGATTTATTCAACCAACTTCAAGGAGCGGGGGTATTCTCCAATATTGATCTCCGTTCAGGTTATCACCAGTTGAAGATCAGGGATTCAAATATTCTTAAGACGACTTTCAGGACCTGATATGGTCATTATGAGTTCTTGGTGATGTCTTTTGGGCTGACCAACGCCCCAGCAGCGTTCATGCATTTGATGAACTGTGTATTCCGGCTATATCTCGATTCATTTTTCATAGTCTTTGTTGATGATATTCTGGTATTCGCGTAGTTAGGAGGAGCACGCGGAGCATTTGAGAGTCGTGTTGCAGAGATTAAGGAAGGAGAAGCTTTATGCAAAATTCTCCAAGTGTGAGTTGTGGCTCAGTTCAGTGGCTTTCTTGGGGCACGTGGTATCCAGCGAGAGTATTTAGGTTGATCCAAAGAAGATAGAGGTGGTCCAGAGTTGGCCCAGACCGTCCTCAGCTACAGAGATATTCAGCTTTCTTGGTTTGGCAGGATATTATGGCCGGTTTGTTCATGGATTCTCATCTATCACATCGCCCTTGACCAAGTTGACTCAGAAGGGTGCTTCATTTTCATGGTCGGACGAGTGTGAGAAGAGCTTCCAAAAGCTCAAGACACCCTTGACCATAGCTCTAGTATTGGTTTTACCATCAGCTTCAGGTTCATATATCGTGTATGTGATGCTTTGATAGTTGGGATTGGCTATGTATTGATGCAGGAGGGTGGAGTCACTGCCTACGATTCTTGTCAGTTGAAGCCCCATGAGAAGAACTACCCCGTTCATGATTTGGATTGACTGCCATAGTTCACGCATGGAAGATTTGGAGGCATTACTTGTATGGTATATCTTGTGAGGTGTCCACTGATCGTCACAATCTTCAGGATTTGTTCAAGTGAAAGGATTTTAATTGGAGGAAACTAAGATGGTTGGAGTTGCTTAAGGATTATGATATCACTATATTGTACCATCCGAGAAAGGCCAACGTGGTAGCCGATGCTTTGAGCCGAAAGGCAGTGAGTATGGGGAGTTTGGCATATATTCCAGTATGGGAGAGATCATTTGCAGTTGATATTCAGGCCTTGGCCAATCGGTTCATGAATATGGATATGTCGGAGCCCAGTCGGGTGTTGGCTTGTGTGGTTTCTCGGTCTTCTTTATATGATCGCATCAGAGAGCGCCAGTATGATGATCCGGATTTACTTGTCCTTAAGGACAGAGTTCAGCATGATGATGCTAGAGATGTGACCATTGGTGATGATGAGTTGTTAAGGATATAGGGCCAGATTTGTGTGCCCAATGTGGATGGGCTTCTAGATTTGATTCTGGAGGAGGCCAATAGCTCTCGGTATTCCATTCATCAGGGTGCCGCGAAGATGTATCAGGATTTGAGGCAGCATATTAGTGGAGAAGAATGAAGAAAGATATAGTGGGATTTGTAGCTCGGTGTCTCAATTGTCAGCAGATGAAATATGAGCATCATAGGCGAGGTAGCTTACTTAAGCAAATAGATATTCCAGATTGGTTGTGGGAGAGGATCACTATGGACTTTGTTGTTGGACTTCCACGGACTTTGAGGAAGTTCGATGCTATTTGGGTGATTGTGGATGGCTGACCAACTCCGCGCACTTCATTCCTGTGTGTACTACCTATTCTTTAGAGCGGTTGGCAGGGATCTATATCCGAGTGATAGTTCACTTTTATGGTGTTCCGGTTTCCATCAATTCAGATAGAGGTACTCAATTTACTTTGCAGTTTTGGAGGGCCGTGCAGAGAGAGTTGGATACTCAGGTGGAGTTGAGCAACACTTTTCATGCTCAAATGGACGGGCAGTTCGAGTGCACTATTCAGATATTGGAGAACATGTTGTGTGATGTTGTCATTAATTTTGGAGGGTCATGGGATGAGTTTCTACCGCTTACAGATTTTTATTTTAACAACAACTACCAGTCAAGTACTCAGATGGCTCCATATAAGGCTTTGTATAGGAGGCGATGTAGATTTCCAGTTGGTTGGTTCGAGCCCGGTAAGGCTAGGCTATTGGGGAATGATTTGGTGTAGGATGCTTTGGAGAAGGTGAAGGTGATTCGGGAGAGGCTTTGTACAGCGCAGTCGACGTAAAAGAGTTATGCTGATAGGAAGGCTCGAGATGTGTCCTACAAGGTTGGTGAGAAGTTTCTGCTGAAGGTTTCGCCCATGAAGGGTGATATGAGATTTGGGAAGAAAGGGAAATTGAGTCACTGTTCATTGGTCCATTTGAGGTGCTTCGGAGGATTGAGGAGGTGGCTCATGAACTCGCTTTTCCATCCAGCATGTTGAGCGTGCATCCGGTATTTATGTTTCTATGCTTCAAAAGTATATTAGGGATCCATCTCATGTTCTGGATTTTATCACAGTTCAATTGGATGATGATTTGAGCTATGACATGGAGCCAGTAGCTTATTTGGGTCGTTAGGTACGGAAGTTGATATCAAAGCATATGGCTTAAGTGAAAGTGTAGTGGAGAGGTCGGCCCATGAGGAGGCTACTAGGGAGACCGAGCTGGAGATGTGGAGCAGATATCCTAGCCTGTTTGAGGCCTCAAGTATGTTTCATGACTTATTCAAGGACAAACATTTGCTTAACTTGGGGAGGTGCTGACGACCCGGCCAGTCGTCTCATGAGTTACCGCGCCGTTTCACCCCATTTCTGCTTCATTATGCTTCGTTATTCATGTTTGTGGTATCGGGTTGGTTGGATTGAATCCGGAATGGTTTTGATATGGTTTGACACACTTAGTCTCTTTTAAGGAAGTTTAAGTTGCAAAAGTCAAATTGACATTGACTTATCTGTTAGAGGGCTCGGATGTGAGTTCTAGCAGTTCGTTAGCTTTGGGAGGTGATTTGGGGCTTAGGAGTGTGATCGTAATGGGTTTTGTATGTTCGGAGTTTATTTAGGCTTGAATTAGCGAAGTTGATATTTTGGCGAGTTCCGTTTGATAAGAGAGATTTTGATATAAGGGTCGGAATAGGATTCCAATAGTTGCAATAGTTCCATTGTGTCATTTGGAATGTGTGTTCAAATTTTAGTTCATTCGGACGTGGTTTGGTTGGGTTTTGATCAAAAGCGGAACTTGGAAGATTTTAGAAAGTTTGGCTTGAATCCGATGTGTTTTGGGTTATTTGATGATTGGAACAAGTTTGAATAAGGTATTAGGATATGTTTGTGCTTTTGGTTGAGGTCCCGGGGGCCTCGGGGTGATTTCGATGGTGAACTGAGAAGTTGGATTTTTGTTCCAGCTGTTTTTGATATTTTCGCACATGTGGATTGGGGACCGCAGGTGTCGCGCCGCATATGCAAGAAAGGGACCGCAGAAGAAGCCAGAGGTATGTTTGTCTGGGACCACAGAAACGGCCAGGAGAACCGCATATTATATTTCGCAGATGCGGGCGAGGAACCGCAGATGCAGATGGCTGGGAACTTATGTGATTTTCACAGAAGCGGGGGAATAACCGCAAATGCGGTACCGTAGAAGTGGGTATGTGACCGTAGATGCGAAAAGGTCTAGGCAGAAGGTATAAATTGTCTTCTTCGCGAATTTGAGTTGTTTCACCCTTTTTTGGCTTGGGAGCTTTTTAATAGATTTGTAAGAGGGATTTCAAGGGAACTTCTTAAGGTAAGGAATTTGGACCTAAAACTCGTTCCTATGCTACTATTTCACGGACTAGGGCTTGAAATTATGGAAATTAACGGTGAAATGTGGGGAAAGCTAGGGCTTGGAAACTTATGCCTTTAATTGTGGATATGAAGGACCATTTGGGGTCGGATTTCTCAAATTTTTATAAGTATGAACACGTGGGGTGATAAAGAATTTATTGATATAAAAATTATTTAATTCCGAGACGTGAGTCTGGGGGTCGGGTTTTTGTAATTTCGGAATTTGTGTCCTTCATTGATTATTTTCTCTTGAGCTTTGTTCCCTTAGTATATTTTGACGCTCTCGTTCTATTTTTGGATAGATTCGACGCGAGTGGAGCCGATTCGAGGGTCAAAGGCATCGCGATCTAGAGATTTAGCCGGTTCGAGGTGAGTAATAATTCTAAATGATGTTTTGAGGGATTGAAACCCCAAATTTGCACATCGTAGAGCTACATTGAGGTGAAGCACACGGTTGATGACGAGCGTGGGGTCGTGCACTATTGGGGATTGTGACATGGTCCGTCCGGATTGATGATTTTACCACGTATTTGATTGAAAACTATTTGTTATCATCATTATTTGGGTTAGATGCCATATTTGGGCCTAGTGCCAACTATTTGGACCCTTCGGGACTTTTTATTGATATTTCCTCACTATTTTGACTTTATTCTTGAACTCGGTCATATTATTTTCCACTGTTTTTATGCTCATCCATGTTCACTCAGTTTTTAAGACTTAAATGATATTTAAATGATGTTTGGGCTGAGAAACACTATTTTACTATTGTCCGAGAGGCTTGTGAGGATTTTTGACTGAGTAAGGCCGAGGGCCTATGTTGTGAGGAAACACTGACACTGATTGGAGGCCGAGGGCCTGAGATATGTACGCCACGAGGTGGCTTGATTGATAAGAGGCCGAGGGACTAGTTTTGATGCCACGAGATGGGTTGTTATTGCACTTGGGTCGTAAGGTTCCCCTCCATGAGTCTGCACACCCTAGTGAGAGCAGGTACTCATTCTGATGTGAGATTGAGCCCGAGGGGCTGGTATTGTTCTAAGATATTGCCCGAGGGGGCGGTTTTATGATACAATGCCCGAGGGGCGAACTTTTCCGTGTTTACTTCTCTTAAATTGTCTGTAAATTTTATACATACTTATTGAAAAAGGGTTTTACCTATCATTTAACTGGTTTTACTATTTTAAATGATTTTTACTACCTATTATAGAATGTCTTGTGCCTTACATATTTTCTCGCATTTAGTATTTATTTACATTTATTATTTATTGAGTTGGAGTACTCACTTTACTCCATGCACCTTGTATGCAGATTCAGGCGTAGCTAGTCCCGCTCCCGAGTACTGATCATTCCAGCTTCACGCGGATCTGAGGAGTCTATAGGTAGCTGTTGGCGTTCGCATCCCCGAGCTCCTCCCTATCACTTTTTCCTTTATGTCCTTAGTTCAGTACTAAACTATAGTTACATTTGAGTATTCAGCGTTGTTAGATGCTCGTGACTTGTTGCATTCCGATTAGGGCTGTGTCGGGTTGTACTTCCGCATTTTATTGATATTATCTGCTACTTCGTATTATTAATCATGTTTTAGCCTATTTCATTGTTGTTTAACTATTTAACGTCGAATTGTGAATAGTTGGCTAGCCTTGTCTTCATGAGAGACGCCATCATGACCAGGTTCGGGTTTAGGGTCGTAACAACTTTGGCCAAGGATCCTATTTATCTATTCTCTCCTCTCTTTTTTTGGTTTATTCGCAAATAACTCTAAATATTTTGATTTACCTCTCCTTCTTTAATTCATATGATTAATGTCTATTAAGGTGTAATAGTGTGTAATTACATTGAATATTACTCCTATTACGTTACTAGGCATTTCAATAGTCACTCTCTCAATCCCCATCTTAATTACTCTAATTACTCTCCTCTTATTCTGATGTATTATTTAATTTTTGTATATATGAAATCCAAAAAAGACAAGGGGAGTTGGTCATTCGTTTGATATTCTATTTGATATTTTGGCTTTTCAATTCTAACATTTTTTCACTTATTCTTAACATATTTTAATTTGTTGATTTAAAATTATTTATCTTCCTCAATTTTTTTCACGTTATCGTTTGACCTTTCATGTCACCTTATTAATACTATTGTGAATTTTTTTTCTAGGTGAGATGTTTGAAGAACATATTATATTTTGGATGATGAGATTATGCCGAGACTTGATGAAAAGTCTTCATCTGAAAGGTAAAATATATAAGATAGATATTTTTAACATATTTTTTACTCCTCTGTGCAATATATACATAGTTATTCTAATTTTTAATTTGACATGTGTTAGTTTGTAATTTTTTTATGGAAACAGAAGCAAATCAAGCTTAGAATTGTTGTTCAGTTATAAAAAAATTAATAGCACACATTTGTGTGTTGTGGATTTCTCTTTTTAGTAGTACGTTGATATGTACTTAACTTTTTTTTAAATTGAAATATGTAAGTGTATATAACCAGTTCCGTAATCATTTGTGTCTTTTATTTTATTTTGGACATACATAATATATAATAATGAAACACTAAGCAAAACTAGCCTCTTTATCTCTCTGAAGGGTAAAATAGAATATCCATACTGTATAACTGCTCACCGAAAAAACATGTTTGCCGTATATATATATATATATATATATATATATATATATATATATATATATATATATAATTTATGGGAAGAAAATTAGCCGACATAATTTAACCTAACGTTTCTCTCTCCCTGAAATCAACTTTAAATTTAACGTTTAATTTTCAACGTTTAAAAACGTACGCCGATACTATTGCCGGCGAACCCTCGGGTGAAGGAAACCAGGTAAGTGCCCTCGACCCTCCCCTCTCTCTCATCTCCCTCTAGTCTCTCTCTCCTTCCTACTCTCTATTTCGTTTTTTTTTTCTTCACTTTTTCTTCGTCCCCTACCTCTTAACTCTAGAAGCATCCATTTTTTCCGGTGACTTGTGCGCCGGAGCCATCGCTTCTTTCTTCTTCTATTCAGTCTAGTTGAATTCCAACCCCTTCCCATGTGCCTCTTCTATCCTCCTTTCTTCTTTTCTTCTTCTTCCCCTTCCCACTGTATCTCCGGGGATGTCAGACCGGTCTGGCGACCCAACACCAGATCGGAATGCATCAGAGGTGACAGTGGCAATCCTGTATTCCTCTATTTCTCTTGGTCCCGTGGTGTTTTATGTGTTACAGGTATCATTTCTGTGGCCGCTTGGTGGCGGGAGGGACGTGCATGCACAAAATTAGTGGAGCATTCTAGCTGGCAAGAACAACTGCGATAATGGTCAACAATGGTCCACATGAGTTGGATGCGAACCTGGTAGGTGGATGCAACATCGTCGTATATACCGAGACAATCTCCAGGTTCTACCCGTGGGAATTGTTACCTCCCCTTATTCAATTTTTTATTGTGTTAGTTAAATTATTGCAATCTTTGTTCCTATTTGTTTATTCATCGTATTAGTACACTTATAGTTGTATAGTCATTGTCTACCTTGGTCTGTTGCCCGTTGTGTTAGTGATTCTTCTTAGTATGTCGTGGGTATAGTGGTTGTGGTCTGGGATGGTCGAGTAAGCTCATGTCCTCGGGGGGAGTGGGGGGTAGAGCGGGAGGTAGGGAAAGGGTCAGGGGTTGGGTCGGAAGGCAAGGGAGGTAAAGGGATCAAGGGTGCTAATAGGTTAAGAATCATGTCATGGAACGTAAGTACATTGAAAAGTAAGTCTATAGAATTGGCGAAGATTCTCTGGATGAGGAGGGTCAATATAGCGTGTGTCCAGGAGACAAGGTGGGTAGGGTCGAGTGCGAAAGATGTGGACGAGTATAAACTTTGATACTCAGGGGTCAAGAGAGGTAAGAATGGAGTGGGTATCTTGGTGGATAGGGGTCTTAAAGAGTATGTGGTCGAAGTTAGATGAGTGGATGATAGGTTGATGGTTATTAAGTTCGTGGTCAGTAAGTACACCCTAAACATCATTAGCGGCTATGCGCCGCATGCGGGCCTAAATGAGGAGGTTAAATGACACTTCCGGAGGGGATAGATGAGATTGTGCGCTAGGTTCTGCCTGCCGAGAAGTTATTCATAGGAGGGGATTTTATCACGATCCCAGTTGCCCTTCGCGAATATGTCGTGACGGCACGTAGTCTCTACGACTAGGTAAATCTAACAATGCGGAATATAAACCAATTTGCGCAAGATAATAAAAAAATGAACTGGTAAAATAAATTAGTGTTCAAGGTGCCGTCTGGCACATACAATGTCAACTCTCATAGCTAAACAAAGTTCCCAAATCCCGGAATCTCACAAATCACAAGCTAAGGGATACATAAGAAGCTCTCATTCAAGAATTTCTATACAAGGAGAAATACTCGAAGGACTATACTTATTATAGAAAGATGGAAAGGGACTCTTCGGTCTGCGAACGCAGTAGATATACCTCGAAGTCTCTACCTATACGCCACCCTCCAAGGCTGACAGAACTAAATGAGGGTACATGTATCTACACAATAAAAGTATGCAGAAGAGTAGCATGAGCACACCACAACGATGTCCAGTAAGTATCAAAACTAACTGCAATGGAGTAGGGACGAGGAACAGTCAAGATATCTACTGGTCAATAAACAGTATAATCATAGGAATAATGGAAATGATATATAATTATGCAAGGACTGCATGAACGACTAAAATGCTATGATTCAAAAATACTTTTTAAAAAAGGGCAACCAGCAACAACGCGAAAATAAAAAATGATGAGACAAATGACGGTAGAATCAAATTCCAAATCCTAAGTCACAGTACAACAAGGACAAATAAGTCACTAACTCATTATTCTGCAATGATGCTTACATAAGGTGTTTTCAATTCTTTCCACAATTTTACCAAAAATCTCGGACCAGCCACAACTTATGAAAACCGAGCATCTGAAGTCTAACACTTGCCATCATGTTCTCAAGTCAATCTCACTGTCATGCTAACAACTAACTAGTCAACTAGGCCCACTCTCACATATATAATGGGTAAACGAGGGCGTATCTCCACCCCTAGCCAAATCAGGAGGAATTCATCTCTAATATGAGGGTCCAACTATGTATATGCTTGTGCAAGTGTATTTAACAAGAGTTTTGCCAACTAGTAAGTATAAGAAATGGAATGACCCACACCCGAATTATTCGCAACCGGATAGAATCAATGAAAATATCAGTTCAGAATACAATGAGTTTAACGGGGGTTTTCCCAGGATATCGTTCTATAGTCTCAAACATAGATACGTGGGCTAGGGATCTCTTGGTATCTGGAGGATCTCTTGGTATCCTCAATAGGTTTACTAAGGATCTTTTCGTATCCCTAGGATCCCTTGATATCCTCAATAGATGTACCGAGGATCTCTTGGTATCCTCAATATATTTGTTGGGGATCTCCTGGTATTTCGAGGATCTCTTGGTATCCTCCATATATGTGCTGAGGATCTCCTGGTATCCCCCACTACAACACAATCAACATAGATGTACAGCCCAAACAATAGAATAGCATTATCCCCGCAAGGGAGTCAACAACATAAACAATAACATCCCGGCAAGGGAATCAACAACAGAAAAAATAACGTCCCGGCAAGGGAATCAACAATAGAAACAATGACAAGGGAATCAACAATACGTAGTAACGTCACATAACACCAAGGAAAAACACAATAACCTCAATGACAAAACAAGACATAATAAGTACATAATAACTGAAGCGATACCACAACAGTTGGACATATAATATATTTGAACAAAGTCACAGATGAACTTACAATCAGGAGTATCAGAACAGTAAGGAAGTTAATTATGAATTAAATAATTAAAATTTTAAAAAATATTAACTAATCATAAGATATCTATCTTCTTTCCAATTAAGACCGATTAATTACATGAGATATCACATTTATGATTTCCAATTAAAGACGGGTAGTTAGGACGGGTAATGTGACTATAAAAGGGTAATTATCTTCAGTTAAACACATAAAAGTCAATTAAACAGCAAGAATAAATCAAGAAGGGCAAAGAAATACCAAGTAAGACATGTAGAGGTGAATCTAATAACAGGGAACTCAATCGTATCAATGACATCCTCATACATCGATGATTTCAAGAGTCTAAGAGCCTAAAAGGGATAATTGACCACAAATAAATCCTAGCACGCACTCGTCACCTCGCGTACACGGAACACAATCAACAGAGAAGACTCAAATCCTAAGGGGAAGTCCCCCACACAAGGTTAGGAAAGATACTTACCTCAAATCGGCTAAAATCAACTAGTAACCACGTTCTTCCCATGAGTTCTCGACTCCAATTGGCCAAAATCTATTCAATTAGATCACACATTGCAATTAACATCTCAAACAACTGATTCCATAATTTAATACAAAGCTAAAGCACGAAATTAAGTAGAATAACCAAAATGCCCCTCAGGCCGTCTCGGAACCAGAGGAATTTAATATTTTAAGAACCCGCATACTCTCACGAGTCTAACCATGTATAAATCTCTCAAATCAGAGGTCAAACACTCCCTCAAAACTCAATAATTTAGTCTATGAAGTTCTACCCATTTTACATTCAAAAACTGAAATTAAGAGGAGATTCATGAAAATTGGTCTAAGTCAAATGAGAATCACTTACCCAAGTTGCCCAGGTGAAAATCCCTTCAAAAATCTCCAAGAACCGAGCTCTAGAAGTCAAAATGTGATAAAATGATGAAACCCCCAAATTTGGGATTAAATTATATCTGCCCAGTTGTTTGACCATCGCGAACGCGGAAGAAGCATCGTGTTCGCGAAGAAGAAAAAGTGAAGGGGCTCTCTTACTCATCATGAACGCGATAGTGCATCCGCGAACACGAAGAAGAAGAATCAGGTGGCCCAGGGACTGCCCTTCGCGAACGCGTGGGCCTATAAGGGAATGCGATAGAGGGAGAGGGAGAGCTTCGCGAACGCGAGGCTCTTAACATGAACGCAAAGAAGGATTTTTTTAGGTGACCATAAGTAAAGCTTCACGAACGCGAGATGGAGCCTGCATGCGAAAGAGGAGATCAGAAGCAGTAGACAGCAGTTCAAAAACAAGGGAAAATGACCGGTAGCCCATCTTAAACACACCTGAGGCTCCCGAAACCTCGTCTAATCACACACGCAAGTAATATAACCTAACATGGACCCTGTCGAAGCTCCAAATCACATAAAACAACATCGAAACGACGAATAAAACCAAAAATCAAGTTTATGAACTTCCAAATCTTCAAATAGCAAAACGCATGCCCAAACCTATCAATTCAACCCGGAATGACACCAAATTTTGCAGACAAGTCCAAAATGACATAACAGAGCTGTTCCAACTCTCAAAATTGCATTCCGGCCCCGATATCTCAAAAAGTCAACTGTGGGTCAAACTTCTTCATTTTCCAACTTCAACTTTCGCGGAAATGCCTCAATTTATTCTACGGACCTCCAAATCTGAATCCCAGACGCACGCCTAAGTCCAAAATCACCAAACGAAGCTGTTGAGATCATTCGCTACCCATTCTAGGGTCGTGTACCCAAAAGTCCAATTCCGGTCAAATTTTCACCATTTTAACTTCCAAAATGAGGTTTCTTCTCTAGAATTGACTCTAAACCATTCGAAAACCGAATTCCACCATGCACGCAAGTCTATACTCATGTTCCAAAGCTGCTCCAGACCTTATGTCGTTGAACGGCGCTTAATTTCTCAAAATGACCGGTCGGGTCGTTACATCCTCCCCCTCTTAAAACCAACATTCGTCCTCGAACGTGTTAAGATTCGCCTTGAAGTCCTCATGTCACTGAGTGCGCACTTCCAACATACACACGTGGGTGATCCCACGTCACCCAATCCTCTCTAAGAATGACGACACCATCTCAACTGAAATTTGGTCTTCCTAGTAATACCAATAAGCCTTCAAGCCGAAATTTTTCTCCTCCCATCCAATTCCAAAAGACCCAACTCTAAATCTATATCCAGCATCAGTCTCAACCAGCTATTTCAGTACAAGCCAACACACACAGAATACAACCACACAACATGACACATCACACATAGGCCCACAATAATATTTCTGATAGAAATACTTGCCTGAGATCAAATATGCACTGGCGTTAAGCCTCATATTCAATAGAAACTCTTTTCCCAACCTCCACAACACTGACGATGGTACAATAACCATGAAAACCACATAACAAAATACCCGAATAACCAAATCTCAACTAGCACAATCGGGTGCACACCCCACAAACTAATACTCGAGAAGCATAGAATGAAAATGAATAAATACGGGAACGGAAAACACATAAGGGAACTAACAAACAAATAAAACTAGCATAAATTCCTCTAAAACACAATTCTACAACGACATCTAACAAGAAAGAATGAAAGAATATAAAAGACTCACGAGGATCTTACACTGATATAACTCCCATCGCGGTACACATTCCGGACTCAATATATCAAAACACCTGAAATCACAAGGGTCCCGCATTCAACACTGAATCACAAGTAGGGCTCACACTAACCCATCTAGAAACTCGCACTAGATCAATTATGTCTATAATTCACAACACACACTGGCTCCCACACCGGTGGATCATAGAAATCACAGCTCATAAGCAAGAATACTCAAAAGTGATATCAAACCTATCAAAACAAACAATAGGAATTTACTACTAGCCTCGTAACTCTCGATAATGGATAGAAACAGACAATAGACACGGCTATCACTCATAGAACCTCCCAACAGTATAATCACATAAATCGAGTGAAAATCATGAAGCACTCCCATAAATGGAACAACAAACAAGGAACTCAACCTGATAGGTAGAAGTGTGATGAACTACAGGTAGTGCCTCTCTATCACAAACTGAATTAGCACCTGAATGACACTAGGTGGCACACTAGCCTCAAGCCTACTATACGAAACATAGCAACTAGTTGGCCTTCCCCCTCTTGGGAGCCCTCTACCTTCCTGAATACCTCACTACGACACATCGGTCCGAAGCTTGGGAAAATCTCTCACCATGTGGCTAGTACCTCCAAACTCAAGGCACTCTCTTTGCCGATGAGGCGATGGGAACTGTGCGATACGGGTACTCTAAGACCCATGAACACCTGAGTCACCATGCAAGTCCTGAATCGCGAACTGAACTGGCTGACCCGCAAAACCTTTACCATGACGTACCCTGCCTCCAACAAAGGCGAGTATATCTCACCGGTCTACAAGGCCTCCTTGCCTCCTCAAGATATCTCTCCTGATCTATCTCTCTCTCTCTCTATCTCTCTCTCTCTCTCTCTCTCTCTCTCTCTCCCTCTCTCTCTCTCTCTCTCATGACCCTGCCTACCCTCTCTCTCTGTCATGCATACCATCTATCCTCCTAGCAATGTTTATCACCTGCTGATATGGAACGTCCATCTCTAACTCACGAGCCATATTGGATCTGATGCTGGGAATAAGTCCCTCAGTAAATCGGTGAACCTTCTCACAAATAGTAAAAACCAAGGCTGAGGCATGTCTAGCCAAATTGGTGTAATGGACAACATACTCCGAGACGATCATAACACCTTAGCGCAAATGCTCAAACTCCATGAGCCATGCATCCCTAAGGCTCTAAGGAACAACCTCTTGCAGGAACATATCTGAAAATTGGGCCCAAGTCAGTGAAGCTGCCTCGTCTGGGTTGTCAAACTCATAGGTGCACCACCAGTACTAGGCGGCTCCTTAAAGCTGGAAAGTAGTGAAAAGGAACCCCGCTCGATCCAAAATACCTATAGTCAAAAAATGCGATAACACTCATCAGGAAATTCCAAGGCATCCTCCGATGCTAAACCACTGAACTCAGGAGGCTTAAACCTCATAAATCTCTCAAGTCTCATCTACTCCTGCTCGAAAGTCGCTGTCATGCCCTCGAGTGAACTGGTGATGCATGCAGCGCACGAATAATCTCAAGGACTTGCTCAATATGCACGAGTATGGACGGCGGGAGTTTGTGCTCCTCCCCCGGCCTAGAGTGTAGCTGTAGTAAGTGGAAGCAGTACTGCTTGAGCCAAAATGGTGTACATACTCATGAACTATGCCAAAGTCTCCTGAAAGGCTGGATTAGTAGTAGCTGTAGGCGTCAGATGCTCGAACTCCGGCTGGATCTGCTGGTGCTACCTCGGCGGCCATTTGCTCAGGTGCTCTCTGCACCACGTGTACATTTTCGAGTTCTAGCCCGGCCCTGACCTCCGACGGCTGTAGCAAGGGGCGGGGGTGCCTGATCACCTTGGGCAATACGTGTCCTCACCATCGATGAGAGAGTGGAAGGCAGAGCTTTAGGATTGTGAATGCCAAAATCTCGCACGACTGGGAAATCAAATGAAGTAGAATTTTTCCTAATGATTACATTGCCTCTTGAAGAAAAGTACAGATGTCTCCATACAAATTTACGAGACTCTAATAAATTGACTTGTGATCTATTACTCCTATGAACCTATAGCTTTGATACCAACTTGTCACGACCCCAGTTCCCCCTCCGTGAACATATCGTGACGGTACCTAGTCCTTACGACTAGGTAAGCCTAACAATGCTGTTTTCATTCTCGATTCTACGAGAATTTTTATGAAAGCCTTTCATTTGCTTCTCTTCGATATAAACCAATTTCTGGAAGATAATAACAAAAACAAACTGGTGAAATAAATCAGTGTTCAAGGTGCCTCCTGGCACATACAATATCAACCCTCATAGCTAAACAATGCTCCACAAACCCGAAAATCTTAAGAAGCTCTGACTCAAGAATGTCAATACAAAGAGAAATACTGGAAGGACTATACATATTACAGAAAACTGGAAAGGGACTCCTCGGTCTGCGAATGCAGCAGATATACCTCGAAGTCTCTACCAATACGCCCCCTTCCAAGGCTGACAGAACTAAATGGAGGTACATGTATCTGCACAACAAAATTGTGTAGAAGAGTAGCATGAGCACACCACAGAGGTGCCTAGTAAGTATCAAGACTAATAATAGGAATAATGGAAATGATATATAATTATGTAAAGACTGCATGAACGACTAAAATGCTACGATTCAAAAATACAGGAAAAAAAGGGCAACCAGTAACAACGAGAAAATAACAAATGATGAGACGAAAGACGGCAACACAGTACACAAGGACAAACAAGTCACTAACGCATTATTCTGCAATGATGCTTACATAAAGTGTTTTCAACTCTTTCCACAATTTAACAAAAATCTCGGACCAGCCACATTACATGAAAACCCAACATCTGAAGTCTAACACTTGCCATCTTGTGCCCCTATCAATCTCGCGGTCATGCTAACAACTAAATAGTCAACTAGGCCCACTCTCACATATATAATGCGTAAACGAGGGCGTATCTCCACCCCTAGCTAAATCCGGAGGAATTCATCTCTAATAGGAGGGTCCAACTATTTGTATGCTTGTACAAGTGTATTTAACAAGAGTTCTACCAACTAGTAAGTATAAGAAATGGAACGACCCGCACCCGGATAGAATCAATGAAAATATCATTTTAGAATACAATGCGTTTAGCAGGGGTTTTCCTAGGATATCGTCCTGTGGTCTCAAACATAGATATGTGGGCTAGGGATCTCTTGGTATCCGTAGGATCCCATGGTATCCTCAATAGGTGTATTAAGGATCTCCTGGTATCCCTAGGATCTCTTGGTATCCTTAATAGATGTACTGGGATCTCTTGGTATCTCGAGGATCTCTTGGTACTCTCAATATATGTGCTGGAGATCTCCTGGTATCCCGAGGATCTCTTGGTATCCTCCATATATGTGTTGGGGATCTCCTGGTATCTCACACTACAACACAATCAACATATATGTACAGCCCAAACAATAGAATAGCAATATCCGGGCAAGGGAGTCAACAACAGAAACAATAACGTCCGAGCAAGGGAATCAACAACAAAAACAATAACGTCCTGGCAAGGGAATAAACAATAGAAAAAATAATGTCCCGGAAAGGGAATCAACAATACCTAATAACGTCAGGGAACACCAAGGAAAAACACAATAACCTCAACGACAAATAAGACATAATAAGTACATAATAACTACACCGATACCACAACAGTTGGACATGTAATATATTTACATGAAGTCAAAGATGAACTTACAATCAAGGAGTATCCAAACAGTAAGGAACTAAACATGAATCAAATAATTACAATTTAAGGAAATATCAACTAATCATAAGATATCTATTTTCTTTCCAATTAAGACCAATTAGTTACATGAGATATAATATTTATGACTTCCAATTAAAGACGAGTAGTTAGGACGGGTAATATGACTATAAAAGGGTAATTATCTTCAACTAAAGACGTAAAAGTCATTTAAACAGCAAGAATAAATCAAGAAGGGCAAACAAATACCAAGTAAGATATGTAGAGGTGAAACTAATAACAGGGAACTCAATCTTATCAATGTCATCCTCATACATCGATGATTTCAAGAGTCTAAGAGCCTAAAAGGGACAAATTACCACAAATAAATCCGAGCACGCACTTGTCACCTCGTGTACATGGAATACAATAAACAGATAAGACTCAAATCCTAAGAGGAAGTCCCCCACACAAGGTTAGGCAAGATACATACCTCAAACCGGCTAAAATCAACTAGCAACCACGTTCTTGCCACTAGTTCTCAACTCCAAATGGCCCAAATCTATTCAATTAAACCACACATTGCAATTAACATCTCAAGAAACTGATTCTATAATTTAATGCAAAGCTAAAGCATGAAATTAAGTAAAATTACCAAAATGCCCCTCAGGCCAACATCTCGGAACCGGATGAATTCAATATTTTCAGAACCCTCATACTCTCATGAGTCTAACCATGTAAAAATCTCTCAAATAGAAGGTCAAAAACTTCCTCAAAACTCAATAATTTAGTCTATGAAGTTCTACCCATTTTACATTCAAAAACTGAAATTGGAGGATGAAATTAAGAGGAGATTCGTGGAAATTGGTCTAAATAAAATGAGAATCACTCACCCAAGTTGCCCAGGTGAAAATCCCTTAAACAATCGCCAAGAACCGAGCATTAGAAGTGAAAATATGATAAAACGATGAAACCCTCGAATTTGGGATTAAATTATGTCTGCCCAGTTATTTGGCCATCGCGAACGCGAAAGAAGCATCACGTTCGCGAAGAAGAAAAGGCGAAGGGTCTCTATTACTCATCATGAACGCGATTGTGCGCCCGCGAACGCGAAGAAGAAGAATCAGGTGGCCCAGGGACTGCCCTTC
The DNA here is from genome assembly GCA_034376525.1 of Nicotiana benthamiana. Lineage (NCBI taxonomy): Eukaryota > Viridiplantae > Streptophyta > Magnoliopsida > Solanales > Solanaceae > Nicotiana > Nicotiana benthamiana. The sequence continues at coordinate 107,760,324 of CM067334.1, read as the reverse complement.
GCAAACGCATGGGCCTGTATACGAACGTAGAGAGGGAAATGCCCAAACTAAGCGAACGCGGGAATGGGAACGCGAACGTGATGGAGGGAGAGGCAGAGCTTCACGAACACGAGGCTCTTAACACGAACGCAAAGAAGGATTTTTTAGGTGACCATAAGTAAAGCTTCGTGAATGCGAGATGGAGCCCGCGAACGCGAAAGAGGATATCAGAAGCAGAAGACAGCAGTTCAAATACAAGGGAAAATCACCCGTAGCCAATCCGAAATACACGTGAGGCCCCCGAAACCCCATCTTATCACACACTCAAGTAATATAACCTAACATGGACACGCTCAAAGTTCCAAATCACATAACACAACATCGAAACGATGAATCAAACCAAAAATCAATTTTTATGAACTTCCAAATCTTCAAATAGATAAACTCATGCCGAAACCTATCAATTCAACTCGGAATGACGCCAAATTTTGCAAACAAGCATAAAAGAGCTGTTCTAACTCTCGGAATCTCATTCAGACCCGGATATATCAAAATTCAACTGTGGGTCAAACTTCTTTATTTTCCAACTTCAACTTTTGCCGAAATGCCTCAATTTATTCTACGGACCTCCAAATATGAATCCGGATGCGTGCCTAAGTCCAAAATCAAAATACAAGCTGTTGACATCATCTGCAACCCATTCCGGGGTCATTTACCCAAAAGTTCAGTTCCTGTCAAATTTTCACCGTTCTAACTTCCAAAATAAGGTTTATTCTCTAGAATTGACTCTAAGCCATTGAAAACCGAATTCCACCATGCACGCATGTCAATAATCATGTTCCAAAGCTTCTCCAAACCTTATGCCGCTGAACGGGGCTTAATTTCTCAAAATGACTGATCGGGTCGTTATAGATTTCAATGGTCATATTAGGGCGGCCGTAAGTGGTTATGGAGAGGTGCATGAAGGCTTTGGTTTTAGGGGGAGAAATAGAGGAGGTACCATGCTATTGGAATTTTCTAAGGCTTTTGGGTGTGATTGTGAACTCTAGATTTTCAAAGAGGAGTGAGCATTTGGTTACTTTTCAAAATGTGGTTGCGAGACTCAGATTGACTATCTCCTCCTCTAGAGGTGTGATAGCGGGCTGTGTAAGGACTGCAAGGTCATTTTGAGTGAGTCTCTCGTGACACAACATAGACTCTTGGTGCTAGACATTGGTATTACGTTAAAGAGGATGAAACGGACTGCTCGAGGACCACCGAGAATCCGGTGAGGAGCCTTGACTAAGGATAAAGCCCAAGAGTTGGAGTGGAGGCTATCAGCTATGGGTGCTTGGAAGAGCAGTGGGGACGCAAATACTATGTGGTTAGTGACAACGAAATGCATTAGTGAGAGAGGTATTAGGGTTCTCGGTCGGTGTCTCTAGTGAGCATAAAGGAGACTGGTGGTGGAATGAAGTGGTCCAAGATAAAGTGGAAGCGAAGAAGGCAGCATACATGAAGTTAGTGAGAAGCATAGGTGAGGAGGAGAGACGAGCGTGCATGGAAAGATATAAGGTAGCTAGGAAGGAAGCTAAACTGTCAGTCACGGAGGCTAAGACTGCGGCTTATGGTCGGATGTACGAGGAACTTGGGGAAAAGAGAGGGGAGAAGAAGTTATTCCGGCTAGCCAAGTTGAGAGAGAGGAAGGCTCAGGATTTGGAGCAAGTGAGATGCATCAAGGACGAAGATGGTAGGATACTGATGGAAGATGCCTATATTAAGAGGCAATGGCAGGCTTACTTCTATAAACTCCTGAATGAGAAAGGGGATCAGAATATTGTGTAACGCGAATTGGAGCATTCTGAGAGTCACCGTAACTTCGGGCACTGCAGACGTATCAAGGTGGATGAGTTTGTGGGGGCTATGCGTAAGATGAGTAGGGGCAGAGCTATCGGGCCAGACGAGATCCCGGTAGAATTATGGAAGTGTGGTAGGGAGAGCAGGCATGGAGTGGTTAACTGGGTTATTTAATATTATTTTTAAGGCGAAGAGGATGCCAGATGAGTGGAGGTGGAGTATGGTGGTTCTATTATATAAGAACAAAGGTGATATCCAAAGTTGTAACAATTATAGGGGTATTAAATTACTGAGTCATACCATGAAAGTGTGAGAGAGGGTCACTGAAGCGAGGGTGAGGATGGCAGTGTATGTATCTGACAACCAGTTCGGATTCATGTCGGGTCGTTCTACTACATAAGCGATACATCTTTTTAGGAGGTTGGTGGAACTGTATAGAGAGAGAAAAAAGGATCTACACATGGTGTTTATTGACCTAGAGAAAGCGTATGACAAGGTTCCTAGAGAAGCTCTCTGGAGATGCTTGGAGACTAAAGGTGTGCAAGTTCCCTAGATCAGGGCAATTAGGGACATATATGATGGGGCTAAGACTCCTGTTATGACAGTAGGAGGTGACTCCGAGTACTTTTTGATTGAAATGGGGTTACACCAAGGCTCTGCGCTCAGTCCGTTCTTATTTTCCCTGGAGATAGATGCATTAACAAACCATATTCAAGGGGAGGTGCCATGGTGCATGCTATTTGTCGATCACATAGTTATAATTGATGAGTCACGAGTCGATGTTAACGAGAGATTAGAAGTTTGGAGACAGACTCTTGAGCCTAAAGGTCTCAAGCTGAGCAGAACGAAGACTGAATACCTGGAATGTAAGTTCAGCACTGAGCCGGGGGAAGTGGGCATGGATATGAGGCTTAAATCACAATTTATCCCAAGTAGAGGCAGCTTCAAGTTCATTGGCTCGGTTATCCACGAGGAATGGGGATAGATGAGGATGTCACACTCTGTATTGGGATAGGATGGATGAAGTGGAGGTTAGCATCCGGAGTTTTGTGTGACAAGAGAATGCCAGTGATACTCAAAGGTAAGTTCTATAAAGCTGTGGTTAAACCGGCCATGATGTATGGGGCTGAGTGTTGGCCAATTAAGAACTCACATATCCAAAAGATGAAAGTAGCAGAAATGAGGATGTTGAGGTGGATGTGAGAACACAAAAGGATGGACAAGATTATAAATGAGGATATTCGGGAGAAGGTGCATGTGGCTCCCATTGATGACAAGATGCGGGAAGCGAGACTCAGATGGTTCGGACATGTACAGAAGAGAAGCCCAGATGCTCCAGTAAGGAGGTGTGAGCGACTGATTGTGGAGGGCACGAGATGAGGTAGAGGGCGGCCTAAAAAGTATTTGGGAGAAGTGATCAAGCAATATATGGCGAGGCTTCAGATTTCCGAGGACATGGCACTTGATAGGAAGTTATGGAGGCTGAGTATTACGGTTGTAGGCTAGGAGATAGCTAAGTCTTGCATTACCTTGTTCGGTTGTGAGCCTAGTTTGGTAGGGCTTTGTCTGGAATAGCTAGGGGCATTGTCATGTCTTATTATTTTTACTTTTCAGTGCAGAACCTATTTACTAGCCATCATTTTTGTCTTGCATTTTCCCTTCTGCATTTTTTGCTTCTATTTTTCATATGATCTCTGTGGTGAAACTAATATTCCTCCTTTTTGTTTTTCTTATTATCTTGAGCTGAGGGTCCTCCGTAAATAGTCTCTCTACTCCTTTGGGGTAGGGGTAAGGTCTGCCTGCATGCTATCCTCCCCAGACCTTATTTATGGGATTTGATTGGGTTGTTGTTATTGTATATACATAATTTATATATGTGCAATTAATATATAATTTATGTATATTTAGTAGCGAAAGTAAATACTTTTGTCAAGAAGCTATATGTGTAACTTTCCCGAGCAAAATCAGGCTCAATCCAGCCACAACTCAATTAGAGGTTGGCTCAGTGGTTGAAAATAAAGTTCGGTTGGGCCCAATATCTTGTAACAACAGGAGTTACATAATTTTAGATCATTATAGTGACAGAAGCTAAAAGACATAAAGTGACAGAAGCTCACTAGGATTTAGGGGCGAAGCTGGTGTTATGACAAATGAACATTTTTAGTAGAAAAATTATATTATATATAATAAAAATTATTGCTATACTAAAAGTTAAACTTTAAATACCTTTGCATAACTTACTAACAAAAAGTATTTAAATTTTAAAGATCCTTATTAAATTATCTAACTTCGACACTACTAGGATTGATGTTGTTCCATCGTCTTCCGTGTAAGTGGAGCCTATAGATATATCAACATTTTCTATAGATGTAGTAACATTTTATGAGTAACATTGAACTAATATCTAAGACGTAGCAACACTTTTTAGTACTAAATAACTAAGATTAAATACAATATCATGTCCTCAATTGTGTCGGCTATAATTTTACAGTTTGTTTGGACGGTTGTTAGTTTGTTGTATTATAGCATATTATTACTTTATATATAATATTTATTTTAATTATTATTTAAATTTTATTGTATCGTATTATTAAATCTGTCGTTATGTAACGATAAAAATTATCATTTCATGGAACAACCAATTTGGTATAGTCACGTCATTCCCTTATTTCTCTCTTTCAACTTGCCCTTCCCTAATATTATTAAATAATTCTATTTTATCGTTTAACTTATTTTTTATATAATAATTCTACATTGTACCTTAATTTTTCTTTATAATATTGTAAGTTTATTCTTTATATTATAGGTCTATGACGTCATGAACGATAAAAAACAATACAATCTATCCAAATATTATATACTTCAAAACGATTTAGAACAATATAATTGAATACAATATATACGATACATTATGAAAAGATACATAACAATTATCCAAATAAGCTGTCAACTTACATGGAATCTATGTGGGCCCTCTGTTATTATCGCATTTCGCGTTAAATGGATTTGTCATAATTTTTATAAGTTAATTGACATTAATATTTTACTTTGATTAGTAATATTATATATTATGCTATTATTTATCTTAATTACCTTAATCCCCTTTGAGAGTTTCCTAAGTGTCATTCAATGTTAATCTAAAACATTAGGGAGAATCTCTTTTAATTATTATTTTGCAAGAATAGAGAGGGTTGAGGTCGTAGTTGTTTGACCGCAAAAGTTATCGAACCCTTTCCGAGTAAATCAATCAAAATAAATCAAGAGGAAATTGTAATCGAAGATAATAAGACCTTAGGATATATGATATGCTCGCTTGTTTTTAGTCGCAGTATGCGAAAGAGATTCAAAGAGAGAGATTCAAAGAGAGAGATAGAGAAGTTCAATAATAATCATAGAGAAGTTCAATAATAATCATCTGCCCCTTTACAATGCTAGGATCCCCTATATATATCAAGGGATCCTCCTCCCCATATTAAAATAAATAGAAACTAAATATATCCTTGAAGGGATGACGGAACCTATGGTGTCGTTTCTCCTAATGCTACTAACTCGTACCTCTGCCCTATCTAATGCACGCTTGACGGTTATCCGTGCCGATGCAGAGACGTAGTTGGTCAAATTCGACCCTATATAATTAGTCCCTCCTTTCGTTGGGGTCGCAGCGAGGTGCGTCCTCGATGGATTGAATTAATAACCTCGTTCAGGGAGAGTTTGACCTTTGTTCAAAAGTGGTAACGTAGCAGGTGGAGGAAAGCACTCGCGACTGTTGAAATACTGACACGCAATTCCTTTTCTTTGGTGACGTCAACACTCACATGCATCATCATTACGCATATTCCCGAGGCAACACAAAAGGCGCTCTGACATTTGGTTTCCCGCGCCAGTTCGAAATCTGTCTCTTCGATTTTAGCGCCATCCAACCCTATAAATAGGGGAAGGGTTTAACCTGAAACAAGTTTTGATCACTTTCGAGAGACATTCCATTTACTCAAGTAGCGTTTTCATTCTCCGGCTTTTCTTCGTGGTTAGAAAATTCCCTCTCCTCCGTTGTGTTACGCACATTTCCTTCTTGAACGGGAACCATGGTCAAATATCGGTGGGATAATTCGAGGGTTACTGATACTAATCCGTCAAATATGTTGCCTTCCTCTGCGGTGGTGAGAGAGAAGAAGAGGAAGACATTAGTCCCCTCACAGTGGATACTTTGTTACCAAAGAACCTCCTATCTCGAAGCGACTTCAACAAAGATTCACCTGCGCAACCATCGGAACTCTCCGAATTGTTACAAGATCATTTAGATGATCTCCGCGAGACATACGGTATATCTGATCATGTAGAGATAGTTCCAACGAGGGCAGATCATGTAGACATGCATAGACCGGGATATTGCACCTTTTACGAATACCCATTTGTGATTGGCTACGGTCTATCCATTTTCCCTTTGGCAGAGGAGCTCTGCCGCTTTTACAATGTATGCCCGTGTCAGCTTACGCCATATACCCTAAAAATATGGCGGATACTATCCAAATATGCGGAGCTTGTTGGGTGTGAGGTCTCTATCCACCATCTTCTGCAATTATTCAGTGTCGGTACCTGAGAGGCACCATACTGCACTTGAGAAGTCATGGGTACAAAGGGGCTGGTGATCAAGACCGATGACTGACCTAGACACGGATTTTGGCGTAGATATTTCCATGTTAGGACTGAGCACCTGGTCTCTAACCTTGTTGTCGCTACTTGTGACTTGTCAGAATTCTAACTTTTTTTTGTTGCAGCCATAGCTCACACACCTCGGCTCGTTACCGGCATTAGGATATGGGTTACCGACCTGTTGCCATATACGGAAAGGACCCGCACATGGCGCGCTTTTCTCTTGGCCCCGCGGCCCCTTTAGGTAGATTTTAAGCTTCGTTTAATAGGTTTTGCGAATTTCATTGACTAGTTTATCTTTATGGTGAACGGACGAGCTGCTCCTAGGAGAATGGCGGTAATACGGACTTTTACCTAGTCCGGTGCTGCTTCGGATACTCAGGAGATACTCTTCGTGTCCATCAGAGAAGGTGTTACTATGGTCCCTTAGTAGGTAGTCACGCCGTTGGAAATGGTTGTGAGAGAGTCGGCGTTGTTGTACCAGCTCCGCAGCCTATAGATGAACCTCCCGATGGCGAAGAACCGATAGAGAGGAAAAGGCGGAGGCTCGTGACGTGCAAGGTGGTGGCCACAGAAGACGGAAGGAGTAGCGTTCCTCAACAAATGCCCAGACCCGTATTCATGGCCGAGGCCATCCGTTATGGGAGGTCGGCCCAACATAGGAGTACCGTTGCTGGTACTAGTTCGGCATGTGCCACTGAGGGTTGTTCGATGACCAATGTCGATGGAGTTGGCGGGGATGTTTATGGATCAGACTCCGAGATAGCCCATGAGGATATGGACGATCTTGTGAAGGGTCTCACTTGGTGGAAATGACGGCGGACGGGTTCGACCGCCATGAGATATGAATTTTTACAAAAGCCATACTTGATGTATATAGAGAGTTTCATGCTGCGGGTCAGGCGACGGAGGATGAGGTCCAAGCATGGCGGAGCGAGGCTCGCACCACCTATGAAGCTTGCGGGTATAGCTCTGACTCCCAATATCGAGAAGGCTACACTTTGGAGGACATCGACCGTCTAGACTCCAACTCCTGGTATAATGAGGTTTATTTCCTAGGAGGCGACGTGTAGGGTGGCGAGGAGACTTGAACTTGTGCATGTTTTGTTGCTTTCTTCTTTTTATTTTTGGAATACAATGGGGCCCTTTTGTGGAGTTAAATGTAAATATATTTTTGTTGTGACATATAAACTTTATTTTGGTCGTTGTTCTTTTCTGATCATTTTTTTTGTTTCTTTTCTTCCCTCCCTTTTTTGTTTAAAACCTTATCGTGACTTGAGTGGGTTTAAAACGATTTTGACGGCTTAAGACAATAGAATGTTACTTCGACTATTGTCGAAGTGTTATCTGTCACCGTCGAACTGGGTCGAACCTTAATTTCGATGGCCTTATCCAATAGGGTGTAACTTCGACTGTTGTCAAGTGTTATCTATCATGGTCAAACTGGGTCGAACCTTGATATTGATGGCCTTAGCCAATAGGATGTAACTTCGACTATCGTTGAAGTGTTATACAATGTGGTCGAACTTAAGTCGAACCTTGATTGCAATGACCTTCACCAGTAAGATGTAACTTCGACTGTCGTCGGAGTGTTACCCGTCATGGTGGAATTGGGTCGAACCTTAATGTCGATGGCCTTAGCCAATAGGATGTAACTTTGATTGTCGCCGAAGTGTTATCTATCGTGGTCGAACTTGAGTCGAACCTTGATGGAGATGGCCTTATCCAATAGGATGTAACTTCGATTATCATCAAAGTGTTATCCGTCGTGGTCAAACTAGGTCGAACCTTGATATTGATGGCCTTATCCAATAAGACATTACTTCGACTATCATCAAAGTATTGTCCGTTGTGGTCGAACTGGGCCAAACCTTGATGTCGATGGCCTTAACCAGTAGGATGTAACTTCGACTATCGTCGAAGTGTTATTCGCCGTGGTCAAACTAGATCGAACCTTGATATCGATGGCCTTATCCAGTAGGATTTAACTTCGACTATCGTCGAAGTGCTATCTATCGTGGTCGAACTTGAGTCGAACCTTGATGGCGATGGTCTTAGCCAGTAAGATGTAACTTCAACTATCGTCGAAGTGTTATCCGTCGTGGTCAAACTTGAGTCGAACCTTGATGGCAATGGCCTTAGCCAGTAGGATGTAACTTCGACTGTCGTCGAAGTGTGATTCGTCGTGGTCGAACTTGAGTCGAACCTTGATGGCAATGGCCTTAGAGTAGGATGTAACATCGACTGTCGTCGAAGTGTTATCCGCCGTGGTCGAACTTGAGTCGAACCTTAATGGCGATGGCCTTAACTATTTGCATAATAGAGACATCGCCCTTGGCTATTTGTATAATGGAGAAACTAGCCTTAGTTGTTTGCATTATAGAGACAATGGCCTTGACTGTTTACATAATGGAGAAAATTCTGTACAATAGAGAATTCTGTCAAAACGTAGAGTTTTTCCCATACAATTGAGATTTGACTAGTGACTCCCTTTATTATATCAGCCCGGAGACCGTATCGACTGGCCGATGTGATAAACATGATCTCAGATACCACCAGGTGTCCCCTCCACTGCCTCATTAAAAACCTCCCCGAGAAAAACTCAATTGGGACAAAACTCGGGTAAGGAAAAAAGAGTACGACTCGGGAGATGCCTTTCAGAAGTGAAAGTATTACAGATGGGCGACATTCCAGTTGTTTTGGAGTGTTTTTCCCTCCATTGTTTCTAACTGGAATGCTCCCTTGTTCACTGCTGCTGTGATTTTATATGGTCCGTCCCAGTTGGAGCCCAATTTTCCTTCACTCAGGTCTTTTGGCGCCAATGATTTGGATTCGAGGACGCAATCACCCACTTTGAGCGGTCTTATTTTGGCATTCTTGTCGTAATACCTTTCATCCTGCTGTTTTTAGGCCTTCATTCTTATGTGGGCCATGTCCCTTCGTTCTTTGACTTCCTCTAGGTCTTAAAGTCTGTTTTCGTCGTTCTCTACCCCGTTGGCATGTGAATATCTCAGGCTTGGCTACCCGATTTCAACTGGTATGACTGCATTGGTTCTGTAGACCAATAAATATGGCATTTCTCCTCTGCTGGATTTGGATGTGGTCTGATGTGCCCACAACACTTCCGGTAATAATTTGGGCCATATCCCTTTAGCTTCCTCGAGCTTTTTTTTCAATATGCTCAATATTATTTAATTGGAAGATTCGGCTTGCCCGTTAGCGACCGGATGATATGGAGTGGAATGTATCCACTTAATGTGCCATTTCTCATAGAACTCAGTTGTCTTTTTACCGATCAACTGGGGGCCATTGCCGCACCTGATTTCTTTGAGGATGCCGAAACGACATATGATGTTTTTCCATACAAAGGCGATGAATTCCTATTTGCGTATCTGTACATACGCACCTGCTTCCACCCACTTGGAAAAGTAGTCAGTTAAAACTAAAAGAAATCGTACCTTTCCTCGTCCCGCTAGTAGGGGGCCGATTATATCCATTCCCCACTTGATGAAGGGCCAAGGCGAGGTGACTGAGTGGAGAAGCTCTCCTGGTCGGTGTATCATGGGGGTGAACTATTGGCACTGCTCGCACCTGCGGATATATTCTACTGCCTCATTTTTCATAGTGGGCCAAAAATAATCAACTCGGATGATGCAGCGGATGAGGGTGCAATTACCTATATGAGCACTGCAGTGGCCTTCATGCACCTCTTCTAACACTTGTCTCATTTAGTGCGGCCCAAGGCACTTAGCGCGGGTTCCGCCAAACATCCTTTTATAAAGATCATGATTTATCAGGTTGTATCGGGCGGATTGCACGCGGAGTTTTTTGGCTTCTTTCTTGTTGCGTGGGAGCGTCCCGTCTTGCAGATAGGATACGAAGTGGTTGTTCCAATCCCAAGTAAGGTTTAAAGAGAGTACCTTAATGTGATCGATGGCCGAATGGAGGAGGACGGCCACACTTTCTTTGCTGCTATTTTTGGTGGTCGTGGCTAATTTTTCTAAGCCATCTACTTCGACATTTTGTGCCCTGGGGATTTGTTCAAAACGGCGTTCGTTGAATTCAGGCATCAGCTTGTGGATTTTTTATTGGTATTTTTGTAGCCTCTATTCTTTGATTTGATAAGTCTCGGTGACTTGGTTTACTACGAGTTAGGAGTCGTAATGAAGGATAAGTCCTCGGGCCCCATATTTGATGGTTAATTTCATACCTGCAATCACAGCCTCATAATCAGCCTCATTTTTAGTCATCTCGGGGTATCGTATGGACTGAAGAATTATTTCACCACTGGGACTCCAAGGACGAGTCCCAGTCCCGATCCTGCGGAATTAGTGGCATCGTCATTGTAGAGAATCCAGAGGTCGATGTTAGGGGAGGCACGGAGGGCCTCCATTTCCGCCTCTAGCAGTACCTCTGCACTGAAGTCGATGACAAAGTCTGCAAGTACCTGTGATTTAATGGTGGTTCTTGGATGATAGGATATGTTGTGCTCGCTGAGCTCTATGGCCACCTAGCGAGCCTACCCGAGAGTTCGAGCTATGCTTCTCAGGGGCAAGGTCATTATTACTTTTATGGGGTGGCACTGAAAATAGGGTCTAAGCTTTCGTGAAGCTATGACCTGTGTTAGAGCTAACTTCTCGAGATGTGGATACCGTGTTTTAGCATCAACTAAAGTTTTGCTGATATAGTATATACGAGATTGCGTACCTTTGTTTTCGCGGACCAAGACTGCGCTGACATCAACTTCGGATACGGCCAGATATACTGGCAAACTCTCGCCCGGGTTTGCTTTGACCAGTAATGGCAGCGAAGATAGGTAGGCTTTTCATTTTTGTTGGGCCTCGATGCATTCCTTGATCCACTGTAACCCATGATCTTTTCTCAGTGTGATGAAGAACTTATGACATCTGTTAGAGGACCGTGGGATGAACATTGATAGGGCGGCTATTCGCCCCGTTAATTTCTGTACCTGCTTCTTTGCTGTTTAAAGTCTGAGGTATTGCATCTATAGCCTTGACATGATATGGGTTGACTTCGATATCTCGTTCTGATACGAGGAAACATTGGAATTTTCCCGAGGCCACACTAAAGGCGCATTTTTCTAAGTTTAGCTTCATCTCGTATTGTCTCAGGATACCAAAGACTTCTTTTAAATGATCGACATGATCCTCCTTCTTTGCCGACTTTACTAGCATGTTATCGATGTAAACCTTCATGGTCTTGCCGAGCTGTTCCTAGAACATTTTGGTGACCAATCTCTGATACGTTGCTCCTTTGCATTTTTGAGTTCGAAGAGCATCACCTTATAATAGTACGTCCCTTGGTGGGTGATGAAAGTTGTATTTTCTTGATCTTCTCCGGCCATCATGATTTGGTTGTAGCCTGAGTAGGAGACTAAGAAACTTATAGTTCATGCCCTACGGTTGTGTCTATCAGCTGGTCGATGTGAGGTAATGGGAATGAGTCCTTTGAGCATGCCTTGTTCAGGTTGGTGAAATCCACGCAAATTCTCCATTTCCCATTTTTCTTTTTGACCATGACGACATTAGCGACCCATTGCGGGTACTTCGATTCTTTGATGGAATCATTGGCTATTAATATGTCTATTTCTTCATTGACCGCCTCGTTGATTACGGTGTTGAATTTCCTTCTCGACTACCGCACAGGAGGGTATAGTGGATTGACTTTCAGCTTATGAGTGGCGATGTCTTTCGAAATTCTTGGCATACCTGAATGGCAGAAGCAAATAAATCGGTGTGGTTAGTTAAGTATTTATGGTACTTACTTGGATCACCTAGACTGTGCCCGATGTAGTCTATCTTTGAGCGGCTGGCATCGTCCAGCTGGACTGGGTCAAGGTCTTTGACTGTCACTTCGCAGGCTTCTATGATGTCTGGGTATTTGATAGATTCTACAGTCGGGTTGGCTTTAGTCCCCGGCATGGATGATTGCTATGCTTTTGCACTTTCTCCTTTTAGTCGTTTGGTATGTGTACAGTCTTGGGATATCCGATAGCATTTCTGAGCAGTGCGTGGCTCGCCTCGAATGCTGAATATTCCCCATGGGGTAGGGAATTTGATCACCTGGTAGAAGCTCGAGGAGATTGCACGCATGGTGTGTATCCAAGGGCGTCCTATGATGGCGTTCTAAACCATTTCCTGGTTCATGACGTGGAACGTTGTTTCCAGCGTAACTCTCTCTGATAATACTGGCAATGATCTTTCCGGAGGTCCGTTCCCTGTATTGTTAAAACCCGTTAGTGTTATGCAACAAGGTATTATCTTATCTTCGAGTCTCATTTGCATGAGGACTCTTGGATGGATAATACAAGTGTTGCTTCCGTCGTCTACCATGATTCTCTTGAGATCAGTATCGGCGATATGTAAAGTTATAAATAAAGCATCATAATAAGGAAAATACAAACCGTTGGTATCAGACTCATCGAAGGTGATACTACCTTCGAAGTCGTCATATCATTCATGGGCGATTCTGCACTTCAATTTATGTGTGTGGTTAACTTTACGTGGTTGATTGTTGAGTCGTATCTGCCCTCGATGATCATATTTATGATGCATGGTGGAGAAGGTGGAGAAGGTGGTCCTTGGGATTGATCTCGTCCTCTGGTGAAATTGGTCTTTCCCTTATCGCTAAGCAGCTCTTTCAGCTATCCTTGGTTTAGCTTCCTGACTACTTCTTGTCATAGACCTATGCAATCTTCGGTCTTGTGTCCCCTTTCCTGATGGAATTCACACAGGACGTTCGACCTCCTTGTGCTAGGATCCGACTTCATTTTCTGCGGTCATTGCACCTTTATGCCTAGCTTCTCCAATGCGTACACTATTCTGAAGGGGATAGGAAAAAGTTATGGGCAAATAATAAAGGAGGCATACCTCTATCATTCCGAAGTGGGGTGACATGTCGCGGTACTGCATCTGGGTGCCTTGGAGGGGGTGGATGGGAGGTCCTGACGTAGGGCTGATGCCTTTCTTTGTTGAAGCGTGGGGGTTGTTCCCATCGTCCGTCGTTGCATCAATCCCTTCTTGCTTCTTATTGTATCGTTATTATTCGCTGGGTTGGCCCGTTGAAATCGTCTTTGTCCCTTCTAACTTCAGCACAGTAGGCGTTGTGGATCTCTTCCCATGTGGTGGGGGGATATTTCATGAGTCCGCTTAGCACCTCCTTGGTCGCTCTTGACCATCTCTGTTCAGCCCATTTTGGAAAGCGGAGGCTGCCATGCCTTCCAATATGTTTGGCAAACTCATTCTTACCCTGTTGAATCTAGCCAAGAAATCCCGGAGTCCCTCAAATATTGTTTGCCTGACGACAAAGATATCGTTGACCCTAGCTTCGGCCTTCTTCGCTCCTGTATGAACGGTGGCAAGTTTGTCTTCCATTTCTTTGAACGTCGATATTGTCCTAACTGGCAGTTGAGAGCACCACGTTAAGGCCCTTCTGTCAACGTTTCTCAAAATTTCTTCAGTAGCACGGATGGTACTTGTTCTTTTGATAAATCGTTGCCTTTCACAGCGGTCACATAATGAATTAGATGATCCTCGGGATCCATAGTCCCATCATATATTCTTAATTATGGTGTCATCTTGAAGGTTTTTGGGATTGGGTGAGGGGCAGCCTCCTCACTGTACAGTTGTTCGACGAACCGTCCTACGTCGCCTTTGGCAGTAGCTTAGGGGCTCCAGGAATTTTGTCTACTCTTTCCTGGTGCTCTATCATTTTATCACGGAGCGCTTTGTTTTCACTCTCCATCTCTTCCATTTTCTTAAGGATGGTTGGAAGTGCACCATCGTTGGCATTGGCATCGACGTGTATGTTGCTTGCTCGTACAATACCGAGTTCACCGGTGGCAGTAGTGACATCTACTGCCGGCGAGTCCCTGGTATTCCCTTGGGGTGATTTTTTGAGCAAACGACTTAGAGTGTTTGTCAACCATTCTTCCAGTATCTTTTTAACCACCGAGGGTGTTTCTTTGGCGACATATGTAGATGCCCCTTTTACATGTAAAATCGTTGAATCATTGAGTGAAAAGGGTGAGATCTCCCCGTTCAGTGCATTACTAGGCATTGTGCTCGTGATATTTTCTCTACCGGACTCGTAGAAAGGGCCTATGAGATTAGTTGTGACACCAGCTATTGTCTTCATCCTTGCTTCTCTTTCTACCATCGTTCGGCTTCTATGGAGTATGGAGAATGGTGATCGTTATTTTTTTTATATCCTAGGTATGAACTATGATTTCGATTGCCGAAATCCCCACAGACTGCGCCAAATAGTTTGACCCCAAAGTTATCGAACCCTTTCCGAGTAAATCAATCAAAATAAATCAAGGGTAAATCGTAATAGAAGATAATAAGACCTTAGGATATATGATATGTTCGTTTATTTTTAGTCTTAGTATTCGAAAGAAATTCGAAGAGAGAGATTCAGAGTGAGAAGGATAGAGAAGTTAATAATAATCATCTGCCCCTTTACAATGCTAGAATCCCCTTTATTTATTAAGGGACACTCTTCCCCATATTAAAATAAATAGAAACTAAATATATATCCTTGAAGGGATGACGGAACCTATGGTGTCGTTTCTCTTAATGCTACTAAGTCGTACCTCTGCCCTGGCTAATGGACGCTTGACGGTTATCCGTACCGACGCAAAGACGTGGTTGGTCAAATTCGAACCCATATGGTAGTAGCTTACAAATAATATAGTCATCTAAAGAAATTTTTGGATTAACTTTTTTGATTTTAATCTTTTCACCAATCATGTGTAAAATTGGATTGCTCCACTGGAGGACCTCAAGTTTTAACCTTTATATAAGTAAACTTTTACTAATACTTTAATAATTAAATTTCGCTCCTGTAAAATAATAATCAAGACAAAAAATATAGCAACAAATATTATATTCAATTTTAAGTGATGGAGTTACAATCTCTAAAATATCTCTAAATTTAAAGAGATGTAGTCTTTTGATTCTTCTCCTCACAGATGATGGTTCAAGAACTTGATAGCTTGATATTGAACTTGACGGATTTCAGATTTTTAGTACGTCACGAACTATTTAAAGGTCGTTACGAACCAGGATTTGCTGTTGGGTTATTACGAACAGAAGATTTGAAGTCACCCGCCTATGATTTGAGTTTGCCTTTAGAGTTTGACCACATACGGCGATTGCAGATATGGATGAAGGCCTTGATGCTACTTTTTAGAGCTTCTTTAGCCTTTCCTTCTGCTTACCTGTTTATCCCTTAGCCTTCTCCTTTGACCTCTTTATATAGGTGTGGGGTGGAGTAATCTCCAAGAAAATCCTAGTGGATCATTGGGTTTGAGGCTTATGGGCCGATCCATTTGATAGAAGACCAATTGACGGGCTAGCCCAATAGTATATTGAATCTTTTATTTATATCAATTTAATTGGATTTAAATAACAACCTCAATTATACCTGCCCATGTTACTTAATTAAACCAATATATATTTAATTTATGTTATAATCTAAATTTTTTATGAATTTAAATTTGATAAAATTTTAATTGTCTACAAACACTCAAAAAGGCAAGCTGATTGCATAATTTAGCATGTTCCTCCTTATCTGCTGCAAATAAATGGAAGATTTTATTTTATTTTTCTTCTAATTTTGACTTGTCTTATCTTTAAATAATAAGAAAATTTAGATATTTGAAACCAAAGAAAAAATAAGAAAAGGGAGAGACATTATGTTGTACTTTAATTTCTATTTTAATTGAATGTGAATAAACTTATGAGATAATGTGTTTCACGAAAGAAAACGAAACTATGAAAAAAAGAAAAGAAATTTGGATAGATTTGTGTATAAAAGAAAGTTATATATAATAGGAAACTAATAATTAAATATTCTCCAAATATCAAATAATTTTTTCAGCATTAACAAAAAAAATGACTTTTCATAAATAAGTCTTTTGTTATTTTTCTTTTTGCCTGAGAAATGATTATACAAAGCACCACAAGTTTAAAAGATTTTACCCTCTCTTGCTTTTCTTGGATTCATCTCATCGACCAAACTAATCTTATGACATGCAAAGTAATTTCTCATGCAGCTTTCAAGGATGCACGTTGGACTGGTATTTAGATGCACCACCCTCATATCTTGCATATTTAATACAGAAGTGTAGTATAAGTACATAAACAATATGTATTCAGTTTAATATCGAAAAAAAAGTAATGACAAAGGATCGACTCCGACACTTATTATGGGCTAACAATAAAATGATGAAAACTCTAAATAAATATGGGCTATGTAAATCAAACCGTAAACTCAATAACAAAAAACAAATAAACCATTCTTTAATGATAATAGTTTCCAAGTAAATTTCCGTTATTTAACAATTTAACCTCTCGATCCAATGAAACAATATCAATTAAAAAAATTGGGCTCCAAGTATTATTACGTATGAATTATTCTGAGGTCGTACGACCTGATCCAAAATACAAATATATAAATTATGCACTATCAAGGCGTTCGGCTCCCTCCAAGGCATTCGGTGTCACAACCACACCGACGGGCCGCGACAGGTGCCCGAGTCTTACCTGTCGAACATCCTTAAGCAAGCGTCTAAGATATAAAAATGAATAACAAACGTAAGGGATACTTGTCCAAAGACATATATACATATACATGCAGAATACAGTGGGGTAAGTCGGCAAGGTTGCTATAGACAACAACATACTCAAAACTGGAAGCCGACAAGGCCACATACAACCACTATTAGAATATACAACCGTATAAGGATGGTACTGGGCCATGTCATACATATATATGTATACAAACATATATGCCTGCATCTGTAGGCATGAAACACAGGCCCCGAAAAATAGGGCATTAGTAGGAATAATGTATCGAGTATGTAAGGCATGAAAATCAGTACATAAAAGACATAGATGAACATGGAATAAAGAATTCCGCATGTAAGTCTAAATAGCTTAGTAAATCATGAAATATTTATAATGTCATGCACGTGCATATAAATGTCGTATCATGCCTAGAGTATAGGGATTCATAACATCATCAAGCATCTGAGGGCATCCTATCATATCACCTCGGCCACTTTGAGAAAAATCTTCAATATATACCAACTTATCTGGTAGTGTGCATATATAATGTCGTAACTTGTTTGCATGCATACATACATACATACATATATACATATATACATACATACATATATACATATATACATACATACATATATACATATATATACATACATACTTACATACATATATACATACATACATATATATATATATATATATATATATATATATATATACATATATATATATATATATATGCGTATATAATATGATATGGTCATGGGTCAATGTAAATAAATGCAATGCATGAGAAGTACATCAATAAAATCTTTGATATTATGGTCGGAATCCGATTCTGGAAATTGGATTAGGTTCGTAGTTTTAAACATGAGTTGTGTGAAAAATTTGGGGCCATTCGGACATGATTTGGTTGGTTTCGGCATCAGTTGTAGAATTTTGAAGTTTCAAGTTTTTAAAGTTTGGATTGGAGGGTAATTCATAATTTTAGCGTTTTCTATGTAATTTGAGGGCTCAACTAAGTTCGTATGGTATTTTAGGATTGGTTAGTATGTTTGTTTGACGTCCCGAAGGCTTCGGATGTGTTTCGCGTGCTCAACGGGCCATTTGGGACTTAGAAGGATAGCAGATTTTGTTGGTTTCTCTGTTGCAGACATTTGTTTTTCGCGTTCGCGAAGTGGAGCTCGCATTTGCGAAGAAGAGCTTGGTCGGGAAAAGAAATTGTTCTTCACGTTCATGAAAAGGAGCTCGCGTTCGAAGGTTGGCCAGTGGAAGCATCGCAAACGTGAAGAGCTAAACATTTTCGTGAAGAGGAAAGGTGGAACAAATGGGACCTTAGGAATTTCCTCTTTGCGTTCGCGAATAAGGTTCACATTCGCAAAGGTCCTGGTAGCTGAAGCTACGCGTTCGCGAAAGGAACTCGCATTCGCGAAAGAGGAAAATTGAGCTGTGGACTTTTGCTCTACGCGAACACGAGGTGGTGGTCGCGTTCGCGAAGAAGGGCATGCCTAGTTATATTTGAAGTTCAAAAAATGAAGGTCTTAGTTCATAACACAAAATTTGGTTTGGAGCTCGGTAGAAGGAGAAATTTGGAGAGATTTTTAGAGGAAGTTTGCGGTTAATGATTCCTAACTCTTTAATGATTATATTCCACTAATATATGATTGACTTCATCATTTAATTTTTGAATTTGAGAAAAGTTCTTAGGCCAAATTTTTGGGGTTTAATTCAGATTTTGGTATCGGATTTGAGTAAATTTGGTATGGTTATACTCGTGAGTGAATGGGTGTTCATAATTTTTGTGACTTTTACCCGATTCTGCGATGTGGGCCTGGGAAGGCTTTTTGGTATTTTTTTTCTATTTTCTTTCCTTAGTTTTGATTTCATTAGCTAAATTAGTTGATTGTAGCTATGTTTACGTAATGTAATTGATTTGGCTAGATTTGGGCCATCCGGAGCCGGATATTCATGGAAAGAGCATTGCTTCGAATTGAATTGAGCTTGGTTCGAGGTAAGTGGCTCGCCTAACCTTGTGTAGTGGAACTCCCCTTATGATTTAGTATTGTTTGATGTATGAGCATCGTGTACTTGAGGTGACGAGTACATAGACAGACTATTTGTTTTAAAACTCCATTTTTCATTAAGTCATGACATGTTTTCTCCTTGTTTGAACTACACTAGCATATGTATTATCTTGTTTAGATTAGAAAAGCATGCCTACCTATTTTATATTGTCTATTGAAACTTTGTGCAGCATGTTTAGTGAAACTTCCTTGCTTTTCCTTTGATTTAGTCTAAAACCCTAGGTTTTCGTGCTATAACTGTTGTTTATATTAGTTGAGCTGCATATTTACTTTGGGACTATGGAACGATATTCTGGGAGATTCCCATGTGCTGCATATTTACTTTGGGACTACGGAATGGTATTCCGGGAGATTCCCCTATACTGTATATTTATTGTGGGACTATGGAATGGTATTTCAGGAGATCCCCCAACACTGCATATTTACTTTGGGACTATAAAGCAGTATTTTGGTAGACCTCTCAACACTGCATATTTACTTTGGGACAATGGAACAGTATTTCGGGAGATCCCCCTACACATACGGGACGGTATCCTAGGAGATTCTCTGTTGTCACCCTTGAGTTTCTAAGTTGGTGTTCTTCTACGTTTGTTTTTTAGTTAAATTTCAGTATTTATTTTTACTGTGATATATATTTCTGTTAAATTTTATTATATTTATACCAGCAGGACCCTGACCTAATCTTTTCACTACTCGACCAAGGTTAGGCTTGGCACTTACTGGGTACCGTTATGGTGTACTCATGCCCTTTCCTACAAATATCTTTACGTGTGCAGATCCGGGCACTAGCTATCGCTTCGAGTCTACTTGCGTGGTTGCTGCCTCAGGAGATTTCAAGGTACATTCATCGCGTCCGCAGATCTCGATGTCCCTTCTATCCCCTGGTGTTGATTTTCCCCTTGTTTTCTTCAAACATAAATGTATAGAGCAGTTAGAAACTCTTAGAAGCTTGTAACATTGTGACATTCTGAGTTTTGGGGAAAGTGATTATTGTATATGCCGAGCGGCATCGTTTCTGCTTATTAACTATAATTATTAGTTGTTACCTTTTGTGTTTCTATTCTATTTCTACAATACTAGGCTTACCTAGTTGTAAAGACTAGGTACCGTCACAACAGTTCACGGAGGGAGAACTAGGGTCTTGACAATCAAGTAAGACTTTAATTGGTTGTAATGTAGGCTGCAGGACGGGTAGGGTACACTTAGATTTAAGAGTGACTATACATCCATAAGCACTTTAATACATAATTACACGTTCAAAATCACACACTTATGTCAAAACATAGCTCCACATTCACATCAATATATATATCAACTCCTACTTCTTTAAGAACAAATACATAGAGAGTTACCACTATCAAGGAATATTTTTCCAGAACAATACAACTATTTTTATTTTATTGTCTTATTCAATTGAAGTGGCTCTTACTTTTTCCAAAATAATACATGTTTCTCCTATTTTAATAGTTTCACTCAAAAGCCAAATGAACACCCCACACCTTAACTTTTACAAAGTTCATAACAAATTCAAGTGCTCACAAAAGGTAAAAGGTTCAAGTAGATGGTCAATTCGAACAAATAGGTAAGGCTTGCAATGTGGTTGTCAAAGAAATAGTATTAGAGGCTCAAAGGGTTTAACTAAGATACATCATAATTAGGTGGACAAAACATATATCTGGCTCAACAAGAAATGTCTATATCACTTTCAAGACTGAATAAAACTATTATTCTGCTTTGTAAACACACGGGGAAAATTCTAGACATCAACTGTAATGCATAGAATAACACGAAACCTCACCCTCACATGGTACATAACTCACTCACGATTGGAATCATCAAGACACTCTAGTCAAAACAGTTAAGCAAAGTTAAGATCATACAGTTTAATATACTTATACAAGAGTCAAAAATTGAGCCTAAGCGTCACAGCCAGCGCACTCACCATTCTCAAGGTACAACAAGGTCAAGAGATATTTTTTTTCATTTGAACTATTACACAAGGTTTCCTACTCCTAATAAAAATAAAAACTAACTACATCTGGTTCAAACAAAATCTTTGGAAAAGAACTGCGGCACAAGGAAAAGCCTAGGGGGAAGTATTACACTGCCTAACAAAAAAAAAATTCTTTCAACTTTAATCCCTCAAGATACCTATCAATGTCCATTGTCAGGAAAAATCAAAAAATTAATTTTTTTCTATCTCTAACTACTAAAACTTCGAAAAAGAAACACATACATACAACATACAAATATGCCCCACCCACACTTTAAGTTGTGGCATGTTCCCATGACACACAATTAAAAAGCATAAAGTAAAGGAAACTTCCTTGAACATCTAATCGGGGTCTGAGCCAAAGTCGGGCTCCATTCCTCTCACTCGAACTAATACACATATCCATGCAGACAACTTCTTCTTAGCCTTCTTGGGGTACACCTCACACTTATCTTTCTCGTTCACCAACGCCTACTCTTTCGGCCCATTTACTTTTTACTCAACACTGGCAACTAGTTTGTTCTTTTGCACCCTCTTTGATATATCCATTTGAAAAGTCACATTCTCCTCACCCATTCTAAGCATGAGTATTATTTCTTGTATATATAATATATCTCTACCTGTCGCTAATAATGGTCTTCCTATGATGAGAGGGACCTATTCGGTTTCCTCCATTTTTACCACTATAAAATCCAGAGGAAATACAAACTTATCCACCCGAACTAAAACATCTTCAACTATTCCCTCGGGTATTAGGGTCGTTTTGTCTGCCAGCTGCAAAGATATTGTCGCAGACCTTATCTCTCCAATTTCCTATAAATAGACAGAGGCATTAAATTAATTGAGGCACCATAATCACATAAAGGCTTATAAAATTAATAGTTCCTAAAGATCAAGGTATATTAAAACTCCCTGGTTATCTACGCTTTTGTGGGAGTTCTTTTTTTGCAAGATTACATTGTAATGCTCTGTGAGCTTGACCACTGAGGTCTCCTCTAGTTTCCTTTTCTTCATAAGGATCTCCTTTATTTATTTAGCATAATTCGTCATTTGTGAGAGCACTTCTGTGAATGATAAGTTTACATGAACCTGTTTCAGCACACTCAAAAATCTTCGAAACTGCTTATCCATCTTTTCTCTATATAGCTTTTGAAAGAAAGGTAAAGCATGCATATGCTCTCTTCCCTCAAGTTCCTCCCTTCTCGAATTTTCTTCCTTCTTTTTTTTCACCTTTCTTCTGGACTTTCTTCTTCTTATCAACATCATTCATCAGCTGATCCCTACTTCTTTTTTCAAGTATCACATCTTTCTGGAGAGGGTGGGATCTTTCAACACTTGCCCACTTCTCAAGGTTACAATAGTGACTATTTTAGAGATTTTTTCAGTATCAACGAGGAGTGTTCCTAGAATTCTCTCAAATAATATTGTTGCAATCTATCCCACTTGCATCTCTAAAATTTGAATTGTTGCCCCTTGTACTTCAAATCTTTTGTTAGTTTTCACAATAAAGGCCTTCATGAGAACTTCTAGACCAGGCTGATTGGATTGTTGAGCCTAAAATTGTATCCTCTGCTGATTCATGAAACCCGAAGCTCCTTGTCCCTGAAATCTGGGGTTATTTTGTCTTTATGCATTTAAATTACCCCCAGGTGAACTCCATGAAAAATCAGGGTGCTTCTGACCTATTGCGTTAAAGTGATAATTTACCACATCATTCACTTCCTCAGTTGACGCTTAACACTTATTAGCAGAGTGTCCTCTTTCATATATATCACAAGTTGCATGAGGTTCACTTTGTATTGCAACTAAGGCCAGCTTTCGTATTTTTTTTAGCCATAGCATCAAGTTGTACCTGCACAAATATATTATCATCAACTTGGTGAACACAAGTTGATCTTATTCTTTCAGCACTCTCAAAGGGCCACTGATTAGCATCTTCGGATAAATCATCAAGAATTGTAACTATCTTCTCTGGAGTCTTCTTCATCAAAGGTCCTCCAGCTGCAATGCTCAATGTTCTACGTGAGTCCGGAGTCAATCCATCTCAAAAGTCCTGGAGTTGCATCCAAAGTTCAATTCTGCTATGTTGAGATTTTCGAACTATCTCTCTTAACCTCTCTCGTGCTTCAAAAATAGTTTCAGTCACTTTCTGGAATAAGTTATGGATTTTTCTTCTAAGCTAGCCCATTTTAGCTGAGGAGAAATATTTATCAAGAAATTTTTGGACATCTCACTGCATGTTCTAATTGATCCATCGGTCAAGCTTCAAAGCCACTACTTAGCATCATCTTTGAGTGAAAAGGGTAATTCCCTTAAGTAGACTGCATCTTATGACTACCCATTATATTAAAAGGTGTTCATAATCTACTCTAAGTACATTAGATGTGTGTTTGGATCTTCGTTCGTCTTTCCTCTGAAAAAATAAAGCAATTTTGAATGGTTTGAACAAGCCTTGCTTCAACTCAAAATTGTTACCTGAAAGTGGAGGTAGTCTAATACTTGATAATCCTTAAATGTAGACCGGTCTATCATAATCACCAAGTGATCTCCCAGGACCAGTAGCTATATTTACGAACTGGTCTGAACCAAGGGTTAATTTTGAGCAATTATTCGAGCCTTCTCTTCTTTATAGATAATCTGGGCATCTCTACTAGATGCTTCCTCAGCATCTCGTGCATCTTTTTCTCGTTTTTGGGCTTCCTCTCTTGCGGCAAAATGCATATTATCATCAACATTTCTTGTTGTAGATTTTTTAGTTAAGGATTGCCCAACCTTTTCTAGCGTCTCGGTGAGATTTATTTCCTTCCTTAATTATCGTAGTTGTTTTTCTATCTCTGGCTCGTATGGTAGAACTTCTTTCGCAGAGGCTCGAGTCGTGCACCAATCTAAACCTGTAACCTGCACACAATCATCAAACACCAAATGTAAAAAGAGAAAAATAAAATAAAAAGAAAAAAATTCCTGAATTAGCATTACAAATTGATTGTCAATCCCTCCGGAAACGGCGCCAAACTTTGACGAGCACAAAACACACACCCAAATTATGCTCTATAATCAAATATAGTACTACTTCCATTCTAATTTATGTGAACTAGTTTTGACTGGGCAATTTAAGAAAAAATAAAGATTTCTGAAATTTGTGGTCCTAAACAAGTCAAAAAGGGGTCTAGAGCATTTATGTGACTATAAAACCTTTTCATTAAGGGCCAAACTGAAATATTAAGCTAAATAATTTTCAAATTTAGAAAGGAGTCATTCTTTTTGGAACGGACCAAATAGGAAATAGGTTCACATAAACTGAAATAGATGGAGTATAGTATAATATCATATCCATGGGGATTGGACTTAATAATATTCTCGTAGTTTCTAAATTATTGCTATCCAAGAGGATCAACAATTGAGGTTTATATGATTTCTAACTAAAATTAACTAAGAATCTAAAGCTATTGACTAATGATAATCGAAACAAGGAATAAGCAAAGAAAATTACCAATGAGAGAAGGGTTTGATAGGATAGGTGCAAGATAATAGTTTGGTGTTTAACTCTAGATAATCTGCTTATAATATTTAAGTGAGTCTATCAAATTTACTCAATTATTAGCTCATATGGTCATTAGAAACTTCTCCCTCAATTAAGTCTCAACCTCATGAAATGAACCAATTTAAGCACTGTGAAGATATGCAGAAATTCATAGTGGATTGGTCTTTAGGATAAGCTCTCTCGATTATCCTCCTAACTAGGTTTAATCAATGATTCGACTAACCTCTTCCGATTACTAAGAAGAACTAATGAACTCAACGAAAAATAAAAAGATATCACAAGTTATGTCTTTCCCGATTACATGAACAAGTGAATATAGATACAATATTTAAATCATCCAAAAATGCCTCAATATATAAAACTAGAGTTATAATCAACAAACAATCATCAATATACCAAATTCATCAAACCATAAAGAGACTACTTCATATACATGGATTAATTCATTACAAATTTAATTAAAGTATAGAAAAACATAAATTCAATCCAAATTCGGGTCTTGAGTAGGGAAGGAATGGTGAAATTCTTGAGCTAGTGTTCTTCCAAATCCTCGTTAGCTTCCTTTGGTCAAAAGTATGTCAAAAGTCAAAAAAAACATTTTTCCATGTACTTATACCAAGTAAGGTTGGGCCTAGATGAAACTCCCTTTCCTAGACGAAATAGGAAAATTTGCAAACTTATTACTTTTCATGCGTCGAACAATGCTATGTAGGTGCGTAGCATTAGTGCAATTTTCTCGATTGTAAACTCTTTGAACTTAGTGTGCCTGACAAAATTTTGTACTGATGCTACGAACTATGCCTAGCATTAGTGTATCTTTCTGTTAGACACAAATATTACAAGTCTTTGAACTTCTCAAATTTCTCACGCACATTTGTATTTATGCATCGCACTGTGCTACGCATAGTGTGTCGCATTGGTTCATTTCCTCGTAGTGTTGTTTCTTCCTTGATTTTTAACATCCAAAAGTAATCCTCGACCCCTGAACATGATCCTAGCTTAATCCCTTGAGATTTTACTCAGACTTCAAAGCTTCAATTATTTTATTTAGCTCCACAAGATCTACATAACTTGGAATCATTCCTACAAGGCATAAAATATGCAATAAGTGAAAAATACTACCAATTAAAGCTCAACACAAGTAAAGTACAATGAATTAAAATGTAATAAGTGACTAAAACATGAGATTATAGCCTACTATCGGTGCACGTTTCAGAAGGCGCGTTGTGTTTTGGCTTACGAACGCTTCAGTGGCATTGTGGTATTTGCATGGTTGATCGACTGTTGATGTGCAGATTTTGCCATACGGAGCGGGGGAATTATAGTAGTATTTCTCATGAGATAATTGTGTATGAAAGATGTATTAGTCATTCGAATGTTGGAGTTGGGATTGGCTATAGTGATCCATATGTTCTATGGATTTGGAGATTGGGAGTTCTTAGATGCAAATTATTTCGCAACTGTGCACCGTGAAGATGTGGCCAAAGATATATAAGTGGTGGTAAGTGTTTATGGGTAGGTCATTGGGGACTTGTGGAGGGCTATGTGTCCAGTTGGGGATGATCGGAGTTGATTTAGGGTTCATTGGTAGGCCTAATGAGGATGCTATCTACACCAGGTCAGATTTCTTAACTCAGCACTGCTATTATTGAGGGGTGTGTCACTTAGTTGGGGTTGATCTTGTTTATTTTCCGATATGTTCTTGTGTTACTCTTTCATGCTACGAGGGGTTGTGATTTGTTAGTTATATGCATACCCTATACGGTTCTATTTGGGCTTTATAGTAGAATTCGATCGAGATTGCTATTTGGGGTGTTGAATGTTTGATTGTGCCTTGGTTACGGCATTTCCAGGCTGTGGTATATTATGTTATTCGCTTCTCTCTGGTTATGTTCATGCACTTTGTGTACTTGATGTCGAATTGCGTGTGGTTGTTGATTTTGAGCATTATGGCTTGAGGTATTTCATAGGAACGTTGTTTGGCTAGGGTCACATGTTGCTTTGGAGTTATGTTGAGATATAATCTTTTGAGTTAGATTCATATTTTTCGGTTCTACTATGTGCGATAGGTTCATAACTTTGTGTTTGTGGTGGTACTTGTTGAGCTTGCGGGACAGTTCTCTCATTTGAGTTATTTTCCATGTCTGAGTACATTTGAATTGTCGCTTATTGGTTCACAGATTGCACGGTTATGGATTTAGGTTTTATTAGTATGGCATGTTAATAGAATAGTTGTGTTTGATGAGATAAGCTCATTCGACCTAGAATGGATACTATTGGATTTGATTACGGTATGTTTGGAAGAATAATGTCGAAAGTCGGGTTAGGATTTGGCTTTGGTTCTTATAGGGAGAGAGAGGAGAGAGAGAGAGAGAGAGAGAGAGAGGGAGGGAGAGAGAGAGAGAGAGATAGAGAGCTCCATCACTCGTCGATCCAATGAGTGGTTTATGAGTTTCTACGCATTTCTTTCATCATTTGCAGTGTACGAAGGTTTTGAACAAGGTTTAATTCGATATGAGGTTTACTACCAGTATCGAACAAGGTTTAATTCGATATGAGGTTTACTCCCGGTATCGGGTTTGTTTTAAGCAACTACTATAACCAGAAAATTTTTCTACTAGTATGTGAGTGATATAATATATCATGTGATTTCATCTTGGGTTATGGGTATGGCTTGATACATATTGTTCATACTTATATAGGTTGTAGATAAAAGATTCAGGTCTTATAAGGAATTCCGGATGTTGAAAATTAGGTACCAAGGTTTATGGGCTAAGGATAAAGTGAGGGTCTTTAGTTATGTTGTGATGTCGGGCGTATATGGAATATGGTGACGTGGGAGCACCCCCGAGTATTTGCATAGTAAGTTTACACATTGATTTGATGGCCTTGGAATGACTCTTGGTACGTTCGAGGATGAACATATGTTTAAGTGGGGGAGAATGTAACGAACCGACAGGTCCTTTTGAGAAGTTGTGTTACGTTCAGCTATTTGAAGTCTTGAGTAGCTTCGTATGATGTATTTTGGCTTGTGTAAATCAACAGTTTTGGTTTTCAGATGATTCGGAATTGATTTGGAAGAATGATTCCTAATTAGGAAGCTTTAAGTTGGAAGAGTTGACCAAATTTGACTTTTGTGTATTTGACCTTCGGATCGGAATTATGATGGTTCTGTTAGGTCTGCATAGTGATATTGGACTTAGGTGTATGCCCGGTTTTGTATTTGGACGTTTTAGAAGGTTTCAGCTCTATTTGACGAAAGTTGGCAATTAGAATGTTTAGAATATTCATAAGTTTGACAGGGAGTTGACCTTGATGATATTTGGTTGTACTGTGGTTTTGAGAATTAAAATAGATTTTTTGTGTCATTTAGGACTTGTGTGCAAAATTCGAGGTCATTTCGGGTTGGTTTGATATGGTTCAGCATGAGTTTTGTAAGTTGAAAGTTCAAAAGTTCATTTAAGTTTGATTTGAGGTGTGATTCGTTATTTTGATATTGTTATCAGTGATTTTAGACCTCGAGTAAGTTGGTGTTATGTTATGGGAGTTGTTGGTATGTTCGAACAAGGTCCCGAGGGGTTCAGTGAATTTCAGATATCTTTCAGACCTTTTCCTCTCATTTTGAATTGCACTTTTTACTGATGTCTGCAATGAATTGCGCTTGCGCGGGACTCATCATGATCGCAAATAAGGATTTGGACTGGGATATTTTACCTCTTCGTGCTTTCGAGTATTGAGCCACGTTCGTGGTGTATATGGGACTTGAGCTTCACGTTTGCATTTGCGTAGTCGTGTTCGTGATCGTGAATAGGAGAACTATTCTGCGCGTCCGCGAGATGTGGGTTGCGTTCGAACTGTGTGGCATCTCTAGGAATCACGTTTGCTTGGAATTCATTGCGAATGCATAAGGCATTTTTTGTGGCAATTCATTTTGTTCATAGCGAGTGCAAAAAGCGAATGCGGTGTTTTTCTGTGTTCGCGAAGTGTTCGCCTAGGCAGTGCCTATAAGTATTTTCTACTCATATTTCATCACATGAATTGAGGTAAGTGTTTTCTACTCGATTTTGATTATATTTTATGAATCCGCCTTCGATTTTGGTACTTGACTGATGATTTTGAAAAAGAAATTGGAGATTTTTATCTAAACTTTTCTAAAGTGAATTTTTAATTTTTGAACATCGATCCGGAGTCGGATTTCAATAAAACTAGTGTGTTTAGAATCGTAATTGAATAATTGTTGGATTTTGTGTGTGTTTTTAGGTCCAATGTGCGGGCTCGGGATTGACTTTTTGGTTGATTTTTGGCTTTTGATTAAAGATTCTACCTTTGTCGATTAGGTTTGTTTCCTTTGCCATTATTTGATGTTCTTGAGTTGCTTTTGGACTAGTTTTGATCCATTCGAAGGTCGGTACATGGGGATGGCATTTCTAGAGTGTGGGTTTGCTTGCTCGGTATTGGATTTGGCTTGTTCAAGGTAAGTAACATATCTAAACTTGGAATTGAGGGTATTTAACCCTGGAAACTGTGTTATAAAAGATGTATTTGAGGTGACGCACATGTGGGTGTGCACCGAGGAAATCATGATTCTAGTCGATAATTAGACTATGCCCGGACTTGTTTTGCTATTATATCTTATTATATCTATGTTCTCCTGTCTCAGCCATGGACTATATTAGAAATCATGTTTAGGAAATGTACTTAATCGGTTGAGATCTAATAAATTTGTTTCTATTGTTTTGAGTTATCTTCTCTCACTGTAATCATATACTCAATCATGATTCTTTGTTTTATATCATATCTCAGTCTATGTTAATCATCCATTGCTACATCATTTTATCATTGTTTGGGCTGACTGGCATGAGATTTGTGAGCCCATGATACTGGAGAGATTGATGACTCAGTTGAGGCCTGAAGGCGAAGTTGTGAGTGATATTTATGAGACCGGATTGCATGCTGCAGCATGCCATATTGGCTTATATAATTACTTGTAGGATTTCCCCCTTCGGAGTCTGACATACCAGTAGTAACCACAGGTACCGAGTGACCAAGTGCCGAGTGATTGAGTGTACTAAGAGATTGAGTGTACCGAGTGATTGAGTGTGCCGAGTGATTGAGCGTGAGACAGTGAGATTGAGTACTTTGAGAGTGTGAGTATATGATTTTATCACTGTGATGCATTACATTTGACATGCATCCTTAGCATGTAAGCATAGAGATGCATTTTCTCATATTATACGATATTGTAACAACTTCTCATGCACATCGACATGTAAACATATAGAAGTACTTTGCTCATGTTATCTGATAATGAAATATCTTCTCTGTTGTTGAAAGTTATTGGGAAAAATCTTAGTTTTTCTGATATACTCATATTTTGGTGATTTCAATGAAAGAGTTGGGTTTTACTATTATACCTAAAAAGCATACCTATTTTCCATAACTATGAACGAGTTGAGCATTCTATCTTTTAGTTATTACTTGTACTATTTTTTATTGTATTATCACGATTAGTTCTTGGCTATTGGTATTGGACTCTGACTGTTTGTCCAAGCTCGTCACTGCTTTCAACTAAGGTTAGGTTTGTTACTTATTGAGTAGATGAGGTCATTTGTACGCATACTACACTTTTGCACCTTGCATGCAGAATTTGGAGCTGATGTTGTTGTATATGGCGGGAGTTGGCATTGAAGATGTACTTGTGTTCCAACTAGAACTGCCTCTTATCTTGGTGGTTTAGATTTATAAAATCTGTTCATGCATATTTCGAACAGGTGATGTATTTATGTCATATTAGCTTTTTAAAATCTAATCTTAAAATCTCACGATTTGTACTACTAGCCCTTAGGGAGTTGTATAAAATTCAGTTATTTCATTTTAACTCTTATAATTATTTTGTTATATTATGGTTTATAGTTATTTGGCTTATCTAGGTTGGGTTAGGTTCCATCATGAGTAGTGAATTTTGGGTCATGATATTAAACTTATTATTTATAAATATTCCCACATTATAACTTATTTTTGTTATTTATATTTTTTTTATTTTATCTATTAGACTTGAGTTATGCGGCCTTATCCACATTGTGACCTTTCTTATCATAATAGATTTAAAAAATCATTAAAATTTAAATAAGTTTTATCATTTTTTTCCTTTAATTTTTTATTTTTCTCTATTTGTGCCTTATTTTTGCTATTATATTATTCAATATTTAATATTATTACATTCGCATGTGGCTTTTCATATGTTTGTTTGAATTTAATATTCATTTTTAATGTACTCATTCTAATATAATATTGATAGAAATTTAAAAAAATCAATAGTAACTTTGACTCTATTGTTCATATTCCAAAATATAATTTTCTTATCATATTTCAAAAAAAAATCTCAAATTCAAATATATCTTATTCTTCTACTTTCTAAATTGGATCGGATTTTTTAAAAAAAAATTTATGCTTTCGAACTTAAACTGCTGGACTCAATTCATATAATAATCATAAAAAAAATTTAAATGTTTCAACACATTATATCTAATTGTTATAGTAGCATTTCCATTTTCATTTTATTTCTCTATGTAATGTTTCCAAACAATATAAAAATTATGAAATGAAAGAAAATTGATCATGTTGATAGTGAATAACTACTAAAGAAGAATTCTTATTTTTGGAAAGCTTTCAAAATCTATATAGTATGAAATTATGAGTCAATTTAATTGACTTCCTCCATAAACTAAATTTGATCAAATTTAATTTGTCCTAATCCTTATTAGATTTATTTAAATCTATTTAGATTATGTTGTAAAAGTGTCATGTTGCATTTTTTCAATATTTCACTTGTTTTAAGCTCATGCTTCACTACCCTCATCTTCGTATAGATATAAATTTCATTGAAATTTCTTCGTCAACCAAACTTCTCTTCAAAGAAATTTCAATCGTAATAGTGTTAGCAAAAAAAATTCTAACTATTGACAATAAACTTATAACTAGTTTTTATCTTATATATGTATTTAAATTTACTGTAAATAGCATCACTAACTTGAATAAATTTTAAATGGTTCTATAATTTTTGGTAACAACCTAGCAGACTAAACAATTCTTTTTTCTCCCACCAGCATAGGACGACATCGACAATTATCAAACTTTAATAATTAGTCATTTACATTAAGGTGACTAGTTATTGTGTAGGTCAAAATCTGACCATAATAGTCGACCAAGTTGGGACCCCGCCTAGGTGGCGAAATAGCGAGAAGCACCACGGCTAACCTCAGTCCAAGCATCGATAGTGTATGTTAAGTAAAAACAGTACTCAAGTAAATGACTGAAAAGACCGTTGCGTAAAGATACATCAATCGAAGAACACAATAAATATCTTAGAAATATATATAGAAGGGGAATTCTCAAAAAAAGGGACTGGACTTTTCCTCTCTACTCTCTTTCCAAAAATTTCTTCTGGTGCAAGAATGTAAATTGATTTTTCTCTGTATCTAATGAAAGATGAGATAGTAAAATCAATAAATACTGATTGCTCTTATTCTTCATTCATTATATTGCTTTACGTTTTTAGATCTGAAGTTAATTATGCCTCACTAAGATTTGCCTCTTCATTATCATTAATTGCTTAACAAAAAAGGTTTTACTATTCTGTATCTTTTGGTCAAACAATTTGGTACCGTTTGTGGGAATTTCTTAGTCAAATTTCCTAGTCTACTTTAGGTCCAAAACGGTGAAACATAATCATCCATCAGAAAGAATGATAGGAAACCTCACGTTCTAATCTAGATCTTGATGCTCCGTGAAAACAAAAGTTACAATTAATATCCATGCAAAGCTCACAAGATGAGATGACACCCGTTGTACGATCCTATAAAAAATTGGACACATCTTTCCCTACTTTGACATTCCCCCAGCGAGATAAGACAAACCCAAACCCACACGGAGCCAGGGAATCAAAAGGGGGGGAGAGCTGAATACGTCTGCCGAATGCACAAAACTACCACTCCGTCAACCACTCAAATGCCAGGCAGAGCGAACAATGCTATATGGCTACCCTCCTTCATCGACTCATCAGATCGAGGTAATAAAAATCTCAACTTGGTTTACCTTATGTTGCTTTCTTAAACAGGAGCACAAGTTCTGTATGGGCGAGCAAGCAAAGAAGCATTCCAACTGGAGTGGAAAAACTATTACAAAATAACTTAAATGCCGCCCATCTCACACATCTAAACTTCTGGAAAGGGATGTCCCCCAAGTCGTACTCCTCGTCCTCACCCGGGTATTGTCCCGATTAGTCTCTCCCGAGGAGATTTTGAACAAGGCAGTGAGGGAGATATCACCAAGATCAAAGTATAGTTCATCGTCCCGCGTATCGGCAATCCCCCCAGGCCGAATGATGAAGGGGTTAAACATGGAAATTCCAAGATATACATGAAAAGAACATGAGCAAGACATCACACTCTGCAATACATACAGCATTAAGCAAACTGGTCATCCCCCAAAGGACACCTAAAACTCTCCGAAAAATTGGGACTCATAAAGGGTTAAATTTTCGACGACAGCTCGAAATAACACCCCTATGGTTAAGGGTCATCGTCGAAAAATAAGAATTTGACCTCGGTCGAATTATAATGGGTTAACATTTCGATGACAGCTCGAAATAACACCTCTATGGCCAGGGTCCATCGCTAAAAAAGAAGAGTTTTACCTCGCCCGAATTATAATGGGTCAATGTTTCGACGACAACTCGAAATAACATCCTTACGGCCAGCGACATCGCCAAAAAAGAAGAGTTCGACCTTATTTGAATTACAATAGGTTAATATTTCAACGACAGCTCGAAATAACACCCCTACGGCCAAGGGCCACTGCCAAAAAAGAAGAACTCGACCTCGCTCGAATTACAATTAGTTAACATTTCGACGGCAACTCGGAATAAAACCCCTACAGCCAAGGGTCATCACCAAAAAAGAAGAGTTCTACCTCACTCGAGTTATAACGGGTTAACATTTCGACAACAGCTCGAAATTACACCTCTACGGCCAAGGGCCATGTCTAAAGAAGAAGAATTTTGTGATGACCCAAAGGGGTCATTACTGTAATTCTCCCTTGTTCTATGCATTCGAGGCCCTGAAAAACATCACTTTTAGTTGCTTCGATTTGAGTGCGTAGTCCGGACGCGAAGCCGAAAATTTTCATGTTAAAATATGTGAATTCTGTGAAAATTTGAAGAATTTTGATATTAATATTGATATAGTTAACTTTGGTCAACATTTTGGGTAAACAGACCCGAACTCGTGATGGGACGGTCCCTGGATCTCTGTAGAAAAATATGGGACTCGGGCATATTCCCAAAATCAAAATCCGAGGTTCCGAGCCCAAGTATAGAGTTTTTTAAAGAAATTGTTTTCAGTAATTAATTAAGGAAAATGGAAAGGAAAATGAATTAAAAACCTGTGGTATCGAGCTCGTATTTTAGTTCCAATTTTTGGAACAGGTCTTAAATAGGTGTTAAGAGCTATCTGTAAAGTTTGGTTAAAAATGAACGTCGTTTGACATGTTTCGGACTAAAAGTGGGAAATTTGAAGTTTGTGAAAGTTGAAAGAAGAATTTTGTATTTTGAGGCTTAATTCATAGATCTTGATGTTATTTTGGCAATTTGATGACACGGGTAAGTCTGTAGGATATTTTTGAGGTTATGTGCATGTTTGGTTTGGAGCCCCGAGGGCTCGGGTGAGTTTTGGATAGGCATCTTGCATTTCTCATGTTTTGAAAATCTTGTATGAGACTTCTGCAATTTTCGCAAATGCGAAGCCAGAGTTCGCAAAAGTGAATGCCCAGTTATCGCAAATGCGAAGGCTAGTTCACAAATGCGAAACTAGCCCAGGCAGGCCAATGTTCGGAAATGCGAACTTTTCTTCGCAAATGCGAGGAGGGGAGTTTGACCTATTATCACAAATGAGATCAAATGTTCGCAAATGCGAACCTTCCCCAAATGGCCCAAGTTCGCAAATGCGACTTATTTCTCACAAATCCAAGCTTGCTGAGTTCGCAATTGCGAACCCAGCTTCGCAATTGCGATACGTGCACCTGCATATTTCATACTTAGATGATTTTAGAGCTCATTTTTCATAATTTCAAAACCCAAACACCCATTGGAGATTTCTCACAAACTCTCTCTTCTCCAATCAATTGTAACAACTTTTACTCAATTTCTTCAATCTTTAATTTTATTTATCATGATTTCATCTAAAAATCAAGGTTTTTCCATGGGTGAAAATGGGGATTTTGGGTAGAACCTAGGTTTTCACTAAATTGGGGATTTGGACCTCAATTTGAGGCCCGATTTCAAAACAAATCATAGTATTGACTCGTGGGGGAATGGGTAACCCGGTTTTAGTTCAAACCTCGAGTTTTGACCACGTGGGCCCTGGGCGTTTTGGGAATTTTTGGGCAAAACTTTGGAAAATTCAATCTTACGCATTCAAATTGATTTAACAAGCATTTATTGATACAGTAGAGTAATTTGTGACCAAATTCGAACGGTTTTGAGTGAATTTGAAGGGTAAAGCTATACTATAGGCTTGAGTTGTGTTTGGAACTTTCGAGGTAAGTGCTTAATCTAACTTTGGCTTGAGGGAATAGGATTGAGGAATTATTTGCTAATTGCTAAATGTTGAGTACGGTGTATACGCATGGTGATGAGTATCTATACATTGGTGTCGAGTATGACCGTGAGTCCTAAATTGTTAGTTTATCGAATTATTAATTGTTATTTATGAGTAATTGGTTGTAAATCTTTAATGCTATGCTAGTAATTGTTGTGACTAAGCATGGATTTTATCGTGTAAGTAGAAATCGAATAAGTTTGGTTATAGATGGATCTCCCTTGCCGGGATAGTTTATAATAATATATTTTCCTCCCTTACTGGGATTACTTTGTGTTTTGTGTTGAAAGATAAGGGATCATGTGGAACGCCGACCATGAGATATTATGATTGGGATCGTGCGGCACGCCGACCATGAGATATTATGATTGGGACCGTGTGGCACGCCGACCACGAGATATTATGATTGGGATCGTGTGGCATGCCGACCACGAGATATTATGATTGGGATCGTGCGGCACACCAACCACGAGATATTATGATTGGGATCGTGTGGCATGCCGACACTAGATATTATGATTCAGATCGTGTGGCCCACTGACCACGATATATTATGAAATGGGAACGTGTGACACGCCGTCCACATATGAATTAAGAAATGGGATTGTGTGGTGCGCTGACCACTTATATATGAGTTATGGTATTGAGGTAGTTTTGTTGCTATATCCGTTGATAAGTTTTCACTAAATCTCCCACGATCATGCCCCTTCCCTTTTAGTTGATATTTCTGTTTTTATTTTTGTTGCTTCTGTATATGTATATATATCTGCACAGGTTGCTTTAGGTAGGTCCTGTCTAGCCTCGTCACTACTTCGCCGGGGTTAGGCCAGGCACTTACCAGCACATGGGTCGGTTGTGTTGATGCTACATCTATGCATCGTTTTGCGCAGATCTAGGTGTTGGAGTAGAATTTGAGTAGCAGTAGCATTTTGGGAGCGAGCTTCCAGTCTAGGGACATTTGAGGTAGCCTTGTTAACGTCTGCAGGCTTGGAGTCCTTTCTATTTCATCCAGTTTTTTATCACTGTACCGTAGAAGACAGTTTTATGCTTCATTTGAACCTTGTATTTAGTATTCTCTAGACGTTAGTGAGTAATGTGACACCAGTCTTGGGTGGAGTATTTGTTAAACTCCTACATTTCTTTCAGTAAATTACATAATTGTCTTGCCTAGCTCTTATTAGTAGGCGCCATCACGACTCCCGAGGGTGGGAAGTTCAGATTATGACAAGTTGATATCAAATCACTAGGTTACATAGGTCTCACAACTCATGGACAAACTCGGTAGAGTCTGAGGGATCTGTACGGAGACATCTGTATATATCCCCCAAAGGCTACTGAATTAGGAAAAACTTCACACTGGTTCTTTCTTGTCGTGTGTTTCCGTTTCTCAAACACCGTTTGAATTTCTACTCTATTCTTTCACAGATGGAAAGAACATGCACTTCATCATCAATTGCTCAATGATCTGAGCCTCGAGTAGCAGTCCCAGAGGCAGAGCCACAGGTCGAGTTTGAGTAGGAGGTTCTAGCCCTAGCAGCTCCGATGGGCCCAGTTCAGGTCTCGGAGGGGTTAATAGCCATCTAAGTTCTTCAGGACGCTTTTGTTAGATTGGTAGGCCTTGTGGAGAGCCCTATTCGAGCGGATTTGCTTCCCGGAGTTCAGCCAGCAGTGGCAGGTCAGTCGGATACAGTGGCTCAGGCCAAGAGTGAGATTATTTTTAGGAGACGGCCAATATGGGCCGCAGAGTTGAGGTGGTTCTGTCATAGGGAGGCAGTCATATGTCGGATAGGAGGCCCTGTCATGTATGCAGATTCAGTGGTACCTCGTTTGGAGGTAGGGGTACTTATGGTAGAGGCCATCCTCCCAGGCCTTTTCAGTCAGCTCCCTATGTCACTCATGGTACTTCTGGTGTTCATTCAGGCTGATAGGGTCAGCCCCAGTTTCCTCAGCAGCAGCGTTTGACTAGATATTATGAGTGTGGTGAGTATGGTCACAACATGGGGGTTTGTCCGATGTTGAGGGGTGCTCAGCCGCAACAGATGAGGTTTTGCCATGCTTGTGGTGATCCGAGGCACATCGTCAGATTTTGCCCTCGAGCTTATGGCAGCTTCCAGCATCAGAGTTCTCATGCTATAATTTCGGCACCGGAGGTTGCACAACTTTCCCTGCCAGCTAGAGGCGGTGGCAGAGGTATTAGAGGTAGAGTTCAGGTCGCTAGAGGTAGAGGCCAGCCAGCAGCTAGGTTAGAGGGTGAGTCTTCAGGTGCAAGCATTAAAGGTACCATTCTGATTCGCATTAGAGATACTTCAGTTCTATTTGACCCTGGATTTACATAGTCATATGTGTCGTCGTATTTTGCACCCTACCCGGTTATGCCTAGTGATGCCTTGAGTGTTCCTATTTATGTATCTACACTGGTAGGTGATTCTATAGTGGTCGACCGAGTGCATCGTTCATGTGTGGTAGTATTTGAGGGTCTTGAGACACGTGTTGACTTATTGCTCTTAGATATGATGGACTTCGAATTCATATTGGGGATGGATTGGTTGTCCTCGTATCATGCTATTTTGGATTGTCACACCAAGATTATGACCTTCGCTTTGCTAGATTTGCCCCATTTAGAGTGAAGAGGGACTTTAGATTATTGGACCCGCAGAGTGATATCGTGTGTGAAGGCTCGACGCATGGTTAGGAAGGGGTGTTTAGCTCATTTGGCGTATGTTCGCGACTCCGGCGCAGAGGTTCCTTCCATTGGTTTTGTTCCTATTGTTTTAGAGTTCCCCAAAGTTTTCCCCTCAGACCTGCTGGGTATGCCGCTCCACAAGGGTATTGATTTCTGTATCGATCTGGCTCCGGGCACTCAACCCATTTCCATTCTACCCAGTATCGCATGGCCCCACCATAGTTGAAAGAGTTAAGGAACAACTTCAGGACTTGCTTGATAAGGGTTTCATTAAACGTAGTTTATCACCTTGAGGTGCGTCAGTGTTATTTATGAAGAAAAATGATGGGTCGGTGAGGATGTGCATTGATTACCGACAATTGAATAAGGTGACGATACAGAACAAGTATCCACTATTGAAGATTGACAATTTATTCGACCACCTTCAGGGTGTTAGGGTGTCCTCGAAGATAGATTTGAGGTCTGGTTATCATCAGCTCAGGATTAGCGCCTCTGATGTCCCTAAGACAGCATTTCGTACTCGGTATGGGCATTATGAGTTCTTAGTCATGTCATTTGGATTGACCAATGCCCCGACAGCATTTATGGGGTTGATGAACCGAGTGTTCAGGTCCTATTTAGATTTGTTCGTGATTGTTTTTACTGACGACATTTTGATATACTCCCGCAGTCAGAAGGATCATGATCAGCACCTCAGAGTGGTTCTTCAGACTCTGAAGAATAGTCAGTTGTATGCCAAGTTATCGAAGTGCAAGTTTTGGTTGAGTTTTGTTGCATTCCTGGGTCACGTAGTTTCGGCAGAGGGTATTCAGGTGGACCCGAAGAAGATTAAGGCAGTCAAGAACTAGACTCGACCAGCGTCAGCTACAAAGATTCAGAGTTTCTTGGGGTTAGCAGGTTGCTACCGACGCTTCGTGGAGGGGTTTTCATCCATTGCAGCCCAATTGACTAGATTGACCCAGAAGGGTGCCCAGTTCAGGTTGTCAAATGAGTGCGAGGCAAGCTTCTAGAAGCTCAATACAGCTCTGACTACGGCACCGATATTGGTTTTGCCTACAGGATCAGGGCCTTATACCGTCTATTGTGATGCATCCCGTTTTGGGCTAGGCACAGTGTTGGTGCAGAATGGCAGATCATAGCATATGCTTCGAGGCAGTTGAAGATCCACGAGAAGAATCATCCAGTTCATGACCTAGAGTTGGCAACATTGATATGGAGGCATTATTTATATGGTGTGACGTGTGAGGTGTACACGGATCACAAGATCCTTCAATACTTGTTCAAGCAGAAGGAGTTGAATTTGAGGTAGAGGAGGTGGTGGAGTTGTTGAAAGACTATGATATTTCTATTTTATACCACCCAGGAAAGACCAATGTGGCAGTCGATGCATTGAGTAGGAAGTCCACCAGCATGGGTAGTCTTGCTTATATCCCCGTCAGCCAAAGACCGCTTGCTTAAGATGTTTAGACCTTGGCCAATCAATTTGTGAGGTTGGATATTTCTGAGCCTAGCAGGGTGTTAGCTTAAATAGTTGCTCGTTCGTCATTAATGGAGCGTATCCGTGAGCAGCAGTTTGATGATCCCCATTTGTGTGTCCTGAGAGACACGGCGCAACGTGGAGGTGCCAAGAAAATGACCTTGGGAGGTGATGGTGTATTGAGACTGCAGGGGCAAGTTTGTGTGCCCAATGTTGATGGTATTCAGGAATCGATCTTAGCGGAGGTCTACAGTTCTTGGTATTCTATTCATTCGGGCGCCGCAAAGATGTATCAGGATTTGAGGCAGCATTATTTGTGGCACAAAATGAAGAAGGACATTGTTGCATATGTGGCTTGTTGTATAAACTGTCAGAAGGTTAAGTATGAGCATTAGAGGCCCGGTGGTTTACTTCAGAGGATTGAGCTTCCCGAGTGGAAGTTGGAGAGAATTACCATGGATTTAGTTTCTGGCCTTCCGATGACTCAGAAAAAGTTTGATGCTATATGGGTTATTTGGATGGGTTGACCAAGTCAGTGCTAGGATTTATATCATGGAGATCGTTTCCCTTCATGGGGTGCCTATATCTATATTTTCAGACTGGGGCCCGTAGTTCACCTCGCATTTCTGTAGAGCGGTACAGTAGGAGTGGGGCACCCAGGTTTACTTGAGTACAGCAGCATTTCATCCCCAAACGGACGGTCAGTCCAAGTGGACTATTTGGATTCTTGAGGATATGCTCTGAGCCTGCATAATTGATTTTGGAGGCTCGTGGAACCAGTTTTTTTCCATTAGCAGAGTTTGCCTACAACAACAGCTACCAGTCCAGCATTCAGATGCTTCTGTATAAGGCATTCTATGGTAGGCGGTGTCGGTCCCCAGTTGGATGGTTTGAGCCAGGAGGGGCTTGGTTATTGGGTACAGATCTAGTTCAGGAGGCCTTGGATAAGGTCAAGATAATTTAGGACAAACTTCGAACAGCTCAGTCTAGGCAGAAGAGTTATCAAAACTGCAAGGTCCGAGATAATGCTTTCATGGTTGGTAAGCGAGTGTTGCTCCAAATGTCGCCTATGAAGGGAGTGATGCGATTCGGGAAGAAGGGAAAGCTTAGCCCTAGGTTCATTGGCTCATTTGAGGTTCTTGATCGCATGGGAGATGTGGCTTAAAGACTTTCCTTGCCGCCTAGCTTGTCAGCCGTGCATCCAGTTTTTCATGTATCCATGCTTCGGAGGCATCATGCCGATCCAGCCACGTGTTAGATTTCAGTACTGTCCAATTCAACAAGGATCTGTATTATGAGGAGGAGCCAGCGGCTATTTTAGACCGGCAAGTTCGATAGTTGAGGTCGAAGAGTTTTCCTTCAGTATGTGTTCAGTCGAGAGGTCAGCCTCCTGAGGCATTGACCTGGGAGTCTGAGTCTGATATGCAGAGCCGTTATCCTCATCTATTCCCCGACTCAGGTAATTCTTTATTTTGTCCGTTCGAGGATGAACGGTCGTTTTAGGGGTGTAGGATGTGACAACCCAAAGGGGTCATCACTGTAATTGTCCCTTGTTTCGTGCATTTGAGGCCCTAAAAATCCTTGCTTTTAGTTGCCTCAATTTGCGTGCACAGTCCAGCGCAAAGCTGAAAAATTTTTATGCTAAAATATGTGAATTCTGTAAAAAATTTGAAGAATTTTGATATTATATTGATATAGTTGACTTTGGTCAACATTTTGGGTAAACGAACCCTGACCCGTGATGTGACGGTCCAGGGAGGTCCGTAGAAAAATATGGGACTCGGGCGTATTCCCGAAATCAAAATTCGAGGTTTCGAGACCGAGTATAGAATTTTTGAAAGAAATTGTTTTCTTTAATTAATTAAGGAAATTTGAAAGGAAAATGAATTAGAAACATGTGGTATCGGGCTCGTATTTTAATTTCGATGCTCAGTACAAGTCTTAAATAAGTGTCAAGCGCTATCTATAAAGTTTGGTTGAAAACGAACGTCGTTTGATGTGTTTCGGACTAAAAAGGGGAAATTTGATGTTTGTGAAAGTTGAAAGAAGAATTTTCTATTTTGAGGCTTAATTTATAGATCTTGATGTTATTTTGGCGATTTAATCACAAGAGTAAGTCCGTAGGATATTTTTGAGGTTGTGTGCATGTTTGGTTTGGAGCCCCAAGGGCTCGGGTGAGTTTTGGATAGGCATCGGATTGCATTTCTCATGTTTTGAAAATCTGGTATGAGGCTTCTGCAATTTTCGCAAATGCGAAGCCAGAGTTCACAAAAGCGAATGCCCAGCTATCGCAAATGTGAAGGCTGGTTCACAAATGCAAAACCAACCTAGGCAGGCCAATGTTTGGAAATGTGAACTTTTCTTCGCAAATGCGAGGAAGGGGACTTTCACCTATGATCGCAAATGCAATCAAATGTTCGCAAATGCGAACCTTCCCCAAATGGCCCAAGTTCACAAATACGACTTATTTCTCGCAAATCCCAAGCTTGTTGAGTTTGCAATTGCGAACCCAGCTTCGCAATTGCGATCGTGCACCTGCATATTTCATACTTAGATGATTTTAGAGCACATTTTTCATAATTTCAAAACCCAAACACCCATTGGCAATTTCTCACAAACTCTCTCTACTCAATTTCTTCAATCTTTAATATCATTTATCATGATTTCATCTATAAATCAAGGTTTTTCCATGGGTGAAAATGGGGATTTTGGGTGGAACCTAGGTTTTCACTAAATTGGGGATTTGGACCTCAATTTGAGGTCCGATCTCAAAACAAATCATAGATATTGACTTTTGGGGGAATCGGTAACTCGGTTTTAGTTCGAACCTCGAGTTTTGACCACGTGGGCCTTGGGGGGTTTTGGGAATTTTTGGGCAAAACTTTGGAAATTTCAATATTATGCATTCAAATTTATTTAACAAGCAATTGTTGATACATTTGAGTAATTTGTTACCAGATACGAACGGTTTTGAAAGAATTCAAAGGGTAAAGCTATACTAGAGGCTTGAGTTGAGTTTGGAACTTTCGAGATAAGTGTTTGATCTAACTTTGGATTGAGGGAATAGGATTGAGGAACCATTTGCTAATTGCTAAATGTTGAGTACGGTGTATACGCATGGTGATGAGTATCTATACGTTGGTGTCGAGTATGACCGTGAGTCCTAAATTGTTAACTTATCGAATTATTAATGGTTATTTATGAGTAATTGGTTGGAAATATTTAATACTACGCTAGTAATTGTTGAGACTAAGCATGGATTTTATCGTGTAAGTAGAAATCGAATGAGTTTGGTTATAGCTGGATCTCTTTGCCGAGATAGTTTATTATAATATATTTTCCTCCCTTGCTGGGATTACTTTCTGTTTTGTGTTGAAAGATAAGGGATTGAGTGGCATGCCGACCACGAGATATTATGATTGGGATCGTGTGGCACGCCGACCACGAGATATTATGATTCGGATCGTGTGGCATGCTGACACGAGATATTATGATTGGGATCGTGTGGAACGCCGACCACGATATATTATGAAATGGGAACGTGTGGCACGCCGTCCACTTATGAATTAAGAAACGGGATCATGTGGTGCGCCGACCACTTATATATGAGTTATGGTATTGAGGTAGTTTCGTTGTTATATTAGTCGATCAAATATTTGTAAATGCGAACCTTCCCCAAATGGCCCAAGTTCGTAAACGCGACTTATTTCTTGCAAATCCCAAGCCTACTGGGTTCGCAATTGTGA
Organism: Nicotiana benthamiana; assembly: GCA_034376525.1. Taxonomy (NCBI): domain Eukaryota; kingdom Viridiplantae; phylum Streptophyta; class Magnoliopsida; order Solanales; family Solanaceae; genus Nicotiana; species Nicotiana benthamiana. Next base: position 107,717,088 of record CM067334.1, on the reverse strand, counting down.
ACCCAGCTCTGCAATTGCGCTACCAGCACCTGCATGTTTCATACTAATACGATTTTAAAGCTCAGTTTTAGTAATTTCAAAACCCAAACACCCATTGGCGATTTCTCATGAACTCTCTCTTCTCCAAATCAATTGTAAGTCAACTTTTACTCAATTTCTTCAATCTTTAACATCATTTATCGTGATTTCATCTTAAAATCAAGGTTTTTCCATGGGTGAAAGGAATTTTGGGTAGAACCTAGGTTTTCACTAAATTGGGGATTTAGACCTCAATTTGAGGTCCGATTTCTAAACAAATCATAGATATGGACCCGTGGGGGAATAGGTAACCCGATTTTGGTTCGAACCTCGGGTTTTGATCACGTGAGTCTGGGGTGTTTTGGTAATGTATTGGCAAAACTTAGGGAAATTCATTCTTATGCATTCAAATTAATTTAACAAGTATTTGTTGATACATTTGAGTAATTTGTGACTAGATTCGAATGGTTTTGAGGTGAATTCGAAGGGTAAAGCTATACTAGAGGTTTGAGTTGAGTTTGGAGCTTTCGAAGTAAGTGTTTGATCGAACTTTGGCTTGAGGGAATAGGATTAAGGTATTATTTGTTAATTGCTAAATGTTGAATATATTATATAGGCATGGTGACGAGTATCTATACACTAGTGTCGAGTATGACCGTGAGTCCTAAATTGTCAACTTATCGAATTCTTAATTGTTGTTTATGAGGAACTGGCTAGAAATCTTTAATACTGCGCCAGTAATTGTTGAGACTAAGTACGAATTTTATTGTGTAAGTAGAAATCGAATGAGTTTGGTTATAGCTGGATCTCCCTTGCCGGGATAGTTTATTATAATATATTTTCCTCCCTTGTTGGGATTACTTTGTGCTTTGTGTTGAAAGATAAGGGATTGAGTGGCACGCCGACCACGAGATATTATGATTGGGATCGTGTGGTACGCCAACCACGAGATATTATGATTGAGATCATGTGGCACGCTGACCACGAGATATTATGATGGGGATCGTGTGGCACGCCGACCACGAGACATTATGATGGGGATCGTGTGGCACGCCGACCACGAGATATCATGATTGGGATCGTGTGGCACGGAACATGAAATATTATGATTGGGATTGTGTGGCACGCCGACCACGAGATATTATGATTGGGATCGTGTGGCACGCCGACCACGAGATGTTATGAAATGGGAACGGGTGGCACGTCGTCCACTTATGAATTAGGAAATAGTATCGTGTGGCGCACCGACCACTTATATATGATTTATGGTATTGACATGTTTCGTTGTTGTATCCGTTGATCGGTTTTCACTGCATCTCCCTGATCACGCCCCTTACCCTTTTAGTTGATATTTCTGTTGTTATTCTCGTTGCTTCTGTACATGTACTGCACAGGTTGCTTTAGGTAGGTCATGTTCAGCCTCGTCACTACTTCGCCGGGGTTAGGCCAGTCACTTCCCAACACATGGGGTCGGTTGTACTGATTCTACATTCTGTGTATATTTTTGCACAAATCCAGGTGTTAGAGCAGCATTTGAGTAGCAGTAGCATTTCGGGAGTGAGCTTCCAGTCCAGGGACATTCGAGGTAGCCTTGCTGATGTCCGCAGGCCTAGAGTCCTTTCTATTTCGTCCAGTTTGTTATCATTGTACCGTAGCTGACAGTTTTATGCTTCATTCGAACCTTGTATTTAGTATTCTCTAGACATCCATGAGTAATGTGACACCTGTCTTGGGTAATGTATTTGTTAAAATCCCGCATTTCTTTCAGTAAATTATATTTCAGACTTCCGCTTTATTGTTAAATGTTTTATTGTTGCTAATAGTGTCGATGTTCGTTAAATAGGTATTGGACAATTGGCTTGCCTAGCTCCTATTAGTAGGCGTCATCACGACTCCCGAGGGTGGTAAGTACGGGTCATGACAAATTCGACCTCGCTCTAACTATAATGGGTTAGCATTTCGACGATAGCTCAAAATAACACCCATACGACCAAGGGCCATTGCCAAAAAAGAAGAATTCGACTTCGCTCGAATTATTATGTGTTAACATTTCCATGATAGCTCGAAAAAAGACCCCTACGGCCAAGGGCCATCACCATAAAAAAGGGTTCGACCTCGCTCAAATTATAATGGGTTAATATTTTGACGACAGATCGAAATAGTACCCCTACGATAAAGGGCCATCGCCAAAAAAGGGTTCGACCTCGATCGAACTATAATGGGTTAACATTTCAACTAAAATTCGAAATAATGCCCCTACAGCCAAGGGCCATCGCCAGAAAGGAAGAGATCGACCTCGATCGAATTATAATGCGTTAACATGTCGACGACAGCTCAAAATAATGCCCCTACGGCCAAGGGCTATCACAAAAAAGAAGAATTTGGCCTCGCACGAATATAATGAGTTAACATTTTGATGGAAGCTCAAAATAACATCCCTACATCCAAGATCCATCGCCTAAATAGAATGGTTAGACCTATCTCGAATTATAATAGGTTAACATTTTGACGACAGTTCGAAATAACACCCCTACGGCCAAGGGCCATCTCTAAATAAAAGAAGAATTCGATCTCGCTCGAATTATAATGGGTTAGCATTTTGACGACAGCTCAAAATAACACCCCTACGGCCAAGAGTCATCGCCAAAAAAAAAAGAATTCGACCTCGTTCGAATTATAATAGATTAACATTTCGACAACAACTCGAAATAACACCTATACGGGTGTCACAACCCGGACTTCCCACCCTCGGGGGTTGTGATGGCGCCTACTATTTAAAGCTAGGAAATCCACTTATCTTACTCCTTTCGTTTATAATCCATTAACGATTATAACTTAACATTCATAAATAGCGGAATTTAATTGAGCGAAAGAATGAAAAATTAATTATTTAGCTGATAGCAATATGAATCCATAACATAAACTACCCAAAACTAGTGTCACAATCTCACGAACTGTCTAAGAAAACAACAAATAAAGTCTGAACAAGAAAGTACATGTCTGTCTCGGAAATAGCAAAGAACAAATGAAAAATAGAGAGAGAGGTGATGCCGAGGCCTGTGGACGCCTGACTACCTCGGGTCTCCTGATAGACTGAAGGCTGCAACCCCAAGCTAAGGTCTGTATGCTCCAGTACCAGGATCTGCACAAAAGAGTACAGAGTGTAGTATCAGCACAATTGACCCCATGTGCTAGTAAGTGTCGAGCCTAACCTCGGCGAAGTAGTGACGAGGCTAGGACACAATAAACCAATAACCTGCAGCTAAACAGTATCTACTAGAACAACGGTAATAAAAGTAATTCAAAAGTAACGGGGGAAGTTTACCATGCTATAGGGAAGAATACCAACATAATGAATCACGGTAATAGTGGAATAAGACAATCAAGGTACTTGAACCAAAGCAGCAAGCAGTCAAAATAAACAGGCAATAAGTGCATGGCATCACCCTTTCGTGCTTTTACACTCAATCCTCACCAATGTAATCAAATAATGAAAATGTATATGGCATCACCCTTCGTACTTCATCTCTCTTCCCCACCATATAAGAATTAGAACTGTGCACGGAATCACCCTTCGTGATTTATCTCTCTTTCCTCACCAAATGCATAAATATGAATGTGCACGGCATCACCCTTCGTGCTTTATAACTCTTTCCTTACCAAATGCATAAATATGAATGTGCACGGCATCACCCTTCGTGATTTATCACTCTTTCCTCACCCCAAACAATAGAAACTACAATATCCTGGCAAAGGAATCAACAAAAAGAATTAACACATCTCGGCAAGGGAATCAACAGTAAGAAATAGGCACGTCCCGGAAAGGGAATCAACAATAAGAATTAAATACGTCCCGGCAACGGAATCAACTATAACCAAACTTGCACCAAAATATCAACTTCACCATTGAACTCAACTAGAGCCAATGTCCAACAATAAACAAATACCAAGAAAATAATCATAAATCTTGCTCAACATTGATGATCAACAATCTAGGCATTTGTAGTACATACTAAGAACCAAAACGATCACAAAATAAGACCCACGTGCATGCTTGACACCAATGTATAGGTACTCGTCACCACACCTATACGCCGTATACTACACTAGCACATAACAAATAAGGCATAATATATATTCCCTCAAGCTAAGGTTAGACCAAACACTTACCCTCGATGCCACAATCACAATTCAAGCCTCAACTATCGCTTTACCTCTTGTTTCCACCACCTTTTTTAATTCGCTTGTATCTAGCCACAAGTTATTTAAGTATATCAATGAATGCTAAATGAATAAATTCTAATACACAAAATATGTTTTCCAATGATTTCCCCAACAAATCAAAAAAATGATGTTGGGCCCATACGGTCAAAACCCGAGGTTCGAACTAAAATTCGATTACCCATCACCCACGAACCCAAATATATAATTTTTTTTGAAATCGAACCTCAAGCTGAAGTCCAAATCCCCAAAATTTGAAAATCCTAAGTTCTACCCAAAACACCCAATTTCCCCATGAAAACTCTTGATTTTGAATTGAAATCATGTGAGAAGATGTTATAGATTAAAGAAAATGAGTTAGAAACAAATTACAATTGATTTGTAGAAGAACTATTCTTTAAAAAATCGCCCAAGAGAGTTTAGGGTTGGAGAGAGTTTGAAAAATGAAGAAAAATGTGTCTAAGTCTAAATTGTGAACCCCTTCAAGACCTGCTATCTTCGCAAATGCGAAGAATATGTCGCATTTTTTACCATGAAGAAGTTCGTCACCTTCGCATTTACGAGAGACCCTTCGCATTTGCGATGTCGCATTTGCGACCAAGGCCTACACAGGCTTGGTTCGCATTTGCGACACTAGGGTCGCAATTACCAAGAATGTCCACTTTGCAATTGCGAAGCCTGATCTCGCAATTGCGAGGTCAGAGGCCTAGCAAAAACGCCAGATACCAACACTTGCTCATAAGTCCAATTTCACACTGTGGCTTATCCAAAACTCACCCGAGCCCTTGGGCTCCAAACCAAACATGCACCCTAACCGACAAACATCATACGAAAGTTGCTCGTATGATCAAATCATCAAAACACATCGATTACTATGAATTTGGCATCAAAATCAACTAAAATCTAATTAACTCTTAAGTTCCATTTCATAACAACCGAGGTTCCGATCCACATCATATTAAGTCCGTTTCTTACCAAATTTTACAGGCTCAACTTAAATACCATATATGACCTGTACTAGGTCCCGGAACCATAATACATGCCTGATACCATCAAATTCAAACACATTTAGATTTCCAAAAAAACTCTTATAATTTCAGTTAAATAATTTTCTTCAAAAATTCATTTCTCGGGTTTGGGAGCTAGGAATTTGATTCCGAGCATACGCCCAAGTCTCGTATTTTTCAACGGATCATCCGGGACCGTCAAATCATGGGTGTCGACCCAAAATGTTGACCGAACTTACTTAAATCAAATTTTGAATCCCAAATTAGCATATTCATCAAATTTTTACATAAAAATTTTTCTACGGACCCTCCCGAACCGTGCATGCAAATCGGGGTCATATAAAAGGGGGCTTTTAAGGCCTCTGAACACATAATTTACTTGTTAATCAAGTTATGACATTTTGGGTCATCACCTAAACAGAAGAGTTCAACCTAACTCGAATTATAATGGGTTAAACATTTTGTCGATTGATCGAAATAACACCCCTAAAGCCAAGGGCCATTTCCAAAAATGAAGGGTTCGGCCTCTCTCAAATTATAATGGGTTAACATTTCGACCACAACTCAAAATAATAGCCCTACGATCAAGGGCCATCGCCAGAAACGAAGAGTTCGACCTTGATCAAATTATAATGGGTTAATATTTCGACGACAGTTCGAAATAACGCCCCTATGGCCATGGGCCATCACCAAGATAGAAGAGTTCGACCTTGATCTAAGTGCAACGAGTCAACATTTTGACTCTAGCTCAAAATAATATCCCTACAACAAAGGGCCATCGTAAAAGGAAATCTCCAAACTTATTCGAGCCCGAAAATGCCTTTGTAGTTATAAGCTGTCTTGTGTGCGTTTTTCCTTCCACTTATTAAAAAATTGATTTTGCTACAAACTCAAAATTCGACCTCGTTCGGACGTGAAAACAAAAGAGAAGCGACTTCGTCTGGGTCAACGACAGTTTCACCCTGCTCGAACGGCTCAAGTCAAGACTAACCTCGTCCAGAACAACGAAATAATATACTCATTTGAGTCAAAGACGAATCTGCTTAAAGCAATAAGTCGCCAGTCGATTCCACCCCAAGCAGGTGAATAGAACGAGACTCCGTCCGGACTCATGGTGAATTCCTGCTTTGTCCAGCTGAAATTGGTTTTCCTAAAAAATTAGGAATCCACCATATGAAGATCCAACAATTCATGCCAAAAGATATGTAAAGCAAAAGAGGGAGAGATACAAAGAATTTAAGATGATGAAAACTGTGTTATTTAAACAGTTGCAAAAAAGACCGCAAATTGTACACTACTAAAATCGGCCCAACACAATTAAAAAAAGTCAACAATGTAAACAACGACAAATAATAAAAGACAACAAAGATAACAACTTTTTACTCGATGCCATTACCGTCGTCCTCCTCATCGCAATCTCCACGAAACTCCCCCTCAGCATCAACATCTTCGCCGACCTCCAATGTCACGGGTTCATAACCATAGTTAACACGAGCCTCTCGTTCCTTCACCCGAGCTCCTTTGTAAGCGGACTCAAAAACATTGCCCGCTTCATACATACTCTTGTATATGTTCCGCTGGGCTTCGGCATGAACCCAAAGTTCATGCAAATGGCGAGGAACAATGGCGGAGGCTAACAATTTGGGCTAACAATCGCCAGTCGATTCCATCCCAAACAGGCGAATCGAATGAGACTCTGTCCGGACTCACGGTAAAGTCAGGCTCTGTCCAGTTGAAATTGGTTTTCCTAAAAAATTGGGAATCCACCATATGAATATCCAACAATTCATGCCAAAGATATGTAAAGCAAAAGAGGGAGAGACACAAAGAATTTAAGATGATGAAAACTGCATTATTTAAACAGTTGCAAAAATGGCCGCAGATTATACACGGCTAAAACCGGCCCAACACAATTAAAAAAGTCAACAATGTAAACAACAACAAACAAGAAAAGACAACAAAGATAACAACTTTTTACTCGACGCCATCACCGTCGTCCTCCTCATCGCCATCTCTACAAAACTCCCCCTCAGCATCAACATCTTCGCCGACCTCCAGTGTCGCGGGTTCATAACCATTGTTAACACGAGCCTCTCGTGCCTTCACCTGATCTCCTTCGTAAGCAGACTCAAAAACATTGCCCGCTTCGTACAAACTCTTGTATATGTTCCGCTGTGCTTCGGCATGAACCCAAAGTTCGTGCAAATGGCAAGGAACAATGGTGGAGGCTAACAATTATGCCTTTTTGGCCTCAAGAACGGCGACCCGATCTCCCAAAGTTGAAGCTTCTGGGTCAATGTCGCCAATACGCTCCTCGAGCTTCGCCTCCCTGAGCGTAGTCGTTGCCCTCTTAGGAACCTGCTTGGATTGAAGGACATATATAATGTCCTCTAAAGCCGCCGCTCTAGCCGAAGCTGACGCCCAGGCACTGTCGACACTCTCCAACTCGGAGACCTTTCTCTCCAGCTCTGGTAATTTCCCCATCCACTCGATGCTAAAATCCTTGACTCTGACGGCATTAATATCCAACTCAGACTGCAATGACTGCACCTTCACCTGAAGATGCTCACACTTCGGAGTGATCCCTTTACCTAATTCAAGTTCTTTGTCTTTAACACGAAGCTGCTCCTCGAGCTCATTATTCCTGCGAATAGCCTGCATCAGCTCCTGATCCCTCTTCTCCAATTACTTACCAAGAGATCGATCACCGGTGTTTGCCCCCACTCGTCCATGCATCTCATGTCACTTGTTAAGGTAGTGCCAATACTTCTCCTACATCGTTTAAAAAGTTTTGGCCCGAGTGTCGTCCCTACAAGCACTTTCAATCTCCACCATGTACGTCTGAAAGACGAAAAGATTGGTTAAGACAAAGGTCACCAAAGATGACAAGAACATAAAAGAAAGGAGAAACTTACCCTCAAGACTATAGAGGCCACTTCATGCATCAAACCAAACATCACGAACGTCCCGGAGAGCCTCGCTCTTGGGAGTAGAGTACAAAAGGTCAAACTGTTGTACCAAGTCTTTCGTATCCTCCCGAAGGTTAATCTCCAACGATATTTCAAGTATAAGAGACGGGCCTCCCGCATATACCAATGTACAAGTAAGGCCTTCCTCGAACATCCTAACATCGTCAGGATCAAGGATGGACTCGAACTCATAATCATCGACCACGATACTTTCCCCTTTCAGCGACTAAGGAAGAAGAAAGACCCGGTACGGAAGATGAAGGACCACCCAAAGTAGTAACAGCAGCCTCGGGATTCTAAATCCCCACCGTAGTAGTCTGTTGGTCAACAATAACAGTTGTAGTCTCTGTCGACGGGTTGGTCACAATAATCGGCTCTACCTCTACAAACGAGTTAGCATCGTCCCCCATCTCAAACTCCGTCAAGGGGATTCCACCTTCTGAGCCTACCACGACTGAAGGAGCCATTTTGGAATCCACTCGTCGTCTCTTTGACAGCCCTTCCCCGTCCTCAACACGGGAAGACTCCCCCATTGAGCAGGCAGTAGGAGTTGGAGCCCTAGATTGAGGGACAGTCTCCGGCTGCGGCCGTAAATTCAACTTGAGTGGCCATTGATGTAGGTCAGATAGATGACCTTAGTACAAGCCGAGTAGAAGATGTCGGTTAATGAAGTACAAGTGGAGGAGCCCTCGTCCTTCGCACTCTCCCTAATAATGATAAAAGTCATATACGCAACAAAGCCAAATTACAAAGTGGAAACAGAAATTATGGCAACACTACTTAGCAATAAGGGGCATACGTCCATATTTCTCAAAGAAGGACGACCATTCGCGAACTCCCACTGTATGAGGAAGAATGGCATTCACCCATTTGCAGATATCGTCAACAGGCGCAGAGAGTAGTCTCGTGGCTACAAAAGCAAAAACAGTTCAATACCGCCCAAAGAGAAGCAGACGAACATATCACTCTGACAAAAAGATACAAAAATTTACGTGTGAAGTTCATTTCTCGTGGGAACCCTACGGAATCCACCAAAAGGTGCCCAGTCCCCACATAAAAGTAGTTTTCATAGAAATGATGGTTGTCTCTATCGTCCATCTTCACTACCAGACTCTTGGTCCCTCGATGGTGCATGTGAATCATCATGCCTCGAATGAATTGAGGGGCAAAAATATTGAGCATATGTCTCAGAATGATCTCACGACAGGCAAGCTCCGCGAACTTGAGTAGCATCAAGAGCATTTTAAACATGTACGGAGAAAGTTGAGGCGGACACACCTCGTATAAATGACAAAAACCTACCACCAAGGAAGTGTGAGGAAGCGTATACCCAATAATAAAAGGATATGTATAGAACACACAGTATCCTGGGCGGTCAAAATGCATGATCTCATCTCCCACTGTCGGGCGCATCTCGATGTGGTGTGGAATCTCCCACCAAACCTTCAGCTCTGGAATCGTCGTCTCATTCATAATAGAGGAAATAGGTTCTGGTTCCTCTCCGGCAGGGCTATTGAAGTCGGTCCACTGCTTCTCGGGACGAGGCAATATTTCGGCCACCATTTGAACCTCCTCATCCTCTACTATTTCTACTCCGGAAACAAGAACATCATTTCCCGATGCCGGAACTGCAGCAAGATTGTCAGCGCGGGAAGAAGTACCAACCATTTATCTCAATTTAATGGAATAAATGAACTAAGGAAAAAAGGAAGTTGAGATGCCAATTTTTGGCCAACAGGAGAGAACAAAAAATCAGAAGTATCAGAGAAGATGAAGATTCACAAGGTTCTTTCGACAAGTCAAGAAAGTGTGCCAATAAAATGGTGTTTCCCCTATTTATAGGGACATAAATGCCCGAAGTGGGAAACCCAAGTCGACAATCAAAACCGATAGGACATGACATGATTCAATCCCCAGGAAATGTGTGTCATAATGGCAGTAATCACAAATGATGCTTCGAATCAAATGACGTTTCGAATTCGAACAGTCGTAACGATCCAAAGGCACCGTTGAAACGCACACCATTGCCTCAATCTAAAAACTTCGTTCAGGGCACGAACTGTTAGATTTCTCCTAATCTTTGAAATTACAAAGTCCACCCGCCGGGCCCAACAAGAGACGACCCCGACGGACGAAGGGACTAACTAGGGATGGGCATCGGTTGGTTCGTTTCGGTTATGAATGTTATCGGTTCATCATATCAGTTATTGATTTATAAATATACTAAACTGATAACCGAACCAATAAGATATCGGTTATGGGTATCGGTTAGTCGATTATCGATGCTTATCAGTTCGGTTATCGATTTACCCGATAAGAATTAAAAATATCTAATTTTTTTTGTTTTTAATAGAAATCGTGATCATACTGCTAAGATAATGGAACTGAATTTTTGTTTTTAAAAAAGAGGGATTAAATTTCATTTTTAGAAAAGAAACTTTCTTTGTATTTGAAAATTTCAATGAATGATCTCAAATTTCAAAGTTATAAGTTAGTAGTAGTAAGAAATAAGACATTCAACAAGCTAATCGTACTAACTATCTCACTGGGGGGGGGGGGGGGCAATTCACAGAAAAAAATAAAATCATAATCTTGTAAAGTCTAAAAAAGTAGTGCAACAAAAGAAACAAATAGAAAAACTAAAAATTTGAACAATTAATTTTTTAAATTTTAAAACTAAAAATCTTAAATAAAGAATTAAGATGAGAAATTCAGAAAAGTTTAAAACTTACTCTAAGGGTTAAGGTTTGAAGATGAAGAGTAACCGCCGAGAGAATTTAGAGAATGAAAGAATGCAGCCATAAGGGTGGCTTTATATATTTAATAGGTAAAATTATAATTTTGTAAAAGCTTATTGGGCTATCCATTAAACCATTACTAAATTGGACAAACCGAGACCCGAACTGATAACCTAATAGTCAAATAACATTAAACCTTTATCGAACTATTTACCGAGTAACCCGATATCGATAACCTAATAGTATTTTATTGGTTCAGGCTATCGGTTATCCCCGATATATGTCTAGCCCTAGAACTAACTGTATAGGTCAAAATCTGACTACAGTGGTCGACCAAGTTGGAACCCCGCCTAGGTAGCGGAATAGTGAGAAGCACCACGGCTAACCTCAGTCCAAGCATTGATAGTGTATCTTAAGTAAAAATGGTACTCAAGTAACGACGGAAAAGACCATTATGTGAAGGTACATCTATCGAAGAACACAGTAAAGATCCTAGAACTATATACGGAAGGGGAATTCTCGAAAAAGAGGGTTGTATCTTTCCTCTCTACTCTTTTTCCAACAATTTCTTTGGTTGCAAAAATGTAAATTGATTTTTCTCTCTATCTCATAAAAGATGAGATAGTAACATCAATAAATACTCATTGCTCTTATTCTTCATTTGTTATCTTGCTCTATATTTTAAGATCTTAAGTTAATTATGCTTGACTAAAATTTATTCCTTCGTTATCATTAATTGATTTACTAAAAAGATTTTACTATTTTGTATCTTTTGATCAAACAATAACAATCTTTCTATGGATGTAGATCAAGAATGTTTATAGTGTATTCACTTGAATCTTACACCATTAATTTGGATGTTACTTCTGCAATACTAGGAGTACTTTTGCTTGAAGTTGAAATTCAAAGTTTCTCATACATGCACCATATGGCGCGTTTGTAATATAGTATTAGATTGCAATCCTAATACACATGAATTGTCAAAACCTTTACTTATATTCACAGCATTTGACATATTAGTTGGAGTTGAACCATTTTGTAGAATAAAAGCTTCATGAAATTATACCAAATGTGATGTCCTTTTATCTTATTGTTATGGTATGGAAGATAACTCGCAAAGGTCAAAAGTTTCTTAAATTATACTCAACTTGACTGGAAAACCTATTAATTTAAAGGAGAGAAAATCTATTAGAGCCCACTGTATAGATAAATTTTGTACAACCATGGTTATCTTCTTATAGAAGAATGAAAAATAAAATATGATTATTGATTTCTAAAAGTTGGATACACACGTTTGTTATTGTCCTAGGGTTCAATAAACCAAATAAAATACCAGTGCAAGATAAGGATCCTTTATCGTGTAAAATATCTCTTTAATATGTTAAGATGTAATGGGGCAACTTAGGTATAGATTTCAATTTTTGTACTAAAGGTGTTTGAGGAGTCGGGTCGACCTAATTCTAATCGATGGGAACAAATCGGACTGGCCCGAAAAAAGGGGGTGGGGTGGGGCTGGCCGATCATTATGAAAACCGACGATCATGCTGGTTCAAATTAGCTTACAGTGTCCCCGAAATTGATAAACTTAATAAAAAATTAGAGATTTTTACCTTCTTATATCATATATAAAACTTTATTACCCTCAATGTATAGGGTTTGTATTAATTACATTTCAGCATTTCAAATTATCATTTATATATCATAATTCAAATTAGGGATATAATTAAGGGTACATTTATATTAGGTGCTAATTTTAGGACCGTATCCTCCCACATTTACCTCCCCCCCCCCCCCCAACACCCCCTTTAGAGATGGACAGCAGCATCAATAATATTCAGATTAGTTCTCATTTACTTCCCCAAAAACCTTAACTTAGCGACTGTATCTTCATATTAGTTATTATTTACCAATTCTCTATTTACACTTACAAAACATCAATGTATCATTATTTTTATTAACTTCTTCTTCTTCTTTTTTTTGCAGTGGCTGAAGGTTACTGGTTAACACAGTCGATTGAAACTCGAAAAAGAAGAAGAAGATATATTTCTAGAATTTGTAGATATTTGTAGTCAAATTAGAAAAGTTGTAGATAAATTGTAGACTATTTTTGTAGAAGATTTCATAGAAGATTTAGTCGTTTTGGATTTGTGAAAATAGAAACAATGCATTTACAATCAGAATACAAATAATATATAATTTATCTATAAGATATCTACAAAATGGATACATTGAATTTTAATATCCCAATTCTCATTTCAATTGTAGAATAATTGGTATTTTCGACATAATTGTAGAAGATTTGTACAAGTTTTAGTCTTCCCAATCTATGACTCATCTATAATTTATCTATAATTTATCTAAAATTCTACAATTTAAATACAATTTATTTACAATTTCTAGAAATGTGTCTTCTTCTTCTTCTTCGAGTTTCAATCTGAAATTCAGTCAAAACCCAATCTAATCTTCACAAAGAAACCCTCAAAATTGAGATATAAACTCCTAAACATATTTTGAATTATTTGCAACGACACTCAATCCAAACAAATAATGATTTTTGAAAACCTAAATTTAAATTCAAAGCTTCAAGCTTTTTAATGGCTATCAAATGTGGAAAATATATGGAAGAACAGATTTTTTCAACTTTGAGTTGTTGAAACTCAAAATTTGCAATTGTTCATTCTTTTTTTTTTTTGTAGAATTTGAATTGTAGTTCTCGAAAACAATACGCAGATGAGAAATCTCCTTTCCCTTTTAAAAATTAAATTTAATGTAGAATCAATTAACACCAAGATTTTCTCCTTAATTTTAGCGTATTTTTAGGTCAATAGTCGAATGGTATATAAATTGTAGTTAAAGTGTGGATTGGGCGGGTAATTAACAAACTATGCACATTTATGGTAATAAGGTTTCATATATGGTATAGTTAGGAATAATTCTTAAAAAATACCAATTTCTTATCGGGTCTTCGGCCTGGCCTGTGTCACACCTCCTTTTTCACTACACCCACAAGGGCGTAAAGGAGTTTTCCAATTAAAGGACAATCGGAACGGGATTTGGTTATTAGTTATTTAGAATCGTCACTTGGGAGATTAATGGTGTCCCAAGTTACCGGTTTTAATCCCGAACCGAGAAACAATATGACTCTGTATTACAGTTTGCGTACCAAAAATCCGAATAAGAAATTATGTTAACCCTGGAGAAGGTGCTAGGCATTCCTGAGGTCCGTTGTTCTAACATGGTCGCTCAACTGTTGTATTTGATTTTATCTGATTTTAATACTTGCTAGCTTATGTGCTTTTATTCGTATACCGCCTTTTATTATTATTTATTTTAAAAGAATTTGCGACGTCGTGAAAACTTATTTCGAACCGCGTCGAAATCAATGCACCCGTGGTTGTCAACACATTTCAACTTTGTCGAGATTTGGATTTGGATCGCATCAATGCGCACCCGAATTTAAGAAAGTAATTTAATTAAATCGCGCATAAAGATTCTAACGTATTATTACTTTGGGGAAGACCGTAAAATTCGCTAAACGGCTCTCCCAAATTCTAAGTATTTTATGCAACATTTATTGAGGGCCCCATAATTTTTATTTTATTGAGCGAGACTCGTCTCAATTTATTTTAAAAGGGAAACTTAACATAAACTATGATTTTCCATTTTTCATTTGTCTGTAATAATTCGAACGGGTTCTGAATTAAAGAAATGACTTCGTTCAATACCCTGAGCCTTGAAATTGGTCCTGGCTAAATTAATCGATGCCCAGGCGGTACAAATGCAGCCCCAAAAGTGGGCCTAACACAAACAGATGATGGCGCAGACAGATGTATCCATGCCAAGCCAATATTGACCACTTGAATTCCAAATTTAGGTTTCCATTGCATTGGAGCAAGCATCTTCTCAAGCAGAACAACACTTTTGTGTAAACTCTTCCCCTAATCAATTAGTTCAATTTTTGCACTTTCAGCTATTTCAACAATTCAATTCAACTACTGTAACTCCTATCAATATTCAATTGTTCAGGGACACATTATCAATACTCAAGTAACTCTTAATTATAAAGTGAACTGCTGCATGCTAATGCTCATCAGAACCATTTCCTGTTTCAATTGTTTTCGAATTTCAAAAATGAAGCTATAACAAGAACATGAGATTAAACTAGCTAAGACTAAGCCACAACTTCCAATTTTTGCAGTTTGCAAATTTAAAAAAATCTACAGTCCATAGCCTATATTAATAGTCCAATATTTAACACATACAAATCGACACTTAGCTATGACAAGAGATTACATTTAACATCTATTTAACTACTAACATATGATATTCCAGCAGGCATTCTTCAGGATCAAACAAACGGGCAGTTTATTCCATTTTTGCAAGCTCGAAATTACAGCTGAGATTCAAAGGTATACCTGGACTCAAAATAGAACAAGAGATTGAGAGGTCAGCAGCAGCAAACAAACCAGAAAAGCAGATTCAACAAGCCAGGAGGATTTCGAAATCAAAACAACAGCATTATGACCAGCAATAATCCATTATACTCAGTGGCGGATCTAGGATTTTAAGGTCGTGGGTGCTTACTTTCCTTTAAGTGCACAATTATTCGAATGCAAGAGTAAAAGACTTAATGTGAAAACTACTAATAATATTAACATTACCAAAATAACTTCTAGTCACAATCACAACTGTGATCGACGACTTTTCACATGTTGAAAACGGTGAATAATGGCATTGTTGTTTACAGTTGAGAATATCTTACGCTCTACATAGCAAACTAAACAACTATTTAAAAATCCATCACATATGCTATTACGAAGCTCATTTTTTATGTAGTTCATGGAAGAGAAAGCACGTTCCACAGAAGCGGTAGCAACAGGCAGAATGAGAGTCAACTTGATAAGTAAATACACTAGTGGCCAAGTTTGATGCAGGTCTGACTTAACCAACACTTTAGAAAGGTCACTAATTCCCTTCGTGTTGAAGAACCTCTTGTCATGACTACGAGCATAAACTATAAAACTATCAAACAAGATTTAGTTCAAATTAATTTCATTCGAAATTTACTACACATTTTGTTAATTAATTTCTATTGTGAAAACCCCCCTCAATCAACAACACAGACAACACTGCAATATTTTTCATTGAATTTGCTTTAAAAGAATAAACATTAAACAATAAGCATGAAAAGGATTCAAAACCCTTCTACAAAATATAAAGCTTATTAGTTATTACCTTATGCTATGTTCTGATTTTGAGATTGTTGTGAATGACAGGAGAGTTTGCTAACTATTTCGTCTACTTTGTTCTTCGATTTTTCCTTCACTGCGTTTCTAATAAGTAAAAAAACTGAAGAAGGGTTTAATTTTAAAGTTTTCTGGAAGGTGGAAACAATGTCTTTCATTCTTATTCCTAAATCCTAAATATAATTAATATAAGAAAGTATAAAGGTGAAAGAAAGTAGGAAAAGGAGAAAAAAAGACAGAAAAGGAAACTTTATGTCAAAAGCAAAGAAAGACGGTCGTTGACAACCACTAAAGAGAATAGGAAAAGTTAAAAAAATAATTCCACAAAATACAAAAAGTAATTGAGAATTGCTGTGACAAGGATTCGAACCTGGGTGTTTTGCACTCAGCATAGGATTTTATTCATGCATCAGAACCACAGCACCCATCAGTCATTTTGTTTATTGGGTGCTGGCTAAATTATTGTATCCAATTTGGTATATTTTTAATATAGCTATACATAGTTTATGTCAAGGTTAATAGGTGCTTAAGCACCTAAATATAACATGTACATCCGCCCCTGAATATACTACCACACTTGATGAACTATACCAACAGCAACAGCAAATATCCAAAAACAGACCCAACCGAACTCGAATACTCCAAAATTGAACCACTGGACCTTAGAAGAAACTCCAGCGAATCAAAATTAAGTTAGAAGATCAACATCCACCACTGACATTCGAAATTGACTTAAAAATTCAATAGAATAGTGGTTTTTTGAGTTTTCTGCTATTTTTCCTTTTTTTGTTTTCTTTTTGTTTGGTGTTTGAAAGCTTTTGAGATTTGAAATTCAGATGATGAAGATCAGATCACAGAATGATTCTTGGGGGGGAGTTTTTGGAGCCCAAAACCTTGCTTCTCAAGGTATTTTGATGCCTTTTATAGGCCTAAGGGAGGGCAGCCTCAATTTGCACTTTTCATATTAGTCCCTCACTTTTCAGCTTTTAATCCCTCATTTATTAACTTGTTACTCAAGTAAGTACCTCTTATTTTACTGAAATCTACACTAAAGTATATTTTAGAAAGTCCTAGGGTGTTCTTTTAGCTACACAAAACCTATACTACCCTTGTCTTTATTTAGAAATTACCATTCCTAATAGAACTACCCTTTTCCATGACTAAACTACCCTCATTTTCTCCCTGAAATTACTACCTCAGTTAACTAAACCAAGCCCTTACCCAAGTTAAGAATTAACTATATGTAACTCAATTCAGCTACATCCAATCAACCTAAGCTAAGCCTAAAGACTAAATGACCTAATGAATTACCCCAAGATACTTACGGATTAAACCAATTAGGCTGAATCAGGACTTCACAAATCAAATCAGATGAAGAAATTAAACATATACTAACCAGAACTGAATAAAATCCATAGTATAAACAGACACCATTATTATTGAAACACATTAAGACTGAACTGGGATTAACAAACCAAAAGTAAGAACAATTGTATCATGATTAGATTAAACACATAACAGAAAGAAAATAAATTATAACGAGATTAACAAGAACACAGTTGAGTCAAGCATTCATGAAAATGAGAGAAACACAATTAACAAAAATGAACATATGAACTGGCTGATTGAGACAGATGGAACGAAAAGGAAGAAAAAGAGAAACTAAACTATACTAATGAAGACAAGATCATAAAACTAAAGGACACTTACCACAGAAACCACTCGACCCTGAAAAAAATCCCCAAAATAGGCCAGGCCGGACGAACCCTAGATCCGAAATTTGTTGAGCTTCAATGAGATTCGAAGCGTTTTGACCGAAGATTCGAGATGAGGAAAGGCCGTAGACTATCTGGTATCGATTTGGGATTATTTGGACGATTTGGTGTTTTGGACCCGAATTTCAAACGCATATTTGAGGAGCCTGGGTTTGATTCGAGGGAAACTGTTAGCATGGTTGGAAAGAGGAGAGTGAGGAGAGTGAGGGGTGTAAGTTTGGTGGTGGTCTGTGTCGGCGCCGCCACCGGCGGCCTAGGGATTTTATGGCGGCGGGATTAGGGTTCATGACTTGGGTCTCTGGTGAAGAAGGAGACGAGAGGTGAGGAAGGGGAGTGGGGAGTGTTTGGACACTCCTATCTCAATTTGGATCAGAGATAAAGGGTCCAGATTTAACGAAAGAAACGGCGTCGTTTGGAAAAACGGACCGGATCAAGAGCTGGGGTTTGGGCCTAGGCGTGGGTGGTCCATTTGGGCTTAGGCTAAGACCATAACATCGGCCCAATTTTTGGCAGCCTTACTTTTCAATTGTTTTTGCCTTTTCATCCTTTTTTGTTTCTTTTTCCTTTATTTCTTCTTTTTTTTTTTGTATTTTTATGCATTTTGTAAAAAATTAAAATGAAACCTAAATTAATTTCTAAATAAGCTAACTAATTTCTACAATTGTTTAAAACTATTTTATGACAATTTTACAATTAAATCAATAAAATGCGAGAGTGAACTATTTTTGTCATTTTTTTTGTATTTTATTCTAAAACAAATTAACTCCTAATAACTACTAAGATATGAATTAAATCCTAAATACAAATGCATATTTTTATATGAATTAACATGCACAAATAAAAATACAACCAATTACCAGAGAATGACACAAAATTCACAGAAAAATTGTAAAAATAAGGAAAAATCACGTGCTCACGGTCTAATCCAGTATGACGGCACTATATTTTTTAAAAAATTTTGACCATTGGCGGCGGTCAAAATTTGGTTTAACCATTGCCCAGCGGCTATTTTTTTCACAAAGTTGGTCATTTTTAACCTCCACCCACAACTAAAAAACATTTGATTTGCGACTGGGTACTTGAGTTCGAAACTATCAGTCGCAAATTTGTGACTGATTCGGTCGGAATTTTCAAAAATAATATTTGTTATATATTTTTTACTGTTGGCTATAAATTGCGACTGCTTCGTTCGTTCAATTGCGCGAAAAATATCACGAATTATTTTTAACGGTTTTGTGACCGAATCAGTCGTAAATATTAAAAATAAAAAATAAATTAAATTAAAGGTTGCGACCGATATGGTCCAAATACGCATTTAAAACGAGATTTAAAGGTTGCGACCGAATCGGTCGCAATTTGAAAATTCAAATTTCAAATTTCAAGTTTCAAATTTCAGTTGTGATCGATTCGGTCACTCATTTTTTTAAATACATCCTGACCCGTTTTTTCTTTATTCTTCTTTCTTCTCCAACTTTTTCCCTATTCTCCCCTCTCCTCTTCTGCCCCCAACCCGGTCTATTTGTCAATTTTATTCTCTAATCTAACCATATTAGGTATGATTTCCCTCTATCTCACTCTCACTCTCCCTCATCCTCTTCATCTCCCTTGTTCAGTCGGCCCCTATCCGCTCTCCCCCAATTATTTTGTTCTTAAGTTGTTTAACTCAAATTTGGTGCAGAAATTCAGCGTCTCATCCTCCTCCGGTGATAGTTCGGCAGCAGATTGGTTTATTTTTTAGATTTTCTTTTTCAGTATAATATGTATATAGTGGTATTAAAAATTTACTTGTTTAGATTAATCAGTTATTTTTACTGTTTATATCAATTCTTGTTTAATACTTGTTTATATAAACTCTAGTTTAAAATTCTTGTATAATAAATAAGTTTTAATATTTATATTGTTGTGTTTATTAAGTATACTTTATGTTCTTATGAGTTGTTTATATCTCTTTGCAGTAGATATTGGATTTTGGATTGCTATATTAGGTTTTTGGTTAATTGTTAGATGCGTGTTTAGCTGTTTTATTTGGCAAGTGGTGTAATTAGAAATACAGCAGGTTTCTGCTTAAAATGCGAAGATTTATGACTGAATATGACACATCTTTACCCTGAATTATCCAGATTTGCGACTGATCCAGTCACAATTGAATATTTCTAACATTTTTATTAATAGTTACGACGGAATCAGTCTCTACATTTGTGACTGATTCGGTCTTTACATATGTGACTGATTCGATCACAAATTGCTTAATTTTAAATATCCCCGCATTTTTCAGTTTACGAATGAATCTGTCACAATGTTTCGACTGATTCAGTCGCAAATATATTGCGACGATGCATTTTCTGACCGACACATTTCAGTCGCAAATCAATCGAAAACACGATTTTCGATCGATTTGCGACTGATTTGGCGGTCACAAATTTGTTCTTTTCTAATAGTGACCCTTAGAAATTAAAAAATTACATCCTTACCCTTTTGAATTACTGTAAACAGCCTCCCCTGTTCATTTTTCATAGACAACTCTCTCTCAAGTCTCAACTTTAATTCTCTCTCGCACTTTCTCTTTCAAATGCTATAAAAATGAAATTTTTACCTCCTATAGCAAATATTAACACCTTATTTATTTTTAAATAAATATTATTTAAAAGAATTTTATTTTATAGATACCTTTTAATGTTTATAGCAAAATATCTAATTTTGGTTACCTCCTACCCTAAGCCAGTAAATACGCTATTCAGTTATAATATTTATTTCTCTCTCCACTTTGATACATGCCATTCTCTTCTCCCATCCCATTAAAATTGTCCTCTTTCCTCCTTCTTCTAACGACATCTTCTTTTTGATTCACTTTAATTAATGCTTCAAAATCCAGCGACCCAATTCTTACACCATGGCCAAAACAATTCCCCTCGATTCTCTTCGTGAATAATACCAACGGGAATCTTCAAGTTGTTGATTTGTGGTACGATTATCAGTATTCACAATGGCAGGAACTTCAACATTATCCAAAACCAACTGGGAAAGCGTCTTTACGATTTGGAATGGGATAATGACACTTGTTAAATTTTTTTTTTGGTAATTAAAGACATTTATTCATAACATAAGATTAATAGTCATTACAACCTGAGATTAGTCTAGGCCACTCAGTGCCTATTCCATCTCTATCAAAAGCATAAATAGCAAATACATGCAGATAATAGTACATTTTAAAATTAGCAAAAGAATCCAAACTGCATCCATGCTTAGCTAAGGCGTCCGCTACCCCACTAGCTTCTCTGAATGCATGCTTCACTGGTAGAGAGCCCACCTCAGATAGTAAGAACCTGCAATCATCAATAATATTTTGGTAAGCACATTTTCATTTTAAACAATTTAATGAGATCCCGGCAGTCCGTTTCGATGACTAGAGGAGTTAGTCTATTTTGAATGGCTAGTTGAAGACCCTGTAATAGGGACATGAACTCCATTTGAATATTTATTGAGTTGGCGAAGCCTTTACTAAATCCTAGAATCCATTTCCCTCTACTGTCTCTGAAGACTCCCCCTGTATCTCCCTTTCCTAGGTTACCAAGCATGAACCGTCTATATTTAGTTTGAAAGACCCCATGTCTGGAGGTTCCCATTTTACGAGGATTGTTCTTTTTGGTGATCTAATAGGGCTCCATTTGCTAAGGAACAGGAATTCTTGAGGCTATTGATTGCTTTATTGCTGCTGGGGTATAGGCTACTAGTGTGGAAAATTCTTTCATTTCTAGTGGTCCATAAATACCAAAGGAAAAAAGGTAAGAGTATAGGCCACGTGATGTATTGATTATAATGTTTGTTTGATCCTAGCTGGAGTTTTAACTAGTGGAATGTAGAGTGTTCATTGTCTAATAATGGATAGTTGTGCTTTATGTGACATTGTCTCCATATTTACTTTGAGTAAGTGCAGAAGAACATGTGTTTTATGTCCTTCTTTTCAGTACTGCAAATGGTGCAAATGTCTGATGTGCAGATATTTTGTTTTGCTAGAAAGGTAGCGGTTGGTAGTCTATTAATTATAAGCAACCACATGAAGTATTTCAATTTATTGAGTGTGTTGCATTTCCAAAGCCACATGTAGTCAAGTTTGTTTTCCTTTATCCGCGTGTCTTGTGTAGTGACAAGGTCATATGTTGCCTTGAATGAGAAGGAATTATGTCACGGTGTGTTCCAGGATATCATATCGTATCCCGGTTGGGATTTTTGAATATAAGTGCTGTGAATTTTGAGTATTTGATCTTCAGGTAGATCGAAGGAGAGGGATGATAGGTTCAAGGATCCATGTTGAATGATCGCGCTTACTTTTAGGTCTTCTTCCCCTCTTTGGAGAGGGACATGGATGCCTTCTCTCAGAGTGTTTTCGTGGTTTATCCAGTGGTTGTTCCAAAGATTTATGGAGTCCCCATTACCAATAATCCAATTAATCCTTTTTTGACAAATCTTATTTCCTTTATGAATATTTTTCCAGATATGTGAAGCTCCTGATTTTGGAGGTGGGAAGTCATTTAGCTTAGAAGTCTTATCGTATTTGCTTTGTAAGACTCTAACCCATAGGGCTTCTTTGTTGTTATTGTATCTCCATGCAAGGTTGGAGCTGAATGCTTTGTTTTTTTGACTAGCTTTATAGAGACCTACGCCTCCATATTTTTTAGAAGTAGTTACCTTATTCCAATTTAATAGGTGGCACTTTCTTTTTTCCTCCGTACTACCCCATAAGAAATTTTGTTGGATTGAGTCAATCTTATTCAGGGTAGCTTTTGGTAGGTCACAATTTTGCATATTGTGATTGGGAATGGCTGCAAGGGTTGCTTTAATGAGAGTGGTTCTCCTGCTAAGTTTAGGAAATGACTTTTCCAACCCTTTAGTTTATTGTTTAGATTATCAATGATAAATTGGAAGTCCCTTTTGGGAAGTCTCTGGTTTGTTAAGGGGAACCCCAGGTATTTTCCGATAGAGTTAGAAATTTTCATATTTAAACAATTATCGAATAATGATTGTTTGTCCTGGGGTGTGTTTTTTGAGAAAACAACTCTAGATTTGTTGAAGTTAATAGATTGACCAGAGAATTCATAGAATTTATTCATAGTGTCTATCAGGGAATCGCATCTTTTTTGATTGGCTTCTATCATAAGAATGAGGTCATATGCAAAGAATATGTGGGACAATTGGGGGCCCTTATTTGAAAAAGTTATGGGGTCCCATCTGCAGCAATCTATTTCATGACTAATGAGTCTAGAAAGAATTTTCATGCATATTATGAATAAATAGGGGGATAAGGGGTCCCCTTGTCTAATGCCTCTAGTGGGTGTAAAGAATTTTGTGCTTGAATTGTTTATGAGTATAGAGGTGGATGTGGAGGAAACACAGGACATAATAAGCTCAATTAGATCATCTGGGAAGTTGAGAGATTTTAGGGAGAATCTAATAAAGGCCCATTCAATTTTGTCAAAGGCCTTTTCTAGGTCAATTTTGACCATTATTTTACCTTTACACCCTTTGGTGTTTTTGAAGTAGTTTTGGACTTCATGCACTATAATGGCATTGTCGGAAGCTCTCCTGCCTTTAATGAAGCTTGTTTGGGAGGGATGAATAATATCATTTAGTAAAGGTTTTATTCTATTAATAATAATTTTTGTGACTACCTTATAGGTTGTATTGCAGAGACTAATGGGTCTATATTGCCTTAAGGTTTTAGCATTTTGGTGTTTTGGAATTAAACACACATAGGTGATGTTCATGTCCTCAATCATTTTCTTATTAGTGAAGGATTCCTTACAGAAGTTCACTAATAGGTTATTGGTAATACCCCAAAATTTTTGATAGAATAAAGGATGGATACCATCTGGTCCTGGTGCTTTCAATGGCTTAAAAGAGAATAGAGCATTTTTTTATTTCCTCCTCATCTGGCTCTTTGATGAGGGAAGGGTGGTCTATTAGTTTGACTGAGATTAGGCAGGCATATATGTGATTATTTTTGTAGAGGAAGTATGGTTGGTGGTATAAAGAGTTTTATAGAATCTAGTTATGATATGATTGAGTTCCTTTGGATGGTGGAACCAGTTTCCAGTCTCGTCTCTAATGTTAAAGATTCTATTTTTCCTTCTTCTTTGCAAGGTTTTAAGGTGGAAGAATTTAGTATTTGCATCGCCGTCTTGGATCCACTGGATCCTTGATTTTAGCTTCAGAATTCTTCTTCTAATTTGAAATTTTTTTGTAGTTCCTCTAGAATGTCCTCCTCTAAGTTTGCCAAAAAAATGATGGTAGCATAGTTAGGGGATTTTTGGATGCCTTCTAGTCTACTAGGATTTTATTCTTTTTGTAAAAGATATTCCCAAAAATGTCTTTATTCCGGGCAGTGGCTTTAATAGTAAAGTCCTTAATAGCATTTATTATACTAAGCTGGTTTGTCCAACAGTCTGATACTAGGCCCTTAAAAGTGGGATGAGAGAGCCACATGGATTCTATACGAAATATATTATTACTTCGACCAAGTCTTTCAATAAGATCCAAATGAATAGGACAGTGCTCGTAGTGAGTTCTTATTAGGTGTTAAACACATGCTTCAGGGAATATACTAATCCAATCGCTATTGGCTACAAACCTATCAAGTCTATCCATTATAAAAGCCTTTTTATTCCTTTTTCTTTTATTAAGCCAGGCATATTTAGGGCATTTGTAACCTATATCAAGAATATTGTAGGAGTTAAGGCAATTGATAAATTTAGAAATTCTATTATTATTAACAAGAAGGCCGCCAAATTTCTCACTTGCTCTAGCGACTTCATTAAAAGTCTCCAAAAGCTAACCAAGGGCCTTTATAATTGCCTGCTATTTTTTTTTAGGTTATTCCATAAAATGATTCTTTCTTCAAGTAAACTACTGGCATAAATAACTGAGCATAACCATGTTTTAGGAAAAAATTTTACCTTAACCATGGCATGGATCTCCCGGTATGTGCCTCATATTTGGTCCACAATGACTTCTTCACTTTTCTACATTAGTACCATCCCCCCTCCCAAGTTTCTCTGTGACGCGACTTGTGCTAAACCTGAAAAACCAAAGTCCTCCATAATGACATGATGATCAGACATTCTTGTTTCGAGTAGAGCCACTACACTTGGTTTATGGTAGTCAAGCATGGATCTAAAAGCTCTTCTAAAGTCTGCGTTACCCTGCACCCCTGCAATTCTATGAGATGAAACTCATACTTATATTTCTATTGTTTGAATTCATCCCCCGATTGGGAGGGGAGTTCCCCCTGCTCGATGTTCCTTCTTGGTTCACGTAGATGTTGGAGAACATTGTTGGGACCAACATCATTGCATTGCATATTGGTAAATCCTGGGTGTCCTCAACTTCTTGATAGTTATTGAGTATTTCCTCAAATCCAATGGGCAACTTAAGATGAATCTTTTTTCTTTTCTTGTTTTGATCACTAGAGTTTTTGGAGACCTTAGCACTCCATGCTCTACTATCCTTTTCGTTGGGTCTTCTTCCTCTTCTTCCTCCTCCTCTTGTATCGCCGGGCTGGGTGGTTGGACGTATTGCATGGGCGGCTGTGAGGTTGTTGGAGAGTTGAGGGAGCTTGTTGGTTCAAGATTGGGGCATGCATGTTTGGGTTCGATCCTTGTAGATTCTGGAATAGGGAGAGCCGGGTTTGGTGGGAGGTTGGGCATTTGGGAATAGGGTGAGTGAGAGTTGAGTAGATTGAGGGCTTGGTGGGGATTCCATACTTGGGTCTGCCATGTTGTGAGAGTCCATGGGGATGGCATGTTTTGATGAGAGGCTAGTGCATGGTGAATCCAAGGGTTGTTGATGATGTTCCCCATAGCAATCCTCATCCCTTCCGATATCATTTATGCCAAGTAATTCGGATCCTCTATTTGTATTATTATGTCTTACCTATTGATCCTTAAGCTCATGCTCAAACCATGACCCATAAGACCTTGTTCCAACCAGCTTTGAGGGTGTGTGGTTTGGTTACATTGGAAGAGTTGTGAATAAGGTTGGTGTTAGGGAAGGTTGAGGGAATGTTCCTGGTTGGTTTAAGAAGTGGTTGGTTCTTTGTTGTTGTTCCGTGATCCAAACATTCCTTCTTGTCCTTATGTTCCTCCTGTGGTGATTGTTGGTAGCCTTGGCATTATTGTAGTTAGAGATGTTTAGTGTTGAGTGTGTGTGATTGTTATCTTTGTCGAGTGAATATTTTAAATGGCTTAGGTGCTTTGGTGTATAGTCTACTGGAGAACTAATGTTGCTAGGGACATTAAATGAGGGATTGTGTTACGGCTGAAGCTGTGACAAGCAAGGAATCTTGATTAGTTCCTAGGGATTGAAGTGAATAGTTGACAAGCAAGGAATGACGTGAAGGGCTCTTTGGTGTAAGGTGGGAAAAACTATTATTAGTAGGTGTAGGAATGCTGATGCTTTTTGAATTGCTAGACAACATATAGTTTAGGTGTTGACCTAAACCTAGGGTATTGATTGAGGTGACTTCATAGTCTTTTTGGGGTTGCTTTTTTCCTAGGTTTTTTGTGTCTTGTGTGATTGGTATAGGTGATGGCAGTTGTTCAACGGAGGAACGGTTTGTGTATTGGTTAATAGTGTGGATTTGGTTAAAGCCCGTAGGTATATTGCCATTGGCTAATTGGTAATCTACGCGAGTGACTTGGGGTAGGAGTTGGCTGTTATCAGACTTGGTTTTGACCTCGAAACCTAAGTCAATTAGGTTGGCCTTTTGCCCAGTGGATGCTTGCTCAAAGGGTTTGGGCATTGTTCTTGCACGTCTGTTGAGTATGGCAGATTTCCCTATGTCATTTCTCTTCTTTTTCTTGTGATGAGAAACAATGGTCCAATTTTCAACTTTTGTAGTAATAGTTTCAATGTCTTGGGGTGATTTATTTGGGTCCTTAGGAGTATTTTCTAGTTTGTTAATCTCCCTTGTTTTACTCGGACAAGCTAGCAAACTGTGGCCCAAACGTCGGATCCTAGCGTAGATAAATGCTATCCGACTTGAATGATCGAATCGATTCTTTCACTTTGTCGAACTCGAAATGGAGGCTCTCTTTTACCAAGAGGAGAAGATAAGGTCTTTTGGCAATAGAAGGCATATTACTAATTGATTCTTTGGCCATTTTGTGTTAGAATTCGATCGCAGTTCGTACAGAGCACGTTAAATCTCTCATAAGTAATTTTTTGGTAGTGTTTGCCTAGTATAATATGGGTTTTTAATGGGTTTTCGATTGGAACTAGAATAGAAAAGCGGGATATTCCCCCCCCCCCCCCCCAATAGCTGAGGAAGTGCAAGTATCAATGCGTAGAATTTCCCCAAGTTTGTTCCCTATTTTTTGTAAGATCTCGTAGTCGTAGAATTTCGTAGGTAATTCCGGTAGTCTAGCCCATATGGCCGAGTAAGTTAGCGTAGCTTCTGATGCTACGAATTTAGGCTCCCATTTCCTTATAGCGAGGAATTGACTACCTATGAACCAAGGTCCCTCATGGAGGACTTTTATATAGTTTTCTTGAAAATTAAATTTTATAAGGTAGTAGTCACAACCTACGTCAATGAGGGAAATAGTTTTCGAGGGTTTTCATATCGCTTGGAGCTTACGTTGAAGAAATTGGTAGCCAACTCTTTTGTCAAATACTTTCACGATAAGAGGGGTTTCCCAATTTTTATAGAGTCTTTCTCTATCCTCCGACGTTATAGGAATGAAGACGTCCTCGTCCTCACCTTCCAGGTATGAATAGTCCGTCTTGTCCATGGTAATGTCGTTTTGAATACATATGTTTGACGCGTTGCTAGCCGATAGGTTGTTGTTTATAATGCTTAAAAAGGTTGGTTTCCCTTCACTGGTTTGAATATCCGGTTTCGAGCTAGGGGCTGGATGTATAATAGGGTTTTTTGTTGGTTGGGCGCTGGATGAAGGAGCTGTTTTATTGCTACTGGCAGTTTCATAAGGAGATGAATCCATGGAGTTGTTGTTGATGGTAGTATCAGGATGTATGTTCATGGTGAAGCTATTTTAGAGAAGATGGGGTAAAGATGAATGCCTATCTAACTTATAGAGAGAAGCTAGAGTCTCTCTCTCTAACACACTTGTTATTACTACACTTTGGACGCTAGCAAAAGGAATGTATGGTTGCATTTTCCAATGAGAATTCTTCGGCCTAATTGGGTACAAGGCGGAAATTAGGGTTTGTTCTTGAACAAAGACAATTGAGTTTGGGACTGAGCAACTTGATTGCTGTTAATATATTTCAATGTATTTTCAACATATCACGCTGTATTTTCATGTATTTCATTGTATTCATTATCTTTTTTTCATTGGAATTCAATGTATCTCGATGTATTCTGTGTATTTTATTGTATTCACCGTCTTTTCTTTTATTGTATTTCAATTTATCTCGTATTTTATGTATTTTATTGTATTCATTGCCTCGCTATACGCTATGAATGTATTTATATATATTTTTTAATTAATATAATTTATGTATT
Organism: Nicotiana benthamiana; assembly: GCA_034376525.1. Lineage (NCBI taxonomy): Eukaryota > Viridiplantae > Streptophyta > Magnoliopsida > Solanales > Solanaceae > Nicotiana > Nicotiana benthamiana. The sequence continues at coordinate 107,688,595 of CM067334.1, read as the reverse complement.
CAGATGTATTATATAATTTGTCTGAAGATTGCTATATTTTTGGGGTATTTTCGGTTGAGAATCTTTTTATAACCGAAAATACAAATTTTGTGTGTTATAATTAAGTTTGTTGAGTTATATTGGGATTCTATTATGTTAATTGATACACTTTCCATTTAAAAACAATGTAATCCCATGTTTCACGCCGTGAATACACTCGAATACAACAACTGATTAGCTAGACTTCCCTGATTCACGCCTATTTTTGCTATTGTATTCGTGGATATAGTAGCTTAAATCTAATACATCTTACAATACAGAAAACGTATATACAATCCGTAATATAGCAAATGATATCTATAGATAGCTAATTGCCACTAAAATATAGTGTTTTATGAAAGTTTCTCTAAAAAAATCTATTACCATAATGGATAGTTGTTCTCGTGTGCATGGGCATCGAAGAAGTAAGTTGTGGAATTATTTTGATTGAATAGATATAGATAATTTAAAGATTGAATTGGATCGGAATGAAAAAATAAAGAAAGAAGAGTATTGTCTAGGGATTGAATTTCTTGTTATATTTTTTTAAGTTTATCAAATTAGAAAATTTGTAACCTTTGAATGAAGTGCACTATTATGAATTGAATATTCGATTTTATTGTTGTAAACATTAAATATGCAAGTTCAAGTATCAAAGTAAATTTTGGTCATTAAATTACTAATTTATAAATTACAAATTTATCAGTATTACAGTAAAAATTATACTATACTATTTATATAGTATATTTTTCTATTAAATTTTAAAAAAACTAGTTAGGCTCGGATTGACCCAAACCTGCACGGGTTTGATAAGACCCCCTAAACCTCGGCCCCTTAAGAAACCGGTAACCCAGCTTGATACCGATCCAAACCGGAACCAATATGGCTACTAATTTTGTGAACTGGCTCGGTCTAGCCAGTTCCTTAAACAACTCTAGTTTGCACACACAATTATGTTAATTGTTTATGTGTTTTAATATTTGATTGCAATCAATTGTTATGATCGAAAATAATTACTTACTACTATCATTTTGGCTGCTACTACTATATGTCACCTTACGTTTAATTTCGTATACATCTAATGTATTTTAAAATGAATAAGAACGTACATTAAAAAATTTGATTCGGTAATGTAAACGTCAATTAATTGCACAAAATCATCTCAAATTTATCATAAATTGGTCTATATAATTAAAATAATATCACTACTATTATAAAAGGGAACAAGGAGATGAGCTTGGGGTAGTAAGGGTATTTTGGGAAATTCGCCGTTATGTGTTAACGGGTGTTGCAAAGTAGCTGCAGCAAAGATGTAGCATGATATTTATCACGATCCAATTTCCAAATTCGGCCATGATAACGCCTCTCGTGAAGACAAGGCCCTCCAACTAATCCAAATCGTTCTTTTAGCAATTATTAAACATGAATGAACAGTCTTATTATGATTTAAAAACAACAAGTAGCGGAAAGACAACCCAAACCGAAGTATCACCAGTCACGAGCATCTACAGAAGCCTAACACTACTACAAGGCCAGTAGTATACATATTTGAATTCAATAACAACGGAAGAAATACAGTGTCGCGAACATTGACTGTCACCTGGCACATCTACGATAGCAAGATCTCCAATCGGCTTAAAACCCGTTACCGGGTGAACAATTACCTGCATCTGCACATGAGGTGCACGGAGTAAAGTGAGTACTCCAACTCAATGAGTAATAAGAGTAAATAATAACTAAGCGATAATAAACCACGTCAAGCAAATCAACATGATATATGGTACAGTGTAACCATTGAGAAAACGGGGAAAACGTGAAAATCCTTTAGAAAATATCTTGGCTCAGTTCAAAAACTCTTTTGAAAATATCTTTTTCCAACAGTTAAGCAATTAAATGTGGAACATGTTGTGCAAGTCAGCACAAAAATCAGCCCCTCGGGCACAAGCAAGTATGCATAATTGAGCTCTTAGACTCGCCCTACAGGCAATATTATTGTTCCTGGTCAGCCATTGTTACCTGACCCGTTTACATCATACAGTGTCACTGTTACCACTGTCTCAAATTTATTCTCTTTAAAGTAATCAGACAATATCAGAACAACCAATAAATATCTCAAGAAATAACACAAACAACGAATACATGCACAAAAGTATGAATGCAATGCAATGAATATGACGGTACACTCCGGTATCCACTGAGGCATGCAGTCTGATCCATTTAATGTCGACGACGCTCATTGGGGGTGTATATCCGGATGGGATCCTACAGCCCAAGCGCAATATCAGCCAGGTATTGGCATAAAACAGGCTCTCGACCTCAATATCAATATATATCATCGCTGCAGCGTGCAGCCCGAGCCACCCATATATTCAAAAATCACTATGATACTGTTGCAGTGCGCAACCTGATCCATGCTCAGTCCAGAAATGCACATAAGCCACTTGGACAATATTAACATGATAATCCTCAGCTCAAAACGTAAATAAAATATTGTTTAAGTTTTCAAATCTTAGAAAAATGACTGAGTTTGCAAAACAGTATTAAAACCTTGGACTGAGAACAAATGATATGCAAGTAATGCAAAAATAGTAATATCAATCCTCGAAGGTTTGCATAGTTGGCACGAAGCTCAAACATGGTAATCAGCCCAAATTATGATGATAACAAATAATTTCAGTCAAATACGCGGTAAAATCAACAACTGGGACAGACCAAGTCACAGTCCCCAACGGTGCTCTACCCCATACTCACATCCGGCTTGCAAGTCACTTCAATACAGTAGTATGATGTACAAATTCGGGGTTTCAAACCCTCATAATATCATTTACAAGTATTACTCACCTTGAACCGGTAAAATCTCTAGTTCTCGATGCCTTTCCCCTCAAATTGGCCTACACGCGCGTCGAATATAACCAAAATCAGAGTGAATACATCACAATATGCTAAAGAGACAATACCCAATCGAAAACAATCGAGAAATAGCAAAAATCTCGAAACTAGCAAAATCCGAGCCCCGGACCTGCTTTCGAAAAATTACATAACTCACATTACCGGATTTCTCGTCTCGCCATGAGTCCATACATACCATAAACTCCCAAATTAGAGCTCAAATGACCTATCAAATTCCAATTTGAACTTAAGCCCTAGTTCTTCCCTTTTTAATCAAATTCCACGAATTTAAGTGTTGAAATCACAATTAGATGATGTTTCTAGGCCATAGGACTTACCTCCCATCAATTCCCAGTCAAAACCCTCTTAAATCTCGTCAAAAGCTCCCAAGATCGCTCAATAATGGTAGAAATTTGACCCAAATCGCGGATGAAATGTCCTTAAAATATTATGCCCGTGTATAAATTAACCTTATGCGATTGCATCACCATTATTGCGATCGCATAGCACAAAAATCAAACCTCCCAAAAATCCTTTTATGAGATCGCATGACTGCGCGATCGCAGAGTACATCCTCCCAAACCTATGCGATCGCACTCCAAGCTCCGCGTGCGCGTAGAACAAAATGCTACCGGGGACCCCAGGTCCAATTACACTATGCGATCGCAACACAACAAACGCGAACGCACTGACCAATCTTCCAAACCTATGTGATCACATAGCCTCTTACGCTATCGCATAGAACAAATCTGAACCCTTCCAAGACCTTCTATGCGATCGCAATGCTCCCTATGCGATCGCATAAAGCAAAATCTCTGCAAAACTTCTGCTATTTTTCTGCAGCTTCCACAAGCCAAGATTGGTCCGATTGACCACCCGACAACACCCCGAGGCCCCCGGGACCTCAACCAAAAGTGTCAACCAATCCTAAAATATCATACGAACTTGTTCCAATCATAAAAACACATCAAACAACCCAAGAATCATCAATTCCCAACGGATTCAAGCTTAAGTTTATCAAAATCTTGTGAAACTCACATTCGATCAAAAATCCGATCAAACGATGTCGGAATGACCTGAAAATTTGCACACACATCTAAAATCACCCAACGGAGCTAGAACAACTCTCGAAATTCTATTCCGACCCTCGGATCAAAATCTCATCTATCAACCGGAATTCGCCAATACTAACTTCGCCAATTCAAGTCTAATTCTACATCGGACCTCCAAAATTATTTCAGATCACATTCCTACGTCACAATTCACTTCCCGAAGCTAACCGAATCACCGAGAATCACATCCGAACCTTCTAACTTATAAGTCAACAGCCAGTTTACTTTTTCAAAATACGCCTTCCTTAAAGAGAAAGTGTCTTATTTTCCACCAATAGCAGTCCAAATCAACTCTAACACACCATATACTAATAATGAAACATGAATAAGCATAAAACGGGAAAAATATAGCAGTAACACATGAGACGACATGTCGGGTCGTCATAATATTTTTGAAAACGTGGTCTCCATTTGGACTTTCCCGTTTTAAAAACTATATATCATATCATATACTATACTATAATGATGAAGACTTTTATGTAAAGTTATTTTACTAAAATGTCCTTAAAAACTGACTGACCTTTTTGTCCTTCATTCAAACATCACTCCTATAACATTATAGTACCTAAAAGTAAAAGCATCTCATAATAAATTGAGTTTTTTCTACTACTCCTAACATTCCATGGTATATAATAAGTCTTTTTTACTACTCTCTATATTAAAACATAAATCTACTTTACATCTTTTGAAACTTGTAAAATCTTTTTGCATTCCTAATCAAATTCATATAATGCTTCATTTAGTTAGAATAATAATTTAATATTCTTGAGCTGGTGTTCCACCAGGAAGAATAAGCATGCCGATAGAGTCCTTCTTTTCACTTTTCTTTGACAAAATTATGGTATCATCCGTTAATATAAAATTATGAATTGGCATGTTCTTTTTGCTTATTATTTCGCATATGTTTACCCAAGTAATTGTATGCACTTATGTAAAATTATTTTTCTAAATTTTGTATATTCTATTTCTTATACACATACCAGAGTTGCATATACTAATCCTTTGAATTGTATTTGCAGATTGTCAGAAAAAACAACGAATGAAATTACCTAAAAGACATCTCCGCGATCTGATAAATTTAAGTGCTCTCATATTTTTGATTCAATAAGAAGTCAGATGATTTGATCCGTGCACTTTAATATTTATTCTTTATTGCATATAATTAGGGGGATAAGGCTTCGCTTTTTGTTTGGTTTTCAATGCTCTTGTTTCTACATTTTTAATAAGCACGAATACAAGAGAATTTGAATTTCCTGAATCTTTAATATGTAGGAACTCCACTTATAAATTTTAGCTTGTATTTTTTCACTTTTCAAATCCTGTTTTATATCTCATGATTAACATTTTAAAATAATATATATTTAATTTTAAGAAGTTTATATTGATTTCATGGAATACACGTGCTGTACGTGTTTAGAGACTAGTTTTTTTAATAGGAACAGGACAAGGTAAAAAATAATCAAGAATATTTATTTCCAAAACAAGAGCTGACGAAGTCAATTTCCTAGAAAATATTTGTTGTAAATAAGGAATGATTTATTTCTTTTTTTTTTTTTTGTCAAAATAAAATTTGTATTTCAACCAATATAACTGTACATCACGTGTTCTTTGGGACTATAGAACACCTCTCAAAATTGATTAACTATCCACTATACAACCCGAAGGCTGTTAAACTAACTTATAATCTACAAAACTATGACTATATTCAAGGATTACATAGCGGGTAACAGTTTAAGTATTGTAGAGTAGGCTGCCATTTGTTCATCTTCCTTCCAGTGATGTGCACCTGGAGTGCAATCAGTCTTGCTCTAACCTCAGCATACATGCTCAACTGTCTGAATCATCTTTCGTTCCTTTCCATCCAGATATTATATACAACTGCGGCGAATACCGCTCCTAGGATGGTTTTACTTGGGTTCCTATTATTGACTCTGTCAGAGAGTCATTGGATTTCATGCTCCCAGTTGTGTATCATTCTATTGAAGTTCAGCCACCTTAGTAAACCTTGCCATAGTGATTGTGAGTAAGGACATTCAAAGAAAAGGTGGTCATGAGTCTCTGTGTTGCCACTGTCACATAAAGAACAGGCATGTTCCGTGTGTATACCCCATTTTTCTAGCATGTCTACTGTTGCCAAGCGTTGATGCAATGTCATCCATAGTATGAATTTCTGTTTCGGCAGAATACCTGGCACCATCACCAGCTTTTTCCATGGTACATTGGTGAACTGTGGAATGGAATACATGTATGCACTTTTGATGCTATAGGTTCCCTTCTGGCAGCAAGACTGCATTGCTGCCCAGTCATGTGCCCACCAGTCCCTAGCTCCAAATATTTTCCTTACCAACCAGCTAGCCTGCTTTGGTACTTCCATGTTAGTCACATCCTTCATTTTTATATAATGGCAATGGATCCATTTGATCCATAGTTTATCCTTTTTTTGCATTAGTGCCCATAGCAGCTTTGACAGTGCTGCTTTGTTCCACTTTTCAAAGCAAATAACATTTAAGCCCCCTGCTGCCTCTGGCTTACAGATTGTGTCCCAAGCTATGGGCGCCCTGTGACTTGCCTCATGTTTCCCTGTCCATAAGTAATTCATGCAATACCTTCCACCACCTTGATGATTTTCTTTGGAAGTAGGAAGACACGTGCCCAGTATGTTTGCATCTCAAATAGGACACTCTTGATCAATTGGAGTCTTCCAGCATAGGATAATGTCTTGGATGACCAGCATATGATCTTGTCCACTATCTTGTCCACCAAGGGTAAGCATTGTGCAATTGTAATCTTCCTTGTTGAAAAGGGAACTCCCAAATATTTGAATGGGAGCTGTCCTTCTATTAGATGAAATTCTGCCAGTAGTCTATCTTTGGTTTCCTGTGATACCCCAGCTATGTACAGGGAGCTTTTCTCCAGATTGGCTTGCAACCCAGACATCTGGGAGAAATTGTCAAACTCTTTCAGTAAGAGCCTCAGGGAAGTTTCATCTCCTCTACAACACATCAGGAGGGCATCTGCAAAACAGATATGAGTAAGTTGCAATTTGGAACACTTGGGATGGAAATTGAAGTATGGGTTCTTGTTCAACTGCTTCAGTATTCTGTTGAGGTATTCCATAACTAAGACAAACAGGTAGGGAGACATTGGGTCTCCCTGTCTTAGCCCCTTCCTTGCAGAAAATTTGCTGGTAAGGCCTTCATTAACTAGCAAGGAGAAACTTGCTGTAGAAACACACTCCATGATTAAGGTGACCATTCTGTATGGTACACCAAACTTCATCAGCACTGCTCTCAGAAGTCCCCATTCAACAGAATCATAGGCTTTTCTGATATCCACTTTGATTATGCATCTGGGAGATACAACTTTCTGGGAATAAGCTCTAATCAATTCATGGGCCATAATGACATTGTCCATAATGTTTCTCCTCTCGATGAAGGCTGATTGTGCCTGCCCAACCAGATAGTCCACCACTATTTTCAGTCTGTTTGTAAGAATTTTTGCAATGACTTTGTACAGTGTTGAGCAGTATGCAGTGGTCCTGTATTCCTTGACATAGTTGAGATTCTTCACTTTCGGGATCAATGTAACAGTGGTGCAGTTAACTTCTTTCAGTAACTTCCCATTTTGAAAAACTGCTGCACTGCCTTTGTAACCTCTTCACCCACAGTAGGCCAAAACTGTTTGAAGAACTCTGCAGGGTATTCATCTATCCCAGGAGCCTTGTCATTAGGGAGATTGTGAACTATCTGACTGATTTCTTCCTTTGTTACTGGAGCTAATAGTTGTTGCTGTTGGTTCAATGATAGACATGGCACATCCCTAGCCACATTGATATCTATCCTAGGGAGCTAATCTGCTGCTGTGCCTAGAAGCTGTAGGAAAAATTGAATGAACTCCTGTTGGATCTGATGTGGGTCAGTGATCCTCATCTGGTTTTTATTGAGTATGCTACTCACCCTGTTCCTGGCTTGTCTGGACTTCATATACGCATGGAAGTATTTTGTATTGCTGTCACCCAACTGAATCCAGTTTGCTCTTGACTTCTGCCTCAATATTTGTTCTTGAATACCTTCCCATTTTTCAATGTTCTGTAATAGGTTCTTCTCTTCTGCAATCACTGCTTCATTGAAATAGTCGTCATTCAGTTTGCTTTGGACTACCCTCAGATCTTCAGTTGTTGCAGCTTTGTGTCCACAGATGAATGCTCCTGATGAATAGCTCTGGTCTCTTGTTCAATTTTCCTCAATTTGCTCCAAATAGAATACATAGTATGGCCTTGAATTTGTTGACCCCACACTCTTTGAACTGTTTCCTTGTATTCATTATGTTGCATAACTGTTAGTAGCAGCCTATATGGTCTTTTAACTTTAACTTTGACAATATCGGTATCTATCAATATAGGAGTATGATCTGAAACCCAGGTAACATATATACTGCTTCCACTCCTGTGTACAAATTGAACCACTGAGCATTACCAAAAGCCCAGTCAATGTGCCTATATTTTCTGTCATCGGCATCCCTTTTATTACTCCATGAAAATGAACTGCCCCTTTTGGTAAGCTGCCCTACTCCTATGTCATCAATACACCCCTGGAAATCAGCAATCTCAGAAGGATGCACTGGCTGACCATTTATCCTATCCTCAACCCCCAGTGGACTGTTGAAATCCCCCACTTTAAGCCACGGCCCAGTTTGCTGGACAGCTCTCAAGTTCCTCCATAATGGTGCTCTTTGTTGGGTAGTGTGTAGACCATAGACAAAGGTGATATAGCTAGTAAAGGTTGAGTTTCTGTCTTTCACTTGACAATGAATTGATTGATCAGTGCTCTCCAGTATTGCCACTTGAACATTTACCTCTTTTCACAATATCCATATTCTGCCATTAGGAGCATGCGCATAGTTATTCCCTACAGTCCAGTCATCTCCCAGCTTCTTGTATATTGCCATTGAATTCTGCTGCTTCACCCTAGTTTCTAGGCAGGCTATCATATCAACTCTATTAGTCCTCATGAATTTGACTAATTCTCTTTGCTTGAAGAACTTGTTTAGTCCTCTAATGTTCCAGGTTGCAATTATCATAGGGAAACAATGGATGTAGTACCTCCTGGATCAACTGGCTCTATACTGCATTCTCCCTACTGTTGGTTCTCATCAGGGGGTTCTCCTATGGTGAGTACTGCAAATGTATTCCTCTTGGCTACCTCAGCATAGTTGGTCATTTTGGTTTGATTTTTGTCCTTAGGGCCTTGAACAACTGCCACCTGTTTGCCTTTGTTGTTCCTTTCTACAGCAGGGTTCTCAGCTTGTTTGTCCTTCTGTTGCCCTTCAACTATCTCCTCAGGAGCAGCTTTTGGTTGCCATTGTACTCGGGTTACTTTCTTTTTCCTCCTTCTCTGTCTCTGGACTTCTACAGTCTGTTGTTTCCCCTGTTGACAATCACCATTTTTGTGTCCAAATGAGTTGCATTCAAGGCAGAATATTGGTTTCTATTCATACTCTACACTTTGTATCCATGCTTTCCCATATGGAATCTCTATGTGGATATCCTCAGGCAGAGGTTGAGTGATATCAACTTCCACAAGAACTCTCGCATAGGAGATTCTCTCACACTCAGAAGTTAGCCTGTCAGTGCATAGGGGCTTACCCAATAAGCTTGCAATTTTGCCTAGGTTATCCTCAGCCCAACATTGTATCGGTAGTCCAAGGAAATTGACCAAAATTGGGACAATTCTCATCGACTCATTTTTAATCTGAAAGTTAGGGTCCCATTCCTTCAGTATCATAGGCCTACCGTTGAAAGTGTATGGCCCTTGTTGCATGATTAAGTTATTCTCCTCCATAGACTCAAACTTGAAGATGAAATACCCATCATCGTGTAGCAACAGAGTAGGCGTTGTAACCTCATTCCAAATGCCATAAACGTACTTCAACATTTCCTTAAAAGACGGATTACCTCCCAAGACATAACCAATTAGGGCATACCTCCATTTCTGGTTCTGACTCTCTATCTCCTTAGGGTTCAACTTAGCAATATCTAAGATACTGGCCAACAGATTACAGAAATGCATGGCTTATATCATTAGTGATTCCCAGGCAGGTTTCATTCCAGGAAGGAGGGTGGCTGATAATGTTATCTTAGCACATGAGTTGATCAAACACTATGCTAGAACCAATGTGTCCCCTAGGTGTATGATTAAAATAGACTTACAGAAGGCTTATGATTCTGTTGAGTGGATCTTCTTGCAACAAGTGAAGGAATCTTTACACTTCCCAGGCAGATTTATAAGGTGGATTATGGAATGTGTCCAAACAGTGAGCTATACAATTATGGTTAATAGGGAAACTACTGAACCCTTTCAAGCAGCTAAAGGCTTGAGGCAAGGTGATCCAGTCTCTCCCTTCATATTTTCTATAGTGATGGAATACCTTAGCAGGGCTCTTGTGGAACTAAAGAAAAATCCAGACTTCTTATTCCATCCTGGTTGTAAAAGGTTAAATATTACTCATCTTAGCTTTGCAGATGATCTACTGTTATTTGCCAAAGGAGACTTGAAGGCTGTCACAACCATGTTCAGATAATTCTCTCAATTTACTGAGGCTTCTGGTATGACTGCTAACCTGAGTAAAAGTTTTGTCTATTTTGGAGGTGTCTCTCCTGATGCAAAACAACACATTGTCAATCATCCTGGTTATGTATATGGAGAGTTACCTTTCAAGTATTTGGGAGTTCCTCTAACTGCCAAGAAAATGTCATTACTACAATGGCAACCATTGGTGGATAGGGTTACTGCCAGGATCATATCCTGGACTGCTAGAAAATTATCCTATGCAGGGAGAGTTCAGCTGGTGCAGTCAGTCATTTTTGGTATACAAGCATACTGGGCTCAGCTTTTTCTCATTCCTTCAAAAATACTAAAGATGCTGGATGCAGTTTGTAGATCCTATGTTTGGACAGGTTCAGCCATCATATCCAAAAAAATCATATGTAGCCTGGGACAAGGTCTGCCTGCCTAAGTCTGCTGGGGGTTTAAATATTATGAATCTGTTATTATGGAACAAAGCTGCAATCATGAAACTTGGATGGGATCTGGCCAATAAGAAAGATGTTCTATGGATAAAATGGATACACTCTGTGTACATAAAACAACAACAATTTCAGTCCCTAACCATTCCTAACCAAGCCAATTGGATGGTTAGGAAGATCATTGCTGCTACTGTTACATTGCAGCAGTCACAGATGCTACAACAACCAGCTTGCTCTATCAAGAAACTTTACTTACAACAGATTGGACAATTGCCAAGAGTAGTGTGGAAGAACCTCACTATCCAAAACTATGCTAGACTTAAGGCAGTCTTCAATCTCTGGCTGATATTACAGAATAGGCTGCCTACAATGGATAGACTGGAACAATGGAAACTCAATGTGGACAACACATGTACACTTTGCCAACAAGATAAGGAGACTAGGGATCATCTGTTCTTCTCATGTTCATTCACTTCCTTGCTGAGACACCACACTTTGCAGTGGATTGGAGTAACTCAAGACAATTACCAGAATTGGGAGCAATACATACAGTGGATCATAACCAAGTCTAAAGGGAAATCTGGTCGAGCTCAAATGATTAAAATGGTCTTTGCTGAAATGCTATATAGTATTTGGTTATAGAGAAACTCAAGATTGTTCAATCACACATCCTGTTCCAGTGATCATCTACTTAGAAGCATTGCTTATACATGTCATGTTAGGAGTCCCCCTAAAGTTAGTCTATACCTTCTGCATTATCTCCTGTAATAAGAAACATAGGTACAGTAAATGTAAGTGCTAGCTAGTTTTTATAGATGATAGTCAGCTGTGTATAGCTGAACTATGGCTTTGTAAAGAAATACCTTTGGTGATTAATACAACAAATTTAATTACCAAAAAAAAAAAATATCATGAATACGCATCTGATTTGACTAGTTGTCAACTTGCCACCCTTCTTAAACTATAGGTACTAATACTACTATTCAGTGGTGCATTCAGAATTTTAAAGTCATAAACGCTTGTCAGAAAATTTCATAAAGAATACAAAAAAAGAACTTAGCTATAAGTGTGCACACACTATTTATCTAATATTTGTTTGCTTATTACCTACTCTCTCTGTTTCATATTGTTTGAGGTACTTTCCTTTTTAGTATGTTTCAAAATAAATGATACATTTCTAAATTTGGAAATAATTCAACTTTAAATTCTTCATTTCACCCTTTTGTCATTAGTGAGAAACTTTTATAGTCACACAAATGGTATGACCCTATAAACCTTTTACCACTTAATCTTTTAAGACCACAAATTTTAAAAATCTTCTTCTTTTTTCTTAAACTCCGTATCGAGTCAAACAATCTCAAATAATATGAGACAAAGGGAGTATTATGCAATATATTTAAATCCGGATATAGTCAATAAGTGCTTGAGCACCTATGACTCCTTATGTAGATCCGCCATCACGACCATTATTAACTTGTACTTAACTAGTATGTGAGAAAGAAACGTACAAATTAAAGGGAAAGAGCAATAAAACTAACATGAAGAATATAGGAAGGGGTAGGTGAAGTGTTGTGGGGATGGATGAAAAATTAATTTCACCTTTCTTCATAAACTGATCCAACATCTTGTGCCCACAAACAAACACTTGACCTCTAAGCAGGAGTGTACAAATAAAACCCATAAATCGTACCAACCCAATAATTCGAGTCAAATCGAGAAAAAAATCTAATTATAGTTTGGTTTGATTTAGTTTAGAGTTGGAAAAAAGTCGATCATATTTGGTTTGGGTTGGTTTTAACTAAAAAAAGTCAAACCAAAACCAAACCAACCCGACATTATATGTATATTAAATATATTTAATAAATAAAAATATTTATTATAGTGTAGTTTATAAATATTTCTTAAGCTTTTTCGTAGTTTTATCTTTTCACCGATTATTTCAAGCTTGGACTAATAATTTTTAGATGCTCCAATAAATTTTATACTAGTTCATAAATGTTAGTAACTCAAATAAATCCTAAACCAATATCCAATTAATACTAATGCTAATAAAATACATTCAGTTCAATTATACTTTAAATGAAAAGTGTTGGATATCTATTTTTTAGTTTTTCTGTTGTTTAGATAAAATGCATAACTTATTTTTTTTTAATGTTTAGTCATGTAAATAATAGTACTTATTTAGCACTTATTAGTAATTTTAAATTATGTTTGTTTTCATTAAGGCTTATTAATAATACTTATTTTGTTTGATTTTATTATCTTTATTATTGAATATTTTAGTATAATGACATACTCATCTCATATTTATGTTATTTTATTGAAAAACAACATATGTAGTTCTATCTTACTAAACTTAAAGAAATATTTGGAGTACAAATTCTATACTTTGTGCTATGAAGACTTTATGAAAAAAGCCCGAAAATCCCAAAAACCCGAAAAAAATCAAGATTGAAAAATTCAAATTTTATTAGTTTGATTTTGTCATTAAATTTAATAATTCGATACAATTAATTTGGTTAAATAATTAAAAAATTCGAATCAACGCGATTTGTATACACCCTTACCCGTAAGAATTAAAGGTCGCTCAAATGTGTATCCATATTTATTTCCCTTTAAATTCTAAATTCACTTTCAATAAAAATAGGCTTTAGAACTGAGAGTGTTTAGCAATCACCTTTTCACATGTCATCATAACGTGACGGTAATCTCGCATTTCCCATGTGACGTGCCCATCCCACCCCCTTCTTGACCCCACCACCCCACCCCTTTCTTGACCCCACCACCCCACCCCCTCTAACCCCCCAAACTCAGGGCTTAAGCATTGAGTACGGACTGAACCCACCACCCTTTAATTGAAACTGCACTCTGTAATGGAAGACCAAGCCTTGATATTCTAATCTTCAAGTCAGAAATTAAAGACCCTTTTGCTTGATTCGTCTTTTTGTTTCTGTTGCGGAGAAAAATTTAAATAAAATCCATTTAGATTTTTTTTTTGGAGGAAAGATCTAGGAATTTTTCCGAGTTTGAACAATTCTTGGTTGATCGTTTCTACCGACAATGAAGGCAGAAACAGCGGTTTTGAATCCACCTCTCATCTCTTTTGACAACAAGAGGTACTCCTTTAAATCTCTCTTCCCCTTCCACTTTGTCAGCTCGATCCATGACCATGACTCATGCTGTTTGGATTCTTCATTATAATTTATATCTCGCCAGGAATTGCTTAAAAAAAAATATTTACTGCCCAGATGAACTACCACTGACTTGAATGTTTCTCTAGTTTCTCTTTCTGGTCTTTCTTTGATTGTAAATTCAAAGTGTGTTTTGGTGACTGAGTGAAATGTACTGTGGTGTGTAGTCAATCAGACTTTTTTTAGTCGACTATTCCACTATACCGGTAATATTGCCAACCATGGTTTAGGCAGATAGAAAAAAATGACTTAGCATGTTTTGTCTCCACCATGGTTTAAACCCCGGTCTCCAAGGTTTTCGCCTACTTCATTGACAGTTAGGCCATACTTTAGGTGCGTAGTAAAGTGATAAAATAATAAATTTGAGCTTTGTTCATGAAAATGTTGGATGTTCTAATATGTGTTAGCAATCTCTAGAAGGTAATGGCATGTATAAAAGGTAAACAGTGAAGAAGTACGTTATCTTGTTCTTAATGAAGTAACTAACATGACAACCACTAGACTGCAGCACCTCCACTTAAAAGAGAAAAAAGGACTTTGGTTGTTTACATTAAATCAATTTGGTCTACTGTGAGAAAATCAATTTTTCACCTATTAACTGAATGTGCTTAAAACAAAGTGAAAATTTAAATCAATTATCTGACAACCGCTTTTAGTAATAGATTTAACTTAAATAATAAAACCAAGCAAGTGCTAAACATAATCTTCTTTTACTTTTTGGTCTTAATGGGCTTGTTCTCTTTGAGCAATCAATGTTTAACAAGCTTTGGCAGTCTTATTTCAGTTTTGATATGGTAGATCATGATAAAGATGAGGGTAATTTATCCTATTTAATATGTACTAATACAGTACCAAATAGAGAGAGAGAGGGAGGGAGGGAGGGAAACTGAGAAGAACAAAAATGAGAAGGAAAATTATAATAGTAAATAGAAACGATAAGAAAAGAGAGGAGAGGGACTGAAAGGAGAAGGGATAGAAAGAGAAATTATAGTAGTAAATCAATTAATCATATATAATACAGAGAATTTCAAGCAAATCATGTCAAGATTCTATTTATAGCATAGGGAATTCTAAACTAATTAGAACTTTTGAAACTACTGTACCTCAATTTATTACTAAAAAGATAACATGATCTTTAAGTTAAGATTTTATTTATTTCATTTCTAACTAATAGATAAAGTGTTGACGTACAACTTTTTTACATTTTATTTTGACGTATCACAAAAAGAAAAAAGGGTGAATTGATGAGAGTTAAAGAGGTACGGAGAAGGGAACTCAACTTATGCAGCAGCTGCAATTTAAGCAATGGAGATGCGGAAATTAGCAAAATATTACTTCTCCATTGTTGCTACTTTGCAAATTTTGGGTTTGATTCTAAACCTATTTGGTGTATAAGGGGTAATAACAAATAGTATGAAACAAGCTTCGGAGTGTAGGCAAGGGCAAAAGATGAGAAAGGGAATGAAATCAATATGGAATGCTGTCCCTTCTTACATTCTGTGAGCTATTTGTTGAGAGTTGTTTTGAGGGGAAAAATGAGACTATACAGTGTATATTTCTGACAAAGGAGGTTATGCAATATTTAAAGTACTGGTACTTACTGTTTTATACTTGTCGTGCATAATGCAAAATGTAGATGAGTGTGGCTCTCTTTTAGGCTTCATGTCCTTATGAGTTTGTAATTATGTTATTTGTAACTTAGCACCTGCTTGGTGTTGTTTGCATCAATAAAATACCTTATCAGAACAAAAGATTAATTATTTCAAGTGATTATGATATCCTCATGATCTCATTATTCTCTTCCAATTGGAGAAAATTCGATACAACAAGTGAGATTGTTTAGTCTGACTCTCAAAAGATTTGAGTTAATATAATGTGGTTGTTGATCCTTTGATTGAATAAGGTACTCGTGAAAACCACCATACTGAAGTGGACGAACAGCTTAGGCCATGAGTGGCCAGATAAGTATTTCAAGTGCAAAGACTGTATTAGTGTGATGCATAGGAACTTGTGCTTCAGTACCATATTGACGTTGTACTGATAAGTGTTAAGGGAGAAAAGTAAGCAGAAGAGATGAGAACTGGGAAGAAGAGAGAAGATATAGTAAGAGAAGAAATAGAGATAAAAAGGAGAGAGGGGGTGGAGGAATAGAGAGAGGGGACGTAGGGAGAAAGGTTAGATAGAAAAATTGTTATACTAGATCAACTCAACCAATATTATTCGTGTAATTTAAACAAGAATATGGAGGCCCTATATGTATATATGTCGGGAAATTTTGAAGAAATAAGAGTTTTTGAAACTACTAGAACTCTATCCTAACAAGAAGTAATTAATACAAAGTAAAATTTTATGTCTAATAAGATTTTTTTTTTGATTTTATTTATCTTATCAAAAAAAATTCTAGATTTTTCTCTTACTAATAGAAAAGGATAAGTAATATAAAGTGATAACCATATCATCACAGCAGTACATTAATATTTTTCCTGGGAACTTAACCATGTAAAGATTTTTGTTTCCATGAACCGTTCCTTGATTTTTTTGTTCCCCCTAATTAGTGTCATTGCTAACAGGGATGCTTATGGATTTGCTGTACGACCTCAGCATGCACAAAGATACCGTGAATATGCTAATATCTACAAGGTACTCTTTTTGTTCATATTTCTGGTTTACCAGTAAATGTACCGTTTATCTTTTTTTTTTTGAAGAAGAAGATTAGACAAGAGATTAGGGGGTGGGCAGAAGAAAGGGAAGACCAAAAATAGACAACTTCTCTGTAATCAGCTGAAGCAAAGCTGCAAACATCTTGTCTTCTGTTTATTTTACATCTACCACACTTCTCAGCAATCAAGCAGTGAATATGTCCTCATTATCTCACTTTGTGTTCGTTTCTCTTTTAGGAAGAAGAGGAAGAGAGGTCTGATAGGTGGAATGATTTTTTGGAGCGTCAAGCAGAGTCTGCTCAGTTACCCATAAATGGGATATCTGCAGACAAAAGTTCTACTAATCCTGGTGCCAAACCACTTAGTCAGGAGGTAAGTTGTGATACACAGAACGGGGAAGAAGGTCAACTTGAAAGTGCAACTGAGAAGGATGTCACACTGACCTCTGTGGAGAGGAAAATTTGTCAGGCTCAGATGTGGACGGAAATTCGACCCTCTCTACAGGCAGTTGAGGATATGATGAGCACTCGTGTCAAAAAGAAAGTAAACTTAGCCAAACAGGAGCAAGATTCTGGTCCGAGGAAGCACCTTCCTGCAATTGAAGAGTCTAGACCCACAAAAGGAGTATCTGAAGAGGACTCAGAAGATGAGTTTTATGATATAGAAAGATCAGAATCTTTGGACAAATCTGAGTTAGATTCGATGCAAGACATTCCATTAAATGATACTGCTGGGCATTTGGCTAATACTAGTCAAGAG
This sequence comes from Nicotiana benthamiana, assembly GCA_034376525.1. Lineage (NCBI taxonomy): Eukaryota > Viridiplantae > Streptophyta > Magnoliopsida > Solanales > Solanaceae > Nicotiana > Nicotiana benthamiana. The sequence goes on along the minus strand of CM067334.1, from coordinate 107,670,942 downwards.
TCTTTGCCTCCTTGGAAAGAAGAATTGGAGTGTCTTGTTCAGGGTGGAGTACCCATGGCTCTTAGGGGAGAGGTACATAGAGTTTTTTGAAATTTCCTTATGATTGTATTCTTTAAAGTAATCTGAGTTCATGCACTAGCTTTATTAATGTAAGCTTAATATTGGAATCACAGCTTTGGCAAGCCTTTGTGGGTGTGAGGGCACGCAAAGTGGGGACCTATTATCAAGATTTACTTGCATTAGGCACTAGATCCGGTAATGATACGGAGCTTAGAAGTGTGGAATCAGAGGACTGTGGAAGTTCAGTGGACGCGAGCATAGACTGTGTATCTATAACTGAAAAATGGAGAGGGCAGATTGAGAAGGTTATTGAATGTGCTATATCTCAGCTATTTTTTTGAGTTCCTTTTGCATTCTATGTTACTGCTGGTTTTTCCATTTCGGGTCCAAGCTTATCTTGCAGTTTATTGCAGGATCTACCACGAACATTTCCTGGACATCCTGCTCTAGATGAGGATGGGAGAAATGCCTTAAGGCGTTTACTTACAGCCTATGCTCGACACAATCCCTCGGTTGGCTATTGTCAGGTATTTCTGTCGGCATATCTCTTTTTTATGTACTCGTCCTTTTCTCCTCTTTTTCCCCTCCGGGAATTTGGAAATTGTGGGGGAAGCTAGTCATGTTTGTTATGATCTTTGAAATTCTGTTTGACCATGTCACCAGAAGAAAATTGGGTTACCAACATTATAAGTCGGTTGTTGATTCGATTTTGCCCTAAAATAATAGTTGATGAATTACTACTATGTGGAGAACATTATTATTTGATTATTTGCGTTCTTGAAATAAGTGAGAGATCCAGAATCTTATCATCTATTTAAGTGTGTCGGACATTGTTCCCAGACAGTTCTAAGAGGTGCTGTAGACATGTGTTATTTCTCTTCTTCTGTGTATATCAGCATCTCATTCTAGGGTTTATTTCTAAACTCTATTTTCTTTTAAATATTACCTGCGCATACTAGTGCTATATTTCTAGTTTGTGAAAAATCTGTTTCTTTCATCTTATGTTTCACCTATTTGATAATCCTTTGGTGTTGATCAAACCACACTTTTTGTCTAATAATGCAGGCGATGAATTTCTTTGCTGGTCTGTTATTGCTTTTAATGCCGGAGGAAAATGCATTTTGGTATGTTTTTCTTAACTTTGTCTGCATCTAATTTTCCAGGGGAACATCTTCATTTATATGTAGAGGAAAGCTTCTACTCACAGTTCACAGTTCAGAGAGCATTGGTGTTCTTTAGCACATCACACTTGTAGAGTTATTTGTTATGGAGTTGTAAATTGTAAATGAGCTTCCGTATATTTTTGGTCGCTTTGTCTCATCAAAATCAAAATGTTGAATAACACTTGCAGGACTTTGATGGGGATTTTAGATGATTATTTTGATGGATACTACTCAGAAGAGATGATAGAGTCTCAGGTAAAAAAAAGTTTTGGTTTTTGCTTGCCATAACTTGGTGCTACATCTTCGTCCCCACTTCATTACTTTGGTATGTTTCAGTTGTATATGAGAAATATGAACATATCCACAAGATTTTATTTACTACAGCGTCTCTTATCAGGTTGACCAACTTGTTCTTGAGGAGTTGGTGCGAGAGAGATTTCCAAAGTTGGGTATGGCTTTTACTTTAATTTCCTTTTGTGAAGCACCTTTCTTCAGGTTATCTATCAGTCTGTTGGCGGTAATCATTATTATTTGTTGACTTTTTGGTGTCTTGTTCCACCAATGCTTTATTGCAGTTAATCATCTGGATTACCTGGGAGTGCAGGTAGCATGGGTAACAGGACCATGGTTCCTCTCCATATTTATGAACATGCTTCCATGGGAAAGTGGTCGGTTTCTCTCTCTCATGAAAAATTTAAGCTGTATAGTGGCCGATAACGTAGATATAACCAAGTTTTAAGTTGTCATTGTGCTTAATTTTTAGGGCACTGCTCTCAGAATCTTCTTATTTGCATCTTGATCATCTTACGTTTGTTGACGCCCTTTCTCATTAATTTTCCTTTGCTTTAGTCCTTAGGGTATGGGATGTGCTTCTGTTTGAAGGAAATCGAGTGATGTTATTTCGTACAGCGCTTGCTTTGATGGAATTATATGGTAATCTTTGACTTCACAAGGGTTGACAAATTGCAAATTCTTCCTTGCAGCTTTATTCTATATACAAATTTGGGTTGCTCAAAATTGATGTAGTTTGGTCTTGCCCAGGACCTGCATTAGTTACCACAAAAGATGCTGGGGATGCAGTCACCCTGCTGCAGTCGCTTGCTGGCTCAACATTCGATAGCAGTCAACTTGTTCTGACTGCATGCATGGGCTATCAAAATGTCAATGAAGCTAGATTAGAATTACTAAGAAATAAGCATCGGCCAGCCGTGAAGGCTGCATTGGAAGAGAGGACCAAAGGGCTCCGAGTTTTGAGGGATTCTCAGGGTCTAGTATCTAAACTGTACAGTTTTAAACATGATTCTGGATCTGCAATTTTAGGAGTCACTAAAACAGATCAAAAGGCTGATGCAGAGACAAATAGTGATGCATCTCAGACGGATAGTGCATCTGCTAATATGGATGAACTTTATATGAGCCTGAATGGGAATGTGGAAATAGATTCTGTTCCAGATCTTCAAGAACAGGTAGCTTTTGGTCATATCTCTCCTAAATTATAATATATTTCATTCTCCTTTGAACTTGCATACCTTTCCTGATCAACTTCTAATAACCATGTTCTACTCTGCTTTATCATCTCATTTAACTTTCTAAACTAGCACTTTAGAATTATTCATGCAGCTTACTGAAATTTGTCGTATTTTGTATCGAGATGTTTTGGAAGTGAAAGCTTGAGATGGTTATTGATCAAGTTAAGAATTTTGGTCCAAGGATACAACCCTCTTTAAGTAATTTTTCCTGTTTCAAAGTAAGTGACCTGGAAGCTGCTTCCAGAATAATTAGAGATGTACCGCATAGTGAGCTTGAATGGTCATTTTTTTTAGCAGAATCCTCCTTGGTTAAGAACCTTCACTGGAAAGTTCAGTGAATGTACTTGAGGCAGGAACTTCAGCTTATGATGCCAAACACTGATTTTAGCTTGGTCATAGCTAACATATAAAGGACTGGATGCAGAAACAGATTGGAAAATCGCTGTAGTTACTGGACTTGTAAGCTTAGTGAGTGGTTGTTTGTCGGACTCTTGTTATTTAAAGTGATTCAGTTTGCCATTCTTTGATGGGCAGTTCGTTTGTCACAGCCTGATATAGTATGAATGACGATGTTCTTGTTAGTCTCTTTTGACTAGGTGCTGAACTGAAGGTGTACAATTGCAGGTTTAGTAGCTGAACCTTCTGGAGAATTAGGGAAGAAAAAAGAGCAAATGAAGGAAGAAAAGATAGTCCTTGGATTTGTTATGCAGTAGGGGTAGGCTTTGGCTGTTTGTTGATTAAAGCAAATGATTTCATAGTTTGTGTTTCTGAGCATAGATTGTGAAGAAACGGATAGGGTTTTGTCAAAGATAATTGTTAAAGAATGGCAAGGAACTTTTTTTCAGAAATGTGAAATTAGGGAGAGCCTAATGAGATATCTGGCTTGTTTATCAGATGGTTTGGCTTTTAAAGGAAAGATACAGCCTACCAGTGTACTAACAACATGAAGTCTTTTGAGTACTGACATATCTGTGTATATACAGATATATACACACAGAGTCAACATCATCTCTCTAGGCGCTGTCTTATCAAAAAATAAATTCGTCTCTCGGGCCTTCTGATTTATTTTAAACTGCTGTGTCAAAAGCCTGTTTATCAGAAAACTCTGACCTTTGGTTCAAGTACATCTCCTGTAGGATTTTCGAATATCTTTTCATCCAATAAAGCTAGAAAATGCATGTAGGTTTTCTGGGAATATAGCAACATTCCATGGTACTGTCCAGTTATAATATTTGTGCCTCCATAATGACATATCCTCCAAGATATCAAGATACCAATAATAAAGGAGGAATCCTTTTTTTAATCTTACCTTCCAAAAAAATAAAAATAAAATAAAAATAAAGGATGTATCATGGTTTTTGTCTAAATTAATCACCTAGAGTGGGTGTGAGTTATCTCTATTTGCCATAGTATTTAGGAGTCTCAGGCTCTCAGCACTGGATTGACAAGTCAGTTGATTTACCTGGGAGGCCTCAAGTTGCCTATTAGCACCTGCGGAAGGATCTTTATAGAGACCTGCAAAGCAGAAAAAAGAAGATATATTGAATCACTTATACACATGTCGCACACCCGTATATTATCAATCCCGTGTGACTTTACTGCAAATGAGCATGTTATGTGCACTGAAGTGTCATGTAGCTCTCATGTCTAGTTTACATCAAGTACTATGATGAAGTTAATACTCACTGGCTGTAGAAGTCTTTTGAAATATGATGCTACACAGCTGCATCTATGATTTTCAATGCTATTTCTCTTGTCTGGCTTTTATTTCATATTTAATCATACAGTATTGCCTGCTATTCATGCCTGATGTAAGGTAATAGAATATGTTTTCTAAAGTATTACTCTCTTCACTCACATGATTCCTCTTTTCTTTTTCAGTTTATTTATCTTTTCGCCTCCCATCTTTTCATTTCTCTGTTTTCTGTAATTTCCCCTGCCTTCAACTCCAATTTAGTCTTTATCTTTTCTTGTTTGATTTGATTATTTCTTCTTAGAAATTTGTGGAATTCGATTGTTAGTTTGGATATTATCAAAGTAATATTTCAGATAGCTTCGAATAGTCTGTGAATGGTCATAAATTATTCTGGTGTACCTTCACTTTGCGTATTTTAACGTATGATTTCAATGTAGGTGGTTTGGCTGAAGGTTGAGATGTGCAAGTTGTTGGAGGAGAAACGATCTGCTGAACTAAGGTGCACATATTAGATGTTAATGTTAATGTTGTATTACTTTGCATTTTGGATTTTGTCATAGTTGCTCACTCCGAACTGTAACTTCTTTACCTTATGAACGTTTTTTAACAGTTGATTGATATTTTCGTGAAACCTTTATGCTACAACAAAGGTGTGGCCTTTTTCTGAAATCATTGCCGGGCCGCTCCACCACTGAGGCTATTCACCTAGTCAGGCGGCTGGCGGAACAATTCAGGGATAAGAAGAAGGACCTGCATATGGTGCTTATCGACTTGGAGAAGGCGTATGACAAGGTTCCGAAGGAGGTGCTATGGAGGTGCTTGGAGGCGAAGAGTGTGCCAGAAGCCTATATCAGAGTTATCAAGGACATGTACGATGGGGCTAAGACTAGGGTGAGGACGGTGGGTGGCGATTCAGACCATTTTCCTGTGGTAATGGGGCTCCATCAAGGATCGGCGCTGAGTCCCATGTTGTTCGCCTTAGTGATAGATGCTCTAACCCGTCATATCCAGGGGGATGTGCCCTGGTGTATGCTCTTTGCTGATGATATAATATTGATAGACGAGACGAGGGCCGGTGTTAGTGAGAAGTTAGAAGTATGGAGACAGACCCTCGAGTCTAAAGGTTTCAAGATAAGCAGATCTAAGACAGAATATCTGGAGTGCAAGTTCAGTGACGAGCCGAGTGGGGTGGGCAGGGATGTGATGCTTGGTTCTCAGGCCATCGCCAAGAGGGACAGTGTCCGATATCTTGGGTCTGTGATTCAGGGGGACGGAGAGATTGACGGGGACGTCACCCATCGGATAGGAGCAGGGTGGTCGAAGTGGAGGCTTGCTTCTGGGGTCCTGTGTGACAAGAAAATCCCACACAAACTCAAAGGGAAATTCTACAGAGCCGTGGTTAGACCTGCGATGTTGTACGGGGCAGAGTGCTGGCCCGTGAAGAACTCCCATGTCCAGAGAATGAAGGTTGCTGAGATGAGGATGCTTAGGTGGATGTGTGGGCACACCAGGCTGGATAAGATTAGGAATGAAGTTATTCGACAGAAGTTAGAGGTGGCCTCAGTGGACGAGAAGATGCGGGAAGCGAGGCTGAGGTGGTTCGGGCATGTACGGAGGAGGGGTCCCGATGCCCCGGTGAGGAGCTGCGAGCGGCTGGAGATTGCTGGTGGTCGGCGGGGTAGAGGGAGGCCTAAGAAGCATTGGGGAGAGGTGATTAGGCAGGACATGACTAAAATGCAGGTTACCGAGGACATGACCCTCGATAGGGGAGTCTGGAGGTCTAGAATCAGGGTTGCAGGATAGGGGCTCTTAGAGTCCTTCGTTCGCCTCACCCGGGGTTGGGTGTGGGATAGTAGGGTTACCCATCGATGTCTAGTGTTTTAGCCTAGGTCCCATCTTGGTTGCGACGGTATTTATGTTCCTTATGTTTACATAACCATTTACGTTATTTTTGCAGTATTACTTATGCTTTGTTTTGTTATTTTGTTTTGTCTTGCCTTGGTTACTAATTTTGTCTTTGTTTTCCAATGCAGCTTTTCATTCTGTCCTATGCGCCGAGGGTCGCATGGAAGCAGCCTCTCTGCCCTTTTGGGTAGGGGTAAGACTGCCTACATATTACCCTCCCCAGACCCCACCTGGTGGGAGTATACTGGGTAGTTGTTGTTGTTGTTGTATTCTGTACTTGCAGTAAGAATCACCATTGTTTTTTTGTTAATTTTTAGAGGCAAAGCAAATACTAACAAATTTGAAACCATGGATCCCCCCATCCAGTTGAAACCCACCTCTTTTTGGTTCTGCTACCTTTTTCTCCCTATTTTTGTCCTTTCCTCTGTGTGCCTCGTGGTTCAGGGTGGGGAAAGAGTAACCAAATAGCAAAAGGGGGTGTTTAGATGCCTCAAGTTTCTGCTCTGATCAATTGTCTCAAAGCATGAGGGAAGTATCTGAGAAAGTAAGCCAATCTCTGACAGCCTAAGGTCACCAAAAGAATTGCAAAATATCTATTTAAAATTAAAGTAGTCTGTATTGACTCTCATTTTTTTAAAAAGAGAGAGAACCGTGATGATTAGAATTTGGTAGTTTAACTCTCCCTTTAGAGAGTAGTCTATCAAACTTGGAACTCAATGGAGTTTAATATTTATCCTTACCTTATAAATAATGGCATTGAACATTTCTCTATTTTTGCTATTTGTCTGTAGCACTTTTGGTCAAGATTTTATACCTATTCGTGTGTGGGTGTAGAAAACAAAGAAAAAAGAGATATTAAGGGGAGTAATGATGTCCCTTTGTGTTTTTTCCATGTATGCAGAGCAGAGGAGTTGGAAACAGCATTGATGGAGATGGTCAAGCAGGATAATAGGCGGCAGTTGAGCGCAAGGGTACTTAAGAGTTTTGTTTATGCATGAATTATATACTTACGCCTGAGTAGGAAATCATATCCCTGCATTCATAATTCTCCTCCCTGGATATCAAAAGACAGTGAAGACCCCCAGCTTTCTGGCATTTTACTCAGCATGCTTTTTTTACACCAAATTTACTCCAACCATTACACTATTTTTTACACCAAATTTTCTCTCTCTTCTATATTATATTATTATCTTCTACTCCAACCACTCTATTTCTCTCTCTTATCTTCTATTTACTTTACACCAAATTAATAAAATATTATTAAACCAAATATAGAATAATGAATAGTGTTGCACCAAATTGGGTGCAACACTATTCATGCTCTATAATAGAGCAACAAATGGAGTTCCATTGGAGCAACATTACTCTATTTCTTGCATCAAATTTGGATTTGGTGCAAAAAATAGAGTACCATTGGAGATGGCCTTATAAGCCTGTGATGGATTTGGTTAAGTGAAGCATCTAATTATCTGATTGCTTGTGCATCCCCGCACCCGTATCCGTACTAGGATCCATATCCTCCAATCTTAGAATTTACATTTCGAAGGATCCGACCTCTAGATCCGCACCCATGTCGGACACCCTTACCCGAGTCCGTGCAACTTAGAACCATGCATTCGTCAATGAATTAAGCATGTGCAACCTTGAATACTCTCGGTGTTCACGTAGAATAGTCAATTGTCTAATAAGGGGTTACAATTGTCTTATCATCCTGGACCCAGTTTGGTTTCTTGGATTGTAGGGTGGATAAGTAGGGGGTAAAAAATCCCTAGGTTTTTTCGAGATGATGGGACACCAGTAAACTAAGTCTCAACCATAAGAAGGTGCCTCAAAATCCCCAGGGAGCATTTTAATTTTTTTTTTTAATCTCTTCTTCTCTGGGGTTTTGCTTGATTGTTTTTTCTTTTGCCTTTTTATTTTTGATAAGTGGTTTAGTTGACTGTAATTCTCTGGTTCAAAAGCATATTTTCCCTATGATTCACAAGTTTCCCTAATGTCTGCCTCTGTACATCTTTTTGAGCATGGAAGAAAAGAGCTTCCTACACTTTTTAGATGGTTAGCACAATAAACTCTCTTTCCAAAACTTCCTTGATAAATTCCACATATGTTTGTTAAGCATAATTAGTCTCAAGTTAGGATAATGGAAGAGGATTGCTGTAGGTTGACGACTAGCACTTAATTCAGTGATAGATCAATTATGAGAATGTTCTAGAAATGCGGACACTAAGAGGGATGTACAAGATTGGACAGGATTAAATGATCACATCCAACAGAAGTTGAAAATAGCATACATAGTGGTTAAAATGAGACGCTTTAAAGAGAAGTGGCTCATGTAAGAGCCTGCCAACTTCCAAACAAAGAAGTTTGGAGTTGGAATCACCAAATGGGGAAGTGGATAGAATCTTGAAATCTCTTTGAATTATAGTGGACTTAGCTAAGCGCAGAACACAACGGAAGCAAAGAATCTACATTGGCAATACCAATTTGTTGTGATTACCAGTAATCTGAGTCGGGAGTCGGGATAAACGGGAGATCTAGAGAACCTCTAATTGCCTAAAAAACAAATTACTGAGTACTAGAATGGAAGTACTTTGGGCTCGAATAAAGTGGAAATAATAGAAGAGCGTGCATACAGCTACCCCAACTAATGTCGTGATGGGTAGGGCCATAGTTTGGCAAACCTGAAATCCAATTTTTTTGAATTTTTTGGTTTCGATTTTCGGATTTCGCGTTGGCTGTTGGATTTGGTACATCCAAAAATCCAAAAATTTTATACTTTATATTTAGTGCTATTCATCCATTGGTCATGCCAACCGTAATCAGCCAATATCCTACCATTAGACATTGTCTCATATATTTAGTACTAATGACTAAGTTACTGTCAGAATACTTTCTATTTAGGTATGGTTTTACCATTGCTAATTCTTATCGGCCTTATTAATGTCTCTGTTGTATTTCTTGGATAATAATTTAATTACTTGAATACTTTATTTGAAGAATTACGATGAGAATGAGGAACTTTTGCGGTAATTTAACATAAATACTTCATTTGGATGTCCATTTTTGTAAGAATAAGAAACAACTCAACATATAGGCTTAAAATCGAAAATCCGAAATATCCAAATCAATTAATTCAAAGCCGAACTTAAAAAATAAAATTCAATCCGGGATTATTTGGATTGTCATTTCTTATGTCCGGAAATCGGAAATCCAAACTGCCCGAACGCCCACCCATAGAGTGGTGGGCTTAGTTGATTGGTTGGTTTCTTCCCTTCTTTCATATTTTTCTTATCCCACGTGGATTATTATTTTTGGGGTGTTTCTTCTTTTTCTTTCCTTAAGTGAAGATTAAATTTCATGATGACATTTGCACACTGGCATATCCCCATGATTTAGGTTGAGCAATTAGAACAAGAGGTTGTTGAGCTCCGACAGGCACTTGCTGATAAGCAAGAGCAAGAGAGTGCCATGCTTCAGGTGACAATTCTCATTAAATATTTGATGATAACATATCTGAATATTATCTAATATGTTCATCCTAGCTTGCTATGGTGTTTTATATGAATGAAATTGCTTTCTAGGTTCTCATGAGGGTTGAGCAAGAACAGAGGGTAACGGAAGATGCTCGTAGATTCGCTGAACAAGAGGCAGTAGCACAAAGATTTGCCTCTCAAATGCTACAGGTTTTTCTACTGATTGAATTTCTTGGTGAAACATTTTGACTTATATTTCATGTTCTTCAATTTTATTTATAGTAATTAGTAAACTAGGTCAATCTTTTTCTGCTTATTTGGGTGAACATTTTTAAATGCAGTGAATGTTTCCTAATACTCTTCGTGTTATAACTTACAGATGACTGCATAGGGGATATATCATCTCTTTATGTTTTCTTTTGCAGAAGCTCATTCAAATTATAACATATTGGTGTCCATGATGATGCTTAATCATGTCCCTCATTCATCTAAAACATACATCCATAGTTGTTTTATTGATATGTTCAATCTTAATAAATATATTATGATTCCATTAGATTTGGTGAAGATCTTCATTGGTGGATCTTTTAAAGTGCATTTGAGCACTGTACACAAGAGGTGTGCTTAATATAGTCTTCTCACTTCGCCTTAAGCACCATCTTTTTGAGGGTTGTGTTTAGGTAGTCCTTTCAAGATGCTTTATTATTATTCACTTTTTGAACCAACGTATACCTATCTTCCCAATTTTTGGCAAGCCGTAGTATTTTGCTCTAAAAATGCTAGAATTGCATGAACGGCTGCAGATAATTCTGATGCAACCATGTTTTGTACATACCAACAACAACAATAACAACCCAGTATAATCCCACTTAGTGGGGTCTGGGGAGGGTAGTGTGTACGCAGACCTTACCCCTTCCCTAGGGTAGAGAGCTGTTTCCAAATAGATCCCCGACATCCTTCCCTCCAAGAACTTCCCACCTTGCTCTTGGGGAGACTCGAACTCACAACCTCTCGGTTGGAAATGGGGGTTGCTTACCATCAGAGCAACCCCTCTTGTCATATGTTTTGTACATACCATATAACGGATTTCATTTCTCCTCATAATCTTCAACCTTCCTCCCCCCCCCCCCCCCCCCCCCCCCCAAAAAAAAAAGTCTCTCGTATTAAAATCATTGGATTGACGCCCTTCTTGTCCATTCGGAACAACAAGGTTTCTCCAATGACTTCTTTTTTCTTTGATGGTGCAACTGGAAAATAATAAAATAAATGGCTAATACATTGGATATCTCATGTTTACAATTACTATGCAGGAGAAGTATGAAGCAGCCACGGGATCCCTCGCTGAGATGGAAAAGAGGCTTGTTATGGCTGAATCAATGCTGGAGGCTACCTTGCAATACCAGTCCGGACAAAATAAAGTATTACCTTCTCCAAGGTAATAGTTCCTTACATATGATATCCTCGTGAGGTACTGATTGACACACCATTTGTACCTCCCATCGGGTTATCATAGTGTTTTCCTGATATTATGTCCTGTGTTAAGTCCTCCGATTATTACCATGTCTTTGTCACTAGTAATGCAAACCACATGCAGTAATTTCTTCAAGCATATCTTTATTTCTCTAAAATGGATGAATACGCTCTTCTATAGATCCACACAGCTTTCATCTCCGGTACGGGGCAACCAAGATTCATCACCGGAGATACCCGCTAGAAAGATCAGCTTGCTGTCGGTACCATTTGGACTTGGATGGCGTGACAAGAACAAGGTGAGTCCATAACTTTTTTAATCCAATTTTTGAGATGTTATCTGACTAAATTAACATTTTGTTAGAACCTTCTGTCAAAAGACAAGTCTAGTTTACTGCATTTGTAAGACCATACAATTTAAGCTGTAGATATTAATATTACCTCCACTGGTATTTCATCATCCACCGGCCTCATTCAGACCTGTACCCATATTAACTTCTGAATAAAGCTTTATGTACTCCCATCTTCTTCTTGCTTTATTAGATCAAATTATCTAGTTTAGGGGCGATGAGGACATTCTATAGAAAATGCAGTTGGATTTTGTCGAGTCAAGTAATTACGGTCTCTTAACGCCGGTTCAGAGCTAGTGTGCCCCCCACCCCCCGTGCTGCCCTACAACTATCTCTTTATTCCTGTTTTAATGTAGCATGCTTCGTCTTTAACTGCCAACCGAACGTGGTTATACTTGCCAGTATTGAAATAATTGAATGATACAGGGGAAGCCAGCCGAGGAGGTTATTGACAACAAGCCAGTGAATGAGGAACCGAGTCCAAACACTCAGCAGAAGGAAATGAACGGCCATCAGATGGAGCAGAAACTGCAAGAGGTCTAAGAAGGGCTGCTGCTGGAGCAAATTTCATCTGTGGCCTGGAATTCTAAAGGCTAGATATGAGATGCCCTTTTTTATATTGGTCACAAGAGAATGGAAGCGACACTTTTTGTATTTTTTTTTCATTAAATCCCCTTAAGAGCATATATAGTCAGTTTATTTGTTCATCAAGTGACAATAATAGTGAGTTACAAGATGATAGTGTAGAAAGGGAAATGTTCTTTTACTATCTTGTTAGTAAAGTGGCGGTTTCCAATGTATATCGTTGATGGGAAATTTATTATAAGAATGGAAGAAAAGAATGTAGTGGGTTGAATTTGGATACACACTGCTCTTTATGTATGGGTAAAGTAAGGATTTATGTATCCATGTATACCAAGACTTCCGCTGATACGAAGACAGTAACTTTACTTTGACTTAATTTTGCTTAGAAAAGATCCTTCCTATGAGATCATAGAGAATTTGAATCTTGATTTTGCATATTTATTTTTATTATAATTGAGTTTATTATAGTAGACAAGAGGGGTTGCTCTGACGGTAAGCAACCCCACTTCCAACCGAGAGGTTGTGAGTTCGAGTCTCCCAAGAGCAAGGTGAGAAGTTTTTGGAGGGAAGGATGCCGGGTGTCTATTTGGAAACAACCTCTTTACCCGAATGTAGGGGTAAGGTCTGCGTACACAGTACACACTACCAGGGGCGGATCTACATATAAAAATTGGGTGCTCGAGCACCCATTAACCTCGACCCCGAACACGTATAATTATATAAAAAATTTAAGAAAACGGATATAACAAAATAGCAAGCACTCAAATAACAAAAGGCTTGGTGAGTGCTTTGGTTATGATGGATGTTGAAGGGCTCTAAATGAGTATATGGTCGAGAGATCGAATCTCACTCACACCCCTAGCTAGACTTTTTCCTCCATTTATCAAGCATTAACTTTTTATTGCTCCAATTAAAGAAGTTAAGCACCCACGAACTCAAAATCCTGGATCCGCCATTGTACACTACCCTCCCAGATCCCACTAAGTGAGATTATACTGGTTGTTGTTATTGTTGAGTTTATTATAGTGTTATGTAAATGTTTATCAAATTTTTGAAGTACTGCAGGTTTTATTGTAATGTTGGAGGTTTAGTTATTATATGCTTTTTGGACTCTTATTTTAGAATGGTAAGCCGTTTTTGGAAATCAAAATTCAAGTTCGACTTGAGCAGTTAGTTGACAATATTATGAAGATATAGGAGTAAATCTTTTTTTTTTCCAAAAAATAAAATTCTAAAGGGATTATCTGCAAGGAGGATGTTGGTATAAAGGCCCCTTCACATATATAATCCCTATTTGTACCTTAACAATGCCTTTAATACTATGGAAAATGGTCAAATATATCTTTGTATTATTAAAAATGTTCAAAAATATTTTCTGTTATACTATTTGGTCATCTTAACCCTTACCATTATACTATCATTCAAATATACCCTTCAATTAGATGGAGAGTCTCACTTAAAGGTGTTAACCGGTTCTACCGGTCCGGTCCGGGTCGATTTTTTTTCGACCCGTCTGGTTACTGGTCCGGGCCGGTTACAAACAGTTCCGGTTTTCACCGGGCTGGGTTGAGACAGGCTTAGATTGAACCGTACGGGTTACGGGTTGTAATGGTCCGGGCCGGGCCGGGTTTCGTATTTTTTTTTTTTAGAATTACGTATAAATATTAAGTTATATTAATACTTTGTAATAATTGAATGAACACAACAAAAGATGGGAAAAAATTGCACTTATTGCAAGTGCTACTTTATTTCTTAAATTCAAATAACGAAAAACTAAAATGTATCTTAAGTAGTAAAAACTTTACATCTTTTGTAATAAGTAGTATACTAGTAGTAATCCGAATCATCAAATTCTTTGCATTGCCCTAGCAAGTTCATCGTAATCAATATGAACCGATTGACCTTCTTCTGGCGTGTTAAATTCGGATGGGTTTCCATGCGTTAATATATCTCCAAGTTCTTCGTCTTCTGGGCTATCAAGATCTTCTTTTCCTTGATTTCTTCGTTCCGATCTAATCCAATCTCTTAAACATACTAAAACTTCCAAAGCATTGCTTCCCAATGAGTGTAGTGTGTCTCCAAGTTGTTGTCTTGCTTGGCTAAATGCACTCTCGGATGCAACAGTGAAAATTGGCACATTCAGGACATCCCGAGCCATAGCGAAAAGAACGGGAAATTGCTTTGCATTTTCATGCCACCAGCCTAACGGTGAGAATTCCTTGGTGCGAGGCTCCTTTTGCTTCTGCAAGTAAAATTGAAGTTCATCAATATTCCTGCTACTACTTTGAGTGTTGGAAAAAGTTGAAAAAATATTAAAACTATCAATGCCTTCTTCATCATCTACATTAGAACTGCTACATTGCATAGCGGGATTTACATCTGTTGAAGCACGAGAATTATCACATTGAGTTGCATAATAATTATATAGATGTTGTAAATGTTCATTTAGCTGGTTCATAGAATCATACAAATTTGGGCTTTCAGTGGGCCCAATCTCCATATAAGTATATAAAGCATTCATTAATTGGTGACAATCAGACATTTTAATAGACGGATTTAAAACTGCACCAATTAAGTAAACTGGAGGAATTGGAAAGAAATATTTTTTGAATTTCGCTTGCATATTTACAACAACATCCGTATATCTATCTTTCTTCTTAAATTCATGTAGTAGCAAAGAAATTTCAGCTATATGTACTAAAGCCATAGTAACAGTTGGGTAATATGCGCCAGAAAAGACAACAGTAGCAGTATAAAATTTATGCAAAAATTTAACAACATCACTAATGACCTCCCAAGTATCAGTTGTTAACATACGCCTAGGATCAGTACAATGTGCATTAGCAACTTCAGTTATTGGAAATCTATATTTGTAGCAACATTTTAAAAATATATACGTATAATTCCATCTAGTAACTATTTCGTCTGGCATGAATCTAGGTGAAAGGTTATACTGCATACACTTATTCTTAAATTCTCTTATTCTAGATTGTCTATTATTTCCCTGAATAACTCCAACTGCTCTTCTAACTTGAGTAATCTCAACTGAAAATAAATCGAGCCCACTTTTAACAATTAAATTATAAACATGACATGCACACCTAACATGAAAAATATCATCAAGAGGTGGTTGCAAATTCAATTTTAAAATTGAAACTGCAGCATTATTGTTTGAAGCATTATCAAAAGACATACACAAAACTTTTTGGTTTAGATTATAAAATTCAACAACTTCAATAATTGTACTACTAATAAATGCAGCAGTATGACTCTGATCTTCATCATATTTAAAAGCAATAATACGTTTTTGCATACAAGTATTATCATCTATCCAATGACATGTAATTGTTAAATAATCATTTCTATTAACAGCATGGCCAATATCAGAAGTTAGACATACTCTATAAGGAAGGTGAGTAAACAAATAACGTATGTATGTTTGATATTGGCCGTGAAGTCTAAAGATGTCTGCTCTACAAGTACTTATAGGGATACTTTTAAATAAAGGATTGTAAATCCTTTGAATATATATAATAAGATAAGAGGAAGAAGCAAAAGAAAAAGGTAGACAACCCAAAGCAATCATTTTCGCTAGTTCCTCTCGATCCCTCATTTTATCATATTTTAGGAGACCTCCGGTAGTAGGGTTAATTGTTGTTTGACTTCCATCCCCATTAGCTCCCCATTCTATAGGATGGTTAGTTGACAGATGTCTAATAAGTGTCCCAGTCCCCCCTAAATTACCTCCGGTCAAATGTTTAAACGTTTCGTTACAAAGTTTGCACTTAACTCTATCAGTACCTTCTACTATATCAAAAAATTTCCAAACAGGACTTCTTTTTTTACGAGTAGAAGTTGGAGCCACTGGTGGTCTTCTACCGCTTGTTGCACTAGCAACTCCAACTCCAATACTACCAACATTTCCACTACTAGGTGTAGGTGGTATCTCATCTGCTATTCCAATTTCATTATCTTCTATTCCGTAATCTTCTTGTAATTGTTCATAATCAATATCTACATCTTGCAAATTAGGCGATGATTCAGAAACATGTGTTATTGGGTCATTACTATTACTACCAGAAGCTACAGGTCTTTTTTTACTTCCACCCCTACCAGTAACTTTTCTACACGCTCTTTTAGCAGCATTAAACATATTGTAAAAATGAAAATATAAGCTAAACTCAAATATGCAAATAAAATATTAAATAAGAGAAAGAGTTGGAGAGAGTGCACCGAATTCGACAATAAATTGAGCACTTGATTACGCAAATTCGGTGTTACCACGAACAAACGTCAAGCAAGTATTTCAATGTTGGACACTTGAACTTCAAGCTTAGAATTCCGATTTCCGAATGAGAAATTACGATAAATTAAATTCGGGAAAACAAAGACAATAAAATTATAAAATTAGAATATGAATTCTTGAAAATTGAAGAGAAGAGAGTGATTGATAATTTGAGAATTGAGAGAGAGATTGATAATTTTGAGTGAGGAAATGAAGAAGAGGGGAGGGTATTTATAGATTTTAAGAAGGGTTAATAATGTAATTTAATAAATACAAAAAAAACAAAAAAATGGCCATTTCTGAAAATACTCCCGTTGGCCAACGGTTCTGGACCGTTGCCAACGGTCCTGTGGGGCCCACATGTTCAGAAATTTTTAAAAAAAAAAAATAAAATTTTTGATCGTTGTACCGGTCCGGGTCGACCGGTTCAAGCTCTGTTTTGCTTACCGGGCCGGTCCGGTCACGGGTCAAGACCCTAAAATCCTAACCGTTCTAACCCCTCCCCCAACCCAGCCCAGCCCACCCCTTAAGAACCGGGCCGGTCCGGTCCCGGTTTATACCGGTCCGGTCCGGTTCGGTCCCGGGTCAACCCGGACCGGTTAACAGGCTTAGTCTCACTCCAAATTAAAATACCCGGTTCAATACTAAGACGGCCCAAATTAGACTCATACCCATCCGCTTAAAACAGGCATATCCAATTAAAGCCCTCATATAATGATTTCGTTAGCAGCCAAACCAACAACATACTTTAATAGGTCACTATGTTCATGTAAATGTAGGCTTTAATCTTTATATGTTTTCGATCCGCAGCTTTGTCTGTTTTTGGCACGTTTTGTTTTCCTCTTTTTAAGTAATAGAGGCAGTGATGATTTTGAATTTATATACAATCGTTTCTGTTATAATGGGTAAGGAGTAAGAAAAAAAAGTAGAAGAATTAAAGGTAACGGAAATGGAAAAGAGAAGATGTTAATGGAAGTTTTCTTTTTAATGTTCATGGAAGTTAATTCCACTCATTTAGGTCTTTTTTTTTTTTTTTAAATAAAAAGAGCTGACTTGGGTCGGGTTATGGGTAGAGGGGAAATGAATCAGTTTAAAAAATGGATGGGTCTCTTTGATAAGAATGGACATTGGGCCTAACTCAACCCCTCGACAACATAAATGGGGGCCCAACATCGGCAACAATAATTGGGATGGGCCTGGCTCTGATACCATGATAAGAATGGACATTGGGCCTAACTCAATCCCAAAAGCTAGCTTATGAGGTGAGGATTGCCCAAGCCATATAAGGAGACCAAGGACCTCAAATCCCTCCGATGTGGGACAACTCAACACTCTTTAATCCACGTGGTATCACTACAATAAAATTGGCCTACGGCAATACTTTGTGTAAGCAACGCTTGAAAAATATTGCCAAAAATAGCTATAGGCACGCTCGGCCTTTTATTAAGAGCTTTTGACAATGAATTTTAGGTAATACTCGTAAAGCGTGCTCTTTGTGTACAAAGACTTCAAGTGTTGCCTAATGTAAAATTTTTGGAGAACGCTTCTCGACATATGAAGCTACGCTTTACTAGCATTATTTTTGGCATTTTTTGAAAGCAACACCGTACAAACGTAGTCTAAAATTTTTAGAAAATTAGACAAAACTTTCCCGCTTAAAATATTCCCTCTAAAATTTTCCATAGATCGATTCAACCTCACTCTAGGTCTAGGTCTAGGGCTTGAAACTCACAAAGAAAAATTTTTCTTCACTAGATTTTTCAAAAGAAAGGACGGTCCTTGGCACCCAGTCGGCGACGAGTTCTGATTTACTTCATTCGACTTCTAAAGACAACAAGAAAGGTCCGTCATTTGAGTTTTATCAATTTTTTGAAACCAGTATAGGGTTTATTTAAGTGAGTACTCGATTATCCAGACATTCTCTACTTTTATTTGGTATGTGCATTTAATTGGAGAAATTTCAGTAATTAGTTGTATTTTTGAATGTATTGTAAGTGGAATTTTTTAGGGAATTCTGTGCCTTTCTTCTGAATCTGGGAGAAACACGGATTAGACAACTTGTAGAACTTTTAATGTATCTGTGTTTGGATAGGCTTGTTATGGGTTTCACATAAGAGGTTTAAAATCATTCTATTAAAATTTGTTATATTGCTTTATTGTCTTACAAACTTCACCTAAATTTTAATATTTTTGATAATGCATTTGTTTCAATTTCTTTTGTATCTCTTGGATAACAAAGGAAGAGTAGAGATTGCCGATGATATTTGAAATGTCCACTTATAATTCAGCTGTACTGTATTTCTTTGGTAAAACTCAGCTTGATTGACTTGAATAAAGCTAAAACTTCTATTTTTAATTGAAGAACTCGAATATTTCAAGAGCACACAATTCCTTTGAATTTATGTTTGAGATGAGTTTACAAATTTAATGTAGAAACAATTCTGGTCGCATAAACTTTTGAAGCTTTAAACCAATTTTGTTTATTTTATTTTTTTATAACAGGTATACATCATTGGCCATGGTCTGACCAAGAAGTACAAAGATCTTCAGACAATAAGCATACCATCCAGGTACAAAAATTAAACATGTAACTAAATTGTATTTTTACAATACTAAAAAGAAGGAAGAGAAATTACAGTATGTTAGTATTATAGATGATTAATCTCTTTATATTGTTGTACTCATATAAGTAATCTTATTTCCTTTGTATGTAGTATAGTCTTGCTTTGCTTTGTTGAGTTACGCTTTGGCTAGTTTAGTATCTCGTAAAAATTTATATAATCTTGTCCTTATTTAATAGCATCATGAGAGAAGGTATAACATATATTTATATCAGTTTGAGAAAATTAATAAATTACATAAAACTGGAGAGATATACCCCTTAGGAAATACTATGAAACCATAGAAAACCAAATAAACTACATTTGTTGTTATTTTCTATTAACTTGAAGCTGCTTGGGCTATCTCTCTTTGGAATTTGAATTACACTCACTGGATCATCAGGAGGTTCTGCAAAAACTTTAATTTTGACAATAGAGCAATCTTTGATATTGTAAGCAGATAGAGGTTGATCACTCTTCATTTTTGCAGACTTGTGATAAACACTCATGTATTTCATCTCCCCATACCTTGATGATTATCTTCATTAATTCTTTTATTGTACTATTTCCTCTCACTTAAGTATAGAACTCAGATGTTGGAGACTCCACCTTTATTCTTATTCTAGGTCCTCCATCCATAAGGTACAATATTTTTTCTTTTTTAACGAATCCGAGCAACAATGAACTAAGTATTAAGAAACTGAAGCAACCAGTAAGGCAGAAAGTTGAGATTGAAGTAAGAGTTGTGGTGGAATGTTGAGAGTTATCAAGATTTTCAATTATAAATAGACTTTTGGAATGGGAATTTATAATAATTTAAAACGTGGATTAAACTATTCCACACGCCATTAAGGTTTCTCCCAAGATACAAAATTTATTAGTGTTAACATGCAAATATTTCCAAGTATTTAAAGCAATAATATAATACTCCTCACTTTCACTACAACAACTTTAGTCTAAGGCTACGCTAGTTTTTCCACGCTTGAAAAACATGGTCAATCCTATCTATAGGCATGCTTTATAGGAGTGGCATTTGTTTACGTCTTTTGGCCATGCAAAATTTAACAATGCCTGTAAAGTGTGCCTTTAGGAAGTATAGATGAAGCTTTAAAGATGTACACAAATCTTAAAACAATTAGCAATACCTTTTTATATTTATTGCTACTCTTTCAAGCGTGCTATATTTGTAATACTAAAGGCAACACTTTATCTGAGTAGAGAATCTTAATATATATGTCCAATTATCTTTGCAGCTTTGCTAAATTATTATGTTGACAATCTCAGGTCAGCCTTTATCTTTGTGTTCTTATTGATATTCTTTTAAATTGCAGATTGTGAGATTTATTTCTATGCTACTGAAGTTGGTTGTGAAGTTGCCGAGAAAGAGTTGATCAGATCTGCTCAAAACATATTTTAGATAATTTCTACCATGTGATTTAGTGCTTGACAAAGTAAATATTACTTCAACTAATTTTTACCTTTCCACATATGACACCTACATGTGAAATTTGTATTTAAGTTAAGAGAATTCCTACTATTTTGAGTGTTCATTTAGAAGGTGGGGTCACAATTCACATAATTTGTACAGAACCGAGTTAAAATTATAACTTTTGATATAATGGAACTATAATTCCATGTGTAAATTACTTGATAAATTTAGATGTATAACTTTTGATAATTTTTAAAGCCTCTGCTAGATTACCTGTGGTGAAGTTGAGGATACATTATGAATTTGATTCTAATTTAGAAGTTGAACGCTTGTAATATGTTCATCTAGAAAAAATAGTTCAGTTATTGTTTGATTAACAACTAGAGAGACATTAAAAACTCATGCTTTAGATGTCAAACTGATGACATTTGCTTGTCGATGCTTTCTTGTCCAATTCAACTATTTCTATTATTCATTTGTTCGCTTCTTATGTTCTCTTCTAGATTTGTTTTATATTTTATAAGTTCATTTGTTTCAGCATTTATGCACAAAATTTCTGCGATTCTGCACAATGTTTTTGCATTTTTTGTATTTTTGCACAGCGTTTCGGCAATTTCTGCATTTCTGCATAGTGTTTCTGCGTTTTCTGCATTTCTGCACTGTGTTTCTGTATTTTCTGCATTTTCGCACATCGTTTCAGCATTTCTGCATAGTATTTATGCGAATTTGCACTGTGTTTTTGCATTTTCTGTACTTCTGCACAGCGTTTCAGCAAATCTGTACATTTCAGTAATTTCTGTGTTTCTGCAGTGTTTATGCATTTTCTGCATTTCTGCACACTATTTTTGGAATCTGCACAGGGTTTCTGCATTTTTGCACAGCGTTTTGGCAATTTCTGCATTTCTACAGTGTTTTTGCATTTATGCATTTTCTGCATTTTGCAGTGTTTCAGCATTTCTGAACAGTATTTCTGCGAATCTGCACAGTGTTTTTGTATTTTCTGTAGTTCTGCACAGTGTTTCAACAAATATGCACATCATTTCAGTATAACTTTTGATATAATGGAACTATATTTTCATGTATTAAAGTTTACATGTATAATTTTTGATAATTTTTAAAGCCTCTGCTAGATTACATGTGGTGAACTTGAAGTTGTGTTTGGCCCAAGATAAGTGTCATGACTAAGTAAGAGATTCTTATTCTCTTTATTTTTTTCATTATGCTATTAGATTATTACTAGAACTATGTTGCCCGGACTCTCCAAAATACTGTCGCACCCGTATCGGATTTTCCAAAAATATACTGCTTTTGGAGAATCCGACATGCATTGGCGATATTTTTGGAGAGTCCGAGCAACATAACTATTGAACAATCGATTTTGAAAAATTACTCGTTATTTTTGGGGTATATTTGTCAAGTATATTTAACAACTTAAAAATCCAATATCACCATTGATTTTGGGTTTTCAAATGATCCTTCCAAGGCTTGGATGGATTTACCAAGGTATAACAAAGAGTATATTGACGGTGTTCAATATTTTTTGGACTTCGCTTATTCTGATGGAGATCCTCAGGGCGAAGAAATTCAATGCCCGTGTGCAAAGTGTTGTATCATCCCTTGGTATAGAAGGAATGTAGTTTATGATCATTTAATATGCAACGATTTTGTTAAAGGTTATACAAGATGGATTTATCATGGGGAATGAGAAATTCCAATGGATGTTAATGATCATATGGATGAAGATAATTCATATAATGAGATTAATGGGTTGTTGAATGATCAATTTAGATATGTTGCACAAGAAGTTGATGAATGCCAAAATGAAGATGCCAAAAAATTCTATAACTTAGTTGATGAGGCAAGTCAAGAATTATATCTTGGTTGTAACAGATTCTCTAAATTATCATTCACGATCCATCTATATTTGTTGAAGTGTCTACATGGATGGATCAATGAGTCCTTTACTTCCTTCATAGAGTTATTGAAAGAGGCGATGCCCGAGTTGGACATTTCTTTATCCTCAACAATGCCAAGTCTTTTGTAAAGAATCTAGGTCTTGATTATAAGAAAATTGATGCATGTCCCAATGCTTGCATGTTATTTTGGAATGATCTTAAAAGTGATGAATATTGCCTTGTTTGTGGAGCTTCTCGATACATTGAATATCCTGAAGTAGATAGCAAGCTTGAGCCTTCCAAAAAAGCTCATCGTGTTGTTGCTAAAACTTTGAGACACTTTCCATTAATTCCTAGAATCAAACAACTATTTATGTGCTCAAAGACGGCAGATAAGTTGAGGTGGCATGACGAGGAACGGTCTAAGGATAGAAAGTTAAGGCATCATGCCGACGACCAAGCATGGAAAGACTTTGATAGCCTTCATCCAGATTTTGCAAAAGATTCTTGCAATTTGAGACTTGGCTTCGCAAGTGATGGATTCAATCTGCTTCGGACCATGAGCATATCTCATAGCACACGGCCAATTGTCTTAATAGTTTATAATTTACCTCCTTGGATGTGCATGAAACAAAAATATTGCATGCTTTCGTTGCTTATATCTCGGCCGAGATCTCCTGGAAATGATATTGACATTTATTTGCAACCACCAATAGAAGAGTTGAAGGTATTGTGGGAGCTAGGAGTTGACACATATGATGCTTCAAGAAATCAAACCTTTCAAATTCGAGTAGCGCTTATGTGGACAATTAGTGACTTTCCCGCCTATGTTGTGTTATCTGTGTGGAAGTCCTAATGATTTTTAACTTTCATAATCACAATTCGTAATTGTAGTGAAGTTGAATTCATGTCCAGATATTTGGAAATCTTAAGTAATAAAATATAAGGAAATTAAAAATCTTAATGATTCGTATACATATTTTTCAAATACGGAAATATTTAATAGTTAAAACTTTAGTTAATTTCAAAGTCCTAAATATTTAAAAAATAATTAAAATGACTATTTTGTCTAGTATAAATTCAATTTTCAAGGGTAAAAAAGACGAACGATATTTTGCTTAGGGACTTCGTGTTTTTAATATAGTATAGATATAGATTTGGAATCAGGCTAATATTTGGTCTGCTTTAAGGAATTACCATTTGGAGTGATTTGGGCCGGTAGGATTAGAAGAAAAATATTGGGCTACTAACAAAATCGAATTTCCCTTCTTTTTTTTTTTTAAAAAAATGGGCTTCTAATAATCAATAATAATATTAATATAAAAAATAAGCAAGTAACTAACTTATTTATTAGCCTAATCATAATTACTAATGTTTAAATAAAATACTGTAAGATACGATAAAATTCATTAAATTTTATTTCGTAATACTTTAAGAAAAGTTATTGCGAAAATGTTCTCTTAGTGAGATAAAAGAAATAAAAATACATTTCGAGAAAGGTAACAATATTACATTATAAATGATAAAGATAATAGTAGTAGTAGTAGTGTGCTACTCGAGACGATCAGGCACTCGCGCCCCCTACTGTAGTCATCAGAGGCCGGGACCGATGCAGAGGCCGTGGATGCGTATGTGGTGCAACTAGAGAACCTGTGCGAGCTGCTGCTGAGGTACCGCCAGCAGATCCAGCTAGAGTTCAAGCACCTGACACGCATACTGCCACTACTACTCCAGCCCTTCAGGAGATGTTAGCTCGATTCATGTCTATGTACACCACTCCGGCTGAGGTAGGGCTGTTTCCTCTTGCTGCAGCCACAACCTAGATCGGGGGAGGAGCACAGACCCCAGCCACCCACACTCCCGAGTAGCGAGTGCATGTTGAGTAGGCCCCAGAGATCATTCATGTTATGTCTGCAATGCCAGTTCAGCCCGTGGATGGGGCAACTGCTTCTGAGGACGAGTAGCAGAGGTTGGAGAGGTTCAAGAAGCATGATCCTCCGATTTTTAGTGGATTAGCGACAGATGATGCCTTGGAATTTCTATAGAAGTGCCATTGTATTCTTCGCACTATGGTCATAGTCGGATCTAGCGGGGTTTCCTATACTACCTTCCAGCTTCGGGGAGCCGCCTATGATTGGTGGCGCACATATGACTTAGATAGTCCAGACGAGGCTGCTTCACTGACCTGAACCTAGTTCTCAGATATGTTCTTGAGAGAGTTTGTTCCCCAAAGCCTCAGGGACGCATGACGCGCAGAGTTTGAGCATTTGCGCCAGGGTTCTATGATAGTTTCAGAGTATGCCATCCGTTACACCAGATTGGCCAGGCATGCACCGGCCTTGGTTTCTACTGTTCGTGAGAGAGTTCTCCGGTTCATTAAGAGACTATTCCACCCATCAGATCTAGCATGGCTCGAGAGCTGGAGATGAATATCCTTATCTGCAGCTAGTGAGCATTTCTAGGAGGATCGAGGGTATGCTCTCTAGGGAGCGAGAGGAGAGAGAGGCCAAGAGGTCTCGAGAGTCGGCCCACTACTCTGTTGCCCGTACCCCACTAGCAGGTCAACATGGTAGGGGTTATATGGGTCGCCCCATTCATTCAGCTCTTCCTGAAGCCAACAGTGCTCCAACTCCTCCTAGACCTCATGAGTCTTACAATGCACCTCCGATTTCTAGTGCGCCTCCTGCGTGGGGTGCTATCAGAGGCCAGTACATCAGGCGTGGTCCTAGCTAGTCACAACTACCACGTCCTCTCAGAGCTTGTTTCGAGTGTGGTGATACACGTAATATGGTTAGGGACTGCCCCAGACTTGGTAGGGGTACATCTTTATAGACTGATCAGCCACAGCGTGCTCCTCAGAGTTCTCAGGCCATGATCACAGCTCTAGCTGCTACTCCATCTGCCTAGCCAGCTAGGGGTGGAGGTCGGGGAGGTAGAGGTCACCCTCGAGCGAGTGTCCAGGCCAGATATTATGTTATTCCTGCTCGTACCGAGGCTGTTGCCTCCGATTCTATCATTACATGTATTATACTGGTTTGTCACAGAGATGCATTAGTTCTATTCGATCCAGGTTCCACTAATTCTTATGTGTTTTCTTATTTTGCTCCGTATTTGGGTGTATCCCGAGACTCCTTGAGTTATCCTATTTATGTTTCTACTCCTATGGGAGATTCTCTTGTTGTGTACCGTGTTTATCGGTCGTGTTTGGTTTCTATATGTAGTTTTGAGACCAGAGCAGATTTATTGTTACTTACTATGGTGGATTTCGATATTATCTTAGGCATGTACCGGTTGTCGCCCCATTATGCTATTTTTGATTGTCACGCCAAGACCGAGACACTGGCTATGCCAGGTATTCCACGTGTTGAATGGAGTGGTACTTTAGATCACACTCCCAGTAGAATAATCTCTTTCCTTAAAGCTCAGCGTATGGTTGAGAAGGGGTACGCCACGTATTTAACTTATGTGAGAGATGTCAGTGTTGATAACCCTTCTGTTGATTCGGTCCCAGTGGTACGAGATTATTCCAATATGTTTCCAGCTGATCTTCCGAGCATGCCACTTGATATAGATATTGATTTTGGCATTTATTTGTTGCTGGGCACTCAGCCCATTTCCATTCCTCCGTACCGTATGGCTCCTTCTGAGTTGAAGGAGTTGAAGGATGAGTTACAGGAATTGCTTAATAAGCATTTTATTTGACCCCGTGTTTCATTGTAGGGTGCTCCTGTCTTGTTTGTGAAGAAAAAGGATGGTTCTATGCGTATGTATATCGATTATCGCCAGTTGAACAAGGTTACAATTAAGAATCATTATCCTTCGCCTCGTATTGGTGATCTATTTGACCAACTTCAGGGTGCACAGGTGTTTTCTAAGAGTGATTTGCGCTTAGGTTACCATCAGTTGAAGATTTGGGAGCGGAAAATCCTGAATACTACCTTCAGTACTTGGTATGGTCATTACGAGTTCCTAGTTATGTTATTTGGGCTGACCAATGCCCCATCACCTTTTACGCATTTGATGCACAGTGTGTTCAGGCCATATCGCGACTCGTTTGTCATTGTTTTCATAGATGATATTCTTGTATACTCCCGGTGTCGGGAAGATCATGAGAAGCACTTGAGAACCGTGCTTCAGACCCTGAGAGAGAAGAAATTATAAGTAAGGTTCTCAAAATGTGAGTTTTGGTTGAGTTCTGTGGCATTCTTGGGCCACGTGGTATCGATTGAGGGCATTCGGGTGGATCTGAAGAAGGTGGAGGCCATGCAGAGTTGGCCCAGGCCCTCCTGAACTACAGAGATTTGCAGTTTCCTTGGCTTGGCGGTTTATTACCGTTGTTTTGTGGATGGGTTTTCA
Organism: Nicotiana benthamiana; assembly: GCA_034376525.1. Taxonomy (NCBI): domain Eukaryota; kingdom Viridiplantae; phylum Streptophyta; class Magnoliopsida; order Solanales; family Solanaceae; genus Nicotiana; species Nicotiana benthamiana. The sequence goes on along the minus strand of CM067334.1, from coordinate 107,644,146 downwards.
TCGATTGCAGCCCCTATGACTAGATTGACCCAGAAGGGTTCTCCATTTCAGTGGACAGAGGAGTGTGAGACGAGCTTTCAGAAGCTCAAGACAGCTTTAACTAGAGCTCATATTTTGATATTTCCTACTGGTTCGGAGTCCTATACAGTTTATTGTGATGCCTCTCGGGTTGGTCTTGGAGTGGTGTTGATGTAGAACGGTAGGGTGATTACCTATACATCTAGACAGTTGAAGATACATGAGAAGAATTACCCTATCCATGACCTTGATTTAGCTGCTATTGTTCATGCCTTGAATACCTGGCGTCATTATTTGTACGGTGAACCTTCTGAGATATATATTGACCTCCGGAGCAACTCTTGTTCAAGCAAAGAGATCTAAATTTGTGCCATAAGAGGTGGTTAGAGTTGTTGAAGGATTATGATATAACTATTCTTTATCAACCGGGCAATGCCAATGTGGTAGCCAATGCCTTGAGTCTCTGGATGGAGAGTTTGGGAAGTTTGGCATATTTACCAGCTTTAGAGAGGCCTATATCGATGGATGTTCAGGCCTTAGCTAGTTAGTTTGTGAGTCTGGATCTTTTGGAGCCTAGTCGGGTTCTAGCCTGTGTGGTTTCTCGATCTTTATTGTTCGATCGTATCAGGTATCGACAGTATGATGACCCTCATTTACTTGTCCTCAGGAACACAGTTCAGCACGGCGATGCCAGAGATGTGACCATTGGAGATGATGGGGTATTGAGGATGCTGGGTTGGATTTGTGTGCCCAATGTTGATGGGCTTCGAGAGTTGATTTTAGCAGAGGCCCACAGTTCGCGGTATTTCATCTATCCGGGAGCCTTAAAGATGTATTAGGACTTGAGACATCAATATTGGTGTAGGCGAATGAAGAAGGATATAGTTGTATATATAGCTAGATGCCTCAATTGTCAGCATGTGAAGTATGAGAACTAGAGACCAGGTGGTATGCTTAAGCAAATAGAGATTCCGGAGTGGAAATAGGAGAGGATCACCATGGATTTCGTAGCTGGTCTCCTTCAGATTGCGAAGAAATTCGATGCCATTTGGGTAATTGTGGATCGGCTGACCAAGTCCACTCATTTTATCCCTATGTGTACTACTTATTAATCAGAGCGGTTACCGGAGATTTACATCAGGTAGATTGTTCGTCTGCACGGTATTCTAGTTTTTATTATTTCGGACAGAGGTATTCAGTTTACATCACGGTTCAGGGGATCCGTTCAGCAGAAGTTGGGTACTTGAGTGGGGTTGAGCACATCATTTCACCCCCAAATGGACGGACAATCCGAGCGCACTATACAAATTCTTGAGGATATGCTTCGTGCGTGTGTGATTGAGTTTGGATAGTCTTGGGATCGGTTCTTGCGATTGGCGTAGTTTGCTTACAACATCAGTTATCAGTCCAACATTCAAATGGCGTCGTATGAGGCCTTATATGGTAGGAGGTGCAGATCTCCGTTGGGTTGGTTTTAGCCGGGTGAGGCCAGGCTATTGGACACAGAGTTGGTTCAGCATGCATTGGAGAAGGTCAAGGTGATTCACGATAGACTCCGAACAACCCAGTCTAGATAGAAGAACTACGCAGACATGAAGGTTTGTGATGAGTCATATATGGTCGGAGAGCGGGTTCTACGTCAGGTTTCGCCGATGAAGGGCGTCATGAGGTTTGGGAAGAAAGGGAAGTTGAGTCTGAGGTTTATTGGCCCTTTTGAGGTTTTGAGGCGAGTTGGGGAGGTTGCTTATGAGCTTTCCTTACCTCCCAGTTTGGCCGGGGTTCATCCGGTATTTTATGTTTCGATGCTCTGGAGATATCACGGTGACCCGCCGCACGTGTTGGATTTTAGCTCAGTCCAGTTGGACAATGATCTATCCTATGTTGAGGAGCCAATTGACTATATTGGATAGGTAGGTCAGAAAGTTGAGGTCAAAGAACATCGCTTCAGTAAAGGTTCAGTGGCGGTGCCAGCCGGCCGAGGAGGTGACTTTGGAGATCGAGCATGATATAAGCACCTTATACCATCATCTTTTCACTACTTCGGGTATGTTCTCTATGCTCGTTCGAGGATGAACAAATGTTTAAGTGTAGGAGGATGTGACGACCCGGCTGGTCGTTTTTAAAATTTTCGCCCCGATCCCCTATTAACTGCTTCCCCTAAGTTCATTTCTTCTATTTTGGTTTGCGGGATGTTTGGTGTTGAGTTTCGAAGAGTTTTGGGACACTTAGTACCTAAATGAGAGCTTAATTGTTGGAAAGTGGTCCGTAGTTGGAACACTATGAAGGCGATCTCGGAATGAAAATTTGATGGTTCCGTTAGCTCCGTTAGGTGATTTCAGGGTTGGGAGCGTATTCGAAATGCATTTTGGAAGTCCGTAGCTCATTTAGGCTTGAAATGCTGAAGTTTGAATTTTTTAAAGTTTCCGATCCGATAGTGAGTTTTTTATCCGAGGGTTGGAATGGAATTCCAGAAGTTGCAGTAGCTCCGTCATGTCATTTGAGATGTATGTGCAAAATTTCAGGTCATTCTGACGTGTTTTGGTTAGGTTTTTGATCGAAAATGTGTTTTGATGAAATTTGAAGTTCTTAGGCTCAAATCCTTGTTTAATTCGAGTTTCCGGCGTTGTTTTAGGTTGTTTAAGGATTAGTGCAAGTTTTAATGATGTTATAAGATATGTACACAGGATTGGTTGAGGTCCCGGGGGCCTCGGGTGTGTTTCGGATGCTCAATGGAGCATTTTGGAGTTTGAAAAGTTGCAGAAAATCTTCAGCAGTTGCAGGCTTCACTTTCTTCTTCACGTTCGCTACGCTTCAATCGCGTGCGCGTAGCCCTGAGTTCATTCCTCTTTGTGTTCGCGTCCTCCCCTATGTGTTCGCATAGAGTAATCTGAGGGGGACCAGTTATTCCTTCGCGTTCGCATCAACCTCGTCGCGTTAACATAGTTTTATCGGGCTCTGAGGGTTGATCCCATTTTCTTCAACGCGTTCGCGTCCCATTCGTCGCGTTCGTGAAGCTTCGTGATCACATGCCTTCATCTTTGCGTTCTCCCCCTCGCGATCGCGAAGGTCACTTTTGGCAACTCCCATTTTTCTTTTCGCGAATGCGATCTCACCTCCGCGTTCGCGATACATTAAATGTTTGGACAGTATTTAACATTTCAAAAGTAAGGTTAGCCATTTTTATCAAAACACAAGATTGAGAGCTCGAATTTAGGGGAAATTTTGAGGGATTTTCGAGGGCAAATATTGGCTAACGCTTCTATACTCTCTTATGCTTAAAACCCACTAATCTAATCACGAATTCATCATTAATTTCAGATTTTTGAATGAAAAATGGAGAAAACTTCTTAGACCAAACTATTGAGTTTTGAGTGGGTGTTTGATCTCTAATTTGGGAGATTTTTATGGCTAGAATCGTGAGAATACGAGGGTTCTAAAAATGTAAAAATTATCCGATTCCGAGACGTTGGCCTAAGGGGTATTTTGGTCATTTTACTTAATTTCGCGTCTTATATTTGAATTAAGTAGTAGAGTCAGTTACTTGCGATGTTATTTACAATATGTAATTGAATTGAATAGATTTGGGCCATTTGGAGTCGGATACTCGTGGCATAAGTGTGATTTCGAGTTGATTTTGGAGTCGGTTCGAGGTAAGTGGCTTGTCTAACCTTGTGTGGAGGACCTTTTCCCTTAGGATATGAAATTTGGTAGTTGAGTGCCTTATACGCAAGGTGACGAACGCATACTTGAGCTAATTGTTGAAAATCCAATTTTTTACTTGAGATATTGAGATTTAGTTTCTTTCGTATTTGCTTTATTTTTCTTGAAATTATAACCCGTGTTAGATTAGAAAAGCATGTTTAGTTGACTTAACTTGCCTATATGCTTAAGTTATCTTGACTGTACTATGTAAAGCATGTTAGGCTAGTACTACCTGTTGCTTGTATTTTTGTACTTAATTTCAGATTATCTTCTGGTTGTGGTTGCATTTACATTGGGACTACAGATGTGGGATTCCGGTAGCTCCCCCTTGTTTGTTTACTTTGGGACTACGTGTTAGATTCCCGATAGACCCCCCTGCACATTGATAGTTGGACTATGGGAAGGTATCCCGGGAGATCCTTTGAATATACTCATATGATGGACTACGGGATGGTATCCCGGGAGCTCCTCGAAAAGTTGATGGTAGGGACTATAGGACGGTATCCCGGGAGATCCTCATTTGGTATCTTGATATTGAGTTGTACATTCTGTGTTTACTTTGTTCACCGCTTATTTATTGTTGCCTTGTAAATTCTGTCTTATTTCACTGTTGTTCATATTGTTTCCATCTGTTTTCATACTGCACATTCTTATTATATTATTTCACCTTAGTATGGCCCTGACCTTCCTCATCACTACCCGACCGAGGTTAGGCTTGGCACTTACTGAGCACCGTTGTAGTATACTCACGCCTCGTCTGTGCATCTTTTTCATGTGTAGATCTAGGTACCTCCACTCAGGCGCACTATTCTCGAGGTGGAGACATCTAGCAGAGACTTCGAGGTACATCTACCGCGTCTGAACAAGAGTCCCTATCTTATTCCAGCATCTAGTAGATAGCTTTCCTTTCTTTTAGTTGTTTAGACATTCTGGAGTTAGAGTAGTATATTACGTTTCTATTAGCCTGTGTTGCCTGTGAGGTTTCGGGTTTTGGGATATTGTTATAGGTTTTGTGATGTTGAGTTGTATATGCCAAGCGGAACTTATATATAGTTTTCCCTTAGCAGTTGATTATATGTTATTTACTTCCGCAAATGATTTAATTTCTGCATTGTCAGACTTACCTAGTCGTAGGGACTAGGTGCCGTCACGACATGTTCACGGAGGGCGAACCGGGGTCGTAACAAGCTCTCTCTTGCTTCTTGTTATAACTTTTAGTGTCTTGTTTGGATTATGAAGACCCCTATTTATAGTTGTGGAAATGAGGAATTGTGATAAGAACAAATTCTTTCCGACCAATCAAATTAAAGTGTGACATGGCCTTATTTGATTGGCCAGAACATGTCACTTGCACACGTGGCACGATTTCAATGGCCTTTTAATGTGACTTGGCATCCCTTGTCATTTTGACATGTGGCATGATCCTATTGGCGCTTCCGTTTGACTTGGCGCGCCACGTCATTCGATACGTGGCACCAAACTGGGCCTCTAGGAAGATGACATCTTGGGCTTAATGAAGTGGACTCATCACTTTACCCTAATTAAATGGGCTAGCCCAATGGATTAAGATTTATTTATTATTTATATATATATATATATATATATATATATATATATATATATATATATATATATATATATAGAGCTTATATAATTATTCATTTGTATATTGCCCATAATATTTATTTGGACTAATATATCTTGAATTTAAAATATAATTCAAATTCTTTTATGGACTTAATTTTAATAAAATTTATATACCTATATCATGGAAGCACAATTTTAGAAAGAGGCAATTAATAGTGATAGAAACCATATTAAATATCCATATCTTTAGGCAACAGTCTCCAGATTAAATTTCTTAAGAATACAAAGTGAAATCTGTGGGCTCAAATTTATTTTTCTGTTCTTTTTACCAACTTTTTTTGCTTTTTTATTTTATTTTTTGTTTATGAACACAGTTTAATAACCATACTTGGAAATGGTTGATCTTCCTCCAGAGACCAAACTTTTTGGTTCCAAATGGATTTTTAAAATGAATAAATGATGATTGTACTATTGACAAATATAAGGAAAGGTTTGTCAAATATTTCAGATAACAAGAAGATCTTGATTATTCTAATACATGCGTACCGATAACGAGGATTGCATCTATTCAAATGTTAATTGTATTGGCCACCGTATATGATCTTGAAGTCTATCAATTGATGTGAAAATAGCCTTTTGTAATGGAAATTTTGGGGGGAAATTTACATGAAACAACCCGAGGTATTTGTGATTCCCATAAAAGAAAAAAAGATTTGCCGGCTTATTAAACCACTTTATATACTAAAACAGGTACTCAAACAATGGCATACGAAATTTAACCATACAAATTATCAAATAATTTCAAGATTAGTGAATGTGAAAAATATACTTACATTCAAAATAGTCCAAATCAAGTGATCATTATTTGCTTATATGTTATAATATGTTGATAATGACTAGTGACATTGCTAATATAAGTGCTATTAAGCGCAAGCTTACTAGTAAATTTGATATTAAAAACTTAAGAGTTGTCGATCATTGTGTCAATCTCATTACATCAAAATAATACTTGAAAAATTCAAATATCTGGACTTCAAAATTGTAAAAACTCCGGCCAATTTAAACCTTACTCTTTTAAAGAATAAAGGTCAAAACAAGTCTCAATTAGATTAGGCTCGAGTATTGAGAAGTTTGATGTACACCATGAATTGTACACAACCAAATATAACTTGTGTGATAAGTAAACTGAGGCAATACGTAAGTAATTCCGACCAAACTCATTGAATGACAATAAAACTAGTTTTGGCGTGAATACACTCTCTTTTAGAGAAAAAAAAATCAACTTCCAAATACGGTATTTTTTAAATGTTAATTTTAAATGTTAGTTGCCACATAATCAAATATAATGATTTATTTTATTTCAATTGTATTTCACGTTGTTTCTTCTTAATATACATTGCATATTTTATCCAATTGTATTTGTTTTTAGATATAATGAATATATGTTTCAACTATGTATTTCTTATCTTTTTTTTTCGATCCAAATCTACAAAAGTTAGTTGAAACTCCATTTATTTTAGCCAAGTAAAAAGATATAGCCAAATTAATGAAGTACAAATGTTGTATTTTCTACAAAATAAAATGTTGTATATTTTTATTTTTATATGATGACTATTAATTTAAAGTATGTACTTTTCTTTTTTTATTTGGTTGGAATTTTACAATTTTTAGCTAAAATATTTAATATGTAGTTCCAACAACATATTTTTATTTTATATTTGTAGGTATAATGATAATGTGTTCTAACTGTACATTCCTTCTTCTTCTTCTTCTTTTTTTTTTTTATATATCAAATATGCAAAAAGTAACTTGATTAAAATATTATTGTATTCTGTTAAAAAGATTATAATAATTTTTTTTTGAAACTTTGTTTCAAAAAAACATTCTTCAGTTTTTGGCACGAAAAAATTAGTTTAAATAGTTGGTGGACATACAAAGATAAAAAGATACATTTTATTACAAACAATACCACATGGACAAAAGAAATCATGTGACAGCGCATATGTCGCACTCCCATGGATTGTCAGCATCTATGCCAAGTTCAGGTGGGGTATTAAAGAGCACGTGAAGTTTAAAAAGGTAACTAAACAAAAATTATCAAGTTCAGGGGGGTCTTGAACTATTCTGCCTTTTTACCATTAGTGGAAGAGCAATATCTTGGAAGTCGTCCAAACAGATATGCTCCTGCTTTATAATAGAGTATGAGTTCGTATCTTTAGATAAAGCTAGCGAAGAAGCTGAATAGCTTCGAAATTTCTTAGAAGCCATTTCATTTTGTCCCAAATAGTTGGCATCTATATGAATATATTACGAGAGTCAAGTGGCAATAAGAAGGGTTCGGACGGTTATCTATAACAAAAAATCTCGTTACATATGACGAAAATATAAAGTCCTTAGATAACTACTCTCTAATACAATTATCACAACTCACAATGTAAAGTCAAAAGATAATTTATTGTATCCACTTACAGAAAACCTAACTAGAGAGGTTATTGAGATATGATTCTACTTAGAAGACTAGAGATTTCAAGATCTAGGCTCAATTTGACTTAGAAAAAGATTATGATTGACGGTTCAATATTGTCAAATAAGATTTTGCTTCATTCGTGTGATGAGCCAATGTTCGGTGGTGATGATAAGGTATAAGTTCTTTTAAAAATAATTTTTAAGTTTGATATGGGATTATCAAATAGTATATCTATTACAAGTTTAGGAATGACCTATATTATTGAAAAGTGTTAGCCGCTTCATGAAAAATTTCATAATGCCAATTCTCTACACACTTATGAAACTAGGCAGTATTAATGGCTGAAACGAATACAACAATGAGAACGTGTTACTTATGTTGCCTAGGTATACATCAAAGCTCGACAGTTTAAAAATATTAAATCTACAACTGACCGAGTAGATTCGATATCGATATATATCCACTATGAGCAGTTCAAAGGAAAATTTACTTATCGAGATGCAATTAGTTTTTACTTGTAAATCGCACATTTTTTCATGCATATTTCTATTGTATAGTCATTTCCCATTCACGTGGGGATTATTGGATTTTAAAGTGTGAATGAAAAAATCACATTTTGGATTGTACTTCTTTATCTAACTCCTTCATTGCCCGTAAATTCAAAGGCTTGGTCCCAATTTTAAAATACTGAAAATTCTATTCTTCTTTATATTTTTTCAAAACAAAAGTAAGTGTTAAGTGTAATATGCTCCGTTATTTGAGTTCGTGAAAGTTCTGTAATTTAAGTGCCGCTATCACAAAATATTTTTTCATTCTATCCTAGAAGAATTCATAACTTTGGGAAACAACGAGCGAATTGTATTAGTTACCTCCTATAGCAAATGTTGATACCTTATTTATTTTAAATAAATACAATTTTAAAAAATTATATTCCATAGATACATTTTGATTTTTTACAGCCAAATATATATTTATAGTCACCTCCTACCCTTAAGCCATAAAATAAGCTTTTTCTCTTTTTATCTTAAGGCTGCTACCGATTCCTTATCTCTTATCCTGACGTCCTGTATGCAGGGTTGTTCGGAAATCCCTTTGCAACTTCGTGGACGTTCATACTTTGTTTTATATTATTTTTCTCTCTCATATCCCCTCAAATTTCTCCAATCCCTATCTTATATCTCTCTACTTCCCATTTCTTCTCCTTCGCCGGAATATGCAACACTAAGATCGTGATTTGACCAGTTTCAAATTCATACAAGATATATTAGTTTGTCTACGTCTGAAAGATGAAACTCCCACTTAGATCGTTTTGTATAATCCCCTAGTGATGCCGGATAACTCTTGCCAAGCATGAAACATTTTTCATTGAGTGAGCCATTCTATACGAGTCCTTTTGATGATGATTTTGTTGGCCCCTATTATGCTATTCTTCACCGCGGTGAACGGCGAATTTGTCGGAAATTAAAATTTTTTCTTAAACAAAAATGACAGAGTTTGTGTAAAGATTATTGATTTCCATGGATGACCATATTATTTTCAGATGAAGGAGAGAGAGAGAGAGAGAAGAACCGAGAGCCTTTCATTATTGTTCTTGGTGAATGTTACAACTATACAAAGAAGCTTCCCGAACCTCTGCCTATATCCAATGTATATACAAAATATCTATTACAATTAGTGTACACTATATTAGGCCAGAAATTAATAACAGGTTATTTACAACTTGGGCTTGGGCTGCTGCTTTGTTGTATGGAGCTGTTGCTGTTCTGTTTGGGTTGCAGGGGTGGCACAATAACTCCAACACCCCCCCTGCAAGTTGGAGGGTAACTGAACTCCCAACTTGAGCAAGATAGAGTGATGCAAAAGGCCAGTAAGGGGTTTAGTAAAGATATCAGCAGGCTGAGAAGTAGTGGGGACATGGTGCAAGGCAATAAGCCCCTCATGAAGCTTGCCTCTGATGAAATGACAATCCACCTCAATATGTTTGGTCCACTCATGAAACACAGGATTCTTGGCAATGTGTAGAGCTGCCTGATTATCACAATAAACTGGTACAGGGGTGGTAACAACAACTCCAAAATCAGACAGTAATCGAATGAGCCAGGTGAGCTCACCAACAACTTAGCTGATGGCTCTATACTCAGCCTCAGCAGAAGAAAGAGAGACCACAGGCTGCTTCTTAGCCTTCCAACCAATAAGAGACCCACCTAACAGAACACAAAAACCAGAGACAGATCTTCTGGTGTCTGGGCAGGATGCCCAGTCACTATCACAATAAGCAGATAAGGAGAGGTCAGGTGTGTTGCTGAGAAAAATGCCAAGGTAAGAAGTGCCTCTAAGATATCTCAGGGTATGCAAAGCTGCATGCATATAAGAGGAGGTAGGCTTCTGAAGGTATTGACTTAAATGCTGGACAGCAAAGGCTAAGTCAGGTCTAGTGTGGGTAAGAAAGTTGAGTTTTCCCACTAAGCACCTATAGGATTCAGGAGAGGGAAGAGGATCCCCTAAATCCATTTTGAGTTTAACAGAGAGGTCAAGAGGGAAAGTAACACGAGAAACATCCTCACAGTGATAGGCTTTGAGCAGGTCAGTGATAAACTTTTTCTGGTGGAGAAGGAGCCCATCAGAGTGATAACTGACCTCAATACCAAGAAAGTAGTTGAGCACCCCCAAATCCTTGATTTTAAACTCATGATCCAGAAAGCTCTTCAAAGCACTGATTTCCTCCAAATCATTACCAGTGAGAATAATGTCATCAACATAAACAGCCAACAAGACAATAGAAGATCCAGATTTCTTAAGAAAAAGAGAATTGTCATTGAGAGAAGAAGAAAATCCTTTAGAACATAAGGCCTGGGAGAGCTTGGCATACCACTGCCTAGAAGCTTGCCTTAACCCATACAAAGATTTCTGAAGCAGACAGACCAAAGGGGAAGAAGAGGTAGAACAGGTAACATCCAGTCCAGGAGGCAATTTCATATAAACTTCCTCAACTAAGTCACCATGTAAGTGTTGGAAACATGTTCTCAAGGCTTTATACTAAAACGTGTGTTCTTATGTGTAGGTTTTGATGAATGACAAACAAGCGCAAATTGATATATGCGAAGTTCAAGTACAAGCGCACAATTGGTGGATAACGAGATTCAAGCACAAGACAAAGTTTTATAGTTTAAATGAGTCGTTCTTAATTGTGATCTTGATCCGACAACTTGACTCATGACATGGCTTCTCTCGTAAAATTATTTTTACAAAATCATGCATATTTAATTTAATGCTAAATGATTTTAAATCATGCATATTTTCATTAGTCAAAATGATTTTTAAACATGCCTCTAAAAACTGGACTAAGATAATCGATTATGTACTTATGATAATCGATTATGTTAAGCCAAGACTGCATGACAATCGATTGTGTTAAGGCAGTGAGCATCAGGTTTTTCAAACCTGCACGACAATCGATTGTGAACCTTATGACAATCGATTGTGATGAGGCAGTGTCCATCAAAGTTTTTCAAAACTCAGAATAATCGATTGTGAAGCTAATGACAATCGATTGTGAAGAGACAGTGTCCTTCAGATTTTTCAAAGTCACAAAATAATCGATTGTGAACTTATGACAATCGATTGTGTTGAGGCAGTGACTTCCAGACTTTTTCAAAGTTATTAAATAATCGATTGTGAGTATATAACAATCGATTGTCACGAGGCAGTGTCTAAAATGATTTTCAAAATCTGATAAATAATCGATTGTTAACATTGCGCAATCGATTGTGAAGCTGACAGTTGTCGTCTCAGGTAATCGATTGTTGATTTTGTACAATCGATTGTTGATATTAAAATCTGGAAAAGATTTTTTGAACGTTGCTGAATAATCGATTGTTGATTTTTTACAATCGATTGTTGAAATTAAAATCTGGAAAGGATTTTTTGAACGTTGCTGAATAATCGATTATTGATTTGGTATAATCGATTGTTTTACGAAAAATCTGGAAATGATTTTTTGAACGTTTCCAATAATCGATTGTTGATCTTGGACAATCAATTGTTAAGCGTAAAATCTGGGATTGATTTCTGGAACGATTGGCAAACAATCGATTGTGACTTCTTGACAATCGATTGTCACAGAGTAAAATCAGCAACTCTTGATTGACAATTAGACAACGGTAATGCCAAGTTTTTCAACTATAAATACAGCTTCATTTCAGTGTTTTAAACAGAACAACACACAACAACTGATTATTCTATTGCTATAAGCTTGCATACTATTGTTTATCATTTTATATTCATTTCATATAGCTTTTGAGAGCCAAAGACTTGTCCATAGTTGTTGTGATCTTGAGCTTACTTCTTTTACTCATATCTACTCATTAAGGAGTGTCTTGTTTGAGTGTTTAGTGTTTTGTACACTTGTAAGAGAATTGTGATTCTCTTGTTGTAAGGAACTTGTGTTTCCTTGGTTGAAGTCTTGGAGTGTTGTATCTCCGAGCAAAGGTGTTGAGGCTTGTGTCCTCAAGTTGTAAAGGTTTGTTGAGCACCCGTAAGCTTGACAAGTTAGTGGAAAATCTCGAGAGAGTCTCTCGGGGACTGGACTAGCCACGTGTTGTGGTGAACCAGAATACATCGGTGAGTTCTTTCCTTTTGTTTATTTAACGCACTTATTTATTTCCTGCAAATTTTAATTTCCGCAAGTTTACGCTAAATTTTATTATAACGCTATTCACCCCCCTCTAGCGTTAAGCGTATTATCTAACAGTAAGAATGCATTATTCACATCAAGTTGAAAGAGGGAACAATTATGTTTAACAGCCACGACAATGAGGGATTTGATAGTTGAAAACTTGACAACAGGAGAAAAAGTCTCAGTGAAGTCTACACCCTCAACTTGGGTGTCACCCCTAACAACCAGCCTAGCCTTATGTCTTTCCACAGACCCATCAGCCCTATATTTGATCTTATAGACCCATTTGCAACCAATAGGTCTTTTACCAGGGGGAAGGGGAACTATTGACCAGGTATGATTAGCCTCCAAGGCTGCAAATTCCTTGGTCATTGCCTCCTGCCAGGCAGGAATAGAGGCAGCCTGCTGATAGGAGGTAGGCTCTGCCTCTGGAATGCTAACCAAACTGTGAAGATAAGTGGAAGAAGAACTGGTACCAGAAAGAGATGGAGGAAGAGTGCAGACATACCGCTGCAAATGAGCAGGAAGGACATGTGCCCTATTGGATCTTCTGGGAGCAGATGAAGCAGGCACTGAAGAAGTATGTGATGGAGAATAAGGTGAGGAAGAAAGAGAGTCAAGAGGTTGATGGGTGGAAAAAGATGAAGGATTGTGCAGAAAGTCATCAACAGGAGGAACCCAGGCAGAAGAAGGATTAAGAGTAGGAAAAGAACCATGGTAAGAATTTCCTGGAGAGGCAAAAGGAAAGACATCCTCATGAAAAATGACATCCCTGTATATCAGGGTAAGTTTAGACTTCAAGTTATACAGCTTGTAACCTTTTTTAGCCAATGGATAACCCAGAAAAACACAGGGATCAACTCTGGGTTGGAATTTATCTCTATTCTGTTTAGGGACTGAGGCAAAACATAGGAAACCAAATGTTTTAAGGTGGTTATAGGATGGAATCTGTCCAAACAGCAATTCAAAAAGGGATTTATTGTTAAGAAGTTTGGAAGGAAACCTGTTGCAGTAAGCACACAATCACCCAAAAATCTAATGGGTAGCTGAGAATGAAAGAGTAGAGCTCTTGAGGTTTTTAGCAGGTATCTATGCTTTCTCTCAACTACACCATTTTGTTGTGGTGTGTGAGAGCAGGAAGTTTGATGTATTATGCCATTTTCAACAAAGAAGTTGCTGCCACAGTTACTAGAGCCAAGTTCAAATGCAATATCACTCCTAATGATTTGTACCACAGACTGGAATTGAGTCTTAACCATGGCAATGAAGGCTTTAAGAAGGGGAAAAGCATTGCTCTTGGACCCCATAAGGTGGGTCCAAGTAGCTATGGTAAATCATCAACTATTGTTAGAAAATATCTACAACCATTATGAGTAGAAGTGACATAGGGACCCCATGTATCAACATGGATGAGTTGAAAAGCATGTGTTGTTTTAATGGAGCTGTCAGGAAAGGGTAGTCTAGATTGCATGGCCAAAAGACATATAGTACATAGAAAAGGCTGCTTTGTGGAAAATTTACATGGTATATAAGGCATATCTTTCATTCTAACAAAAGGTATGTGCCCTAGTCTATTATGCCATAACATCTCCATTTTATTCAATTCAGAATGGTATGTACAATGAGAGGAAGAAACAGAATCAATAGTTAATGGAGCATGGTATTTACAAGGATCAAGAGATTTAAGAGAAGAAGATTGCACAAGCCTGTAGAGACCATCATCCAATTTACCAATCTCCAGTGGCCTCTTCAGAGAAGGGGCCTGTATTAAACAAGAGAATTTAGTAAATAAGACAATAGAATTTAACTGGCATACAAGTTTGGACACAGAGATGAGATTGTAGTGAAAACTGAGAATATAAAGGACATGATGTAGAGTGAAACAAAGGAATTGTATGGATCCAGTGCATGTTACCTTAACCTTGTAGCCACTGGGCAAGGTAACTAGATATGGTATTACTAAAGGCTTAATATCAAATAGAAGATCTTTATTAGAGGTCATATGATCAGTGGCACCAGAGTCTATAATCCAAATGCAATCACTTATTTTGGTTAGCATGCAAGCCCCATAGGATACATTCTTTAAATGATTGGTTGGAGAAAAATTACCAGCAAAGTTGGCTAATGCCATAAGACTGGACTGCTGTTGTGACTCTGAAATCTGTGTCTGTTGGAGCAGCAACATAAGCTGGGAGTATTGATCTTTGGTTAAACCAGGCATTAGAGACTCTGAATCAGAAACCCACTGAGCATTGTCAGCACTGTTCTGAGTTCCAGCAGGGTTTGTACACCCCTGCACTTCAACATGTGCTGCACTCCTCCTTCCTTTTGTGAATTTGAAGTCTGATGGAAATCCTCTTGTGAATTTGAAGTCTGGTGGAAATCCATTAAGTTTGTAACATTTGTAAATCATGTGTCCAGGTTACCTACACACCAAGTTTGTCTTGTTGAGATCAAAGTTGAGTCTGGGGCTTTGCTTAGGATATCCAGTTGATGTGGGAGGAAATCTTTTGATAGAGGGTTTGCTGCTGAAATGAGTATTGAAAGCACTCGAATCATGACGAAATTGGGATGGTGAAGAAACTTGTCTTTGTCTCTCATCTTGGAGTAAAATATTGTATGCACAATCAAGAGTTGGTGGAGGCTGTAACATAAGAATATTGCTTCTGATTCCCACATAGATGTCATTGAGCCCCATAAGAAACTGATGCAATTTGTTTTCATCATCCTCCCTTTGAAGCTCGGATCTGGCATTTCATGTGCAAGTGTTTCCACGAGATGCACGCATGAAACTCAGCTCATCCCACAATTTCTTTAACTTGTTGAAATAAGATGCTATATCCAAAGACCCCTGATTAGTTGATGCCAACTCCTGCTTAATCTCAAATATCCTGGTGCCATTGACAATCCCATATCTACTATTAAGTTGATTCCAGATGCTTTGAGCAGTGTCAGAATACTGAACACTCTCGGCTATCTCTGGCGCAAGAGAATTAGTAATCCAAGAGATAACCATATTGTTGCACCTATCCCATTGCCTAAACTGAGGGGAGTTTTCTGGAGGTTTGGGAATCGTTCCGTCAATGAAACCTATTTTATTCCTAGCGGATAGCGAGACGATTATATTACGTCTCCATCCCCCAAAATCAATCTCTGAAAAGTGATTGCTTACCAAAGAAATTCCCGGAACATCAGAAGACAAGAGAAACAAAGGATTCGAGGGGTCAATTACGAAATTATCAGTCTTAGACTCAGAGGTATCACCAACATTAACCATTTTTGACTGAGAAACTTGTAACTTGTAAGATAGAAATCCTAACTGTTCCTAGATACACAAAGGCTTCAGGAAACAAATTACTCCTATGTTTGAACCGACGAGAGGAAGTATGAGACTCAGAAAACTCAGAAAAATCAGCAATTACCGAAGAATATCCAGAGAAAACAGAGAGAAAGAGAAAAACCTAGATTTGCCAGAGAAGACAAAGACTTCGACAAAAAACGGTGAGGGTAACATCGCGATAAAGCCCGTGACGATCGGAATCAGAATCCCTGCTCTGATACCATGTAAAGATTATTGATTTCCATGGATGGCCATATTATTTTCAGATGAAGGAGAGAGAGAGAAGAACCGAGAGCCTTTCATTATTGTTCTTGACTGAATGTTACAACTGTACAAAGAAGCTTTCCGAACCTCTGCCTATATCCGATGTATATACAAAATATCTATTAGAATTAGTATACACTATATTGGGTCATTGGGCCAGAATTAAATAACAGGTTATTTACAACTTGGGCTTGGGCTGCTGCTTTGTTGTATGGAGCTGCTGCTGCTCTGTTTGTGCTGCAGGGGTGGCCCAATAACTCCAACAGTTTGGGGCCGAGCAACTTGATTTTCTGTTAAAATATTTCAATGTATTTTTATGTATTTCATTGTATTCATTGCCTTTTTTTTCCATTGTAATTCAGTATATCTCGTTGTATTTCATGTATTTATTGTATTCACTATCTTTTTTCTTTCATTGTATTTTAATGTATCCCACTGTATTCTATGTATTTCATTGTATTTACTGTCTCGATATATGCCATAAATGTATTCATATATTTTTTAAATTAATATAATTTATGTATTAAGATGTATTATATAATTTTTCAGAAGATTACTATGTTTTTGGTGTATGTTTTGGTTGAGAATTTTTTTTATAACTGAAAACACAAAATTTGTGTGTTATATCTAAGTTTGTTGAGTTATATTAGGAGTCTGTTGTGTTAATTGATTCACTTTCCGTTTAAAAATAATGTAATCCCCTGTTTCACGCCGTGAATACAGTCGAATACAATAATCTATCCAGCTATAATCCCATGTTCAAGCCAGAATACAGTCGATACACTCGAATAATTAGCTGGACTTCCATGATTCATGCCTATTTTTGCTACTGTATTCATGAATACAGTAACTTAAATACATCTAATACATCTTATAGCAACAGAAAATGTATCTACAATCCGTAATATAACAAATGATATTTATAGATAGCTAATTACCACTAAAAGATAGTGCTTTATGAAAATTTCTCAATTAAATTCCCCAATGATACACAGTGAAGTATGTGGGCTTCAAATAAATTGTTGTTTCTGTTTCAACTGGTGTTCTTCATTGTTTCTGTTTTTTCCTTCTATTGTTAATTCTAGTTTACTGATTTAGAACACAAATTCTACCATATTACTCATAAAAATTCATCATATCAAATAATCACAAAAGAAAAGTGATACATCACTTTTCTTGTTTTAAAGAATTATCATCTGAGAGGACGGGACGCTAGATACAAGCTTTCATCATTACTGTCCAACAGCCAAATGGCTCTCTAATTTACATAATCTTAAAAGTAAGAAGAGAAAAAGAACCTAAAAGAATTCCTAAGAGAAAACTAAAAGCAAAGTCAAGAAGTGGGAGCTAAATTTTTTCTTTTCTTTCATTCTCTTTTCATCTTGCTTCGCTTCGGTAAGACATGAAGAAAGATTTATATACTGGCAGTGGAATGCAACCATGTGCTGCAAATACAGGCATCATTTGCTTGGAGAGCCAACTCCACATCATGGAAATTGCATCTATCCTAATCCGCTGAAAACGGCTAAAACCATCTACTTGTCTAATTCCAATATTTGATGTTTTATCACCACTGCAACAATCACAAATCCCTTCTTGGTCTTGGAGTCGACCCACCTGAGCGAGCCCTTTGGACTGGTTGAGTTCCAGGGTCATAATTTTGGGAAGCAAGATAGTTTAGGGCTGTAACTACGTCGGCTATGAGAGGGCGCATGTTGGGCTGCTCCTGGACGCACATTGCGGCTACTGCAAGAGCTTGATACAAACCTCTAACCGGATACTGACCTTGAAGCATTGGATCAGCCATTTGTGAGAACTTTCTACGGTCTTTGAACAATGGTCGAGCCTGCAAATATTGAAATGTAGCTCTGAGTATAAATTTCTTACCCACAAGTAGCCCTGGACCAACTAAGAGTTCTGAACAAGAAGGCTCTTAACAACGCATCTGAAACGAAACTCTTCCACACAATTGAGCAGCATAATATATGACATGATTTAAAGAAGAATGAGCTAAATAATTAGCAAGGCAATGACACTTCTACCTATCTCTTCTAAAAGCTTTCTAACAATCTCGAAGAGAAGCAAGAACTGGATGAAACTAAATGTATTTAGGTTGGTATGCATGGAATTTCAAGAAGCAACTAACTGGATAGGGCACCTTTACAACTAATTGATTATAGAAATGTAGATGACTTGATACTAAGTGACACTGAGATTGAACAAAATTACAGCGATGAGGTTCTGACTTGTAAGAACATCGGCATGTTTCCTAGGGAATCATATCTTTTTTGAGGTTGTCTAATACTTTGTATCACTAGTATGCAGGAGTTGTTCCCAACATTAAATAAATAATTATTTACCTTATCATAAAATAAACTAAAAAGATATGGAAACATGCTGTAATGACTCAAAGACAGCCTAGAGGTTCAAAATAATGGAGAACAGCAAGAAATGCCCAGAAACCAAAAGACGACATGCTATATTCAAGTGCAGGTGAAGTATTTGAGTGATTGATTCTCAAAAGCAGGCAAAAGAGATATTTCAGAAACCTTAGGACATACTGAAAATCGCAACAGATAAGGTAGTTCAACTTAATATGATATATCAACTAGTTGAAGATTTATGAAAAGACAGATTCCACAGCTTAACTTTAGCAAAAATATGTTATCTTACCCATGCAACCAGATTCTGCTCCCCAGCAGCTCTTGACGTGTCAATTGCCCTTCTACCAGTAATAACTTCTAGAAGAACAACTCCGAAACTGTAAACATCAGATTTAAGTGTAAGCTGCCCCGTCATTGCATATTCTGGTGCACAATAACCATAGGTTCCCATGACTCTAGTGGAAACATGGGTTTTGTCGCCTACGGGACCCAACTTAGCCAACCCAAAATCAGATAGCTTGGGGTTATAATCTTCATCAAGCAAAATATTGGAGCATTTTAAATCCCTGTATATAACAGGTGGATTCGCTTTATCATGCAAGTACTCTAGCCCCTTGGCAGCACCAGCAGCAATTTTCATTCTTGTATTCCAGTCTAATCGTCTTTTTTCGGGTGAAAGCTCTGGTTCATTTAAGCAAATAAAGATAACTCAGATATAATGACACATATTGTTTCTAATTAAACAGGTTAATTAAGGGAAAGACAAAAACTTCATAAGATTATCGTGAAAAGCCTACCAACTAAGATACTGTATGCCACAATTGAAATCGCAAGTCATATTTTCCATTTGCGAGCATCTGGAAATGCTTGGGAACACAAATGATTAGCTTCAAATCCTGTCAGATATCAATTTTTATAGCGAAGGAAATTATGTAATAATCTCTCTTTTTGGTTCCAGCAAGATTTAATGTCAATCCCTTGGATCACCAAGTTCTCTCTTTTTGGTTCCAGCAAGATTTAATGTCAATCCCTTGGATCACCAAGGACTTCACAAACTAACTAGAACCGTCGTCAAATAAATTCCAGATGAAAATGTCATTATGACCTAAGGTGGAAGTTAAACAATTGCCATTTGCATCTTAAGAATGCATTTTATTTTTTGGAGATCCAGAATATGCAACCGTTAATAATGTGCCACAATGAAGGCTTCACATACATACCATGTAGATGGTCTTCCAGTGATCCTAACGGCATGTACTCGTAAACTAGAAGTCTCTGATCACCATCAGCACAATATCCAATCAAGCTGACAAGGTGTGGATGGTGAAGTAGGCTTAACATCAGGACCTCAACAAGGAATTCCCTGTTCCCTTGCAATCCATTTTGGTCAAGTTGCTTGATGGCCACGATCTACAAAAGAAAGCACTTTCAGGTTTCACAAACAATGTAAACAGTACAAGAAAAAATCAATTGATTATACTGATCAATGGAAACAGAAGTATTCTACTACCGAGCACGGTATGGAGAAATCTAAAAGTGAACGACCCTGTGACACATGGAATATATTAGGTGGATGAACCTTGTATTTCTCGAGGCTAGTAAGATCTAGTATCTTTTCCCACTGACAGTACAGAAGTATAGACAAAAGCTAGTTCTGTACAGAGGAAAAATCAATTCAAAGGAGGCAAAACTAAAATGTTATATTCTAGTCGTGCTTCTACAACTTATGCTGTTGATGTAATAATTTTTGCTACAGCATCACAGGTGCGAGAGAGATGCAGGAATATTCTTTTTTTCTTTAATGAGAAGAGGACTAGAGGCAGGGGGATAGCATGAAAAAGACAGTGCAAGGTAAGGAAGCTGTTTAATTAAAGCACTATCAGCCAAAGGACAGGAGACGAGGCACCGTGGCACTTCATTATAAGGAGTGTAAACTTCAAAGGCAAAATACTAAGAGGCAAATCATAAAGGTTTTTCTTCCTCAAAGTCATCAAGAATGGACTTTTGGTGAAAACAGGAAGGTGTTGGAAGGACTTTTGGTGCGCACAGGAAGCTCTTCAGCAATAATATTCATTCCCGCCTCCACAAATTATGCTCTATTCAAAAGTGGACTCCAGTAACAGCACTTCTGAATTGTCGAACTTGGTCAAGACTTTAAAGTGTGAAGGCTGGTGAAGCTAGTGCGGAAGGCAGACAAGAAAGAAGTAAATTGGACTGTTCCATCTCATTAGACTTAACCCTAGAAGCAATTTAGCGGGGTTACAACAGCACAGTGTTTGTTAGCATAAAGCTAGAAGGATGAACTAGCTGCTGCTTATTTCTTCTTTAAAGTTGCTGCTATTTAATGAACAAAATGGCCCTTATCAAAAAAAAAAAAAAATTAAAATTAATGAACAAAATGGCCTACACTGAAATAACTTCTCCTTAAGCTGTCTTCTTATGACAAGCGGATGATAACAAGAGATTGGCACGACCTTGAGGTTGAATTGCATTATGATAATTTACAATCTTCTATTTGTGCAGAGCGTTGATGAGGGGGTCAATTCCCTTGGTGTCAGTTTTATTAGTCTACCTATAAATGAGAAAAATTAAAAGGTTCTAACTCTAAATCAAGAACCTGATACTATATTAGTTATCGTCCGTTTGTCGGAGTAAGTGGTTTCACAATAGTTGAGCTAAACCGGAGTTGAAGTCAGATTTTAAAGATAAACCTTGCATCATCACCTCAAATTAAAAATAGAAGATCAAAATCTACTGTACGTGCAGTGAAATTCATGCTGCTGCTCACGAGTAATTAATGAAGTAACTGTCTTCAAATTTCTTTCACCATTTTGAAGGCTTTGCAGTTTCCTCCCCAAAAGGAAGGAAGCAAGAAATAGTACAACATGAGATGGGAGAGTCGAACTCAAAGTTACCTAATAAGAATAAAAAATGTTTGAACTTATAAAAGGCAGGTTACACTCGTATTTCCATTTTTAAGAGTTAAATTATGAGCTAAACAAACCTGATTGGTTCTCTCTAACCGCCCTTTATATACTCTACCAAAGCCTCCTTCTCCCAAGAGATAATCTGCCCTAAAATTTTTGGTTGCAGCAGCTAATTCACGAAATGTAAATGTATGTGCTGCTATATGTCCAGATCCACCATTTTTGGAGCTATCCTTCAGTTTTTCTGAAACAAGAAAACTGAAAATTGTTAATTTCTGAGAAGTGAATGTCCGGAAGGCTAATGTTACTTTCAAGCAGCGTCTCATTGCTGAAAGAAAGAGAGTTCTGCCTTCACTAACCATTGAGGAGACCAAAAACAAAACAAACAGAGGTGGGGTGCTTTCTGATCATACATAAAAGCGAAATGCCTATCAGCAATAATAGTACGTTGTGCTTAATAGATTTATAGTGTCCATAAACATTGCCAGACAAGCAACAAAAACTTAGTACTCCCTCCGTCCCAATTTATGTGGCATTGTTTGAATTTCTAGAGTCAAACGAGCTTTTCTTTGACCGGAAGGTTTCATGTGCTTTTTAATATTTTGAATTGTTAATTATTGTGATTCATAGTATTTGTTCCATCATTTTCAAATATGTAATTTGTGAGAAAGCACAGGAGAAAAATATGATATATTGATATTAAACATGATACAATGAGCCCTATATATATACACATAACCTATCCTACTCCTAATACATATTGGATTAAGGTTATTTTACTACTATTTACATATTCTAACACTCCCCCTCAAGCTGGTGCATATAAATCATATGTACCGAGCTTGTTACATATGTAGTTAATACGAGGACCAGTGAGGGACTTGGTGGAAATGTCTGCAAGCTGATCATTTGACTTTACAAATTTTGTAGCAATATCTCCCGAGAGTATCTTTTCTCTGACAAAGTGATAGTCAATCTCAATGTGCTTAGTTCTCTCATGGAACACTGGATTGACGCAATATGAAGAGCGGCTTGATTATCATACACAAGTCCCATCTGATTAACATCACCAAATTTCAGCTATTTGAGCAACTGTTTGATCCAAGCTAGCTCACATGTCGCCATAGCCATTGCGTGATATTCTGCTTCTGCACTAGACCGAGCAACCACATTCTGTTTCTTGCTTTTCCAAGATACCAAATTTCCTCCTACTAAGATACAATATCCAGAAGTAGAACGTCTGTCAGAAGGCGATCCTGCCCAATCAGCATCGGAGTATCCAACGATTTGCTCATGGCCTCGATCCTCAAACAATAAACCTTTACCTGGAGTTGATTTTATATACCGAAGAATGCGAACTACTGCATCTCAATGACTATCACACGGAGAACACATAAACTGGCTCACAACACTCACAGGAAAGGAAATGTCATGTCTTGTCACTGTAAGATAATTTAATTACCAACTAACTGCCTATATCTTGCAGGATCGTTAAGAGGCTCCCCTGTCCTGGAAGAAGTTTAGAATTCGGATCCATCAGAGTGTCAACAGGTCTACAACCTGTCATTCCTGTCTCCTCAAGAATATCTATGGCATACTTCCGTTGTGAGATCATAATATCTGAGCTAGACTGAGCGACCTCAATACCCAGAAAATACTTTAGTGTGCCCAGATCCTTAGTCTGAAAGTGTTGAAAGATATGTTGCTTCAATTTAGTAATACCATCCAAGTCATTGCCGGTAATAACAATGTCGTCAACATAGACCACCAAATAAATACAGAGACTCGAATCAGAATGCCGATAGAATACAGAGTGATCAGCTTCCCTCCGAGTCATGCCAAAGTCCTGGATAACAGTGCTAAACTTACCAAACCAGGCTCGAGGAGATTGCTTTAGACCATAAAGTGACCGGCACAAGCGACATACAAGGCCATGAGACTCCCCCTGAGCAACAAACCCAGGTGGTTGCTCCATATAAACTTCATCCTCAAGGTCACCGTGTAAAAACACATTTTTAATGTCCAGCTGATATAGGGGCCAATGGCGAACAACAGCCATGGATAGAAAATGGCGGACTGATGCTATCTTAGCCACGGGAAATATCTGAGTATATCCCTTGGCAACAAGACGAGCCATAAGACGATCAACCTTACCATATTGACTGCATACACCCAACGACAACCAACAGTAGATTTACCTGAATGAAAAGGGACGAGCTCCCAAGTACCACTCGTATGTAAAGCAGACATCTCGTCAGTCATAGCCTGTCGCCATCCTGGATGAGACAATGCTTCACCTGTAGACTGAGGGATGGAAACAGAGGACAAAGAAGATAGAAAAACATAATAGAGTGATGACAAATGATGATAACTTAAACCGATATAATGGGGATTAGGATTAAGGGTGGTCCGTATACCTTTCCGAAATGCAATCGGAAGAGACAAGTCCGCAGTAGGAGCAGGGTTAGGTGCAGGACGTGAATCAACCGGGCCGGATGCTGGGCGAGGACGACGATGATATGTCAAGAATGGAGTTTCTGTGGCAAGGAGTCTAGGAGGAGCCACACTAGACTCTCCAACGGTTGGAATGGGTAAGACTTCCGCAGCGGAAGGTGTAGGAGGAGCTATAGTAGAATCCCTAAAGGCCGGTATAGGTATAACCTCAGATAAATCAAGATGGCCAGAATGGTCAGAAGAGGTAAAGAAAGGTTTAGACTCAAAAAATATGACATCAGCTGACATAAGGTACCTATGAAGATCAAGTGAATAACAACGATAGCCCTTCTGGACACGAGAATAACCAAGAAAGACACACTTGAGAGCACGAGGAGCTAACTTATCTTTCCCAGGGGCTAAGTTATGAACGAAACAAGTGCTCCCAAAAACACGAGGGGGAACAGAGTATAAGGGTAACTGGGGAAACAATACCTCATACGGAATCTGATTCTGGATGGGAGATGAAGGCATCCAATTAACCAAATAACAAGATGTGAGAACTGCATCGCCCCAAAAACGCAGCGGAACATGAGATTCAAGGAGAAGTGTGCGAGCAGTCTCAATAATGTGCCTATTTTTTCTCTCTGCAACCCCATTTTGCTGAGGGGTATAAGGACAAGAGATCTGATGAATAATTCCTTGAGAAGTCATAAATTTCTGAAATTGAGAGGATAAATATTTTAAGGCATTATCATTGCGAAAAGTGTGATAGAAACACCAAATTGATTTTTAATTTCAGCAAAAAAATTTCTGAAATATAGAAAACAACTCAGAACGATCATTCATTAAGAAAATCCAAGTACATCTTGAATGATCATCAATGAAACTAACAAACTAACGAAATCTCAAGGTTGAACTGACTCTACTAGGACCCCATATATCCGAATGAACTAAAGAAAAAACAGACTCTGCACGACTCTCAATGCTACGAGGAAAGGAGGTTCGAGTATGTTTCCCGAGCTGACATGACTCACACTCTAATGTGGATAAACTAGACAACTAGGCACCATCTTCTGAAGCTTGGACAAGCTAGGATGTCCTAAACGACTGTGAAGTAGGTCTGGAGGATCTGCAACTAGATAGGCCTTGGAGGATTTTAGTGAGTTAAGGTAGTAGAGTCCTTCTGATTCAAGTCATGTTCCAATCGTCTGTCCCGTACTGCGGTCGTGCATAATAAAAGAATCATCAACAAATATATATTGCAATGGAGGGCACGAGTCAAGCGACTAACAAATGCAAGATTAAAAGGACAGCCAGGGACATAAAGAATGGAATCTAGAGTGACAGAGGGTAGGGGATTCACATGTCCAACTCCTTTTGCTTTAGTTTGAGACCCATTGGCTATAACGTTGGGAAGAAATTGTGAATACGCAATATTTGACAAAAAGAATTTATTACCAGAGATATGATCAGAAGCAGCTGAGTCCACAACCCATTGTTCAAGATGACTAGACTGGGAAACATAAGCAAAAGAATTACCAGCAACAGAAGTATCAGTCTGAGCAACAGAGGCTACTTGTGGAGATATCTGCTTACTTGCTCGATATTTAAGAAACTCATTATACTCCCCTTCAGATACAGAAAATTCTTGGTTACCTGTAGGCTCGGTCTAAGCAATATAAGCATTTTTGGGTGGTCGACCATATAAAGAATAGCACACATCACGAGTGTGACCAAGTTTATGACAATAAGAACACTTGGTATAGATCTTTCAAAACGACCTCCTCCTCGTCTATTCTCCATAGTATGAGATGCCCGATTGTCCACTGATTGGGATACGATGATAGATGAATCAAGTGTCTGTGAAGAGCTCATTGGGTGACTTGGTGCTGCAGCAAGGCGAAGTAATCGAGAGAATAATTCATCAACTGTGGGGACAGTAGGACTAGCCAAAATCTGATCGCGTACTGAGTCGAGATCATTAGGAAGCCCAGCAAGAGTAAGATCTAGAAACAACTTTTGTCGTTGCTCTTGCTGCTTAGCAGAAACTGGCATCAACGTCTCAAATTCCTCGATAATTGCATGTACTTGTCCCAAGTAAGTAGACATATCTAATTCCTGTTTCTTTAAATTTCTCATCCGCGATATCACATCGTAGAAACGAGATATGTTATTAGTGTATAAAGTACGAGCCTTTTCCCAAACCAAATAACATGTCTGGAATGGATGAAACAAGGGCATCAACTTGAAATCAATAGATCGCCACAAAATACTGCATAATTGAGCATCGATCTTCTCCCAATGTGCTCAGGCTTTTTCATCTCATTCACTAGACTCCTTGATTAGATGATCTTGAACACCATGAACTTTACACCACAACTCGACAGACAAAGCCCAATCTAAGTAGTTGAAACCTCCCATTAAAGGTTCTGAGGTAATCATAACACCGGAATTGCCAGAAGCCGAGTTTTTAGGCCCGAAAACATCGACTCCCAAAGACATCATGAAAACTTGTTGAAACAGATGAAGGAAATACTATTTTTGCCGGAAAATTACTGTAGATGCCGGAAAATATCACTGTAGATTGCCGGAAAAAATTCAAAGTGGTCGGAATTGAAAAATAAAATATGGGTAGTCTCGGAAACACCAGGCGAACAGGCTGTCTGAAGAAAAAATTTTGAAAATCTGGCTGGAAGGGACCTCACACGCCGGCGCGTGAGTGGGTGTTTTTAGGTGACGTTTTCTGGGATTTGGTCGGAATTCTCTCGCGGACCTTATGGTGGTGTTGGATTTTGCACAAAACTGATAAATAATGACTTTGATGTAAAAAGTCACTTAGGTCACCGGAAAATTGCACGGTGACGATTGATTTCTTCCCGGATGTCGTTGGAATGAAGCATAACGATGATTATCTCACCAATGGCTCTGATACCATGTGAGAAAGCACGAGAGAAAAATATCATATATTGATATTAAACATGATACAATGAGCCCTATATACACATAACCTATCCTACTCTTAATACATATTGAATTACGGTTATTTTACTACTATTTACATATTCTAACATAATTTATTTCCAAAAACTTAAAGATTCTATGTCCAAATAATTCACGGTTAAAATTAAGAAGTTATTTCCTCGAAATCCGAACGGTGCCACATAAATTGGGACAGAGGAGGTAATAAATATAACAGGTGATAGATACTAATTTTTTTTAACAATTTGACAATTTGATAAGACAATTGAAAACTCCCAATGTTAACAGCATTCGATGGCAAAATGAAAAATGATTCATTTGCAATGAAACATTCTAGTAGAGCTTAATTGGCCCTAACTTGATGTGTTATCAATTCACCTCAACACAATAGCTCCAAACAACGTCAACCCCTTTTGAAGAGTGAACTCTTTGTGCTCAAAACTTAAAAGCAGCTTGAGCAACATCACTCGAGGATTACAAGTCAGCATTCCGAGAAGGCCAACTTCGTCTGACCAAATTAACTGGACAAGCAGCCAAAACTAGAGAAACACATTGCGTTTAACCAAAAAGACCATTAAGACTTCATTTTTATACAATATCTCAATGTTTCCCAAAATATCCTTCAATTGCATTGACTCGATGCCAGTATAAGTTGAAACCACAGATGCATGCACTGCAACAAAAAGCTCCTATTGTGAAAGTTTAGCCGCTACTATAATCTTGATACGAAGTGTCAAATTACCTAATACCTATATTAAGTTTAGTACTCTATCTGCCCCATTTTACGTGGTGATGGCAAGCTTTCCTTTTAGCCTGTCCCCAAAAGAAGGACACCTTTTAATATTTAGAAACAACTTAAATTTAAACTTTCTATTTTATATTTCCATATTATGTCTGCAACTTATTTCAGACCACAAGTTTCAAAAGTTTTTATTTCTTTAGTAACTCGTTGTTACGAAACTCTAAAATGCCAACCTCACCAAAAAGCAACACACAATAGAATGGAACAAGGTATCTCATAAACTATACTATGAACAAAAATCACCAAAATAGGACCATTTCCAAGAAAAACAAAATTAGTACCAAAAATTAAAAGCAGATTAGGCCTCATGAAAAGCTGATTAAGATAGTAATGCAAGTGGGTATTTTACTATGTACCAAAAGGTGAAAATCCAAAGAACCAACACAAGAAATCACCAGGGAAAAAAAGGGGGAACTTTTAAACACCAAGATAGAAGATGGTAATTAACAAGAAATAAGAAAAGCTTATAACTTTGATTACTGAAAATGAAATGTCTTCATAGTTTACAATTGTACTAAAGAATTTAACAGTACCTAATGAGGATGGGATCTTATCAGCAGACTTGCTAATTTCTTGCTTCTTTTCTAATTTCTTGTTTGAACAAAGGAAGCATCCCATTTCTTCTTCTTCGTCTGCCTGAGTATTTTTTTTCTCGGAGAAACAGAAGTGAGAGACAACCCTTTGAGAAAAGGAAAGCAAGAAAAGGCCGACCAAACAGGATTTCTGACAGTGTAGAGAGAGAGAGTAGTAAATTCGGACAAATGCCTCGATGGGTATATACGTTTTTGTTTGTGAATCATTTTACTTAACTGCCCTTTGTTTCTTTGTTTTTATTAAATTGATCCAATATTCTCTATTAAGTGAAATAAAGTTAATATTGTTATGAAATAATATAAAAGACAAGAACAATAATGCAAGAACAAGAGCAATAGAGAGAAGAGTAGAGAGAGTTCTTCTTATTGATACTTAGAGAATGTTAGGAGTGATTTACAATGGTAGATGACACCTCTATTTATAGGGAGGAGGATGATTTAGCTACCATTAATAGGACTCTAGAATCTCTCTAATTAAAGACATTCACCTTAAATAGAAGTGTATTTATAACACTCCCCCTTGAATGTCTATTCAATGATGTGCCTCGTTAAAACCTTAAAACAAAACCCAATGGGAAAAATTAAAGTAAGGAAAAAGAGTACACATGTTTGAATATGCGCCTATTGGTTGCCTCGTTAAAAACCTCGCAAGGAAAACCCGGTGGGACAAAACCTTGTAAGGGAAAAAGAGTGCAACGCGCATTAAATCCCCCTGATAAGAACATCAATTTATGTCCTTAAGTCTTCGCATCCCGATCTTGTGAACTAGCTTCTTGAAGGTTGACTTTGGTAGAGTTTTTGTGAACAAATCAGCCATATTGTCGCTTGAATGAATCTGTTGAACATTGATATCACCATTCTTTTGAAGATCATGTGTGAAGAATAACTTTGGTGAAATATGCTTCATTCTATCTCCTTTTATGAATCCTCCCTTCAATTGAGCTATACATGCTGCATTGTCTTCATACAAAGTCGTGGGTAGTTTATCACACTTCAAACCACATTTGTCTTGGATATGATGTATTATCGACCTTAACCACACACACTCCCGACTTGCTTCATGAATAGCAATTCTCTTGGCATGATTAGATGAAGTAGCCACAATTGATTGCTTAGTCGATCGCCAAGATATGGCGGTTTCTCCACAGGTAAACACATAACTCGTTTGAGATCGAGCCTTGTGTGGGTCGGACAAATATCCAGCATCAGCATAACCAACAAGATCCGGGCTGCAATTCTTGCCATAAAATAAGCCCATATCGGTAGTTCCCTTTAGGTACCGCAATATGTGTTTGATCCCATTCCAATGTCTCCTCGTAGGAGCCGAGCTAAATCTTGCTAAGACATTAACTGAAAAGGATATGTCAGGCCTTGTAGTATTTGCAAGATACATTAGTCCGCCAATTGCGCTAAGATATGGTACTTCAGGACCAAGTAGCTCTTCATTCCTTTCTTGTGGTCGGAATGGATCTTTGTTCACATCAAGTGATCGAACAACCATCGGTGTACTTAAAGGATGTGCTTCATCCATGTAAAACCGTTTCAGTACCTTTTCTGTATAGGTAGATTGATGAACAAAAATTCCGTTTGCCAAATATTCAATTTGCAAACCAAGACATAGTTTAGTCTTTCCGAGATCTTTCATCTCGAATTCATCCTTTAGATAATCAATTGCCTTTTGGAGTTCTATAGGGGTTCCAATAAGGTTTATGTCATCGACATATACGGCAAGTACAACAAATTCCGATGTTGTTTTCTTTATAAAAACACACGGGCAAATGGCGTCATTTATATAGCCTTCTTTTAACAAGTACTCACTAAGACGATTATACCACATTCGTCCAGATTGCTTTAGACCATACAAGGATCTTTGCAATTTAATTGAGAACATTTCCCGAGATTTTGAGTTATGCGCGTTTGGCATCTTGAGTCCATCGGGAATTTTCATGTATATCTCATTATCAAGTGAGCCATAAAGATAGGCAGTAACCACATCCATTAAGTGCATGTCAAGCTTTTTATGGACAGCAAAACTTATGAGATAACGAAAGGTTATCGCATCCATTACAGGCGAATATGTCTTTTCATAATCGACACCAGGCCTTTGAGAAAAACCTTGTGCAACAAGGCGTGCCTTATATCTTTGTACCTCGTTTTTCTCATTTCTTTTGCGTAAAAAGACCCATTTATAGCCGACAGGCTTAACACCATTAGGTGTTTCGACTATAGGGCCAAAAACT
Source organism: Nicotiana benthamiana (assembly GCA_034376525.1). Lineage (NCBI taxonomy): Eukaryota > Viridiplantae > Streptophyta > Magnoliopsida > Solanales > Solanaceae > Nicotiana > Nicotiana benthamiana. The sequence goes on along the minus strand of CM067334.1, from coordinate 107,613,732 downwards.
TCACGTTTTGCCAGCGAATTCAATTCTGATTGAATTGCTTCTTGCCACTTTGGCCAATCCTGTCTTTTTCGACATTCTTCAACAGATTGAGGTTCGAGATACTCACATTCTTGCATAATGCTAGATGCGACATTATAAGCAAATGCATTATCCACCACAATATCCACTCGATTAATATTTGCATCAATATTAATTGGATTTAGGGATAGTTCCGTATTTTCCAGAGTCTCGGGCTCAATGGATTCTTCATGAATCTCAGAATTTGTCAAATCATGAATTTCCTCATGAGATTCTTTCGTAGTGTCATCTCGATCGTTCTTTTTCCTCTTTCTAGGATTTCGATCTTTGGAACCTAATGGTCTGCCACGCTTCAGGCGTGCATTTGACTCATTGGATATGACACTAGATGATTGTCCAACAGGGACATCAATACGGATTGGAACATTTTCCGCGGGAATGTGGGATTTCGTTATCCTCTTCAAGTCCGTAAATGCGTCAGGCATTTGATTTGCTATTCTTTGCAAATGGATAATCTTTTGTACCTCTCTTTCACAAATAGAGGTATGTGGATCAAGATGAGATAATGATGCATTTTTCCACAAAATTTCCCGTTTGGTTTCACCAACTTCTCCCCCTAATTTTGGGAAAAGTGTCTCATCGAATCGACAGTCTGCAAATCGTGCAGTAAATACGTCGCCTGTCAATGTTTCGAGGTAGCGAATGATGGAGGGCGATTCAAACCCAACATATATTCCTAACCTTCTTTGCGGACCCATTTTGGTGCGGGATGGCGGTGCTATAGGCACATATACTACGCATCCAAAAATTCTTAAATGGGATATATTGGGTTCATGACCCAAAACCAATTGCAACGGGGAATACTTGTGGTAATTCGTCGGTCTGAGACGAATTAGAATTGTTGCATGTAAGATGGCGTGACCCCATACCGAAGTGGGCAGTCTCGTTCTCATAAGTAATGGCCTTGCAATCAACTGCAGGCGTTTAATTAACGATTCTGCAAGACTGTTTTGAGTGTGAACATGAGCTTCAGAATGTTCAACTTTTATCCCGATTGATAAGCAATAATCATTAAATGCTTGGGATGTAAACTCAGCAGCATTATCCAGTCTAATGGACTTGATTGGATTATCTGGAAATTGTGCTCGTAGTCGAATTATTTGTGCCATTAATTTCGCAAACGCAAGGTTGCGTGATGACAACAGGCACACATGAGACCATCTACAGGATGCGTCTATCAAGACCATGAAATACCTAAACGACCCACTAGGTGGGTGAATAGGTCCACAAATGTCCCCTTGTATACGTTCCAGAAACGTGGGTGACTCAGTCCCAACCTTTGGTGGTGATGGCCTGATAATCAACTTGCCTTGATAACACGAAGTGCAAGGATATTCATTATTCGAAAGAATTTTGAAATTCTTTAACGGATGCCCATATAAGCTTTCTATAATCCGTCTCATCATGACCGATCCTGGGTGTCCCAATCGATCATGCCAAAGTACAAAGGTATTGGAATCAGTAACCCTTTGGTTTACTGTTGAATGTGCCTCAATTGCACTAATTCTTGTCCAATACAGGCCACAAGATAAAGACGGGAATTTCTCAATAACCCTCTTTTGGCCGGAGACATTCTTTGTGATGACGAGATATTCAAGTTTATCTTCATCCATTGTCTCAATATGATAGCCATTCCGGCGTACATCTTTAAAACTCAACAAGTTTCTCTTAGACTTGGAGGAGAACATTACATTCTCTATGATTAACGTCGTGCCTTTGGGCAGAGTTACAATTGCTCTTCCGGAGCCTTCAATCAATTTACTACTTCCAGAGATTGTAGTAACGTTTGCCTTACACATATTTAGTTCAGAGAAATATTTCTTTTCTTTGAGTATTGTATGTGTAGTACATGAATCAACTAGGCAAATACTTTTACAGTTGGACGTTGATCCAAGTTCGCTTTGTGAGATATCCATATTTGCTATCCCATAGTTTGACATACAAAAGAGATACACGAACATAAGAATAAACAAGTTCAATTCGTTTGTGTCACATAATATTTTCAAAATCTGCTGCTAACAGTTGACTAACAAAATCAGATATGTTATCCATAATTGATTACTTTGCAGTTTGAAAATTTCAGTTTAAACATTTTCTTCAAACAATCGATTGTTAAGCACAAACAATCGATTGTTGAACATTGACAATCGATTGTTAAACACACACAATCGATTATTTGCTATTTTGAAAAACTTCAGATCACACTGTATTAAGACAATCGATTATTATGCATAGACAATCGATTGTTGGCTATTTTGAAAAATTCCAGAGCACACTGTTTTAAGACAATCGATTGTTAAGTATAGACAATCGATTGTTGGCTATTTTGAAAAATTCCAGAGCACACTGTTTTAAGACAATCGATTGTTAAGTATAGATAATCGATTGTTGGCTATTTTGAAAAATTCCAGATTACACTGTTATAACGACAATCGATTGTTAGACAAAGACAATCGATTGTGGATGATTTTTGAAAAATTCCAGATTACACTGTCTTAACGACAATCGATTGTTAGACAAAGACAATCGATTGTGGATGATTTTTGAAAAATTCCAGATTACACTGTCTTAACGACAATCGATTGTTAGACAAAGACAATCGATTGTTGATCAATTGTTTTTCAGCTTTAATGCGAAAATAGTAGATAATCGACTAGTTTTTCAGACTAGTCGATTACCCCTACTGGAAAATAAAAATATTATTGATATTTGAGCATATTGAAGATATTCTAAAGAACTACTGCTTAACATTGCATCATGAACTAACTAATACGAGCTAATACTAATGACTATTAGTTTATTCACTAACTAATACAAATAAGTAGAACAAAATCAAATAACTCCATCTTCTTTCATCACGGACCCATCGCCGATTAGGTGGTCTATTCTCCCCTCGGGTTGCTCAAAGAAGTCTGCCACATCCAGGTGGGTGATGTCCTCATTGTCGTCATAGACAAAATTTGTTTCAGGGCCTTTTCTCTTTCGAGATGCTTGATAAAGGTCAACCAAGTGTCTTGGTATACGGCAAGTCTTTGACCAGTGCCCTTTCCCACCGCAACGATAACATATAGTTTCTGAACCATTTGCCTTAGGATCTTCATGACCCCGTTTCTGCTTTCGGCGGTTATCTCTCCTTGGGGGTTGACGGACTTCATTGGAATTTCTTCCTTGTCTACGTCCCTGGCTATGACCCCGTTTACGACCATGACCATGGCCCTTTTCATGTTTGGCATAATGAGAGTGCACCTTATCTGCTTCAGGCAGTGGTGTAGACCCAGTGGGTCGATTTTCGTGATTTCTCATGAGCAGGTCATTATTTCGCTCAGCCACTAGTAGAAGAGAAATCAGTTCAGAGTACTTTGTAAAGCCTTTCTCTCTGTACTGTTGTTGCAGTACCATATTGGAGGCATGAAACGTTGTAAACGTTTTCTCAAGCATATCATAATCGGAGATTTTATCTCCGCATAGCTTCAATTTAGAAGTAATTCTGAACATTGCAGAATTATATTCAGAAACGGACTTAAAGTCCTGGAGCCTCAGATGAGCCCAATCATATCGTGCTTGTGGCAGAGTGACCAACTTCAGGTTGTCATATCTCTCCTTTAAGCCGTTCCACAAGATGAGTGGATCCTTGACGGTGAGATATTCAATCTTCAAACCTTCATCAAGGTGATGGCGCAAGAAAATCAAGGCCTTCGCACATTCTTGGGTGGATGCTTTTTCTCTATCTTTGATGGTGTCTCCGATACCCATAGCATCTAAGTGGATTTCAGCATCCAACACCCATGTCATATAGTTCTTGCCCGAAATTTCAAGGGCAACGAACTTTCTTTTCGTAATGTCAGACATAATCGAAAATTAAATTAGGAAGAGGGAAATACCTTAGATTTTTCGAGAATGGTTCTTGAGACGGTAGAGTCTCGTGCTGATAACGTGTTATGAAATAATATAAAAGACAAGAACAATAATGCAAGAACAAGAGCAATAGAGAGAAGAGTAGAGAGAGTTCTTCTTATTGATACTTAGAGAATGTTAGGAGTGATTTACAATGGTAGATGGCACCTCTATTTATAGGGAGGAGGATGATTTAGCTACCATTAATAGGACTCTAGAATCTCTCTAATTAAAGACATTCACCTTAAATAGAAGTGTATTTATAACAAATATTTCAATTATTTCTAATAATGAAGTTCATTATTTAAAAATGTTTGTTAGGCTATCATTATTTGGAAATAATGAACTTTATTATTTGAAATATTGATAAATTGTTGAAAAGATTGTTTATAACTTTTACACACAAGTATTTAACTTCTTTCCAAATGAAATTCATGTTCACGTGCATTGAATTTTCAAATTCTTTTTCAACGTTACTTCAAATATGTTTTTTCTGCAATTTCAATCAATTATTGTCTTTTTTTATTATAATTGACCTTTCTTATTCATCCATCCAAAACAGAATACATTGGTTTCAGGGTGGAGCATATAATCCACAAACACCCTTATCTAACATGAAGATAGAACATGCAATATTGTGAGAGTTGAGTAGAAGAAAATTCATGGGTATTGGATACTTTTATTTGTACGAGTTATCAAGCAAAGTTTTCAACCTTAACAAAAACACACTAATAAAAATAAAAATAACATTCTATTCATGAATCAAAAACTCATGGTGGCTCATAGGTAATATATGTTCTTCTTTACAACAATCTGAGAAGCAGGTAAGCTCCATTTGTCCATATTCATTATGCCCCTGACTTGCCTTGGTAGCTCATCAAAATTATTGTACAGTTGATTTTGTAAAGACTCGTGGCTTAAAGAAGCTAATTTATCCGCAACTTGATTGCTTTCCCTAGCAGTGATTCAAATTAAAAACTGTTTGTTCCCTAGACTTCTAAGCTCATTAATCTCATCTGAAATCCTCCATGGGACACAATCGTTCCCATTAAGGCAATCAACCAATAGCTTTGAATCAGTCTCTGCCAAGATGCAATGCCATTGTTAATACACCATTTGATGCCAAACAACAGTGATTGTGCTTCCGTCCAATTGCTAGTTCCAGGGCCTAAATTAATAGTGAACGCCGCAATCAAGCATCCCAAATTGTCCATTATAACTTCTCATCCTCCACACAAACCATTCTTATAGCTTCCATCTGAGTTTAATTTCACAAAAAATGCTGGAGGTTTGTTCAACTTGGTAATAATGGTCTTCTTGAATCCAATATTAATATTAAATAAATGGTAGATGCTGCTCCAAATAGGTTTGGTATTGAATTTTGGGAACTGATTGTTAATTATCTGTAAAATATAGAAACAAATAAGGGACATGGTCCTCCTTACATTGAGTCTTTCAGAGCCATATTTAACTCCACACCTAGCTTTCCAAATTTTTCATGGTGTGACAATTGGTAAACAGTTTATCAAGCAAGTTTCAACGAGATTCTTTGTCTTTGCTTTCCACCAATTGACTAGTAACATTCGAAAAGACACCCCTGTAAAGGAAATTCCTTTAGCACCACATATAATCCTTCATATATTCTGTGCAAAGGATCCCGAACAAAAAAGATAATTTATAGTTTCATTTACAGGATTTATGCAACAACAACACCGAGAAGTGCTCGAGAGACCCATCCTTAGAACCCTAGCGTTAGTCGGTAATCTGTCTGTCAATGCTCTCCAGACAATAAAATACATCGTGAAGGGCGCCTATTTTTGCCATGTCTTGGAATCAATCCAAGATTGTCTTTTTACTTTCCTGAATATATTCCAAGCTGAGGCTACGGAGAATACTCCTTTCTAATTGGCAGTCCACACAAGAGTATCTTGAACCGAGGGCCTCAACCTAATCTGCATAGCTTCAATTGTACCCATAACATGGTCAGGTAATAGACAATCCCAACCACCCCACCACCACTGATCATTAATTATAACATCAGAGAACATAATGTTCCTCGGTTTGCTACCTTCTGGAAGAAAATTACACAATGGACCTAAGTTGGTCCAATTGTCAAACCAGAATGCAATGTCTCCTGCTTCCTTTTTAATCTTGCACATAGCATTCCAAGAATGTGAGTTTCTAGAATATCATTGCTTAATTAAAAGGTGTGACCTCTGAAAATATTTGACCATTAGGAAATTCTTCCACAGAGAGTCACTAGTCCTTAAATTCCACCATTGCTTTGTTGTGAATGCTTTACAAGTATCATGCAGCTTCCTAAAATTAGCTTCTCCTTCAGGGTATTTGTCTAAATGCCTATCAATTAAGGAGAAAAAAGTTAACGTTGTGACAAATTAAAACTTCAACTTTTGCGTTTGTCATATTTATGATTCATATTGTAAATTCTTTAATTTGAATCTTCAAATTTATTAAAAATTATAACAAAGTGCAGTTTTATAAACATTATATGAATTTTAGATGTTCCATTATTGAACAATTGAGTGACAAGAATTTGTCTTTACAATATTGTGAAACTTTTCCCTATGTTGATTAAGCTACTAATAATTATAGTCACTCAGATTTTGATGACACTGGTAACGAACGTTTAAGAAGTCATCTCCTGCTTTGTTGATCTATTAAGCTAAGAAATGGCAAAGTCACATGGTCATAAGGGTGGTCAATTGATCACCTTTCGTCGAAATACTACACTGTGTACATAGGTACTGTTTGGCTACAATATACTTTATAAGCTTAAAATAATCAAAAGTAAATGAGGGTAAATCGTAATAAAATATAATAAGACCTAGAGATGAAGGAAGTTGTTATTGTAGATCTGATAGTATAGAAAGATAACATCAACTTGAGAGAAAGTATTCATTAGAGATAGAGATAGAGATGGAAAGAGAATCAGAGAATTGTATTATTCGAGAATAATAATAATGCCCCTTTTACAATGTGAAGGTCTCCTTTGTATAGTAGGAGACTTTTCTCAAAATAATCAAAGAAAAGTACAAAAGTAGGTAGCATCTTCTTAAGGAAGACGCTGAGTCTTAAACGACATCGCCTTTGTCTCCACGTCCAAGTCGTACCTTTGATTTGGTCGACATATACTCACAGGGCGTACCCATCGGTGCAGAGACGTTGAGGGTCAAATTTGACCCTTTACGATTTGCCCCTCCATTCATTAGAGACGCATTCGGTAGGCGTCTTTAATGGACGGAACTGCAAACCTCGTCTTGGGAGAATTTGACCTTACCCTTAGGGGGACAGCGTGAATGAGATAAAATGCATGATGTTGTTGAGCCGCTGACGCGTGGCTTCCTTTCTGGAATGATGTCATCTCCCACATGCGTCATTATTGCACTTGTTCCCGAGGCGGTTTAGAGGATAATGTGATGTTTTGGTTTCCCGCGCCCATTTTGAATCATGCCTTTTCAAGTTTCTTGCAACCTAACCCTATAAATAGGGGAAAGTTTCAATCTGATTCATGTTTCGAACCTTTGGAAAACATTTTTTCGGTTTCCTTCTTTGTCTTTCTCTCTTGTAACCATTGTTTCGTGTGAGACTCTTCCACTTCTTTGAAATCGTATTTCTCATCCTTAGTACCTTATTTCTTATACAGAACAACATGGCAAAAGGCCATCAAGGTAGTAAAAAGACCAAGGACACCACCCCAATTAGGGTTCCACCCTCTTTTGGCGGCGAAGAGGAAGAAGTAGAAAAGACCCTCATCCCTCTCACGGTGGACAACATGCTTCCAAACGAAATGCACATTCGAAGAGATTTTCAAATGGAAACCCAGCTCTTCCTTGGGAACCTAGTGAATTATCGCAACCCAATTTAGACAATCTTTGAGTGGCACACAATGTTTTGGGCCATGTGGAAATGGCTCCGACTGGAATGGATTATGCCAATGTGCATAGGCCTGGATACTGCACATTTTATGTGTATCCATTTTTGATCGGTTATGGTCTCTCGATTTAACCTCTAGTGGAGGAGCTCTGCCGTTTTTTCAACATATGTCCAGCTTAACTCACTCCTTACACCTTGTAGGTGTGCAGGATTCTGACCACGTACGCAGCCAGGGCTGAGTGTGAAGTCTCAGTCCATCATCTTTCGCAGTTATTCAGCACTGGTTACCTGAGGGGTACCATGTTGCAATTGAAGAGTCGTGGTATGAAGGACTTGGTATTTAAGGCTGACGACAAGACATATTGTGGCTTCTGGAACATGTATTTTTACATCAGAACGGAGCATCTCATGTCGAACCCTAATGTGTTCCGTGAAAGGTGGAACTCAGAACATAAGCATCTTCGTGTGTGGACTTCCTGATTTTATGTCTTTTTGACCATTCGGGCACTGTTACTTCTTTTTTTTTTGTAGTGAGGCTTCTCCACCCCAATTTATCGATGATACTAAATCATGGGTGGAAAAGTTGATACCTTATGCGGAGGAGTATCATACCTGGGCCACACTTTCTCAATAGTACAACCCGTAAGGTAATTTCTTCGGCTTTAGTTTGAAAACTCCCTTAGGTTTTGTCACATGACTCACTCGTGTTGGCAGGTCGGAGCATCCCTAAGAAGAAGAAGGCCGTTGTTGCCTCGCCTGGGGCGGAGACTGATTCTGATAGTGAAGACATACCTTGCAGCTCGTTTAGTGATGGTGTTCCTATGGTTCCTTAGCAGGAGGTTACGCCTGTGGCGGCGTTCGCAAGTGAAGCAGTTCCTTCGGTACCTTACCTACAGCCTGTGGAGGAGACTTCGGAGGGTGAGGAGCCGCTAGAGAAAGAGACGGCGGTTGATAATGGGTAAGGGAATATAAACTGATCCTCGTGAATAGCCGAGGCCAGTTTTCATGGCCGATGCTATCCGTTCGGGGAGGTCATCTCCTCAAAGGAGAGCTGCCATCGATGCCAACCTAGCTCGTGTTTCGGAGGGTGGTTCGTCAGCTGCTATTGGAAAAATGGGCATTGATGTTGAGAGGGCGGACCCTGAGGCCGCTCCTAGATATGTAAATAGGTTAACGAGTGATCCAGCCCGTGTGGGGATTAAGGCGAGTAGCTCCAACCCCCGAATCATGATCCTGGGAGGGTATAATTTGCTAGAGAGCAGCAAGCAGGCCACAATGGATATGACTCTGTGATGTGTAGATGCAATGCGTGAAATGCTGAAGGGTGTTAGTGACGGGGATCTATCTCGGAGGGTCGCTGGCGTAGCCTTGCAGGTAGCTTTCAGTTGTTCTTTGTGGGCCACGAGGGGGACTTGATGCGTACTGACTTGTCTTTCCTCTTTTTCCTTTCCTTTTTAGACTCTCAGTTTGGAGGTGAAGAGGAGGCGTGCGAAAAAGAAGGCGACCACCTTCAACAAAATGGCAACAAAGTACAAACGGTGCCGTGCCATGCATTAGACGTTGGCGGATATGCTTAAACAGGACCTGGAGTTTCGGGTGTTCTGTGGGGGCCTTAAACAATCGAAGGATCAACTGAAAAGGAGGGTGGATGAGCTAGAGGAGGTCGATGAATAGCTGATGGCCGCTTTAGCTCGGAACATTGAGCTGGACACTCTTCTTCAGTCGAAGGAAGAGGAGTTGGAGATTAGCCGCGGGGTAGCGGCAGAGGCTACTCAATTGCAGACCCGGGTCGATGCCTTGATCATCGAACTCGATGCCATGGCAGCTCAAATTGAGGTCCTCAAATGGATCGCTCCGCCAAGGTATGAAAATGATGCGCATCGTGAGGCGCATGACATGTGTGTATACGCCGATGCCAGATTGGTCGTACTCGAGGAGTACTTGTCTGGGGGTCGAGCCACTGAGGTAGAGGTTCAGGAGCAACAACGCATAGCCTGTGTTTCCCGTGAAACTTGTGGATATAGCTCTGACTCCCCAGATCGGGCGGGCTATAACTCTGAAGACGTCAACCGTCTAGAATATGACTCTTGGATCTCTGTAACTTACCAACCCATGGGAGGCAACGAACAAGATGGTACCAAGAGGGGGACAATGAGCAGAATGGAGGTCACGCAGGAGGTGACGGGAGAAGCGGCAAAGCCCCTGTATATATTTTTTGTTTTGTTGTATTTTGGAATGTAATGGGGGCCTTTTGTAAGGTCGGGTATACATGCATTTTTTGTTGGAAATCATGTATATCTATGATGTGTGCGCTTTGGTTGTATGAGCATGATTTTCAGGTATAGGTTTTGATGAATGACAAACAATGAAGTCAAGCGTCAAACAACGATATAATATGACAAACTATCAAATGGCGAGAAGCATATTGATGACGGGATTTCATAGACAAGCCAATTCGAGCCAAAGAGTTCAAGACTGAAGACCCAAGACGTAGGTCGTTAGGTAGAACCAATGTAAGAACAACGTTTAAGTTATCTTATCTTTTGGCTCAACATTAGGTAATCATAAATATGCATAAAATCATTTTATTAAAGTAAATCATTTTATTAAATCATATATATCATAAATATTTTTAATATACTTCAAACAAAATGATTTTAACGTTTTCATTTTTAACCAAAATGGGTTTTGAAGTAAGTTTTCAATTCTGGTATACATAGTGTATATCAAGTGTATATCAAGTGTATATCAAAGGTATATAATCGATCCATTGCCAAAGTTTTGAACACTGGAACACCATAATCGATTATATGAAGTACACAATCGATTATATGAAGTCAACAATCGATCTTCTATTTTTAACAATCGATTATTTTGAGACAGTGTGCAACCGAAGTTTTTAAATATCAAAACAATCGATTGTCTTTGTTACACAATCGATTACCAACAATCGATTGTCTCTTCACACAATCGATTATATTGTGATCGTTTCCACATAATCCTAAATTGATTTTTGAACGTTGAAGAACAATCGATTATTCAGATTTAACAATCGATTGTTTAGCCTAAAATCAGGAATCTTTTTTGAACGTTGGTCAGACAATCGATTGTCACCTCCAAACAATCGATTGTTGAAGCACAGAATCAGGGATTTTATTTGTCAATTAAGCAACGGTCAGCACCACTTTTTCACCTATAAAAAGAGGTCTTTTGAGCTGATTATAAATACACAACTCCTGCATATATTGATATACATATTGATCATTTTCAAGCATCATTTTAGAGTTGTTGAGCCATTTGATAGACAACTTTGTGTTGTTCATAGAGCTTATTTTGTTTCTCTTTATCCACTCTATTGAGAGAGTATTTGTTGTAAAAGAGAGTTGTTTGAGAAGAACATATCTTCTTATTTGTCGGGTTTGCTAAGTACCCAAAGTCTTAGTAGTTGAAGTCTTGGGGTGAGGTATCCTCAAGCAAGTGAAGTCTTAAGGTGTGGTATCCTTGAGCAACTGTAACGGTTTGTTAAGCAACCGTAAGCTTGACGAAGATAGTGGAAATCTCGAGAGAGTCTCTCGGGGACTGGACTAGCCATGGGTTGTGGTGAACCAGGATACATCGGTGCGTTCGTTCTTTATTGCATTTAATTTCCGCATTTATTTTTCCTGCAAGTTTTTAAATTCCGCAAGTTTACGCTGTATTTTATTATAACGCTATTCATCCCCCCTCTAGCGTTAAGCGTATTTTCTAACAATTGGTATCAGAGCCTAACTCTCTGAAAGCCTTAACCGGTTGAGAGCAATATATATTTTTTCTATTGAGATTATTGAACGCAGGAACGATGAATGAAGGACAATCCACCACTTGCCCTCCATTTTTCGATGGAACGAATTACTCATATTGGAAGGAGCGAATGATAATCTTCGTCAAATCAAATAACTTTCGTATATGGCAAATCATCATGCATGGTGAACAAATGACGACAAAAGTTGGGAAAGCCATGGTAAGTGAATACAACACCAAGGCAATCAATATGTTGTATAGCGCTTTGAATCAGGAAGACTATCGGAACTGCCAAAGAGATGTGGGATAAGCTTGAGGTAACGTATGAAAGCACGTCTCAAAAAGCGGATAACTCATGTGATGAATCGACTGCCCGATGCCTCATGGTCAACAAAGAAGAAGAGGTAAGTACTTCCAACTCTCACTCATTTGAAGAAATGCAAAATGCTTATAATGAATTATACAGTGAGTTTGTTAATGTTTCCAAAACTCTTAAAGATTTGCAGAAAACACTTTCTTTGCAAGAAACAGATTTTCAGAAAACACTTCCTTTGCAAGAAAAAGAGTTTGAAAAATTGACTTGTGAAAATGAGAAGCTGAAAGAAGAAAATAAGTGTTTTAAAAATGACAATGGTTTTCTGAAAAATAAGATTGAAGTTTTGGAAAAATAAAATAAATTTTTGAAAAATGACATTGTTGATTTCAAAATTAAAATCAAGGAATTGAATGAAGTCTCTTCAATTGATAAATGTTCCAGTTGTTCTTCTTGTAGTTCTTTAAAATTAGAGAACATAGAAATTAGGAACGCACTAGAAAAACGTGGTGTTGATAGTCCTAAAATTGAAGTTATCAAAAAGGATGATAGTAATGAGGTCGGACCACCTAGAAAGAATTCTAGGAATCTCGCTAATGAGTCTAAGATTAATTATTTTAGACCACCTAGACACAATTCTAGGAATTTTATGAATGAGTCTAGAAGGAATAATTTTAGACCACCTAGACACAATTCTAGGAATTTTGTAAATGAGTCTAGAATGAATAATTTTAGACCACCTAGACATGACTATAGGAAATTCAACGGTTCTAGAGGGAACAACTTTAGATCACCTAGAACGCATTTGGCTCAACCTAGACATATGCACAATCCTAATGTTGTATGTCACTATTGTAATCGGGTAGAACACATTGCACCCGTTTGTTTTGCTAAACATAGAGATTTATGTGTTGATTATGGTTGTTATTATCCTAACCCCCAAGGACCCAAAAGAAGTTGGGTACCAAAAACCTATTTTTAGGTTGTTTTGCAGGTGTGCTTGAAGACTACAATATTGTAGTGGATGCACCAAGCACGAAACCTTAATGCATTGAGGGGGAACGTCGGTTAGTTATCGTATTTTGAATAAAAATGCAAATAGTTGATATGTGCTAATAATCAACATTATTTTTGATCGATGCATGCCCTAATAAGTTCTTTTTAAATAACAATTAGTATCAATTTGGTTTATAATAAATAATTGATTCATGTTTTGATGAACTTTCTTAGTTTAAAATAACAATTGGCATTGTTGAGAAAAATGACCGTTATCATTAGTATGCCATTTACTAATATTTGATATGATCTTGTTTATAACGATTGGTATCGTCAATGGTTTAAAATTTTTTGGTATAGTCTTTTTGCTAATGCCAAAAGGGGGAAGAATATGGGCGATATGCATGCCTTAATTGAGGGGGAATATTCAATTAAGGGGGAATTATATTGAATTGATTATATTGAATTGGTTGCATAAATTGTATGTTGAGATATAGCATGAATTTAATTCCCCCTTAATTGAATATTCCCCCTCAATTAAGGCATGCATATCGCCCATATTCTTCCCCCTTTTGGCATTAGCAAAAAGACTATACCAAAAAATTTTAAACCATTAACGATACCAATCGTTATAAACAAGATCATATCAAATATTAGTAAATGGCATACTAATGATAACGGTCATTTTTCTCAATAATGCCAATTGTTATTTTAAACTAAGAAAGTTCATCAAAACATGAATCAATCATTTATTATATACCAAATTGATACTAATTGTTATTTAAAAAGAACTTATTAGGGCATGCATCGATCAAAAATAATGTTGATTATTAGCACATATCAACTATTTGCATTTTTATTCAAAATACGATAACTAACCGACGTTCCCCCTCAATGCATTAAGGTTTCGTGCGATTTTGTGATATGTCTATGTCGTGTAAAACATGCAGGAGCAATGTGACCAATTCGTCTACAATAATGACAAGTCACGTTGGGATTATGCATCCTTCTAGGTTCATAGTAATTAGACGGACGAAAATTGTTCACTCTATTTTCGACACTATGGCTATTGCGCATTTCATGGAAGTCATTTCTCCTACTATTATGGGCAGCATTTCTAGAATAATTGTTTCTAGGTTGAGGACCATTTCTAGGTGTTCTAAAAGGTTCAAACTTCCTTCTAGTGTGTGGCCTAGAATATGCATCATTTCTAGAGTGGTTATTTCTAGGTGGAAAGTCATTGCTAGGTCTCCTAAAATGTTCAGCATTCCTTCTAGCATTTGGTCTAGCATGCATGTTGGTTCTAGTATTGCTATTTCTAGGATGAGCATTTGTTTTATTAATCCTAGGTTGAGCCTTCGGTGGTTGGGGTTTGGCTTCAACCTTTTCTTTAGGCTCATTCTTAAAACCTATGCCATGCTTGGTTGACTTCAAATTAACAAGAACTTCATTCAAATTTTTATGAGAGGAAAACAAGTTCTTCGGTAAGAGAAGCGCTGAAGACTTTACAGTTTGAGAGAAACTTCCATGGCTTCTACTCCTGACTCTTTTGCAGGAATAAGTGAAGGTCATTCCAACGCGTTGCCTCCAATATTTGATGGAAACAATTACTCATATTGGAAAGATCGGATGAGAATTTCATCACAGCCAACAACTTCTATCTATGGCAAATAATCAAGCATGGAAATCAAATGACAACAAAAGTTGGGAAAGCCAAGGTAAGTGAATACAACACTAATGCAATAAATATGTTGTATAGCGCCTTGAATCAGGAAGACTATCAGAAAATTTCCCACTACAAAACCGCCAAAGAGATGTGGGATAAGCTTGAGGAAATGTATGAAAGCACAAGACCAAGTTTTAAATGTTTTGCATGAGTCGTTCTTAATTGTGATCTTGATCCGACAACTTGACTCATGACATGGCTTCTCTCGTAAAATTATTTTTACAAAATCATGCATATTTAATTTAATGCTAAATGACTTTAAATCATGCATATTTACTTTAGTCAAAATGATTTTTAAACATGCCTCTAAAATCTGGACTAAGATAATCGATTATGTACTTATGATAATCGATTATGTTAAGCCAAGACTGCATGACAATCGATTGTGAACTAATGACAATCGATTGTGTTAAGGCAGTGAGCATCAGATTTTTCAAATCTGCATGACAATCGATTGTGAACCTTATGACAATCGATTGTGATGAGGCAGTGTCCATCAAAGTTTTTCAACGCTCAAAATAATCAATTGTGAAGTTAATGACAATCGATTGTGATGAGGCAGTGTCCATCAAAGTTTTTCAACGCTCAAAATAATCGATTGTGAAGTTAATGACAATCGATTTGTGAAGAGACAGTGTCCATCAGATTTTTCAAAGTCACAAAATAATCGATTGTGAACATATGACAATTGATTGTGTTGAGACAGTGTCTTCCAGACTTTTTCGAAGTTATTAAATAATCGATTGTGAGTATATAACAATCGATTGTCACGAGGCAGTGTCTAAATTGATTTTTCAAGGCTGATATATAATCGATTGTTAACTTAGTATATGTATAACTAACCGTTGCCAAAATGTTTTCAAATACCGTCAGGTAATCGATTGTTGATTTTGTACAATCGATTGTTGAAATTAAAATCTGAAAAGGATTTTTTGAACGTTGCTGAGTAATCGATTATTGATTTTGTATAATCGATTGTTTTACGTAAAATCTGGAAATAATTTTTTGAACGTTTCCAATAATCGATTGTTGATCTTGAATAATCGATTGTTAAGAGTAAAATATGGGATTGATTTTTGGAACGATTGGCAAACAATCGATTGTGGATTCTTGACAATCGATTGTCACAGAGTAAAATCAGCAGTTCTTAATTGGCAATTAGGCAACGGTAATGCCAAGTTTTTCAACTATAAATACAGCTTCATTTCAGTGTTTTGAACACTACAACACACAACAACTGATCATATAATTGCTATAAGCTTGCATGCTCTATTGCTTATCATTTTATATTCATTACATAAGTTTTTGAGAGCCAAACTCTTGTCGAAAGTTGTTGCGACTTGAGCGTATTCTTTTACTCATATCTACTCATTAAGGAGTGTCTTGTTTGAGTGCTTAGTATTTTGTACACTTGAAGTGAATTGTTATTATCTTGTTGTAAAAAGGAACTTGTGTTTCCTTGGTTGAAGTCTTGGAGTGTTGTATCTCCGAGCAAAGGTAGTTGAGGCTTGTGTCCTCAAGTTGTGAAGGAACTTGTGTTTCCTTTGGTTGAAGTCTTGGAGTGTTTTATCTCCGAGCAAAGGTGTTGAGGCTTGTGTCCTCAAGTTGTAAAGGTTTGTTAAGCACCCGGAAGCTTGACAAGTTAGTGGAAATCTCGAGAGAGTATCAAAACATGAACTTTCTTAGTTTAAAATAACAATTGGCATTGTTGAGAAAAATAACCGTTATCATTAGTATGCCATTTACTAATATTTGATATGATCTTGTTTATAACGATTGGTATCGTCAATGGTTTAAAATTTTTTGGTATAGTCTTTTTGCTAATGCCAAAAGGGGGAAGAATATGGGCGATATGCATGCCTTAATTGAGGGGGAATATTCAATTAAGGGGGAATTATATCGAATTGATTATATTGAATTGGTTGCATAAATTGTATGTTGAGATATAGCATGAATTTAGGGGGAATTCAATATGCATATCTTCCGTTGTTTGTCATTATCAAAAAGGGGGAAATTGTTGGAAATCATGTATATCTATGATATGTGCGCTTTGGTTGTATGAGCATGATTTTCAGGTATAGGTTTTGATGAATGACAAACAATGAAGTCAAGCGTCAAACAACGATATAATATGACAAACTATCAAATGGCGAGAAGCATATTGATGACGGGATTGCATAGACAAGCCAAGTCGAGCCAAAGAGTTCAAGACCGAAGACCCAAGACGTAGGTCGTTAGGTAGAACCAATGTAAGAACAACATTTAAGTTATCTTATATTTTGGCTCAACATTAGGTCATCATAAATATGCACAAAATCATTTTATTAAATCATATATATCATAAATATTTTAATATACTTCAAACAAAATGATTTTAACGTTTTCATTTTTAACCAAAATGGGTATTGAAGTAAGTTTTCAATTCTGGTATACACAGTGTATATCAAAGGTATATAATCGATCCGTTGCCATTTTTGAACACTGGAACAACATAATCGATTATATAAAGTACACAATCGATTATATGAAGTCAACAATCGATTGTCTACTTTTAACAATCGTTTATTTTGAGACAGTGTGCAACCGAAGTTTTTAAATATCAAAATAATCGATTTTCTTTGTCACACAATCGATTACCAACAATCGATTGTCTCTTCACACAATCGATTATATTCTGACCGTTTCCACAATCCTAAATTGATTTTTGAACGTTGAAGAACAATCGATTATTCAGATTTAACAATCGATTGTTTAGCCTAAAATCAGGAATCTTTTTTGAACGTTGGTCAGACAATCGATTGTCACCTCCAAACAATCGATTGTTGAAGCACAGAATCAGGGATTTTATTTGTCAATTAAGCAACGGTCAGCACCACTTTTTCACCTATAAAAAGAGGTCTTTTGAGCTGATTATAAATACACAACTCCTGCATATATTGACATACATATTGATCATTTTCAAGCATCATTTTAGAGCTTTTGTTGAGCCATTTGATAGACAACTTTGTGTTGTTCATAGAGCTTATTTTGTTTCTCTTTATCCACTCTATTGAGAGAGTATTTGTTGTAAAAGAGAGTTGTTTGAGAAGAACATATCTTCTTATTTGTCGGGTTTGCTAAGTACCCAAAGTCTTAGTAGTTGAAGTCTTGGGGTGAGGTATCCTCAAGCAAGTGAAGTCTTAAGGTGTGGTATCCTTGAGCAACTGTAACGGTTTGTTAAGCACCCGTAAGCTTGACGAAGATAGTGGAAATCTCGAGAGAGTCTCTCGGGGACTGGACTAGCCACGGGTTGTGGTGAACCAGGATACATCGGTGCGTTCGTTCTTTATTGCATCTAATTTCCGCACTTCTTTTTCCTGCAAGTTTTTAAATTCCGCAAGTTTACGCTGTATTTTATTATAACGCTATTCACCCCCCTCTAGCGTTAAGCGTATTTTCTAACATTTTTTGGATGATAATGAAAGTTGTAATTTTGCTGCCATTCCTTTACTTTTGTATCTTTTATTTTCGGCACCTCTCTCCGTAAAGCGGGTGCTCACTTTATTTGTTGTGGTCAAACTGGGTCGACGATCGACGACGGTGGCCTTGGCCAAAATAGTATCGATGACCTTAGCCATGTACATTACTTCGATTGTCGTCGCATTACATGCTCGCCGTAGTCGAGCCTGGTCGACGATTGATTATGATGGCCTTAGCCATGTACTAACTTTGACTGTCGTCGAATTACTTGCTTTTTGTAGTCGAGCTGGGTCAACTTATTAAGGATGATTGGCTTTGGCCATAATACTGCCGATGGCCTTAGCCATATCATGTCGATGGCCGTATCCGCGTAGTGTTGATGGCCTTAGCCATATATGTGACTTCGACTGTTGTTGAATCACTTGCTTGCCGTAGTCGAGCTGGGTCGACGATTAACGGTGATGGCCTTAGACATAATATTGTCGCTGGACTTAGCCATATCGTGTTGATGGCCACAACCATGTAATGTTGATGTCCTTATCCATATGCGTGACTTCGAATGTCGTCGAATCACTTGCTTACTGTAGTCGGACTCGGTTGACGATTGATGGTGATGGCCTTGGCCATAATACTGTCGATGGCCTTATCCATATCATGTTGATGGCCATTGCCACGTAGTGTCGATGGCCTTAGCCATATGTGTGACTTCGACTATCGTCGAATCACTTGCTTGCCGTAGTCGAACTGGGTCGACGATTGACGGCGATGGCCTTAGCCATAATATTGTCGATGGCCTTAGCCATATGTGTGACTTTGACTGTCGTCGAATCACTTGCTTGCCATATTTGAACTGCGTCGACGATTAACGAAGATGGCCTTAGCCATTTATATATCGGAGACCGTGGCCTTAGCCATTATACATTGGAGATGGCCTTAGCCGTTTACATGTTGGAGATGGCCTTAGCCGTATTTACATTGGAGATCATGGCCTTAGCCATTTGTACATTGTAGATGGCCTTAGCTATTTACACGTTGGAGATGGCCTTAGCCGTTTATACATTAGAGATCGTGGCCTTAGCCATTTATGCATTGGAGATCGTGTCCTTAGCCGTTTACGCATTGGTGATTGCCTTGGTCGTTTACACATTGGAGATTATGCTAGTCCATTCCCTTTATCATGTCGTCCTAGAGAGCATATGGAGAGGCTGATATGATGAACTTGTTCCGCAAATATCTCGAGGTGTCCCCTCCACCGCCTCGTTAAAAACCTCCTCGAGAAAACCCAGTGGGGACAAAAATCGGATAAGGGAAAAAGAGTACAACTCGAGAGACGCCTTTCAAAAATGGAAATACTTGAGGTGGGCGACGTTCCAATTGTTTTGGAGCATTATTTCTTCCATTATTTCCAATTGGAATGCTCCTTTACTTGCTGCTACTGTGATTTTGTAGGGTCCATCCCAGTTAGTGCCCAATTTCCTTCACTTGGGTCTTTTGATGCCAATGTTTTGGCTTTGCGGACGTAGTCTCCCATTTTGAGCGGTCTTATCTTGGCTCTCTTATTCTATTACCTTTCGAATTGTTGTTTTTGAGCCACCAATCTTATGTGGGCCATTTCTCTTCTTTCCTCGGCCTCATCGAGGTTTTAGAATCTATTTATGTCATTCTTTGCTTCGCTGGTGTGTGAATACCTAAAGCTTGGTTCACCGACTTTGACTGGTATGACCGCGTCGGTTCTGTGGACCAGTGATTATAGAGTTTCTCCAGTGGATTTGGGTGTGGTCTAGTGAGCCCGCAGCACTTCTGTTAGTAGCTCGGGCCATAGCTCTTTGTCTTCCTTGAGTTTCTTTTTCAATACTTTTAGTATTATTTTGTTGGAAGACTCCGCTTGGCCGTTAGCGGCGGGGTGATATGGCGTGGATAGTACTCGCTAATATGCCATTTGTCGAAGAACTCTGTCGTCTTCTGGCAGATGAACTGTCGTCCGTTGTCACAGCTGATTTCCTTGGGAATGCTGAAACAACAGATGATATTCTTCCATATGAAGGCGATGACTTCATGTTCACGTATTTGGGCATATGCACCTACTTCCACCCACTTAGGGAAATAGTCAGTTAAAACTAATAGAAATCGTACCTTTCCTAGTCCTGCTGGTAGGGGACCGACTATGTCCATTCCCCATTTGATAAAAGGCCATGGAAAAATGAGTGAGTGGAGGGGTTCTCCCAGTTGGTGTATCATGGGGGCATACTTTTGGCATTGTTCGCAACGGCGAACGTATTCCACTATCTCTTTCTTCATAGTGGGCCAATATAGTCGGCTCGTATTATGCAGTGCACGAGGGCGCGATTACCTCTGTGGGCACCGCAGTGGCCCTCGTGTACCTCTTTGAGTACTGGCCTCGTTTGGTGCCGCCCTAGGCACTTGACGAGGGGTCCGCCAAACGTCCTTTTGTAGAGTTCGTGGTTTATCAGGCAATACCGGGCGGCCTATACGCGGAGCTTCTTTTCTTCTTTTTTGTCGAGTGGGAGTGTCCCATCCTGCAGATTGGATACAAATTGGTAGTGCTAGTCCCAAGTCAAATTAAAAGAGAGTACCTCAGTGTGATCAATGGTTGAATGGAGGAGGGTGATCACGTTTTCTTTGTTGAAGTTTTTAGTGGCTGCGGCCAATTTTGCTAAACTGTCTGCTTCCACGCTTCGTGCCCTTGAAATTTGTTCGAAGCGGTGTTGATACCCAATATTTACATATATATTTTTATAGTTAAAATATTCTCAAAAAAATAGCATATATATGCATCCACAAAGGTTTTGATATTTTTCTACATTTTATAGATTTTTTTAAAGTAATTTATGGCCTATTTTGCACTATTAAATCTAATAATTATTCCCAAAATATTTTATTTTGGTGAATAATTTATTTTATTCTCTCATTTACACAGAAATAGAATTTACATGATTTTTACATAATTTTACAAGCTCATTTGGTATTTCTAAACTAAAATTGCATGAAATTGTAATTTTAGCTTATTTCTCGATTTAATAGCATTTTAATCATAAAATCATTTATAATATTTTTAAATTAATATTTATGCATTGTTTATTAATTAAGTATTTTTAATTTAATTTTTAAAGATCATTTACTATTTTATAAAATTCAATTGGAGAAGATTGACTATTTAAATTATAGCCCCTTTTAATTTCAATTCTAGTCAATTTCTGCCCTAATTCCAACCCCAATTACACTACCCAATTCCCTAAATAACCCGACCCAAACTCATTAAATTAAACCACCCGGAACTCCTTTTAATCAGGCTTGTTGATCTAAACGTTGCCTCTTCCCTTAATTAAACCAAAGACACCCCTAACCCCAGTCATTTTACACAAACCAGCCGCCCTTGTATCTCCCTCGTTCCCAAAATGCTCTCTACCCCCTTGAAACCCTAGCCTTTCTCCGACCATTTTCCGATCTCGTTTCACCGGAAACCATGGCCTTCCAGGCTTCGTGCAAGCAATACTCACCCCCACTCCCTTCTATGACTCCCTTTGTTCAAAGATCGAAGCCCTATCTTGAAGACTACCGGCTCAGAGGTCCTCTGAATTGAGTTTTATAGCCATGTCCGGTCTCTCTCAGGTGAGTCTTAGCGTTGTGAGTCCGTTGTCGACTCAAAACCAGTCCGTTCCAGGCTTTCTCATTCTCTAGGGTGTTCTCTGAAACCCTAAATCTCCAAGGTTTTCTTCTTTGTTCTCTTTAAGATCCACTTCAGATCTACGTTATTTTCCAAGGTTTCAAAGTGTTTTCCACATTTTCTACTGATTTTGTTTTCAAACTGTTCATCTTCTTAAAATTTAGGGTTTCTCCGATTTCTCTGTTTTAGTTGCTCTACTGTGATTTCCTATAATTCCTGGGTATTTTCTATTATGGTTCCTATGTATTTTCTTTACTATGTTATTTCTAGAGTTTCCGAGTATTATCTTTATTGTGTTCTTTGCTCTCATTATGCTTTTCATGAATGTTTAAGTTCTCTTTGAATGCCTTCTTCTCTACCTTCGAAATGTGATGAAAACACTAGGTTTTGGGTTTTCGAGTTTGTGTGTGTGATTGTCTGCTGCATGTCTGCTTCCGAAACCCTAATTGTTTGAGTCCCTTTCATGCTTCTGATTTCTTACTAAGCTCTGCAAGAACTTCTAATTGGTTTCATGCCTATGTTCTTCTATTCTCAGATTACATGACTGTTCTATTAATTTCAGCCCCGCATGTTTGAATTTCTGCATCTCTTTATAGTCATATTTTCCCCTTTCAAATAACCCTAATTTTGGGGTTGATTTTTATGAACTTATTTGATTTTCCAACTTAGTCTTATTCTCGGACTGTATTTGAATACTTGTTTCCTTAATTTACTTTGTGATTGTTGATTTTATTCTTGCTTTATTTGCATAAAATCGTGTATCTTTCAAAACTCTATATGTCTTTACCCTCTATTCTGCAACTCATTCTTGATTTTCGTCCCAAAAATAGAACTCTGTTCATTTACCTTAAGTCCGGTTCCTTAGTTAAAGAGAATCCTTTCCCTAATTGATTGTGATTGATACCAAGTTATTTTCTTGCCTTATTTACTACTTACTTTCAAACTATAAAAAACCACACCCCTTTTACTTCAAGACAGACGAATATTTTTCACAAGTTCACACCCCAATAACTCTTTCTTCTCTTCTCTGCTCTTCTTTGCTCGTTCTATTTCTTGAATTTAGCCGGCTGAAAGCCAAGGCTAAACTATAAGGTTATATCTACCCTATCTGCCTTACTGTTTGAATTTGCAACTGGTAGGTCCATGATTTAAATACCATCTCCAAAACTATGTGTTTACCTATCTCTTTCGTATGTTTCACATGTATGTCTATACTTGATTTCATTATGTAATTAAACTTTAGAATTTACATCCCTACCTTATATCCCTATGTTTTTGATGTTGTATGCTTGTATGAATACTTTCTTGTACATCCCTTCCCCCAAATCCCCATAGCTTAATTCTGTTTGCTATAAATGTGTTCATGTTAATCCCCTTTCCCTAACCCCCTTTGTGTGTGAGTATTGTTATAGACTAGGGTGGCACTCCACTGCCACCCCTAGTTTAGAACCAGGTTGCTCTAAACCTATACTCAAATCAGTCCCATTCCCTTAACCCCTATTTTATGTTGAGCTTGACTCAGGTCTGGAGGTATCCTAATCACCAAACAGGACTAAGTCTGACCTTCTTAAGTCTGCTCTTATTTTTCAAGCCATGTAAAAGGTCACGGGTGTGCCAGTCCCATTCATAGCTAGGTATGACCACCCTTTTCATTGGTCTCCTCTAATCCCTCACTTTTACACTTACTCCTAGTTTTTTAAGTCCTACCCCTGGTAAGCCATGCTTAGGTACCCTAGAGTTTCTCTGAGGATGGATGCCTAAGGGCTGGTAATTCTACACATTGCACTACTCTAATCATTTTTTAGGGTGTAAGCATTGCCTGGGCTTTCTGAAAGCCATTGGAACGTTGAAACACTCTAAGAGAAATCCTTGGAATCTAGAGCCCAGATTTGGTAAAATACATGTGTTGAACATTAAGTTGGCTTTGGGCTTCCTCGGGTCCATTTTAGCTTTGATCGTATTTATTCTCTTAGTCTTTTCCTTCCATTTTTGTAACAAGCTTTGTAAAATAACTTGGGGAATATAGTAAAAGGGTGCGGGAGGGGTTTATATTGTTGCATCAATCAATTGGTAGAAATTATGCCTATAGGATTTCAATATCACATCCCATCTAGAAATCACGACTACAGGATTTCAATATTGCATCTCATCTAGAAATCATGTCTATAGGATTTCAATATTGCAAATTACTTAGAAATTATGCCTATAGGATTTCAATATTGCTAATCATCTAGAAACCGTATCTATAGGATTTCAATATTGCAAATCACTTAGAAACCATGCCTATAGGATATTAACATTGCATCTAGAAATCATGCATATAGGATTTTGGTAAGCATAATAGAAATCATGTCTATAGGAATTGCATAGAACGCTAGGCGAACAGTAGGTCACTTAAACATTCTAAAAGCAGCGACAAATCAATACGTAGATATCATGCCTATAGGGTTCAAACTCGCCTAATTTGTTAAACACTTTTCAATAATATTTGTCCAACGCTGTTTATTTTTTAAAAATTTGGCCGAGTCTGTCTTTTACACTATTTTGAATCTATAGAGTCTTTTAAAATTCCAAACTTGCATTTTATTCTAGAACTAACTCTTTGGTCTTCTGTCAAAATTTTTACTTTAATGCTTTTCTATAAAAAAATTCTTCATGTATGATTTTACTTAAGTAGTTCGACTATTTTGCAAGCCAATTCTGAACTTCTGCAAATTTCAATTTTCTGTTTCAAATTATCACTTTTTGAATCTATTGGTTTTAAAATTCCTTAGATTCTAACAAAACGGACCCGATGGGCTCAAAGTAGACTTATTATTCAAATTTATGTGTTAAACTAATCTATCCATTATCAGTTTAATCCTAAGACCAAGTCAATAATTGCAAGTCATACTAAACTAATTGATGTATGGCTTAAGGGGTTTATGTGTAGCCTTTGTATGTTTGTTTTCTCCCCTTATGTGTTATTTTTTTTGATTGACGTCGTAGCATTTTACCTTTAAACTCCATATATGCCCTCATCCCCTTTCTCCCCTTTTAGGATTAGAAGTCAAAATACCCCGGGACTAATAGGTCGGGACGGGTATTAGCATGCAATAAGTAAACGAGACTAAAATGCTCCTAAATAGCTTCACGAGGTGGGAAGGGTAGAATATGGAGATGATAACGATGCACTACTATCATAAGGCGATCCCTTTTTGGGAGTATGTGCATGATATTGCATCGAATGATCCATATTATAGTTAAACCTAGGACCCTATTTACTTTCTTTTCCTTTATTTAAATGTTTTCTTTAAACTAAAATTCCCTTTTATTCGTCCTATCCTTCTTTCAAAATTGTTAACTTGCTCTTATTCTATATGTGCAAACTTTGCTTGTCTATTTCTATGCTTCTTAAAGTCACATCTAAGCAAGGCCGGGAACCACACTAGTGGATCTTGAGGGGTGCCTAACACCTTCCCCTCGAGATAATTTTAAGCCCTTACCCGAACTCTGGTTTTCCCTCGAATCCTTCTTCCTTTCTCAAAAAGTGTCCTAATGCACTATAATCATTAGGTGGCGACTCTTCGAACTCTATAGCCCAAATTCCCCCAATATGGGATAAAAGAGTCATTCCACCCAATAATGTCGTAAAACCCGATTCCTCTCCCTCGGGAGAAAAAAAAGGGGGAGTCGACAACATGGCGACTCTGATTAGGATTTCCTTTAAGGCTTTTACCATTACTTGCTTTTGTGACTTTATTACTTTAATCGCATTTATTTCCTGTCTTGATTATTTCATCACAACTACTAACTTGGCTCTTTATGTCTTTTCTTTCCTTTAACTACTTTCTTTACTGCTTTATTATTTCAATACTTTTGTAATTTTGAGCAATCATTGTAATCATTTATCATATGAACGTGAAATACATGTAATTTGTTTCATTATTGTAATTGCATCTCTCAACATCATATTCCACTCGTGCCAAAACAAATCCTATAGCAACGCTTATAATGAGAGGTTGCGCCCTTCCAATATTATAAACCCCCTAAATGTGGCAAAGACATATTTGCTGTAAAACCAGTCGATCAACGGTGTAGTCGACGGTTCCGCGCCTTTCCCTCTTTAGTTGTCCGCTCAAGGGTACCTTGTCTAGCACTTCAAAAATAGAAACCTTACTCTATTGAACTGTTCATGCATCATGTTCAATATATTGTCCGCATGTTGACTCATTAAGATAGCCTAAACCAAAGTCCATCAGTTTCCTAAAACCAAACGGACACCTTCACACTATGTGCATTTATTTGGAGAACTAAATGCCTTTTGCTAATTATTGATTTAAATAGTTGAGTCTGTTGGGGTTAAGGGCCTAACATTTTATTTTGCAGAAAATGAGGCATGAGGTCCCCAGATTCGGTATGGTATCCAACATCCACCCAAGGTTGTTGAGCTGGTGGGAAGATCTTCATAGCAGTGATCGAATCCTCGTCTGTAAGTACTTAGGGAATTTGCGCTCACTTCGGGAAATCCAACCCAACAACAAAATCATTGAGGCTGCCACTTTGTTTTGGGGCGGTGACCGATCAGTGTTCCGTTTCGGGGATTTGGAAATGACCCCTTTGCTAGAAGAAATAGGGGGCCTAGCTGGCATCCCTTGGGAAACATCGGGTTTGCTCATGCCGGAGAATCACAAAAGTAGAGCGTTCTTAAAATGATGGGACTCAAGAATAATCCCCACCTTTATTTCTTGAAGGAATCCTACATACCATTCGACTTCTTATACGGCAGATATGGCCATAGTAAGTCCTATCATACCTACATGGATGAATTCGCCCTCACCTCTCTGGGGCATATTCACAGAAGGGTGTTTGTATTCATGTTTTGCTTCTTGGGCATGGTAATTTTCCCTATGAAGCAGGCTAGGATTCACACCAGACTAGCCATGGTTACCAAGACTTTGATGGAAGGGATCGACGGACAGTTCTTCAGCATAGTACCTATGATCCTCGCTGAAATCTACCAAGCCTTGGGAAAGTGTCAACAAGCGGCTCCACATTTTGAGGGTTGTAATTTGTTACTTCAAATATGGCTCCTAGAACACCTTCATAAAGGAGAAATACAGACATGAAATCATACACAAGGATTGGGATGACCATATCGCTTTTGATCACCCAAAGCGAATGAACTTCATGCCCAACATGTTCGCTCAGCCAGAGGACACTTGTGGATAGGTAGAGTTGTTCGAGAATCTAAGAGAAGAGCAAATTCAGTGGATGTTCGAGTGGTTCCCAACAGGGGAGTTCATTATCCGTTCTCAAGACGCACCATTCCTCAAACTCATTGGCCTGAGGGGAACTCATCCTTACGCCCCCCTCCGAGTCATGAGGCAAGCCGGAAGGAAACAAATTATACCCAGGGTAGAGAGAATAAGTCATTTTAAGGCTGACTTTCAAAATGATGATAGTCTGTAACGGTGTCACGCTCAACATATGTGGAACTGCAAGCTTGTTTTAGGGAATAAGTCTATTGAACCAGATAGGTATTATGATGGGTGTGTGCTGCACTACACAGGTTGGTTGTAAGATTATCACATCGGTTTGGGTAGTCCGGGGTTCGTCCATGATCATAGGATTATTGACGAGAAAATTGAGGCGCAAGTCAAATACAATCAATTGCGCAAGAGGATGAGAGAATGTGAGAATGAACATCGGGAAATACAGGAAGCCCACGAGAAGCTGATCAACGAGTGGAAGGATATGGCCGTCAACGCCAACAACCGCTTGGGATATCTGGAGCAAGGTCTAGTGGAATTGGAAGGGAAATTCTTAAAAAGGATTGAAGACTGTCAGAATGCTGACGGAAGTGCAGGCGGACATTTGGGTTGAGCCTACCTACTGTTAGGGATGCGCGAGTTGATGTAGCTATACGACGAAGGCAAGAATATCGAATATGGGGAAGGTCCTTCTGGGACGAAGTAGTTATGATTTTTATTCTTCTTCATGTAATAAAGCCACTGGACATTAGTAACGTCTTTATCATTTAGTTGTTTAGACTAGTTTTGTTTTCATCAATAAAATGAGGCATTTAGCATTGTAGGTTCTCCAAATTTTATTTGCCGCTAGGCCTACCTCGGGCACAACGAGGCACCCAAATTAGGAAGCGATTTATATTCCCACACAATGTGTTAAATATTGCAATATTATTTATCAGAATCTGCACTAACTTTTTACCTTTTTGTTTTTGTTTTATTTTTATTCCCTTCCCCAAAGGTTACTTCGTACATTCTAGCACCATCAGCGTACTCCACAAGATCAAAGGGTCCTCCACCTCCTCCTCCTCCAAGTCCTACCAGAAACAGGAACAAAGGCACGATGGGAGATACGAGCGCTAGAAAGGAACCCGAAGAAACTTCTCAGAATGCTGCAATCACCTAAGAAACTGTTGCTCATCTGGACCAGACTTTACTGAGGTTTCGAGAGGACTTGGACCAAGTTAGAAACCAGGAAAGCTTGTCAATCACTCTTGCCGTGCCCGATGTTAACATCCAAAACCCTGCACCACTGCAAAACATCCCACAACCTCCAGTGCAACCCACTCATAACACTCCGTTACACCTCTATGAAAACACCACAATAGACCATAACATTCCAATATTTGTGGACACTATGCCGCATTACAGTCAGCCTATCACCAGTGCAGTCGAGGCAGAGGACAAAAGTTCCCTCATTCAGAATTTGGCCGCTGAGATCAAGAAGTTGACTAGCCAGGTCCAAGGTTTCGAAGGTAACAAAGGTGTTGAGGAGTTGAATTACGAAGATCTCTATGTTCAACCAGATGTTGAGCTCCCGGAGGGGTACAAACCTCCCATGTTCGAAATGTTCTATGGCACAGGTGACCCCGGGGTCCATTTAGAATGTATTGTGACAAGTTAGTAGGGGTCAGAATGGACGAAGAGATATGTATGAAGCTGTTCATGAGGAGCTTGAAGGGTGACGCTTTATCTTGGTATATTATCCAGGATGCGAAGAAGTGGACTAGTTAGGTAAACATGGCATCTGATTTTATGGATCGGTTTAGGTTCAACACTGAGAACGCACCAAATGTGTTATATATCCAGAATCTCAAGAAGAAGCCCACAAAAACCTTTCGCGAATATGCTACTCGTTGGAGGTCTGAAGCTGCTAAGGTTAGACCGGGCTTGGAGGAAGAGCAAATGAACAGGTTCTTCGTTCGTGCTCAAGATCCACAGTATTATGAAAGGCTGATGTTAATTGAGGGTCAAAATTTCTCCGACATCATCAAATTGGGAGAAAGGATTGAAGAAGGCATCACAAATGGTATGGTCACTAACCTCGAGGCATTGCAAGCTACCAATAAGGCCTTGCAGTCTGGTGGCTCGTCAAAGAAAAAGGATGTGAATTCTGTAATGGCTGCGCAAATAAACAACTCCCCCATGAAATACCAGACCAATCTCTCAGCTCCACTGACATATCAGCCTACCCTAAATTACCAAGAACCATCACCCATTTACCAAATTCCACCACATGCTTACGAATCACCTCCACCACCTACGTATCAACCCACTTCACCCAGATATTCCCAACCCGCACCCATATACCAAGCATATAACTTCTAACCTTCTCACTACCCATCACCGCCTACTCGCCGAAATTTCCCTCGACCTAGACCAAACTTAGACCGAAAACCTCCTAGACAATACACCGCCATTGCCGAGCCAATTGACCAATTATATGAAAAACTCAAGGTAGGAGGTTACGTTACCCCTATCCCAGCCGTAACTCCAGAAAACCCTTCCCAATGGATCAACCAAAACAAGACTTGTGCATACCATTTCGGGATGAAGGGCCATACCATTGACGAGTGTCGCTCGCTGAAAGACAAGATTTAGAATTTGATTGACAACAAGATCATTATAGAAAATGAGCCCGCTCCTAATGTTCGCAACAACCCTCTGCCTGACCACAAGGGAGAAGGCATCCACATGATTGAGACCGATGATGATTGGGACCCCAAGGGGTCAATCGGTTTGATAGCTGAAGGAGACGAGCTTAAGATGCCAATAGTTACTCTCAATCCCATTGTTGTCCAAATTTAGCCCTATGAGGGCGATGTGGTAAATGTATCCATACCACTCAAGTTTGTAGCATCTCCTACAAAGGTGCCAAAACCAATTGAAGTTGAATTCGAGGTTCCAAAGGCGCCTACCCCGTTTGAAGTTACTATGCTGCCTCCCAAGGCACCAATTCCAATCTCCATGACTGATGTGACCCCGTTCCAAACAAATGCTATACCTTGGGATTACACCGCTGAGGCTAGAAGGAAAGGAAAGACATATACTGGAGAAGAAATTGTTGCACAGGGCATGACCAGGACAGGTACGGTATACTCCGTGGAGCATTTGGTTGAGTCTAGCAAACAGGCCTCCGGGCGGGCTATTGGAACTGGACCCGATGACCTCTAGAGAAAGTTACAGGCCAAAGAGTACTCGGTCGTTGAGCAACTGAACAAGACACCGGTGCAGATTTCTGTTCTAGCTCTCCTACAAAGCTCTGAGGCACATAAAAACGCCTTGATGAAAATACTAAGTGAAGCTTATGTTCCCAGCAACCTAACATGAGGCGAAATGGCAAACATGGTGGGACATGTACTGGAAAGGCATAGGATCACCTTCCACGAAGATGAATTACCACCAGAAGGGCTTGGTCACAACAAATCTCTACTCATCACTGCGCAATATGAGGATCACTTTATCACCAGGATTCTAGTCGACGGGGGGTCCAGCCTCACATTTGTCCATTGGTGACTCTCAGGACACTGAGCAAAGGATTTCACGTGATCAAAGATGGGGCTATCAGTGTCAAAGCTTTTGATGGATCTCGGAGGTCCACCATTGGAGAAATTAGCTTATGCTTGTAGATGGGACCCACCTGGTTTGACATCGGGTTCCAAGTCATTGACGTGCCAGCATCCTACAATTTGTTACTAGGACGACCCTGGATACACGCTGCTGGGGCTGTGGCTTCAACGTTGCATCAAGCTGTAAAATTTGAATGGAATCATCAAGAAGTAATCATCCATGACAACGGTAGCAACCCTATATACAGTCGCCAGGCCATCCCAATTATCGGAGGTAGAAGGAAAATCGGTGGAAAAACATACCATCACATCGAGCGAGTCAGTGACATAGACAAAGATAAGTGGTGGGATAACAAAATTGAGAGCATGCTGAATTGGAGTGGATACGAGCCCGGAAAGGAGCTTGGTAAGAATCTCCACGGTATCACCAAACTTATCCAGTTGAAGAAGCATGGAACCACTTTTGGCCTGGGTTATGAATACACTTGGGAGGAGTTCAATGACTGGTCGCCACCATGGAACGGTCCTTACTACCCACTGGAGAATTCTCTACCTAAGTTAGAGCAGACATTTCAGCCCGCTGATGTCATATATGAATTAGAGGAAGATGAGACACTGGCACCAATGAAGAAGCTATTTCTGGAGGATGATATGGATTGTTGTTTTACCTTCGAGGAGGAAGGGGAGAAAGGCCCTTCCATTCAAGCTGTGAACCGGGGAGGACACCTCACCAATTGGTCGATCAGGACCACCAGTGCCCGTAGAGCCTCGGGGTATCAAGGCTAAACGACACATGCATCGCATTTTACTTTTAGTTGATTTTACTTTTTAGCATTGTCTTTACTTTTGAAAAGAGCTCCGGTGTTTCAGACAATTATGAATTTAATCAAAAGCATTTTCCAAGTTAATCTTTATATTTCTCTCTCATTTATTTTCTCTATCATTTACTTTATTTTACGCAGCATTACTATTACATATCTTGATGATGAACCAAAATTTGTAACTTGCAATGAGATAATGCGACAAATGGACATAGATTCAGAAGAGGATGAAATACCAGGAGAGGTTGTTAGAGAGGTCCAGAATTTTGAGAACAGACCTAAGTCTAACTTAGACGAAACCGAGGTCATTATTTGGGAGATGTAGAAAATGTCAAGGAAACACGTATCAGCGTACACTTGTCACCATCAGAAAAGGAAGAATACATAGAGTTTTTGAAAGAATACGAGGATATATTTGCCTGGTCGTATGATGATATGAGCGGCCTTAGCATGTCTATTGTGGCTCACAAGCTGCCAGCAGATCCGACATGCCCACCGGTCAAACAGAAACTTAGAAAATTCAAGCCAGACATGAGTTTGAAAATCAAAGAAGAAGTCACCAAGCAAGTCAAAGCCAGGGTTCTCCGAATGGTAGAGTATCCAACATGGTTAGCCAATGTTGTGCCGGTACACAGAAGGATGGAAAGGTTAGAGTCTGTGTCGACTACCGGGATCTCAACGGGCAGTCCTCAGCTTCCCTTTGCCAAATATACACATAGTGATTGATAATTGCGCCAAGCATGAGCTCCAGTCCTTCATCGATTATTTTGCTGGATACCACCAGATATGGATGGATGAAGAAGATGCAGAGAAAATGACATTCATCACACCGTGGGGAATGTACTGTTAGAGAATGATGCCGTTCGATTTAAAGAATGCTGGTGCTACCTGCATGAGAACCATGACCACAATCCTTCATGATATGATACACAAAGAGATTGAGGTGTATGTGGACAACGTCATTATAAAATCCAGGAAAGCTGCAGATCACATGAGATATTTGAGAAAATTCTTCAACAGATTGAGGAGATACAACTTGAAACTAAACCCCGCCAAGTGTCCATTCGGGGTCCCAGTTGGAAAGTTATTAGGTTTCATTATGAGTCGCCGAGGGATAGAGTTGGACCCGTCAAAGGTAAAAGCCATTCAAGAGTTACCACCGCCAAAGAACAAGAAAGATGTAATGAGTTTTCTGGGGAGGCTCAACTATATCAGCTGATTCATAACTCAGTCCACTATCATTTGTGAACCCATCCTCAAGATGCCAAAGAAATATGCCTCCACTAAGTGGACTGATGATTGTCGAAAAGCCTTCGACATAATCAAGAAACATTTGTCAATGCCGCCAGTCTTGGTTCTGCCTGAGCCAGCGAGACCTCTGCTTCTTTATCTTTCAGTATTGGATGGGGCATTTGGTTGTGTCTTGGGACAAAATGACGAAACAGGAAGGAAGAAGTAGGCTATCTACAACCTCATCAAAAAATTTACCCCGTACGAGGCTTGGTATTCCTTGATTAGAACGCACTTGTTGTGCTTTAACCTGGGTAGCTCAAAAGCTGAGACACTATTTTTGTGCTTACACCACCCATCTCATATCCAGGATGGACCCATTGAAGTATACTTTTCAGAAGCCCATGCCTACAGGCAAGCTTTCCAAGTGGGAGATACTGTTAAGTGAATTCGACATTGTTTATGTTACCTAGAAGGCGGTCAAAGGACAAGCCTTGGTAGATCACCTCGCCGAGAATCTTGTAGGAGGAGAATACAAACCCTTGAAGATATATTTTCCTGATGAAGAGATAGCCTTCATAGGAGAAGATATTGCAGAATCCTACGATGGTTGGAGGATGTTTTTCGACGGAGCTGCAAATTTAAAAGGAGTTGGTATAGGAGAGGTTTTGGTATCAGAAACCCGTCAGCATTATCCTGTATCTGCCAAGCTCAGATTTCCTTGCACGAACAATATGACCGAATACGAAGCCTGCATCTTAGGCTCAAGCTTGCCATCGACATGAACATTCAAGAACTATTAGTGATCGGAGACTCGAACCTACTCATACATCAGGTTCAAGAAGAATGGGCAACCAAGAATACCAAGATACTCCCCTATCTACACCATGTACAAGAGTTGAGGAAAAGATTTAGAAAAACGAAATTCCAGCACGTTTCTAGAACACAGAATGAGTTTACCGATGCTTTAGCCACTTTATCATCTATGATCCAGCATCCCGATACAAACTTTATTTATCCCATCCAAGTCAAGATTGACAACCAGCCAGCTTATTGTGCTCACGTCAGAGAAGAGCTGACGGGAAACCTTGGTTCCATGATATCAAAGAATACTTGACAACATGAGAGTACCCAGAGCTCGCCAATGCTACTCAAAAATGAACACAGATTGTCCAACAACTTCTTTCACACGGGAGGAATCCTGTATCGGAGGACTCCTGATTTGGTATCATTAAGATGTGTCGAGGCAAGAGAAGCAACTAGACTATTGGAGGAAGTGCACGCAGGAACCTGCGGACCACATATGAATAGTTTCGTTTTGGCAAAGAAGATACTCCGAGCAGAGTATATTTGGATGACTATGGAAACAGACTGCACCCAATACGTCCGGAAATGCCACCGTTGTCAAATACATGCAGATATAATAAAGGTGCCTCCAAACGAGCTTACTGCAACAAGCTCACCATGGCCATTCGCCGCTTGGGGGGATGGATGTCATTGGACCAATTGAACCAGCCACGTCAAACGGGCACAAGTTCATTCTAGTGGCAATTGATTACTTTACCAAATGGGTTGAAGCAACATCATACAAGGCAGTCACCAAGAAAGTAGTAGCAGATTTTATCCGAGATTGTATGGTTTGTCGGTTCGAGGTTCCAGAATCAATCAACACCGACAATGGTTCTAATCTAATTGGAGACCTGATGAAGGCAATGTTGGAAACATTTAAGATTAAGCACAAGAACTCTATGGCTTACAGACCTCAGATGAATGGAGCTGTAGAAGTAGCCAATAAGAACATCAAGAAGATACTAAGGAAAATGGTCGAAAAGCACAAGCAATGGAACGAGAAGTTGTTGTTATCCTTACTGGGTTATCGTACCATGGTCTGCACATCAACTGGGGCAACTCCATGCATGCTGTACAGAGGCGGTCATTCCTTCCAAGGTAGAAATCCCTCCTTAAGGGTCATACAAGAAGCAGAATTAGATGATGTAGAATGGGTTAAGAGTCGCTACGAGAAGTTAACCCTCATAGACAAAAAGAGAATGAATGTTGTCTGTCACGGTCAATTATATCAGAACAGAATGTCCAGAGCCTTCAACAAGAGAGTCAAGCCAAGGAAATTCACGCCAGGACAGTTGGTATTAAAGAAAATATTTTTGCACCAAGATGAAGCCAAAGGGAAATTCTCTCCCAATTGGCAGGGTCCGTACATGGTCCATCGTGTTCTAACTGTAGGAGCCCTTATTCTTGCAGAAATAGACGGAGAAGTCTGGCCAAAGCCTATCAACTCAGATGCAATGAAAAGATACTACATTTGATCATGTGATTTTCTTTTGTGATGTAATTTGAAATACGCCTGACCCGATTCCCGTTTAAGAGGGGATATGTAGGCAGCCCTATGGGTTCGGTCACATTTTAGTAGAATTTCCATTTTCCCGCGCTATTGGGAAGAATTTTGAGGACTCAGTCTCTTCATCAACACCGACCCTGGTAAACTGGGGCAGAATTTTGAGAATACCCTCAAAATTCAGGAATCGATCCGCGTCTATTCAGCACATCTGCCAGGAGCGCCAGCCTAGTATACTGGGGCAAAATTTTGAGGAGGAACCTCAAAATTCCAGAATAAGCGTGGTCGCCGTGTCTCAAACCACGTTGTAGTTGTCGGTTCACCCAAAATAAAATCATTTTTCATATATACGTACTCACATTATATTTACTAAGTCATGCATAAACATCACTTGCACCACCATTGTTTAGCAATTCTACCCCCATGATACACGACTCCAAAAGCTGGAGTATACGAACTAACCTCCCCCTTACAGAAGACATGACTTTTCTTTGGTTGCAGGAACTGAGGTTACGCATCAAAACATATTCACTCTTCAGGATTGAAACCCTCATAGGGTCACTATCCACACTCCCCAGCAGTCCTAATATCGCGAACCGTCTATTCAACTAAGAAACCTACTACTA
This sequence comes from Nicotiana benthamiana, assembly GCA_034376525.1. Classification (NCBI taxonomy): domain Eukaryota; kingdom Viridiplantae; phylum Streptophyta; class Magnoliopsida; order Solanales; family Solanaceae; genus Nicotiana; species Nicotiana benthamiana. The sequence goes on along the minus strand of CM067334.1, from coordinate 107,578,020 downwards.
TTTGCTCTTTTACATTCCTGCATCTGCATAATACTACTATCTGCCTTTCGAGACTAAGCTCTATCTCCATCTGGGTAAGGCTATTATCTGCCTTTAGAGACTAACCTCTGTCTCCGTCAACATAATGCTACTATCTGCCTTTCGAGACTAAGCTCTGTCTCCATCTGCATTTTTGCATAAGGCTATTCTCTGCCTTCCGAGGTTAAGCTCTACCTCCACATTGCATAAGGCTATCTGCCTTTCGAGACTAAGCTCTCTCTCCATTTGCATTTTTGCATAAGGCTATTCTCTACCTTCCGAGGTTAAGATCTGCCTTCACATTGTATACGGCTATCATCTGCCTTTCGAGACTAAGTTCTGTCTCCATCTGCATTTGGCATGAGGCTATTCTCTGCCTTCCGAGGTTAAGCTCTACCTCCATCCTGCATAAGGCTCTTATCTGCCTCTCGAGACTAAGCACTATCTCCGCCCTACATGGCTGAAATATCGCCGTTTTATTTTTTCGACTGGCGGAAACATCGCCACCTGCATTTTAAATTCTCACTTGGCTCAAATATCGCCACCTATTTTTAAATTCTCGCTCTGCCTGAAATATCGCCACCCTTTGCATTCATTTGGCTGAAAGATTACCACCTTTTTCATGGGCTGAAAGATCGCCAACTCGTTCAAAGGCGTCATAGTTTGAAGGCACAATCTGCATAGCCCAAGAATATCATTTCATGGCATGCGAACCATTACTTTTATGCTTTTCATGGCCCAGGACATCATAGTCTGAGGACGTCATCCCAAACGTCCAAGGACAAACATTCATGGTCCAACGAGAATTTACATCACGTTTAAATTACGCAATATATGTGCACGTCATGTATTTGCAGGTATTCCGGCTAGCTCACGGCTGTCTCAGCAGGAGCAATCCTACTCTAGTTCTCCGCAGTTCGTCCGATTCCAAGAACCTTCTCAGATTTAACCATCGCGTCCGTTTTTTCAAATTCCCATCGGCATGTTGCGTCAATGGTTCCTGAACTACATATGGCATGATTCCTGTAAACCAGGGATATGTAGGCAGCTCAAAGACGAGAGCGCTGTCAATATCCTTTTACAATTGCCATCTCCGGTCAAAATTGGCCATTTTGTCTTTACTCGACAACTCTTTCATCCTCCTCGGGTAAAGAGGGGCAGCTGTTGACACTCAATTTTTTCCTATATAATTATATACTCAAAATATTCTCAAACAAATATCATATGTAAGCATCCACAAAGGTTTTGGTATTTTTCCACATTTTAAATATTTTTAATCAATTTATGGCTTATTTTGCATTCTAAAATTGAATAATTATTCCTAAAATTTTTTATTTTGGTGAATAATTTATTTTATTCTCTCATTTACACAAAAATAGTATTTACATGATTTTTACAAGTTCATTTGGTATTTATTAACTAAAATTGAATGAAATTGCAATTTTAGCTTATTTCTCTATTTAATAGCATTTTTAATCATAAAACATTTCTAATATTTTTAGATTAATACTTATGCATTTTTTATTAACTTAGTTTTTTTAATTTAATTTTTAAATATCATTTACTATTTTATAAAATTCAATTGGAGAAGATTGGCTATTTAAATTATCGCCCCTTTTAATTTCAATTCTATCCAATTTCCGTCCTAATTCCAACCCCAATTGCACTACCCAATTCTCTAAATAACCCAACCCAATCCCATTAAAGTAACCAGCCCAGAACCCCCTTTTAATTAAGACCGTTGATCATTTAGATCAACGGTCCATGTTGCCCCTTCCCTTAATTAAACCAAAGACACCCCTAACTCTAATCATTTTACACAAACCAGCCGCCCTTGTATCCCCTTCGTTCTCAAAATTCTCTCAACCCCCTTGAAGCCCTAGCCCTTCTCCGACCATTTTTCGACCTTGTTTCACCAGAAACCATGGCCTTCTAGGCTTCGTGCAACCTATACTCACCCCCACTCTCTTCTATGACCCCCTTTGTTCAAATATCGAAGCCCTATATTGAAGACCACCGGCTCAGAGGTCCTCCGATTTGAGTTCTACAGCCATGTCCAGTCTCTTTCCGGTGAGTCTTAGCATTGTGAGTCCTTTGTCGACTCAAAACCAGTCCGTTCCAGGCTTTCTCGTTCTATAGAGTTTTCTCTGAAACCCTAAATATCCAAGGTTTTCTTCTTTGTTCTCTTTAAGATCCACTTCATATCTACATTATTTTCCAAGGTTTCAAAGTGTTTTCCACATTTTTACCGATTTTGTTTTCAAACTGTTCATCTTCTTAAAATTTAGGGTGTATTCGATTTCTCTGTTTTTAAGTTGCTCTACTGTGATTTCCTATAATTCCTGGGTATTTTCTACTATGGTTCCTATGTGTTTTATTTACTATGTTATTTCTAGGGTTTCCCAGTATTTTCTTTACTGTGTTCTTTGCTCTTATTATGCTTTTCATGAATGTTTATATTCGCTTTGAATGCCTTCTTCTCTACTTCGAAATGTGATGAAAACCTTAAGTTTTGAGCTTTTCGAGTTTGTGTGTGTGATTGTCTGCTGCCTGTCTGCTTTCAAAACCCTAACTGTTTGAGTCCCTTTCATGCTTCTGATTTCTTGCTAAGCTCTACAAGAACTTCTAATTGGTTTCATGCCTATGTTCTTCTATTCTCAGATTACATGATTGTTCTATTAATTTTAGCCCCGCATGTTTGAATTTCTGCATCTTTTTATAGTCATATTTTCCCCTTTCAAATAACCCTAATTTTGGGGTTGATTTTTATGAACTTATTTGATTTTCCAACATAGACTTATTCTCGGACTGTATTTGAATACTTGTTTCCTTAATTTACTATGTGATTGTTGCGTTTATTCTTGCTTTATTTGCTTAAAATCGTGTATCTTTCAAAACTCTATATGTCTTTACCCTCTATTCTGCAACTCATTCTTGATTTCGTCCCAAAAATAGAACTCTGTTCATTTACCTTAAGTCCGGTTCCTTAGTTAAAGGGAATCCTTTCCCTAATTGATTGTGATTGATACTAAGTTATTTTCTTACCTTATTTACTACTTATTTTTAGACTATAAACCCCCCACCCTTTTTACTTCAAGACACACGAACATTTTTTCACAAGTTCACACCCGAATCACTCTTTATTCTCTTCTCTGCTCTTCTTTGTTACTCGTTCTGCTGCTTGAGTTTAGCCGGCTGAAAGCCAAGGCTAAACTATAAGGCTATATCTACCCTATCTGCCTTACTGTTTCAATTTGTTACCGGTTGGTCCATGATTTAAATACCATCTCCAAAACTATGCGTTGACCTATCTCTTTCGTATGTTTCACATGCATGTCTGTACTTGATTTCCTTATGTAATTAAACTTCAGCATGTACATCCCTACCCCATATCCCTATATTTTTTATGTTGTATGCTTGTATGAATGCTTTCCTGTACATCCCTTTCCCCAAATCCCCATAGCTTAATTCTGTTTGCTACAAATGTGTTCATGTAATCCCCTTTCCCTAACCCCCTTTTTGTGTGAATATTGTTTTAAACTAGGGTGGCACTCCATTTTCACCCCTAGTTTATAACCAGGTTGTTCTAAGCCTATACTCAAATCAGTCCCATTCCCTTAACCCCTATTATGTGTTGAGCTTAAATCAGGTCTGGTGGTGTCCTAATCATCATACAGGCTTAAGTATGACTTTCTTAAGTCTGCTCTTATTTATTCAAGCCACGTAAAGGGTCAGGGGTGTACCAGTCCCATTCATGGCTAGGTATGACCACCCTTTGCTTTGGTCTCCTTTAATCCCTCACTTTTACACTTCCTAGTTCTTTAAGTCCTACCCCCCTCTAGTAAGCCATGCTTAGGGACCCTAGAGTTCCCTCTGAACTTGGATGCCTAAGGGCTGGTAATTCTACACATTGCACTACTCTAATTATTTTGCGTAAGCATTGACTGGGCCTCCTGAAAGCCGTTGGAGCTTTGAACACTCTAAGAGAAAGCCTTGGAATTTGGAGACTGGATTTGGAAACTACATGTGTTGGACATTATGGTTGTTTTGGGCTTCCTCGGGTCCGTTTTAGCTTTGATGTTTTTATTCTCTTAGTCTTTTCCTTCCACTTTTGTAACAAGCTTTGTAAAAGAACTTGGGGAATATAGTAAAAGGGTGCGAGAGGGGTTTATATTGTTGCATCAATCAATGGGTAGAAATTATGCCCATAGGATTTCGATATTGCATCCTATCTAGAAATCACGTCTATAGGATTTCAATATTGCATCTCATCTAGAAATCACGTCTATAGGATTTCAATATTGCAAATCATCTAGAAATCATGTCTATAGGATTCAATATTGCAAATCACTCAAAAATTATGCCTATAAGATTTCAATATTGGTAATCATCTAGAAACCATGTCTATAGGATTTCAATATTGCAAATCACTTAGAAACCATGCCTATAAGATATTAACATTGCATCTAGAAATCATGCATATAGGATTTTTGTATTGCAAGCATAATAGAAATCATGTCTATAGAAACTGCATAAAAACGCTAGGTAAACAGTAGGCCCCTTAAACATTCTAAAAGCGGCAAAAAATCAATACGTAGATATCATGCCTATAGGGTTCAAACTCACCTAATTTGTTAATCACTTTCAATAAAATTTATCCAATTCTGTCTATTTTTTTAAATCTGGCCGAGTCTGTCTTTTACACTATTTTGAATCTATAGAGTCTTTTAAAATTCCAAACTTGCATTTTATTCTAGAACTAACTCTTTGGTCCTCTCCCTAACTTTCACTTTAATGCTTTTCGACAAAATACTTCTTCATGTATGATTTACTTAAGCAATTCGGCTATTTTGCAAGCCAACTCTGAACTTCTGCAAATTTCAATTTCCTGTTTCAAATTATCGCATTCTGAAGACTCTAACAAACCGGGCCCGAGGGGCTCAAATTAGATTTATTATCAGAATTTATGTGTTATACTAATCTATCCACTATCAGTTTAATCTAAGACCAAATCAGTAATTACAAGTCATGCTAAACTAATTGTTGTATGGCTTAAGGGGTTTATGTCCAGCCTTTGTATGTTTGTTTTCTCCCCTTATGTGTTCTTTGTTTTGATTGACGTCTTGGCATTTATACCTTTAAACTCAATATATGCCCTCATCCCCTTTCTCCCCTTTTAGGATTAGAAGTCCAAATACCCGGGACTAATAGGTCAGGATGGGTATTAGCATGCAATAAGTAAACGAGACTAAAATGTGCCTAAATACCTTAATGGGGTGGGAAGGGTAGAATATGGAGATGATGACGATGCGCTAATATCATAAGGCGACCCCTCTTTGGGAATATGTACGGGATTTTGCATCGAATGATCCATATTATAGTTAAACCTAGGACCCTCTTTACTTTCTTTTCCTTTATTTAAATGTTGTCTTTAAACTAAAATTCCCTTTTATTTGTGCTATCCTTCTTTCAAAATTGTTAACTTGCTCTTATTCTTTATGTGTACACTTTGCTTGTCTATTTCTATGCTTCTTAAAGTCACATTTAAGCAAGGCCGGAAACCACACTCGTGGATCTTGAGGGGTGCCTAACACCTTCCCCTCGAGATAATTTCAAGTCCTTACCCGAACTCTTGTTTTCCCTCAAATCCTTCTTCCTTTATCAATAGCCCAAATTCCTCCAAAAGGGGATAAACGAGTCATTCCACCCATAATGTCGTAAAACCCAATTCCTCTCCCTCGGGATGGAAAATGGGGGCGTCGACAAGAGGCACTCGCCGAACTCAGTCATTAATCTGTGGATTTCTGACTGGTATTTCTGCAAAATCTGCTCCTTGATTTGGTAAGTCCCAGTGACCTGGTTTACAATGAGTTGGGAGTCGCAATGGAGAATGAGTCGTCGAGCGCTGTATTTTATGGCTATTTTTATACCAATAATAACAGCCTCGTACTCGGCCTCGTTGTTAGTCATTTTGGGGCATCATATAGACTGGCAAATTATTTTGCTCGTGGGGACGTCGAGAACAAGTCCCAGTCCTGATCCCGATGCATTAGCGGCATTGTCAGTGTAGAGAGTCCATAGGTCGGTGTTAGAGCGGGCACGACGTGCCTCTAGTTCCGCCTCTGGTAGTATCTCTGCGCTGAAGTCTGCTACAAAGTTAGCAAGTACTTGCAACTTGATGGCGTTTCTTGGGTGATATGAAATATTGTGCTCGATGAGCTCTGTGGTCTATCGGGCAAGCCTGCTTGATAATTTAGGCTTATGTAGGATGCTTCTAAAGGGGAATGTCGTTACTACTTTTATTGGGTGACACTGAAAATAGGGTCGGAGCTTCCGTAAAGCTACGACCAATGCCAGAGCTAACTTTTCAAGGTGTGGATACCGTGTTTTGACGTCCACTAAGGTTTTGCTAATATATTAAATAGGAGATTGCGTACCTTCATTTTCGCGAACCAAGACTGCGCTAACGCCGACCTAGGATACGACCAGATACACCAGAAGGGGCTCGCCTGGAATCGCTTTGGCCAGTAGTGGTGGTGAAGATAGGTATGCTTTCAATTTTCTCAAGGCGTTGCCGCATTCCTCGTTCCAGCGTAACCCATTGTCCTTTATCAACACATGAAAAAATTGTGGCACCTGTCGGAGGATCGTAAGATGAACCCGGATAGTATGGCTATTCGCCCGTCAACATTTGTACCTATTTTTTGCTGTTCAAAAACTCAGGTATTGCGTCTATCGCCTTGATCTGATCTAGTTTCACCTCGATACCTCGTTGTGATACGAGAAATCCTAAGAATTTTCCTGAGGCCATGCCGAAGGCGCATTTCTCGGTGTTCAGCTTCATCTTGTACCTTCTCAATATCCCGAAGGCTTCTTTCAGATGATCGACATGGTCTTCTTTCCTTGTCGACTTCACCAGATATCATCGATATAGACTTCTATGGTCTTCCCGATCTGCTTTTTGAACATTTTGGTTACCAGTCTTTGGTACGTCGCCCTTGCATTTTTTAGCCTGAAGAGCATTACCTTTTAGAAATATATCCCTTCGTGGGTGATGAAAGTCATCTTCTCCTGGTCTTCTTAGGCCATCATGATTTGATTGTAGCTAGAGTAGGCATCTATGAAGCTTAACAGTTCATGTCTTGCGATGGTGTCGATTAGTAGATCGATGTGGGGCAGCGAATAGGAATCTTTTGGACATGCCTTGTTCAGGTCGGTGAAGTCCACGCACATTCTCCACTTCCCATTTTTTTTGACCATGACGACATTGGCAACCCATTGGGGGTACTTTGATTCTCTAATGGAGTCGTTGTCAAGTAGCTTGTCTACCTCTTCATTTATCCCTTCACTGATGGTGGCGTTGAATTTCCTTCTCATCTACCGCATAGGCGGATGTAATAGATCAACATTCAGCTTATGAGTGGTGATGTCTTACGGGATTCCCGGCATATCTGAATCCGAAACAGTGAATAAATTTGCAGGGTAGTAGGAATTCACGGTACTTACTTAGGTTGGTGAGGAAGTGCATGATGTAGTCTTTCCTTGTAAGGTCGGTGTCGTCCAATTGGACTGGGTCGAGATCTTCGACCGTTGCTTTACAGGACTCTACGATGCCGGGGTCTTTAATGGCGTATGTTGTTGGATCAACCTTGGTCCCCTACATAGCTGATTTCTATGCCTCAGCACTCGCCCCCTTTAGTTGTTTGGTCTGGGGTCACAATATTGAGCTATTGTGTAGCATTCCTATGTAGTGCGTGGCTCGCCTCGAATGCTGAGTACTCCCCATGGGGTATGGAATTTGATCACTTGGTAAATCTTGAAGGAACTGCTCGTATGGCGTGTATCCATGTGCGTCCTATGATGGCATTGTACGTTGTTTCCTGATTTATCACGTGGAAAGTTGTTTCCAACGTGACTCCTCCTGCTAAAACGGGCAATGATATTTCTCCGGAGGTCCGTTCCACTACATTATTAAAACCAGTTAATGTTATGCAATATTGTATTATCTTATCCTCAAGTCCCATTTGTACGAGGACCCTCAAATAGATAATACATGCGCCACTTCCATCATCAACCATGATTCTTTTAACATCTGTATCTGCGATAAGTAAAGTGATAACTAAAGCATCGTAATAAGGGAAAGACAAACCGTTGACATCGAACTTATCGAAGGTAATAATATCTTCTAAGTCGTCATATCGTTCATGGGCGATGATTCGCTTCAGTTTGTGCGTGGTGGTAAACTCGACGTGATTGATTGCTGAGTGGTCGCCGCCTCCGACGGTCATGTTTATCGTATGTGCTGGGGAGGGTGGCTTCAGCAGCCCATGGGGTTGTTCCCGTCCGCGTGCAAAGTTGGTTTTTCCTTTGTCATTGAGTAGTTCCCTCATGTATCCCTGGTTCAGCGTCCTGACCACCTCTTGCCGTAGGCCTATGCAGTCTTCGGTTTTGTGTCGTTGTTCCTGATAGAACTCACATAGGTCGTTTGATTTTCTTGTGGTAGGGTCTGATTTCTATGTCAGCCACTGCACCTTGGTTCCCAGTTTCTCCAGTGCGTACACTATTTCTGAAGGAGACACACAAAATTTATGGGCAGATAATAAAGGAGGCATACATCTTTCGTTTTGGAGTGGAGCGATATGTCGCAGTAGCGCATCCGTGTGTCTTGGTGGTGGGGGATGGGAAGATCTGACGTAGGGCCGATGCCTTTCTCTGTTGAGCCGTGGGATTTGCTCCTGCCATCCCTCGTTGCGTCGATACCTCCTAATTTCTGGGTGTATCGTCTTTAACTGTTGGGTCGGCCCATTAAGATCGTCCTCATCTGCTCGTATCTCAGCACAATAGGCATTGTGGATTTCCTCCCAAGTTGTAAGGGGATATTTCATGAGGCGGTTTAGTAGCTTCTTAGTCTCCCTCGGACTGTCTCCATTTAGCCCATTCTAGAAAGTGGCGACCGCTATGCCTTCTAACACGTTTGGCAGGCTCATCCTTACCCTATTAAACCTGGCTAGGAAGTCCCTGAGTCCCTCTCCAACGGTTTTCCTGACAGTGAAGATATCGTTGACCCTTGCTTTCGCTTTCTTTTCTCCGTCATGGGCGGTGACGAACATGTCCGCCATTTCCTTGAATGTAGTTATAGTCTTAGCTGGTAGCTGAGAGTACCACGTCAGGGATCCTTCTGTCAGCTTCTCACCAAACTTCTTCCAAAGCAAAAGTGGTACATGTTCCTTTGAAAGGTCGTTGGCTTCATAGGAGTGACGTAGTGGATCAGATGATCCTTGGGATCTGTGGTTCCATCATATACCCTTACGTAGGGTGGCATCTTAAAAGTTTTTGGGATAGAGTGAGGGGCAACTTCTTCGGTGTATGGTTGTTCAATGAACCTTCCCACATCGCGTTTTGGTAGCAAATTGGGAGCACCAGGGATCTTGTCTACCCTCTCCTGATGTTCTTTCATTTGGCCGCGAAGTGCCTTCTTTTCATTTTCCATTTCTTCCATTTTCTTAAAGATGGTTGTGAGTATGCCATCATTGGTTTATACATTGCTGGGCCCGTTATTCACTCGTACAACCTCGGGTTTACCCATGGTAGCAGTGATGCCTACCGTTGGTATACACCTGACGTTACTTTGCGGTGACTTCTCAACCAAGCCATTTATAGTACTTGTTAGCCATTCTTCCAGTAGCTTCTTGACCACCGAGGGTGATTCCTTAGCCGTAGATGTGGAAGCTCATTTTTCATGCAAGATCGTCAGATCTTCGGATGGGGAAGGAGAGATCTCTGCACCTGGTATTGTTCTAGGGGTTACTCAGTCCCTTGCTTCTTTGCTATTTTAGCTCTCCTTTCAGTCTCACTTACTGTACCGATAGGTAATATTTATCTTTCTTTCCATCTCCGATAAAGGAAAACTAGTGAGTTCGAGTTCATTGATTCCCTCGCCGCCGACCTCGTTGAGAGGAACCAAGAGATTGGTTGTAACACCCACTATTATTTTTATTCTTGTATTATTTTCAGCCATCTTTTGTTTTTGTGTGGTGTAGACAATGGTTGTTGGTTGTTCTTTAGGTGCAAACTACGATTTTTATTCTCGAAATCATCACAGACGGCGCCAAATTATTTGGCTCAAAAGTTATCAATATGCTTTGTAAGCTTAAAAACAATCAAAAGTAAATGAGGGTAAATCGTAATCAAATATAAAAGAAATTGAAGTGCATACTTCAAAATAGTTCAATGAATTAAAAGAATAGTAATAAGCTAAAAGTCAGAGGGTAGAAATCGTAAATATGTAAAAAGATGAGTACTACAATCCGTTTAATTCCTCTTGTCGTCCTTTAAGCTAAAAGTCAGAGGCAATGAGTACTTTTTCAATTGAAGAATTTGCAGTTTGATTGACAATTATAATTGTGATGATCTTGTCTCATGGGTACTGAATTTTCTCTAATATGTGACTCTTTTCTTCTTCCTTTTGACAATATCTTTTCTTTCTCCCTGAATTATTGATCCCAAGAACGGGAAAAGTAATGATTGAAAAATCAAAATTGTAAAGAAACAAAAGTGAGGGAAGTTTTTTTTTAATTCTTTAAAGGAATAAGAATACTCATTTCACTTCAATTTAGGTTTCTCATTTTAATTGATGATAAGCTGTTAAGAAGTACTAAATTGTGAAGGAATCATATAGAAAAAATGGATTATCTAAAACGAAATGGCTTTTAAATGGGGTCGATGCAGTGCATAATTGCAAAGGTGATATTTATATTCTTTTCAACTTAAATTGTCAAACTTCGAAATATTACTAAAAGGCTATTGGAGTATCGTAAATAAATAGATAAATTTTACAAAAACAATACCATTTGACATGAAGGTACTCATATATATCCATTCATACTGGCTAATTTATAGCCACACATATGGGTAGATGAACTTATGGTCTCTCCATCTAACTATATTTTATATGTATATATTTTTTTAAGAATTGATCCAATATTATTTGTTGTTGCGTATGCGCCAAAGAAATTAAATGAGACACTTAGCGATAAAGGGCTAAAAAGATATATTTTTTGTGTACTTTCATCTCATAACTTGTGTGGTTGCGGGAGACTACCTAAATTTTTATAGTAAATTATGCTCATTACGTGCATTCTTGTGTGTAAAAGCAAGTTAGATGAAATGTGAGCAAAAGAAGATGATTCAGGACCTGTGTGCAAAGTTATTTGACAGATTTCTACATCAGTTGTGGAAGTTGAAGTTTCAAATTTCAAAGATTTCAAATTGTGGTGTGATTTATTATTTCAATGTTGTCATGTGTGTTTTGAGGCCTCGAGTAGGTTCGTGTGATGTTATGTGACTTGTTGGGATATGTTTGGATGGGGTCCTAAAGGGCTCAGGCGTGTTTCAGATTAATTTTGGATCATTTTCTTCAATATTGCTATGGTTGGTTCTAGTGTTTCCACGTCTGCGGAAATATGGGCGCAAATGTGGACAATTGGGCGCTGCGGATGGTGGCGCAGGTGCGATAGGCTATTCTGCACCTGTGGTTGCGCATGTGCGGGGAAGAGAACCGAAGAAGCGGAGGCCCAACTTTTGTATTTTATCGCAGAAGCGAGATTGTGATCATTTTGGCTTCATTTTAACATTTTCAAGCTCGAATTGAGGGAATTTTTGGACAATTCTCACCATATGAATTGGAACAAGTGTTCTATACTCAGTCTTGGTTATATTTCATGAATTTATATTCAAATTTAGCTTTTGGTTGATTAATATAAAAAGGAAATTAGAAGTTTTGGCCTAAAGTTTCATAATATGAACTTTTGGGTTTTGAACACCGATTTGGAGTCGGATTTGAGTGATACTAGTATGGTTAGATTCGTAATTGAATATGTTATCGGAATTTGTAAGTTTTATCGAGTTTCAAGGCATGGGCCCAGATGTGATTTTTGGTTGGATTTGGGATGTGATGTAGAATCCATCTTTATCAATTATAATTGCTTCATTGGGCTTTATCTGATGAATTTGAGTTGCTTTTGGCTAATTTTGAGCAGTTCGAGGGTCGCTACACTCGTGATGATATTCTTGGAGCATCACTAGGCTTGCTCGATGTCGGAAATTAAGATAAATAACTCTTTTAAACTTAGTGTTGATGGTATAGATCCCAATTACATGCTCTGTGTTTGATGTTGAGGTGATGCACATACTAGGTGACGGGCATGTGAGTGTGCACCCTGTAAGTTATGACTATGTTGTTTTCAGGGCACTGTTTAGTGTCCCGCTTTGTTGATATTTGTATTTTTCACCATGTGATAAAGTAATTGAGCTGTACATCATGCTAGATATCATGTTTAGGTTTTATGACGATATTGTTGGGAACCCTAACAGTTATTCTTTTTTTCATCTCATTGATTTTATTGATTAGTAACATTCATGAATTCATATTATATTTCAGTCTCAGTTGTTGCTTACTGAAACATCATATCATTATTCCCGGCCAGTTTTTATGACATTGTGAGCCTGTTTGTGAGACTGGAGAGATAGATGACTGAGTAAGGCCGAGAGCTTGATTATGAGTGGCAGTTATGTGATCGAGCTACACGTCGCAGCATGTTTTGTTAATTGTTGAGTAAGTTTAAGGACCTGATTGATTTATGCCATGATTGGCTTGTTATAGCTTGGGATGAAAGAGCCCATCCGGAGTCTGCACACCCCCAGTGAGCGTGGTTGATTATTGTGATGACCCGACCCATCATCTTTTGTTTTTTAGCCCCGTTATCCCCGTATTATGCTTCCCCGTGTGTTGATATATGTGTTTGGTGAGTTTGAAGTGTGTTGGGCGGAATTTGGTTAGAAATGAGACCAATAGTCTCTTTAAGGAAAGCTTAAGATGGAAAAGTCAACCAGACATTGACTTATGAGTTAGAGGGTTCGGAATGGATTTCCGGTGATTCGACTAGTTTCAGATGGTGATTTGTGACTTTGGAGAGAAAAACGGAATTGAATTTGGAGGTCCGGTGTAGAATTAGGCTTGAATTGGCTAAGTTGAATTTCGGCGAATTCCAGTTGATAGGTGAGATTTTGATCGGGGGGTCGGAATGGAGTTTCGAGAGTTGCAGTAGCTTCGTTTGGTGATTTTGGATATGTCTGCAAATTTTCAGGTCATTCAGACGTCGTTTGGTTGGGTTTTGATCGCATGTTAGTTTCAAAAGTTATAGTTGAAACTTAGGCTTGAATCCGCCATGATTTAATGATTTTTGTGTCTAAGGGCGTGTTTTTATGATTGGAGCAAGTTTGTATGATGTTTTGGAGTAGGTTGGTGGTTTTCGTTGGGGTCTCAGGGGCCTCGGGGTGATTCCGGATGGTTAAACAAGAATTTTTGGGTTGCTTCAGATTTGGGAGTCTGCCTTATGATATTTCCGCATTTGCGTACAATGGGCTGCATAGACGGTGTCCGCTTAAGCGGCGGATGGGACACAAAAGCGGCCAAGGGTGAAAGGCTGGCCGCAGGAGCGATTTGGAAATCGCGGAAGCGGTCAACGCGAAAGCGGTCAATGACTGCAGAAGCGGTCGATGGGATTTTTAAGTTGGACTGCAGAAGCGGTCAAATTATCGCGTAGGTAGAAGCCGCTTAACGGAAGTGTGACCGCAGAAGTGAAAATCGGCCTGGGTTTAATGAAACAGTAGGTTTTCAAATTTTAAAAGAGAAGAGCATTGGAACCTCGGGCTAAGGCGATTGTGGGCGATATTTGGAGAGACTTCTGAGGGAATTCATCAGGTAAGAACTCTTAGACCTAAAGTATGTCATTATAGTTAAAATCATGGATTAAACACAAGGAATTCAAGGTTTTAATGTCAAAAATGGTGGTTAGGGATTAAAACTCAAGTGAGCTTAAAGTGTTGATTTGAGGGGTCAAATGGACTCCGATTCTTGTAAATTTTATGTGTATGGACTCTTGGCGAGACGAGGATTCTGAAAATGTCAATTTCGTAATTTTTCAAGAACTGGGCCCGGGACTCGGGTTTTTCCAACTTCATGTTTTGGGTGTATTTTGAGTTATTTCGATTGGGCTATGTTCCATTAGCCAATTTTGACGTATTCCTATTGGTTTTGATCAGATTTGGCATCCGCGGAGGTTGATTCTCGAGGGAAAGGCATTGCGAGCTAGTTTGCGACCAGCTTGAGGTGAGTAATGGGTGTAGATATGACCCGAGGGTTTGAAACCCCGGTATATCACATTGTGACGCTATTATGAGGCTAGACGCACTCCATGGCTAGCGCGGGGTCGTATATGTTGGAAACTGTGACTCGGTCCAATCTGAGGGATAGATTGTACTATGTTGGGGATTGCTTCGCATACTATATTGATGATATATGGGCTTGATGTCATGCTTGGGGCCTTGTCTTGACTTGTAGAATCCTTCAGGGATCGTTATCTCAAAATTATCAGGATTTTCATATTATTTGAATTCAGTCCATGTTTAAATATTACTTTTGCAATCTCAGCCATATTTATATGTTTTAAAAACTCAAATGATTTTTAAATGATAATTCGGGCTGACGAGTACTATCTCACTATTTCTGGACTATGCAGTATTTTAAGTGGAAACGGTGGTAACTATGGGCACCGTGTATTTTAAATAGAAATGGTGGTAACTATGGGCACTGTGTATCTTAAATGGAAACGGTTTTAACTATGGGCACCGTGTATTATAATGGAAACCGTGGTAACTATTGGCACCGTGTATTGTAATGGAAACAGTGGTAAGTATTGACACTGTATGATATGGCGCTTAGGCTGTAGAGCCCCTCCGGAGTCTGAACCCCCACAATGAGAGCGGGTACCCATATGGATCGGGCTGCACGTTCCGCAGTGTTCATGCATTGCATTGCATCTCATACATCTATTTACTGTTGCTTATTCTGTATATCTCTGAGACTAGTGATGTATAGAACTGCTAGATACTTCATTTTGTGTTATTTCATGTTTTCTTATCTTGGGGTTTTTATTACATGCTTATTACTCGCTGAGTTGGTAGACTCACACCATACTCCCTGCACCTTGTGTGCAGATCCAGGTGCTCCATAGACCTAGTGCGGCTGTTGTCGATTTCCCGAGCAATTCAGAGTATTGAGGTAGCTGCCCAGTGTCCGCAGGACCACTTACTCTGTCTCTATCAATCATGTTCATTTTGCTATTTTGTCAGGCTGTGTATCATTTTCGTTCAGACTTGTATCCTTTTTTGTTAGAGGCTCTATACTCGTGACTCCTCGGCTTTGGGAGGATTATTGTTCTTACTTAGCTATTTTTTTATTGGCATTATCTATCTCTGGTTGGAAGTTTGATATTAAATTCGCTGTGTTATCCTACATTGCTTCTTTTGGCTGGAAATGCCGTTTTTGGTTATGGTTTGGTCGGGCTTGCCCAGCCTTGCGGCTGGGCGCCATCACGACCGGGTTTGGGTCGTGACAAGTTGGTATTAGAGCCTAGGTTTACTAGGCCTCACGAGGTATGAGCCGGTTTGGTAGAGTCTCGCGGATCGGTACATAGACGTACGTATCTATCCTCAGGAGGCTGCAGAACCTTTTGGAAACATTTCACATTCTTGAACTCTTATCGTGCGGCTTTGTTGATTTGAGAACTGAAACTTATTATTCTATTCTCTCGCAGATAGCGAGAACTCGTGCTATCGGACGTGTTGGTCGACCCCCATTGCCACCAGCTAGAGTCCGTGGACGCGGTCGTGGTAGAGCAGCAGGGGCAGTACCAGTTGACCCACTTGTTGCTCCTGTTCAGGATCAACCCCCAGTTGTTGAGGCTCCAGCAGCACCTACTCGCGGATCGGTACGTAGACGTACGTATCTATCCTCGGGAGGCTGCAGAACCTTTAGGAAACACTTCACATTCTTGAACTCTTATCGTGCGGTTTTGTTGATTTGAGAACTGAAACTTCTTATTCTATTCTCTCGCAGATGGCGAGAACTCGTGCTATCAGACGTGTTGGTCGACCCCCATTGCCACCAGCTAGAGTCCGTGGACGCGGTCGTGGTCGTGGTAGAGCAGCAGGGGCAGTACCAGTTGACCCACTTGTTGCTCCTGTTCAGGATCATCCCCCAGTTGTTGAGGCTCCAGCAGCACCTACTCAGGCACCGACAGTGCCCATTGTGATTCCTGGTCTCCAGGAGACGTTGGCTCAGATCTTATCCGTCTGCACCGGGTTAGCTCAGGTGGTATTAGCTACCACTGCAACGACTACTTCTCAGACCGGGGGTGGTCATCAGACCCCTGCAGCTCGCACTCCAGAGCAGGGTGCACAAGGTTTGCAGACCCCAGAGGCACCACCAGTTCAGCCAGTTGCCCCGTTTAGCCAGTTGTTCCAGTTCAGGGTGATGGGGTACCAGTGATGCCAGATGACGAGCAGCGTTATCTGGAGAGATTTAGCAGGCCTTCACCTTTGACTTTTAGTGGTGTTCCGGGCGAGGATGCCCAGTGATTTCTCGACAAGTGTCGACGCATGCTCAGAACAACAGGGATTTTGGAGACTAGTGGGGTATCTTTTACCATTTTTCAGTTCTCAGGAGCAGCCTTCACCTGGTGGGAGGCATATGAGCGGCGTAGGCCAGCAGGGTCGGCGTCGTTATCTTGGCAGGAGTTCTCCACTATCTTTTTGGAGAAGTGGGTACCTAGGTTATAAAGGGAGGAGTTACGCATGCAGTTTGAGTTGGTTCCCCAGGGGGATATGTCTGTGACGCAGTATGAGATGAGATTTGCAGAGTTAGCTCGTTATGCTCCGTGGATGGTCCAGACGGAACACGAGAGGATTAGATGATTTGTGGACGGACTCATTTATCCCATTTGTATTCTGATGACTCGAGAGAGGGTCCTTAGTCATACTTTTGAGGAGGTGGAAGATATAGCCCACGATATTGAGATGGCTCGCCGTCTGGAGTGAGAGGAGAGGGAGGCCTAGAGGCCTTAAGGTTCGGGCAGTTATAGTGGCGCTCCATCTATGGTCCATTTTCATCAGGGCAGAGGTCGTTCTTTTAGACCTCCTCGGTCAGGCCACCCAGAGTACAGCAGAGCTTCTTCTGGTCGTGGCCGTCAGGGTCACCAGCAGGGCCAGTCTTCACTCGGTGCCCTCCCAGCTCAGAGTTCTGCACCCGCTTCGTTAGCCCAAGGTTCATCTGCAGCGAGGGGTTCCTTTCAGTCCCCTTCTCTAGCTTCAGTCGGTTGTTTCGAGTGTGGGGAGTTTGGTCATTTGAAGAGACAATGTCCTCGACTGCGTGATGGTAGGTTTCAGCAGAGGGATCAGCCCTCATTTTCTTCTCCACCTTCTCCAGTACCACCTCAGTCTAGTAGGGGTGGGGGTTAGTCATCTAGAGGCCGCCCCGGGAGGGATGAGCGATTGAGCGGTGGTCAAGCTCGTTTCTATGCACTCCCAGATAGGAGAGATGTTGTTGCTTCAGATGCAGTGATCACATGTATTATCTCAGTTTGCCACAAAGATGCTTCTATTTTGTTTGATCCCGAGTCTACATATTCTTATGTATCTGCCTACTTTGCGCATCATTTGGGGACTACCCGAGGGTGTCTAACGTTGCCTGTGCATGTATCTACCCCGGTGGATGATACTATTGTTGTGGACCACGTGTATCGGTCATGTCTTGTTACTATTGAGGGTCTGGAGACTCGAGCTGACTTGCTGCTATTGAGCATGGTAGATTTTGATGTTATTCTGGGCATGGATTGGATATCACCGTGCCATGCTATTCTAGAGTGTCATGCCAAGATAGTCACTTTGGCTATGCCGGGTATCTCGAGGTTGTGTGGCGTGGTTCGACGGATTATGTACCCAGTAGGGTAATCTCTTTCTTGAAGGCCCAGCAGATGGTTGGGAAAGGATTCTTGTCATATCTAGCATTTGTGAGGGATGTTGGAGCTAAGACTCCTAATCTTGATTCGGTTCCCGTGGTGAGGGAGTTTCTTGATATATTTCCAGCAGACCTGCCGGGCATGCCGCCGGACAGGGATATTGACTTCGGATTGATTTGGTGCCGGGCACTCAGCCCATTTCTATTCCTCCCTATCGTATGGCACCAAAAAAGTTAAAAGCGTTGAAGGAGTAGCTGCAGGAACTCCTAGATAAGGGGTTCATTCTTCTGAGTGTGTCGCCGTGGGGCGCACCTGTGTTATTTGTTAAGAAGAAGGATGGCACAATGAGAATGTGCATCGATTACAGGAAGTTGAACAAAGTGACAGTAAAGAACAAGTATCCATTGCCCCATATTGAGGATTTGTTTGACCAGCTTCAGGGAGAAAGGGTATTCTCCAAGATCGATCTCCGTTCAGGCTGTCACCAGCTGAAGATTAGGGATTCTGACATCATGAATACAACTTTCAGGACAAGATATGGGCATTATGAGTTTCTTGTTATGTCATTTGGGCTGACTAATGCCCCAACAACATTCATGCACCTGATGAACAGTGTATTTCGGCCGTATCTGGATTCTTTTGTGATTGTTTTTATTGATGATATTCTTGTCTACTCGCGTAACCATGAGGAGCACACGCAGCATTTGAGGGTGGTATTGCAGAGGTTGAGAGAGGAGAAGTTGTATGAAAAGTTCTCCAAGTGTGAGTTCTTGCTCAGTTCCGTTGCTTTTCTGGGACACGTGGTGTTTAGTGATGGTATATAGGTTGACCTAAAGAAGATCGAGGCGGTGCAGAGTTGGCCCAGGCCGTCCTCAGCTTTTGAGATTCGGAGTTACCTCGGGTTGGCGGGTTATTACCGCAGGTTCATTTAGGGTTTCTCATCTATTGCTTCGCCTTTAACGAAGTTGATGCAGAAGAAGCACCATCTGTGGTCTGATGAGTGCGAGGAGAGCTTCTAAAAGCTCAAGTCATTGTTGACTATGACTCTAGTGTTAGTATTGCCAGCAACTTCAGGTTCTTATACAGTATATTGTGATGCTTCGAGGATTGGTATTGGATGTGTTCTGATGCAGGAGGGTAGGGTGATTGCATATGCTTCTCGACAATTGAAGCCCCATGAGAGAAACTACCATGTTCACGACTTAGAGTTGGCTGCTATAGTTCATGCCTTAAATATTTGGAGGCACTATCTATATGGGGTATCTTGTGAGGTGAACGGATCATCGCAGCCTTCAGCACTTGTTCAAGCAGAAAGATCTGAATTTGAGGCTGCGGAGATGGCTTGTGTTACTCAAGGACTATGATATTACCATATTGTATCATCCGGGGAAGGCCAACGTAGTGGCTGATGCTTTAAGCCGGAAGGCAGCGAGTATAGGTAGCTTGGCATATATTCCAATGAGGGAGAGGCCCCTTGCAGTTGATGTTCAAGCCTTGGCCAATTGGATGGTGCGGTTTGATATTTCAGAGCCCAGTCGGGTGTTGGCTTGTGTGGTTTCTCGGTCTTATTTGTATGAGCGCATCAGGGAGCGCCGGTATGATGACCCACATTTGCTTGTCCTGAAGGACAAGGTCCAACATGATGATGCCGGAGATGTGACTATTGGTAGTGATGGCGTGTTGCGGATGCAAGGCCGGATTTGCATGCCCAATGTGGAGTGGCTCCGAGAGATGATATTAGAGGAGGCCCACAGCTCACGGTATTCTATTCATCTGGGTTCCGCGAAGATGTATCAGGACTTGAGGCAGCATTATTGGTGGAGGAGAATAAAAAAGGACATTGTGAATTATGTGGCTAGGTGTCTCAATTGTCAGCAGGTCAAATATGAGCATCAGAGACCCGTGGTGTGCTTCAGCAGATGGATATCCCTGAGTGGAAATGGGAGAAGATTACTATGGACATTGTGAGTGGTCTTCCTCATACCTCGAGGAACTTTGATTCTATTTGGGTGATTGTGGATAGGCTGACCAAGTCTGCACACTTCATTCTGGTGTGTACCACATATTCTTTGGAGCGGTTGCAGAGATTTTCATCCGTGAGATTGTGCGGTTGCATGGAGTTCCAGTTTCTATTGTCTGTGACAGGGGTACTCCGTTTTCTTCCTAGTTCTGGAAGACTTTTCATCGAGATTTGGGCACTCAGATTCAGATGAGCAAAGCTTTTCATCCTCAGACGGATGGACAGTCTGAGCGTACTATTCAGATATTGGAGGACATGTTGCGTGCTTGTGTTATTTATTTCGGAGGTTCTTGGGCTGAGTTCTTGCCGCTTGCGGAGTTTGCTTATAATAATAGTTATCAATCCAGCATTCAGATGGAACTGTATGAGGCTTTATATGGGAGATGATGTAGATCTCCAGTTGGTTGGTTTGAGCCCGGCGAGGCTAGACTATTGGGGACAGAGTTTGTTCAGGATGACTTGGAGAAAGTGAAAGTTATCCAGGAGAGACATCGTACAGCTCAGTCGCGTCAAAAGAGTTATGCGGATCGGAAGGTTCGAGACGTATCTTATATGGTAGGTGAGAAGGTTCTTTTGAAGGTCTCTCCTTTGAAAGGCGTGATGAGGTTTGGAAAGAAAGGGAAGCTAAGTCCGCGGTTTATTGGACCTTTTTATACTCAGGAGGATTGGGGAGGTGGCCTATATGCTTGCTCTGCCACCCAGTTTGTCGGGGGTTCACCCGGTGTTTCATGTTTCTATGTTCAGAAAGTATGTTGGAGACCCGTCTCATGTTTTAGACTTCAGCACGATTCAGCTGGATGATGATTTGACCTATGATGTGGAGCCAATGGCTATTTTGGGTCGTCAGGTTCGGAAGTTGAGATCTAAAGACATAGCTTCGGTGAAGGTGCAGCGGAGAGGTCGGCCCATGGAGGAGGCCACTTGGGAGACCGAGCAGGAGATGCGGAGCAAATATCCTCGTTTGTTTAAGGCTCCAGGTATACTTCTTGACCCGCTCGAGGACGAGCGTTTGTTTTAGTTGGGGAGGATGTGACGGCCCGACCCGTTGTCTTTTGTTTTTCAGTATCCCCGTATTATGCTTCCCCGTGTGTTGATATATGTGTTTGGTGAGGTTGAAGTGTGGTGGAATTTGGTTAGAAATGAGACCAATAGTCTCTTTAAGGAAAGCTTAAGATGGAAAAGACAACCGGATGTTGACTTGTGAGTTAGAGGGTTTGGAATGGATTTCCGGTGATTCGACTAGTTTCGCGTGGTGATTTGTAACTTGGGAGAGAAAAGAGGAATTGAATTTGGAGGTCCGGTGTAGAATTAGGCTTGAATTGTCTAAGTTGAATTTCGGCGAATTCCGGTTGATAGGTGAGCTTTTGAACCGGGGTTCTGAATGGAGTTTCGGGAGTTGCAGTAGCTGCGTTAAGTGATATTGGATATGTCAGCCAATTTTCAGGTCATTCGGACGTTGTTTGGTTGGGTTTTGATTGAATGTTAGTTTCGGAAGTTATAGTTGAAACTTAGGCTTGAATCCGCCATGAATTGATGATTTTTGTGTTTAAGGGCGTGTTTTTATGTTTGGAGCAAGTTCGTATGATGTTTTGGAGTAGGTTGGGGTCCCAGGTGCCTCGGGGCGATTCCGGATGGTTAAACGAGAATTTTCGGAGTTGCTTCAAATTTGGGAGTCTGCCTTCTGGTATTTCTGCGTTTACAGACAATGGGCCGCATAGGCGGCGTCCGCTGAAGTGGCGGATGGGCGGCCAAGGGTGAAAGACTGGGACCGTAGGAACTGTTTGGAAACTGCAGAAGCAGTCAATGCGGAAGCAGTCAATGACCACATAAGCGATCGATGGGATTTTTAAGTTGGACCGTAGAAGCGGTCAAAATGTCGTGTAGGCGGAAGCCGCGTAAGCGTAAGTGTAAGCGCAGAAGCAAAAATCGGCCTGGTTTAATGAAACCCTAGGTTTTCAAATTTTAAAAGAGAAGAGCATTAAAACCTCAGGCTAATGCGATTGTGGGCGATTTTCGGAGAGACTTTTGAGGGAATTCATCAGGTAAGAACTCCTAGACCTAAAGTATGTCATTATAGTGTAAAATCATGGATTAAACACAAGGAATTCAAGGTTTTAATGTCAAAAATGGTGGTTAGGGCTTGAAACCCAAGTGAGCTTAAAGTGTTGATTTGAGGGGTCAAATGGACTCCGATTCTTGTAAATTTTATATGTATGGACTCTTGTCAAGACGAGGATTCAGAAAATGTGAATTTTGTAATTTTCGAGAAGTGGGCCCAGGGCTCGGGTTTTGCCAATTTCGTGTTTTTGGGTGTATTTCGAGTTATTTCGATTGGGCTATGTTCCATTAGCCTATTTTGACGTATTCCTATTGGTTTTGATCAGATTTGGCATCCACGAAGGTTGATTCTCGAGGGAAAGGCATTGCGATCTAGTTTGCGGCTGGCTTGAGGTGAGTAATGGGTGTAAATGATGACCCGAGGGTTTGAAACCCCGGTATATCACATTGTGACACTATTATGCGGCTAGATACGCACTCCATGGCTAGTGCGGGGTCGTATATGTTGAAATTGTGACTCGGTCCAATCCGAGGGATAGATTGTACTATGTTGGCGATTGCTTCGCATACTATATTGATGATATCTGGGCTTGATGCCATGCTTGGGGCCTTGTGCCGACTTGTAGAATCCTTCAGGGATCGTTATCTTAGAATTATCATGATTTTCATATTATTTGAATTCAGTCCAGGTTTAAATATTATTTTTGCAAACTTTGCCATATTTATACGTTTTAGAAACTCAAATGATTTTTAAATGATAATTCGGGCTGTGAGTACTATCTCACTATTTCTGGACAATACATTATTTTAAATGGGAACGGTGGTAACTATGGGCACCGTATATTTTAAATGGAAATGCTGGTAACTATGGGCACTGTGTATTTTAATTGGAAATGGTGGTAACTATGAACACTGTGTATTTTAAATGGAAACAGTGGTAACTATGGGCACATGTATTTTAAATGGTAACGGTGGTAACTATTGGCACCGTGTATTGTAATGGAAACAGTGGTAACTATTGACGTTGTATGATATGACGCTTGGGCTGTAGGATTGGGTTGCACGTTCCGCAGTGTTCATTCATTGGATTGCATCTCATACATTTATTTACTGTTGCTTATTCTGTATATCTCTGAGACTAGTGATGTATAGAACTGCTAGATAGCTTCATTTTGTGTTATTTCATGTTTTCTTATCTTGGGGTTTTTATTACATGCTTATTACTCGCTGAATTGGTAGACTCACACCATACTCCCTGCACCTTGTGTGCAGATCCAGGTGCTCCATAGACCTAGTGCGGCTGCTGTTGATTTCCTGAGCAATTCAGAGTATTGAGATAGCTTCCCAGCGTCCGCAGGACCACTTACTCTGTCTCTATCAGTCATGTTCATTTTGCTATTTTGTCAGACTGTGTATCATTTTCGTTCAGACTTGTATCCTGTTTTGTTAGAGGCTCTTTACTCGTGACTCCTCGGCTTTGGGAGGATTATTGTTCTTACTTAGATTTTTTTATTGGTATTGTCTATCCCTAGATGGAAGTTTGATTTAAAAATTCGTTGTGTTATCCTAAATTACTTCTTTTGGCTGGAAATGCCATTCTTGGTTGTGGGTTGGTCGGGCTTGCCCAGCCTCACGGCTGAGTGCCATCACGACTGGGTTTGGGTCGTGACAATTATATTCAGGGATGGATCTTCCCTTGGTATGGAGATAGATCTCCTACATAAGGCTGGATTGGCCTATTTTCTCGGTACTGGAGACTGATGGCTAGTGATGTATATATTCCGATATGGATCTTCCTGAGCCGTATGAGCCATATATAGTACCGAGTGGTTGAGCATTTATACATATACTTGGAGATTGATCTTCTCCATGGAGCCGGATTTGCCTTTCCTCGGTACTAGGTGGCTTATAATCAACGTTGTATATGTTCCGGGATGGATCTTTCCTAAGCTGTGTGGGCTATATACAATATCGAGTGGTTGATTATGATGAGTAAAAAGTGTGATACAACGAGGTTGAGTACTCTGAGAGTGTGAGTACATGATTCAACCTTGAGATACATAGCATTCGCATGCATATATGACATACATGCATCGAGACATATTTTCTTTATGATGTATACTTCCGAACAAGAGGTTGTGAGTTTGAGTTACCCCAAGAGCAAAATGGGGAGTTCTTGGAGGGAAGGATTCCAAGGGTCTATTGGAAACAACCTCTCTAACCTATGTAGGGGTAAGATTTACATACACACTATTCTCTCCAAACCTCACTTGTGGTATTATACTGGGTTGTTATTATTGTACATTATCACGTCATTCATGATATTTTTACACACATTGATATGTGGTCATAGAGAGGTATCTCACGCTTGCTATTTGGAAAGAAAAATGAAATATCTTATTTATTAGGAAAAAGGATTTTCTGAAAAAGAAATACAGTTTGCAAACTATCTCAAAAATTTTCGATGATTTCGATAAAGGATTGGGGGTTTTTCACTGATATTCTTGAAAGGAGAAATTTTTTTTGGAAAAATATAAAAAGTTGAGCATTCTATCTCTGAGCTACTTCTTATGTACTTTCTTTACACTGTTAAAAACTGCTATTGGTTATTGGTGTTGGACCCGACCTATGTTCCAACTCGTCACTGCTTTCGACATAAGTTTATGCTTATTACTTTTTTGGATACATGTGATCGGTTATACTCATACTGCACTTCCTGCACATTGCATGCAGATCCCGGATGCCGATGTTGCTGCGTTCGATGGTTGCTGGATTCGAAGGCGTACCTACTCTTCTGTTTGTGGTTGCCTCTTGTTCATGATAGTCGTAGATTTATAAAACTCTATTTATGTAATTTTTAAAGAGATGATGTACTTCCTTCTTACCATCTTTGTAAACTCTAATTTTAGAAACTCATATTTTGTATTACCAGTCCTTGGGAAATGTAATAAATCCAGATAATTTATTCTCTTTAATAGATTATTTAACATTATTGAAATTGGATAGCATTAGTTGGCTTACCTAGCGGGTTAGGTTAGGTGCCATCACGACTAGTGGACTTTGGGCCGTGATAACTTCGCTCGCTCGCTCTCGCGTGTGTACGAGAGAATGACGAGCTAACCTAAAAAAGGCTATTTCAAAGTCGGCTTGTATTATTCTGCCCCATGCTAGCCATATCCCACATAAAAAGTCTTTAAATTCACTTTTGAAGGGATTATCGACCGAAGGAGACAAGAAGACACTAGGAGCAAGACAAAGAATTCTTCTACGAGTTTTTCACTTCCTTCTTCCTATTTTTATTATTGGTTATGAATTCTCGTATGTAGTTTTGCATACTATTATGAATAACTAATTTATTATCTAGAGTTTTGATGGAACTTTTTGTAGGATGAATTCTTATTATGTTTTTATATAATTAAGCCGTTGGATTTCTCTACTTATTCAAATACATATTTATCGTTGTTGATTGAATTATCATCAATTGAATGTGCTTATTTGGTATGTATTGCTTGAAAAATGGTACATATTTAGGTAGTTGTTGAACAACATTACTCCTAATGTATGTGAGGAATCAATATGGAGGGTTTAACAGTGAGATCAGGAATAACAAAACTTTGGTGCGATCTTAGTGTAGTGAATTAGTGCCAACTAGTTTAGTTCGGAAGAATATGTCTAGTAAATTATTGTAGTTTCTCGGAAGAGAATTACGACACCCGAAATTAGTTGAGAATACTTAGGCGAAATTATAAAAAATGTACCATGAAAAATTTGACAATTGAGAAAATCATAACTCTAGACCTCCTTATTCTTGTTAATTGATAATTTTATTACTTTTTTTTCTGTATTTGTTAATTAATTAGTTCAAATAAAAAATTACAATCTTTATAACCAAAATAATTATTTGAACATGTATTTCTTAGCAATATTGAACAATGGTAGCTAAGTCTTAATTTTCTATGGGATTCAACTTTGAACTTTTAGAACAGATCATATTTGCATTAACTGCTTATCCTTTTTAGGACTAGGGTTAGGCGTGATCATTTAGTTGAATGTTCATTTATTTATCTAGATGAGTAGTGATCAACTCCCGCTTAATACCTTTTTTTAGTGTTGCACTCATGTTATAAAAATACTTCTCTTTTGCAGAAGTTATTCCTCTTAATGTAAAAATGAGCTTGCTAGCTAGATATTGAACATTGTTTCAACTTGCAGATCTCCTCATCTAAGACTTAATTTTCTTTTATCTAGCTAGTTCCTTTGCAATTGGATCTGAAAGAGTTCCTTGTGATTTTCCAACAAACACTCTTTTCAACCAGGGCAGACCTATGTTAGGGGCAGAGGGTCTCAAGAACCCGTTGGTCTCGATAAAATTATCGTATATATGTTTTGTGTATGTAGGTATATACATCAATGACCTTTTAAATATTTTACTGGTGCCCTTGAAATGACAAAGGGCTCATGGCAGAGTTGGTTGAGTGTAGTGCTGTAGCATCTTATCTACACATGTTTTTTTTTTGGAAATCCGCTAAGCACGCGCCTAGGGCTAGATTTTATATTATTAAATAAAAGAAATAATAAGATTTTACAAGGGCCGAAAGTCTTACGAAAAGAGGATCTAAAATTTGACAGTTACATTCTTCCTATTACCAAAGTTAAGTGTTATACTTAAACTTGGTATCACAAAATGCAAACTATAATTGAAAATGTGATGCCAATCCACGTAATTGGCATTAGCTCCATGACTTGCCGTCATGCCCGTGCAATGTCACATTTCCTTTCTCAAAGGGATGAGCACATTGTGCTAATACCACCCATAGAGTTCGTATTGAGTGGCATCACATTATTACATGGTTGTGGCCTATGAATTTGAATTGTAGAATATGCAGCAGAGGCCCAGGTAGGCACTGTCTAATTCGGCATCACCCTAAATTGCCCAGGCGTGCATGAATGTACAATATTCATTACTGCATAATGAGCCCGGCTGCACCTATTCCCATAACACTTGAATCGAAAGCTGCATTTGTTTGAAGAAGATCGTTACTTACACGTTCCAGCTTGCTCGAAGACTACACATATCCAAACTTCAAAAATCTGATTTGTTCCTATTATCTCGAAATTCACAAGAGCATGCGCCAACTCTTCAAGATTCGATCAAAGTCTTTCCATTTGCGCATGATGTCCCAAATAAATCATTGATCAAGCTATGTGAGACTACTATAGTTCCAGCTGATTTCGAGCAAGTTTTGGACTTGCTGTCCAGTGTTTCCCACGCAAGCAGTAGGCATTGATCTCCAGCTTAAAAATTGCTGGCGTGGCTTCCTTTCTGACAATTGCAGCCTTGAAACATGTAAATGTTGTCTGCATAGGCTGATCATGTGCGTGTAAATCATGAAAGCATCTATCAATTTTCGTGCATATCCAATTGAAATGCTGCATTTTTCTTCCAAATTCTCACGCTTGCACGAAGACATAACTGGCGTAGCACTTTATCAAAAATAGCGTTGCATTGTTTGTACCAAAAGTTGCATTCCAGCTTGTTTTTATAGTCAATTAGAACTATAATAATAGAACTCAACCATGCACTTTATCAAATAGCCAAAAAGGCGTGCTTGGTAGACTTCACTGCACCATTCACTAGAAAAGTAACAATATTTCCAATGCAGCATGCGTGAAAGTGTGCACTAACAGTGTCCAATTCTCTCAAGGTCTGTTCATTATCTTAAGCATGTAGTTACATTTCACGCACAAAATGTTGAGTTGAACTTGCACATTTTTACTTGAACTCCCAGCTATCCGTTTCTTGAGTAATATCATTACAAATTCTGCACAACATTTTTGTTTGCAAATTTGTTCTTCTCTGTTGAGTACTCTTGATGAAGTAACCATGTTATATTGTTTGTTGGCGCTTCCATGGTTTGTACCATTGTCCCTCTGTAAGTTACTTCCATTGGAATTAATGCATCGTATTAATACTACCACTGTAGAGTTCTTGACAGAAAAGAACATCAGTATAAATTTAGTACATGCAAAAAGAAACACATGTTAATGAAAAATGTTATCTCCATGTTCTTCTCTAGTCGATTATGGTGACTGCATTTTGTATTAATGTTGATTGCATTTGTTTCTTCCCTTTCCTTCTCTAATTTCTTGCAACTCCTATTCTCAGGTTTGGACATTGTAGCATATCCGCATTTACCAACCTTCGGCTCGACGCATCAAGTTCCCAGAAATCATAACTCCCTATGTTTCTAGTGTCAAGTACATAATTTGCAAGGTGGTCTGCTAGTTTGTTTCCCTCTCTAAAAATGTGAGATATCTTGAAATTACACCCCATTTTGAGTCTGTTGATTTCCTCCACTGCATCCACAATATTCAAGGGTGGTTTCCATTGTCCATCTATGATTTTTTGAAGCATCATTGAATTTGTCTGAAGCCAAACATTATGAGGTTCATTGTTTTCCGCTGTGTCATTGCCTCTACTAATGTTGTCGCCTCAACTTCATTGTTAGAACCCTCCTTAATTTCTCTTCCTTCTGCATATATCAAATCACCTATCTCATCTCTTAAACAAAAACCAATTGAACTCCTCCCTGGGTTCCCTCTGCATGCTCCATCAGTATTCACTTTGATCCAGCTTGTTGGAGGAAATTCTCATATCACTTTATCATATTTCAATCTAGGTGTGTATTGCTCCATCATTGTCAGCAAGTTCAGCCACTTGTGGAGGCACATGTAGTCCTGTTTTTTTCAGTTGCACTAGAGCGTGCAACGTAGATGACACCTGGAATATAACTCTTCTTACTGATACTGCTTCTCCATATTTCAAACTTTTTCTTCTCTTCCATAATTCCCATACGATGCATGCAGGTAAAGCTTGCAAGACTGGCTTCAATCTATGTACAACTGATGTCGTCCAGCACTTTGTTATTGCTTGTTGTAAAGACAAACCTTCTAATGCAATTCCTGCTCTCCTCAGGAAGTAACTCCAAACAGTCGTAGCTGCATTGGATGTGAAGAACAAATGTACTAAAGACTCCTCCTTAGGATATGCACATCACCAACATTTAGATGCCATGGAGTATCCTATTCTACGCAAGAAATCATCAAGTGGCAGTTTGGCTTTCCACACCTTCCACAGGAAGAAAGATGTCTTGAATGGTAAGCCTTTCACCAATATCATCTTGTAAGCTATCCTTGGGATGTCTCTTCTTCGCAGGTAATCCCATGCAGATTTCACTGAAAAATGTCCCCTTGTTTCAAGCATCCAGAATGGTGTATCTAACTTTTCAGTTTCAACTGGTGGTCTAATATTTTGCACAATGTGGTTTGCCAAATCTTCAGGTAGAGTTTGAAATAATTTTTCCAAATTCAACATACCATTTTCAACCATATCATTGACATTGTGAATGTCTTCATCAACTAAAAACTGTGCAGGCAGTTAGAAATATAAAGCTCCCATCTCGGTCCAATTGTCGAACAAAAATTGAGCCGATCCCATTCTCAATTTCCAGTAGATTTGATGCCCAATCAAGTCCCTACATTCAAGCATTTTTCTCCACACGTGTGATCCACCCTTCCACAGTACAATTACATGATTTAATTTCTTGCAATACTTTTGACACATAAATGCACTCCATAAGTTGGGATTTGTCCATAAATTCCACCACAATTTGCAGAAAAGTGCCTCGGATACATCATGAAGGGATCTGAAACCTATACCCCCTCCTTATAAGGCATACACAGGTTATTCCATGATGACCAATGTCTTGAGCTTCCTCCCACATTGCTGCTCCAGAAAAATTTTGGCAAAAATGCTCTGTAATTTGTTGATCACATAGCTCGGTGGATTAACTGCTGACAACATATGAATTGGTATACTCTGTTGAACATTTGTGATCAATACAGCCCAACCTCCTACAAATAAGAGTTTGCCTTTTCGCGTCTGTAGTTTGTCCATAACCTTAGTAATTAAACCCTGGTAATAATCACTCCTTCTTCTGGCATAAAAAATAGGACATCCAAGATAGTTCATAGGGAAACATTATCTTCCTGTACCAGTAATCCTTTCCACCTTGTTAATCACCTCATTATCCGTTAAATGATGCAGATATATGGCTGATTTGGCTTCGTTCACCAGTTGACCAGATGACGATTCATAAGCTTGCAGAACCTCCATCACAAGTGATAATGAAGTTGCATCAGATGAGAAGAAAATGATTGTATCATATGCATATGCAAGATGGTTTATTTTTGGGCTCCATTTTGGTAGACCAAATCCACGGAAATACAGGTTAGTATGGAGTGAGTTCAAACCTTGAGACAGTGCTTCTGCTGCTAGAATGAATAAGGTTGGTGATAGAGGGTCTCCCTGCTTAACTCCCCTTGATGATTTGAAAAAACCATTTGGCTGACCATTTATAAGAATAGAGTACCAATTATTCCCAATCAAATCAAATATCAATCCAATAAAATCTCAAGGAAATCCCATCTTTCTTAGCAATTTAGTCAGGAATAGCCATGATAATCCATCATAAGATTTTGTCATGTCTAGCTTAATCACAACGTTTGGACCTGCTTTTGTTCTTAACCTGATATCCTTAATGATTTCTTGAGTTAGCAGTACATTCTCAACGATGCTTCTTCCCTTCACAAAACCTGACTGTTCCTCTGAGATTATGGTCGGTAACAATTCAACCAACCTTTCATGAATGACCCGCGAGAAAATCTTGTTAACAAAGTTGCTAAGACTGATTGGTCTCATGTCTGCAAAGGTAGACACTTCTTTTTTCTCTGGCAATAAAACCAGGTTTGTGTGCGTGATACTCTTTGGCAGCTGTTGACCGCAGAAGAAAGACTTGACCATGCCGACTACATCTTCTTCAATGATTTCCCAACATGTTTGGTAAAAGGCTCTAGTGAAACCATCCGGTCCGCCTGCGGAGTCCCTATTCAGCCCCATAACTGCTCTCTTTTCTTCCTCAAAGGCAAAGCCATCAATCTCTCATGTTGATCATTATCTACCAATGAAGGTACTTGATATAGAATATCAAAAGCATGAGGGACTGTACTCTCAGAAAATTGATCCTTGTAAAATTTTACTGCTTCTTCTGCTATTAAGTGATCTTCTTCAATCCAGTTACCAAAGCTATTTGGGATCCTTGATAATTTCAGTCTCTTCCTTCTCCCATTAACTTGAACATGGAAGAATTTAGTGTTTCTATCGCAGTCTTTGAACCATAACATGCCTGATTTTTGTCTCCAAAAATCTTCTTCTAAAGCAAGATATTTAAGCATTTCAGCTTGGACCTGACGTAATCTCTGTCTGTTTATCTGTGTAGGATTAAGTTCAAATTATCTTTCCTGAACCAGGACGACCTCCTCAAGACTTGCAATCTTCTGGAATATGTCCCCATATGTAGCTCTGCTCCAGGTAGATAGTGCATGTTTAAGCTTCTTTAACTTGTAGTTAAAAGTGCTGAAAGGGTTAGCACTAAAATCAGCATTCCAATTCTCCTTCACTACATCTTTGAATGTTTCATGCTTTGTCCAGAAGTTAAGAAATCTGAACGACTTCTTAATTGGGGAGTTTTTATATCACATTTCAGCAGCACCGGGCAATGTTCGGAGCCAATTTTGGACAGGTGAATTACCTCCAATCCAGGAAAGGTCTGTTGCAATTCGTCATTGCCTAAACATCTATCCAATCTTTTGAATACAGTTCTCCTCTGCTCTTCCATTCCACCATGTAAATATGCTTCCTTTAAATCCCAAATCTATCAAATTGCAGGTATTTATGCAGTGTCTAAAGTCATCTACTTCAAGGATAGAAACCGGCAAGCCTCCATACTTCTCTTCCTCATCCCATATGACACTAATGTCACCTCCAACTAGCCATTGCACTGTCATATCTGATGCCATTGCATACAAAGAATCCCATAGATTAATTCTTTCAATGAGATCACATTTGGCATAGACTAGCGTAAGGATGAGCTCAACATGAGTTTCAGTGTGCATTAATCTCAAAGTCAGCTGTTGAGTCATGTTATACAGAATAGTAACTGCAAAAATTTCATCAATAAAAGCCCAAATCTTGTTTGACACAATCACCACATCCTGTGGCAAACCAATTCTTGCTCTATATCTTTCAATTTTGTGAGACTGCTGCATAGGCTCAATAATTCCTATGAACAGAAAGTGATGTTTTCTATGCATCGTAATCAACCTTTCAAATGCTTGCATTGTGTTTACTGACCTCACATTCCATATAATGGCATCCATCAAATGTTTTTGGGTTTGGACAGTGTACTCCTTGTTTGTACTCCACTGACATGTACATTAGAAGTCTCTTTTGACTGTTTCTTTTTTCCTTTTGTTGCAGATTTTACAGGTTCAATATTCCTTGGTGACAGATCCCCATGCTTGGCAATATTAAGGAATTTTTGTGCAGTGGATTCCTCATCCATGTCTCTACCTTTAAGTTCTGCGTGGTCATCTATGTAATGTGTTTCTATTGGTTCTTTTGCTGTGACAACATCATATGTCTGATTGGTAAGGTCAGCATTACTTTCCTGATTAGCAGCTTTTTCTTCAGGATCATTGGTTAACAACTGTGTATTGTTCGAAGGAACAACACTTCCTGCTACACCCATTATTTTGCTTAATATTACATCACTTCTTGCATAAATCTACACTTCCTACTACACCCTTCTCTTGCTTTATGTTTTCTATGCATTGTTTAATATCTACACATGTTGTATGTTGTATTGGGATCGAATTCCAAACTTTTGCATTTTACATTTTCATAGGGGTTACTGATTCATTGATTGTTTTACTTAGTAGTCAATTTTTTTAATTTCATCCTTTTTTAAATTCAATTATCATGTAGTGCTTCGTACATAATAATCAACTTAATAATCAATGTTATTCTTTTCCAAGTTCATCCCTCAAAATCAAAAACTCCAAACTCCTATCTCTGCAAATAAAAAATTACAAACTCTTCTCTCTCCCTTCAACATCACTTCAACAAAGTAGTAATATCTGTCGATTCTGGCAAACTGCGACTGAGAATTTTACTTTGTGATAAGTTGCCATAATCGTTAAATTTTTAAAGAGTTGTACGTCGAAATTTATCGCTCGTAATTGACATATTTAAAGACAGTATGCCCCCTAAGTCCGCCCTTAGGATGAAAGATACCATCAAAACCACCCGATTTAATCCCTATCAATCAAATAAGACGCCAATCCAACTATCCTTTAAACATTAGATACAAATAGAGGTACTATATTATGCCGACGACTCGCATATGAAAAAAGACTTGAGCTATAGCGTCGATGACAACGACACCATCCCTCTAACCATTGATAACAAGAACAGATTACCTTGCTCGGAAATTTTCTATTATTATATGTTGGAATATTGTTTTTGGGTCAGTTTCACCCATAAGGGTTGTTAATTAGCCCATTAATTCAATAGTTTGTCCTTCTCCTAAACTCTACGTGCGTGACGACTATATACGCACACCGGGTGTTGAGAAAGATACGCTTTTCCCATCAATATACGATGGATATGTGTTGAAGTTCCAATTGAAACCTCAATTAAAAACCCACATCGATATAGGTAGCGGATAACATGAGGCTAGTGAAAGATGGTAAAATTACTAAAACTACTACTGTTCTTGCTCGTGTTGGTAGTTATGTTCTAAAATTTTCTAATATATAGAAAATGCTTGATGGTTGACCAAGGTCATAGATGACATTTTGCTCAGTATTATTTTTTAGGTGTAAAACTGCTTTATTTCCTTAATATTATGATAAATAGCAATTTATGGTGGATGTCTACTCTTTTTCCAAGATCTTCATCTCAAATGGTTTATGACATATTCAATGACATATTTTATATGTTGAATGACATATTCCATGACATATTTTCTTCACTTTTTATGCCTATATAAATGCATTGTAATAGATTGGAAAATACACAATTGAAGAAGAAAATCACTTCATTCTCTCTATCTATATTTCTTGTTCTTGTTTTACTAAGTTGCTTATATTTCTTGTTCATGTTTTACTAAATTGCTTTCATTTTATAACACATTATCAACACGAAGCTCTACTATCTCAAGAAGTTCTTTGAGAAGATTAAGCTAATTTTTCTCCTCCTAATTTTGTTTTAATTATGTCTGACATTATAAAAAAAAAGTTTGTTGCCCTTGAAATTTCGTGCAAGACCTACATGACATGGGTGTTGGATGCTGAAATCCATTTAGATGCAATGGGTCTTGGAGACGCCATTAAAGACACAAAAAAATATCTACCCAAGATTGTGCTAAGGCTTTGATTTTCTTGCGCCATCACCTTGATGAAGGGTTGAAAATTGAATATCTCTCAGTCAAAGATCCACTTATTTTGTGGAATGACTTAAAAGAGAGATATGACAACTTAAAGTTGGTCACTATGCAACAAGCACGATAGGATTGGGCTCATCTGAGACTCCAAGAATTTAAGTCTATTTCTGAATATAATTCTGCGATGTTTAGAATTACTTCTTAATTGAAACTCTGTGGAGATACTATAACTGATTATGATATGCTTGAAAAAACGTCTACAACGTTTCATGCCTCCAATATGGTTCTGCAACAGCAGAACAGAGAGAAAGATTTCAAAAAGTACTCTGAGCTGATTTCTCTTCTCCTTATGGCTGAGCGAAAGAATAACCTGCTCATGAGAAATCACGAAAATCGACCCACTGGGTCTACACCATTTCCTGAAGTGGATGAGGTGTATTCCCAATATGCTAAGCGTGGAAAAGGCCATGGCTCTAATCATGGTCGTGGTCGTGGTCGGGGTCATGGCCGTGGCCGTGACAAGGAAGAAATTTTCCTGGTGTCAATCACCCCACAAAGAGATATAACCACCAAAAGCGAAAATAGAAATATGAGAATCCAAAAGCAAATAGTTCAGAAACTATATGTTATCGTTGCGGTAGAATAGGGCACTGGGCAAAAATTTGCCGTGTACCAAGACATTTAGTTGAGCTTTACCAAGCATCTCTAAAGAGTAAAGGCCCTGAAGCCAATTTTGTCTCTGACAATGATTTTGACTCACCCACTTGGATGTGGCAGACTTCTTTGAGCACCCCGAGGGAAAAATAGACCACTTGATCGGTGATGGATCCATGGTTAAAGAAGATTGAGCAGTTTGATTTTATTTTATTTTATTTTTACTTATTCGTAGTAGTTAATGAATAAACAATTATCATAGTTTACATGAGTTATCTATTATTGAGATATGGTTCAAATTTTATGTTTTCTGCTTTAAGCTAGTAAAGCCAAGTATCAGGCAAGTATTCGTTTAAATTGTAATATGGTAGAAAAGGCTAATTGTAGATTTTGTACAAATGTGATCGTTGTTTCTATTTATCATATATTCTTATTTCATGCTATAATTTGTTATATAATCTCTATTATGGTTTAAAATATATAACTTTAGATTACACATTCATCTTACGCTTTATTTGTAGCACATTAAATATAGTAATAAAAGAAATATTGTGAAGACTGCTTATGCTACTACTAATTGTTAATACCTTGATATTAAAAGGAGAATAAATATGATAAAATATTTTTTCTCGATTCACAATGACCGCACTGAAGCTATTATGTTGAATCATAGACTTAAATTTGTTTATTATCTTCTCTATAAAAATACTAATATTTTTCGTATATTTCTTTTGTATGTCAAACCATGGGAAGCAAATATGGATATCTCACAAAGCAAACTTGGATCATTGTCCAATTGTAAAAATATTTGTTTAATTGGTTCATGTACCACACATACGATATTCAAAGAGAAGAAATATTTCTCTCATTTAAGTATGTGTAAGGCAGATGTTACTACAATTTCTGGTAGTAGTAAATTAATTGAAGGCTCTGGAAGAGCAACTATAACTCTGCCTAAAGGAACAATATTTATCATAGAGAATGCAATGTTCTCCTCCAAGTCCAAGAGGAACTTGTTGAGTGTTAAAGATATCCGTCAAAATGGATATCATATTGAGACAATAGATGAGAATAATCTTGAATACCTCATCATTACAAAGAATGTCTCTGGCCAAAAGAGGGTTATTGAGAAGTTCCCATCTTTATCTTGTGGCCTGTATTAGACAAAAATTAGTGCAATTGAGGCACATTCCACAGTAAACCAAAAGGTTACTGATTCCAATACTTTCGTACTTTGGCATGATCGATTGAGACATCCTGGATCAATTATGATGAGACAGATTATAGAAAACTCATATGGGCATCCATTAAAGAATTTAAAGATTCTTTTAAATAACGAATTTTCTTGCACTTCTTGTTATCAAGGCAAGTTAATTATTAGACCATCACCAACAAAGGTTGGAATTGAGTCACCTGCGTTTTTGGAACGTATACAAGGGGATATTTGTGGACCTATTCACCCACCTAATGGGTCCTTTAGATATTTTATGGTCTTAATAGACGCATCTTCTAGATGGTCTCATGTGTGCCTATTGTCATCACGCAATATTGCGTTTGCAAAATTAATGGCACAAATAATTTGATTACGGGCACAATTTCCCGATAATCCAATTAAGTCTATTAGACTAGATAATGCTGCTGAGTTTTCATCCCAAGCATTTAATGATTATCGCTTATCAATTGAGATAAAAGCGGAACATCCTGTAGCTCATGTTCACACTCAAAATGGTCTTGCAGAGTCTTTAATTAAACGTCTGCAGTTGATTGCAAGACCGTTACTTATGAAAACGAGGTTTTCCACTTCGGTTTGAGGTCACGCCATTTTGCATGCAGCAATGCTAGTTTGTCTCAGACCGACAAATTATCACAAATATTCACCGTTGCAATTAGTTTTGGGTCATGAACCTAATATATCCCATTTAAGAATTTTTGGATGCGCAGTATATGTGCCTGTAGCACCGCCATATCGCATCAAAATGGGTCTGTAAAGAAGGTTAGGAATATATGTTAGGTTTGAATCAGATTTGTTCACTGCACGATTTGCAGACTGTCGATTCGATGAGGCACTTTTCCCAAAATTAGGGGGAGAAGTTGGTAAACCAAAGGGAAAATATTGTGGAAAAATCCATCATTATCTCATCTTGATCCACGTGCCTCTATTTATGAAAAAAGAGGTGCAAAAGATTATCCATTTGCAAAGAATAGCAAATCAAATGCCAGACGCATTTACGGACTTGAAAAGGATAACAAAATCTCATATCCCCGCAGAGAATGTTCCAATCCGTATTGATGTCCCTATTGGACAATCTTCTAGTGTCATAGCTAATGAGTCGAAAGCACGCCTAAAACGTGGTAGACCATTAGGTTCCAAAGATCGAAATCCTAGAAAAAGGAAAGCAAATGATCAAAATGACACTACGAAAGAATCTCATGAGGAAATTCACGATTTAATAAATTCTGAGATTCATGAAGAATCCATTGAGCCCGAGACTCAAGAAAATAAGGAACTATCAATAAATCCAATCGATATTGAGACTAATTTTAATCGAGTGGATATAATGGTGGATTATGTCTTTGCATATAATGTTGCATCTAGCATTATGCAAGAAAGTGAGGATCTTGAACCTCAATGTGTTGGAGAATGTCGACAAAGACTTGATTGGCCAAAATGGCAAGAAGCAATCCAATCAGAATTGAATTCACTTGCAAAACGTGAAGTTTTTGGGCCTATAGTTCAAACAGCTAATGGTGTTAAGCCTGTTAGCTATAGATGGGTCTTTGTACGCAAGAGAAATGAGAAAAACGAGGTACAAAGATATAAGGCACGCCTTGTTGCACAAGGATTTTCTCAAAGGCCTGGTGTCGATTATGAAGAGACATATTCACCCGTTATGGATGCTATAACTTTTCGTTATCTCATTAGTTTTGCTGTCCTTGAAAAGCTTGACATGCATTTAAAGGATGTGGTTACCGCCTACCTTTATGGCTCACTTGATAATGAGATATACATGAAAATTCCCGATGGATTCAAAATGCCAAACACACATAATTCAAAGTCCCGGAAAATGTTTTCATTCAAATTGCAAAGATCTTTGTATGATCTAAAGCAATCAGAACGAATATGGTATAATCGTCTTAGTGAGTATTTATTAAAGGAAGGCTATATAAATGATGCCATTTGCCCATGTGTTTTTATAAAGAAAATAACATCGGAATTTGTTGTACTTGCCGTATATGTCGATGACATAAACCTTATTGGAACTCCCATAGAACTCCAAAAGGCAATTGATTATTTAAAGAAGGAATTCGAGATGAAAGATCTCGGAAAGACAAAATTATATCTTGGTTTGCAAATTGAACATTTGGCAAACGGAATTTTTGTTCATCAATCTGACTATTTAGAAAAGGTATTGAAATGGTTTTACATGGATGGAGCATATCCTTTAAGTACTCCGATGGTTGTTCGATCACTTGATGTGAATAAGGATCCATTCCGACCTCAAGAAAAAAATGAAGAGCTACTTGGTCCTGAAGTACAATATCTTAGTGCAATTGGCGCACTAATGTATCTTGCAAATACTACAAGGCCTGACATAAATTTTCCAGTTAATGTTTTAGCAAGATATAGCTCTGCTCCAACAAGGAGACATTGGAATGGAATCAAACATATATTGCGGTATCTAAAAGGGACTATCGATATGGGCTTATTTTATAGCAATAATTGCAGTCCTGATCTTATTGGTTATGCTGATGCTGGATATTATCTGACCCACACAAGGCTCGATCTCAAACAGGTTATGTGTTTATCTGTGGAGGCACTGCCATATCTTGGCGATCGACTAAGCAATCAACTGTGGCTACTTCATCTAATAATGCTGAGATAACTGCTATTCATGAAGCATGTCGAGAGTGTGTGTGGTTGAGGTCTATAATACATCATATTCGAGACAAATGTGGTTTGAAATGTGACAAACTACTCAAGATTTTGTATGACGACAATGCAGCATGCATAGCTCAATTGAATGGAGGATTCATAAAAGGAGATAGGACAAAGCAAATTTCACCACCAAAGTTATTTTTCACACATGATCTTCAAAAGAATGGTGATATCAATGTGCAACAGATTCGCTCAAGTGATAATATGGCTGATTTGTTCACAAAATCTCTACCAACGTCAACCTTCAAGAAGCTAGTACACAAGATTGGGATGCGAAGGCTCAAGGAGGTGAATTGATGCTCTCTTCAGGGGGAGTTAATGCGCGTTGCACTCTTTTTCCCTTAAAAGGTTTTGTCCCACTGGGTTTTCCTTGCAAGGTTTTTAACGAGGCAACAAAAAGGCATATTTCTATTCATGTGTACTCTTTTTCCTTCACTAGAATTTTTTTTTCCCATAGGGTTTTTTTTCTAGTAAGGTTTTAATGAGGCACATTATCTATGGACATCCAAGGGGGAGTATTATGATAAATAGCAATTTATGGTGGATGTCTACTCTTCTTCCATGATTTTCATCTCAAATGGTTTATGACATATTCAATGACATATTTTGTATGTTGAATGACATATTCCATGACTTATTTTCTTCACTTTTTATACCTATATAAAAGCATTGTAATAGATAGGAAAATATACAATTGAAGAAGAAAATTACTTCATTCTCTCTATCTATATTTCTTGTTCTTGTTTTACTAAGTTGCTTATATTTTTTGTTTATGTTTTACTAAATTGCTTTCATTTTATAACATTTCACAATATTTCTATTATATAGAAAAGGGTTGATGGTCGACAACAAGGTCAAGATATAAAATGTGTTTATGTAGCTATTGAGCAAAAAGCATTGGCATAAATGACATTTTGCTCTGCCATTATTTTTAGGTGTAAAACTGCTTTATTTCCTTCCCGATATATCTGGCATAAACTTTAGAACTCTCCCTTGCTTTCTGAAGCACTGCTCTTTTAATATATCCATTCATTTTCTCGATTATGTCCTTGTTTATTCCATATTCCAAAGAAAAAGAGAATTAGTGAAGGTCCTGCATCTTAGAGGTATATATCTTTTTTATTAATTTGGAAAATCTGGATTATTAATGTTGTGGCTTACTAGAACTTCAATATTTGTACTAGCAATCCATGTTACATCAATGTTGCTTTCCTTGCTTTTGTTCTAATGTATTTATCTAGGACTACCTCTATTGTTTGTTGGCCTTTCTCTGTTTTTTGTACATTGGACCCATATTATAGTTTGCTAAAAATGTTAAGTTTGCTAATGAAATTTGATGACTTCTTCTAATGTCTTATGGTGTAATTATGTTGTCTAGAGGTGTGACATATACCTTGCTACAAGTCTAACCTCATTGGGTTATTAAACATCACATAACAACTTTTAGTTGATTTCCTTAAACACGCATGTGATAAATTTTAGAACACTGACCATACAGAGATTTTAATCGGACAATATTTAACAAATGTTTAAATTTAGCCAACTATTAGTTTTGTCCAACTTAATGTTTAACTAATATATCATCCTGAAATGAAATGGAGTAAGCTCCCGAATCATGAGAAAAAAGAAAAGTGCTTACTATTAGTTCTAGGCTGAATCTTTTCTATTTAGTGTCCGTTATCTTTGAGACATGAGAGGTTGTGGTCTTTATTGGAAAAATTGGATGATTATGGAGAATAAAAGATTTAGCTTGAGGCGTGCTAAGAATACTGTTCTTAAGGATATTTTGCCTACACCATGATAAATAAAATTAGTCGTATCCCGAAGGATTCAACCAAACAACAAAGATTTATGAAAACAAAACCCAGCACAAAAGAAAAGGGAAGAAAAGTTTTAACTTTTTTCACTCTATATCTAATAAACACAAGAACACATCTATATATATATATATATATATATATATATATATATATATATATATATATATATATATAGTCCAAAATGAAATGAACATCTGATGTAAAAACGTTAAAATCCATTAGCATTCAAATGTCAAAACGTTCAAATTGATTTAGTATTCAAAATGTTATTATTATGAAATCATATAGTTGGCAACCGTTAGAAACTTAAGGCCATTAAGGCTCTTAAAGAATTGAAAGAAACACTCGATTGAATTTAAAGGTCAGATCGAAACGTTTCACACTAATGAGCATTCATTGGTCAGATTATTTGTCCTAAAATGAATTTAACGTTAGATTGATTTCTGTTTAAATATATTTAAAATAATTACTATTATAAAGACCCATTAATATAATAGTAAGAAAATAAATCCAGACATAGTTTTAGAATATTTCTTTTTGAGATATCCAAAATATTTTTCTATCAATCTCCCACATATCTCAACAAGAATATAAAAAATAATAAAATATTTGTTGGGTTTCACAAATAAACATAGTGCGTCAAATCCGGTGTCTCGTGGACTATGAACCGGACCTAGATAAAATAAGATTAAACTTACAGAACAAATGGTGAAGTTTAGAACTTCAATGAATCAAGAATTCTTTTGTAAGTTTAGTGTCTTATCTATAATATTATACTCGCACATATTTTGTTGTTTATCGCGGTTTTGCGCTAATAGGTCATGTGCGCGCCTGGTTTTCATGAGTGCGCGCCTGGTTTTTATGAGTGATCTAGAAATTTATGCCACAAATTTCATAGGAGCGGCTCCACTCCACACTCATATAGGTCCATCCATCAAGTGTATTCTGCAGCACAATACACCACCTATAAATGCTATGAATTATTAAATTAAGAGTTTAATAACTCAACCTCACATTCCTTGCAGTCTTGCACTATTTACGCATATACCTTAGGAAGAGAGATATTTTAATAGTGCACATTTGATCAACTAATGACTTGTTATTACCCATAAAAACCTACTTCATGGGATCTCCAATCCCATAGGTTGGGTTACCATCATTGTTGATACATCTCAAATTGGCAAAAGTCTCAACCCCTTGATGTTTTACTTATAAGTCAAAGGATCGGTCAAATCCTCTTTTTGACTACACATAATATGTATAAAAATTTCTCATCTTTAAGCAATTTATGTATCACATGATATCTCTAGAGAATGTATTTACTCTTTCTCATTGAAAGACTTATTTTATTACAATGGCTATTGCGCCTTGTCAATCACAATTCATTGACAAAGTTATTATCGGTTTAACTCACCAAGAGGTTTCTTAATCAACCTTACTTCCAAGTAATTTTAATATCATAACACCTACCAAAAGGTGATCACACAACGGGTAGCTAGTTTTTTCTCATATGAATCAGAGATTCAATATCATCACTGTATCTTTCTAATATGGAAAATCCACATACAAAATACTAACATGTAGTATTTCTCAAATAAAGTATAAAATCATCTCAGATAGAATAAAACTTGACTTATGTACAAGTGCTTTTTGAAACATCCTTCAACACATAAGAATTTAGTTTTCCTTTTGGCATCTTCCATACTATAATACAAAAGTAAAATTTTATTTTTTTAATGTATAAGCAACTTTAACTTCTACAGAAATATCTCAAATCAGTAGGAGACGAGTCACAATGCACTAATTTCTTTATCCAAATGACTAAGAGATCTGAAGCAACACAACTTCCATAGCATGAAATACAACATACTTTTGATCTTTCAATACAAATTTTTACCACAAAAATTCTCAATTTTGTAAGGCTTTATTATAACATTGATAAATAATTTTTATCTTCTTTTTCTTTCTTAGGATCATGCTATATAACTCTGGACATCACGGTCTCCCACATTTTCGAAAATTTCAGGTTAAGGAGATAACCTTTTCACCACTCATAAACAGTTCTGCTTTATAAATAACAAGCTAATAATATATCTTCACCCAAATATTTTATCTCCAAATTAAAAACTATGCATAACCAGAAATATTAACTTCATGGCAAGATGTCACTAACCTTTTGAATAGTATATAAATATAAATACCATTTATTCTCATGATGTCAAGAAACATAACAAATTATCCTTTTGACATGTTAGGAAATTCCACAATTATCGAAATATCGTATTGCCTCTTAAATATGTTGAAAAGAATATTTAAAATACTCTAGATCAAGAGCACTACAAAATTAGTGCAACATCTTTCAATATGCAAGATATACATACAAAATTAAAAATACAAATTCACATAAGCAAATAATGTACAACTATAAATACATCTAAAATTGAAATAACATTATATGTATCATCTTGAGGTCAAAGTTTATCTGCATGTTCTATTCT
The DNA here is from genome assembly GCA_034376525.1 of Nicotiana benthamiana. Taxonomy (NCBI): domain Eukaryota; kingdom Viridiplantae; phylum Streptophyta; class Magnoliopsida; order Solanales; family Solanaceae; genus Nicotiana; species Nicotiana benthamiana. The sequence continues at coordinate 107,534,813 of CM067334.1, read as the reverse complement.
CGAGAAACATGTAAAGTGGAACAAGCTTGTGACGAACCAAAGGGACATCACTGTAATTCTTTATTTTTTTGTGCTTCTGAGGCCTTGAAAACCTCTTATTTGGTTGTCTCGATTTATGTGCGCAGTCCTGGCGCGAAGCCGGAAAATTTTTATGTGGAAATATTTTAATTTTGTGTTAAAAAGTATGAATTGTGATAATAATATTTCTATTGTTGATCTTGGTCAAGATTTTGGGTAAACGGACCCAGACCCATGATGTGGCGATCTTGGAGGGTCCGCAAGGAAATTTGGGACTCAGACATATTCTCGGAATCGAAATCCAAGGTCCTAGGCCCGAGTACGGAACTTTTCTGTGAAATTATTTTCTGAAAATGCTTAAGGAAAAATGAAAATAAGATTTGATCAAAAGTAATGGTATCAGGACCGTATTTTGGTTCCGACGCATGGTACAAGTCTTAAATGAGCGTTAACCGCTATTTGTAAAGTTTGGTTGAAAACGAACGTCGTTTGATGTGTTTCGAACTAAAAATGGGAAATTTGAAAGTTTCGAACTTGAAATGAAAATCATTAGTTTTGGAGGTTGATTTTTTGATTATGATGTTATTTTGGCGATTTGATAGCACGAGTAAGTCCGTAGGATGTTTTTTGAGGTTGGGTGCATGTTTGGGTTGGAGCCCCGAGGGATCGCGTGAGTTTCGGATAGGTGTTAGGATCATTTTTGTAGCATTGTAACAGTTGGTATCTGCATTCTTCGCATTTGCGAAGCAATCTTCGCAAATGCGAGCCTTCCCCTTTTTGCCCGTTCTATCGCAAATGCGAGGAATAACTCGCAAATGCAATCCCCCCTTTTATCGCCAGTCTTCGCAAATGCGACCACCCTCCTGATAGCCCAGTCTTCGCAAATACGAAGACATTCTCGCAAATGCGAACCACGTTCAAAATCTGCCCTCTTCGTAATTGCGAAAATTTTCTCACAATTGCGACATCGGCTATTGCTTCTGCATTCTTCACAATTGTGAAAAAAACTTCACAATTGCGACATCTGCGACTGTGCATACTACACTTAGACAATTTCAAACTTTATTTTTCATATTTTCAAAACTCAAACCTCCATTGGCGATTTTGTCTTGACTCTTTCTCTCCCAAATCAATTGTAAGTCAACTTTTACTCAATTTCTTCAAACTTTAACATCTTTTATCATGATTTCAACTTAAAATCAAAGCTTTCAATGGGTAAAAATGGGGATTTGGGGGTAAAACCTAGGTTTTCTTAAAATTGGGGATTTGAACCTCAATTTGGGGTCCGATTTCAAAACAAATTGCATATATGAACTCGTGGGGGAATGGGTAACCCGGTTTTGGTTCGTACCCCGAGTTTTGACCACGTGGGACCGGGGGCATTATAGGAATTTTTGGGTAAAACTTTGGAAATTTCATTCTTATGCATTCAAATTGATTTAACTAGCATTTTTTGATACATTTGAGTAAATTGTGGTTAGATACGACCGGTTTTGAGGCGAATTCGAGGGGTAAAGCTATTCTAGAGGCGTGAGTTGAGTTGGAAGCTTTCGAGGTAAGTGTTTGATCTAACTTTGGCTTAAGGGAATAGGATTAGGATAATATTTGCTATGTGCTATGTGGAGTCGGTGTATAAGTATGGTGTCGGTTACCTATGCACCCGAGTCTAGTATGACCGTGAGTCATAATTGCTATTACAAATTATGAAAAGAAGTGAACAATTGTGATAATTACTTATTAAATGCACTATGAAGTGATAGTTGGGAGTAAAAGCACGAAGGGTGATGCCGTGCATTATATTTTAGTTCTAGTGAGAAATGGGAGTAAAAGCTCGAAGGGTGATGCCGTGCAGTTGTTGATTCACTGGCTTTCTTTTATTAATGTTATATATTCAGTTCCATTTCTTGTTCGTTGGACCTATAATTGAACTGTTCCACCCCCAGCATGCCCCCCATTAGTTGTTTAAATTTTGTTATTTGTTCGTTATTGCACATATATCTGTACAAGTTGTTTTTTTTGTAGGTCCGGTTTAGCCTTGTCACTGTCTCGCCAGGGTTAGGCCGGGAACTTACAAACACATGGGGTCGGTTGTGATGATACTACACTTCTGTACCCTTTTGTGCACAAGTCAGGATACAGCTTAGAGACCACAACAGTAGTTAGGGAGCGATCCTTCAGTCCAGAGACTCCGAGGTAGTTTGTTGGTGTTTGTGGGCCCTGAGTCTCATCTAACTCTTTCTGTTTGCTTATTGTATCAAAACAGACTTGTCATACATTTCTTTCAAACTGTTATTTGTAGGACTCTATTAGCAATTCGTGAGTAGTGACACTAGAGGCTGTGTAGTGTTATGTTATAGTCTTCCGCACTTTGTTAATATTTTTGTTAAGTCTTTCGCGCATTTTATTTAATTATTTTGGTTATTATGTTGCTTAGACTCCTGCTACACATACTCCGAAGCAAGTAGCTCCCCAGACTCAGGTTCCATTGGTTTAGCCCGCAGTGGCAGCTCATGCAGGCATTATTTCTCAAGCCGGAGATAGGACGGCCATGTCTTAGGATGTTTTGTGGAGACTTGATCGGTTCTCCAAGCTCTTCACTACCACTTTCAGTGGTGCTTCATCGGAGGATCCCCAGGATTTCCTATTTAGTGTCATGAGATCCTCAGGACTATGGGGATAGTAGAGACCAATGGGGTCGATTTTTGCACCTTCAGGCTTGTAGGATCCTCTAAGACTTGGTAGAGGGATTATTGCCTATATAGACCAGCAGGGTCTCCATCTTTGACATGGGATCAATTCGTGGAGTTATTGTTGGAGAAGTTTCTCCCCGTCACTCAGCGGGAGGCACTTCGCAGACATTTTGAGCGCCTCCAGTAGGGCTCCATGACAGTTACACAGTATGAGACCAGATTTATTGACTTGGCACGCCATGCAGTTGTGATACTCCATACAGAGCGAGAGAGGGTCCGGAGGTTCATTGATAGATTGATTCAGCTAATTCGCCTTCAGATGGCTATGGGATTTGGCAGTGATATTTCCTTTCATGAGGCGGCCAATGCAGCCCGCCGGGTAGAGATGGAATTGGTTTGAGGATTTAGAACATATAGGTATCAGGCCCGTATTTTAGTTCCGGCGCCCGGTACAGGTCTTAAATATGCGTTACGCGCTTTCTGTGAGTTTGGTCGAAATCGGACGTCGTTTGACATATTTCGAACCTAAATATCTAAAGTTAGCAGTTTAAGAAGTTTGAAATGAAAATAATGATCTTGAGGTTTGATTCTTTGATTTTGATGTTATTTTAGCGATTTGATTGCTCGAGTAAGTTCGTAGGATGTCATTGAGTTAGTGTGTGCGTTGGGTTGGGAGCCCCGAGGGCTCGGGAGTGATTCAGAGATGGTTCGAGGTAGTTTTACACTTAGAAAACATAGCAGATTTATTGCAAATTTTTCACAGCAAATCCCTTCTTCGCGTTCGAGTTCCAGCCATGCGTTCGCGAAGCTTCTGTCGTCCCACTTCATTGCATTCGCGGTCAGTACCCCACATTCGCGAAGCCCAGGCTTCCCCGTCACCACGTTCACGAGTCCTCTCTCACATTCGCGTACTAACCAGTCCCAGACCCCAGCCTCTTCTTCTACGCGTTCGCGTTAAGCACCTCATGTTCGCGATGATTTAAACCATCTACCCTTCGCGAACGTGTCCTCATTCATGCGAACGCGAAGGGAATTTTTTGCCAGCAAGTTTTTAACTTCAAAACAGAACAGTAGCTCGGTATTTAGCCATTATTTCACACGAGCTCTTCACTCCAACATCCCATAGGCGATCTTAAAACTCCTTTTTCTCCATAGCTTATTAGGTAAGTGTTCTTAACTTCATTCTCTCTTAGTTTCTTCATCTAATCACAAATTAGCCCTAAATCATGAATTCAAAGTAGAAAATTGGGGGTTTTGGATAGAGTTGGGGCTTTGGGAATTTTGGGTGATTCAACCTCAATTTGGGGTCGAGTCTTGAAATAAATTATATATTTGAACTCGTGGGGTTAAGTGATTGGGGTTTTAGTCCATGCCTCATGTTTGGACCATGTGGGACCGGCGTAGGATTTTGGTATTTTTGGAAGAATTCTAGGGACTTCATTTCTAGGCTATGGGATTTTATTTTTGAGAATTTATTGATATTATTGAATTGATTATGCCTAGATGCCATTGTTTCGGAGTTGGATTATAGAGGAAAGGCGGTATTAGAGAGTTGAGTGCTATTCTTTGACCGAGGTAAGTGCTTGTTCTAACTTTGGCTTGAGGGAATAGGATTAGGATATTATTTGCTAATTGCTAAATATGAAGTACGGTGTATAGGCATGGTAACGGGTATCTATACACTGGTGTCAAGCATGACAGTGGGTCCTTACTTGTACTTACTCTGATATAGTTGTGACTCTTCCATGCTCTATTGATGATCTTTATTTAAGGTGAAGAGTGTGATAAATAATTATGAATTGTAAACCCTTAGGAGTGTTGGTTGAACGATAGAAGAACGAATGAGTAGTAAATGAAAGAAATAGAAAGGGATGTGATTAATCCCCTACCGGGATATTTTGCGTATAGGGATTATGTACCTTGCCGGGACCGGTAGGTTAATGTTGTTGCTCCCTTTCCGGGAGGTTTATTGGTGTTGTTGATTTGCTCCCTTGCCGGGATTTATGAGGTGATGTAATGTTCCCTTATCGGGATTTCTTTACTGGTTATTCTTCTCTTGTTCCGTATTTGTGACTGTTGTTTGGATGAGAAGGTATGATATAAGTGGGTCGGGTTGTATGCCGCAACATTATCAAGAGATACGAACGCTGCAACAGTGTCAAAAGACACGGATCGGGTTGCACGCCGCAACAGTGTCAAAAGACACGGATCGGGTTGCACGCCGCAATAGTGTCAAAAGATACGGATCGGGTTGAACGACGCAACAGTATCACACGACAGGAATCGGGTTGCTCGCCGCAACAAGGATAAATAATATCCACACGGATCGGGTTGCTCGCCGCAACAGAAATTAACAAATATGGGTCGGGTTGCACGCCGCAATACTGATATTTGAGGATCGGGTTGCACGCCGCTGCAGTTATTGTCTCAAGAGTATTTTGTTTGGAATATTTGTTGCTTGATTGATGTAAATTCTTGCCTGCTTCATCATTATTGTGGTTTCTCTTAATTGTAACTGTTGTTTCCCCCTAATATGTTTTTCCTTCCCGATATTGGCTATTACTTCTCGTATAATTATTCGTTGTATGCCTATATATTTGAACTGCAGAGGTTTATCTGGAGTCTGGTCCTAGCCTCGTCACTACCTCTCGGGGGTTAAGCCAGGCACTAACCAGCACATGGGGTTGGTTGTGCTGATGCTACACTTGTGTGCTCTTTTGCACAGATCCAGGCTTGGGTCAGTAGCAGCAGTAGATTGAGAGCAGGCCTTCAGTCTAGAAAGAGATTCCGAGATAGCCTAGCAGATGTTCCGGGCCCGGTGTCTCCCTTGTCTTGTGTTAGCTGATTCGTCCCATGTAGTTCGGGATAGGCATTTTATTCATTTCTTTCCAAACCTTGTATTTAGTAAACTCTTAGAAGTTCGTGAGTACTGTGACATCAGTCTTGGGTAGAGGATTTGTTGAATTTCCGCATTTCTTTCAGTAAGTTATAATTGAGACTTCTGCTTTATTGTAAATATTTTATTGTTGTTAATGTTGTCGATGTTCGCTACAGAGGTGCTTGATAATTGGCTTGCCTAACTCCTATTAGTAGGCGCCATCAAGACTCCCGAAGATGGGAAATCCGAGTCGTGACATTGAGTCATTATATTTGTGTGCAATTTTTATAGCACAAGGAGTGCAAGTGTTTGATTCTAAACTATAATCTATATTTGAGTCACATCGCGAGTATGCCTGGTGTAATTTACCCTACATTTTAACTATAACAGGATAATTAAATTTGTTTATATAAATTTGTTATTTTCATATCAACACTGACCCGTGTAATTTTTAAGTTATGAGCAGCCATCCTGTAAACATTCTTGTTTATTTTCCCGCTAATCTCCATTAACTGAAGAATAAAATATGCTATCTAGAAAGTCAAGAATTTCATCTATTCAATTATCAGTTACTAACATGTATTCGGCTGAATAGACAAAAAATTACGCACTAAGTTCATGACAACCAAAACTAACTTCAGAAGCACTTTTAATTGGGTAGGGTAACCTTTCAAGGATATTTTATAAAGAAAAATTAAAGTAAATTATATTTCAAAAAGACACTTTCCCTGCCAGAAAAATAACCTTTCAAAAAATTGCAGTGAATTTAGAGCCCCGTGAGAGTAGAGAAGATGCTATTACATTTGCCTGGACAGGGAGTATAAAACTGTTGGGATATATTAACCATGCGGTTTAAAAATAATGTTATATTTTATTTTTATGGAATAATTATTTATTTAATTTATTTAATTCAATAAAGTAATATTTTAAATAGATCATTTATTACATGTGTGTCCTTTTAGTTATGTAGTAGATAATTTAGTATATGGAGTCTTAACTCATGCATAGAAGATTAAATTGTTGGTTCACATAATTAATAAACTATGTTCACAATTAAAGATATTGTTGGACAAAATATCTTGATAATTGTAGCACAAGATTATTGTATAATTTGTCTTGATTATGGGAGTAACTTTACTCCAACTTCTTGTGCTAGTATACTATATGTATATTGAACGGATCAAGTAGAGAAAAGATATTTTTATACTGTATATATAAAATATTTTCTTTAATTCATTAAATGAGCTTACTCCTAATCTTGCTATAATTATTATGATCAATATAATTTGTTTATTGTTTTGATTTATCAAAAGGTACGACTCTATTTAGAGTTAGTATATTCCTAATAGATTGGACAATAATGAATAACATTTGTAAAAAATAATTAGTTGATAGAATTCATGACTGATTTTTGGTTTGATGATACCCCTTTATGTAATGTAAGATTATAAGTTTTCATGTGAAAATTTGGCCGGTGAATTTTGTATCCGTCACATGAAATAGTTTAAACAGAAATATAAAGGATTTAATTAGTTAATTGAATTAAATTTTCAGTAATTTAATTAACTGGCATTTGAAATCTTAACATGGGAAGTTAAAATAAGTGTTAATGAATTTCGAAATTCATATTGAGGAGTTCAACTGCAAATTTTTAGTGGAATAAACTGCAATTAATTATAGTAAGAATAATTTTTTGCGAATTTCGAATTAATATTATAATTACTAGCCTCTTATTGTTTCTGTGGTCCCTGCTATACCTAGTAAAACCTGGACAGACTTGGGTAAAAAGTAGCTTGAGAGAAACGTTATCCTTTTGAGCCCTATTGTGGCTTAATTTCGGATCTATTAAAGGAAGACTAGTTTCACATAATTACTTACCTTTTAGTTGTATTCTTCTTGCCTACCCAATAGCAAAATCGTCCAAGGTTTTACTAGGCAAATAGCATAAGACTGCAGCCCCGGATTCTTGCTGCTTGGAAGGTTTGTGCAACTATTTCAAGAGGTTAGTGCCTATAATCTCATTATTATTATGTTGTCTAGTTTACACATATTTGATGCCTGGTTGGTATGCTTGCTTCCGCTGCAAATGTTCTAACAATTGGTATCAGACGTCGTCTTACATCTAACTAGATAATGTAAAATAGCATGCATAGAGTAATATTAAAACGTGTTATTTATTGATACATGTTGAGATGATTATTCTATGTTAAAAACGTGATTATATTTATTAGTATCTTAATTCCGCAATTCTGAAATTATGAATAAATATACACATGTATAAACAGTGGTGTTATAATTCGATAAATATGTTCAAGTAACGTTTTTGCTGCTGAATAGCAAATGTTTTTGATAAAAGCATGACCGAGTTTTTGAATGCTATTAATGATGTAATTATGGGTTAATCTACATATGCATAAATAATGAATTAATACCATTAATCTATTATAGTTGCTCTGTCCATAATCATAGTGTTATATTAATAAAAACTTGACTGTTTTGTAATTTTGGATTAATATACAGAATTATGAATAGTATTGTTTTTTTCTAGTGAAAACAAATTGTTTTTTTACTATTCTGTCTAATCATGTTTTTTATTAAATTAAAAAAATTTATTTTGGGTTATGAAATCATGTATTAACAAAACATCAGTATATTATGTGATTTGAACAAGTTAAAATAATTAAAAACCCTTATAACTCCAAAAACAGAATTCTAGTCACGCGTAGAATTCTGAAATTCTGTCGAACTCTGATTGACCTCAAATTTAATAGGTTCATCGAAAAAGGCCCAACTTAAAGAACACATCAGCTTTGCTGATAATGTACGTCTTTTTTGGGCATTCGGGGTCGTTTAGATGGAGTTTGGCCTTTTTTTCTATTTTCTAGAATTGTTTTTAATAAAAAAATAATTGATAGAAGTCTGTGATGGTAGGGTTCAATTCCCATTATTTCCAATCATGTTTTACGGTAATATAACGAATTTATACATTGACATAGGTCTTCTTCCACATCGGAGAAATTTATTATATGTAATTACTGTAGTTTTGCCTCTAGTTATTTCATTACTTGTATTAACTCTCCAACTGAGTTACATGTTGATGGAATGAAACTAGAGTTTATAAAAGTGATATTTATCTATCTTAAATTAACAGTTTACTCTCCATCTGAGTTGGTCCTGTTTAAATTTATGGGATTAATATTTTACATCACTCATATATTTTGCATGAATAGTTAAGTTTTCCTAACGAATCTAACTGTTCAATGAGCATGGTTATATGTGTAATGTGTCTTTTTGAATTAAATCATCCTAAATACATATCTAATGATCTATTTAATATGAATATCTCTCAGATTAACCATGTCTTCATTCAACCCACTTACCTCAATTTTGAACCAAAACAATTTAGAAGGACCGAATTATGTTGACTGGAAAAGGATCCTTGATATTGTCCTAACTTCCGAGCGTTACAAATTTGTAATCAATAAGGAGTGCCCAGCAAAACCTTAAAATGCTAATGATGATCAGGTTAAGGCCTATGACAAATAGGTTAAGCCTGATAACATGGCGCGATGTTACATTCTTGCCTCTATGGCAAATGTTTTGCAACATCAGCATCAGTCTATGGGGTATGCTTATGATATGCTCGAAAGTCTCAAAGAGATGTTCGGTGAGCAAAATCGTCCAGCTAAGCAGACACCCATGAAAGCCATTTTGAACACCAAGATAGCTGAAGGATCATTGGTCAGGGACCATATTCTGAAGATGATGAGTCTTGTGAATGAACTGGAGGTCCTTGGAGCTGTGATTGATAAGGAGTCTCAAGTTAAGAAGGTCCTGCAGACTCTGCCTAACAGTTTTCAATAGTTTTGCTTGAAATATAATATGAACAAAAGGGATTTGTCACTAGCAAAATTGTTGAATGAGATGCAAGCAGCAGAATCTATTATCAAACAACAAGCTCCAATTGTGGCACTCAATGCTAAGAAAGCTTCAGTTTCTAAGTTGAAAGGCAATAAGAAAAAGAAGAAGGCTCAAAAGGTTCTGGCCCCTGCTGGGCGGCTGGTGTGAAAAATCCCAAAGGCAAGTGCTATCATTGCAAGCAACCTGGGCAACACAAGAAGCAATACCCTGCCTATCTAGCAAAGTTGAATAAGTGTCACGACCCGAATTTCCCACCATCGGGAGTCGTGATGGCGCTACTAATAGGATCTAGGCAATCCAAATATCAAATACTTTCTTAAGCAAACTTTAACAATATAAACAATATCAAAATTTTTAACAATAAATCGGAAGTCTCAAATATAATTTACTGAAAGAAATGTGGAAATATAACAAATCCTCTACCCAAGACTGGTATCACATTACTCACGAACTTCTAGGATTACTAAATACAATTTTTTGAAAGAAATCATAACAGTCTGTTTCAATACAAGGGCTAACAAACTGAATAAAGATAGAAGAGACTCCGGGCCTGCGGACGTTGGCAAGGCTACCTCAAGAGTCCCTGGACTGAAGGTCTGCTCCCGATCTAATACTGATGCTGTCCAAAAGCTACGTCCAGATCTGTGCAAAAGAAATGCACATAGTGTAGCATCAGCACAACCTACCCCATGTGCTGGTAAGTGCCTGGCCTAACCCCGGCGAGGTGGTGACGAGGCTAGACAGAGTCTACCACAAATAACCTGTACAGATATATGTGCAATAATAGGAAATTTGCTAATTTAAACAATTAAAGGGGGAGGGGAGTATGTTGTGGGGTACGATAGTCTAAACATAGAAATCATCGATAAACAAATGAAACTGAACAGTAAAACTGATAAGGAAAACACAGTAAGTCTCTACATATGAAAACAATACACTCAGTCTATACTCCATTGTGGCGCGCAACCCGAACTTCAACAGATATCACCATTGTGGTGTGCAACCCGATCCTCACCAATCAATACCGTTGCGGCGTGCAACCCGATCCTCAATATTCATCAACATCGTTACGGCGTGCCACCCGTTAAATATTTAATACCAAGAACTCACCCCAAACAACGGCAGCAACTTAAGTGCAAGGGGAGTAACAACAATTACAAGAAATCCCTGCAAGGGAATACAACAGACAATTCAATTATCCTAGCAATTGAAAATACAATAAATTCAATTATCCTAGCAATTCATTCACCTATTTCTCGAGTAACAATTTCTAGTCCGAGCCAACGCTCCAAATGAAAAACCAATCACAAACTTTCCTCAACTATTCACTTTATATTATACTTATCAACCAAACAAGAAAGGTGCATCATTAAATTCGAATCCAACACATATAAGACCCACGGTCATGCTAGACTCCGGTGCATAAATACATCACCATGCCTATACACTGTACTCAACAATTAAAAGTAGCAAATAATATCCTAATCCTAATCCCTCAAACCAAAGTTAGAACGATCACCTACCTCGGTCCGAAAATAGCAATCAAGTCTCTAACACCTCCTTTCCTATAGAATCCAACTTTAAAACAATGATATCTAGGCATAATTTAGTTCAATATTATCAATAATGGCTCAAAGACACGATTCCATTGCCTAGAAATGAATTTCCTATCATTCTTCTAAAAATACCTAAATTCCACCCCGGTCCCAAATGGTCCAAACTCGAGGCTCGGACCAAAACCCCATCGCCCATAACCCCACGTGTTCAACTATGCAATTTGTTTCAAGATTCGACCCCCAAATTGAGGTTGAATCACCCAAAATCCCAAAAGTCCTAACTCTACCTAAAACCCCTAATTGCTACCTTGAATTCATGATTTAGGGCTAGGAGATTAGTAATTGATGAATCAAATTGAAGAAAACAAGTTAAACAATGCTTAACCAAGAAGTTTTGATGAAGGAGTGCTCTAAAATTAGCCCTAGGAATTTGGAGAAGGAAGAGCTCGTGAAGTGATATGTTTTTCCCATCACTGGTTCTGTTTTTGAATTAAAAATTCGCTGGGCAAAATTGCCCTTCGAGTTCGCGGGAAAGGGACCGCGTTCGTGAAGGGTAAACTGGGCAACACATCGCGAACGCGTGAAAAGGAACGTGAAGGCGTAGAAGAAAATGATGGGGGTCCAGAACTTGGCCTACGCGCATATGTGGACCCTAACCCGAACGCGAGGAAGGGGTATGAAACACAACGCGTTCGCGAGGCTATATACGCGAACACGAAGAGTAAAAAGGGGCCGAGTCAAATGACTCTACACGCACGCGAGGCTAGGGATGGGAATGCAATGGAGGAACCATGGAATGGCACGCGAATGTGAGCCTAAGGACTTGGACGCGAAGAAGGAATCACTGGACAAAAATTGCAGAAAAATCTGCAACCAACCTAAGTGTAGAGACACCTCGAACTACCTCCAATTCATTCCCGAGCCCTCGCGGCTCCCAACCAAACACACACACACTAACTCAATAACATCCTACAGACTTAGTCGGACGATCAAATCGCCAAAATAACATCAAATTCAATGAATCAAACTCCAAAATCATCATTTTTCATTTCAAAGTCGTCAACCTCTAACTTTAGATATTTGGGACCGAAACACATCAAACGACATCCGATTTCAACCAAATTTAACAAATAGTTCTTAAAGAATATTTAAGACCTGTACCGAGCGTCAGAACCAAAATATGAGCCCGATACCTATATTTTCTAACTCATCTTCATTTCAATTTTTCATGTCATTTTTATAAAAATAATTTATTTCAAAAGTTCTTACTCGGGCTCGGGACCTCGGATTTCAATTTCGGGCATACGCTCGAGTCCCGTATTTTTGTACGGACCTCCTGAGACTGTCGCATCACGGGTCCGGGTTCGTTTACCCAAAATATTGACCAAAGTCAACTATATCAATATTAATATAAAAAATTTTCAAAGTTTTCACAGAATTCATTTATTTTAACATAAAAAATTTGGCTTCGCGCCCGGACTGCGCACGCAAATTGAGGCAACTAAAAGCGAGTATTTCAAGGCCTTGGAAGCATAGAAAAAGGGAGAACTACGGTGATGACCCTTTGGGTCGTCATATCCTCCACCTTTAAAAAAATCGTTCATCCTCAAACGGACAAAAAAGAGAAGTACCTGAGTCGGGGAATAGATGAGGATAACGGTTCCGCATATCAGACTCGGACTCCCTGGTCGATGCCTCGGGAGGCTGACCTCTCCACTGAACACGCACTGAAGGAAAACTCTTCGACCTCAACCGTCGAACCTGCCGGTCTAAAATAGCCACCGGATCCTCTTTGTATGACAAATCCCTGTTCAATTGGACACTGCTAAAATCTAACACGTGGGCTGGATTGTCGTGATACCTCTGAAGCATGGATACATGAAAAACTGGATGAACATCTGACAAGCTAGGCGGCAAGGCAAGTCTATAAGCCACCCTTCCACTCGCTCAAGAATATCAAATGGGCCAATGAACCTAGGGCTAAGCTTGCCCTTCTTCCCGAATCTCATCACGCCCTTCATAGGCGCTACATGGAGCAATATTCGCTCACCAACCATGAAAGCAACATCTCTGACCTCTTGGTCTGCATAACTCTTCTTCCTAGACTGAGCTAACTGAAGTTTGGCCTGAATAATCTTTACCTTATCCAAGGCCTCCTGAACTAGATTTGTACCCAATAACCGAGCCTCTCCCGGATCAAACCATCCGACTTGGGACCGACACCGCCTACCATACAATGCCTCATACGGAGCCATCTGAATGTTGGACTGGTAGTTGTTGTTGTAGGAAAACTCTGCTAATGGTAAGAACTGGTCCCACGAGCCTCCAAAATCAATAACGCATGCTCGAAGCATATCCTCAAGAATCTGAATAGTCCTCTCGGACTGACCGTCCGTCTGGGATGAAATGATGTACTCTACTGAACCTGGGTGCCCAAATTCTGTTGTACCTCTCTCGTGAAATGCGAGGTACACTGCGGGCCCTGGTCCGAAATGATAGATATAGGCACCCCATGAAGGCGAACGATCTCCCTGATATAAGTCCCAGCTAATCTCTCGGACGAATAGGTGGTGGCAAATGGAATGAAATGCGCTGACTTGGTCAGCCTATCAACATTAACCCATATAGCATTAAACTTCTTCCGAGTCATCGGAAGGCTAGAAACGAAATCCATGGTAATCTTCTCCCACTTCCACTCGGGAATCTCAGTACTCTGAAATAATCCACCAGGCCTCTAATGCTCGTACATAACCAACTGACAGTTCAAACAATGAGCCACATATGCAACAATGTCTTTCTTCATTCTGTGCCACCAATAGTGTTGCCTTAAATCCTGATACATCTTCGCGGCGCCCAGATGAATCGAACACCGAGAACTATGAGCCTCCGCTAAGATCAAATCCCGAATAGCATCAACATTAGGCATACAAACTCGCCCCTACAATATCAATACACCATCATCTCCCAAGGTCATTCTGTTGGCACCTCCATACTGCACTGTGTCTCTCAAGACACGCAAATGGGGATCATCAAACTGCCGCTCATGGATACGCTCCATCAATGACGATCGAGCAACCGTGCAAGCTAACACCCTGCTAGGCTTAGAAATATCCAACCTCACAAATCGATTGGCCAAAGCCTGAACATCCAAAGCAAGCGGTCTTTGGCTGACCGAAATATAGGCAAGACTACTCATGTTGGCGGACTTCCTACTCAATGCATCGGCTACCACATTGGCCTTCCCCGGGTGGTATAATATAGAAACATCATAGTCTTTTAACAACTCCAACCACCTCATCTGCCTCAAATTCCACTCCTTCTGTTTGAATAAGTACTAAAGGCTCTTGTGATCCGTGTACACCTCGCACAGCCCACCATATAGATAATGCCTCCAAATCTTCAAAGCATGAACGATGGTTGCCAACTCTAGGTCGTGAACTAGATAATTCTTCTCGTGGATCTTCAACTTCCTCGAAGCATATCCTATGACTCTGCCATTTTGCATCAACACTGCGCCAAGCCCAATACGGGACCCATCATAATAGATAGTATAAGGCCGTGATCTCATAAGCAAACCAATGTCGGTTTCGTAGTCAGGGCTGTCTTGAACTTCTGGAAGCTCGCCTCGCACTCATCTGACCACCTCAACTAGGAACCCTTCTGGGTCAATCTAGTCATCAGGGCTACAATAGATGAAAACGCATCCACAAACCGTCGGTAGTAACCTGCTAACCCCAAGAAACCCGGGATATCTGTAGCTGACGCTGGTCGAGGCCAGTTCTTGACTGCCTCAATCTTCTTCGAGCCCACCTGAATACCCTCTACCAAAACCACGTGACCTAGGAATGCAACAAAACTCAACCAAAACTCGCACTTCAAGAACTTTGCGTATAACTGACTATCCCTCAGAGTCTGAAGTACCATTCTGAGGTGTTTCTCATGCTCCTCCTGGCTGCGGGAGTAAATCAGGATGTTGTTAATGAATTTAATCACGAACAAATCCAAATAGAGCATGAATACTCGGTTCATCAACTCCATAAATGCTGCCAGGGCATTGGCCAACCCAAATGGCATGACCAAAAACTCATAATGCTCATATGTGAAATGCTATCTTAGGGACATCAGACGCCCTAATCCTCAGCTGATGATAACCAGATCTCAAATCAATCTTCAAGAACACCCTAGAACCCTGAAGCTGGTCGAATAAATCATCAATCATCGGCAGTGGATACTTGTTCTTTATCGTCACCTTGTTCAACTGCCGGTAATCAATGCACATCCTCATCGACCCATCTTTTTTCTTCACAAATAACACGAGTGCACTCAAAGGCGATACACTAGGTCTAATGAAACCCTTATCAAGAAAGTCCTGAAGCTGCTCCTTTAACTCTTTTTACTCTAGCGGGGACATACGATATGGCAGAATGGAAATAGGCTGAGTGCCCAGAGCCAGATCAATACAGAAATCAATATCCCTGTCGGGCGGCATACTCAGCAGGTCAGAAGGGAAAACCTCAGGGAACTCCCGAACAATAGGAACAAAGTCAATAGATGGAACCTTTGTTTAAGAGTCATGAACATACGCCAGATATGCTAGACACCCCTTCTCGACCATGCATCGAGCCTTGACATATGAAATAACACTGCGGGTGGCATGACCTGGGGTCCCTCTCCACTCATGTCGGGGCATGTCTGGCAAAGCCTGGGTCACGGTCTTGGCGTGACAATCCAAAATAGCATGATATGGGGACAACCAATCCATCCCAAAATAACATCAAAGTCCACCATATCTAAGAGCAATAAGTCAACAAGGGTCTCAAGACCCTAAAATACTACCACACATAAATGATGCACTCGGTCGACCTCTATAGAATCACCCACCGGTGTAGACACATACACAGGAATACCCAAGGCCTCACTAGGCATAACCAAATAGGGTGAAAAATAGGAGGACATATATGAATACGTAGATCCCGGATCAAATAACACGGAAGCACCTTTATCACAAACCAAAATAGTACATGTAATCACAGCATCTAGTGACTCGGTCTCTGGCCTGGCTGGCAAAGAATAACAACGGGGCTGGGCCCCACCTCCCTGAACTGTGTCTTCTGGGAAGATCGGCTACTGGTTGATCCCTGCCTCTGGTGGTCTGAGCTCCACCTCTATGCTCCCTATCTCCACCTCTATGGCCTCTACCCCCGCCTCTAGCTAGATGGGCGGCCTGTGAACCACTTGCTTCCTGAATCATGGGATGGGGACCCTACTGCTGCGATCGAGCACCTCTCATCCTCGAGCAACTCTCATCCTCGAGCAATATCTCCTGATATGACCAAGGTCTCCACACTCATAACACCCAACTAAATGCAGCAACTGAAAAACTTGGACTGACCTTGCCGCCCTGAATGACCTCCTCAAAGGCTCTAAAGCGGTGGTTCACTGATAGGCTGCTGATCAGAATAGTTCTGTTGAGAACCGCTACCGCCTACAGTACCATGTGAAGCCTGAAGTACTAACTGAAAGGGCCTCTGAGGGTGGCCTCTACCATATGAATCCCTACCTCCAGATGAGGTACCACTGAACCTACACGAATGACGAGGCCTTTTATTTGACCCCTGAACAAATCCTAGTGCAAGTGTCATCTCTATCAGGTGGGTCGCATTTACCGCCTCCTGAAAAGATATATCACCGACTCTCATAGCCATCTGAAGCCGGATCGGCTGAATCAACCCATCAATAAATCTCTGCACCCTCTCCCTCTCAGTGGGGAGTATAACAATATCATGGCGTGCCAAATCAATAAAACAAGTCTTATACTGCGTGACTGTCATAGTACCCTGATGAAAACGCTCAAACTGCCTGCGTAGAGCATCTCGCTCAGTCACCGGGAGAAACTTCTCCAAGAAAAACTCTGCAAACTGATCCCAAGTTAATAATGGGGACCGTGCTTGCCTAGATAAACAATAGTCCCTCCACCAAGTCTTGGCGGATCCTGCAGGCCCAAAAGTTATGAAGTCGACCCCATTGGTCTCCATAATACCCATAGTCTTGAGAACCTCATGGCAGCTAAATAAGAAGTCTTGGGGGTCGCATGTAGAAGCACCGCTGAAGGTGGTGGTGAAGAGCTTGGTGAACCTATCAAGCCTCCACAAAGCATCCGTGGACATTGCCGCACCATCGCCGGTCTGGCTGGAATACTTGGATGGGTTGCCACAGCTCGCTAAACTGCTGGCACCTGAGGCTGAGGAGCTGCCTACTCCAGAGTACGCGTAGCGGGAGTCTGAAGTCCTCCTCTGTCCTGAGATGTGGCTGGTGCTACGGGAAGAAAACCCTCTCTTGAGATGCTCTCCATAAAGCCTACCAGTCGGACCAAAGCGTCCTGGAGTACTTGAGTGGCTATTACACCCTCTGGGACCTGAGTTGGACCCACCAGAGCTGCTGGTGCTGGAACCTCCTCATCGTAGTCAACATGAGGCTCCACCTCTGGGACTGCTACTCGGGGCTGAGCTCTGCCCCAGCCTCTGGAACGACCTCAGCCTCGCCCTCTGCCCCTTATAGGAGCTGTATTTGGGGGCTCGAGCTGTTGCGCGGTAGAAGAGGAAGCACGTGTTCTCGCCATCTGCAAAAGAACAAAATAGAGTGACAATCAGTATTTGAGAAATAGAATCGCATGACAAGAATGAACAAAGTGAAATTTTTCCTAACTCTGTAGCCGCTAGGGATAAATACAGACGTATCCCTACCGATCCCTCAGACTCTACCAAGTTTGTCAGTGAGTTCTGAGACCTAAATAACCTAGTGCTCTGATACCAACTTGTCGCGACCCACATTTCCCACCATCGGGAGTTGTGATGGTGCCTACTAATAGGAGCTAGGCAAGCCAAATGTCAAATACTTTCTTTAGTGAACTTCAACAATATTAACAACATTAAAGCTTGTAACAATAAAGCGGAAGTCTCAAATATAATTTACTGAATGAAATGTGGAAGTCTAACAAATCCTCTACCCGAGACTGGTATCACATTACTCACGAACTTTTAGGATTACTAAATACAATCGTCTGAAAGAAATCATAACAGTCTGTTTCAATACAAGAGCTAACAAACTTAATAAAGATAGAGGAGACACTGGGGCTGCGTACGTCAGCAAGGCTACCTCAAAGGTCCCTGGACTGAAGGTCTGCTCCCGATCTAATACTGCTGCGGTCCGAAAACTGTGTCCTGATCTGTGCAAAAGAAATGCACAGAGTGTAGCATCAGCACAACCGACCCCATGTGCTGGTAAGTGCCTGGCCTAACCCGAGCGAGGTAGTGGCGAGGCTAGACTTAACCTACCACAAAGTACAAATATATGTGCAATAACAGGAAATACGCTAATTTAAACAATTAAAGGGGGGGAGTATGTTATGGGGTACGTCAATCTAAACATAGAAATCATTGGTAAACAAATGAAACTGAACAATAACAACTGATAGGGAAAACATAGGAAGTCTCTACATATGGAAACAATACACTCAATCTGCGTCGTGCAACCCAATCCTCAACAGATATCACCGTTGAGGCGTGCAACCCGATCCTCAACAATCAATACCATTGTGTCATGCAAACCGATCCTTATTATTCAATACCATTGCAGCGTGAAACCTGATCCTCAATATTCATCAACAACGTTGCGGCGTGCAACTCGATCCTCAACATTTAGTACCAAGAACTCACCCCAAACAACGACCGCAAATCAAGTGCGAGGGGAGTAACAAAAATTACAAGAAATCCCGGCAAGGGAATACAACTGACAATTCAATTATCCCGGCAAGGGAAAATACAATAAATACTTGCATCTCGACAAGGGAATAATCATAGCACGTTCCACTTTTAATCACCTATTTCTCGAGTAACAATTTCTAGTCTGATCATATGCTCCAAATGACAAACCAATCACAAACCTTCCTCAACTATTCACTTTATATTATACTTATTAACCAAACAAGAAAGGTACATCATTAAATTCGAATCCAACACATATAACCCACGGTCATGCTAGACTCTGGCGCATAGATAACCGTCACCATGCCTATACACCGTACTCCACAATTAGCAAGTAGCAAATAATATCCTAATCCTAATCCCTCAAGCCAAAGTTAGAACAACCACTTACCTCAGTCCGAAATTAGCAATCAAGTATCTAACACCGCCTTTTCTCTAGAATCCAACTCCGAAATAATGATATCTAGACAAAATTTAGTTCAATATTATCAATAATGGCTAAAAGACACGATTCCATAGCCTAAAAATGAATTTCCTATCATTCTTCCAAAAATACCAAAATCCGACCCCGGGCACACATGGTCCAAACTCGAGGCTCAGACCAAAACCCCATCACCCATAACCCCACGAGTTCAAATATGCAATTTGTTTCGATATTCGACCCCAAATTGAGGTTGAATCACCCAAAATACCAAAAGCCCTAACTCTACCCAAAACTCCTAATTACTACCTTGAATTCATGATTTAGGGCTAGGAGATTAGTAATTGATGAATGAAATTGAAGAAAACAAGTTAAACCATGCTTACCCAAGAAGTTTTGACGGAGGAGTGCTTTAAAATTTTCCCTAGGACTTTGGAGAAGGAAGAGCTCATGAAGTGATATGTTTTTTCCCGTCAGTGGTTCTGTTTTTGACTTAAAATTTTGCTGGGTAAAATTTCCCTTCTTTTTTCACGGGAAAGGGACTGCGTTCGCGAAGTGTAAACTGGGAAACACATTGTGAATGTGTGAAAGGGAACGTGAACGCATAGAAGAAAATGTTAGGGGTCCAGAACATGGCCTATGCGAACACGTGGATTCTAACGCGAATGCGAGGAAGGGGTATGCAACACTTCGCGTTCATGAGGCTATATATGTGGACGCAAAGAGTAAAAAGGGGCTGAGTCAAATGACTCTACGCGAATGCGAGGCAAGGGATGCAAACGCGATGGAGGAACTAGGGAAAGGTAAGCGAACGCGAGCCTAAGGACGCGGACGCGAAGAAGGAATCACTGGGCAAAAATTGCAAAACATCTGCTACCAACCTAAGTGTAAAAACACCCCGAACCACCTCTAATTCACTCTCGAGCCCTCGCGGCTCCCAACCAAACACATACACTAACTCAATAACATCCTACGAACTTAGTCGGGCAATCAACTCGCCAAAATAACATCAAATTCAATGAATCAAACCCCAAGATCATCACTTTTCATTTCAAAGTTCATGAACCTCTACCTTTAGATATTTGGGTCCTAAACACGTGAAACGACGTCCAATTTTGACCAAATTTCACATATAGCGATTAACACATATTTAAGACCTGTACCGGACATCAGAACCAAAATACAAGCCCGATACATATTTTTCTAACTCTTTTCATCTCAATTTTTCATGCCATTTTCAGAAAAATAATTTCTTTCAAAAATTCTATACTCGGGCGCGGGACCTCGCATTTTGATTCTGGGCATACACTCGACTCCCATATTTTTCTACGGACCTCCCGAGACTCTCGCATCACGGGTCCGGGACTGTTTACCCAAAATGTTTACCAAAGTCAACTATATCAATATTAATATCAAAATTCTTCAAATCATTCATAGAATTCATATATTTTAACATAAAAAATTTCCGGCTTCGTGCCCAGACTGCGCATGAAAATCGAGGCAACTAAAAGCAAGGTTTTCAATGCCTCAGAAGTACGGATAAAGAAAGCATTACGGTGATGACCCTTTGGGTCGACACAATAAGCAAGGTAATTCAAATTTAAATGTAGATAAAACTTGTTTAGCGGCTGTTTCTACCATATTTTGGCGTGTAGATTCGGGATCCACTAATCATATCTACACTACTTTGCAAGGGTTTTAAGAAACATAGCGGCTAAGTGAGAATGAAGTTTGCATTTTTCAAGCCAATGGTGAGCCAGCACCAGCTTTAGCTATAGGAATTATTAGAGTTTCGTTTAGTATGGATAGAGTTTTAATTTTAAAAGATGTTCTCTATGTACCTTCTATAAGAAGGAATTTGATTTCGGTTTCGAAAATAATGGATGCTGGTTATAATATTTATTTTGCTAATAACTCTATTTTTATTAAGTTTAATAATTATTTTATCTACACTGCTGATAGAGTACATGACCTTTTTGTTCTTGATATATCTCCTCATGTGCTACAACAACCAAAAGAACTAAATAACATAAATCTACCGCATAAAAGATAACGTATTTCTGAATTGAGTCAAACTTATTTATGGTACTTACGCCCATGCCATACAAATCTAAATAAGATTTCGAGATTGGTCTCTGATAGACCTTTGAGTTCATTGAAAGTGGAGTCACTACCAACATGTGAATCCTATTTAGAAGACAAAATGACCAAGAGACATTTACCCTCAAAAGGAAATAGGGTTAGTGATAAGCTAGAATTAATTCACTCTGATTTGTATGGTCCTATGAATATACAAGCAAGAGGTGGTTTTTAGTATTTTGTGACTTTTATAGATGATTACTCAAAATATGGATATATTTATCTGTTGCGATGTAAGTTTGAATGCTTTGAGAAATTCAAATAATTTAAGACGGAAACGGAGAAACGACATGATAAATATATCAAAACATTGCGATCTGATCGTGGTGGTGAATACCTTTCTGCAAAATTCATAAAATACTTATCGGATAGTGGAATTACATCTCAATTATCTACCCCAGGAACACCACAACAAAATGATGTGGCAGAAAGAAGAAATAGGACCCTTGTAGAAATGGTTAGATCAATGTTAAGTTATTCCAATTTGCCTTCTTCATTTTGGGATATGCTTTAGAAACAACAAGCTACATTCTAAATTTGGTTCCTTCCAAGTCAGTATCTTCAACTCCAAAGGAATTGTGGACTGGGCGCAAGCCAAGTGTGTGGCATATTCGGGTTTGGGGTTGTCCAGCACATGTGCTGAAAGGGAAAGCGGATAAATTAGAATCAAGGACAGAAGTATGCATTTTTATTGGATATACAAAAGGAACAAAAGGCGGTTTGTTTTATTGTTCTAATGAAAAGAAGGTAATTGTTACAACAAATGCCAGATTTTTTGAAGAGGACTATCTAACGAACTATATTCCTAGAAGTAAACTAGTTTTATAGGAAATGGAGTAACTAAAGACTCATCTCTAGAACATATCCCGGATATCAGTATTGACATACCACTGCATTATTGTAGTGGGAGAAATGTCAATAGGCAGCAGATTGCACAAGAGAAATTGCCTGATATCTCACTATCTCAAAGTAATGAGAGTAATGTTGAGCAACCTCTATATGTTGAACAACCTGAAATTGTTATGAAACCTGCACCCCATAAAGAAGTTAATGATATCCCAACACTGCAAGGTGTGGGGGATAACATTGAGGCTTCAGTACCAGAAAATAATGATGTGATTCAACAAAAAAATCAGCATCCACCTGTAGTGACTAGTCATAGTGGGAGAATTATTAAAAAACCTCTCATGTTTATGCTCTTGGGAGAATCTTATGATAGAATCCATGAATAGCTTAATACAGAACCTATTAATTACGACGAAGCAGTACATGATGCAGATACTGACAAATGGGTTGATGCTATAAAATCTGAAATGGAGTCCATGATCTTGTAGAACCATCTACTGTAGCCAAACCCATAGTTGTAGATGGATCTATAGGAAAAAAAGATGGGTGGATGGAAAAGTGCAAACTCTTAAAGTTAGGATTGTTGCAAAAGGGTTTACTCAAAAAGAAGGGATCGATTATGAGGAAACTTTTTCGTCGGTAGCCATGCTTAAATCCATTATGATTATCTTATCAATTGCTGATCATTACGATTATGAGATCTAGAAAATGAATGTCAAGACCACTTTTCTAAATGGAAGTCTTGATGAGTACATCTATATGGCACAGCCAGTTAGTTTCATAAAAAGTGGCAATGAGCACATGTTGTATAAATTAAAGAAATCCATTTATGGATTGAAACAAGCTTCTAGGGCATGGAACACTTGTTTTGACGCATCGATTAAGACATTTTGTTTTGATAAATGTGAAAATGAGTCGTGTGTCTATAAAAAGTGGAATTGAGATAAAGTTACATTTTTTATTTTGTACGTAGATAATATTTTGCTCATAGGAAATACTGTGAGCATGTTGAATTCAGTAAAGGAATGGTTATACTAACGTTTTGATATGAAAGACTTGGGACAAGCAGGACATATCCTTGGGATCAAGCTTTTATGAGATCGCAAGCAAAGGATATTAGGTTTGTCCCAAGCACCTTATATTGATACTATTCTCACCAATTTTAGAATGCAAGATTCTAAGAAAGGGTTTCCCCCTTTTAGACATGGAATCTCTCTGTCAAAAGATTAGTCCCCAAAAATGACTGATGAGATAGAAAAGATGAAGGTGGTCCTTTATGCTTCTGTTGTAGGGAGTCTTATGTATGCTATGCTATGTACTAGACCTAATGTCTGCTTTGTTGTTGGCATGGTTAGTAGATTTCAGTCTAACCCTGGTCGAGAACATTGGACTGTTGTTAAGAATATAATCAAGCACTTGAAGAGGACTAGGGATTATATGTTGGTGTATCACTCAAGTGATCTTGCACCCATTTGCTATATTGACTCAGATTTCCAGTCAGATAGAGACTCTAGAAAATCCACCTTAGGATATGTTTTTATCTTAGGAGGTGGAACCATAAGTTGGAGGAGCATCAAGCAATCATGTATTGCTAATTCCACCATGGAAGCCAAATATGTGGCTGCATCTGAGGCAGCTAAATAGGTTGTTTGGCTCAGGAACTTTCTGAAAGAGCTTAATGTGGTTCCTTTGGTTCAAGCACCGATTGTACTTCATTGTGACAATAGTGGTGCAGTTTCAAACTCGAAGGAACCAAGAAGCTATAAAATCAGTAAGCATATTAACGTAAATATCACTTAATTCGGGACATAACTCAGAGAGGTGATGCAAGAGTGGTGAAGATTGCGTTAAAGTATAATTTGTCAGACCCGTTTACAAAGAGCTTGACACAGAAGATTTTTGACAAGCATACCGAAAGAATGGGTGTTAGAGTAGTAGACGTATGGTTATAAGTCTAAGTAGGAGATTGTTGGGATATACTATTAACTATGCAATTTAGACATGGTATTTTTTATCGAATAATTATTTATTTAATTTATTCAATTTAATAAAGTACTATTTTAAATAGATTATTTGTTACATGTATGTTCTTTTAGTTATGTAGTAGATAATTTAGTGAACGGAGTCTTAGCTCATGCACAGAAGATTAAATTATTGGTTCACGTAATTAATAAATTGTTCACAATCAAAGATATTGTCGGACAAAATATCCTGATGATTGTAGCACAAGATTATTGTATAATTTGTCTTGATTATGGGAGTAGTTTTACTCCAACTTTTTGTGATATATACTTAGTGTATATTGAACGGACCAAGTAGAAAAAAGATATTTTTGTACTGAATATATAAAATATTTTTTCTAATTAATTAAATTAGCTTATACTCCTAATCTTGATATAATTATTATGATCAATGTAATTTATTTATTGTTTTGATTTATCAAAAGGTACGACTCGATTTAGAGTTCGTATATGCCTAATAAATTGGACAATAACGAATTACATTTGTGAATAATAATTAGTTGATAGAATTCATGACTCGGTTTTGGGTTTGATGATACCACTTTATGTAATATAAGCTTATAAGTTTTTATGTAAAAATCCGACCGATAGATTTTGTATCTGTCACATGAAATAGTTTATGCGAAATTATAAATGATTTAATTAGTTAATTGAATTAAATTTTTAGTGATTTAATTTAATTTACTGGTATTTAAAATCTTAACATGGGGAGTTAAAATAAGTGTTAATAAATTTTCGAAATTCATACTGAGGAGTTCAATTGCAGATTTTTAGTGGAATAAATTACAATTAATTATAGTAAACATTAATTCATGCTAATTTTGAATTAATACTATAATTAGTGGAAGACTAATTTCATCTAATTACTTACCTTTAAGTTGTATTATTCTTGCCCACCCAATAGCAAAATTGTCTAAGGTTTTACTAGGCAAATAGCAGAAGACTGCAACCCTGGATTCTTGCTGATTGGAAGCTTTGTGCAACTATTTCAAGAGGTTAGTGCCTATAATCTCGTTATTATTATATTTTTTAGTTTACATGTATTTGATGCCTGGTTGGTATGCTTGCTTTTGTTGCGCATGTTCTAACAAAAACAGCCTTCACTCCTGAGCGAATAGATGTTAAACCCTATGCAATAGCAAAAGCGACAACAGAAAAAAAAAAAGATATGGGGAATAGAAGAAAGACTCATGGGCTTAGTGGATTGTAATTTTCATGGAGGATTTGCATCTATATCCAGTTTTTGGGTCACCTTTTAACTTATACCCACTTTAAAAAATATTGTAAGCGTACCTACTTTTTGGGTAACTTCAGACATACGTGCATGAAGTAGCAAAGGCAATCACGCAAACTTTAGTTCATAGTGCAATGGCAAACTTAAATTCAATAAAACTACAACATGTTTTGGCTGAAATTTTTGTCTTGTAATTGTTGAACTTCAGCATTCTAGGAGCTGAAAGTTTATTTAGTATTTGCCTAACTTGAGCATTCTAGGCAGGGGCGGACTTAGAGCTTGGAATACGGGTTCCTGGGAACCCAGTAGCTCTTGCGTAAATCTTATATTTATATTTAAAAAATTACTATATATATATATATATATATATATATATATATATATATATATATATATATATATATCTAACTGTGAATCCAATTACGATTGTATATTAATATAAAATTATGATAGGAGCCCATAAGCCTCAAATTCTGAATCTGCTTCTGATTCTAGGAGCTGATGTTTATTTTTGTATTTGCTAAACTTCAGCATTCTAGGAGCTGAAAGTTTGTTTTATATTTACTCAACTTCAACATTCTAGGAGCTGCAGTTTTTGTTTATATTGAACTTCAGCTCGATTATTTTGTAATTGAAAGCAAAAACATGTGTACTATGATATTAATTTACGAGTATCTTGTGCTAATTCATTTCCTAGGCAAAAAATGCATCCACCTAACTAGAAACAAAGGAGCGAAGTGCAAAAACGATGCATCAACAGTTTAACATGCAGCTAGAGCAGAAAACAGTGAAAGAATCTGTAAGTTTCTTACTCTGTTCACAAAATGCCTCTTCTATTGAAAGCTTGGAGGTGAGCAGCAGTTGAGTGGAAAATCTTGAGAAGAAAATAAACGAAGGAGGAGAAGGCTGAGGAGAAAGAGAGCCTGGAGTTATTTAAAAAGTGGGTACGAGTTAAAAAAATTTTAAAAGTGTGTATAGGTTAAATGGGAGCAATCAAATAGGGCACCCCGTGCAATTTTTACAATTTTCATCTTATATGCCTATGGAAAAAAGGGTTAAGGTTCATCAATGGGTCAATAGGGGCCCATTCGAACATATAGCCCAATATAATATTGGAAAAATAATATTATATAGTCACTCTCAAAATAATAGCCATATATATATATATATATATATATATATATATATATATATATATATATATATATATATATATATATATATATATATATATATATATATATATATATATATATATATATATATATATATATATATATATATTGTATGTTATATACAAATTTTATACACTTTTTCGACTACCAAATATAAATAGTTTCTGGTGCGGGCTAAAAGTAAAAAAAGCCTGATTTTTTCAATAAAAGCTAGTCCAACATTAATCATTATTTTAATTAAACTAGTCTTAAGTACAACTTTAGGCCCAGTGAGTAGATACGTATTTAAAAATTACATAAGTAGTATTAAATAATAATTTTATGTTATAATAAAAATAAAAATTAATTAATTAATTATATATATATTACTGTTTGTTATTATTGCATTATTGCATGCGACTGTATTTATGTTGCTTATGTTTTCATGAGTACTTACATTATTATTGCAGGAGTACCTATGCTTTATTATTTTGTTTTGTTTTGCTTGTGTTTCTAATTTTACCTTTGTTTTCGTAATGCAGCTTTCCCTCTTTTTATCCTACACACCGAGGGTCGTTTGGAAACAGCCTCTCTGCCCTTACGGGCAAGGGTAAGACTCGTCTACATATTACCATTCCCATACCCCACCTGGTGGGATAACTGGGTAGTTGTTGTTGTTGTTGTAATTATATATACATATATATATATATATATATATATATATATATATATATATATATATATATATATATATATATATATATATATATATATATATATATATATCCCAGCTCAATGAAAGTCCTCAGTATTTTATAAGAATATCTTATGAAAAACTATTGTTATTTTTATGCCTTAATACCAAAAAAAAATAAACAAGTAAAAACAATTATTTTTATCACGATGAGGTTCCTATATCTCCTACAAAAAATGTTGATAAATAAAAATGTCGTCTTTCAAAATGACAAATATTAAGTTAGTGTTATAAATAGAACTCTAATTAGAGTGAATGTCTATCTTATAGAAGAGTTTTACTTTGAGGCTAAGTCTTTTCTATGCCTATAAATAGAGGGGTCTTACCCCATTGTATATCATCCCAAGTATCAATAAGAATACTTCTCTCCCTATTCTCTCTATATTGTTCTTGTCTTTTATATTATTTCATAACACGTTATCAGCACGAGACTCTACCGTCTCAAGAAACACTTTGAGAAGATTAAGGAGAAATTCGCCCATACGAATTTCGCTAATTCCGGGCATTATCCGGGTCACGCTTCAAGAGATAAGTATCGATTTTATGTTCGATTAAAATCTATAATTATGTGTTGTCTATATTACATACAAGTGATCCTAGTTATTTACTTCCGCTATTCCTTTCTTTGTTACAATTGAATTGATAACTGGTTTAATTTAGTTGTATAGTGGAACGTTTCTGTTCAATTATGCAAATTGGGCAGAACTGTGACCCCAACTCATCACTATTTTTGCAAAGCTTATTAAAGATGGAATATTTAATTTCTTTTGCTGGTGTTTGTGTCTCATAGCGACTGCTGCACCCAAGGATAATTTTGATGGGCTCTCGCCTCAATTCTGTTGCTAATGATGGCAGATAAAGTTGATAACTAAGTAGAATTTTACTCTCTTTCCAAGGGGAAAGTCTCACGGATATTGTATCTACCAAAAGCTAGAGGGCGAGTATTTTCCATCAGAGGGATGACTGCTCACTATGTCATAAAAGGATTTTCTATACGGAAAAATAGAAGAGGTATATTTGATATCACAACATTTATTGGTATACCTTAAAGGTAAGTAATTTACTTTTCCCTTTCAAATCCTTGAAATTTTACGATTTGATTTCATATACAAACAAAGACAACAAAGTTTGATTATAACTCTAATGGAGTTTGTAAGAAATTACACTCACATGAAGTGGTGAAACTTCTATGCCTTGCCATGATCAAATTCATGTATGATTGTGGGCAAAAGATTGAAAATCCGTCCCATTGAATTTGCTCCATTCCCTTTAGAGAATATGGTAGCAATATATGATAAGTCTGAAAGAAGACAAAATTATTACCATGAAGGTATCAATGAATGTGGACGTGGCAAAGAATTCCGTCCAATTGAATTTGCTCCATTCCCTTTAGAGAATGTGGTAGCAGTATGTGATAAGTCTGAAAGAAGACAAAATTATTACCGTGAAAGTATCAATGGATGTGGACGTGGCAATAGACGAAATTATAATCGTCATTATTGTGATAATAAGAACAATAAGGATTCTCAAAATAATCTTTCACTTTATGAAAGTAATATTTGACATGAGATTGTGTATAGCACATACAGATGATTATGATCCATTCCCTGAAGTGAATGTGATAATTGTAATAGAGCCCGTAAGTATGAACACGCTCTTGATGTAATTTTGTTTCATGTCTGACATTATGAAAAGAAAGTTCGTTGCCCTTGAAATTTCGGGCAAGAACTATATGACATGAGTGTTGGATGCTGAAATCCATTTGGATGCAATGGGTCTTGGAGACGCCATTAAAGACAGAAATAATGCATCCACCCAAGATTATGCTAAGGCCTTGATTTTCTTGCGCCATCACCTTGATGAAGGTTTGAAATTGTGCTAAGGCCTCGATTTTCTTGCGCCATCACCTTGATGAAGGTTTGAAACTGTGCTTAGGCCTTGATTTTCTTGCGCCATGACCTTGACGAAGGTTTGAAAATTAAATATATCACAGTCAAAGATCCACTTATCTTGTGGAATGGCTTAAAGGAGAGATATGACAACCTGAAGTTGGTCACTCTGCCACAAGCACGAATGATGAGAATCCAAAAGCAAATAGTTCATAAACTATATGTTACCGCTGCGGTGGAAAAGGGCACTGGTCAAGAATTTGCCGTGTACCAAAATATTTGGTTTTGATTGCTTTTATCGGTATTTTGTTACTAATGAAAATAGGTTTTCATCAGATCCAAATTAGAGAAAGAAAGTAATTTAATTTGACTTCACATTTAGTTCAAAATACTAAACTAGAGTTTAACCGTATATGCTTATTATGTCTATATATAATTTATATTACCAAGAAACTTATTTAAATTGTATAGACATGATTATTTTATATGATATAACTAATGTCACAACTACTGGAAATAAGACACTATTATTTCATGTACTTTCAAGACGGTTGTAATATATTATAACGTTAATACTTTGTACAAATGTTATATGACAATTAATAGTGAAATTATGACAAGTGAGCAAATGCAGTAGTCGTCATTTTGATTTAATGAATATTTCATTAATATCAATCATTACTGGAATGAGAAACGTTGGCGGATGAACATGTCGTATTATAGTGGATTATGAAGAAGACATAAGCAGATTGCCAGGTACGTATTTTATGATAGGTGCTATAAGATTGTATTAGACAGGTTGCAGGTACTGCGCATTATAGTGAAAATAATGAATTTTCGTATTATAATATTTCATAAGATCAAACATTTTCGTATATTTCTTTTGTATGTCAAACCATGGGAAGTAAATTGATTGAAGGCTCTAGAAGAGCAACTGTAACTCTGCCCAAAGGCACGACGTTTATCTTAGAGAATGCAATGTTCTCCTCCAAGTCTAAGAAGAACTTGTTGAGTTTTAATGATACCAATCGCAATGTTCTCCTCCAAGTCTAAAAGGAACTTGTTGAGTTTTAAAGATATCATTCAAAATGGATATCATATTAAGACAATAGATGAGAATAATCTTGAATTCTTCATGAAAACGAGGCTGCCCATTTCGGTTTGGGTTCACGCCATTTTGCATGCAGCAATACTAGTTCGTCGGCTGCCCACTTCGGTTTGGGGACACGCCATTTTGCATACAGCAATGCTAGTTCGTCTCTAACTGACGAATTGACACAAATATTCCCCGTTGCAATTGGTTTTGGGTCATGGACCCAATATATCCCATTTAAGAATCTTTGGATGCGTAGTATATGTGCCTATAGCACCGCCATCCCGCACCAAAATGGGTCCGCAAAGAAGGTTAGGAATATATGTTGAGCTTGAATTGCCCTCCATTATTCGCTACCTCGAAACATTGACAGGAGATTTGCACGATTTGCAGACTGTCAATTTGATGAGACACTTTTCCCAAAATTAGGGGGAGAAGTTGGTGAAACCAAATGGGAAATTTTGTGGAAAAATGCATCATTATCTCATCTTGATCCACATACCTCTATTTGTGAAAGAGGCACAAAAGATTATCCATTTGCAAAGAATAGCAAATCAAATGCCTGACGCATTTATAGATTTGAAAAGGATAACAAAATCACATATCCCCGAAGTGAATGTGACAACATCTGATTCATGAATACATATTCATTATTGGAAGAATATGAACATGAAATTGGTATTAAATATACCACACTCACCCCTAGAAGGAGGTTTGAGATGATATATGGCATGAATGATCGTTGGTCACGTACCTATTGTACATCAAAGTATTTTGGAAATATGACTATTAAAGGACAACGATAATGCAAGAAACATATCTTGCATATAAGTTTGACATGACCATAATGGTATAACTTTCTCTTTAAGAAAGATATTCACCACATGGATGTTGATGAATCTGTGGTAGTACAAAATTAATTGAGAGCTCTAGAAGAGCCAATTATTACTATGTTGGAGAAACACAATTGAGTATTGTGCTGTAGTAAGTCTCAAAGAAACTTATTCAGTTTCCAAAGTACACGCGAAAGCGATTGATTATATTGAGACTATAAATAAAGGAAGGCTTTGATATCTCCTATTACTACAACTTGTAGCGGGGTAATTTGCATATGAAAAGCTACCCGCTTTATTCTCCAGTTTGTACTACACAAAAGAAAGAATGCCACAATAAAGTGGATATCTATTGGTATAAAAACCCATGTCATAATAAACCTGAAGTTTATTGATAAGTGCACATGTCATGGTGTAAATTTGAAGTTTACCAATATTGATAATTTGTTCAGTTAGCATTCGTATTAGCCATCTCATTTTAAGTATGATGTGCAAATTCACACAGGTGAATATCAAAGAACTAGAAAGTTCTTTACGAATTCTCTTGTATCCTTGTTCTCATTAATGAACTGACCAACTAAAGAGTTCGGGTTGAAGCCCATAAATTCTGGAAATATCAAAGGTGAATATGGGCCCATTCACCTGCCATGTATACCACATATGATACATCTGTGATATGGTTACATGCGCAATTGTTATTAACCCGCAGCCTGGCCGGTGCTTGCGAGGTAAATTTCTCAGTAATCTAACTTCGAGCATAATTTCCAGATTTTCTACTCAAGATAGTTCATCTTGATAAGTTGGTTTATATCAAAGTTGGTTTAGCAAGATAATTATTGAGTGCTTCCACTTAATAGCTAAACTGTTTCTTATGAGAACAAAGTTATATATATCAGTTTGATATACGTTGTATACGAGAGTATATTCTCCCCTCACAGGTGGTTCAGGGTCAGGAACCAAATAATTTCATCTTATTATTAATGTGCCGTGTATATTGACATAATAATGCACAAAGATGATTTCCCAAAGTTGAGGAAACAAGTTAGCTTTACTAACATGAGGGGGAGACATGATAAACACTTGAGAAAAGGTTACATGGGATGAATTATCATTTGTATATGTATATCCCCGAATATCATGATATGAACCTGAAGTTCATAAAAGGGATAATTCAATTGCAACATATTGCAAAGCATGCTATACGCATTTGCTGACCCAAAGAAAGTAACTAAATGGAAGAGATACAATTCAAGAAGCATTGATTCCATATGAAAGACATGTAGTTTTGAACCTATAGTTCAAATGCTTGAAAGTATAAAGTCAAAGGTATGTATAATCAGTTTTCGATATCTTATTTGTCTAGCATGACATGGAAAACTTGATATGCATCTAAAGTCTATTATATGGCTTATATGACTTAACTTGAAAGATTTAAGTTGCTTGAAGCATATGCAATTCTTGGTCCTGAAGTACCACATCCTTAGTACAATTTGTGTACATATGTATCTTGCTATAACTATAAGCATGATGGCATTGAGAATGCATCTATGGAGATATTGAAAAGTTATTCCACGACATTATATGAAGATGTTCATATCTATCAAGAATGATGATTTCAAGGTGCGGAATATTTATTCAAGTCAATATGATTTATTTACCAAAGATCGTTTTGAAGATGATGCACAAGATTGGAATGCAAATGCTCAAGGATATAAATTGATGTACTCATTAGGGGGAGTTAATGCGCGTTGCACTCTTTTTCCCTTACAAGGTTTTGTCCCAATTGGGTTTTCCTTGCGAGGTTTTTAACGAGGCAACCAATAGGCGCAAATTCAAACATGTGTACTCTTTTTCCTTTCTTTAATTTTTCCCATTGGGTTTTGGTTTTAAGGTTTTAACGAGGCACATTGTTGAATAGACATTCAAGGGGGAGTGTTATAAATAGAACTCTAATTAGAGTGAATGTCTATCTTATAGAAGAGTTTTACTTTGAGGCTAAGTCTTTTCTATGCCTATAAATAGAGGGGTCTTACCCCATTGTATATCATCCCAAGTATCAATAAGAATACTTCTCTCCCTATTCTCTCTATATTGTTCTTGTCTTTTATATTATTTCATAACAGTTAGTAATTTATAACAATAAACTAATATGAAAAATATAGAAAGCTATCGTTTGTTAAAATATTTTCAAAAATAAAGAAAAATAATTAATAATAACTCATTTAGAATATATTTATCTTCTACTGCTTTTTCCTTATTGTTTGAATTTTGTATACATTAATAACAAAATAACTATTGATCGTATGCTGTTTGACAATTATTCAGTAGATTCTACAAATTTAGAATAGATGATATTTGCAGGTCTAGATAATTATTGAATGTAGTTTCAAATTTATACAAAAATTTAATAAATAAATTTTTAGCTGATTTTAAAGTTTCAGATATTAAAAAAAATAAAAATGAAATGTATTGTAGTTATGGTACATATTTCAAATAAGTAAATAATTTATTTAAGGTAAAATTCTAATTGATTTAAAATTACAAATATTAGGATTTCCGACATAATTCAAATAAAGACTTATTTACTAATTGAAATTTTAGTTGATTTAAAAGTTTTAAATATTAAGTAAATAATTAAATTATAATTTTATCCAATGATTAAGTTAAGAGTATTTTACCTATTTTTCAACTACAATGAGCTCTATAATTATGTTTTTCATTATTTTTCCAAATAATTGTCCCACATTATTTTAAAAACTTGAGTCTTAAATTTTACATGGTACTCATGATTTTTAAATGGTTAAAATGGCTTAAAGCTATAGATAGTAAAAAATATGAACTACACTTAATGACATAAGTGTATTTTCAAGTAAATAATTACATAAATTGATTTATCGTTTAAATGTTTTATTTGGAGAAAAGTGGACTACAACGACCAGACCTTTGAAATGCTTCATCAAATGCACATCCTAATTTTTATGTACGTAGAATACGGAAATATATATAAATAAATTATTTGAATTATATAAGGTAAATTTAATTGATTTTGATGTCCTAAATATTAGGATTCCCTATGTTGTCGTTGAAATAAGGGAAACTTTAATAAGTAAGTTTTAGTTCACTTTAAAGTCCCAAATATTAGAAAAATATTAAATGACTATTTTGTTATGTGTTAACTTTATTTTAAAAGGATTATAAGGACGGATGATATTTCGCTAATGACAGTTGTGCTTAGTGTACGCACGATGCACGCCTATCTCAATGAGTAAATATTTATTAAAAAATTATAGTTAAGTTATAAAATAAAAGTAAAAATTCATGTGACAATCTTGGAGGGTCTGAAAGTTTTCCTTTTCAATATTTCAAAAGGAAATTATGGTCATTTAACAAAATTGAACAAAATAATTTGGTTAAATTGTATAAGAAGCAAATTAGTCTACTCAACGATGACAATACAGTTTGGTGAAATACAAGTTGAAAATAGTGATTATAATAGTATAAGATAAAATCTTAATTGATTTAAAATCTTAAATACTAAGACTTTCTATATCGTTTAAAATAGACCAAATAAAGAAAAATTTATAAGCCAAATTTTAGTTGATTTTAAAGTGCTAATTATTTGGAAAGTAACTAAAATTATAATTTTATCCAATGTGAAATTTATTATGAAAGAATAAAATAAGTGAACAACATTTCACTAAGTAGGTTTGTGCTTTTAAATATTGCATTTTTTAACAGCGTGCGCGACATTTTAGTCTCTGTATGAATTGTTCAAATGCCTGTAGTTTAATTCCTTAGAGTTTGCCATGTGACAGTATTTCTTCCCTAAAAAATAGAACATATTTATAATTGGTCATGTGATGCTACTTTTGTTCCCCTATTTCATAGGACACGTTTAATCTGTTTGTTAATAGAAGATCTTGGCCATAATCTCATGTCCTCTACTTTGCTTACATTTCCTGAGAAAAAAGGAACAAGGGGTAGAAAATAAGAGAGAAATACATTTAATTTTTCCTTCACTGATAACTGAGAAAAGCCAGAATAAGAATGTTAGTCCTCCAAATCGATTATTTTCTTGGGGTAAGGTACGTCAATGCATCAATGTACGATACGTGATTTCTTAGTCATCTGCTTAATCAGAGTCTTTGAGCCAAAAGCTAAGTATATCATGCTACTCCTTAATTCTTATTACTACGTTCATGTAAAAAGATTTGTGTTTACATAGGCTAGCTAGCTAGGATAAACACTGAAAAAAGGAATGAATGGGATTACTTCTTTTCCTTTAATTAAAGTTTCTTGCACTACCATAAGATAAGTAGAATGTTAATCAATCCAATAATGTTAAATTTAGAATGTTGGATTATGACTATGGCTTTTAACAGGTGTTGGCCAATAGAAGGTATGTATGTACTCAAATACTACGTCAGTTTGTGTATCGCAGGGTTTAATCAAGAAAGCACAACTTTTTTGGTCAGGATCTGGAATAATAATTTTTGGTAGATTTCCTTGAAATTTTTTTTTTTTAGTATAACTGTTATATTTCATTAATATCAAAGGAATGTACAATGTAAAGTTCTATAGTAGTAGCTTGGACTAGCTGCTACTCATTTACAGACAATCATCTATACTAAGACAACTATCAATAAACACAAATGCCACCTCAGTATAGGGAAATCTACTAGACTATAACTAAGGAAAACAATTAAGTTGCCGCAAGCCATTTTGCCATCGTCTACAGTTTCTGCCACGGATATGAATAAGTAAAGCACTTCTCTGCAAATCTGCTCTTCCACAAATACTTTCCCATCAAATCGAATGCTATTTCTCTCCCTCCAGATAAGAGCAACAGTATTGACAAAAACATAGGCTGTAATAGCATTGTGCCACATTATGCTCCTTGCTTTACTGCAAATCCATTGAATCTCTGTTTCCCAATTACCAACAGTTTTGTAGTGCCCCAGCCAGCAACAGAGTCTGGACCACAGTCTACTAGTGATTGAGCACTCAAAGAACAAATGATTAAACACTTCAACATTCTGAATACAGAACACACAAGTTGCAGGAACTTGTATGCCAAAATTCTGCAATCTGTCAACTGTAGGGAGTCTTTGCTGGGCAGCTAACCATACAGTGAACTTGTGTCGAGGTTGAACATTTGCATTCATCATCAGATTCTTCCATTCAACCTTATTGAAATTGGGAATCATTATGAGGTAAAGTTTCTTAATTTGGAATTTATCCAATCTGCATACTCCTCTCAACCTGCTAATCAGATCCCCCTGTAGCTTCTGATTCTCCATTATAGCAGTTCTGCTTTCCAGTATCTTCCTAACAACCCAAGAAGCTGACTTAGGAATGGTTATTGTTACAATATCACCATGTTTGATGTAGTAACAGTGCACCCATTTAATCCAAAGACAGTCTTTTTTCCTGGCCAAGTCCCATAAAAGTTTAGTAATAGTTGCTTTATTCCACACAGTCATATCTAATATGTTGAGTCCTCCAGCTGTAAGTGGTCTGCATACCCTTTCTCAAGCAACCAGAGCCCTTTTAGACAGATTAGCAGTTCCAGTCCACAAAAAGGTTCTGCACATTGCTTCAATGGCTTTTAATACTTTTTTTGGCAGAATGAATACTTGAGCCCAGTAAGTCTGAATACCAAAAATAACAGCTTTGATCAGTTGACATCTCCCTGCATAAGAGAGCAACTTAGCTGACTAGCATGTAATTTTATCAGTAATCTTCTCTATCAGAGGCAAGTAATGATGGATGGAAAGTTTTTTAGAATCAAGGGGTATCCCCAAATACTTGAATGGAAGCTGGCCCTCAGTGAACCCCAATGTCTCTATGATTTCTTCTCTGGTACTCTGCTGCACTCCAGCCAAGTATACTGCATTTTTGCTAATATTAGCTTGTAGTCCAGAAGCTTCAGAGAACTTAAAGAAAGTCTCCTGTAAGATCTGGATGGAAACAATATCAGCTCGACAGAACATAAGTAGATCATCAGCAAAACAGACATGAGAACAGTTAAGTTTCCTGCATTTGGGATGGAAGTTGAAGTCCCAATTCTTGTGCAACTGTCCCAATATCCTATTCAGATACTCCATAGCCAGCACAAATAGATAAGGTGACATAGGGTCACCCTGTCTAATACCTCTCTTAGCAGTGAAGGGCTTTGTTAATCCATCATTCAGTACTAGGGAGTAGGAAACAGAAGTGACACAAGCCATTATCCAGTGAATAAATTTTGCAGGGAACCCAAGGTCAATAAGGATCTGTTTAAGGAAACTCCATTCCAGGGTGTCATATACCTTCCTCAAATCTACCTTCAAGACACATCTGGGGGAAACTCCTTTTCTTGAATAATCCTTGAAGATCTCATGGCTAAGCAAAATATTATCAACAATGCTTCTCCCTTCAATGAAAGCTTACTGAGCTTGCCCAACTAATTCACCAATAACAGTTTTCATTCTCCTAGTAATAAAATTGGAGATGATTTTATAGACAGTGGTACAGCAGGCTATAGGTCTATAGTCTTTAACAGTTGTAGGAGCTCTAACTTTAGGAAAAATGCAATAACAGTGGTATTGATCATGTGAGACATTCTGCATGTGGAGAAGAAGTCCTTTGTAGCAGCTAGTATATCTTCCTTTACTATCTCCTAGTTTCTAGTAAAGAATTCCACAAGGAAACCATTCACACCTGGTGCTTTGTCCTTTGGCATCTCTTTTAGTGCTTCTGTAATTTCTTCCAAGGTAACCTCCTGAATTAGAATTCTTTGTTGTGATAAAGTTAGACATTGTCCTTCTTTAATAACAGCAGCGTTGACACAAGGCAGCTCATTAGCACACTCCCCCATCAATGATTGGAAAACCTTTATAAACTCCTGCTCCACATATAAGGGGTCTGTGAGTTTCAGACCTGTATCAGTGTAGACAGAAGTAATGTTATTCTGGCATGTTCTGATCTTCAACTGAGCATGGAAATATTTTGTATTGGCATCACCACAGTCAATCTAGCAAGCCTTGGATTTTTGTCTCATAATTTGTTCCTCCACACAACTCCATTTCTCAATTTCTTCTAGTGCTGTTTTTCCTCAGTAAACAAAGACTGTGCTACAGCTGAGTCTGAATAATACCCAGTGTCTCCCTAGCCTGAATAAGTTTCTGCTTGTATGAAGCCATATGGACATTGTCTAGTGTTGTTTCATGGTCTTCAATTTATTCCATATCTGCTGCATATGTGTTCCTTCACATTCCTGTCCCCAGACCTATTGTAGTATGGTATGAAACTGAGGGTTCTCCATAATAGCTAGATAGAGTCTGAAAGGTTTAGGATGAAGAAGTTTTTTATTTCCAAATTTGATAAGTATAGGGGAGTGATCAGAAACTGAGGGATTCATGAAGTCAACTTCTAGGTGTCCATACTGCTGTATCCACTGGAAATTGCCCAAAGCCCAATCAATCTTGCTATAGACCCTAGTGGTAGTACCTTGCTTATTAGTCCAAGTGTAATGCCACCCTTTAACTCTAAGAGGAGTGAGTTGAATGTCAGCAATGACATCTTTAAAACCTCTAACTTCAGCATCAGTAACAGGAGAACCAATTCTATCTTCAGAACATAAGACAGAATTAAAATCCCCACTCAACAACCAAGAATCTTGACTGGGTACATATATTGTCCTTAAGTCACTCCACAGCTGGTCTCTAAGGCTTGCAGTATTATGAGCATAGATGACACTTAAATGAGTTCTGATTTGACTTTTAGGGTCTTCTAAGAAACACTGAATAAGCTGGTCAGTCGCACAGGAAATTTGGACCTGGATGTGAGGTTTCCAATGTAGCCATATTCTCCCATTTACAGCCTTTGAGTGGTTGCGTTGAACCTTTCATCCCTTAGAAATCTTATCTTGAATCTTCTTTGCTTTGTGTTCCTTCACTCTAGTCTCAAGACATCCCATAACATCCACTTTATTTACAGCAAGAAAGGTTTTCAACTCTTTATGCTTATGGGCTTGGTTAAGCCCCCTAATGTTCCAAGTGACAATAATCATAGGACATTAGGAAATAAGCTCTGAGAAGGTCCCAAATCAATCTGTTGACCCCTTCTGCCAGCATCTAATACATCACTAACAGCCTTCCCCTTATTGCATTTATCAACCATAACTTCACTATTGTCATTGGGTTCATTGATTACTGTCTCATGCCTTTCCTGAATGTCAGGGCCTTGCTGTGCATTCTGTTGAACAATAGCCATAGAAGAAGTGTTATTCCCCAGCCTCTCATTCTCCTTGTTATGTTCTGGTTGCACTGGCAAGCTTTCCTGTGTATCTACACTAGCTATACGCTGTTTAACAAGTCATTCTTGCTTAGTAACTTTTGCCTGCTTCTTCAATCTGGTCCTCTGTCTCCTTGTCTTACCATGTTCCCGCATATCCTGCTCTACATCATTGTTAGCATTAAACCAACAATCAATAGAATCATGTCCAAATTTCAGACAATGATTGCAGAAACTAGGCTTCCAATCATATTCAATCAACTGAATCTTAGGGCCAAATGGAGTCTCAATCTCTATCTGATCAGGGAGAGGATGGGTAGCATCAACCTCCACTAGTACTCGAGCAAAAGAAATTTTCTCAATGAGCTGTGAATTTGTCTGTGTACAATGGTTTACCCACTGCACTAGCCATTTTGCTTAATACTTCAATAGACCAATAGCCCACCGGTAGTCCAGGAAATCGAATCCACACAGGGATAGTACTTAGTATATCATTCTGAAAGGAGAAGTCAATTTCCCAAGGCCTCAATACCATGGGTTTGTATGAATAAGGTCCAGATTGAATGACTAGATCTCTGTCCTCTATACTATTGAATCGGAAGATGCAATAGCCATCAGAATGAATCAAAATCTGGGGTTTAGACACAAAATTCCACACATGCAGCACAAAATTTTTCATAGTTTTCTCATTAGGATTATCTCCAATTATGTAACCAATTAAAACAGTATTCCAGTAATCCACCTGAGATTTCAAATCATCTTCACTAATTTTGACAACCTTCTTGCCATCTCTGTCAGTATGAGGCATGAACGAGAGTGGCTTACCCATTTGAGCATTGTGATTACCTCGCACAACCTCAGCAGCAGTCGGAATTGATTTCTCATACCCACTAGCATCTAAGAACTGTAGTCGTCTCACAACGAGATTAGTAGGCACTTCAATTTTGTTCAACGGAGGTGGTAAATCATTCGCAACACCATCTGCATGCAGCATCTCTGTCGATTGGAATTTCTGGGGAAGGAAATTACCAAAAGTCAGTGGTTCTAGTTCCTTAGCAACACCATGAGCAAGGGTTGAGCAGTAGTGAGAGCCACATTTCGCCGGCAACGAGCCATTTTCCGGGCACAATGGCGATCTTGCTATCATGCGCCGAGAGGTTTTAGGCTATCATGCGCCGACCCAAACAGTACTCATCGGGTGTGATTTCTAATTGATTTCCTTGAAATTGATTTTGGTAGTCCTTGAAATTGATTTTGGTAGATTTCCTTGAAATTGTTGTTTGGGTTCTTAACAATCAGGAGATTCTTCTGGCAAAAATTTTTGGTAAGGAAGAAAGAATGCCAAAAGACTTCAACAATAGCCAAACTTTCTCATACCTTATATCTTGTGCTGTAGTATTAAAGTTTCCTTTTATTAAACTGATTTAAACTTTCATTACTTTTTCTATAGACCGTACGTTTTCCTGTTAGGGATGGATGTCAATGCTGCTTTCAGCTGGTGGCCTATCAAAATCTTTGAGAGGTAACTCTAAACCTTGGAAATATAATATTTCCTCAGAAATGTTTTCTTGCATTGTTTCCCTACCAGTGTTTTACCGTCCATATTACACTTCATTTTATGGTCTGCCAAAGAGTGAAAAACTTGAGAATAAACAGCCACAGAACCTTATCCCCAAGTGATAGCACATTATTTCACTAACAGGTGAGGTTCTGGACATCTTAACCTTCCTCCCCATATAGTAAACTGTAATTATGTACTAACAGTCTCGAAAAGCCAAAAGATAATTAAGAAAACAAACCAAAAACCTACTTCCCTCCTAGTGATGTTGTCCTTCGAACAAGAGTTAATTCTGAGGAAATAGGTTTGCACTTTACTTCAGTTTTGTGTGGGGAACACTTCAGAAACTAAACTAAACTGTTTCAAAGAACTAAACTTCCTCGAGTATAAAGTGAGATGTGGATAAAAGTAATATGAAAATGAAACACAAACAATACACGAGGGACTTTGGAAAAGCAGTTTTGAGCACGCCAGAAAGCACAGCACATTGAAGCATTTTATTAGGGTATCCCAACATCTACAAGTCCAAATATAAGTATCTTCAAACCGACTATATAACAAAGATGTCTTCATAGGACTCCCCAATTAATATGATCTCCAATAAGCAATTATTACAAGACAGCAATACCTCAACTAATTAAATTTAGCTTTAGAACCAAACTGCTTCCTCCCTACCTTTGGCAATCAAAGCTAAACCTTCTCGAACTCATTTTCACATGTACCATCTAAGCATAACGGCAGGGGTCAGGAATCATCATTGCTTTTATTTTTGTCTGCATCCTGACGCACAAATTGCCCTCGCACACGCGGCCTCTGTTCTGCAAGTCTCTTTCTACTTTGGTACCGGACCTAAATATATCGAAAGATAATCTAGATTAGTTTTGCTCTGTCATTTATTGACTGTTCAATTGCTTCAAAACCAAGAAATGCTAAACAGTTTGAATCAAAGTTTAAATGGTAAAAAACTTATCATTTCACTGATTAAACGTAGCAGGCAAAGTTGCATCGTTGAATTCATGTGAAATTTTTTGAATGCAAGAATGTACTATGATAAAAAAGGAAAAATAAAGAAAAAAGTAATGGGAATAGGTATGCTGAAAGGCATAAAAAGAAAGCTTAAGTGGGATTTCAACAAACTACAGAATCTGGTTAGATCTAAGCAGGACTTCAATCATGTATTGCAATCATAGAAATGACCCAGTCACAATTACCTTTTTCTCAAAGCACCTCTCCTTCCTCTTTTGCCGGAATTTAATCAAAGCAGCCACTCTTTGAGCCGACTGATCACTTCTGCTTGCACTTCCACTCATGCTGCCAATTTCACATTTTTCACCCGCTTCATTTTCAGCAACCAAATTTGTTCCTTCAGCAACTAGAGCAGTGCTGCTACCATTTTGGCCACTGCTTCCATTTTCCCCATTGCTTCCATTGTTACTTCCTGATGCACTTCCATAATTAGCAGCGTTTCCTTCAACAGTTCCAACCATGTCAGATGTTCCGAAATTTGGAGCGGCTCCAACAGCATTTCTCATGGACGAATCATCAGTGTCAAGCAGCTGTTGTTGCTGCTTCAGGTCAAGTACGTGGTGGTGATGGTGATGGTAGTGATGATGGTGGTGCTGAACTTGGACCTGCTGCTGCATCGCCCTTGCTTGGGCCAGGGCTGCCTTTGCAGCATCTTGTTTTCCTGGAACCATAGGTTGAAGAGAAGAATTATGACCATGTTGCACTGGTTGAAATGCGGAACAGGTATGGGCATTGACTGCAGGTTTGGTTATTGGCTTGTCAGTTAATGTTTCTTGTTTGACAAAGAAATTATTTGTCGAGGAGCCCATGTCATTGTTGTTACTACTTCCATTTGAGCGCTGGTTAGGGGTACTTCTTGACTTCGATCGCAAGTTAAGCAGTGATTCTGTTTTTGCAACTTCTGAGCTATTATTAACTGGTGAACAGCTGCCCACATTCCCAGTTGGAGCCTGATTAGCATTTGAAGCAGGAGCATTATACCTGCATGTGAAGAGATTCAATTAGCAACTGTAGTTTCTTCAGGATATTGAGTTTTAGTAACAGTTGAATCACATGCCTAGAGAATGCTGAAAGGTCTGAATGCCTGAGTATATTGCGCTCTTGCACACTGGTCCCAGTTTCTCCAACATCTAGAAGCTGCTTCAAACTAAGTTCAAGAGAAGGCATGCCTTTACTATCATAGGTGGCTATTTCTTTGATGTTTGTGATCTCCGAAGGATCTTTTGGAACTTCATTGGCCATACTTTCTACTAGAGGAGTACCGGTTTTGGTGTGATCACCCATATAACCAACATCCATGTCTTTCAGGTCGTCTTCCCGTGTTTCCTTGTTGTGCTTGAGGTTTCTGACCATTTCCTCACTACCCTTGGGGTCTAATTCCAAATGTTTATCCTTCGTAGGAGCTGCTAGATCATCCATAGGTTTACCTGATCGGCCTTCAAGCTCTGGAACACTAGTGACACCTATGTTCAAATCTTTACCCATTCTAGCATTTCCTGAGATGTAAGCCACAACATAGATATATATAATGGATTAAATGGTAAATGCAATAGCAAAACAGCATAATAAGAATTTGATCTGAGATTTTTTGTTATTCCCATGGGGCTTGGAAGAGCCACACCTACCAAGTTCATCCTTCTCATTGCGGCGCTCTCTGGGGGCAGTTGCAGGCACCCAGGTAGCAAAACAGCATAATAAGAATTTGATCTGAGATTTTTTGTTATTCCCATGGGGCTTGGAAGAGCCACACCTACCAAGTTCATCCTTCTCATTGCGGCACTCTCTGGGGGCAGTTGCAGGCACCCAGGTAGCACTAAGTGCTTCTGGCCTTGAATGGACAACCTGGGCAC
Organism: Nicotiana benthamiana; assembly: GCA_034376525.1. Classification (NCBI taxonomy): domain Eukaryota; kingdom Viridiplantae; phylum Streptophyta; class Magnoliopsida; order Solanales; family Solanaceae; genus Nicotiana; species Nicotiana benthamiana. The sequence continues at coordinate 107,490,892 of CM067334.1, read as the reverse complement.
AAGTGCTATCAGGGGGATCGGCCAATTCATTCCATGGTGACATGGGTTGGGGGCTGTCAACTTCTATGGCCCTTTTGGACCACGAACTCTGCGGGAAAAAAAAAGGAATAATAATAAGAAGATTTATAATGGACGAAAGTACTGCAAACCCTATCTGCATTCCTAACACATCAGAAGTTGGATCCGGGATGTTGGGAGTTTATCATTCCGGAGTTTGCTACAATAACTTAGACAGAATTTACTCACATAAGCGCACAATTCAATTTCTGATGCCCATACAACAACAACAACAACAACCAACAACAATTTTTTATGCCCATAAATATGCAAAATGAATTATCTTGTTCATGGTCTGTGTGTCAATAAGGCAGGTCAAACTAAATTTGGTGGGTTAAAGGCATAAAGCTGGTTTAGACAATGAATGTGTCATGATCCAAGCTAAAAGTTTACTCGAGTCAAAGATAGGTTGGGTCAATTTCGACTAAACAATGGGTCAAAACTAACCAACCACCCAAGTCAAAACCATTACAATAAGAGAAAGTGTGTGAACAGAGAGATGCAGCCGCAAACCAAAACAAATGTTTTTCTTATGTTTATAGAGTAAAAGTAAGTGGACACATTGACAAAAATACCCCTAACTAACCAAATAAATTTAATTTCTATTTGTTGACAAAGTTTTCTTATTGATTGACGTATTAGGCGTCCAAGTCCCCAGACCCCACCTGGTGGGAATAGACTGGGTAGTTGTTGTTGTTATTGTTGTATTAGGCGTCCAAGTTAACCCAAAGATTTGGATGAATCAATTTTTGAGTTGTCCCAAGTTGAACCAACCATGAATATATTCCTCATTTAGCCAAACAAAGAATTTTTCGTGATTTTTATTTATATGGAAAAATGTTATTCTAAGTTTCTAATTTAAATTTAATATTTAGTTGTCCAATGTTAAATTTCTAATTTTATATTCCTAATACTAGCATTTTCACCAAAATTTGCCTAACAATTGATGCTTTGTTTTCTTAGCTGTGTATTTTTCTATATGCTAAATTCCTTGATTGCTACTCAAACTTGGCATGATTTGTAAGTTAGACACCTTAAATTTCCTAGTGACCATTTAAACACCTTTACCTTGACAAAGGTGCCCGTGTCTATAAGACCAAATGCATGAAATACACTTGCTACTGACTGACAGGGCAAGCGAACTAAGTATTTAACGACAGGTGTAATTGAAAGAAAAAATAAGAAGTGTAACTAAGAAAGAGAGAGAAAGAGAAAGACAAAACCTATTACCCACGCCCATAAGTCCCCTCCCTTTCCCCACCGCTAGGCCATCCACCTTCTTCTTTTTCATCTTTTCTTCTCATATAATCATCGTCTACTCCTCACCGCCATATCCCTCTTTTGTTTCTCCGATGAAACAAATGTCAGCAGCCGAATAAAGTTAAAAGACGCTAAACAACTCTTCGGTGGAGCATCTTTCCAATGCAACTCACCGCAAGAATCAGGCAGAAATTAGCGAGCAACTCGTTCTTCCTTCATTTAGATCTGGTTTTCAACTTTAACTTTGAAATTGATGTTTTGAGATTTCTATAGGTCTTCCTGTATGAATCTAAAGTGACTTCTAGTTCTGGTTTCAGTTTTAAGCTTGAAATTTGATGTTGTTTTGTTGGGTTCGGTCAAAACTCCTTGACTTTCTTCTTCTTCTTCTATCTTCTTATTCTTCTTACTTTTATCGTTGTTGTTGGTGTACCGGTAAAAGTAGTGTCGGATAAAATGTAAAAGGAGGTTATCTGCACAAGCGGAGAAGTTCGGCGCCATCTACCATTTTTTATTAGTCTAGGTCGGGGTGGCCATTTTTTCAGATAGCGTAGATGGTAGGAGATATTAACTGAAACATAAGGATATAAAATGAAAAATAAGGGTAAATAGGGAGCTATTTCCACATGTCAACTAGTTTTAAAAGAACCTCACGAGCTCAAATGGACTTTCACGCTAAGTTGCTTGGACTAAGGTGCAGGTATCCAATACGGGTACGGATCAGAGTCGGATATAGGAAAATCTTAATTTTAATATTCGGGGGTATCCAAGTATGGATTCGGCTGCTGCGATTCGGCTAAGAAAATTCAAAAGTATAAAAATAAAGCTATAAAGATATTCTAAATTTTGAGTTACTGTCTACCAGAAATCAGAAACTTAGAACACAACCCTTTGAATTCTTGGTTTCTCTGTGTCTGACCTGAAACATGAAGTAGTGAATATGAGATAAAAGGGCTATATAATATTGAAGGTATGTTATTTCTCATGTCTTAAAAGTGTTTTATCTTTTATTTTGAGAAATCAAAATCTCAATTCCCTCCACAAATTTATCCATCGATTCCGATTTAAGTATCTGAAGTTGGTTGACCGAATACCAAACATCCACCTGTCCCAGTGTCATATCGAGATGTGTTCGGCTCAAAAATGAAGAGTGCGCAACTTAAGTTTCACGCACACACTTTGCCATGTCAGACACTTGTATTCAAGGGGCACATATATGCCAAGTAGAGGTGTAAATACGGTTAGTTGGAGTGTCTCATTTACAAATCGTGGCGAGTTTGAGTGGCTATCTAGGAATTAACCTTTTCTTCTTTTTTGTTTTTTTGATAACTGTATTGTCCGGGCCAGCTTGCGCGTACCTCGACTAATTTCCCATGATACCTCCCACCAACAAAGGAAGTAAGCTTTTCACTTCCACATTTTAAGCTTTTTCAAGAGGTTGAATCGTATAAATTAATCCACTTAGCCATTTTTTGTCAAGATGCACCGCCCTAACACCTTAGTGGCATTTGCTTAAGTGATGTGAACCGCGAAGCCTGCAAGCCTTCTTCAAAGCTTAAGCGGTGAATCTTTGATACCACTGCTTTTATAGGTATCTACATGCAGAGGTTTCTACGTAACACATAAATGAATTATTTGTTTTATCATAAAATGTGAAAAGATTTTTAATCTTTCAATTCATTATAACTATAGTATAACAGAACATTTTATTAAGCATATCTTTTAAGGGGATATCGTAATAATAGGTAAGTACAAGTTCTATCAAATTGAAGGAAAGGCTCACGTGCGCAACCCAAAAAGTAAAAGATAAAGGGATAGAATCAGCCTTTCTTGGTCAAGCTTATAACGAAGATAGGGGGTGTGAATCTATGCAAATTCAGAACAAGAATAAGTGGTAGTGCAATTACTTAAACTAGATTGGAGGTAACTGTCAGATACCCTATAGTTTTTTCCTCAAAGAAAAAGGGAATCTTAGAGATCAAGACCATGCTTCATTTGGATTATGCATGAGCCAATCCGTTTTTTTTTTTTCTGATTTAGTCATTTTCATTGGTCACAATCACTCTTAGGCTGAGCTACTGTCTCAATAAAATTGATTTTTTCTATGACCGAGAAATCTGTATGGTGCCAACCCCCTTAGGACCAACTGCAACCTTTGAAACTCGAGGAAATGGCCCCTAATTTCTATACTTCTCCACTCAAATACCAAATTTAGTTCGCATGGTGCAGGGATTGAACATGTGACCTAAGTCACAAGTTCAATAAAACTGATTGATGAACTGTATATGATCACTTCTCTATATAATCAGAAACAGTTAACATTATCCAAAACAATCATGCCAGAGATTTCAGTAACTACACCAGCATAAATTGGCTGACCATATCATTCTACAGAGCTATGTAGAAGTACTAGGGCAATCTCAGAAAAAAGAAGTATTAGGTCAATCATATATATAAATTTATATATCTGGACAATTTCCTAGCTGTCACCAACAATTTCCCAGAGCCCACTTGTAGGATTTCACTGGGCTTTTTGTTGTTGTTTGCTTATCTATCACATTAAGTCTGGAAATGTTCATTAAGCAAATGACCACTTAAAAGCACTTTTGTATAAGGTATGTTATGTGGAATATTAGAGAAAAATTAAATCTGTAAGCGCTGCTTGGAGAAGGGGGTAAAGTAGCCTATTGGCCATGAAAGAAACAAGTTATTGAAAAAACCTGGTGGGTGGGATTGTGCGGGAGCAATGACTACCAAGATTTTGAAGCTGCTATTTGTATGATATAATATATTAATGAATTGGTCATGCCATCAAGATACCCAGAATTTTGAGAAAGACACGAAATTTCAATGAAATGTCTAACACCTAAAAATTATTAACTTCCTTTTGCTTGAATTATTCCAACTTAAGATACTATTTGAAAAGAAGAACAAACTGTGTTGTCCCCCTCCTTTTCCTATAGGGGAAATGCAAAGAGACATAAGAGACCACTGATAGAAGAGATTCATGCCAAACTATAGCCGTGAAGAAAGAATACCTGGGTGCCACTTCCATTGTCGCTTCCGTTCCGGTCATCCAGATCAAAGCTCCCATGCTCAGCTTCATCATTGATGTCAGTGTTATTCAACGATCCTTCAACACTTTTAGATTTCGTAGACTTCTGAGTCTGTATGCCACTTTCACTTCCGCTTCCACTTGACTGAGGAGAGGATGAGAAATCAATGCAAAATGGGTTACTCAATGTGCACTTCCTGCTAGTGTCTTTCTAAGACAACATGAAGAGAAGAGGTCTACAAGAATGACAGATTAAAAAGTTCCAGTTTCAAATGGAGTCAAATAAGGTGCTTCCAAACCAAGGATCAGTGCCGAGGTTTAGGAGGGCATTCCGTAAAGTTCCAGTTACAAATGAAGATGACTGCATAAACTTACACTATGGCATTTCCTCCAAACATGCTGCCAGAGATTTTTTAGCTCATTCTTTCGAATAGGCTTCACTAAAAAGTCAACCGCACCCTTTGACAAACACTTAAAGACGATACCCATAGAGTCATTAGCAGACATCACTGCACACAAAACTCATCAGGTGTAGCACTTAAAAGTATCATATTGTCAAAATATTAAGCAACATTTGAATATTAGTGAGCAAAATAAATATGTGGGAATGATACTCACTAATCACCGGAACATTCTTGCGAGTTTTGTGATTCATAATCTTTGACAAAAGGCCAATGCCTGACAAATACGGCATGGCCACCTCCGTCAGAACAAGATCAACATGATTAGCAAGATCTCCTAGAATCCTCCATGCTTCAAGGGCGTTTCCAACAGCTGTAACTGCCATTATGTCATCGTAATAGATTTGTTAAGAATATCAACAAGACCGAGAACAAATCAAGAATATAAAAAATAAGCAAGTCCTGATTCTCTCTCGAACAATTTTTGAGCTTCAAAAATCGGAAGAGATATCCATGAAAAGAAATATTATCTGAGAACTAGAATTTCGCCCTCTAATACGTACCCTCTTATGCATATTTACCTGCCCCACTTTGCAAGCACGCCAACTTACTTGGCAAGTAAACATATAAGAAAAGAAAGTAATGGAAGCAAATGGTGGTTGGGGCTCAAGTGCTCCTTTCAGAGCATCAAGTAAAGAAGCATAAAAGAGATGCATAATGTCTTCTTAGGTTTCTGAATAAAAGAGATCCACATATTTGTTCTTAAGTAAAGCTGCACATATATAGATTACTTGTACATATAGTAGGAAATTACTCCATTCAGATCCTTTGACAAGGGGGGTTTTGAAGGACAAGTATTATAATTATAGTGTAGCTTCCACCGAGGGAAGATAACCTTCAAACTATGATGCATATAACAACAGTTAGTACTGCTACACCTCACTCATGAGCAAATTGTGATTGATTATATGATTCATCACTGACCATATCGCTTTATTTCAGCTCAGCTCAAACCAATATTATACAAAATAAAATAGAAAAAAGAATAAAAAGTACCAGAAGTTCCTTATGTTTTCTACTGGCATATAAATTTCAGACAAGATTAAAGGACTTCTAGAAAACACAAGACCTAAAGTACACTAACATGACCAAAACATACTTCGAACTAATTAGTATCACCTATATAGATCTTTCTCTTACATTATGCTCTATTTTTCGTACTTATAAACCGGTGCATCTAAGGAGGCCGACACAGGATATAACCAGTCCATCTCAAACAACATTCGCTCATTCTATCCTTTATGTGCATCAGTTGCATCTTATACCAAATGTAATCACTTTTAATCTTGCATAATTTTGTATGACTACACACCAATATCACCAAAGTAATTTTGTTTGATATCTTTAGCGGCCCAACGTTCAATCAAGAGTTATACTGGTCTTATAATCGTTTCATTGAAGTGAAAGGTATCCTTCTATCACATAAAAATCCGGTAGCACTTCTCTATTTCAACCATCTTATTTTGATTTTATGTGTAGCATTTTCATCCCCATTACCATTCTCTTGAAGACTACATGCAATTGATGCACCTTCTCTTAAAATCCTCTACACAATCCTCATAATCGAAGTTGGTCAGACTCATCAGTTTCGGTGTCGCACGTGTCGACACATCACCGGCGCCGGTGTGAGTGTGGAGTCCGTACTGGATATGGTCAATAGATTTTGGGTACTTTGACCAAAAGCTAGGGAGGAATTCGAGACGAGATACAATTAAATTATGTAATCAAGACAAAAGTTAGAGTAACTTTGACGTATGCCATCGTTGGGGAAACCTTGAATGATCCTGCACTTCATACTTCTTTCCCTATTTTTTCTTTTTTTGCGAGAGAGAAGAAGAGAGCTTTAAAGAGGGACTTGAGACAGATGAGCGTTCAATCAAGTGAATCCGGAAATTTCAGGGGTATAGAGTTCAAAAATGAGACTTGCGTTTATCCATTAAAAAATAGTGGACTTTTTCTCCACTATAAGCAAATCAATATAGTGAAAGTTTGACACATTGCTAAGTCTTCAAAAATCTATTTCTATAAGAATTAGAGTTCCAATGCAAAATTATATCGTAAATGAAAGAAAACTATGCAAAAGTTATTTCTTATAGTATTAATATGTCTCGTAGTTTAGGCAATACTTCTATAATTCTATTTTTTGATAATTGAATTATTTTTAGCCGAATTCTCACACATATATCCCTGAACCTTAAATTTGGATCATGAAGGAATAGATCTCTAGATCTGCACCTGTATCGTACACCCCCACCCGAGTCCGAACAACTTATCTTACGACTATATATTCTGGAAACCACATTCAAAAGGGTTTTCTTGTGTTGAAACTGATGCTATTATTCCCTTCAGGGTTCACTTACAAGCTTGATTCCTCGACCCCGGAAAACTACTTGGATAGTAATGTCCCTTTATTAAATGATTCCCTTAGATGTTGCTTAAGAAGAAATGTCTAATTTCCCAGCAATTGATAATGTTTCCCATAATGCAATAGATGCTCTCTTTGCAAAGAGAAAGAAGATGTCAACAATTTATTCCTTTACTGCAGAATCTCTCATTGACGACAACAACAAAAAATCAAATATAATCCCATAAGTGGAGTATGGAGAGAATAAGTTCGCAGAATCGCAGACCTTACCCCTACTTATAAAGATAGAGACGATATTTTCGATAGTCCTTCGGCTTAGGGAACAGTGAAAATAAAGTAACCAAGCAACAAACAATAGTAACAACAATGTAATATGGTAACAGACGTGAATGACACATTATGTAAGAATAAGGAACCATGAATAAGAAAATACAATATTCCTAGTACTATGGGAAATCCTAGGAGAAAGACACTGCTAACTATTAACATTCAACCCTAATCTTCGACCTCCACACCTTCCTATTGTGGGTCATATCATCGATAAGCTTAAGCAATAACATGTCATGCCTAATTACATATCCTCAATACTTCTTAGGCCTACCCCACCCCTTCCTCGGACCTGCCATGGTCAACCTCTCGCACCTTCTGACCGGAGCATCTACGCCTCTCTTTTTCACATGCTCGAACCATCTCTGCCTCGATTTTTGCAACTTGTCCTCCACAGAGGCCACTCCCATATTATCCCTAATAACTTCATTCGTAATCTTGTCTTTCTTGATATGTCCACATATCCATCTCAACATCCTCATTTCAACTACTTTCATCTTTTGGACATGGGACTTCTTGAGAGGCCAACACTCAACCCCATACAACATATTCGATCTAACCACCACTCCGTAGAACTTTCCCTTAAGTCTAGGTGGCACATTCTTATCAAATAAAACCTCCAATGCGAGCCTCCATTTCATCCACCCCCCTCCAATTTGATGAGTAACATCCTCATTAATCTCCTTGTTGCCTTGAATAATAGACCCAAAATACTTGAAACTATCTCTTTCGTGGATAACTTGAGTATCTATTTTCACTTCCATTTCAGCTTCGTGCATGACATCACTGAACTTGCACTCCAAGTACTCTGTTTTCGACCAACTCAACTAGAAACGTTTAGACTCGAGTGTCTGTCTCCAAAACTTCCAGCCTAGCGTTAACTCCGCCTCGTGTCTCGTCGATTTAAACTTTGTCATCAACAAATAGCATACACCATGGCACCTCCCATTGTATGTGTCCCGTCAGCACATAACGCTAAGGCAAACAAAAATGAGCTCAGAGTCGATCCCGGATGCAACCCAATCTCCACGGGGAAATGATCTGAGTCTCCTCCTGCAGTCCTTACCTAAGTTTTTTGCTCCCTCATACATGCAGAATCTCTCATCGAATATGGAATTTCATTCTTTAACTCTGAATATCTGATGGTGCATGCCAAGATCTGCAGACTTCCTCTTTGCTTGACACAAGAAAGGCTTGACTAATTTCTCTTCTAAACCTGGAATTTAATTGGACATCCTTGTTTAGCTTTTGATTCAACAAGACAAGGGCATATTCGTCAAGAGTCGGATGCTATGATTGACTTTCTCAATTTACAACATTGTTTGTAATATCATTACGCTTTTGGATGTATTTCTATCCAGCATTCCATTTATGTTGTTTGTTACATCAGTTTCTTCTTACTTTAATATCAAAAGAAGAAGATCAACTCCTTAATTTCTTCTTACTTTAACATCAAAAGAAAAAGATCAACTCCTAATTCTTCTTACTTTAACATCAAAAGAAAAAGAACAAGAGTTGATCGGGCTCTCAACATTGTAGTTCTTAAAACAAAGTGCGTTCAAGACATATATTGAAAGAATGGGTGCACTGGGAGGGGAGAAAATTCTAGTAGGGGAAACAAATGATAAATATGAAGGTTTCAAGAAGTTGAACACACACCTCACCAAAAGTTAGCTAACATTTTTTTCAATTGGTCAAGAACTCCCTTTGAAATTGAGCCTCAAGGAAACCCAAAGTTTTCCAATAAGATGAAAAGCAATAAAGTCATTAGATGGTCAAGAACTCCCTTTGAAAGGGAGCCTCAAGGAAACCCAAAGTTTTCAAATAAGTTGAAAAGCAATAAAGTCATTACATGATGATAGTGCTTTACATAAGAGAGGATGTTTTGAGCGAGAATAAATAATTTTATAGGAGAAGAGAGAACGAAAAAAAGATTAGAGAGTGTATCCAACTTCTCTCTTAAATTCTGGTTTGGTCTTTTTCGTCTGGTAAGAAGTTCATTTTGGCATCTTATTATAGATTTATGTTTTTCATCAATCATTTCTTCAACCACGAACATTTGGACAAATGGGTGGAAAGGAGAAGGAACTACATCAGAAAATTGTCGATTAGCACAAGGATACTTTTATGGCCTTATGGGCCTTACTAATGATGATCACAACAACCAAGAGCACCAGTAACAAATATAACAGATGGAGTAAGAACTAGCCACACAACTGCTCCGTGATACAGAACTTCATGTTCGTGAGGGCTTAGCTATTGTGCAAGACAGAGGAATCAGAGAAACAAAACTATAAATTATCATCTCTTAATTCTCTTATGACACAAGCCGAGTAGATTTGCAGGAAATAAACAAATTAAAAGGCGAAACTTCTTAAGAGTAAGCATTAGGAATTTATGCGCATGAGGTTAAAGCAAGAAGATGGCTCGAGGAAGGGTTAAGATCAAAATAGGAACACTTTACAAACACTACAAGACAGGACATTGAATAAGCACCAGGAATTTATGCGCATGCAGTTAAACCAAGAAGATGGCTCAGGGAAGAGTTAAGGTTAGAATAGGAACACAATACAAACACCACAAGACAAAACATGGAAGCTCTTCGAAGTTGTCAGGCAAGAATTTTGAAAGTTGTCACCAAGAAATTCCAACATGCATTGATATGAGAAAATGGATACACAACAACGGGATGGTTACTGGGTGAACTCGGAATGGACGGTCTAGATTTCTCTTTGAGTTCCTTCAAAAGAGGAATCTTAAAGGATTAGTGTGGAAAGTTTAGATCGGTGGTAAAGAGCCAGCAGCAGCAGTGTGGTGACAAAATACCAGTGCTGGATGGTCAACCAATGGGTTTCTTCCAAACTGTTGATCAAACGTAAAATGCGTTTTCACGAAGGTTATTGAATTCATCCATCAGCAAGGGAGATTTGAGAAGAGTTTTTGTTGCTACTTGCTTAGCCTTAATTCCCAAAAAGAAGAATGTCAAAGAACTTGTAGATATTAGATCCATTGGTATAATTAAAAGCCTTTACAAGATAGTTGCCAAACTACTTACAGAAAGAGAGATCCCCAAGTTAGTCTCCAGAACACAAATGGCTTTTTGAGTGGAAGACAGATAATGGATGCAGTCTTACTAGCAAATGGGCGAATTGATTTTAGAAAGGAGGAAGAACCAAGGGATTATGAGTACGATCATCAAGAAGGCGTATAATCATAAAAATTAGGACTTTTAATAGATCTTCTTGTAAACCCAGCATTTTTATATTCAGTTGTTTACAATCATGTTGTATTTCAATTTTCACATTCTTCACAATCATGTTGTATTTCAATTTTCACATTCTTCTGAGTATAATAGATGGTTGGTATACTAGATTCTTCTAGTGATGGTACAATGCATACTAATCTACTTCGCTGTAGTATAAAACAAAAAAGCAGAGTCAAAGACTAGGTTTCTGTCGACTGAAAAAATTAACTTACATAAAATTCTTGACAACTCCTGCATGAAATTTCAAAAAAAAAAAAAACAACAGTGCTTTTAAATGACACAAAAGTTCTTTCAAAGCACTGCAGAATCTCCGAAACTAAACTTACTCTCTTGCTACCCTTTGAAAGAACTTTTTTTTAATAACATCGGTGTTGGGACCAACTTGTGTGCACCTTGACTAATTCCACGGAATACCTCCTACATTCCACTAGCATAGGTGCCCGGTAACTAAGTCCATCAAGGCTTGGTTAGATGGAAAGAAACCACCCACCTAGCGTTTTATCTCCGTTGGAATTTAAACCTGAAAGCCCTTTGAAAGAACTTTGCTACTATAACTTTCAAAGAAAAAAATATTGACACAGCGTACACCTTCTTATAATTGTTATAAGTCAACCCAAAGAAACAACTGACTTTTTCTAAATTGCATCGTGAAGTACATTCGACGTCACCTTGTACTCGAACATCAGAAATCCAAAAAGCTAGATATCATGTGATGCATGGAGCTCGATGAGAGAGAATTGCCAACTGGAGGAACAGAAAAAAAAAATCTTCGTTCTCTTTCATCTGAAATCAAAATGATAGAATCTCCCAAACACTAAACTACTTGCTAAACCAAGGCTGCGCTCTACTTCATCCATGTGATATTTTTTATACTAAATGGACAAGGCAATATGGTAATCTGATAAGACAAGAATCCAAATTTCCAGGAAATCACCAGATGCATGAAGATGAATTAGCTGGATAGTTTCTTCAAATATTTCACTACAGAAATGTGGTAAAGCATGCCTTCTATAAAATAAGCAAATGACCTAATAAGGATTGGGTATGGACAGGGAGTGGGATAAGTTGCTTAAAATAAAAAACTTATCATGTTGTTCAAATACTATCACAAATATAGTAATAATTCTCAGCCATTTTCATCTATTTTCTGGTTATTGGTTATTGTTATCGTTTTTCATCTATTTTCTAGTTCTTATGATGCTGTCATTATTTCTATGATTTTCTGCTGATGGTATTGATATATTGTCGAGGGTCTATCAGAAACATCCTCTCTACTCCCTCAAGAGTAGGGGTAAGGTCTGCGTACACACTATCCTCCCCGACCTCACTTATGGGATTTTATTGGGTTGTTGTTGTTGGTGTTGCTTTCTCATCTGACATTACAAGAGTATGGCCTCCAATACGCTACATTAATTGGTATCAAATCGGGTTGTATTTCTTATTAAATCTAGAAGATAATCCGGAATTTCTTATTCCTTACATTATCAGTTCAAACTAAATTTTACAGCAAGAAAATAATATCTAAAGTAAGATTGTTCAGTAACTCCATCCAGAAAACATTCACAGCTCCAAATATCAGGAAAGGAAAGGAAAAATATATTTAGTTTCACTTGATGTTTGAGTGCCAGACCCCACTTTGTGAGACTATACTGGGTAGTTGTTGTTGTTGTTGATGTTTGAGTAAAATTTCAAACATCAAGTAAAACAGCCTCTCTACCCAAGGGTAGGGGTAAGGTCTGCGTACATACTACCTGCTCAGACCCCACTAAGTTGGATTATACTGGGTTGTTGTTGTTGTTTTTGATGTTTGAGTAAAATTTCAAGTGGATGTTTTAGAAACGTAAAATTTAATGTATCTTAGAAGCCAAGAAACTTCATAAAACCTTTAACTCAAGACTAACAGTTGTAACATCAAAGTTCAGCACGAGAGTGGCCTGAAACATAAAAATTCATTAACAGGAAAAGAGATGGCAACACCAAGTTCTGGTACAAAGCTAATATCAACTTATGCATATGTTATGTGCGCGCACACACCAAACACTGGATAGAAGAAAAGTTGCCTCTGCTGAGGTACTCATGACAGTTTTAGGAAAAGCAAGCAATAAGAACAAACCTTCATAGCTGCAGTTTCGAAGCAATGCACTAACAACATGACGAGTTGAATCATCATTTTCCACCAGCAAAACCTTGAGGGATCTAATTGGAAGAAAACGGTCCCAACTAACCAAAGGCCCTTGAGGCTGTTGCTGCTGTGTTTGTAGAACAGCCTGTACATGTACCAAATCCCTCTGTGTTTCATTCCCACCTTCAACATCCTCATTAATCCTTGACTCATCTTCCTCTGAAAGCCCCTGTCCTTCACCAGTAATTCCATCCCTCACTCCATTCTGACCATCCTGTATGCTATGACAATTGAGTCCCACCAACCCTTTAGTTGGGGGACCATTTGAGTCCATCCGAATTCCTCTCATCAACCAGATTCAAAAAGTCCAATGATGAATAAGGCAGCGGATTGAGTCGGTGCAAAAACGTCTAGTTTGGAAGAAAAGTTGCACATAACGTTGTCTTCAAGTACCAACCTTTCAATGAAATGGCTCTTCAACAAGTCCTTAACCAAAATGCATGAATGTCAACATTTTATTATAAACAACTGATAAATGGAACATACATGGGGATAAATAATCAAATATCCAACTAATGCGCTTTACTTTACACAGAAAAGCATGTTTCTTAAACAGTGAAAAAACATTTACAAAATGGAACCCCAAAGAAAACCTACACCAAGTAGGCTCAACCTTATGCACCCAACAACAAACTCCTCTCCCGGTCTCCCCTGCCTACATCATCATCAGAATAAGCTCATCTTTAATTGATGGAGAAAACTTTCGAATGTATATCCTCAAACTTGGGCCTAAGCACGAATCAAAAGCTCCTTATTTTTACAACAACAACTATGCCTAAGTGCTAAACAAGGTGGAGTAGACTATATGAATGGTGATTCTTTATTTTTACAAAAGTCCCAAATAAGTTAGGGTCGACAACATGAATCCTCACTGACCACATTACTCCTTAGAACTCACCTCATGTAAATATTATACACATACAAGCTTCGTATAATTATTATCATTATTATTAATATTTGAGATGGATCTATAAACAGAACAATATTTTATAAAATAAATAATTATCGATCACAAGCTTCCATTGAATTGTAAAAGCAACTAATTACGTTTCTTCTCCATTAGGCAGCAAAAAGTGAACTCAACTGAACAGCAACATAAAACTTAAACTGTGCTGGGTTGAAATCTCGGTGCTTTCCGTTCACATGAGAGTCAAACCATCAAGCTAAAATCAAGATCTTAAATACAAAAACAACTTCGTTTATATGAAACAATGCATCTCATCTTCCAACAAAATTCACAAAACCTCAATATACAATTCCATTACTCAAATCCAAGCTTTAGTCCATATTCCAGTTTTAAAAAGAAATAGAAACGAAACCCCAAAAATAGAAGGAAAAAAGAGAGAAAGAGAGAGAGAGAGAGAGAGAGAGAGAGAAAACAAATCAAAGTCAACAATTTTTCAGAGAATAAACACAGCAAATCCTCCAGATAATTACCTTATGGACCTCATTAACGAGAAAGAGAAGCTTCCACTGATACTGTCTACTACTGCAATCGGTTCACAAAAAAAAGGACGAACAAATTTGTGTAAAAAGTCCAAATTCAATATTTCATCCCACTATTGTAGACTCATTTTCTTCGAATTTCTTCTTCTTCTAGGGTTTGCTTTTTATGGGGAAAAAATATAAATTTGTTAAGGGGATTTTTGGAGGTCTTTTACTGGTTGAGAAACGGCGATAGGCTAAAGCAAAAGATGAGAGAGAAATTTAGAAGGTAAGATATTATATTCGTGATGACGTGGCGGTGTAAGAGGCCTGGCGAGGTGCCACGAAGGAGACAACTAGGAGACACGTCGGAGTGAATTGTTTGACGTGGAGGTAAATCTAAATATGGGCGCTGAATTGAATAGGGCGGATCTATTTGATTTCTCTCGGATCCGATATATGGACACGTGGCTGCCTGTGCGATTAGTTTTATATTTGGGGGTATTTTTTTTTAGTGGAGGGAGAGGAAGTCGTTTTCGAGAAAACTTAGCTGGACCCCACATGGGCTGTTTTCAACTAAAAGACGGAGTATGTCATTATGAAATGACGGTTCTGTCCTTGTATACCGAGTTTCTTTGTCCTCGCTTCCCAATTTTTATTGGATAATGTCTGAGTCAGAAAAAAAATATCTATAGGTTTTGTTGCAGCCCCATGTTAGCATGAGCGTGTTTTCCTTTTTCCTAGGTAAATAAGTGTGCCACAAATTCACTAGCAAGTGAATGAGATCATTTTTTTTCCTTTTATAGAAATATATTTTGCGATACACATTAAACGATGACTTATTGTATAGGAAAAAATATGATACGATACGTGGTCATCTAAAAGAAGGACACGTAAAATCCAAGACAGAGATGATCACCGAACGCAAATATTACACTTGTCATCGGAAGAGGATGTTCATAAAGGTGTATTAAATTATATGCGTCCGATAGCATTTAATAGAGAATATTCTGCAGCATTAAGAACGGTAGCTCGTTACGAGGAATTTGGCATTTATTTTTACCGTTACACCATCATCAATGGCCCTCATAATTGACATAAAGGAGGACACATTCCTAGGACCTCCTTCCCTAAACAAAGTTATAAATAAAGAGCTCAGTTATTATTGTAGAGAACATGATTTTTCTTCCTAACTTATGCTACATTCTATGCAAAGCTTAATACAATTTTACGTTCTTGCTTTTGATCTCATCATTGTTGTGCCCAGAGACCTTGTTCCCGGATCCGCCAATTCTACTATTTCATCTATATTTTAAGGCTAAGTATTATATATTTCTTCAGTTATTTTATTACTTTCAGGATTAAATTAGTTCACTCGTCTAGAAACCACGTATAAATTCAACTGTATTGTTTTACAGATAAATAGTTTGGCGCCTACCGTGGGGTCTAGACATTAGTGCAATTAAATTGATCCTTGACTTTTTTACTAATATACTTTTATTGTTTTGTCTTGGAAAAAATTACAAAGAATGGTAGATAACATTGTTAACAATACATACAATCCTGAAATTCGAGAAGATCAACCTCATTTTGAAGATTCAATCAGGGATACCCACAACGAGGGGAATGAAGTCACATCGGTGCATGACAGGCAATATACTTGACATGTTTTGTATTAGAGACCTATGATTGAGGATTTGATGGACCATTTGAGGTTGGATTTCTGAACTTTTGATATGTATGAACTCGTGGGGAGATAAGGAATCTATTGGTGTAAAAATTATTAAATTCTGAGATGTGGGTCCAGGGGGCGGGTTTTGTTAATTTCGGGATTTGTGCCCTTTATTGATTGTTTTTGCTTGGGCCTCGTTCCTTGGGAATATTTTGATGTCCTTATTCTAATTTTGGATAGATTCGACGTGCGTGGAGGTTGATTCGAGGGGCAAAGGTGTCGCGAGCTAGAGATTTAGCCAATTGAGGTGAGTAACGATAGAAATGATGTTGTGAGGGTTTGAAACCCCAAATTTGCACATTGTAGTCTATATTGAGTTGAGACACATGCTTGATAACGAGCGTGGGGTCATGTACTATTGGGGATTGTGACTTGGTCCGTCTCGATGATGATTTTACCGCGTATTTGACTGAAATCTATTTTCTATCATCATTATTTGGACTAAATGACATATTTGGGTTGAATGCCAACTATTCGAACCATTATGGGATTTATTTAATTATATTTCCTCACTGTTTTGACTTTATACTCGAACTCAGTCACGTTGTTTTCCATTATTTTCATACTCAGCCATGTTTACTCAGTTTTAAGACTTAAATGATAGTTTAAATGATATTTAGGCTGAGAAAAACTATTTTACTACTGCCCGAGGGGCTTGTGAGTATTTGTGACTGAGTAAGTCCAAGGGCCTATGTTGTGATGCAACATTGATACTGATTTGTGGCTGAAGGTCTAGTTTTGATGCCAAGAGATGTCTTGTTATTGCGATTGAGCTATAAGGGGCCCTTATAGGAGTCTGCACGCTCCCAGTGAGCAGTGGTACCCATTGTGATGTAAGATTGAGCCCGAGGGGCTGGTTTTGTTCTGAGATATTGCCCGAGAGGCAGATTTGTTGATACTGTGCTCGAGGGGTGAACTTCTATTTGTTTACTTTTCCTTAACTACCTGTCAATTACCTATTTATGTGTTGAAAAAGGATTTTACTCAACTTTTCACTGAATTACTGCTTTTAAATGGTTTTACTGCTTCGCTATATAATGCATTATACCTTACGTGTTTTCTTACTTTCAGTCGTTATTTACATTTGTCACTCATTAAGTTGGAGTACTCACTTTACTCTCTATACCCTGTGTGCAGATTCAGGCTTAGCTGGTCCCGCTCCCAAGTACTGATCATTCTAGCTTCAGGTGGATCCGAGGAAACTTTAGGTAGTTGTTGGCGTTCGCAACCCGGAGCTCCTCCCTATCTCTTTTCCTTTATGTCCTTAGTTCAATACTAAACTCCGTAGTTACTTTTAGGTATTCAGTGTTGTTAGATGCTCGTGACTTGTAATACCCCAGTTAGGGATGTGTTGGGTTGTACTTTCGCATTTTTATTGATATTATCCGCTACTTAGTATTATTAATTCATGTTTTAGATTACTTTTATGTTGTTTAACTGTATTAAAAAGTGAATTGGGTTTAATTGGTTGGCTTTGTCTTCACGAGAGGCATCATCATGACCGGGTCCGAGTTTAGGGTCGTGGCAAGCTGGTATCAGAGCCTAGGTTGCATAGGTCTCACGAGTCATGAGCAGGTTTAGTAGAGTCTCGCGGATCGGTACAGAGACGTCTGTATTTATCTTCGAGAGGCTGTAGAACCTTTAGGAAAAATTATATATTCTTGAAATTCTTGTTGCGCGATCTTGTTGATCCGAGTACTGAACTTATGTTATTTTATTCTCTCACATATGGTAAGTACACGTGCTACAAGACAGGATGGATGACCACTAGTTCCACCGGCTGTGGCCACCAAAGGCTGATGACACGATCGTGGTAGAGGTAAGGTAGCTAGGGCAGCACCTGTAGATCCATCAGCTGCCCCAACTCAGGACTAGGTTCCATCGATGGACGCTCGAGTAGCACTAGCTCAGGCACAAGCTGTGACCATCTTGATTCTGAGTCTTCAGGAGGCCTTTGCTTAGATCTTATTGGTTTGTACTGGCCTAGCTCAGGCTGTTTCAGCCACTACAGCCGCAACTACTTCTCAGGCCAGGGAAGGCAATCAGATTCCCGCCGCTCGTACACCTAAGCAGGTCATGCATGGACTTTAGACGCCGGGGGCGCATCTAGCCTAGTCGGTTGCACCTGCTCAGGACTATGTAGTTTCTGTCATGCCGGAGGACGAGAATTATAGGTTGGAGAGGTTAGGTAGATTGTAGCCTCCAACCTTCAGTGACGCAAAGTGCGAGGATGCCTAGAGCGATATTCATACTGCAGGTATTCTGGAGACAAGCGAGGTCGCTTTTACCACCTATTAGTTTTCAGGAGCTGCTTTCACTTGGTGGGAGAATTTTAAGAGGTGTAGGACTATTGGTGCAGCACCCCTTTCCTTGCAGCAGTTCTCCGTTTTCTTTCTAGAGAAGCGTGTGCCGTAGTCTCGCAGAGAGGAGTTGCATAGGCAGTTTGAGTGGTTTGTTAGGGGGAGATGACCGTGTCGCAGTATGAGTTGAGGTTCTTTGAGTTGGATCGTCATGCCATTTGGTTGGTTCTGATAGATTGAGAGAGGATCATGAGGTTTTTTGATGGTCTTACTTATCAACTCCGTATTCTCAAGACTAGGGAGAGGGTATCTAGTACTACTTTCGAGGAGGTTGTAGATATCGCCTTCGAGATTGAGTATATTCATCGCCAGGAGAGAGAGGAGAGGGAGGCCAAGAGGCCTCGAGGCTAGCTATAGTGGTGCTCTTTCGAGGGGTCAGTTCCAGCACGCCAGTGGCCGTCCATTTAGGTCTGCTCAGCATGCTCGCCTAGGTTATCATAGCGCGTCTTTGGGTCATGGTCATCACAATTCTCAGCAAGGCTAGTCATCACTTGGTGCCCTTCTAGCTCAGAATTCGACCCGCGCTCCATTAGTTCAAGGCTCTTCCTTACCGAGTGCTTTTGCTAGTCACTCCAATTCGAGGGATTCCCTTCAGTCCCCTTCTCCAGCACCTGGGAGTTGTTATGAGTGTGAAGAGATGGGTCACATGTGGAGGCATTATCCTCGTCGTTTTGGTAGTTCATCTTAGCAGAGAGGTCAGTAATCCGCTTCAGTGCCAATTTCTTCACCACCACCCACTCAGCCAGGTAGGGGTGGAGGTCAGTCTGCCAGGGGTCGTCCCAGAGGAGGAGGTCGATCATAGGGTGGTCAAGCCCGTTTCTATGCACTTCCAGGTAGACCTGATATTATTGCTTCAAACGCTGTTATTACAGGTATTGTTTTAGTCTGCCACCGAGATGCCTCTATATTATTTGATCCCAGTTCCACCTTTTCTTATGTGTCATCATAGTTTGCTTATTTTTTGGGTATGTCGTATAAGTTTCTTTCTTTACCTGTTCATGTATCTACCCCGGTGGCCGATACTATTATTGTAGACCATGTGTACCGATCGTGCGTGGTGATTACTGGGGTTCTGGAGACCCGAGTGGATATTTTATTATTGAGAATGGTGGATTTCAATGTCATTTTAGCATGGATTGGCTATCTCTGTATCATGCTATTCTAGATTGTCATGCTAAGACAGTCATATTGGCTATGTCGGGTATGCCACATATCGAGTGGTGAGGTGTGACTGATTATATTCCTAGTAGAGTGATCACTTTCTTGAAGGCCCAACGTATGGTTGGGAAAGGTTGACTTTCGTATCTAGCACTCGTGAGGGATGTCAGAGCTCAGACTCCAGTATTGATTCTATTCCAGTTGTGAGGGATTTTCCCGATATGTTTCCTACATACCTGCCGGGCATGCCACCTGACAGGTATTAGAAGCTTTATGCAAAATTCTCCAAGTGTGAGTTTTGGCTCAGTTCAGTGGCTTTCTTGGGGCACGTGGTGTCCAGCGAGAGTATTTAAGTTGATCCGAAGAAGATAGAGGCGGTTCAGAGTTAGCCCATACCGTTTTCAGCCAGAAAGATTCGTAACTTTCTTGGTTTGGCAGGCTATTATTGCTGGTTTATTTAGGGATTCTCATTTATCATATCACCCTTGACCAAGTTCACTCAGAAGGGTGCTTCATTTGTATGGCCGGACAAGTGTGAGGAGAGCTTTCAAAAGCTCAAGACAGCTTTGACCACAGCTCCAGTGTTGGTTTTTCCATCAACTTTAGGACCATATACCGTGTATTGTGATGCTTCAAGAGTTGTGATGGGTTGTGTATTGATGGAGGAGGGTAGAGTTATTGCTTATGCTTATCATCAGTTGAATCCCCATGAGAAGAACTACCCCGTTCATGATTTGGAGTTAGCTGCCATAGTTCACGCGTTGAAGACTTGGAGGCATTACTTGTATGGCATATCTTATGAGGTGTTCACTGATCATCATAATCTTCAACATTTGTTCAAGCAAAAATATCTTAATTTGAGGCGGCGGAGATGGTTAAAGTTGCTTAAGGATTATGATATCACTATATTGTACCATCCGGGGATGGCCAATATGGTGGCTGATGCTTTGAGTATGGAGAGTTTGGCATATATTCTAGTTGGGGGAGGCCTCTTGTAGTGTATGTTCAGGCCTTGGCTAATCGGTTCATGAGGTTGGATATTTCGAAGCTCAGTGGGGTATTGGCTTGTGTGGTTTCTCCATCTTCCTTATATGATCGCATTAGAGAGCGCCAATATGATGATATGCATTTTCTTGTCCTTAGGGACATGGTTCAGCACGATGATGCTAAAGATGTGACCATTGGTGATGATGGGGTGTTGAGGATGCATGGCCGAATTTGCATGCCTAATGTGGATGGGCTTCAGGAGTTGATTCTGGAGGAGAACCATAGCTCTTGTTATTCAATTCATCTAGGTGATGCGAAGATGTATCTAGACTTGAGGCAGCATTGTTGGTGGAGAAGGATGAAGAAAGATATTGTGGGATTTGTAGCTCGGTGTCTCAATTGTCAGCAGGTGAAATATGAGCATCAGAGACCGAGTGAATTGCTTCAGTAGATGGATATTCCTGAGTGGAAGTGGGAGAGGATCACTATGGACTTTGTTATTGGACTTCCACAGACTGTAAAGAAGTTCGATGCTATTTGGGTGATTGTGGATCAGCTTACCAAGTTCGTGCACTTCATTCCTGTGTGTACTACCTATTCTTTAGAGCGGTTGTTAGGGATTTATATCTGAGATATAGTTCGTCTGCATGGTGTTTTGGTTTCCATCATTTTAGATAGAGGTACTCAGTTTACTTTGAAGTTTTGGAGGGTCGTGTAGAGAGAGTTGGGTACCTAGGAGGAATTGAGCATAAATTTTTATCCTCAGATGGAAGGGAAGTCCGAGAGCACTATTCAAATAATGGATGACATGTTGTGTGCTTGTGTCATTGATTTCGAAGGGTCATGGGATGAGTTTCTACCGCTTGTAGAGTTTGCTTATAAGAACAGCTACTAGTCGAGTATTCAGACGGCTCCATATGAGGCTTTGTATGGGAGGAAGTGTAGATCTCCAGTTGGTTGGTTCGAGCTCGGTGAGGCTACACTATTGGGGACTGATTTGGTACATGATTCTTTAGAGAAAGTGAAGGTGATTCAGGAGAGGATTCGTATAGTGCAGTCGAGGAAAAAGTGTTATGCTGATAGGAAGGTTTGAGATGTGTCCAACATGGTTGACGAGAAGGTTCTGTTGAAGGTTTCACCCATGAAAGGTGATATGAGTTTTGGGAAGAAGGGGAAATTGATTCTGCGATTCATTGGGTCTTTTGAGGTGCTTCGGAGGATTGGGGAGATCGCTTATGAGCTTGCTTTACCACCCAGCTTGTCGAGTGTGCATCCGATATTTCATGTTTCTATGCTCCAGAAGTATATTGGTGATCTGTCTTATGTTCTGTATTTCAGCACGATTCAGTTGGATGATGAGTTGACCTATAATGTGGAGCCAATAACTATTTTTGGTCGTCAGGTTCGGAAGTTGAGGTCAAAGGATATAGCTTCAATGAAGGTGCAGTGGAGATGTCGGCCCGTGAAGGAGGCTTCCTGAGAGACCGATCAGGAGATGCAGAGCAGATATCCTCACCTATTTGAGGTTTCAGGTATGTTTCTTTACTCGTTCAAGGACGAATGTTTGTTTAAGTTGGGAGGATGTGACAACCCGGCCAGTCGTCTCATGAGTTACCTCTTCATTTCCCCCATTTTCTGCTTTTTTATGCTTTGTTTATTCGTGTTTTGTGGTATCGGGTTGGTCGGATCGAACCTGAAGAGATTTTGGTAAGGCTTAAGACACTTAGTCTCTTTTAAGGAAGTTTAAATTGAAAATGTCAACCGGATGTTGTCTGATGTGTTAAAGGGATCAAAGGTGAGTTCTGATGGTTCGGTTAGCTTTGCAAGGTGATTTGGGGCTTAAAAGTAAGATCATAATGGGTTTTGGAGGTTCGGAGTAGAATTAGGCTTGAATTGGCGAAGTTGATATTTTGGCGATCTCATTCTTCGGTTGGTAGGCGAGATTTTGATGTAGGCGTCAGAATGGAATTTCAAAAGGCGTAGTATCTTAGTTGGGTCATTTGGGATGTGTGTGCAAAGTTTTAGGTCATTCGGATGTAATTTGGTTGGGTTTTCGATCAAAATCAGAATTTAGAATGTTTGACTTGAATCCGATGTGTTTTGGGTGATTTAATGTTGTTTGAGGTGTTTTGATGATTGTAACAAGTTTGAATAAGGTATTGGGTTATGTTTGTGCTTTTGGTTGAGGCCCCAGGGTGATTTCTTATGGTTAACAGGACGTTTGATTGTTGTTATAGCTGTTGAATTGTTGCTTCTGGTATATTCATACATGCGGATTGGGGATCGCAGGTGCGGCCCCGCATATGCGAGAGAGGAGCCGTAAAATCGATTTTGGAAGGAATTGCCAGGAATCGCAAATGCACTTGTGGGGCCGCATCTACGGAGCCGCAAATGTGGAAGGATGATCGCAGATGCGGATCGTGGCCGGTTAAGTGAATTCTGCAGAAGCAGATGTAGTGCCCCAAATGCGTACCGCAGGAGCGGTTAAAGGGTCGCAAATATGAAAATGTCTGGGCAGAAGGTATAACTGTCCGCTTCACGAATTTGAGTTATTTCACCATTTACTACTTCGGCTTGGAGCTTTTTAGACGATTTGAAAGAGGGATTTCAAGGAAACTTCATTGAGGTAAGGGATTTGGACTTAAAACTCGTTTCTATGCTATTATTTCATGGATTAAAGCTAGGAACTATAGAAAAAGGGTGAAATTTGGGGAAACTAGGGTTTAGTATTAGAGACCTATGATTGAGCATTTGATGGACCATTTGAGGTCGGATTTATGAACTTTTGATATGCATGAACTCGTGGGGAGATAAGGAATCTATCGATGTAAAAACTATTGAATTCTGAGGCGTGGGTCTGGGGGTTAGGTTTTGGTATTTTCGGGATTTGTGCCCTTTATTGATTGTTTTCGCTTGGGCTTTGTTTGCTTAGCATATTTTGACATCCTCGTTCAGATTTTGGATTGATTCAACACGCGTGGAGGGCAGGTTTTTTGATACTGTTCCCGAGGGGCGAACTTCTGTTTGTTTACTTTACCTTAACTACCTGTCAATTACCTGTTTACTTGTTGAAAAAGGATTTTACTCAACTTTTCACTGGTTTATTGTTTTTAAATGGTTTTACTGCTTCATTATAGATTGCCTTGTTCCTTACGTGTTTTCTTACTTTCAGTTGTTATTTACATTTGTTACTTACTGAGTTAGAGTACTCACTTTACTCCCTGCACCCTGTGTGCAGATTAAGGCGTAGCTGGTCCCGCTCCCAAGTGCTTATCATTCCAGCTTCAGAAGGATTTGAGGAGACTTTAGGTAGTTGTTGGCGTTCGCAACCCGAAGCTCCTCTCTATCTCTTTTCCTTTATGTAGTTAGTTCATTACTAAGATTTGTAGTTACTTTTGGGTATTTAGTGTTGTTAGATGCTCGTGACTTGTGACACCCCAGTTAGGGCTATGTTGGGTTGTTCTTCCGCATCTTTATTGATATTATCTGCTACTTAGTATTATTAAATCATGTTTAGATTGCTTTTATGTTGTTTAACTGTTTTAAAAAGTGAATTGGGTTTAATTGGCTGGTCTTGTCTTCACGAGAGGCCGAGATTAGGGTCGTGAAAAAAGGAAAGGAGCACGTGCCATATCAATTACAAGAATCAGCACATGTTCCCGAATCAGAGGAATATAGCCCGAGGGCAGAGGAATCACAACAGCATCATATGCCAAGGTATTTCAAAGTTTTAGAAGAGACAAACGCAATGAAGTCCACGATGGAAGAACCAGAATAAATTGTGTTGTTCGAAGAATTCCTAGAAAGGAAATTCTATTTAGGAACAGGACCGCACATGGAGCTCAGGTCTGCTTTTATTGAATTTCTTAAATTAACGCTGATTGTTTTGCATGGTCGTACGAGGATAAGACAGGAATCCTGACGGAAATAGCCGTACACAAGTTAAGCTTCGCCCCAACATCCCTCCGGTAAGACAAAAGAAATACTCTATTGGTGAAGCAAGGAATAAATTTGTCAAACAAGAGGTAACCCGCTTACTCAATATCGGTTTAATCCAAGAGGTAAGATACCTGGACTGGCTAGCTAATGTAGTAGTAGTTCCTAAGAAAAACAGTAAGTTTCGCATGTGTGTAGACTACAAGGATCTTAATAAGGCGTACACGAAAGACTCGTCCCCAATGCCAAATATTGATCAAATGATTAATGCCATGGCCGGGCTCGAGTTAATGAGTTTTCTTGATACTTATTCTGGGTACAATCAAATCAAGATGAACCCAGAAGATCTGGAAAAGACTCTTTTATAATGAATTTCGATATATATTGTTACAATGTGATGCCTTTCAGGTTAAAATTGCTGGAGGCACTTATCAACGGCTCGTGAAAGATATTCGAGAAACAAATAGGAAAGACTATAGAAGTATATATAGACAATATGCTCGTTAAGTCTTTGAATACATGTGTCCACCTTAAGCATTTGCAAGAAAAATTCGACATCCTGAGGGAGCATAACATGAAATTTAACCCCGAGAAGTACGCGTTTGGGGTCAACTATGGTAAGTTCCTAGGATTCCTGGTCTCACAAAGGGGAATTGAGGTAAATAGTGACAAAATCAAGGTCATAGAGGTTATTCAGGACCAATTGTGAAATGTAAAAGAAGTCCAGAGGCTCACGAGGAGATTAGCAGCATTGAGCATGTTCATTTCCCGATCGTAGAAGAAATGTCATCTCTTCTTAGCACTGCTCAACAAGAAAAATAATTTTGAATGGACATCGAAATATTAGTAAGCCTTGAAGGACTTGAAAAAGTACTTGTCAAGCCATCTGTTGCTCTCGAAACCCAAAGGGAGAAACATTACTAGTATACCTCGTGGTTTTGGAAGTTGCGGTAAGTGCATCAGTTTTATTCCGAGAGGACTAAGGTATGAAATCTCCTATTTATTACATTAGCAAAATTTTAACGGGAGCATAAACTTGCTACTCAGAATTGGAAAACTAGCCTTAGCTCTTGTAGTTGCCACTCAAAAGCTGAGGCCCTACTTCTAGTGTCACCCGATAGCTGCGGTGACTACTTTTCCTTTGTAGAAACTCCTTCATAAACTCGAGATCTTGGGTAGTTTGGCCAAATGGGTCATCGAAATGAGCGAGTTTGACATAAAATATAAATCGGGGACTGCTATTAGGTCGCAAGTCTTGGATAACTTCATGGAGATATCAATCTAGGATTTGCCTGTAGCAACTAAAGAGGCAATAATGGTGTTGGGATCAACATCAGGTGTTTGGACCTTATTTATAAACAGAGCTTCCAACATAAAAGGGTCCAGGTTTGGAATAGTCTTAATCACGTCATCGGGGAAAACCCTAAGGCAAGCAATTAGAACGATCTCTTTAAATAATAATGAAGTAAAGTACAAAGCATTGATTGCAGGGCTCAGACTGGTCCGGGGACTTAACTCTAAGGTCATTGAAATCAAATGTGATTCACAATTGGTAGTAAATCAGGTGTACGGGATCTTTGACACCAAAGAGGAACACATGCAATAATACGTCGTAAATGTCCAAGCTCTGTTGGCATGATTCTGGGAGTGGTCAATTACTCATATCCAAGGGAGGAAACACAGAAATAGATGCAATGGCAAACTTGGGCTTGTCGACAGAAATCAAGGGATCAGAATCAAGGACGGTAAAACAACTGATTAATTCAGCCATGGATACAAGTGGTTACTATGAGGTTAATTCCGCTAGTTTGGTCTGGGGCTAGAGAAATGAAATAATCGACTATCTCGAGCACGGGAAGTTGCCCAAAGACCCCAAAGCATCACGAGCATTAAGCATAAAAGCTGCACGTTATAGTTTCATGAAAGGCCAACTATACAGAAAATCCCTCCAAAGCTCGTTGGCCCAGTGCTTAGGAGCGTCCGAATCCAATTTTTTCATGAGAGAGGTACATGAAGGGATATGTGGTAACCACTCATGAGCATATTCTTTGGTGCTGACATTAGTTGGGGCAGGATATTATTGGCCCCGCATGGAACAAGACACCAAAGACTTCGTACAAAAATGTGATAAGTGTCAACACTATGCACCACTAGTACATCAACCAACAGAACCCTTGCATTCAGTTCTGTCATCGTGGCCGTTCATAAAATGGGGGATGGACATCATCAAACCACTACCGCCATCTCCTGGAAAGGTAAGATTTCTTTTAGTTTTGATTGACTATTTTTCTAAATGGGTGGAAGCAAGTCCTTATTAGAAGACCGGAGACTGCGAAATGGACGACTTCATATGGGAAAATATAATTTGCAGGTTGTGAATACCAAAGGAGATAACATGCGACAATGGGTCGCATTTTATTGGTGAAAAAATTACAAATTTTCTTGAAGATTTGAAGATAAAGAGGATCAGTTCTTCACCTTATCATCCGAGTGCAAACAGTCAAGCTGAGTCAACAAATAAAGTGCTTATTCAAAACCTATAGAAAGGTCGGAAGCGGCAAAAGGCAATTGGCCCGAAGAATTACCCGGAGTTCTATGGGCCTACCAAACAACGGCCAAGTCGAGCATAGGAGAGACTCATTTTTCCCTTGTGTACGACACATGAGCTTTAATCCTGGTGGAAGTGGGGGAACCGACCTTGAGATATTTTAGGGCAGATGAAGAATTGAACAACAAAGCAATGTTAATCAACTTGGAGCTGCTCAAGGAATACATGGACTTGGTGCGTGTAAGAATAGTAGCTCAAAAGCAGAGAAATGAGCTATATTACGATCGGAGAGCCAATTTCCCTTATTTCAAAATAGGAGATTTGGTTATGAGGAAAGTAACTCAAAATACCCGGGAAATCAATGCGGGAAAGTTGGGCCCAATATGGGAAGGTGCCTTCTGGATTTCATCTGTCACCGAAAAAGGTTCATACGAGTTTGAAAACCAAAGTGGAAACAAGTTGCCCAAAAATTGGATAAGGCACACCTCAAAAGGTATTATTGCCAATGAACATTATTTAAGCGAAAAATATATGCTGCACTCTTTTTCCCTTCATTCAGTTTTTGTCCCAATTGGATTTTTCTGGCAATGTTTTTAATGAGGCAGCGATAGAAAGCATACTACGAAAATAACAACAATAAGACCTTCGATAGCAACACAAATAAGCAAGTTTCCACTCGGGTATGGTTAGATAATCTTTGGCTCAGTAGCAAATTCCCACTGGGAAGTTAAGTTTGCTACCGGACAAAGGTTAACCGACCGTTCACGAGCACAAACCACTAGAGGATTGTTAGATAGTCCTTCACTTGATAGCATGGATTCTAAAGGGGAAGTAAGATGTGTTACATATTAAGGATTATCTAGCAATTCATTGGTGGAATTTTTAAAGGCACAAGACTTCGAGAGTTCCAATTCGCATTTGAACACTAGGGGGAACTATATGAGGGTACGATATCAATACCTGCCATGTCGATCAGGAACGAAAATTTGAAAACATAAATATGTCATCGGGACTGGGGACTACGTAGCCATCCCCGTAGAAAAAAGTTGTATAGGATAGCCACAAGTAATGGTAATTTCTTTTTAGAATAACATATACTTGTATACTTTTGAAGATAGAAGGAATTAAATGAAATGAGATTCTTTTATGTTTATCTTGTTTCTGGTTTGAATGATGAACTAACTTTTTCATTTGAGAGTTAAACAAGTACTTCAAATGCTAGTGCCGTAATGAACATGAGGCGTCCTCTTCAAGAGCACTGTCAACATAAGAGAGCCCTCTCTTATGAAAACCCTCACGTTAAAGGGTTGGTTTTGGAAGAATTTATGAACGTATACGAAAAGATGCAAAAAAGTATATTTGCGCAAACACTTATAGAAAACCTCAGTAAAAGGGATAATGCTCGAAATCAAAGTACTTTAAAGAAAGTGCATCCAAAACTACGCATAGCAAAGCACCAAAGGAAAACGTGCGCAAAATTCTTAAGCAAATGCAAAGTTAAATACTTGCATGGATATTAAAAACAAAAATAAGACTCAAACAATACTTGAGGAAAAATGTGTCTTTATATACAAAAACATGCCAAAAATGGCAATGATACAAGAATGAAAAAAAAAAAGCTAAATTGCAGCATCTCCGGTACCAGGAAGAAGAGAAGTGTCTGCGCCCCCCGGAGAAGTAGGTATATTCGTCGATGGCTCGACATATTTACCAATTTGGTGTTCAGCATCATCATCCTCCGGTTTCTCTTCTGTTCTCAAATAATCGGAATCGAAACCAGAAGAACTAGAAGCATCAGACTGCGCTGGGAGTGTACTTTTAGCAGCCAACTCAAGCTCTCGGACCCTAGAAATTTCGGCATCAAAGTCAAAGATTTCTACTTTGGCCTCTTCCAAGGTTTTTCTACTCATGTTGTACACGACATAAGTTTTTTAATAATGAGGAAAGCCACTCGGTGTTTTAGTTTTTCTTAAGTTGGGTTATGTCCTTAGAGAGGCTTTTTTGGGTGGGCCTAATGGATTGGAGGATAATATCAAGGTCGCAAACAGTTGAACTAATGAGCCTATCATGCTCGATAGTTTTTCTATACTTCTTTTCCCAATAGGCACACTTCGTCTCCATTGCAGCAAGCTCTTTGATTTTGGAGTCCAAGGTTGCTTCTAATTCAATCACTTTTTAGTAGTGAGAACCTCTCGCTCGGTTGCAGCAAGAAAAACGTGATGGACTTCAGCCCATTTGACCTTGGCTTCATCAAATATAACCTTTAATGGGCCAATTTGTTGGATAAGGGTTGCCGTCTCTTGATCGCTTTGCTGCAAACGAGCCTCCAAAACAATGACCTCAGTGGCTTTGGTTTACTGTTCTAGAAGGCGGAGGATAGTTTGGTTCCGTTTTACCAAAAGCTGATTCCATTCAGAAGTAAGTTCCTCTTTCTCGCGAATCAGCTTATGAAGGCCCTCAGAAGCAAGAAATTAGTAAGCTTACAAAGCAAGAGAAGCAAAACATAGAATATATTCATACAAAGTTAAATGAAATTACGAAGAAAGAAACGTACCACTTGGGCATTATGCATCGCATTTTTCAACAGGCAGTCTCTTGAGAGTGGCCGTACCTTTTCTAATCTTTATCTAAAGTTAGAGGCTTCAGATAGTTAGCAATCTCCACTGGCCGAAAAAGCAAGTTTCACCCGGTAGAGATCGAAAGAGTAACATTCCTCCTTCTTTATGGATCTTTAGAAGTGGTAGCATAATTTTGTTCCAAATTCCCATGAACTGGGGAAGAGGAACACCCTCTTCACGATCATGTGCAGCCGGCGAAGATGATGTAGCAATTGCTGCTGGAAGAGTTGATGAAGATGGAAGTGATGTAGCAATTGCTAGTGTTGGTAAATATATAGATAAAGCTGATAGAGTCGAAGGATGAGAAGTAGCTGCATCAAATGCAGTGCTGGTAGATGGAGGCTCCCTAACTAAAGACAGAAGGGACTGGGCAGTTGACCCCACAGTACCGGGCATAACAGTATGGAATCGGTAGCGGGAGTTGGCATTTTCTACCAAATCAAACTCCCCCAGAGCGCCGAGACGCCTTCATCGATTGGAATAGTTAACTTAGCAGATGGAGCATTTTGTTGAGTTGATGATGAACGTCGCCTTCTGTTAGAGAAGCCCCATAATCATTGGCTTCTCCATCATCGTCAACCACCACGGTGTCTATAACCGGCCAGGGAGGAGGGCTAGTGATCACGACTTCCGAAGATGACACAGGGGCAGTAGTTTTCGCCTCTTATTCTTTTCCCCGGCCGCAGAAAAATGCTTTCTTTTTGGTCGCTTGTTTCTCCGGCCGGAGACTCCGTAATGAAACACCTGTACCTGAAGCAGGCCGGAGACACCTTCTCGAGTAAGAGCCTCCTGAAGCAGCCTCGTCGCATCAGCAGGATCAGCCAAAACGTCCTCATTGGGACAACAAATGAGCCTGCAGGTAGACCTGATTTCAAGAAAAAGATAAAAGAAATTAGTCAAGTTCTTCACATGAAAATTGAAATAGGGTGAGTTTGAATTACCATGATGTTTGGCATTCCACCCATACTTAAGGTCTAGTTCTTTCCACAGACGAGTTTTGGGCGTGTAACGTCAAAAATATTCTAAACCCACCAGTGACTTTCAATGCCAATGGGATCAATCGAGTTGCTGAAACATGCGAAGGATGACGAATCAATACAAACATAGAATAATATTTAGCAAAAGAAAATATACTAAATAGAGGTCTTACGAGTACGGTTCCAAGCGACCGTAAATGATGATGCCGTTGACAGAATGATACTATTGGTGGCAATTGCAACAAACCGTTCCATCTACCCACTGTCGTTATCATCATCCATGTTAGTCAACAGAGCTTGGTGGCCACATTTTTAGAGGTTTATCATACCCCTCCCCCCCCCAAATCTTGGGGGAGTAAAGATTTATCATACTAGCTAATGATAGCTCTTCTCCAGTTTCCCGGCATAGGCGTCAAAGTCAGGCAACCGTACTCCACACTGAAGGGCCCACCTGTGCCAACCACACTTGGTAGCAAAGGCAATCCACAATCACTGAATCAAGCTCTCCGCTCAAAGAAAATGCACCCAAAGTAAAAGGATACATGTAAAAATATGTAAAACCTTCCCTGGAAAGGGTCACTCGCTCCGATAGATCAGGAGCAATGATGTCCAACTCATCATAGCGGCAGTCTCCCTTCACAGTAGGTATACTAGAAGAGCGAATTGTATAAGGATACCTACTGATAGCCCATGAACGAGAGTTAGAAGTAGGGAATTTCTCTTCAAAATCATTTGTGGTGCTAAGACTTCGGGGGGATGATAGTACCTACCGTTGGTGGAGTAGAGTCCTCAGCTTTGTTCTTTTTCTTTGAAGAGCCAACACATTTGAAAGAAAATACCATATAATAAGAAGAAGGATAAGGGTTTTAGTTCGAAGAGAATTATAGAATAGATAAAAAATAAAGACGCAAGTTAGAAGTTTGAGAAATTATGAAGTACATAGGAGAAGGGTGATGCGTATAAGTAACATTTTGGCGGCTAAATTCATGGCCATGATTACCTTGGTAATCGACAAAGGCCGTACTGAATCGTGGAATGACGCGTGTTCGGCACATTAAATGCGGAAAGACGTACATCTAATCAACTGTCAGAAGCCCGTGAAGAGAATTGTAGTAATTCCCACCAAAAAGAGTATTTCTACCAACTTTCCGGCTACGCAAGATTGTGTCACCGGAAAGCAGGGGGAATATTTGTATAAGGAAAAATATGATATGACAGGTGATCATCTAAAGGAAGGATATGTGGAACCCAAGATGGAGATGGTCACCGAACATAGATATTACGCTTGTCACTGGAAGAGAATGTTCATAAAGGTGTATTAAATGCTTGCATCCAGTAACATTGAATAGAGAATATTCTACAACATTAAAACGAAAACTCGTTGCAAAGAATTTGGCATTTATTTCTACCGTTACACCTTCATCGATGTCCCTCATAATTGACATTAAATGAAGATACGATCCTAGGACCTCTTTCCCTACACACAACTTTAAATAGAGAGTTCACTTATCATTGTAGAGGACACGATTTTCCTGACTAACTTATACACATTATATACAAAGCTTAATGCAATTTTACCTTCTTACTTTTGATCTCATCATTGTTGTGCCGGAAAACCTTGTTCCCAAATCTGCCAATTCTGCTATTTCATCTGCATTTTAAGGCTATGTATTATATATTTTTCATGATCAAATTAGTTCACTTGTCTAGAAATTACTACAAATTCAACTGTAACATTTTACGGGGCAAACAAATATTTTTTCAAAAGATAATCCTACCAAACACACCTTAAGTCCTACTTGTAAATATTTTAACAATTTGCAAATTCAATTTTGATTGTTCCTATTTTTTTCCTCCTTACATATTTGTCCTATGTCATATTTACAGCAATAACAACAAATGTGGTGAATTCTCTCTAGTGGAGTTTGAAGAGAATAAAATATACGCAATTTTATCTCTATCGTGAAAGAAAAGAAAGAATATTTCCCAAAAAAGGATTTAAAAAAGTGACTCCTAACTGCTATCTAAAAGGAAAATTTTAGAAGAGTATAACACTTGTGAAAAGATGGAGTCCTTTTCTTTTACACATCACCAAAGCATTAATCTAAATTATGTTAACATTGTGATGAAATTAAAATTATTTAACTCATACAGCAAAAGTACAACAGTATGATCTTGTTGTACTCTTCAACTCATTATTGAGATAATTAAATTTATTATATAAAGTGCACACTCCAATGTAACTTACTTTTTCCGTGTCCTCTCGCCTCTCATTGGCCTCCATGGGACCCTCGTCACCTGTTAAAGAATAAAGATCTGATTGTGGACTAGTGGACTATGACGCAGTAATAATTATGTGATTTAGAATAATGTTATAAATAGAATTTTATTTAAGGTGAATATCTATATTTAGAGAGATTTTAGGGTTTATTACTTGGTGGCTAAGTCACCATCTCCCTATAAATAAAGGGGTTCTTTCCCATTGTAAATCATCCCAAAGTATCAATAAGAATACTCCTCTCTCTACTTTTCTCTATATTGTTCTTGTTCTTGTTCTTGTATTATTGTTCTTGTTCTTATATTATTTCATAACACGTTATCAGCACGAGTCTAATCAATTGAATTTGATTTCTTCCTTCTTCCAGAATTTCTATACGGAAAAATAGAAGAGATGGTATCATCATAAAGTAATGCAACGGGATGGAAACCAAGAGGTATATTTGATATCACAACGTTTATTGGTATACCTTAAAGGTAAGTAATTTACTTTTCCCTTTCAAATTCTTGAAATTCTACGATTTGATTTCATATACAGACATAGACAACAAAGTTTGATTATAACTCTAATGGAGTTTGTAAGGAATTATAACCACGTGAAGTGGTAAAAGTTCTATGTCTTGCCATGATTAAATTGATGTATGATTGTAGGCAAAAAATTGAAAATCCGTCCATTGAATTTGCTTCATTCTCATTCCCTTTAGAGAATGTGATAGCAGTATGTGATAAGTCTGAAAGAAGACAAAATTATTACCGTGAAGGTATCAATGGATGTGGACGTGGCAATAGACGGAATTATAATCGTCATCATTGTGATAATGAGAATAATAAAGATTCTCAAAATAATCTTTCACTTTATGAAAGTAATATTTGACATGAGATTGTATATATCACATACAGATGATTATGATCCATTCCCTGAAGTGAATGTGATAATTGTAATAAAGCCCGTAAGTATGGACACACTCTTGATGTAATTTTATTTTATGTCTGACATTATGAAAAGAAAGTTCGTTGCCCTTGAAATTTCGGGCAAGAACTATATGACATGGGTGTTGGATGTTGAAATCCATTTGGATGCAATGGGTCTTGGAGACGCTATTAAAGACAGAAATGATGCATCCACCCAAGACTATGCTAAGGCCTTGATTTTCTTGCGCCATCACCTTGATGAAGGTTTGAAACTGTGCTAAGGCCTTGATTTTCTTGCGCCATCACCTTAATGAAAGTTTGAAACTGTGCTAAGGCCTTGATTTTCTTGCGCCATCACCTTGAAGAAGGTTTGAAAATTGAATATATCACAGTCAAAGATCCACCTATCTTGTGGAATGGCTTAAAGGAGAGATATGACAACTTGAAGTTGGTCACTCTGCCACAAGCACGATATGATAAGAATCCAAATGCAAATAGTCCAGAAACTATATGTTATCGTTGCGGTGGAAAAGGGCACTGCGAAAATTTGCCGTTTACCAAGACATTTGGTTGAGATTTATCAAGCATCTCTAAAGAGTAAAGGCCCTTAAATCAATTTTGTCTCTGACGACAATTTTGACATCACCCACTTGGATGTGGAAGACTTCTTTGAGCACCCTGAGGGGAAAATAGACCACTTAATTGGTGATGGATCTGTGATGAAGGAAGATGGAATTGTTTGATTTTATTTTACTTATTTGTATTAGTTAGTGAATAAACTAATAGTCATTAGTATCAGCTCGTATTAGTTAGTTTATGATATAATGTTAGTATTAGTTCTTTAGAATGTTTCAATATGCTTAAATTTCAAAGATATTTTTATTTTTCAGTAGAGTTAATCGACTAACCTAACAGTTAGTCGATTATCTAATATTTCGCATTAAAACTGAATTTTTCCGCAAGGCAAGATAGTCGACTATCTGATTTAGATAGTCGACTAACCTGATGACTGTTTACTAAGTTAGTCGACTATCAACTTAGTTAGTCGACTAACTAATATTTCGCATTAAAACTGGACTTTTCCGCAAGGCAAGATAGTCGACTATCTGATTTAGATAGTCGACTAACCTAATGACTGCTTCCCAAGATAGTCGATTATCAACTAAGTTAGTCGAATAACCTCAGCAGATTTTGAAAATATTGTTTAAATATGAAACAAACGGATTGAATTTGTTCGTGTATTTCTTTTGTATGTCAAAACCATGGAAAAGCAAATATGGATATCTCACAAAGCAAGCTTGGATCAACGTCCAACTGTAAAAATATTTGTTTAGTTGATTCATGTACTACACATACGATACTCAAAGAGAAGAAATATTACTCTCATTTAAGTATGTGTAAGGCAGATGTTACTACAATTTCTGGTAGTAGTAAATTGATTAAAGGCTCCGGAAGAGCAACTATAACTCTGCCTAAAGGAACAACATTTTGTAGAATGCAATGTTCTCCTCCAAGTCTAAAAGGAACTTGTTGAGTTTTAAAGATATCATTCAAAATGGATATCAGATTGAGACAATACATGAGTATAATCTTGAATACCTCATTTACTCATGAAAACGAGGCTGCCCACTTCGGTTTGGGGTCACGCCATTTTGCATGCAGCAATGCTAGTTCGTCTCTGACTGACGAATTATCACAAATATTCCCCGTTGCAATTAGTTTTGGGTCATGAACCTAATATATCCCATTTAAGAATTTTTGGATGTGCAGTAGATGTGCCTGTAGCACCGCCATATTGCACCAAAATGGGTCTGCAAAGAAGGTTAGGAATATATGTTGGGTTTTTAATCGCCCTCCGTTATACGCTACCTCGAGACATTGACAGGGGATTTGTACACTGCACGATTTGCAGACTGTCAATTCGATGAGACACTTTTCCCAAAATTAGGGGGAGAAGTTGGTGAAACCAAAGGGGAAATTTTGTGGAAAAATGCATCATTATCTCATCTTGATCCACATACCTCTATTTGTGAAAAAGAGGTGCAAAATATTATCCATTTGCAAAGAATAGCAAATCAAATGCCAGACGCAATTACAGATTTGAAAAGGATAACAAAATCACATATCCCCGCAGTGAATGTGACAACATCTGATTCACGAATACATATTCATTATTGGAAGAATATGAACATGAAATTGGTATTGAATATACCACACTCACCCCTAGAAGGAGGTTTGAGATGATATATGAAAATAATGTCATTATTATGGCATGAATGATCGTTGGTCACATACCTATTGTACGCCAAAATATTTTGGAAATATGACTATTAAAGGACAACGATAATGCAAGAAACATATCTTGCATATAATTTTGACCATGACCATAATGGTATAACTTTCTCTTTAAAAGAGATATTCACCACATGGATGTTGATGAATCTGTGGTAGTACAAAATTAATTGAGAGCTCTAGAAGAGCCAATTATTACTATGTTGGAGAAACGCAATTGATTACCAATAAGGTATTGTGTGGTAGTAAGTCTCAAAGAAACTTATTCAGTTTCCAAAGTATATGCGAAAGCGATTGATTATATTGAGACTATAAATAAAGGAAAGATTTGATATCTTCTATTACTACAACTTGTAGCGGGATAATTTGTATATGAAAAGCTACCAGCTTTATTCTCCAGTTTGTACTACACAAACAAAAGAATGCCACAATAAAGTGGATATTTATTGGTATAAAAACCCATACCATAATAAACTTGAAGTTTATTGATAATTGCACATGTCATGGTGTAAATTTGAAGTTTATCAATATTGATAATTTATTCAGTTGGCATTCGGGTTAGCCATCTCATTTTAAATATGATGTGCAGTAATAGAGAATTCACATGGGTAAATATTAAAGAACTAGAAAGTTCTTTACGAATTCTCTTATATTACTTGTTCTCATTAATTGATTGACCAACTAAAGAGTTCGGGTTGAATCCCATAAATTCTGGAAATATCAAAGATGAATATGGGCCCATTCACCTGCCATGTATACCACATATGATGCATCTATGATATGGTTACATGCGCGATTGTTATTAACCCGCAGCCTGGCCGGTGCTTGCGAGGTAAATTGCTCAGTAATATAACTTCGAGCATAATTTCCAGATTTTCTATTCAAGATAGTTCATCTTGATAAGTTGGTTTATATCATAGTTGGTTTAGCAAGATAATTATTGAGTGCCTCCACTTAATAGCTAAACTATTTCTTATGAGAACAAAGTTATATATATCAGTTTGATATACGTTGTATACGAGAGTATATTATATTCTCCTCCCCTCACGAGTGGTTCAGGCTCAGGGACCAAATAATTTCATCTTATTATTATTGATGTGCGGTGTATATTTTCATTAACACCAAAGATGGACTCTCAAAGTTGAGGAAACAAGTTAGCTTTTCTAACATGAGGGGAGACATGATAAACACTTGAGAAAAGGTTACATGGGATGAATTATCATTTGTATATATAGATCCTCGAATATCATAATATGAACCTGAAGTTCATAAAAGGATAATTCAATTGCAACATATTGCAAAGCATGCTATACGCATTTGCTGACCCAAAGAAAGTAACTATATTCTCACTGCAAATGCTCATATTAAGTCCCAGAAGGACAAAGTCTTTGATACGCTTAAAGCGTATAGACAAATCGGTTTCAAAATAACTTCTTAATGAAGAAGATGAGCAAATGATCAAAGTGATCATAATAGGGAGGCAAGTGATCTAGAAGATCACATGACATAACACTTCATAAAATCTCATGAGAGATTCAGGTACCTGAATATATGAATAAAGAGATCTCCATGTTATGTCTTTATGAAAATTTACTGGAACCGATATAAAATGTTCGTCGACGACATCTATGATAGCGCTAAATATCGATGAGGATCTTATGTTTGTCCAATACAAACAAAAATATTGGCTAAATGGAAGAGATACAATTCAAGCAGAATTGATTCCATATGAAAGACATGTAGTTTTGGACATGTAGTTCAAATACTTGAAAGTATAAAGTCAATGGTATGTGTAATCAGTTTTCGATATCTTATTTGTTTAGCATGACATGAAAACTTGATATGCATCTAAAGTCTATTATATGGCTTATATGACTTAACTTATATGTCAATCCATGAAAGATTGAAGTTGCTTGAAGCATATACAATTCTTGGTCCTGAAGTACCACATCCTAAAAGTGCAACTTGTGCACATATGTATCTTTCTATAACTATAAGCATGATGGCATCGAGAATATCTCTATGGAGATATTGAAGAGTCATTCCGCGACATTATATGAAGATGTTCATATCTATCAAGAATGATAATTTCAAGGTGCGGAATATTTATTCAAATCAATATGGCTGATTTATTTATCAAATCTCTACAAAAGATCGCTTTGAAGATGGTGCACAAGATTGGAATGCAAATGCTCAAGGATGTGAATTGATGCTCTTTTCAGGGGGAGTTAATGCGCGTTGCACTCTTTTTCCCTTACAAGGTTTTGTCCCAATGGGTTTTCCTTGCAAGGTTTTTAACGAGGCAACCAATAGGCGCATATTCAAACATGTGTACTCTTTTTCCTTTTCTATAATTTTTCCCATTGGGTTTTGTTTTAGTTAAGGTTTTAACGAGGCACATTATTGAATAGACATTCAAGGGGGAGTGTTATAAATAGAATCCTATTTAAGGTGAATGTCTATATTTAGAGAGATTCTAGGGTTTACTACTTGGTGGCTAAGTCACCACCTCCCTATAAATAAAGGGGTTTTCTCCCATTGTAAATCATCCAAAGTATCAATAAGAATACTCCTCTCTCTACTTTTCTCTATATTGTTCTTGTTCTTGTATTATTGTTCTTGTTTTTATATTATTTCATAACAAAGAAAGATTTTTTAAAGAAAAGAATGCTAAACGCTCTCGGCGCAGGTTAGCAAACCAATAGAATAGTGTCATATCGGCGTACAATAGCAAGGCGAGATTGACGCCGGAGATGGCCAGACGACGGCGAAATGCTGCTCCGACTACTACCATAGCACCTCCTCAACTTGTTACACCTGATCATGGAGTTACCACGACGCTTGAACCCCTAACTTTTGGTAACTTCCTACTTCAGAAGTACCAATCGCAAGCAAGCGCACATGCAGTGAATGAAGTAGCAGACAGAACAATTTCGAAGGGAAATGAAGAGATGATTGGCTCAACTGCGAGGAGATTACAGTTTTCTGAAGTGAGTGAACCTACAAAATCAGTACGAACAGCTGCTGAAGTTGTCAGAGGCAATAGAGATGCACAAATGGGTAAATCTCTTTCATTTGTGCCTCCGATGGAGAGAAATGGACAAAAATTGGTTAAACTCAGTGTTGAAGATCTACAGTCACAAGTAGATTACTGGGCGAATGCTTTAATAGGATATGTTATCGGCGATAATCCAAATATTAAATCGATAGAGAATTTTGTACTGCATGCTTGGAACTTTGTATCCAAGCCTCAGATCCTGTTGCATGCTAAAGGATACTGTATCTTCAGATTCAATAGCAAGGAGGACAAAGAAATGGTTATACAATCTGGACCATACACGTACAGGAACAAGCCTATGGTGCTGAAGCCATGGGATATTGACTTCTCCTTTCAAAATGCTGTGCTTAGCACTGTCCCTGTATGGATCAGATTCTCGGGGCTTCCAGTGGGTTACTGGTCAGTGGATGTCTTGAGCAAACTGGCTAGTGTAGTAGGTAAACCACTATACACAGACAAATACACAGCACACTTTGAGAAAATCTCATTTGCAAGAGTTTTAGTAGAAATAGATGCTGCTTATTCTTTGCCTGATGAGATTCAAATTGAAACTCCCTATGGTATGAAAGTACAACAAGTAGAGTATGATTGGAAGCCAGAATTCTGCAATCATTGTCTAAAGTTTGGACATGATACAATTGAATGCTGACACAATATCAAAGATGATGCAGGAATGAAGAGGGATGAACAGATAAAAGGGGTAAGGGAAAGACCTAGGAAGCAAAGACAACACCCAAGGCAGGAGAGGATGCCAAAGGCTATTGCAGATGCAGCAAACCCTGGACCAGATCAAACTGTTACTGAAAATAAGCAAGTGGAGGATAACTTAATTGAACATACTGGAGTTGTGCAGATGGTGAACAGTGCTGAAGCTCAGCAGTCATTAGATGAACATGGCATGATCACAGTAGACTCAGGGGTGCCTCCTGTACTCAATGAGTATATGGATACAAATGCAGATAGAGGGAAAGCTGTGGCAACTGTTATGACTGATGATAGCAGGGGATACCAAGTGGATCCATGACCTTCTTGGAGTATTAGATCTAATACTTCATGATTGTTACTACTTGGAATATTAGAGGGCTTAACCAAGCCCACAAACAGGAGGAACTAAAAAGCTTCATGTCTGTAAATAAAGTAGATATTATAGGAGTCCTGGAAACTAGAGTTAAGGAGCATAAGGCTAAAAAAATTCTGGCAAGGGTGGCTAAAGGATGGAAGGTTCACTGTAATTATGCTGAGGCTGTCAATGGCAGGATCTGGTTACTTTGGAAATCTCATCTTCAAGTATCCATATCTACTGTGACTAATTAGTTTATTCAATGTATGGTGGAGGACATACAAGCTTCAGTCAGATTCCATTTGAGTGTAGTATATGCTCATAATCTTGCAGGCAAGAGGGAAAGGCTATGGTGTGATTTAAAGGCAGAAAGTATTCCCAGCCAGGATCCTTGGTTACTCAGTGGGGATTTCAATACTGTGTTGAATTCTGAAGATAGAATTGGTTCCCATGTTATTGTTGCTGAAGTCAAGGATTTCAAAGAGACTGTTGATATTATCCAGCTGACTCCTCTTAGAGCTAAAGGCTGGTATTATACCTGGTCTAACAAGCAGGATGCTAATACTAGAGTGTATAGCAAAATTGACTGGGCACTTGGTAATTTCCAATGGCTCCAACAGTATAGGCATCTTGAGGCAGAATACATGAACCCTTCTGTATCTGACCACTCTCCTATACTTGTCAAGTTTGGCAGTCAAAGGCTATTACACCCCAAACCATTCAGATTCTATAATGTAGTTATGGAAGAGCCTCAGTTCAATTCTATTCTGGAAAATGCCTGGGCACAGGAATGTGAAGGTTCACCTGTGCAGAAGGTATGGACTAAGTGTAAAATATTGAAGAAAGAATTGAAGGGTATAAATAGACAGATGGCAGCCTATAAGCAGAAACTTGTGCAAGCAAAAGAAACATTGGATATTGTTCAGAGTCAGATGCAGCAAGATCCTTTAGCACAGAATCTGCTCAATGCTGAAAAGAATGCACTGTCTGAAATTGAAAAATGGAGTAAGGTGGAGGAACAGATTATGAGACAGAAATCCAAAGCTAATTGGATTGAGCGTGGAGATGCCAACACAAGGTATTTTCATTCTCAATGGAAGATTAGAACCAGTCAAAACAACATTAGCTCTATATATACTGAACTAGGTGACAAGCTGACAGATCGATTAGCTGTGGAACTGGAGTTTATTCAAGTTTTCAAATCACTGATGGGAGAGTGTGCTGAGGAAATCCCTTGTATCAATTCTGCTGTTATGAAAGGAGGAACATGCCTTACTGCAGTGCAACAAAGAGAATTAATTCAAGAAGTCACAGTAGAGGAGGTTGTAGAAGCTATAAGGGAGATGCCAAAAGATAAAGCCCCTGGTGTGGA
This sequence comes from Nicotiana benthamiana, assembly GCA_034376525.1. Taxonomy (NCBI): domain Eukaryota; kingdom Viridiplantae; phylum Streptophyta; class Magnoliopsida; order Solanales; family Solanaceae; genus Nicotiana; species Nicotiana benthamiana. Next base: position 107,449,211 of record CM067334.1, on the reverse strand, counting down.
TGGTTTTCCTGTGGAGTTCTTCACAAGGAACTGGAAGACAGTACAAGAGGATGTAGTTGCTGCTACTATGGATTTCTTTAATACATGCAATTTGCCTAGTATGATAAATACTACAGCAATTGCACTTGTGCCTAAAGGTAATAATCCTACAAATGTCAAAGATTATAGACCTATTGCCTGTTGTACAACTGTATATAAAATCATAGCCAAGATTATCACAAAGAGAATGAAGAATGTAATTGGCAGCATAGTTGGCCAGTCTCAATCAGCATTTAGTGAAGGGAGGAGTATCATTGATAATATTCTGCTTAGTCATGAAATATTCAAGGGATAAACAAGGAAAGGTGTGTCTCCTAGATGTGTCCTTAAGGTAGATTTAAGGAAGGCATATGATACTTTAGAATGGGGTTTTCTTAGACAGGTTCTTATTGCTATTGGTTTCCCTGCAAAGTTCCTTAACTGGATAATGGCATGTGTATCTACTGTCTCATATACCTTAATGATAAATGGAGGGTTCACTAAGACTTTCAAGGCTAGGAGAGGGATTAGGCAAGGGGATCCTATGTCCCCCTACTTGTTTTTGCTTGCAATGGAGTATCTCAATAGACTGCTGCAACAGCTTCATAGGAATGGAGACTTCAATTTCCATCCTAAATGCAGGAAACTAAACTGTGTGCATATCTGCTTTGCTGATGACCTCCTCATGTTCTGCAGAGCTGACAGAATTTCTATTCAGATATTGCAAGAGGCTTTTCATAGTTTTTCTGCAGCATCAGGATTGAAAGCAAACAACAACAAAAGTGCTATATATCTGGCTGGAGTTCACCAGTCTGTTTGAAGTGAACTTGTGGAGCAGCTGGGATTCAGTGAGGGACAATTGCCTTTCAAGTACCTTGGAATCCCTCTCAGTTCCAAGAAGCTTGCTATACATCAATACTCTCCTTTGATTGAGAAGATCACTGCCAGAGTCACATGCTGGTCTGCCAGAATGTTATCTTATGCAGGGAGATGCCAATTGATAAAAGCAGTATTATTTGGTATCCAAACATATTGGGCACATATTTTCATAATTCCAAAGAAGGTACTGAAGGCTATTGAGGCAGTCTGCAGGTCCTTTCTATGGACATGTAAGACTTCTATATCTAAAAGAGCCTTGGTTGCATGGGAGAGAGTATGTACACCTATGACTGCTTGGGGTCTAAACATCATAGATATGGCTACCTGGAATAAGGCAGCCATAACAAAGCTGCTTTGGGATATTGCTAGGAAAAAAGATTGCCTATGGATAAAATGGCTCCAGTGTTATTACATAAAGCAGTATAATATCAGTCATGTGCCCTTACCAAGGAATGCATCCTGGATTATTAGGAAGATATTGGATTGTAGGACTGATATTATGGAGAACCAACAACTGCAAGGAAACCTCTACAGCAGGCTGCAATATGTAAGCTAGGCAAGTTTCAAATTCACCAGCTATACCTTGCTATGCTTCCTAACTATAGTAAGGTTGAATGGAGGAATGTGATGCTGACTGCAAATGTACAGCTAAGACATAAGTTTACAGTGTGGTTAGCAGCTCAACACAAATTACCAACCATTGACAGATTACACAAGATAGGAATTGCTATACCTACTGCATGTGTCTTCGGTAAACAGCAAGATGAAAGTTTTGAACATCTTTTTTTTGCGTGCCCAGTTACTAACATATTATGGCTGAGAATCTGCAATTGGATAGGCCACCAGCGAGCAGCTATCACTTGGGAGGATGAGCTGAAGTGGATATGCAAAAAGGCTAGAAGTAAAAACTGGCAGCAGGCAATTACTGAAACAACTTTTGTGACTACTGTTGCATTGATATGGAGGAACAGGAACTCTATTAGGTTTGAGAATAAGACTTACAATGAAGATCAATGTTGTAAGGAAGTAGCAGTGTTGGTACATACAAGAAGTAGGAAATGTCAAAGGTGGCAGGAAGGGCTACAAAAGCTCAACTGCTATCCTTAGTTTTTTTTTATTAATAGTTACATGTTTAGTATTGTCAATATGAGATTATGTAGCTAGAGTCAAATGTAAATGAGTAGTATAAGTCCATACTACTGCCATAGGAATGTATGTACATATCTTTTCTGAAATCAATGAAACTGACAGTTGAATTAAAAAAATATGTGATTAACAGGATGGAGGGGAAAAGCTAATCGAAAGAAGATTAGTGCAGATTGTATTAAAAATAAAGTTACATATTTTTGTGGTCAAAATGAAAAAAGAAATAAAAGTCAACCAAGTATAGATATATACAACTGCTAGTTTATGTGGACTCTCCAACTAGGCCTCAAACCTAAGTACTAAGGGGCTTTTCCATTTATACCTTGCTTTAGGGTCACAGCTGAACCTATATTCACATGACAAAAAAATTGCAACCTATTCATTTTACAATTTAAAATTTATCGTGTCTGAAGTTAAAAAAAATTAGTTTAAAGTAAAAAATGTGTAGTTCATATGCACATAAGGCCAAAAAAGTCTGAAATGCAACCAATGGTTTTATGCACTTAAGGCCAATAAGTGTGAAGTGAAAATTGTACTTTAGATACACTTAAGGACAAAAGGTTTTAAGTGCAACTAATATTTTCCTACACCAATAAGTCTGGAGGGAAAAATTGTACTTCAGATGCACTTAAGAACAAAAAGTCTGAAGTGCAACAAACGTTTTCCCACACTTAAGACCAATAAGTCCGAAGTAAAAAATTACACTTCAGATGTACTTAAGGCCAAAAGATCTGAAGTGCAACCAACGTTTTCATGCACTTAAGACCAAATAAGCTTGAAATGCAAATTTGCGAGAAATAGAAATTTGTTCTTCGAATTTTAACATCCAATGTACGAGTTAATACCTAAAGTTACTCCAAATGAGCTCAAATTTAAAACATAACCTCCAAATATCATCAAATGTCAGTTTGTCAAAATAACAATAAATCTAGCGAACCCATTTCGCAATTAAGAAGAAGAAGAAACCCTAAGCAATAGTAAAAAAATAAAGCGCTACAATAGATGGTCACTATAAAATATCATAAAATACCTTAAAATATTTTCACAAAAATCATATAAAATCACTGTCACCCGTTGAAGAAGAAGAAGAAGAAGAAGAAGAAGAAGAAAGAAAGAAAAATATCTGAAGTTGTTTAAAAAGTAGGTACTAGTCAAAAAAATTAAAAAGTAGGTACAAGTTAAATGAGGGCGACCAAAGAAGGCACCCGTACTATTTTTACAAGTACTACCAATCTAATTACATCAACAGCAAAATTGAAATTTTGTACTTTGGGAGGGAAAAAAAGCGTCCGGAACCTAAATGTGGTTCTTTTTGACTCAAAATATATTTTTAAGTGTAAAAAAAGTTACTTTTCTATATAAAATGAGGTATTGTATCGCGTTTTATATAAAATGCGATTATATACCGCAGCTTATAGGGAGCTGAAAAAGCTGGTATATAAAACGCAATCCATTACCGTGATTTATATAAAATGCGGTCCACCGTTCTTCCCAGTCTTCTTCTTCAATTTTTTTTTAATAAAAGGTCCCCCCCTCCATTAACAACAAACAAACCTCGTGTGGAGCCGATCTGTCCCACAAAAAGAAAAGATTCTCGATTCCACATCCTAGCTAAGGAAATATTTCGTTGTGGGTTGCTCGTTTCAACTTCAAATCGCCAAATTTTTAACTTTTCAAAAGCCTTAAATCGAGTTATTCCTACTTAATTTTTGTTAAAACTCGTATAAAAAATGCATAGTGAATGTACTGTATGTTGTTTGTATTTTTTGCGATTAAATTGATATATTATTTTTATTCGAACTAAGATATTAATGTTGTGAAAAAATCTAATATAATTGTAAAATCGTTATTATTTGTTAATAAAAATATTACTAAATTACTATTACTGTTTTATATGTATTTTGTGATAACAATATATTTATTGTGTTTTATTCGGTTTAAATTTTTTTTAATTAAAGACTCGTAATATAGTGCCTTTTAGGGTAGTAAAATAAAATGCCTTTTAGTGTAATAAAATATAATACCTTTTAACGTAGTATAATGTAGTGCCTTTTCGCAGAGTAAAATGTAGTGCCTTTTAGCGTACTTTACCTTTAGTTTAAATATCTCTTATACTCAAAAATGCGCTAAATAACTGAAAGATCAAACAAAGACTTTTTTCAATTATGGTAAATATATATTTGGTGTTACTAGGCCGTAAATATCGAGCCCGGAATCCATATGAATCTTTAATAATTAAATATTAAATTAATTATTTAATTTACAAACTAACATATAAAATTATAATAAAACTAACGCATCGAAGAATTTGTGCTACTAAGCTCAAAATATGGAGCATGGAACCCATATATCAATATTTAATTATTAAAATTAATTATATAATCCAAAATAAACATATAAAATTATAATAAAACTAACATATCGAAGAATTGGTGCTACTAGACTCCAAATATGGAGCCTAGAACCCATATGTCAATATTTAATTATAAAATTAATTATTTAACATATAAAATTATAATAAAACTAAGACATCGAATAATTTGTGCTACAGGCTCCAAATTTGGAGCCTGGAACCCATATGTCAATATTTAATTATTTAATCCAAAAACAAATATATAAAATTATAAAACTAAATGTAATTATTGTTGTTTAATTCAATAGAAGACATGGAGGCACCGCCTATTCATCCCCGACCTTTTAGCGATCAGCTACTCTCGTTACAGGGCGACCATAGGTCAACCCATATATTGGGGGGGGGGGGGGTAAGTTACTGACCCAGACTCTCCACGCCAAGAGAGTTGATGACATGTGAGACTTTCTGCATGGAAGACTTCTCCATGCCCGTGTAGTCGTGCGCATGTAGGACACTGGTTTCTACAGGATGATTGAGACCGGCGGCTGCAACTCGATTGGTCTTTGATCACGGACCTTATAGAGTGGTGGAGGCCGAAGACGCACACTTCCACCTGCCCATTGGCGAGGCCACCGTCACACTGCAGGATGTGGAGGTTTTGTATGAGTTGCCCGTTAATGGACTGGCCGTTTCAGTATCGCCTTACATGAGATAGATGACTCATGGTATGTACCTAGACACGTTGCAGTGGCTCATTGCTTTCCGGCCAGAGGATGAGACTATACTGCATGGGGCCAATCGTTTTCTGTTGACGACTATTCGATTGTGGTTGGAATGCATCCTCTTATCGGTGACAATATACCAGAGTATCATGTTGACCGTTATACGAGGTTGCTTCTACTACTGTTGTTTGTAGGGGTCTTGTTCCCGAATAATTCGGGGAACCTAGTGAGCTTGAGATTTCTTCATTATCTTGAGCGGCTAGATGATTTAACCCAGTGGAGCTAGGGCTCTGCTGTTCTCGCCTACTTGTACAGATTCATGTGTCGGGCGAGCATGGGCACCCAGTGTGAGGTTGTTAGATTCTTACCGCTACTACAGGTGACAACATATTCAAATACTCTCTTCATTTTAACATACCTAGTAAAAATTATATCTTAAATTTGACGTCAATTTTTTATGTTAGGTTTGTGCCTGAGATCAATTTCTACAGTTCCAGCCACCTCTATCACCATTAGTTATGGTTGTACCATCAGAGTTTCTCCATTTATCTAGGAGGAGGGTACTCCGACGGGGACATACGCGCGAGAACAAGGTTCATCATAATCTCTCTTGTGCAGAGATATATTGGATTTGTTGGATGGCGCACAGGTAAATGTAATTCTAAGTTTAGTTGTCATTGCTTCAAACACAAGTTCCGTATATTGACTTGGCACGATATAACAATCCCTACGAAGGAGTCGTGATGGCACCTAGTCTCTAAACTAGGTAAGCCTAACATTAACTGAGATAACATTTATATTTGCTAGCTTTAATTTAAATAACTCTTAGTAGATTACAGTTCCCAAAATTGATTGTACAAGTCACAAGCCTTTTTAATAGTAGTTATGCAAAATAAATACATCACTGCTTCAAAATAAAAGGAACAAATGAAAATAAGTACAAATGAAGGTTACTCCGAGGCTTGCAAACATTATAGCAGGTTTACCTTAAGTCTCCACCGCAACGACCCACACAACTATTACCGATCATATACGTAAATCTGTACATAAAAATATATAGAAGTGTATTATAAGCATACCATGGCGGCGCCCATTAAGTATTAAGACTAACCTTGGTGGGGATAGTGACAAGGAATAATCCAGATATGTACTGGTCAAATAAATTGAATAGGATTTGATAATAAACTATCAACCTAGAAATGATATAGTAATATCAATAGCAGGGAAAGAACAAACTACAATCAATAGAAAAAATAAAAATAAACACGGGTGGAAATGGAAATAACCAAATAAATTAATACCAACAAAGCTGGAACACACACAAGTAAAAATATACTCACACAAGGCAGTCGGTGTCAGCTTAATAAATCATATCGTTTCTGATGCACAATTTCCCGCCTCTCAAACTCAATATCTCATGTCATAACCTAAATTACCAAACTTTTAGCACACCCGGCACCTTGTGCCCACATATTTCTATCTCACTTTACACAATAATGTTCTCATGTTACTCAATTTATAGGATCCATAATCAATACAATTAAGATGTTCAAGGAGTCTGATTTACATAATATTACTGGAGTACAGCTTCTAAACCAATTAGGAACTCAACAAGAAAAGATGAAGTTATTTTTAGAAATTATTTAAATAAAGAAAGTATAATTTTCAATTAAAGTACAACATCAAATGAAGTATTACTTTTAACAAGGAATTTAATAAATTAACTTAGCAGAAATTCCATTTTAAGTAAAATACAACCTCAGACGGTTTAAGAAAATTTAATTGAGTAACTAAATGAATTGAATATGAAACAATTATTGAAATTCGAAGTATTGAAAAATATGTATTTAAATACGGTAAAGTACTGAAAACACGATAGGGTTCCTTCACAAAGGATCACAACAGTAGAAGAATCTGAACAATTAAAATAATTGAAATGGTAACAACAAATAAACATAGCAAATAGAAAATGCACGGCATCACCCTTCGTGCTTTTACTCTCATTCTCACCATATGAATCAATATTCACTTTTATTCTTTCTTGTTGCAGGCGTGCAAACCGATCCCATTTCAAATATTATCGTGGCGGCGTGCCACCTGATCCCATTTTATATATCACCACGGTGGCGTGCCACTCGATCCTATATCATATATCTTGTTGCGGGCGTGCAACCTGATGTCATTTCATTTATCTTGTTGCAGGCATGCAACCTGCTCCCATTTCATATATCTTGTTGTAGGCGTGCAACCCGCTCTCATTTCATATATTTTGTTGAAGGCGTGCAATCTGGTCCCATTTCATAAATCTTGTTGCAGGCGTGCAACACACTCCATTTCAAATATCACTGTGGCGGTGTGCCATCTGATCCCATTTACAAATCAGTATCAATCAATAAAGAATCCCGGCAAGAGAATAAGAGTAAAACAACAACATCCCGACGAGGGAGACAAGATCATAAACGACGGCATCCTGGAAAGGGAACAATATCATAAGCAATAACATATCAGCAAGGGAAATAATATCATAAGCAATAATGTCCCGGCAAGGGAATGAACAAGTGTATAATAAGGGTCACGAAAAAACCAAGAACTACAATAATCTCAACAAAACAACAAACATAATAAGCATGTGATAACTACACCGGTAACCATAAAATTGGATATGTAACATATTTGCACGAAGTCATAGAGGAACTCACAATCAAGAAGTATAAAAATAATAAGGAAGACAATCACTTCAATTAATGCAATTAGGGGTCAAGGAGAATGTAACATATTTTCAACGTCATATAGAGCATATAGAGGCAATTTAAGCAATTAGGAAACATAATCATAACAGAGTACTTCCCGCATAATGAAAATAAGGGCCTAGGAAACCAAAAGGAAATTTCCCACAAATAAGCCCGTGCACACACTCGTCACCTAGCGTGCACAGACTCAGCCAATTCAATACTCATTGTAGCTTTTCCTTTACCAATTCATTAATGCTCGGCTCAATCTAGCCAAAAATGACTTGAATACATCTAACAATGCTAGAGAAAATATTTTCATTAACAAAACTATGATTCTTATACAATTTGCAAAAAATAAACAAGAGTCAACTCCTTGGGCCCGCTCCTTGAAACCTGACAAAATTTAATAAAATCGAATACCCATTTCGATACGAGTCCACCAATACAAAAATTATCCAATTCCGATACCATTTGGTCCATAAAATCATCAATTTACATTTTTGAAAGATTTCACATTTTTTCCCAAATTCCATCCATATCACAAATCAAATGATGAATTCAATGATAGATTCATGAATTCTAGCTAAATCCGAGTTAGAATCACTTACCTCGATGATTTTTTTGAAAAACCTTCGAATAATCGCCAAGATCCGAGCTCTCTAGGTCAAAATATGAAATAAAACTCTAAACCTCATATTTATAGTGTACCTCCCGGATTTCCATCACTTCTGACCGCACAAAAACCACCGCTGATTGCGGTCCAGGTCCATCACCGCTGACCGCGGAGAATGTTGACTGCAGCAACATGCTTTAGTATTTTGGACATCACTTTCTCTACATGTGTCTAAATTATGATTTATTTATCTTTTTGAAACTAGACACGAAGGGCTACAATTTTCATTTTTGAATCATCTCAAAATTCCTTGTAGATCAAAAGAAATAACTTTTCGAAGTCTGACTAGCAATCCTGCAGAACATCTTGATGTGCAGACACACACCAAATTGTGCGGTCCGCACTGAGGTCTGCAAAATTTTAGTGCGGTCCACACTCGCAAAAGTGCCAGAACCATCTTAGAGTACCAAAATTCCCGGACTCGCTCAAAATTCACCCTGAAACACATCTGAGGCCCCCGGAACCTCAATCAAATATACAACACATCCCATAACATCATACGAACTTAGACCCACTCTCAAATCACTTCAAACATTTCTAAGACCATGAATTAGATTCCCAAACGCATGAAAATCACTATCAACTTCGAGAACCTTTAGAATTGAAACCAAGCGTCCGGACCATGTTAAATTAACTCCAAACGACACCAACTTTTGCAGGCAAGTTCCAAATGACATTGCGACATTTTTCCAACTTGCAGAATTGCATTTCGATCTAGATATCATAAGTGTAAACTATGCGTCAAACATATCCATTTTTCAAACTTCAACTTTCCAAATGCGAACATACGTCCAAGTCCAAAATCTCAATACAAAGCTACTGACATCATCCAAAACTCATTCTAGATCCGTTTACACAAAAGTCAAATTTTGGTCAAATTCTCTCCGCTTAAGCTTCCAAAACTATATTCCTTCTCTCCAATTTGACTCTGATTCATCCGAAAACTAAATCCAGCCATGCATACAAGTCGATATACATAATGTGAAGTTGCTCTTGACCTTCAACTGCCGAAACGGGCACAACTACTCAGAACGACCAGTCGGTTCGTTACATGACTTTATTATTATTCCTTAATAGTTCATCTGGACGCCATAAAACAACGCCATGATAGCTGGCTTTCCCAATTATTGCTCGACCTGCCGACTTTTATGGGCGCTTCCGTCCAGTTGTTCTGCCTTGATATTGTGAAGCATCGTGCCACCGAGTGGTTACTTTGCTAGTTTGGCAGGCTGCAGCTCGTACCGACGCCGCTGACACGGGAGACCACACATTACCAGGGGGATGATTGGACCAGGGTGGACGATGTATTTTTGGCATGGCTAGAGGAGTTGATCGATACTTGGAAATGGCAAGCTAACTTAATTTCTCCCCCTTTACCGAGTTTGTAGGATAATGAGCATGAATATATTCCTATGTACTGCAGCGTTACCCGAATTATCATGGAGAACCCCAACCAAAGAGCTAGCGGTCGGCACCTGTAATACGCTAGGAGGCACGAGGCACTGGTATGGTATTTGGTATTCTTACTTATAACTATGATATAGAGTTCTGTAATTTATATTTGACATGTTGTGCATGCTATTAGTCTTCATTTAGTCCACCAGTTGGGACTGCAGATGCAGCAGCATGCCGGCTATCCTGTGTCCGCTTTGCAAGAGTATGGCCGGCAAGTGACAGATTTGGCTGCCCAGACACTACATCGAGCCAGAGAGGGCGAGCACTTAGATTACGACCCTGGTTATGTGGCGCCAGAGCATTACCATCGGGGTAGGCCTGTCCACGTCCGAGGGGACGGGGACGGGGACGAGGCAGGGCTATCCTACGAGGTAGGGCTCTCCCATGAGGCAGGGTGCCCCACGAGGTCGTGGGGTTCAGCGAGGAGATAGTCCTCAGCAAAGGGGCATTGAGGCACCTAATGAGGAGGTTGAAGCTAATTTGTTGGGTTATATTCCTCAGCCAGACGAGCATCCCAGTAGCATGCCGTCGTACAGCCTTCAGCTAGCGCTGCCAGCATCGCAGGTGACTCCATTAGATCAATTGTTGATTACGGGCACGAGCTTCACCGGAGATTGGGAGTAGTTATTTTCAGGCCCATAGACCACACATGAGGATCGGCCGACCCGAGACGTGGATGGTGGGCGCAGGTTGAATTTTGGCTCATCATCGACGGGTGCTGTGGATCTATCACAAGTGCGTGTATGTTTGTATTACTATTAAATTTTAATTTTTTTCTCATTGATTTAGCATAAATAAAATTTTAATTTTCTTATTAAGGTTTCATCCCAACCCATCACGGAGGCCACTTTGTGTGATGCTGAGCAGGACACCACTGATACTTATATTCAGGAGCCCAACGAGACCATGGTAAGGAAAGGTGTTTGACTTCACACGTATATTACTAATATATATTTTCATATACTGATATTACTTATTGTTTTGTAGGTTGCTGATGGATCAATGACCCCTTCTCCCGATCCTTCCAGCCCTACTGATGATCATGCTGCAACGAATCCTCATATAAAGAGGTGACGTGATGAGGATGATTCTGATAGTGTACCCGAGTAGGAGGGGATGCGCCTCAGGCCAGCGGCTGCATTAAAGCACATAGGTTGTGGGACAAATTAATTTTTTATTTTTATTTTATGTAAATAATAAATTATGTAAATAATAACAATAATATTTTATGCTTACATAATAAGCGCGTTATATTTTTATAACCCTGTTTATTCTTTATTTTAACACAACACAAACAGAAATATAGAACCTTAACATAAAGTAAATTCAGTACATCTAATAAAAATAGATGACACGGGAAATATAAAGATGTACTACTACCCTCAATACATACATGTCATTGATTAGTCACCACCGCCTAGTATTCTCTGCTCCAACCACTTAAATTTTTTCTTCCAACTTATATTTTTCTTCTTCCACCTCTTTAAGTTTCTCCTTCAACTCCGCAACTTCTCTTTTGTATTGTCATTCATATTCCAACTGTTTTCCGGTCAAATGATGAAGATACTGCAACTTTTCTTTATAGTATTCCTATTGATAGGGTTCATCAACCCATACCTCAAAATTGCGAACAGGTACCTCGGGAACCCTATAAAACCTGTTCATATACATCCATTATCAACGTCCAATTCACCATCATCCCAATATTCTTTCACCATATATATTTTGCCGCACTCACCTTGGTACATAAAGGGGTCCAAACACTTGTTAAAGCGTAACAAAAGAAACCTTGCTTTTAAGGAAATATTTGTTATTGTTTATTGTTAAGCGCAGAAAATAATTAGAATATGACCATTGTTTATAGGCAAGGCAACAGAGAATTTAATTGCGCTATACATATTGACATAAAATGTAGTATTTAACCGCGATATATATAGCGTGTTAAATATTTTTTCTAAAATAGATAGCTTTTCCATAGTCGGTCAACTTTTGACAAGACAACATACAAAATGTAGTATTCAACCGCGCTATATATATATATATATATATATATATATATATATATATATATATATATTCACACAAAATATAGTATTTAACCGCGCTATACATATTGACTTTTTCTGAAACGAAATAGCTTTTGTGTAGTCGGTCAGCTTTTCAGACGAACAAGACAACACACAAAACATAGTATTCAATTGCATTATACCTTTTGACACAAAACATAGTATTTAACCACGCTATACATATTGACTTTTTGTTAAACAAAATAACTTTTTCGCAATCGATCAGCTTTTCAGACCGACAAGACAACACACAAAATGTAGCATTCAACTGCGCTATACATATTGACACAAAATGTAGTATTTAACTATGCAATACATATTGACTTTTTCTGAATGAAACTGTTTTTTTTGCAGTCGGTCAGCTTTTCAGACCAACAAGATAACATACAAAATGTAGTATTCAACCACACTATACATATTGACACAAAACGTAGTATTTAACCGTAATATGCTGTGTGTCCCTATATATATAGTCACACACTCAAACCATAAAACACACTCACATACTCACACTAGAGACATTAAAACACACTCACATACTCAAACCCTAAATTATGGATGACTCTTCCTCTACCAAACAAGCCCTATCTTACTCTTCTACTAGCAGTGATGCCCTATCTTACTTTTCTACTAGCACTGAAAATGAGAATCCTCCAACATTTGAAGTGGTTATGAATGATTCATGCGTCGTCGACGAAAACGATTTGGTAAATTATTATGCCCATTAAACTTTATTACTTTAATATAAAATACTTTTGTTTCTTATACCCTAACTCCAGAATGTATATATACACATACATCAGTATTTATATATTTATTCAGTTCATATTTTTTGTAACTTAATAGTAATATATTTTAAAAGTGTATTCCAAAAAAATCAGCAAGCATCTTCCTCCAGCATTAGAACATATGTATCTTTACCATCGTGGAAAAGAGTAGTAAATATGAGCGTTGGTGAAAAAAGAAGGTTAAAGATAGGCTGGAGACTTTTTGTGTTGGAGAATTTTATTAGTCAAGGTTTTGTCGTCAAATTTACGCTGATTGATATTTCACAACTGCGTGCTATCTTCAATGTGGACGTGAAGGGAGACGTATATCTTGTTTGTACTAATCCGTTTTTTACTTTCTACTAGGATGTGTTTGTCTTGATTTATCCATTTATTATCTTTTATTTTCATTTATGTTGCTTTAGTTATGGTTGTTGTGCTTTTTTCTCTTGAAGTATTATATTATGAAATTTCAATCTTCATATTGGTCTTCTTTACTAACATCAATAAGTTGAATGTTGGAACTATCATATCATCATCCCAATTCAAAAGGTCATCATCCCAAACATCCTCCTCATCTGACATTTTAGTTTTCTAATAATTTTAGATAATAAGATATAACAAAGTTGTGAAACATAATTTTATTTTATACATATTGCAACATAAACAAGTACAGACACTTATTATAAAAAATATTACGAAAATAAAATACTAGGTGTATCCTTGATAGTTGGGTACATTAGATGAATTTGCACTACGAGCTGGATTACCATCGCCACCCAAACCAGCTGAAGGACGTTTACGACGCTCGTGTCTTGTTTGCAAGCATATGCCAAATTTACGCGCATAAAAGGTATTATCAGCATCCATTTGGTTTCACATATACGTTCTCTTTTGCACTTGCACCTTGCGCAAATAATCCTTGTTACACAACATTTTAATTGGGTTTGACTACAAATAATGCTCAACACCCTATAGCTGGAACTGCCCATTATATGTGTTTACGTATGCAATACCACTGTGTTGCCTATCAACATAGTTGGTTGCCCCAAAACCAATTTTTTTGAAAGTACTTCATCCAATGTGCGTACAACATGTGGTAGATGATCCATTTTTCACATGAACACAACATGCTGGATTCATTCACGGTGTGTAGATTATTCCTCCGGTGTCCGTGGATAGCGGTGTGAACTTCAAAAGCACCCCGGCCATGATCATACTGTAAATACGAACGCCAATGTGCTCGCCTCCTGCATTTCTCAAATCTTCTCATCGGTATTGGCATAAATTCAGCACCCTTGTCCATCAATTTCGCTCCAGCTCTATGCTTTTCAATAAAACTCTCCACCATCTGTTTTGAATGTCATCCGGACCATGGCAGTGATAGGCAATCCACGTGCAGACTTCATTAACCCGTTGAATGACTCGAGTACATTTGTAATCAGGGCTCCCCATCGCCTATCACCATCAGCAGGCAATGTCCACTTATGAAGTTCATACCCAATCAACCAATTATAGGCTCTTTCGTCTAACTGCCAGATCGCTTCCATGCGCCTCCTGAATTTGCACTGCTGGTGCTCAGTTGCAGCCATCAATATTAAATCATGCAATTCCTTGGTGGGATATTTCTTCTGGAAATTAGCCTTCAGGTGCCTCATACAGTAAAGGTGGCATGCATAGGGTTCCTGCCATTTAGGAAAATGCCGTATGGAACTTAAAATACCGCTATGCCGATCAGATATTAGACAAATACTTGAATGTTGTTTGACAACGTGCTGCTTCAAGTGGTTCAAAAATAGCATCCACGTCTCTTCACTTTCATTGGCACAAATGGAAAAAGCTAGTGAAAATATTTGTCCATTGGCATCTAGTGCAACATCGATTAACAAGTTAATATCGTATTTTTCCTAGACATGAGTACCATCTACGAAAATTACCAGATGACTATGCACAAAACCATCAATTACTGGTTTAAATGCCCAGAACACATATCTAAATATATATTCCTATATTCCGGACTCCGCTCATGCCTCCATTCAACAATAGTCATGGGGTTAAATTGTTTCAGTACGGCCATGTACTTGGGTAGAGATTAAAATTACTTGTCCCAGTCACCATAAATAATTTCAAATGCACGTTTGTGCCCGAGATATGCCTTTGTTTTGGTAATAATACACCCATATTCCAGGTGGACGGATGTAATACACTCTTTTATCTTGTACCTAATGGACAATTCCAAGTATGGAACCAAGACAAGAGAAATCAAGTCTGCATCCAAGTTGAAGTGATTCTCATTGAATGTGTTCATTTCACAAACGTGGGTGCTAATATATTTACCCACTTTCCATAACCATGTTTCCTTCTTGCTTGCACACAACATCCAATTATAGCCCATAAAGTATCTATGGCATACAACCTTGTATACCTATGGAGTTGACTCCCATACCATCATCTTACGACAGTCTTTTACGCTGTACATTTTTACACCCCTGGTTAGGCGGGCATTATCGGGAAAATACATGCCCTTTGACAGCACCTTGGCCTGGACTCATCCCACATTGCTGATCGAAATTCGTTAGCATCCCTTGTGAGGGCATCCACATCTGCCGTACTTAGCAAATTATCAGGGTAGGAAATATGCCTTGAATGAAACAACATATGGGACTCGTACACTCTTGGTCTAACAGAAGGTAGATGAGCATGCTACCTCGTCAGCTCAGGTTCGATATTCACTTCCTCATCATCATCACCCTCGTCAGGGAAGGGTATGTTATCTTCAGACTCATCGGCATTGTTGTCAAAATCACTATTATCTTTTTGACTCTAAGCATCTGCCAAATCCTGAGTAAATACATCGTCTGCGGGCAACTGAGTGAGTTTACGACCATCAAGTTGCTCGTTTTCACTACACAAACAACAAAATGATAAGCTACTCAAATTGATAAATATTTTACATATATATATATATCACTTCATTTACAAGTCGTAATGTGTTGACATTTTATGATAGACATTTTCCTATTGGTGATGACTCCCAGATGGACCACTGTGATTTAACACACCTAAACTCGCATATTCCAATTCGGCGTAAGGTCATAACCTATAAAATTCATATCCGGATAGTACCCCTTGTGGTATATATGAGTGTTAATACAAATTTAATTAAAAACCTAAATAAATATTGTAACAGAAAGGAAAATTAAAGTTTACCAGTCGTCTTGTGTATTATGTAAACTAGGAGAGAAATTATGTCCTCGCTCCTCGTTCACCTACGGAGATAAGTTAAGATCCAGCCAAACTCTTTCAGCCGGAACCTGTTGGGCTTAAATTGCTCTAGAATAACCACACGATGTTTGAAGGTTATCCCTGCCTTGTGCAATCTTAGTATTACGAACGTCTTCATCCTTGACGTGCATTTCCAAATAATTTTATCACAATAAATTCCCTGTATTCATACGGTATCCCCCAAAAAATCTCTCAGAGTTTTATCGGCTTTGATGTTAAACTCAGAATAACAAGTAAACCCATGAGGAGTCACAAAATATGAATATCTTCTGGTTATTTTAAGATTCACCGAACATTTGCTCAATCTCATTTTATTGCATAACAACGATACTAGTTTGTCGTACTTCATTGTAAGTGACAACTTAACATGACTCTTTGGAGATAAACTATAGCTCCTGAGTTATTTGCCACCACAATCTCAACCCCTCCCCCCTCCAATATAATGACACCCTTACTTTTCGCTCTTCAGATATTATGAACAAACCTTGAGAATTTAACAACAAGAAAAAGTTCAAGAAGTTGGAGTATTTCTGAATAATAATTCTCATAACCCTTAACACATTTATATAAAGCAATGCCCAATTCGTGGGGTCAAATTTTTGGAAGTAAAATGCCGTTAAAAAAATATTTTATATATTTGAATTATTATGTCAGTTAAGCGCAGAACAATTATCGGTGAGCCCGATTAACATGTAAAACACGGCTCATTACCGCGTTTTACATAAAACGTTGTAATGTACCGCATTTTATATAGCAGTCTTTTCAGGTTAAGGTAAAATGCGATATTCTTGAGCGTTTTATATAAAACGCGGTGTGCCCAACATCTTTTCGATGGTAGTTGATTATATATATTTTTTCTTTTTCTATGAGGTTTTTTTTTCTCGTTTAATATATAAACCAGAAAATGAAAATGGTAGACATATTCGTCATGTTATGTCGTGACTTGTGTGAAATGTATATTTGAAGCCCATTGATTAACCACTTGAATCTTTACCTGTGGCTACATTATCTTATTCTTGTCCTTGAAAAAAAGGGGCCATTTTGCATCTATCGGCATGTTTTCTGGCCAATATTTTATCCCCTCAATAGCATAATCCCCGGTGTTTGTTTTTAAAGCAAAAAGTGCTGGCATCTTTCAGCATGTTTAATGGCTTAGGTTTAGTTCCTTTTTCCCTTTCTTATCTCTCAACCTAAGTTTCCATAGAAAGTGTTGAGATTCTTTCTTTAGGAATCAAGAACTAAGATAAAGGGTGGGGGTTTGGTCCCCTAGTAAAGGTACACATAATTGGTTTGGGTAGATATAGCATCTGAAATCTTAGGTTGATTAGTTGCTTTTGGGTATTCACGTGATATACTGTTGAAAAGAAACTATGCCACTTTTGTCTTTGTTGGAACCTCACGTTAGACCAAAAATCTTAGAATCCATTGTTAAAGTAGTGGGTGCACATAAATTCTTCCTTAAATTTACTCATATTTGTTTTATTATCATTGTTCATATTTTGTTGCTTCTATTTTTTTGTTAAACCCAATGGCGAAAAAAATTCCTATGTTTAATATGTGTTATATATCTCTAAAACGTAATATTTTACTTATGTTCACAGTATAATTTTTCTTATTATACTCATATTCTTAAGAGTTGTTTGTTTGGATATTATATTTTAGTTAATTAATTATAATGTGTTCACTTAATTATAAAATCACAATATTTTAACAAAGCAATATGTATTTTTAAGATGTCTAGTAAAAAAATATTTGATATTTCTCAGATAAACGCTTGTTTTTTACTTGATATAAATATTTCTTTAAGTTTTTATAATTAATCTATATTTTGAAACAAAAAAATCGAATTATGTAAATACCTTCCACTACACGATAGGGCAGTTGCAATATTGCACTATATTATATTTTTAAAAACAAACCGATCTCATGGATACTAGGTTTTGCTGGAGCTGTCCCATATGTGTCATCCATTTTTTCCGAACTGTACGCATTAGCACAAGGATTAAAATTAGCCTCATAACTTTACACCTATGGAAGTAGAAGTAGATGCAATAGGCATACTAATGCTATTACAGTCAAACAATATTGACTTATCTAACTTAATTATGGACTGCAGGTACTATCTGGAGAAGTTGGGTAAGTGTAACGACCTGACCCGTCGTCTCATGAATTATCGCCCCATTTTTCTCGTTTTATGCTTTCATATGTTTCAATATCTGTATTTGGAGAGCTTGAAGTAATTCGGATGGAGTTTGGATAGAAATGAGGCAATTAGTCTCTTTATGAGAAGCTTAGTATGGGAGAGTCAACCGAACGTTGACTTATAAGTTAGAGGGCTCGGAATGAATTTTCGATGACCTGACTAGTTTCAGATGGTGATTTGTGACTTAGGAGCGAAATCGAAGTTGAATTTGGAGGTCCGGTGTAGAATTAAGGTTGAATTGGCTAAGTTAGTATTTGGTGAAGTCCGGTTGATAGGTGAAATTTTGATCCGACGGTCAGAATGGAATTTCGACTGTTGCAGTAGCTCTGTTAGGTGATTTTAGATATGCATGCAAATTTTTAGATCATTCGGAGGTGTTTAGGTCTGGTTTTGGATCAAATGCAAGTTTCAGAAGTTTTAGTTTAACTTAGGCTTGAATCCGTGGAAATTAGATAATTTTGATATTTATGATAGTGTTTTTATGTTACGAGCAAGTTTGAATGAAGTAATGGAACATATATGTTCTTTAGGATGAGGTCCCGAGGGCCTCGCGGTGATTTCAGATGGCTAACAAGGATTTTTGAAGTTAAAAAGTGCAGCAGAAATTGCAACAGACTTTTGTTCTATGCGATCGTATGAGCATCGTCGCGATCACATAGAGGAAGGAAGGGGGGCTCAGAATTTGGTCTATGCGATCGCATAGGTATATCCTATAATAACGTATTCGTTACGATTTTGACTAGATTCGACGCTCGTAGAGGGAGATTCGAAGGGAAAAGGCATTGGAGACCAGTCTACGACCGGTTAGAGGTGAATAGTTTGTATAGATGATGGCCTAAGGGTTTGAAACCCTGGTTTATCACATCGTGACGCTATGTTAGGGCGTGACTCGTACCCCGTGGCAGGTGCGAGGTCTTAAATGATTGGGGATTGTGACTTTGTCCATCCCAAGAGCTGAATATAAATTATTGGCGTCTGATACGCACATTGTGTTGTTGATAATTGGGCTTAATACCATGTTTGGGGCCTTGTGCCGATCTGTAGTACCCGAATAGGGCAATATTTGTGTGATACCATAATTTGCAAAATCATTGATCTCAGTCATGTGCTTAATCATTGTCATTAATTACTAAGTCACTTGTTTCTGAAATTGACTAATTAAATTATATTCACCTCATTAATTGGAAACTGGCAAAGAATCAGATTAAATCTGTTATGTTACTTACATGCATACCGTAGACTGAGGATGTCTCGGGCTGCACGCCGCAACGATTATATATTGATATTGCACTTGGGCTGAAGGAACGCCTCCGTAGTCTGTACACACCCCCAATATGCGCCGTCGACGATAAATAAATATGGATGGCTCGGGCTGTACGCCGCAGCGTATTCATGTGCATTACATTACATCTTTATCTGATACTTGACTGTTATATTTGGTATTGTTTTGCTATTAGTTTGTAGCTACGGAATAGGACTGTTAGATTTAGCTTTGCTTTGTGGCATTTCATGGATTTCTTACTTTCAGACATTCTCTATGCTTATTATTCATTGAGTCGGTAGTACTCATCCCTACTCCCTGCACCTTGTGTGCAGATTCAGGTGCACCAGAGGCTTAGCTGACATTCGTAGTATCCAGATATTTCCAGAGTCGTTGAGGTTGCTGTATGACGTTGGCAGGACCTGACTGCTCTTCATTTTTCCAGCTTTTTATTATTATATACATTCCAGATTTTATTATTTCCATCCAGATATTTTTATCCAGTTTTGTTTAGAGGCTCAAGACTCGTGACCCCAGATCTTATGGGTGTTTATCGGTTTTCCGTATTTGTCCTTATTACTATATTAATATTTTTGGATTATTATTCTAAAATTACTATAATATTCTTTCATTGGTAGTTTTGAGACTTAATATTAAATTGGAAGTAATTGTTGGTCAGGCTTAGCTAGGTTTAGGGCTGGGTGCCATCACGATCGGGTTTGGGTCGTGACAAGTTGGTATTATAGCCTAGGTTACTAGGCCTTACGAGTCATGAGCCGGTTTAGTAGAGTCTTGTTTATGGGTGTGTCGTACACCACACTTATAAGCAGGATGCTACAAAACTTTTAGGAAACACCTCACTCTCTTGCAATCTTATCGTGCGTCCTTGATTCAGCTTGAAAGAGTAACTCTTTAAATTCCTTCCACGTGTTCGCATGCACGCATGAGCGCTTGGTATTATATGTGCTTTGATGGCTTGCGATTCCCCGATCGAGGGGTGAGATGTAATCTTCGCGAGGTTGATGTTGGGCCAGTTTGGAGGACTTGAGGCTGGGCCTTGCCTAAGGCTGAGCACTGAGGTGTTGATCGTATGATCTAGTGTTTTGAACGTATATGTTTGGCATTGTCTCTATTAGTCAGAAGGACAATTTGGTGATCGTGTGATGAGTATTCTAGTACTGCGAGATGCAATTATATGACATGGTAGTGACAGAGGAGTCTGCTAGATAATGGATGAACTGTCAAGCGATTCGTTTCCTATGGTGGTTTGATGAGTAGCTCGAGTTGTGGGTGCGTGAAGAATCTTTTCGAGACTCCTAGTAGGAGTGAAGTAATTGCATGATACGATATAAGTTCAGACTCAGGAAGACTAAGTAGCTGTGTAATGTGTATGACGGTGGAAGGTATACAGAAATGTTATATGCGGCGAAGCAGGTGGGTTATCTCCTGCGGAGTGTTCTGAAGAGATGTGGTTCCTATATATATAGTTAGAAGACTTCATGTGTAACTGGAAGGTATTTTCCTTGTGTTAGAATTCAAATAGGTACAACGCATGCCCATGTTTCAATTTTTGATGATATAAGACATGTAGTATTGAGATTAATGTTGTTGATATACATTGTGATGCTATGTCAAGTTGTGGACGTGTTGTTAGGATGGTTTTGGTGATTCTCCGGCAGGTGGATAGGCTCAGTTACAAAGGGAACTCTACCGAAACTTTTGGAAAATCTGGGACTTAGTAAAAATTTTGTCGCCTAAAGAGGGGGCTTAACCATTGTGTGAATGAATGCGTGAATTGCAGAAAAGTTAATGATTCGTGTTTCCACAAGTTTATGAAAGAGTGAGTTTAATTTCACCATGATATTATAGCAGCAAAAGAGTACATGTGTTGTGGTATATATATGGTTTCGAGCTAAGTTGGGGAGGTTGCGGTTGATTAGCTGATTGTACGATTAGATTCTATGTTAGTTCCGATTTGATGCATACGGGTGAATTAGTTCTGGTTGTAGATATTGAGCCGAGGATGGCACGAGTAAAGCAACATATTGACAAAGGCTATACGGTGCTTAGTAGATGTGAGAAAAATAATAGGATGTCTTGAGTTGTTGACAAAAAGTGCTTAGTGTAAATAGAATGAAGTGGTTTGGTTGAACCGAGATAGATCATGTCCTGCGGTGTTAGAGTGTTGATAAGACATGAGTGGTTCAATTTGTTAAGTCAAGTAAATTGCAGTGTGTATAAGAGTGGATGGCTCTTGAGGATGTTTTTGATGTGTTCAAGATTCTATATGTAGCACTCAGGTGTTTTAAGGTTGAGTATGTGACCATGTCAGCGTTTTCATTAGAACAAGTCAAGACTTGTGGTATTTTTACGTTAATTACGAGATTCTATGTATCCGTATCTGGAAGTAAAGGTGGCGGACTTAGATTTGCAAGGAGTTCTTCAAAGTAGGGTATTTTAGAAGTGGTATTTTTGGGAACGTTTGAGAGAGTGTGTAGTGGACTATTGGTCTTAGACAGTGTGGTCTTATGTTCGAGTCTCGTGTGGTAAGCCTGGGTTGAGGCATTGTGGCACTACAACAAGAGAGTATATCAAGTTGAAAATGAATCAGAAAGGAACTAGACAAATGAAGTAGCTTGTTAGCGGACTGAATCGGTAGGGTAAAGATACGATCAATTCCTTGTTTATGTTCGAGGTAATGAGTCCTTACGGGATATTGGGCGGCAGAGCGTTTGAGCTTGGACAGTTTGCTTAGGCTGGTGTGGATAGAAGGATTTAGTCCTGGCAGTGTAGCTTGTGGTTAGGAAGGAAAATATGGAGTTCTTAGGTTATTCTAGTATGGTATGGTATGCGCGGTCTATTGTGGAGGATTGGGACTGTGTGTGTAAAGTACGGTTCAGTTCCGAATGGAAGGTCATTAAATTCTTAAGCAGCTCGGGCAACTACATATGATTTAAGAAGCGACCCTTAGATGATTAAGGAAAATGGTATTACTGTTCTAGTAATTTGACGGGAGTATACGTTCAGTAAGAGGAGAAGATGATGTAAATTGATGACAATTCGGTGGGATTGCGGCAGTTTCCTATTGGACCGACTGTTGGCAATTGAGTCTGTCGATGGCATAGGGAAATCTTAGAATATCGTCCGTGGAATGAATGGGTACTTGATGTGTAATAATTACTTATACGGCAGAATGTGGGACCAGGTATAGTGATTTGTATGTTATATGGAACTGGACAGATCTATGAGTTGTTTTCTACGTTGCGGGACGTTATGATTTATGGGCAGTGGCACATATATTGCGGAGCTATTGAGATTCATAGTGGGAGTGGAGCTTTGTAGCTTACATTGCCATAAGTAGATATGATTATGCACTCAGTGTGCTTACGACCGATACTCGGTATTTGGTTATAATGAGCCAATTCGGCTCGAGATGCATCTCCGTATATGAGATATTTGAGTGGATGGGGTGGTACGCCACCACAGGGTATATTATATGGATCGAGTTGCGTGTCGCAATAATGTGATGTTGAGAATAGTTTTCCATATGTTTCTTCGTATGCCTTGTTTCCTGGTTTTTGAGGAAAATCTGTATTGGGAGTTTCTCGGCGAATAGTGCAACAGTTGTATCCTTTCAGGATTGAATGGTGTATACAACTTGCTTCATCGAGGGTGTGATGGATTTCTTGGTTTCAGACATCAATCTGTGCGTGGTGGTCAAGTTCGATTATAGCGACTTGAGGCGCTTCACGTGACATGGTGTTTGGATGAGATCGCGTATTATAGCGAGGTTACGTGGAGATTAGACCCTTCGGGAAAAATTCAGGTATTCTATTTCCATGATGTGGGATGGGGTCCCAACCTTGTCTTGCAATAGTATTGATGAGCTTAAAGTATAGCTCTTTCGTTGAGTCATTTTCATGACTTGAGTATGTTCAGACCGTCTCTTTATTGGTGTGGGTGTTATGTAAGTTGGGGCTTAGGCCGTATTGAAGTGTCATGTCACCAGGATGGTGTGTTTGGTCAGAAGAGACATTTGGGGTCATTAATAGATACGAACAGATTTGGTATCAGCTTGTTGGAAGGTTAATATCGAGTTTCGGCTTGGAGATCTGTTGTCATATTAGTCAAAGGGGAAGAAATATCTTCGTGAATGGTTGATATGAGAAATGGTTATGGTCTACTGCTTGTTCATTATCATTGATAGAGTATAGCAGTGTTGGACCTTAGCTAATAGTAGGTTCCTATCGATAATTGAGTATTTTGGGCAATTGTTGTGAATAGAGAAAATTGTTTCGAGGGTCGAATTGTGTGGTTTGTTGCATGGGTTCACCTGAGGTTGCAGGTGGGTTATGATAGCAGGTTCAGGCTTATTCTGAGTATAAATGGGAGGTTCTGGTCTTGTGTATTATTTCAGAGGTGCAATGTGACTCTACGGTTATGGTCTAGACGGCCTGTGAAATTTTAGCTGTGTTGTATTATCGGGCATATGCGAGTTAGGGTGACGTAGGATCACCCCGTGTATATGATTATTAAGGTCATTCGGAGATTGATTGGCTCCTAGTGAAACTCTAGGCACGCTCGAGGACGAGCGTTTGTTTAAGTTGGGGGAGGATGTAACGACCTGACCCGTCGTCCCATGAATTATCGCCCCGTTTTTCCCATTTTATGCTTTCATATGTTTCAATATATGAATTTGGAGAGTTTGAAGTAATTCGGGTAGAGTTTGGATAGAAATGAGACAATTAGTCTCTTTATGAGAAGGTTAGTTTGGAAGAGTCAACCGAATGTTGACTTATGAGTTAGAGGGCTCAAAATGGATTTTCGATGATTTGACTAGTTTCGGATGGTGATTTGTGACTTAGGAGAAAAATCAGAACTGAATTTGGAGGTCCGGTGTAGAATTAGGGTTGAATTGGCTAAGTTAGAATTTGGCGAAGTCCGGTTGATAGGTGAGATTTTGATCCGAGGGTCGGAATGGAATTTCAATAGTTGTGGTAGTTCCGTTAGGTGATTTTGGATATGCGTACAAATTTTCAGGTCATTCGGAGGTGTTTAGGTAGGGTTTTGGATCAAATGGAAGTTTCGAAAGTTTTAGTTTAACTTAGGCTTGAATCCGTAGAAATTGGATGATTTTGATGTTTATGATAGTATTTTTGTGTTACGAGCAAGTTTGAATGAAGTAATGGAACATATATGTGCTTTTGGTTGATGTACCGAGGGTCTCGGGGTGATTTTGGATGGCTAACGGGGAATTTTAAAGTTAAAAAGTACTGCAGAAATTGCAGCAGACTTTTGTTCTATGCGATCGCATGAGCATCGTTGCGATCACATAGAGGAAGGAAGGGGGCTCAGAATTTGGTCTATGCGACCGCGTAAAGGGTGATACGATCCCATAGGCATAGGACTTTGACCAGTGCGATCACCTAGGGGTGAATGTGATCGCATAGCAGTGGGGCTCAGTTGTATGTATATATATTTTGAACTGTACAGGTTTATGTGAGTGTCTGGTCCTAGCCTTGTCACTACTTCGCCGGGATAGGCCGGACACTTACCAACACATAGGGTCGGTTGTGCTGATGCTACACTCTGCGCTCTTTTTGCGCAGATACAAGTTTTGGATAGCAGCAACAGCAGTAGTGTGGGTGTTAGATTTTGATCATTGAGACATCGAGGTAGCCTTGCAGGCGTCCGCAGGACCCGGCGTCTCCTCTATCTTTATTTTCAGTGTGTTATCTCATGTATCCGAGATAAACAGTATTATACTTCTTTCAGACAGTTATGTGTTATTCTTAGAAGTTCGTGAGTATTGTGACACCGGTTCTTGGGTAGTGTTTTATGTTGGGATTTCAGTATCGCACCTAGTAAAAATTGCTAAGTCTTCCGCTAAATTTATTTATTTCCACTGAAATTTTAATATTTTTGATAATAGATTTAATAAGTACTGCTAAGAATGAAAATATAAGTAAGAGTTGGCTTGCCTAGCTCCTATTAGTAGGCGCCATCACGACCCCCGATGGTGGAAAATTCGGATCGTGATTTTCTTATTTGAAAATCTCCCCCTAAACTCACTTTAAAAATGCCAAGTAGCTTTTCAATAGCTTGCCACTTAGCTAAATCATAATGCTAATTACATATGATAACTTTATTCGTTTAATATATATAAAGTACACGTGAAACCTAGTTATTAATTACATTATGGCCTCCGAACGCAATCTCTTTATTTGGCGTGGGAGAGTGGGGAGAGGGCTAATATAATCACGTTAGAAGTGATCTTTTCTTCTTTGAATGATATATGTCATGTTTTAAGCTTTTGTGTCTCTCTTTGACTAGTATTCATATAATCACTCCGTAGTAGAAGCGAATCCAAATTTTAACTTAACCTTTAAGATTATTTAACTGTAAACTTACTAAACCCTTAAATTTATGAGTTTAGATCCAAAATCTATTATATTAGGATGAATCCGATAACACTCGATTCATCCATGTTTCGTAAGGTCAGTGGCGGAGCCAGGAATTATACAAAGAGGTGTCAAAAAAACAAAATTATTATTATGGGGAATGAAACTTGCAACCTTCTGTAATTTTTGATACCCCTTAACTATTGCACTAAGAGTTTGTTTTGTATTAAGGGTTGTCAACCCCTTGTAAATATTCAATTTTTAAGAAAAAATACCTAAAATACCTATCTACACAGCGTTATTTTCCGGCGAAAGGGTGTCGTTTACACCCCTTGGGTAAGGGTGGCTCCGCCACTGCGTAAGGTGAGAAATATTTTTCTATTTACATCTTCAAAATGTATGTTCCGGGAAAAAGTCATTTTAATTTGTCCAATGATTCAACATAAAGAATTTTATAACAAGAAAATAAATTAATACATTAATTATAATAATAATAATAATAATAATAATAATAATAATAATAATAATAATAATAATAATAATAATAATAATAATAATAATAATAATAATAATAATAATAATAATAATAATAATAATCATGCGAAACAATTAGCCTTACAATAAATGACGCACGAGATGATATCGAATGGCATGGTTCAATAACTGCTTCGGAAATTGAATAAAGCTAGGGGTGAGTTTGGTACGAAGGAAAATATTTTT
The DNA here is from genome assembly GCA_034376525.1 of Nicotiana benthamiana. Lineage (NCBI taxonomy): Eukaryota > Viridiplantae > Streptophyta > Magnoliopsida > Solanales > Solanaceae > Nicotiana > Nicotiana benthamiana. The sequence continues at coordinate 107,422,530 of CM067334.1, read as the reverse complement.
AAAAAAATATTTTTAATTTTCTCATGTTTGATTGACTTAAGTGTTTTAGAAAATATTTTTCTTATTAATTCATTTTTCTTCAATTGGAGGAAAATATTTTTCTTATTAAAAGAAGGGAAAAAATTTTCCAAAGCTCCTTCTCAACATTTCCTACCCTCACCAATCCACCCCACCCCCTTAAAAAAAGTTTTTTTTTTCAAATTTCAGTATTTCCATTACCACCCACCCTACTACTCCTCCATCCTCCAAACGCACCCCCTCCCCTCCCCACGCAAAAAAAATAATTTTTTTTACCTTATTTTTTTTTTGCAATTTCAAATTTTTATTTTTTCATTTTTCTGCACCACCCATCCCCACTTGAACACCCCCCCTAAAAAAAGATTTTACTTTTTTTTTGTAATTTAAAATTTTATTTTTTTTATTTTACTGCCTCCCCAGCCCCGCCCCCCTCAGCCCCTTGCCCCCGAAAATTTTTTTTAAATATACTTTTCAGTTTTAATTTTATTATTTATCGGTTTAAAGGCTTATAATTTTACAAGTTCCAAAATTATAAGTTCGGAGGTTTATGTGTTTGGAAAGTTACGGGTTTAGAAATTATAAAGTTTACGGGTTCGAAATTTCGTGATTTTTGAAGTTTAGCGGTTCCAAAAGTTTATGAAATTTGTGAGTCCCGAAGGTTGTTGGTTTGAAAGTTTATGGCTTCATGTTTATTATATCTGACTTATTGATGAATAGTCTTGAAAAGTCATTTTCCTTAACTTGCGTACCAAACATTGGAAAATGAATAAGATTACTACTTGTTTTCCAAGAAAATATTTTCCACGAAAAACATTTTCCGTTATACCAAAACACACACTATAATAACAACAACAACAATCCAGTATAAACCCACTTAGTGGGGTATGGGGAGGATAGTATGTACGCAGACCTTACCCCTATCCTTTGGTAGAGAGACTTTTTCCAAATAGACCACCGGCATCCTTCCCTCCAAGAACTTCGCACCTTACTCTTGGGGAGACTCAAGCTCAGAACCTCTTGGATAGATTGCTTACCAAAACACACACTATATATATGGAAATTGACAATTGGGAAAAGATGAAAATCTTAGTAGGATATAAGTATCAAAATCAAAGCTTGGACTGGTGGTGATCTCCTCTCCTATCTAGGAATAATAAGAATGACAATATGCAAAAAGCACATTACAGAATATCCAGATGGCCAAAAAACATGTGAAGACTTAAAATAACTGGTGGAGAGGCAAAGAATCATTGCTTTTCGTCCAATATCACCACTTTGAGAATCCGTAAGAATAAAATGCTCACTTAGGCACTTTTCGTCCAATACCACAACTTTGAGAATCCGTAAGAATAAAATTCTCACTTGGCACATTTTTCTTTTTAAGTTTCTTCCCTTTCCCTTTCTCTGCTCTTTCCTCATCGCTGTATACTCAAGACAAAAGATTTGTTGACAAGTTTCCCTTTTAATTTATTTATTATTTCGAGAATTATATGCATGGATTGCCTAAGGGATGAATAATAACGAAGGAAATGATACGTAGTATATTATATTAATAATTATGTGGAGATTGTTATGCAATGAATAATGATACAGAAAGTGTTATTATATACGGTCAAAATTAAGCTGGCCGAATTTTGCTGATTAACCGAGATCAGGGGATGGGTCAAAGATCGATCCCAGAGCATGTCAGACTGAGACACGAGGACAAGGTACCGAGTTTGGGATTCGAGGTACCTGTTGAGATCGAAACTAGTAATGATCAAGATCAAACCGAGCAAGACCGAAGATAGCATAATGCAAGATATCCGTGACCGGTCGAGAATCATGGCGGAAATCTTTGTACAGATCAAATCAAGGACGGTTATTTAGCTAATTGTGGAATTTGCTTTTGTAATTAGAATTGTACTGTAAACAGGATTCCTCTACTATATAAAGAGGGTCTTAACTATTTGTAATCATCTTACATTCACGCATATCAAGACAATATAACACATTTTTATCTCTTGCAAGCTCTGTTATTCAGTTCTTACTTTCAATAGCTTATTCAGCCGGTTCGAGTGCAATTAGTCCAAGGGCCATAATTGTTCATCAAATTAGTTTGCTTTGTTTTAATGTTAATTCCTATATTTATTAGTTTGTGCCAAATAAAATTATATATCCTTAAAACCACTTATAAGCTTAATTGTTATCCGATTTTAAGGGTAAACAATCTCCACTCGGTCTTATTCCCATGGCCATTCATGAAATAGTGGATGGACATCGCCAGTCCTCAACCATCGACTCCAGGTAAAACTCAGTTTATTTTATTTATGACTGATTATTTTTCTAAGTGGGTTGAAGCACATACTTTCGAGAAAGTCAGAGAAAAATAAGTCATAGACTTTATTTGAGACCACATTATATACCGATTCGGGATGCATGCCGAGACTGTGTGCGATAACGAAAAGCAATTCATCGGTATTAAAGTGACTAAATTTCTCGAGTATCACAAGATTAAAAACATTCTATCAACGTCGTGCCATCCCAATGGGAACGGACAAGCCGAATCGACCAATAAAATCATCATTCAAAATCTTAAGAAAAGATTGACCGACGCTAAGGGAAAATGGACAGAGATATTGCCAGAGGTTCGTTGGGCGTACCGCACGATGTCGAAATCTAGTATGGGGAAACACCGTTCTCTTAGGTCTATGGTGTCGAAGCTCTTATCTCCATCGAGGTCGGGGAACCTAGCCTCAGGTTTTGATATGCGACAGAAGAATCAAATAATGAGGCAATGAACACGAGCCTAGATTTGTTGGATGAAAGACGCGAGGACGCCCTCGTTTGATTAGCCGCACAAAAATAGTAGATCAAAAGGTAGTACAACCGAAGAACCAATCTTCGACACTTTAAAATAGGGGACTAGGTGCTAAGAAAAGTCACCATCAACACTCGAAACCCGAATGACGGAAAATTCGGTCCAAATTGGGAAGGACCATATCAGGTCCCTGATATTATCGGAAAGGGATCCTACAAGCTCGGGATGATGAGCGGCGAGCAACTAATAAACAATTGGAATGTATCACTCCTAAAGCGATACTACTGCTAAGGTACGACCTTCTCCATTTTCATTTATAGATGTTCGATAAGGAACAACGATGGACCTTTCAGCACGAAGTCGTTAGGTCTAAAAGCACGCATTGCACTCTTTTTCTCTTAGACAGATTTTGTCCCAATTGGGTTTTCCGGCAAGGTTTTTAATGAGGCAACCATTGATCGTGCTAACTTAGAACACTTTAATAGTATTAGAGGCTTCTTTATAATCAACCTCGAATACTCGGGGGCATTACCCTCGAATGTCAACTTTGTTGCAAGGAAATTACTTTGTAACAACAGGGTTTCGATAGGTAAATTTTGTAAGGTCCAAGCGGCCGAATGAACCGTACCCATATCGGTTACTCGAGCCCTAACATCAAACAAGTACGCATGTGTAATTATTTACAGAAAGAAGTATTTTTCCTTGACGATACCTCATGCCTTAGAAAAATTTTCTACTTTACAATTTCATACTCTTGATCTATTACGTAAACATGCTTAAGGGCCGATCATAATGGAAATTCAAACAACTAATCCCACGCTCGGGGACTGCCGTCTGAAAAACAGTCGAGATCGAATTATTAAAACTTTGAGATCATAAGACCTTAAATGCGACCCTCGATTTTTTATACGCCACGACCACCCCACTCGGGGACTAACACTTCGGGCAAGCTCGAAGTGAAATGGGAAAAAATAAGCCTAAAAGGCAAGTCCCAAATAAAAAGGCTATGTCCAAATCAACGTGGTTCGGAGATGTCCGAATTGCGTAATAAAATGGGCCTTCAAATATTTTTATAAACCGGTTAAAAGGGCTACCCTAGACAAAATTATAAAGGGCTTCGGTAATATCAAGCCTTAAAAAATAGAGTACAAAATTGTTCGAACTCTCGAACAATCTCTTATTTCATGCTAATGCATTATAACCTTTGTGAACTGAATGAAAAGGAAAAAATTCTTAAAAGCCAAGAAGGGGTATAAAGCCTTTTAAATATATAAATGATCGTTCTACAGAGGCCAGATAAGCCAAATACAAAAGCTTGAGGGTTATTTTCACTTCGAGTTCGAAACATTACTCTTACTCGAGTGCTAAGCTTAAGGGCTACTGCAACTCGAGTTCGAATAAATTCTCACTCTGGGATTGTTCTTCGAGCCTAAGGGCCATCTGATTTCGAGTTCGAGATAAAATTCTCTCTCAAACATCAAACTCAAAGATTACCTTATTCCGAGTACAGAAAAATGATCTCACTCGGCTCTGATTTATCAGATACTGCCTCAGGACAAGTTCGAATGTTCGACCTGGGACCGTTAAAACCCACCATATAACTTTTTACTAACGTACTCTAACACATGCATAAAATAACTAAAGGAAAATGGATTCAAGCACCATGGAAAGGAAAAAGTTTTTATATATCAAAGTTTTTCTTACAACGGCCACATGGACCGATAAAACATTATTTTCAAAGGTCGATTAGCCTAAAAAAAGTGAAAAATACTAGGCCTACATAGCACGATCATTATCTGAGTAAGCTTATCCACCCTTGGAGTCTTACCACCAGATCCACTCACATTTTCAAAATACTCGTCAAGAAATGCTAGCTTCCGAGCCTTTGCTTCCTCACCCTTGGCAATCTCGAGTTCGGCAGATATGTCGAAACTTTGGGCAATGAAACCCTCGAGATCCTCCCTTCAGTCCTGCCACTTTGAAAGATCCACCATGCCATTGGCCTTCTCAAGGGTGGCTTCGACATCGACTTTGTATTGAGGCGCATTAGCCTGGGCCTTACTATTTGCCGTGGCCGCTACAGATCTAGAAACCTCGAGTTATTTAGTCAGACTGGGTAAATTGGACTCGAGTTTCTCAACCTTTTTTGCGTGAATCGAGGCATTCTCTCTTGCATATCGAAGCTGTGACTTTGTCAAATTAGCTCTTCTTGGACGGTTTCCTTTTGTGCAGCCAAAATATAAATGTTATGTTTCGGCTCACACTTTATCTATTTGCCCTTGGAGGCCCTTGATCTGTTCGAGCCTCTGTCAAACTTGCAGAATGGGATTGATACTTGTTATCTATGACTCGTCGTCACTATCACGAAGAACTCAGAGAACCTACTCAGCCATATTTTCATGCACATTTCGAGCCTCCACTAGGTCTACCTGAAGCTTCTAACTAAGAAGCTTATAAGTATTGCATTTCTTAGTGAGAACCTGGACTTTAACCTTGTATTACTCTCGAATTTGGAGAAAAGCCGCATGATGCAGCACGAAAGCCTACGGGAAAGGAAGAAAGTGTTAAAGATATCTACAATTCAAAGTCATAAAAAAGTATCGGCCTTTGAACTTACCCTATTCGGAGCATGCTAGGCCTCGTTGAACAAATAGGCAACGTCCACTGCCTCTTTTTCTACTTGATCCTCTTTGGTGACCAAGCACCGAAGATAGCTCTCCACCCTTACGGGGACAGAGCAAAATTGAGTCTCTTCAGGGATCAAGATGATAAGAGGCCACTTACGATCGGGGTCACGCTTGAGGCTGGAAATTGGTTGGTCAGTTTATAGCTTAATGAAGCCTCATTAGAGCTCTTACTTGCTATGTCCAAATCATCCAAACCGGCAACATCTTCCACTTCAGTGAAATAGCCACGAAAAAAATCTTCCTCTCTGTGGGCCTCCACTCCGTGACAAGTCTCTGCATCCTGAGGGTCACTTATCATCGAATCCATAACTGGAGGGAATGAGGAGGAGTCCCTGTTGACTATTGCCCCAAGTGGGTCTTTGGAGGCATCATCTTCATTTTGGGGAGCCTTGAGCTCGGTTTCTACACCAGGCACGACTGACTCCTGGGTTTCCTCCTCACCTCGAGGTGAGTCATCTTCGACTCTTTTCGGTTCGGGCTTGTCAGGCCGGGGCAAAGCAGCTTTGGTTTTTGCCTGTCCAATGGTACTTCGAACCTCGGTGCTAGCTCATACACGAGCCACCAATTTGGACCTTTCTTCTTCTTTCTATTCGTCTTTGTCTTTGGTATCGTCCATTATCCATTGGGCGGATCTAAGATTACATTGATAACATCCCCCTTAGGCTTCCAAGGCCTCCTGGTAGGCCTTTTTTTTCGGGCTTTGGGAACTCAGAGCCTCCTTTATTTTCTTCTCTTTGCCCTACTTCGGGGTAGACGAGGAAAGGTGTGCCTCTTCTTCAGAAGAGGGATCCTCATTGGAACGTCCTTCTCAAGGACTACAAAATGAACAAGATGAGTAAAAGAGCCCGAATGAAAACCTTTCCAAGGAAAGAAATTTACCACGGTTACTGGCCTCCCATTGGCCCCTTGACCACTCCATCCAATCACGCTCGGAATAAGTTTTTTGTGAAACCAATCCCTCGACCTATTACCTCATGTCGAGGATCACTTCCGGCACAACAACCTTAGCTGCAACACAAAAAACAATTTAGATGAGGGGAAGACAAGAAAGGAGAATGACAGGAATAAATATTCAAAAGGCTAAGCAGTACTTACGTTTAATGTCCATTATTCAGGGAACAACATAACTCCCGCCCAGATTAGATTTGAAGCTTTTATTTAGACAAACCTGCCCATCCAACCTTGGTCTCAAGTCTCATCTGTGCTCGACAACGGGGGTCTCGTGGCTTGGCGGTGGAGTGTGATCATACCTCCATGATAAAGCGGAAGCCGTAGTGACGCATGAGGTGATCGAGGTTGTCACGACCCAAAATCCACTAAGGGACGTGGTGGCGCCGGACATCGTTGTCAGACAAGATTACTCGAATACTTAATTAAATTCTTGTTTTAATAATTTTGAAAACACTTCTCTCATAGAATTTAAGCAAGACTTAGTATATTCCCCCGAATGAATAATGAAATATTTAAACAAATTTTAAAATTTACGAATAAATCCAAATACATCCCTAGAACCAGGTGTCACAAGTACATGAGCAATTTTCTAAGAGAAACCAAATAGGTACAATAAGGGTCCGAAATACAATTGGACAGAAAGTAAATAAAAATCTTGAAAGAGACTATACTAGCTGCGGAATCACCTCGAGGAAATACAACTCACCTAGTCTCTACGCCTGTCATGCCGCTATACCACAAGCCACACAATAAACTTGTGCAACAAAAATGCACAACAAGTGTAGTATGAGTACGAAAACAACATGTACCCAATGAGTATCCCGCCTAATCTTGAAGAAGTAGAGACGAGATGGTCAACTTTGACACTCACTAATGGTCCAATAATGATTTATCCTTAATATATTAAACTGTGGACTTTTATAAACATGCTTTTAATCCAAATAAAGGAAACAAGTAAACATTTAATTCTCTTATAGGAAATTTCCAAAAAAACCTTTTCATTATTACCAAATTAATCTCGAACCAGGATGAGGCAATAACAACTTTATAAGTTCAAGGCAGCAATACAAGCATATGCAATCATGCCAAGGCGACGGCTCGATCCAACAGAAATAAATGTGCACTTGACGAGGGTAGATGGCGCGCCTATAGATGCATCTATGTAATTTGCCGAGGCGTTTGGCATGTTCCAAAAATAAACACACATAGACAGACAGTCAGTCAAGAAGTCAACATGGAGCAATTTTCCAAGGAAGGCCAATATGACAACTCGGCCCGTCTTCATGTGAGTTACCACCCCATTTTCTCTGTTGTATGCTTCTATATGCTTCATTATTTGTGTTTGTAGAGTTTGAAGCGATTCAGTAAGAGTTTGGTTGGAATTGAGACAAATTAAGAGAAGGCTACTTTGGAAAAGTCAATCGGATGTTGACTTATGAGTTAAAGTCTAGGAATGGATTTCCGATGATTTGTCTAGTTTCAAGTAGTGATTTATGAATTGGTAGAGAAATCGAAACTGAATTTGGTGGTCCGGTGCAAAATTAAGCTTGAATTGGCTAAGTTGAATTTCAGCGAATTCCGGTTGATAGGTGAGATTTTGATCCGGGGGTCGGAATGGGATTTCGAGTGTTGGAGTAGCTTTGTTAGGTTATTTTGGATATGTCGGTAAATTTTTAGGTCAATTGGACGTTGTTTGGTCGGGTTTTTGATCGAATGTGAGTTTCGGAACTTATAGTTGAGCTTAGGCTTGAAACCGTCTTAATTTGATGATTTTCGTGTTAAAGGTTGTGTTTTTATGATAGGAACATGTTTGTATGATGTTTTGGAGTAGGTTGGTGGTTTTGGTTGGGGTCCCGGGGGCCTCGGGGTGATTTCGAAGGTTCAACGGATCATTTTTAGCTTGTATAGAGATCAGATTTTTCTGTCATAAGTGTTGCAGACCATAAGGCATCGCGTTCGCGGGGTAATGGACGTGAACACATAGAGGGAATCTGGGAGCCTTGGATTTTTGCCTTCGCGTTCGCGAAGGAGAGGCCGCGATCGCGTAGTGGTGGAGTCTTCTTGATCGCGTTCGCGTGATATGGTGCCATCGCGTTCGCGTTGTGAGGGTCGAGTTCGCGTGTGAGGGCCTAGGAGGGAGATCAGATAAAGTATCGTTCGCATGGTTAGGGTCGCAAACGCAATGAAGGGATTTTCTGGCGGACAGAAGGGTTTATAAACATTTCATCCGCGAGGTAATATCAATTTCCACTGTTGTTGAGCACATTTTGGAGCTATTGGACGAGGTAGTAAGAGGATTTCACCTAGGTTTCGACTTGAGGTAAGATTTATGAGCTACTTACGTGATTTAATTGAAGAATCATCCATTAATTCTCTGAAATTTGAGGAAAAATTGAAGAAACTAGGGCTCGGTTTTTGAAAGGAAAATTTGGGGATTTGATGGCCCATTTGGAGTTCGATTTTGATGAACTTTATATGTACGGACTCGTGGCGAGACGAGAATTCCGAAGATATGAAATTTTTTAATTTTTTGAGAAGTGGTGCTGGGGCTCGGGTTTTGCCAACTTCGTGTTTTTGGTGTTTTTCGAGTCCTTTCTATTGGGTTTTGTTCCATTAGCCTATTATGACATATTCCTTGTGGTTTTGGTCAGATTCTGCACCCAAGGAGGTCGATTCACGAGGAAAGTGCAAGGCCAGCTAGGATTTTGGCGGGTTGGAGGTGAGTAATTGTTATGAATGATATACTGAGGGTTTGAAACCCCGTATTTGCACTATGCGGTGCTATGTTGAGATGAGACATGCGTCTCGTGATGAGCGTGGTGATGTATCTGCTGGGGACTTGGACTTGGTCCATCCCGATTGGTGTCTTATTGTACTTCTTGACTGAGACTGAGCTTGTGCTCGTATATTTTGGGCTAGTTGCCAGGTTTGGGGCGTTGTACCAATCTGTAGAACTCCTCGGGAGCGTGTTGAGCTGTTTGACCTCACTTTGCCTATTGGATATATACCATATGTCCTGACTTTGACTGTAAATCATGAAATAAATAGGATTTCGTAACTGGCACCCTAAATGAGCAATACCTAGGGTTGAATACCCTGTCTTAGCTGAGTGGGCCCGAGAGGCCAAGTCTATATTGACTGAGAGGGGTCAAGGACCCCGTAGTGAGGCTATTTGATATATAGACATATATATCGGGTCGGGCTGCACGCCGCATTAGCATATACATATACATGTATTGGATCAGATTGCACGCCACAGTAGTATATTATATGGATCGGACTGCACGCCGTAGTAGTATATTATATGGATCGGACTCCACGCTGCAGTAGCATATTATATAGATCGGACTGCACGCCACAGTGATATATGGATCGGACTGCACGTCGCAGTATTTAAGCTCTTGGGCTGAAAGAGCCCCTCCGGAGTCTGTACACACCCCCAGTGAGCGCAGCCGGCTATATATTTATTGGATCGGGCTGCGCGCCGTAGCATTTGATATATTATATTGAATCAGGCTGCGCGCCGTAGCAGTATATATATATATATATATATATATATATATATATATATATATATATATATATATATATATATATATATATATATATATATATATATATATATATATATATTGTCTTGTTGGATCAGGCTACGCGCTGCAGCAACGTTAGTAACTGGTCGGACGAAAAGGAAAGTATTTATTAGATTCTTCTCCCTGTTCGGTACTTATTTACTGTTCTTGCTATTGCAAATAGAACTCTATAGTGTTTTTACCGGATTTCTTACATTCAGTTATTATTTATTGTTATTACTCACTGAGTTGGAAGTACTCTCTCTACTCCCTGCACCTTGTGTGCAGATACAGGGATCACAGATTCTTAGCTGTGCTTATTTGCTGTTGCCTGGACCGGTTCCGGAGTTATCAAGGTAGCTGCTAGTGCCTGCAGAACCTGATGTCTCCTCTTATCTATCTTTTGCTTCCATGTCTAGATTTTTCTATGTTTAGGATACTGTTCAGAGTACTTAAAGGCTCAGACTTGTGACGCCATACCCTTTGGCTGTATTTACTTGGGATTTCATTTTTCGCAGTGTTATTTACTATTTCAAACTGGGATTTTATCTTTAAAATGGTAATTTACTTAATGTTTTTGGCTGGAAATATTTAAATGGTAGAGCTTGCCTTACAAAGTGTTTGGCGCCATCACGATCGGGGTTTGGGTAGTGACAAGTTGGTATCACAGCCTAGGTTACCAGGTCTCGCGTGTCATGAGCAGATTCAGTAGAGTCTCGCGGATCGGTATGGAGACGTGTGTACTTATCTTAGGGAGGCTGCAAAACCTTTAGGAAAACTTCATATTCTTGAAATCCTTGTCGTGCGACTTTTTTGATCTGATAACTAAACTTCTGTATTTTATACTCTCGCAGATGGCGAGAATGCGTGCCACCGAACGTGGCGGATGACCACCGTTGCCACCCCTAGAGGCCGAGGATGCAGCCGTGGTCGTGGTTGAGGCAAAGCAGCAGGGGCCATACCTGTTGACCCCATTCAGGATCAGCCTCCAGTTGTAGAGATTCCAGCAGCACCTACTCAGGCACCATTAATACCTATTGTAATTCCGGGTCTTCAGGAGCCCCTGGCTTAGATCTTATCGGTTTGCACCGACCTGGCTCAGGCACTCTCAGCTACTACCGCAGCTACATCCCAGACTGGGGGTGGTCATCAGACTCCCGCAGCTCGTACTCCAAAGAAGGGTGCACAGGGTTTGCAAACCCCAGATGAACCACCAGTTCAGCCAGTTGCCCATGTTCAGCCAGTTGTTCTAGTTCAGGGTGATGGGGTATCAGTGATGCCAGATGACGAGCAACGTCGTCTTAAGAGTTTTAGCAAGCATTCCCCTCCAACTTTTAGCGGTGTTCTGGGCGAGGATGCCCAAGGGTTTCTCGACAAGTGTCGACGCATGCTCAGGACGGAAGAGATCTTGGAGACTAGTGGGGTATCTTTTACCACTTTTCAGTTCTCAGGAGCAACCTTCACCTGGTGGGAGGCATATGAGCGGCTTAGGCCGGCAGGTGTAGCATCGTTATCTTGGCAGGAGTTCTCCACTATCTTTTTGGAGAAGTGGGTACCTAGGTCGCATAGGGAGGAGTTACGTTGGCAGTTTGAGATGCTTCGCCAGGGGGATATGTTTGTGACTCAGTATGATGTGAGATTTGCAGAGTTAGCCCATTATGCTCAGTGGATGGTTCAAACGGATCAGGGGAGGCTCAGGCGATTTGTGGACGGGCTCATTTATCCTCTTTGTATTCTGAGAGAGGGTCCTGAGTCATACCTTTGAAGAGGCGGTGGATATAGCCCGCGATATTGAGGCGGCTCGTCGTCAGGAGAGAGAGGAGAGGGAGGCCAAGAGGCCTAGAGGATCAGATGGCTCCATTGGTGCTCCGTCTAGGAGCCAGTTTCAGCAGAGCAGGGGTCGTTCTTTCAGGGCTCCACATCCTGCACGGTCTGAGTACCATGGTTCATCTTCTGGTCGGGGTTATCAGGGCTCTCAGCAGGGTCAGCCATCTTTGAGCGCACTTCCAGTGCATGGTTCGTCTCATGCCCCATCTGTTCAGGGTTTATCTCGGCCTAGATCTTCGGCCAGCTACTCTAGTGTGAGGGGTTCCTTTCAGTCCCAGCCCCCAGCGCCAGGGAGTTGTTATGAATGTGGCAAGTTTAGGCATATACAGAAGGAGCGTCCCCGTTATTCTTCCAGTTCATCTCAGCAGAGGGTCAGCCCTCATCTTCTGGCCAGTGTCTTCAGCACCCACCCAGTCGGCTAGGGGTGGGGGTCAGGCAGTTAGGGGTCGCTCCAAAGGGGGAGGCCGATCCGGTGGTGGTCAGGCCTGTTATGCTCTCCAGGGCAGGTCAGATGCTGTTGTTTCAGATGCTGTTATTACAGGTATTATCTCACTCTGCCACAGGGATGCCTCAGTTTTATTTGATCCTGGATCCACATATTCTTATGTATCTTCTTTTTTCTCATCATCTGGGGACTACCCGAGGGTGTCTAGCGTTAACTTTGCATGTATCTACCCCCATGGGTGATACTATTATTGTAGACCACGTGTATCAGTCCTGTCTTGTTACTGTTGGGGGTCTGGAGACCCGAGCTGACTTGGTTCTATTGAGCATGGTAGATTTTGATGTTATTATGGGAATGGATTGGCTATCATCGTGCAATGCTATTCTAGACTATCACGCCAAGAAAGTCACGTTGGCTATGCCGGGTATCCCGAGGATCATGTGGCGTGGTACGACTGATTATGTACCCAACAGGGTAATCTCTTTCTTAAAGGCCCAGTGGATGGTTGGGAAGGGGTGTTTATCATATTTGGCATTTGTGATGGATGTTGGAGCTGAGGCTCCTAGTCTTGATTCAGTCCCCATGGTGAGGGAATTCCCTGATGTGTTTCCAGCAGACCTGCCGGGCATGCCGCCGGACAAGGATATTGACTTTGGTATTGATTTGGTGTCGGGAACTCAGCCCATTTCTATTCCTCCCTATCATATGGCACCAACAGAGCTAAAGGAGTTGAAGGAGCAGCTTCAGGAACTCCTAGATAAGGGTTTCATTCGCCTGAGTGTGTCGCCGTGGGGCGGACCGGTGTTATTTGTAAAGAAGAAGGATGGCACCATGAGAATGTGCATTGATTACAGATAGTTGAACAAGTGACAGTGAAGAACAAGTATCCATTACCTCGTATTGAGGATTTTTTGAACCAGCTTCAGGGGGCAAAGGTATTCTCAAAGATTGATCTCCGTCCAGGCTATCACCAGCTGAAGATTAGAGATTCAAATATTATGAAGACAGCTTTCTGGACGAGGTATGGGCATTATGAGTTTCTGGTTATGTCATTTGGGCTGACTAATGCCCCAGCCATATTCATGCACCTGATGAACATTGTATGCATTCCGGCCGTATCTAGATTCTTTTGTGATCGTGTTTAGTGATTATATTCTGGTGTACTCGCGCAGCCAGGAGGAGCACGCGTAACACTTGAGGGTGATATTGCAGAGGTTGAGAGAGGAGAAGCTCTATGCAAAGTTCTCTATGGCTCAGTTCAGTAGCTTTTCTAGGATATGTGGTGTCGAGTGATGGTATTCAGGCTGACCCGAAAAAGATAAAGGCGGTACAGAGTTGGCCCAGACCATCCTCAGCTACTTAGATTCGGAGTTTTCTCAGTTTGGCGGGTTATTACCGCAGGTTCATCCTGGGTTTTTCATCTATTGCTTCGACCTTGACGAAGTTGACGCAAAAGAATGCACCATTTGTGTGGTCAGATGAGTGCGAGGAGAGCTTTCAAAAGCTCAAGTCATGTTGACTACAACTCCTGTGCTAGTATTTCCATCACCTTCAGGCTCTTATTCGGTATATTGTGATGCTTCGAGAGTTGGGATTGGATGTGTTTTTATGTATGAGGGTAGAGTTATTGCGTATGCTTCGCGTCATCTTAAGCTTCTTGAGAAGAACTACCCTCTTCATGATTTGTAGTTGGCTGCTATAGTTCATGCTCTGAAGATTTGGAGGCATTATCTATATGGCGTGACCTGTGAGGTGTTCAAGGATCATCGCAGTCTTCAACACTTGTTTAAGTAGAAAGACCTCAATTTGAGACAGCGGAGGTGGATTGAGTTACTCAAGGACTATGATATCACCATATTGTATCATCCGGGGAAGGCCAATGTAGTGGCCGATGCTTTGAGCCGGAAGGCGGTGAGTATGGGTAGCTTGGCGTACATTCCAGTTAGGGAGAGGCTCCTTGCAGTTGATGTTCAGGACTTGGCTAATCGGATGGTGAGGTTGGATATTTCTGAGCCTAGTCGGGTGTTGGCTTGTTTGGTTTCCCGGTCTTCTTTATATGATCGCATCTGGGAGCGCCAGTATGATGAACCGCATTTGCTTGTCCTGAAGGATAGGGTCCAGCATGATGATGCCAGAGATGTGGCTATTGGTAGTGATGGTGTGTTGCGGATGCAGGGCCGGATTTGCGTGCCGAATGTGGATAGGCTCCGAGAGTTGATATTAGAGGAGGCCCACAGCTCCCGGGATTCTATTCATCCGGGTGTCACGAAGATGTATGAGGACTTGAGGCAGCATTATTGGTGGAGGAGAATGAAAAAGGACATTGTGAGTTATGTGGCTAGGTGTATCAATTGTCAATAGATCAAGTATGAGCATCAGAGACCCGGTGGTGTACTTCAGCATATGGATATTCCAGAGTGGAAGTGGGAGAGGATTACTATGGACTTTATGAGTGGTCTCCCTCGTACCTTGAGGAACTTTGATTCTATTTGGGTGATTGTTGATAGGTTGACCAATTCTGTGCACTTTATTCCGGTGTGTGCCACCTATTCTTCGGAGCGGTTAGCAGAGATTTTCATCCGAGAGATTATGCGGTTGCAAAGGGTTCCAATTTCTATTGTCTCAAACAGGGGTACTCAATTTTCTACCCAGTTCTGGAGCACTTTTCATCAGGAGTTGGGCACTCAGATATGGATGAACACGGCTTTTCATCCTCAGACGGACGGGCAGTCCGAGCGTACTATCCAGATATTGGAAGACATGTTGCGTGCCTGTGTTATTCACTTTGGAGGTTCTTGGGCTGAGTTATCAATCCAACATTCAGATGGCTCCGTATGAGGCTTTATGTGGGAGATGGTGTAGATCTCCAGTCGGCTGGTTCGAGCCCGGTGAGGCTAGACTATTGGGGACAGAGTTAGTTCAGGATGCCTTGGAGAAATTGAATGTTATCCAGGAGAGACTTGTACAGCTCAGTCGCGGTAGAAGAGTTATGCGGATCGAAAGGTTTGGGATGTATCTTATATGGTGGGCGAGAAGGTTTTGTTGAAGGTTTCGCCTATGAAAGGCGTTATGAGGTTTGGAGAGAAAGGAAAGCTGAGTCCGCGGTTCATTGGACCTTTTGAGATACTGAGGAGGATTGGGGAGGTGGCCTATATGCTTGCTTTGCCACCCAGCTTGTCAGGGGTTCACCCGGTGTTCCATGTTTCTATGCTCAGGAAGTATGTTGGGGGACCCGTCTCATGTATTAGACTTCAGCACGATCCAGCTGGATGAGGACTTGACCTACGATGTGGAGCCAGTGGCTATTTTGGTTCGGCAAGTTCGAAAGTTGTGATCTAAGGACATAGCTTCGGTGAAGGTGCATTGTAGAGGTCGGCCCGTGGAGGAGTCCACTTGGGAAACCGAGCAAGAGATGCAGAGCCAATATCCTCATTTGTTTGAGGCTCTCCGTATGTTTCTTGACCCACTCGAGGACGAGCGTTTGTTTTATTCTGGGAGGATGTGACGACCCGGCCCATCATCACGTGAGTTACTGCCCCGTTTTCCCCGTTTTATGCTTCTATATGCTTCATTATATGTGTTTGTAGTATTAGAAGTGATTCGGTCAGAGTTTGGTTCGAATTGAGACAAATAGTCTCTTTAAGAGAAGGCTCAAACACCAAGTGGGGCTGGGGAGCGAAATTGCTAGTTTTCTTTATATTCTCATTGAAGAAAAGCGAATTTATGAGGTTTCAAGAGTGTGAGTTTGGAAAAGTAAACCGGATGTTTACTTATGAGTTAAAGGGCTCAGAATGGATTTCCAAAGATTCGGCTAGTTTCGGCTGGTGATATATGACTTGCGAGTGAAATCGGAACTGAATTTGGAGGTCCGGTGCAGAATTAGGCTTGAATTGGCTAAGTTGAATTTCTGTGAATTCCAGTTGATAGGTGAGATTATGATCCGAGGGTCAGAATGGAATTCTGAGAGTTGCAGTAGCTTCGTTAGGTGATTTTGGATATGTCTGTGAATTTTCCGGTCAATTGGACGTCGCTTGGTAAGGTTTTTGATCGAATGTGAGTTTCGGAAGTTATAATTGAACTTAGGCTTGAATCCGTCTTTATTTGATGATTTTCGTGTTAAAGGTTGTGTTTTTATGATTGGAACATGTTTGTATGATGTTTTGGAGTAGGTTGGTGGTTTGGTTGGGGTCGCGGGGGCCTCGGGGTGATTTCAGAGGTTTAACAGATCATTTTTAGCTTGTATGGAGATTAGAATTTCCTGTCATAAGTGTTGTAGACCATAAGGCATCGTGTTCGCGGGGTGGTGGACGCGAACCCGTAGAGGGAATCTGGGAACCTGGGATTTTTTCCTTCGCGTTCGCGAAGGAGAGGCCGTGATCGCATAGTAGTGGAGTCTTCTTGATCGCGTTTGCGTGATATGGTGATGCGTTCGCATAGGCCAGGGGAGTGGACCATCGCGTTCGCGTGTTCAGGGTCGCATTCGCGTGTGAGGGCCTGGGAGCGAGATCAGATAAAGCATCGCGTTGGTGTGGCTAGGGTCGCGAATGCGATGAAGGGATTTTTTGGGCGGACAGAAGGGTTTATAAACATTTCATCCGCGAGCTAATATCAATTTCTTGTTGAGAATATTTTGGAGCTATTGGACGAGGGAGTAAGAGGATTTCACCTAGGTTTCGACTTGAGATAAGATTTATGATCTAATTACGTGATTTTATTGAAGAATCATCCATTGATTCTCTGAAATTTGGGGATAAATTGAAGAAACTAGGGCTTGGTTTTTGAAATGAAAATTTGGGGATTTGATGGCCCATTTGGACTCCGATTTTGATGAAATTTATATGTACGGACTCGTGGCGAGACGAGGTTTCCGAAGATGTGAAATTTTGTAATTTTTGGAGAAGTGGATCCGGGGCTCGGGTTTTGCCAACTTCGTGTTTTTGGGTGTTTTTCGAGATCTTTCTATTGGGTTTTGTTCCATTAGCCTATTATAACATATTCCTTGTGGTTTTGGTCATATTCTGCACCCGAGGAGGTCGATTCGCGAGGAAAGAGCAAGGCGAGCTAGGATTTTTGCCGGTTTGAGGTGAGTAATGGTTATGAATGATATACTGAGGGTTTGAAACCACGTCTTTGCACTATGCGGTGCTTTGTTGAGATGAGACATGTGTCTCGTGATGAGCGTAGTGATGTATCTGCTGGGGACTCGGACTTGGTCCATCCCGATTGGTGTCTTACTGTACTTCTTGACTGAGACTGAGCTTGTGCTCGTATATTTTGGGCTAGTTGCCAGGTTTGGGGCCTTGTGCCGATCTGTGGAGCTCCTAGGGAGCATGTTGAGCTGTTTGACCTCACTTTGCCTATTGGACACATACCATCCGTCCTTACTTTGACTGTAAATCATGAAATAAATAGGATTTCGTAACTGGCACCCTAAATGAGCAATACATAGGGTTGAATACCCTGTCTTAGCTGAGTGGGCCCAAAAGGCCAAGTCTACATTGACTGAGAGGGGTCAATGACCTCGTAGTGAGGCTATTTGATATATATATACATATATATATCGGGTAGGGCTGCTCGCCGCCTTCAGTATATACATATACGTGTATTGGATCGGATGCACGCCGCAGTAGTACATTATATGGATCGGACTGCACGCTGTAGTAGTATATTATATGGATCAGACTGCATGCCACAATGATATATGTATCGGACTGCACGCTGCAGTATTTTAGTGCTTGAGCTGAAGTAGCCCCTTCGGATTCTGTACACACCTCCACCGAGCGCAACCGGCTATATCTATTGGATCGGGCTGCGCGCTGCAACATTTTATATATTATGTTGGATCGGACTGTGCGCCGCAATAGTATGTATATATAAATGCCTGGTTGGATTGGGATGTACTCCGCAACAACGTTAGTAACTGGTTGGACGGAAAGGAAAGTATTTATCAGATTCTTGTCCCTGTTCGGTACTTATTTACTGTTCTTGTTGTTGCAAATAGAACTGTATAATGTTTTTACCGGATTTCTTACATTCAGTTATTATTTATTGCTATTAATCACTGAGTTGGAAGTACTCACTCTACTCCCTTCACCTTGTGTGCTAATACAGGGATCCAGGAGGCTTAGTTGTGCTTATTTGTTGTTTCCTAGATCGGTTCCGGAGTTATTAAGGTAGCTGCTGGCATCCGCAGAACCTGATGTCTCCTCTTATCTATCTTTTGCTTCCATGTCTAGATTTTTCTATGTTTAGGATATTGTTCAGAGTACTTAGAGGCTCAGACTTGTGACACCGGATCATTTGGCGGTATTTACTTGGGATTTCGTTTTCCGCGGTGTTTTCAACTATTTCAAACTGAGATTTTATCTTTATAATGGTAATTTACTTAATGTTTTTGGCTAGAAATGTTTAAATGGTGGGGCTTGACTTACAAAGTGTTTGGCGCCATCACGACTGGGGTTTGGGTCGTGACAGCCAATTCTCTTTAATAATTTTAGGAAACAAAGCTTTAGTCCTTTTAGAAATCCATCTATTAATTCAATGTGTTTTAAGAAATTTAAATGTCAATAGGATTACAGATATTCAAGGTATAACATGCTTTTGGGTCCTAAACTACCCGGACAATAGCATAATAATAGCTACGCGCGGACTCTCATCACCTCGTGCGTATGTAGCTCCCACAAATAGAAGTACATTACCATTTTAACTCACCTATGGGGACAATTCCCTCTCACAAGGTTAGAAAGGAGACTCACCTCGCTCCGAAGACCCACAACCTGTATTCTACATTCTTCCGAAGACTTGAACCCACGCACAATTCCCCAAAACTAGCCAATGATTACACACATCCATTAATATATGCTCAATTAAACTTTACAACCAATTTGTAATAATTCCTAACCCCGAACAAAAAGTTGACAAAAATGCCCTTGGGCCCACGTACCCGGAATCCGAAATTTCTCGAAGATAAAGTTTATCCATGAACTCACGACCTCAAATATATGATTTTCTCTTAATTCCATACTCAAAATTGTGGTCAAAATTCAAGAACACCAATTTTCTAGGTCTTCCCTCAAACCCCAAGTTTTCATACTCAAATCCATGTATAAACCTTGTATTTAACTCAAAGCTAGCTTAATCTACTTACCTCATGACAAGTGACGAAAATGGCACCTCAAAGCTGCTCCCCATCGACTCCAATGGAAGAAAATGGGGTTGAAATGAACTCAACCCCAAATTTTAGACCTCACTGCTCCAGTCATTTATGCACCTGCGACCCCTTTATCGCTTCTGCTGTTATGCAAGTGCGGTCCAAATGACGCTTCTGTGGCTCCTTCCCAAGCCGCCAACTTCCAATTCTACGCTTCCTTTTCCGTAGGTGCGGTCCCTCATCTGCGGCTCACCGAACGTATCTGCGGTCCCATCTTTCCTCACCAAAATATGCATTTGCGGTCTTCCTAGCCGCTTCTACGGGAAAATCTTCGCAGGTGCGGTAATACAAAATATCAGCTGCTTCAGCTTTTCTTCAACTCCAAATTCGATCCATTAACCACTCGGAATATACCCAAGGCCCTTGGGACCTCAACAAAACCTACCAACCAATCCAAAAATACATTGTGGACTTGCTCGAGGCCTCAAATCATATCAAACAACGCTAAAACCATGAATTACACCCCGATTCAAGCTTTATGAACTTTGAACTTTCTGACTTCTACTTTTGATGTTTAAACTTATCAAATCACGTCCGATTGACCTCAAATTCCAACTTCCGGAATAGGATTCCGACCCCGATATCAAAAACTCCACTTCCATTCAAACTTCTCAAAAATCTTCTAAGTTCTATCTTTAACCAAATGGATTCAAAATGACCTACGGACCTCCGAATTCACTTCCGATCGTGCTCCTAAGTCTAGAATCACTATACAGAGCTACTCCCAGTCTCGGAATCCCAAGAGAACATCAATAACGCTGAAATTTACTTCAAACCAAACTTATGAAATTCCTTCCAAAATATCAACTTCCACTATTGGTGCCAAAATACTCCCGGGTCATCAAAAATCCGATCTGGGCATACGCCCAAGTCCGAAGTCATCATAAAATTTGCTGGTACCTTCAGATCCCGATTCTGAGGTCGTTTATTCAAAAATCCAATCCTAGTTGATTCCTTCAACTTTAAGCTTCCGAAATAAAAATTCTCTTCCCAAATCAACTTCGAACTTCTCGAAATTCAATTCCGATTACACGTGCAAGTCATAACACCTGAAATGAAGCTTCGCATGGCCTCAAAATTCTAAACGATGCACTAGGGCTCAAAACCACAGGTGGGGCCGTCCCACTTAAATATACGTTCATCATCGAATGTGCTGAGAACTATACTGAAGTAGTTTGAAATCACTGTTTAACACCTCCTGCACCTTCCTATGCTACCACAACTTAGTTGAGCACATTAGCTCGATAGATTCTGAAGATATTCCCTTTATTTCAAGCAATTAAGCCTTAGATCCCAATTCCAACATCTGAAATTCCATGCCCGGCCTGTTTCTAACACCCGATCACCATATCAATCACTTCACGCTGAACTCAAACAGGACTGCATTACTTTGCTGAATTCTCACTTTGCAACACTTAATCTACAGGACCACAATAACATCTTCTAAGCATAGTAGTCGAAATTCCATGAATGAGATACTCCCATAGCACCTCATGACACATACAAGTCTTACTCTAACTCTTACAATAGTGCCACGATGAATGAGATGTGCCGAAATTCTTAGTCAACTACTGAGTCAACCAATCGTTGAGTCTATACTTCTGACAAGAAACATTACCACATTCTGAACCAAATAATGATCTTTGCTCCTTAATATACTTCATATAATCAGATTGCACTGATCCTAAATACAATAATCTAGTTTCACCAAGTACGAACATGTAAGGCAATAAGCCATCCTGGACATGATCAAAGTCCCATATGATGCCATAACGTGCCGATAGGCTACCAATTAGGATACACTACAAAAAGAAAATAATCTCTAAAAAGGAAGTTCAATTACCCCACTCGCGAATCATACATGCAACACGGGAAACATACTGAGCAGACACCCCGCTCTTGAATCATACATGCGACACGAGATCACAGCTAATACGAGCTTTCCTTAGAAGACAGGATACGAAACACATAAAATAGGTATGGGGAACTGTACTGAATATCACACTGCTGTGGTGTACAACCCTATCCAAATAACATACCCATGGCGTCTTGCCACCCGATCCACACAAGGAATTCACATAAGGAGATGCCCAGCTAAATCGCTCATTACAATAAAATATTGAATATCGGTCATAACACACTAGGTGCATAATACCATTCCCAAGGGAGACATATAATGCTATAATCCAAAAACTCGGGCACAACTGGAGTGCGATACAAGATATGAATCTCAAGAGCCATTTTGCTCATATAACATTATCGCCACGCGGAACCTCAACACATAAAAATTTACCAAACCTTCCCACAACTCATACGGCGTAATACATCATTACTTGGAATAGATGACGACCAATTAATACCCCGACTGCTCTTCCATAGAGAGCACATTGCTGATCCGATCACCTCTGGCCTCCTATAAAGCCCCTGATCACATTTAAAATCCCTCCGCTGATCTCAAGCAGATTTATGATTACACCAACTAGGCTAATAACCTTTCAAAGATCCATAATAACTCTTCTTTTTCTCATAACACATATTACCAACCCTCATAACCAGAACGAACCTCCATAGTCCATAACCCAATAAACAGGGTGCCCTCCATGCATAAATTCTCAAATTAATGATATTACCACAATCCTCATTCTCGGTTTAAATATTTTAATCAATATAGTGACTACACACCACACTTATAACATCTTTTTGTGGGACACTCTTCCATAATATCCCGAAGCATATAATAGGTCCGCACACCTGAACCATCGGCCGCACTAACACTTAAAAGTGATCTAGAATCCTTAACCAGGATGCAAAGCCTTTTTCACAAAATATCGATCTCATGTGACGCTAAATACAATACCAATTTACTTTAATCATTCAACCCTTTCCTTGCTCATCTGAGCCCGTGACATCCATGTCAATACCGAACTGCAACCTTGATCCTCACTTCAAATTTCCATAACTCTCACTGCGCCCAATATGCCAATATATGATAGAACACTAGTTTCATCATAACTCCGAAACCATTAATATTTTAACACTTCATCACATAAGAATTGTTCACCTTAACTCGCTTCTAGAGAGCCATTGTATCACACAGGTGGATTCTCATAACCGTGTATGAAAATCTCTAAGTAGTGGCCCAAGACACCATAGCCTTCCCCGGATCCGCCTAGACATAACAGACCATAACAAAAGGAAGCTTCTGAATAACATCAATTACGGCGACTGACAAGCCTCACACGTGCCGCCAAAAATTTCCTGCATAATTTGATCACGCTGCAGGAATTGATCACTGACCCCATATAGGCCAATTCAACTATGGCTAATCAACCTACCTTCTTTCAATTTATACTTGATTGCCCCAGAAATAATATTAGCTTCACTCATAACATACTCCTACCACACTCACCCCGAGGGACCCTGACTCACGAGACCTTGCTGTCTCAAACCTGCGAACCAATTCATACCTCCCAATCACTACACCGCAAGCCAAACATCACGGAAAATTCGGTGCTTCTTCTCATAAGCTGCTTTCCAAGCTTGATTCTTAGCCGTACTTATCGGCTTGAAATTGTTAGGCATCATATCTTAACTTCTGAATTCACTAGGACCATTATTAATAGCCACCCGCGCCGACTGGGTCCCTAATATAATCCACTCCATAAATCTTATGACACACGAATACCCTCTCGATGAAGCACCCGGCAAAATTAATTCCTCTGAAACCTGCATCTATACACGGCATAAATCCTGAATCTTTTCCCAATTTCGAACATGAGCCAATAATGCCAACCATAGCATGCCCTTAACAATTCATCTACTCATTTTACCACTTATGGTCTTTTCCCGTAGCTGGAATAACCCATCAATATGCTAATGACCAGAAACCCCATGAGTAGTTAACCATGCAACCCAATTATAGGCGGTGGGACACGCCCACTTAGCTTGAAGCTATTATTTCACAACCAGGATTCTTTATCTCTTATTGACATAACCTAGTGCAATCAACCACCTAAATTCTCGAAAACACCCTCTTTTGATACTCTGAATCATCAACCACAATTGTACGACTGATTTATTTGCTGTATAACCAATAGAATTCTTCGTAAAAGCCTCGCCAAGCATGCGACCGCTAACATGCTCACAGGAAATAACCCTCATGTGGAAATCACTTCCCGACATCTTCTAATGCTGCTGCACGGGATACAATCACCATGACATCAATAACCCATCTTGAGTCCAAGCTCACTCTCTAACTGTACCAGTCCATTTATCCCTTCGTGGAAATCAATTAAATATGCGGCAATATCCTTCCAATTCAAGGTTATGTTGTGTCCTTCTTCATTTCAAGAATCTCCTTCCCGCTGTATCAAATCTCCTGCCGCTTAATGTCCCATGCTCCAAGTTAACTTCCTAGGCCCCAATCACTAATCTATGAAATTCTCAAATCATTCCAAGCGCCCCTTAAGGTGCGAAGTCATCCTACCATAATGCCTATATGCGACTTCGCCACTCTCCCACTTTGGTGGAACTCATCTTTTTAATTGACTACTCGCCCTTTGCTTCTTATACTTGGCCTCCTAGAAACCTTAGCCACTGCCTGACACTTCCCAAACGTCTTTCCTCATCCTTTGCTGCTCAATTATTGCCTTAGATAAAATCTATCTTCGTAGCACTTGAACCCACCATTGCTGCTAACTTTAAACCTTTCCATAGGTCATCTTTATGAACCGCCAACATTAGAAATTCTGATTCGATCCTAAACCACCGCACCATGCGATATTGAATGTTGTATCTCTAATACTATTCCACCATATCTTACCATAAAGGAGGATTGTAGCAGATTATAACATCGACAAACTTACTACATTCAGTTAGAGCCACGACACCCCATCATAGAAGAAAGATCCACCATGCTTGCAAATACTAGGTCTCATTACTTCCACCAGCCCACATCTGACCATCCTTAGTCCGACTGACTTTCCCTTGCCATGATTACAATATCAAATCCCTTGATTACACACTGAGTAAACATCCCTTCAAGTCATTCACTGCCCTGACACATGGGCAAACATCCTGTCATTACAACAATACTGCGGAATAATATCTCATAAGCATCATGGCAACCTGTGCCCAGCCTCAGGTCTCTCAAAAGTACCGCTACTGAGCTAATATATTAGAATATCCTTTCACAAGGCATTGGTAATAGTACAACCAACTATACCGGGAGAAACATCCCGCACCACATTTGTAGTACCATTACAATCTTTCAATTCTCGATTCATAACAAGCGCTCGCGTTGCCTAAGATTGAGTAGGAAGGAATCAAAGGCATACGCCTCAAAGGAATCGAACCGCACGATAAGGGAATCAAGAAGGGAAGTACTCCTAACAGACCTATAGCATCCGGAGGATAAGTACAGACGTCTCTGTACCAATTCACGAGACTCTACTAGACTTGCTCATGACTCGTGAGACCAACGGGAACCTAGTGCTCTGATACCATGTTGTCACGACCCAAAATCCACTAAGGGCCGTGGTGGCACCGGAAACTTTTGTCAGGCAAGCCTACTAGAATACTTAATCAAATTCTTGTTTTGATAATTTTGAAAACACTTCTTTTATGCAATTTAAACAAGACTCAGTATATTTCTCTGAATGAATAATAAAATATTTAAACAACTTTTAAAATTTATGAAAAAATCCAAATATATTCCAAGAACCCGGTGTCACAAGTACATGAGCAATTGTCTAAGAGAAACCAAATAGGTACAATAACTGTCTGGAATACAATTGGACAGAAAGTAAATAAAAATCCTGAAAGAGACTATACTAGCTGCGGAATCGCCTCGAGGAAATCAGCTCACCCAGTCTCTGCGCCCCTCTTGCCACTACACCCCTAGGTCACAAGCCACACAATAAACCCATGCAATAAAAATGCACAACAAGTGTAGTATGAGTATGAAAACAACGTGTAACCAATGAGTATCCTGCCTAACTCGAAGAAGTAGAGACGAGATGGTCAACTTTGACACTCACTAATGGTCACATAATGATTTGTCCTTAATATATTAAATTGTGAATTTTTATAAACATGATTATAATCCAAATAAAAAAAACAAGTAAACTTTTAATTCTTTTATAGGAAATTTCCAAAAAATTCCTTTTCATTATTACCAAATTAATCTCGGGCCACGATGAGGCAATAGCAACTTTAATAAGTTCAAGGCATCAATAAAAGCATGCACAATCATGCCGAGGCGATGGCCCGATCCAACAGAAATAAATGTGCACTTGCCGAGGGTCGACAAAGCACCTATAGATGCATGTATTTAATCTTCCGAGGCGTTCGACCTGTTCCAAAAATAACCAAACAGACAGACAGTCAGTCAAGAAGTCAACATGGAGCAATTTTTCAAGGAAGGCCAATTCTCTTTAATAATTTAAGGAAACGAAGCTTTAGTCCTTTTAGAAATCCATTTATTAATTCAATGTGATTTAAGAAATTCAAATGTCGATAGGATTACAGATATTTCAAGTATAGCATGCTTTTGGGTCCTAAAATACCCGGGCAATAACATAATAGTAGCTTCGCACGAACTATCGTCACCTCGTGCATACGTAGCCCCCAAAAATAGGAGCACATAACCAATTTAACTCACCTATTAGGATAGTTCCCTCTCACAAGGTTAGAAAGGAGACTCACCTTGCTCCGAAGACCCATAACCGGCATTCTACATTCTTTCGAAAACATGAACCCACGCACAATGCCCTAAAACTAGCCAATGATTATACAAATCCATTAATATATGCTCAATTAAACTTTACAACCCAATTTGTAACAGTTCCTAACCCCGAATGAAAAGTTGACAAGAATGCCCTTGGGCCCACGTGCCAGAAATTTCTCGAAGATAAAATTTACCCATGAACTCACGAACTCAAATATATGATTTTCTCTTAATTCCTTACTAAAAATTGTGGTCAAAATTCAAGAACACTAATTTTCTAGGTCTTCCCTCAAACCCCAAGTTTTTCTACAATTTTTATGCTCAAATACATGTATAAACCTTGTATTTAACTCAAAGCTAGCTTAAATTACTTACCTCATGACAAGTGATGAAAATGGTCCCTCAAAGTTGCTCCTCATCGACTCCAATGGAAGAAATGGGGTTGAAATGAACTCAACCCCCGAATTTTTATAACCTCACTACTCCAACCATTTCCGCACCTGTGGCCCGTTGACCGTTTCTGCGGTTTCGTATGTGCGGTTCAAATGCCGCTTCTGCGGCTCCTTCCCAGGCCGCCAGCTTCCGCTTTTGCGTTTCCTTTTTCGCAGTTGCGGTCCCGCATCTGTGGCTCCTTGATCAAATCTGCGATCCCAGCTTTCCTCACCAAAATCCGCATCTGTGATCTTCTTGGCCACTTCTGTGGCTCCGCACCTACAGGAAAATCTTAGCAGGTGCGGTAATAAAAGATATCAGCTGCTTCAGCTTTTCTTTAACTCCAAATTCGATCAGTTAACCCAGAATCCACCCGAGGCCCTCGAAACCTCAACAAAAACTACCAACCAATCCCAAAACATGTTACGGACTTGATCGAGGCCTCAAATCATATCAAACAACGCTAAAACCATGAATTACACCCCGATTAAAGCTTTATGAACTTTGAACTTTTCAACTTCTACTTCCGATGTTTAAACTTATCAAATCACGTTCGATTGACCTCAAATTTTGCACACAAGTTATATTTAACATTAAGGACCTACTCCAACTTCCGTAATCGGATTTCGACCCCGATATCAAAAAGTCCACTTACGGTCAAACTTCTCAAAAATCTTGAAATTTCCATTTTTAGCCACATGGCTTCAAAATGACCTACGGACCTCGGAATTCACTTCCGATCGCGCTCCCAACTCTACAATCACCATACAGAGATACTCCCAGTCTCGATCGGTAACACTGAAATTTACTTCAAACCAAACTTATGAAATTTCTTCCAAAATGCCAACTTCCACAATGGGTGCCAAAACACTCCCGGATCATCCAAAACCAGATCCGGGCATACGTCCAAGTCTGGAAGCATCATACGAACCTACTGGAACCTTCAAATCTCAATTCCAAGGTTGTTTACTAATAAATCCAATCCTAGTTGATTCCTTCAACTTTAAGCTTCCGAAATGAAAATTCTTTTCCCAAATCAACTTCGAACTTCCCGAAATTCAATTCGTACCATGCGCACAAGTCATAACACTTGAAATGAAGCTGCTCATCGCCTCAAACTACTGAACGATGTGCTAGGGCGCAAAACGACCAATCGAATCACTACAAAGGGTAAAAATACGCCCCTCGATCTTGCTTAGAAAGAATTGGAGGAGAATCACGATCCTCCAAAACGACGGGTGGATTTTTCCTAAAGTGTCATCGTACGTCTTGCAAAAGGAAAAAATTATTGTGTCTAGGGGACTAATCGTGAAGAGGTAGGTGTAGACACCCAGATACCCTTCTTGTGAGTTGTGATAGATTCCTCGGGGCTAGGCACTATTACATCCTTGCCTACCCAATTGCACTATTTTTTCACCTTCTCGAGGAGACCTTCTGTAATTGTGCACACACACCTCGATATTGATTCACATCGACCCGGTGTCGGGGGTGTATTCTCCAAATTGAAATTAGCAGCAGTGGGACACTTCATCGGAACGAAGTTCGTAAGGGGATATTATGCTGCGGCCGTGGTGCCGGCGGACTTTGTTGAAGAAGCCTTTTCCTTCTGTGGAACAATTTTAGATGCTTTGGCCATTTTTTTTGTGAAAAAGGAAGAACAAAGATTAGGATATTTGGTGTTTTGGAAATAGGTTAGCAATAAAACTTGAAGATTTGCAGATGAAGAACTTGGAGAATGCAAAGAGCTTTGAAGATTGGAGCAAAATAGTTTGAAAGTAATGTTTGAAGAAGTGGAAAAGAAGCCTATTTATGGGGGCGATGGTTCAAAATTTCCTGTGGCTGACTGGCAACTGACGCGCCATAAATCCTAAGAAACTAAATCGATGGAACTTTGCTGCCAGTTACAACATGATGCTTACGTCATGGTAAACCGAGGGTAAATTTGAAGACTCAATTTGTTTCTTGTCATTACACTCGAAGAAACAAGGGGACTATCTGTATACAGTCAAAATTTGGCTGGCCTAATTTTGCTGATTAAACGAGACCAGGTGCATGGGTCGAAGATCGGCCCCACAGCATGTCAGACCGAGACACAAGGATAAAGTACAGAGTTCAAGATTCAAGGTACCTATCGAGATCGAGATTAGTAATGATCGAGATTGAACTCGAGCAAGACCAAATATAGCATAATAACAGAAAGGCGAGATACCGTGACTGGTCGAGAATCACGACGGAAATTTCGGAACAGATCAAATCAAGGACGCTTATTTAACTAATTGTGGGATTTTCTTCTGTAGTTAGAATTATACTGTATATAGGATTCCTCTTCTATATAAAGAGGGTCTTAGCCATTTGTAATCATATTACATTCACGCATAGCAACACAATATATCACACTTTTATCTCTTGCTATCTCTGTTGTTCAGTTCTTACTTTCAATAGCTTGTTCAGCTAGTTCAAGGGCAATTAATTCAAGGGCCATAATTGTTTATCAAATTAGTTTGCTTTGTTTTACTTTTAATTCCTAGCATTAATTCCTATATTTATTAGTTTGTGCCAAGTGAAATTACATGTCCATAAAACCACTTATAAACTTAATTTTTATCCGATTTTAAAAGTAAACAGTTATGTCAAAATCCTACAAGATATTTTTGTCTTTAAATACATTTATTCTCGTGTGTGCAATCAATTTGCGGTAGTTTAAGGAAGCGATTTGCTAAAATGTCAAACAAATGTCGAATGTTTTTAACCGCCACAATTATAAATATAACTTTCACGAATTATAATTTAAAAATAAAATATTTTATCCATATAGTTGCTAAAATAAATAGTTATTTTCCATATATGTAGGGAAAACTTTTTAAGTCTGGATAAAATAAATAGTTAAATATGAACAACTGGCCGTTTATTCTCCACGAGGGCCTCCTAAATAAAATTAATTCTATTTATATAAAACAGTGAGAATCTTCACTTGACCCTAGAATCTACAAGAGTTGTAAGATCTAAATACATAAAATACTACTGAACGAATATTAATAGAAATATACCTTCAACCATAATTGTTCGGATGTGGTACGAAATCACTTTTGATCGAGCTTGTAACCAAAATCACAGGAGCCTTATAGCCTATGAATATCACATAAGAGATGCCAGATAATGGATTCACCACCTTTATATATATGTAGACAAGGGGTTCTTAGGCAAAAATCCTAGATATTTCTCAATAATGAATGCATATTGAGGTTTTTATTTGTTTATATTTTAGGTGGTTCTTAGATTTTTGGTGAATAATTTGGTGAGAATTTTATTAGAAAACTAACATTTGTATTTTCTTGATGTGCATGCAAGTTCTAAGTATAAATGTGAGAGAAATAATGTAAAAAGGTCCAAAAATATACAAAGATATCAAATAAGAATTTTTTATGATTGAATATGATGTTTAAGAAGTGAAATAATGACAAGGGATGAATATTCAAGCAGTAGATAGTGGGATTTAGAGGTTGGAGCTAAAGTTTCCCTCTAGAAACACATGATCTAATTTTAACAGATGATACCTCCTAATATATAAGGATTTTTATCATTATTCTTGTAGGAAAATGCAGAGATTTGATTCTAGTTTCCAGCCGTTCAAATGGCTCGTTCTTTAGACTCTAATACACAAAGTTCAAATGACACATTCGTGATGAGCGTAAAATATCACTTAAAATTATGCTCGCTAATCAAATATGGTATAGTATAATACCGTATTCAAAGAGATTGGAATTAGATAATATTTTTGTTGTTTATAGCTTGATTGCTATGCAAAATGATCAACAATTGATATTTATGTGATAAAAACTAAAATTTACTAAGAGTCTAAACTATTGACTAATGACAATCTTCCAAGTAATGAGCAAGGAAGGTTATCAATAAGACAAGATAGGGTTTTGATAGGATAGGTGTAAGACAATTGTTTAGAATTTAACTATAGATAATTCACTTCTAATGTTCAAGTAATCTCTCAAATTCACTCAATTATTAGTTCAAATATTTAGTAGAAACTCCTCTCTCGATTAAGTCTCAACCTCACAAGGTGGAGAAAATGACAAAAATAATCCCTTATGTTTGGTAGTAGATTTATAGTGGTCCTTTAAATACACTCTTACCGGTTTTAGTCCTTTAAATTTTAAAAAACTTAACAATTTTAGTCTCCGTCTATTTTTTTAACAAACCCATTGTTTGGCTAAAAAGTTATTCGAACACTTTATATAGCTTGAAAACAATCAATAATAATTTGAGTAATGTAGTATGGTCTAGAGATTATGAAATGACTAAGATATAAGAACAATGAGACAAATAGCAGATTTCACACTAGAGAGAGAGAGAGAGAGAGAGAGAGAGAGAGAGAGAGAGAGAGAGAGAGAGAGAGAGAGAGAGAGAGAGAGAGAGTTGTATATTTTCAGTAATGAAATACACATGAGCATTTATAAAAGGAGAAGGTCCCCTTTATATACTAAGGGACCTTCCTCGAAATAATATAAAAAGTACAAGGGTTAGTGGCCTCGATATACGAGTGTCAGAGCTCGATGTGACATTACAGTGAGTCACATCACTTGGTCCATTTATTGACTGAGACCAGCTCCTCTTAAGTCGACCATACCAAGTCCCCTTCTTCAGTGAGGTCGTATGTGGATACTACGTGGACGTGGAGAACCAAATTTGCCCAATACAGATAGTCCCTCCGTTTATTGGGACGCAGTCGAAAGGCATCTCCAATGGACGGACATGCGTGCTTGATGCCTATGAAAATTTGGTCGCTCCTGCTGATACATTCGTGAGAGCCGCGTTCGTATGTAAAAAAGTCATGCCGTTTGACATGTAACCTCTTTTTTTGGATTTCTTTTTGAGGTGACGTCATCGATCACAACGTGATCATTGTTTTTGCTTCCGAGGTGGTTCAGGTTATGATGTGACGTTTGGGTTTCCTGTGCCAATTTTTTGAATCATGCCCTTTCGATTTCCGTGTACCTTTTCTTATAAATAGGTGGAGAGTTGAACTAGGTTCATCTTTCGATAGTTTTCGGAGATTATTATCTCGCTCTTTTCCCTATCTTTTCTTGGTGTTTGCTATTCTTTTCTTCTCTGAAATTCTCGTTTTCTAGAATCGAACTTGCGACCCTTAATATCTTGTTCTTATATCATTCACTATGGCTAAACGTAGGCGTGATGATATCAAAATCAGGGACATTTCTTCTACCAGGGCTTCGTCATCCTCGGACGACGAGGAGGCCGAGGAAGTTTTTGTTCCTCTTTCAACAGCCAACCTGCTCCACGCGATATGAGCAAAAGAAGCGACTTTCTGAACAAGCGTAAATTCTGCCCTTGGGAGCATAGTGAGATGACGCTGTCCCACTTGGCCTCTCGCAAGGAGACGTATGATATCCCTGATCACGTTGACATGGATCCCGCGGGGCTGGATTACGCTAATGTGCCCAGCCTCGGGTACTGTGCCTTATATGAATACACCTTCCAAATCGGATTCACCCTTCCAATTTACCCTTTAGCGGAGGAGTTGTGTCGCTGGTTCGGAGTGTGTCCGGCCCAACTTACCCCGTACTCCTTGAAGGTATGCAGGGTGGTATCTTTTTATGCTGCGAAGGCCGGAAAGGAGGTGACTGTTCATCACCTTTTGCAAATGTTCAATGTGGTTTTCATGAGAGACTCGATGCTCCAATTGAGGAGTAGGGGCAAGAAAAGCTTCGTAGCACATGTGGATGACAAGGCCAATCGTAAAGTTTGGACGAGGTTCTTCTACATCCGTACCAAGCACCTTGTGCCCGATCCTAATAGGTTTCTAGAAGTGTGGAATGACGCACGTATGTATTGCTGTGCGTGATATTTACTATTTTGACCTTACTTTCCTGGTTCTTACTGTCGAAAGTTTTCCTTTGTTTTCATGCAGTGGCTGCTCGTCCTCCTAATAGTGTTGATGACATTAGGTCGTGGGTGTAGGCGCTGATACCGTTTGCAGAGGAAGGTCGTTCTTGGACTGACTATCTTGGGCTCCACCACCCGGCCGTTAACGGCTTTACCTAATCTTCGTTACGGTTTGGGGGCCCATATAATTTTCTTACCCGTCTATCATGTGTTTTGGTAGGTCGGGGCGCCTATAAAAAGGAGGGGAAGAAGAAGTAGTAGAAGAAAAAGAAGAAGGATGCTGCCGGTCCTTCTAAGACGTCATCTGATCCTGAGGCGGATCTGATCTTCATCGGCACTTCCAGGGGCAATGCTTTGCCTCCTTTAAGACAGAAGGATACATCAGAATCAGTCCCAGAGATAGCATCTGAGGCCGTGATGGGGGTCTTGCCTGAGATGACGCCCATAGAGGTGCCAGTGGCTGTCCCTGAGATTGCCTCCGTAAGGGAGCCTTCTGCCGTGCCGACCCCCCTCTGAGCCTGCTCCACACCCTGCGAGGGGGACCATGAAGAGGAGGAGACGTTGGAGTGGAGGCAACGTCGGATCCTTACTGGCAAAGCCGTGGCCACCAAGTCAGGAAAGGCGAGGCCGTCCAGACCTGTGTCAAGGCCGGCCTTTATGGCAGAGGCTATTCGCTCAGGAATAGCTGATCTTAGGAGGGAGGCTGCAGTGAGGAGAAGCGAAGACGTGGATGTGGCGGGCTCGGGGGCAGCCACGAAGGGCGCAAGCAGAGGAGGCAGGTCCTTGGACCTGGTGAAGATGATGGGCGGTCACTCTTCTCGTCGTATAGTGATCCCAAGTCACTATAATCTGCTAGAGAACTGTGAGTAGGCGGCCTCCAGTATGACGCTCTTGTGCGCCGGTGCCGAGCGCACGACCTTGGCAGAGCTTAGTGATAAATGGCCCAAAGGGTGGCAGGCGCAGCCTTACAGGTATGTTTCTGCTTTGCTTGATGACCGTTCTTTATGTAGGGTTGCGATATTCTTGTACTTACTTAGTCTCTTTTCCATAATCTTGTTTTGAAAGTGGAGAGGGATCGGCACCGGAAAGAGAAGATGGACAAATATAACCGGCTGGCGTTGAATTACAATAAGGTGCGCGAGGCGCATCGAACCCTGGCCGACATGTACAAGCAGGACCCCAACTTTAGAGTGGTTCATGAGGGCCTAATGGAGTCAGAGGCGCAATTAGAGAAAAGACTGGCCGAGCTGGAAAAGGTGGATGAACAGCTCATGGCCACTGTTTCTCGGGCCGCAGAGATGGAGGTCCTTATCCAAGCCAAGGACAAGGAGCTGTAGCTCGGTCGTGTTGTGGCAGAGGAGGCGGCACAATTACGCACCCGGGTGGCGGCTCTAACGGAGGAACTCACAGCCAGGAAGGCCGAGGTTGAGGAGCTTAAGCTAGCTCTCGCGCATGCCGATACGTCTCGCGAGGCGCAAGAGATGTGGGTATATGCGGAGGCTAGGCTGGTCGTGCTTGAGGAATTCCTGTCGGCTGGCCGGGCGCCTAAAGCGGAGGTTGAGCACCAACACCAATTAGTTAGGGTCGCTCGTGAGGCGGCAGGCTACTGTCCTGAATCACCGGCCTGGGAGCGGGGTAACTCAGCAGACATCAATCGCTTGGAGTCCAGTTCTTGGATTTCCAGGGCGTACCCTCCCGGAAATAATGACGGGCCACCTGAGGGCCAGGTCAGGCTTGATAGGTAGTGGTTTCTTAGGATCTTTGTAAATACACTTGTTCATACTGATTTTGTATCAGGGGTGTTTTTTTTCCTTTGTGAAAACATATAATTTTTGCCGTATGTAATCTTTTCCACCTTCGGTGTGTCGTTGTACTTTTCTTTACCGTAGTTGCTTGGAATTTGTCGGCCATACCGGTGCAAAGTGAGCCTGCTGGCTTTAGCCATGTAAAATAGGCGGCCGTAGCCTTGTGAATGCGATGGATCTAGCCATGTATAGATAAAGGCCGTAGCCTGATGAAAATGATGTCCATAGCCATGTAAAATAAAAGCCGCGGCCTAATGGCCTTGGTCGTGTAAAATAATGGTCGTAACCACGTAAAATGAAGGTCGTAGCCTAATGGCCTTATCCATATAAACGGTGGCCATAGCCATTTAAACGATGGCCATAGCCATGTAAAATAAAGGCCGTAGCCTGATGGCCTTAGCCATATAAACGATGGCCATAGCCATGTAAAATAAAGGCCATAGCCTGATGGCCTTAGCCATATAAACGATGGCCATAGCCATGTAATGCAAAGGCCGTAGCCTGATGGCCTTAGCCATATAAGTGATGGCCATAGCCATGTAAAACAAAGGCCGTAGCATGATGGCCTTAGCCATATTAACGATGGCCATAGCCATGTAAAATAAAGGCCGTAACCTGATGGCCTTAGCTATATAAATGATGGCCATAGCTATGTAAAATAAAGGTCGTAGCCTGATGGTCTTATCCATATAAACGATGGCCATAGCCATGTACAATAAAGGCCGTAGCCTGATGGCCTTAGCCATATAAACGATGGCCATAGCCATGTAAAATAGAGGCCGTAGCTTGATGGCCTTAGCCATATAAACGATGGCCATAGCCATGTAAAATAAAGGCCGTACCTGATGGCCTTAGCCATATAAACAATGGCCATAGCCATGTAACATAAAGGCCGTAGCCTGATGGCCTTAGCCATATAAACGATGGCCATAGCCATGTAAAATAAAAGGCCTTAGCCATATAAACGATGGCCATAGCCATGTAATATAACGGTCGTAGTCTGATGGCCTTAGCCATATAAACGATGGCCATAGCCATGTAATATAAAGGTCGTAGCCTGATGGCCTTAGCCATATAAATGGTGGACATAGCCATGTAAAATAAAGGCCGTAGCCTGATCGCTTTAGCCATATAAACGATGGCCATAGCCATGTAAAATAAAAGGCCGTAGCCTGATGGCCTTAGCCATATAAACGATGGCTATAGCCATGTAAAATAAAAGCCGTAGACTTTTCATTCATCTGGAGATGGCTGTAGCCTTTTCATTCATCTGGAGATGGCCGTAGCCTTTTCATTCATCTGGAGATAGCCGTAGCCTTTTCATTTATCTGGAGATGGCCGTAGACTTTTCATTCATCTTGAGATGGCAGTAGACTTTTCATTCATCTAGAGATGGTCGTAGCCTTTTCATTCATCTGGAGATGGCTGTAACCTTTACATTCATATGGAGATGGCCATAGCCTTTACATTCCTTTGGAGATGGCCATTGCCTTTACATTCATTTGGAGATGGCCGTAGCCTTTCCATTCATCTGGAGATGGCAATAGCCTTTCTATATACTTAGAGGTGTCACTAATCCAGTCCGTGTATCATGTCTGGCTTGGAGTGTATATGGAGAGGTGGACATGATGCACTCACGCTGTAAAACATCTCCAGGTGGCCCCTTCGTTGCCTCGTTAAAAACCGTCCCGAGAAAACCCAATTGTGACAAAACTCGGGGAAGGGAAAAAGAGTACAACTCAGGTGTCACCTTTTTAGAAGTGGAAACGTTTGAGGTGAGCGACGTTCCAGTTATTTTGGAGTGTCTTTCCTTCCATTGTCTCTAGCTGGAGTGCTCTTTTCCCGGTCGTCGCTGTGATTTTGTAGGGTCCATCCCAGTTTGTGCCCAATTTTCCCACGCTTGGATCTTTTGAGGCCAGAGTCTTGGCTTTGAGGACGTAATCCCCTACTTTGAATGGACTTATTTTTTCCCTTCTGTTGTAGTATCTTTCGACTTGTTGTTTCTGATCTACCATTCTAACATGAGCCATTTCTCTTCTTTCTTCGACTTCGTCGAGATCTTGGAGTCTGCTGATGTCCTTTTTTGATCCGCTGGTGTGTGAGTACCTTAAGCTAGGTTCGTCCACTTTGATAGGTATGACTGCGTCGGTTCCATAAACAAGTGAGTATGGGGTTTCTCCGGTGCTGGATTTGGGCGTGGTTCTGTATGCCCACAAGACTTCAGGTAGTAGTTCGGGCCATAGTCCTTTGGCATCTTCAAGCTTCGTTTTGAGTATGTTCAGCATTTTTTTGTTGGAGGACTCCGCTTGACCGTTGGCGGCGGGGTGGTATGTGGATAGTATTCTTTTGATGTGCCATTTTTCGAAGAATTCAGTCATTTTCTGGTCGATGAACTGGCGCCCATTATCACAGCTGATTTCTTTGGGGATGCCAAAACGGCATATGATGTTCTTCCAAATAAAGGTGATGACTTCTTGCTTCCACCCA
Organism: Nicotiana benthamiana; assembly: GCA_034376525.1. Classification (NCBI taxonomy): domain Eukaryota; kingdom Viridiplantae; phylum Streptophyta; class Magnoliopsida; order Solanales; family Solanaceae; genus Nicotiana; species Nicotiana benthamiana. The sequence goes on along the minus strand of CM067334.1, from coordinate 107,385,653 downwards.
CATAGAGAAATAGTCAGTTAAAACAAGTAGAAATCGTACCTTTCTTCGCCCTGGGGGTAGCGGGTCGGGTGTGTCCATTTCCCACTTGATGAATGGCCAGGGGGATGTGACAGAATGGAGGGGTTCTCCTAGTTGGTGTATCATTTGGGCGAATTTTTGGCATTGCTCGCATCGGCAGACGTACTCTGCTGCCTCTTTCTTCATGGTGGGCCAATAGTAGCCGGCGCGTATGATGTATCTAACGAGGGCGCGGTCGCCCGTGTGGCGCTGCAATGGGCCTCGTGTACTTCTTCGAGTGCAGGTCTTGCTTGTTGCGGCCCTAAGCACTTGGCTAAGGGGCCACCGAACGTCCTTTTATAAAGTTCGTCGTTGATCATGCAGTACCGGGCGGCCTGTACGCCTAGCTTCTTTGCCTTTTTTTTATCAGGGGGGGTTAATACCCCGTCTTGCAAATAAGATATGAACTGGCTGCGCCAGTCCCATGTCAGGTTTAGGAAAAGTACCTTGGTGTGACCGATGGCCGAGTGGAGGAGTGTGACCACACTTTCTTTGCTGATGTTTTTGGTGGCGGCAGCCAACTTTGGCAGGCTGTCTGCTTCGATATTCCGTGCTCTGGGAAATTGTTCGAAGCGGTATTCGTCTAATGTAGCCATCAGTCTGTGGATTTTTGACTGGTATTTTTCCTACCTCTGCTCTTTGATTTGATAAGTCACAGCGATCTGGTTCACTACAAGTTGGGAGTCGCAATGGAGAAGAATTCGGCGAGCTCCGTACTTGATGGCCAGTTTCATGCCTGCAATAATGGCCTCGTACTCGGTCTCGTTGTTAGTTATCTCCGGGCATCATATGGACTGGCAAATTGTTTCAACCGTAGGGACCTCAAGAACGAGTCCCAGTCCCGATCCCGATGTGTTGGCGGCGCCGTCCGTGTAAAGGACCCATAGGTCGCTTTTGGAGGACGCGCGTTGTGCCTCGAGCTCTGCCTTTGGCAGGACTTCCGCGCTGAAGTCGGCGATAAAGTCAGCTAGGACTTGGGACTTGATGGCAGTCCTAGGGAGGTACATAATATCATGCTCGCTGAGCTCGACGGCCCATTTGGCGAGTTGCCCTGAGAGTTCGGTTTGCGTAGGATTCTTCTTAAGGGGAAGGTCGTTACTACCCTTATGGGGTGGCATTGGAAATATGGTCGTAGCTTTCGTGAAGCTACTACGAGGGCTAATGTCAGTCTCTCAAGGTGGGTATACCGGGTTTCGGCGTCCACTAAAGTTTTGCTAATATAATAGATAGGAGATTGTGTAAGTTTACTTTCGCGTACTAAGACGGTGCTGACTGCGACTTCTGATACGGCCAAGTATATCTGCAACGGCTCACCTGGGTTGGCTTTCACCCGTAGGGGTGGTGACGGCAAGTATGCTTTCAAGCTTTTCAGAGCTTGTGCACATTCTGTGTTCCACTGCAGTCCCTGTTGTTTTTCGATTGGGTTATATTCCCTTAGCCTATTGTAATATATTCGTTGTAGTTTTTGCCAGATTCGACGTGTGAGAAGGTCGATTCGAGAGGAAAGGGCATTGCGAGCTAGTCTTTGACCGACTAGAGGTGAGTAATAGATGTAAATGCTAGTCAGAGGGTTTGAAACTCCGAGCTTTGACATTGTAATGCTATATTAAGGCGTGACACGCATTCCACGATGAGTGCCGGGTCGTTTGCTTTTGGGGATTGTGACTTGGTACATCTCGAGTGTGATTTCTACTATATTGGCGATTGATATGCATAAGTTATTACTAAGAATTGGGCTTATTGCCATGTTTGGGGCCTCGTGCGATGTGTAGAATCCTTAGGGGATCCTTATTTGTTTTCCTCACTTGTTTGCATAAAATATAAACTTAGTCATGTTTTCAACTGTTAAAAAAATATATACAAGAACTGTGTTTTTGAACAAGATCTTTTTTATAAAACTCTCCTAACTCATCACACTGAGTATATATAAAATAGATTAAGCATAATAATATGGCATCTTCACCTTAAAATTTGACTCAGAAGTACCATGCATTTTTCAGAATACGGCTCACTTACTCTAACACAGATGTCAATGACATTATCTATCATTTACGAATCAAGTGACCTCATACCACAATAAAGAGTAGTTCCACACACAATAAAATTTAATGACGATTAAGAACTCAAGATAGAAAAAATTCAAACATTCATATGCCACAAAAGGCGTACCATAGGCTTTCCCGTAGTGTACTACTCTACTATTTGAGCTCATTCAGTCAATGATCAAGTAGGACTCTAATTGGTTGTAATGTAGGCTGTAGGATAGATAGGATACATTTAGATGCAAGAGTGACTACACCTATCTAAGCACTTTAATACATGCACTTTAACATTCAAAACCCCACACTTATCTCAAACTATAACTCTACCTTCACATCAATATAAATTAACTTCCTACTTCTTTAAGCACAAATACATTAGGAGTTACCACTATCAAAGAATATTTTTCACAACAGTACAACTATGATTTTCTTCTTTTTCAATTTAACTGGATCTTACTTTTCCAATATATTGCACCTTTCTCCTTATTTCAATAGTTTCACTCAGAAGCCAAACTAACCACCCCACATTTCAACTTTTACAAATTTTATCACAAATTCAAGTGTTCGTGAGAGGTACAAGGTTCAACTAGATTGTCAATCCAAACAAATGGGATGTAACGACCCGACCGGTTATTTTGGGAATTTATGCCCCGATCCCCTATTAACTATTTCCTCAAAGTTCATATATACTATTTTGGTTTGCCGGGACGTTCGGTGTTAGGATTCGGAGTGTTTTGGGATACTTAGTTCATAAATGAGATCTTAAGTATTGGAAAGTGCTCTGTAGTCTTAATAGTGTGAAGACGACCTCGGAATGAAAAACGGATGGTTCTGTTAGCCCCGTTAGGTGATTTTGGGTTGGGAGCATGTTCAGAGTGTATTTTGGGAGCCCGTAACTCATTTAGGCTTGAAATGCCGAAGTTTGAATTTTTGATGTTTTCGGTCTGATAGTGAATTTTTTATCCGAGGGTCGGAATGGAATTCTGAAAGTTTCTGTCATGTAATTCGGGATGTGCGTGCAAAATTTCAGGTATATCGGACGTGTTTTGGTTAGGTTTTGGATCGAAAGCGAGTTTGGTTAAAATTTGAAGTGCTTAAGTCCAAATCATTTATTAATCCGAGTTTCTTGCATTGTTTAAGGTTGTTAAAGGATTGGTACAAGTTTGAATAACGATATGGGATATGTACGTAGGTTTGGTTGAGGTCTCGAGGGCCTCGGGTGTGTTTCGGATGCTCAACAGAGCAATTTGGAGTTTGAGAATGTTGCAGAAAAATCTCAATTGTTACAGGTTGGGGTTTCTTCTTCGCGTTCGTGAAGGACCCATCACGTTTGTGTAGCGTTAGTTTAACCCTTCATTGCATTGCCGGCCCCTTTCCCGCATTCGTGTAGTGTGATTCTGGAAGGGGGCCCAGTTCCTCTTCGCGTTTGCGACCAACCCTCCTGCGTTCGCGGAGCACGAACATGTTCCCTTTCTCAATCGGGTTCCCCTGTGTCGCATTTACATAGACCGAGACCCCAAGCCTTCGTGTTCACACTCCTCCCTTCACGATCTCGAAGGGCATTTCTTGTCTAGCTAATATTTTCCTCTTAGCGAACGCGAGAAACCCTCTGCGTTCGCGATGCTTTAAACACCTGAACAATACTTAACATTTCAAAAACGAGGTTTTGTCATTTTAATAAAAACATAAAGTTTGGAGCTCGGACTTGGGAGCAATTTCAAGGGTATTTCAAAGGCAATCACTTGGTAACTATTCTCTACTCTCCTATGATTAAAACCCACTAATGTAATCACCAATTCTTCCTTAATTTTGGATTTTTGAATGAAAATTAGGGAACACTTCTTTGACCTAGCTGTTGAAACACGTTCTCAAGGCACTATACTAAAGCGTGTGTTCATATTTGTAGGTTTTGATGAATGACAAACTATGCGCAATGGACATATGACGAGGTCCAAGCACAAGCGCGCAATTGATATATAACGAGATTCAAGCACAAGACCAAGATCAAGCAAAGATATAAAGTTATACATGAGTCGTTCTTTAATTGTGATCTTGATCCGATAACTTGACTCAAGACTTGGCTTCTCTCGTAAAAACATTTTTATCAAAATCATGCATATTTAATTTAAAGCAAAATGATTTTAAATCATGCATATTTACTTTTGTCAAAATGATTTTTAAACATGCCTCTAAAATCTGGACTAAGATAATCGATTATGTACTTATGTTAATCGATTATGTTAAGTCAGCTGCATGACAATCGATTGTGAACTTATGACAATCGACTGTGTTAAGGCAGTGTGCATCAGATTTTTCAAATCTGCATGACAATCAATTGTGAACCTTATGACAATCGATTGTGTTGATGCAGTGTACATCAAAGTTTTTCAAAGCCACAAAATAATCGATTGTGAACTTATGACAATCGATTGTGTTGAGGGCAGTGTCTATCAGACATTTTCAAAGTCATAAAATAATTGATTGTGAACATTTGACAATCGAGTGCATTAAGGCAATGTCTAATTGATTTTTCAAAGACTGATATATAATCGATTGTTCTCATAGCATAATCGATTGTGTAATTGACCGTTGCCAAAATATTTTCAAAAACCATCAGCTAATCGATTATAGATTTCTAATAATCGATTGTTTTAAATAAAATCTGAAAAAGATTTTTTGAACGTTGCCAAGTAATCGATTGTAGATTTCTGACAATCGATTGTTTTAAGTAAAATCTGGAAATGATTTTTTGAACGTTGCCAAGTAATCGATTGTAGATTTCTGACAATCGATTGTTTTAAGTAAAATCTGGAAATGATTTTTTGAACGTTGCTAGTAATCGATTATTGATCTTAAATAATCGATTGTTAAGCGTAAAATCTGGGAATGATTTTTGGAACGATTGGCAAACAATCGATTGTGGCATTTTGACAATCGATTGTCACTGAGTAAAATCAGCAATTCTTAATTGGCAATTAGGCAACGGTAATGCATGGTTTTGCAACTATAAATACAGCTTCAAATCAGTCTTCTAAATACAACAACTGATCATATTATTGCTATAGCTTGCATACTCTATTGTTCATCACTTTCTATTCATTACATAAGTTTTGAGAGCCAAAATTCTTGACGAAAGTTGTTGCGTTCTTGAGCGTATCTGTTTACTCATATCTACTCTATGAAGAGAGTCTTGTTTAAGTGAGTGCTAAGTGTTTTATACACTTGAAGGGAAGTGTTAGTCCCTTGTATTGTAAGAAGGAACTTGTGTTTCCTTTGGTTGAAGTCTTGGAGTGTTGTATCTTCGAGCAAAGGTTGTTGAGGCTTGTGTCCTCAGTTTGTAGAGGTTTGTTGAGCACCCGTAAGCTTAACAGTGTTAGTGGAAATCTCGAGAGAGTCTCTCGGGGACTGGACTAGCCATGGGTTGTGGTGAACCAGGATACATCGGTGCGTTCGTTCTTATTTATTTACTTATCGCACTTATTTCTTTCCTGCAATTTTTAAATTCCGCAAGTTTACGCTAATTTTTATTATAACGCTATTCACCCCCCTCTAGCGTTAAGCGTATTTTCTAAAAATTGGTATCAGAGCCCAACTCTCTGAAGACTTAACCGTTTGAGAGAAACAATCCATGGCTTCTACTCGTGATTCTTTTGCAGGAATAGGTGAAGGACAATGCTCCACCCGACCACCACTATTCGATGGTACAAACTATACGTACTGGAAGGAGAGGATGAGAATATTTGTTCAATCAAATAGTTTTCATCTTTGGAAGGTTATAATGAAGGGAGAACAAATTCCAACCAAAAAGGTTGAAAATAAAGATGTTCCAAAGTCCGAAGATGAATACGATGCGGATGATATCCGAAAGGTGCAAAACAACACTAAAGCCATTAATTTATTATATTGTGCTGTAAATGTTGATGATTACAGGAAAATATCATGTTGCACAACGGCGAAGCAAATGTGGGACAAGCTGGAAATTACGTACGAAGGTACGGACCAGGTAAGGGAAGCTAAAATTGATTTCCTAACCCATGCATATGAATTGTTTCACATGAAGGAAGGCGAAAAGGTCGATGAGATGTTCGAACGATTTTCAAAAATCGTTAATGATTTACATGCTCTTAAGAAGACCTTCATGGATGAGGAACTTGTCCGAAAAATTCTCCGAAGTCTCACTCCGGCATGGCGATCCAAGGCCGACGCGATTCAAGAATCTATTGGCGTTTCAAATGTCACCATCGACGGATTAAGAGGTAATCTTAAAACTTATGAATCTACTATACTTAACCCTCTTGTTGATGATCAAAGGAAACAAAAGATCGCTCTCAAGGCAAGCACAAGCCAACCTCAAAATGATGAGGACGAAGACAACGAGTTCGGACTCGTTATCAAGAGATTTCAAAAGTTCATGCGAAAAGAGTATAAACGAAAGGACAAAAAGCAAAGAGATCAAATAAAGTGCTATGAGTGCGGAGAAACCGGGCACATTAAATCAAATTGCCCAAATGCCAAAAAGGAGAAGAAACCCTTCAAGAAACAACGAGCATACATATCTTGGGGAGGCGACTCCGGTGACGAGTCGAGTGAGGAAGAAGAAGACGAAGCCGCAAATCTTTGTCTCATGGCTCACGAAAACAATCAAGAAGAGGTATGTCAAATTTCTTCCAAAAAGTTCTATTCTCTTGAGGAAATGCAAAATGCTTTTGATGAGTTGTATAGTGAATTTATTAAAGCTTCCAAAACTGTTAAAAGCATAAAAGAAAATGCTTCTTTAAAAGAAAAAGATTTTGAAAAACAACTCTCTTTGAAAGAAAAGGATTTGGAAAAACTGATTTTGGAAAATGAGAAGTTGAAAGAAGAAAACAAATTTTTTGGCAAGAGAAGCGCCGACAAACCCGAGAGCTCTACTAAAAATTGTACTTCTTGCATGCATCTCAAAAATGAGGTAGAAAGACTTAAGGGCACCCTAGATAAGTTTAATTCTTCTCATAAAAATTTGAATGAAGTTCTTGTTAATTTGAAGTCGACCAAGCATGTCATAGGCTTTGAGAATGAGCCTAAAGAAAAGGTTGAAGCCAACCCCCAACAACCTAAGGCTCAACCTAGGATTAATAATACAAACGCTCATCCTAGATATAACAAATCTAGAAATGGCTTTCAACAACCGCAACCTAGAAATAATCATTCTAGAAATAATGCATATTCTAGGCCAAACACTAGAAGGAATTTTGAACCTTTCAGAACACCTAGAAATGGCTTTCAACCTAGAAATAACTATTCTAGAAATGCTGCATATCCTAGAACAAATAGTAGGAGAAACGACTTTCATGAATTGCGCAATAGTCATATTGTCAAGAATAGAGTAAATGAATTTCGTCCGTCCAATTACTATCAACCTAGACGAATGCATAATCCTAATTTTGTTTGTCATTATTGTAGACGAATTGGACATATTGCTCCTGCTTGTTTTACACGACATAGACATAACACTCAATCACATCACTATGACTTGCCTAACCCCCAAGGACCCAAAATGGCATGGGTACCTAAAACTCATTAATGTGTCTTGTAGGTATGTTTGAAGGGATCAAGTGTACTTTGGTACCTTGATAGTGGATGCTCCAAGCACATGACCGGAGACGAATCTAAATTCCTTCAACTAGAACACAAGGAAGGAGGAAGCGTTATTTTTGGTGATAACAACAAAGGAAAAATTATCGGCATTGGATCGGTCGGTAAGGATGACTCCTCTTCCATTAAGCATATATTGCTAGTTAAGGGTCTAAAACATAATCTCTTGAGCATAAGTCAATTATGTGACAAGGGAAATCTTGTTTTATTTGATTCAAATGAATGCTTAGTTTTTCGCCGTAGCGATTTTAAAATTATTCTTCGTGGATTTAGAATGGATAATATCTATATGGTTGATCTCGAAAATTCTTCATCTGAATATGTAGATTGTCTTATGAGCAAAGAAGATGATACGTGGTTATGGCACCGTAGAGTAGCTCACATCAGCATGCATCTTTTGAACAAATTGGTTTCACAAAATTTAGTTATTGGTCTTCCAAACTTCAAACTTGAAAAAGACTCTATTTGTGATACTTGTCAAAAAGGGAAGCAAACAAAAGCATCTTTTAAATCAAAAAATATTGTTTCAACTACTAGACCTTTGCAATTACTTCACATGGACTTATTTGGACCATCTCGCATTGAAAGTCTTGGTAGAAATCGTTATGCTTTTGTTATTGTTGATGATTATTCTAGATTTACATGGACTCTATTTCTTGCTCATAAAAGTGAAGCTTTTCATAATTTCAAATATTTTCTTATACGTGTTCAAAACTAAAAGGACACAATCGTCACTTCAATAAGAAGTGATCATGGGGGAGAGTTTGATCACAATCTCTTTGCGTACTTTTGTGACGAACTCGGTATCGAGCACACCTTCTCCGCTCCACGAACACCACAACAAAATGGGGTGGTGGAAAGGAAAAATAGGTGTCTCGAAGAGATGGCTAGAACATGCTCGATGAGGCTAAGATTCCCAAACATTTTTGGGCGGATGCCGTGAGTACCGCATGCTACGTTTTGAATAGAGTAGTCATAAGGCCAATACTCATGAAAACCCCTTATGAACTCTACAAGGGAAGGAAACCAAATATCTCTCATTTTAGAGTATTCGGTTGTAAATGCTTTATTCATATCAATGGAAAAGATCAATTGGGACAATTTGATGCCAAATCCAATGAAGGAATTTTTATTGGTTATTCCTCACGTAGCAAAGCATATAGGGTATTCAATAATAAAACCGGAACTGTGGAGGAATCCCCTCATATTGTGTTTTCCGAAAATAATGCTCGCTTGGCGAGAAAGGATTCTGGTTCTGATCCTGCAGGTATCTTAAACTCAATAAGTCCTCAAGACAAAGTACAAGAGGAAACTTCTAAGGAAATTCAAGATGAAATCTTGGAACAATTATCCGAGGAAGCGCCACAATTGGAGAAAGAAACGAAAATGCCTAACGAATGGAGGACAATCAAAGATCACCCTCTCGAACAGGTAATTGGCGACGTTGGAGAAAAGGTAAGTACCCGAAACACTCTTAAGAACACCTTAGGACACACTTCTTAAGAGATCACGTTCTCACTTGGCCACATTGATCTAAGTCATTATTTCTTTACAAATTACTAACTTGAGCGTCGGAGACGTCTAATTTTCTTATGCAGGTATCGCCCTAAAGGTAGGGGGAGTTATAAAGCAATGGCATAGAACAATCGATTGTTACAGCAAATAACCGATTATTTTTTCTTATGTCTCATGTTTACTGTGCGGACAATCGATTAGCAAGTATCACTAATCGACTATTTACATTTTATGCTTATTATGCAGTTTTTTTTATATAATCGATTTTTTCTGTATAATCGATTACCGTCTAGGCCATTCAGTACTGCTTTCCTAAAACAATCGATTGTTTCAAAAATATAATCGATTATTTTCCGAGTCAGAAAATCACTGTGCACACTGTGTCACAACAATCGATTGCCATAATTCAACAATCGATTATTTTTTGTCAGTAATTCAAATATTTGTTACCGTTTGGGTCCTGCCAGATTCCCACAATCGATTTTTGTCAGTTCTGAGTTCAAGTCAAAACTCCATAACAATCGATTGTTTCAATTCCACAATCGATTGTGTAACGGTCAGTGAAAATTTTTCTTACCGTTTCTGACCGTTTTAGCTCATAAATTTCTGCAGATTTTCACCATGAATGAAATGCCATCTTCTTCATTATAAATAGGTACCATATGCCTTCAATTTCTTCACTCAAGCATCAATCTTAGCTCCCAAAATTTCAAAAATCTTTCAAGCTTCTTACAAAGGCCATTTCTACTTATTCAAAATGTCGGGCATACACACTAAACGTTCCCGTTCAGGTAGACATGGTGCATCTTCTTCAGCTGCTCCTCCTCCTCCAAATTTCCCTTACCAATATGGGTCTAATTTACAATTCAATTCTGAAACCGAGTTAACTAGATTCTTAACAAAATTCAAAAAGCGTGACATCCTTCCTCCTTGCTTTTCCACAAGTAAATATCTTGAATCATGCGCCCCCGCTGCAAACATACTTAAGGAATGTCAACTTCTTGACTTCTTATATCTTACCTATCCTTATATTAATCCTCCATTGATTCAAGCGTTCTACTCAAACCTTCATGAGGACGACGATGGTGAGCTTGTGTCAAACATTAATGGCGTTCAAATTCTTTTATCCAATGAAAACTTGCATTCTATTGCTCATCATCCTTGAAGTGGGGAAAACATTTCTCGCTACATTAGAGAAGCCGGCGCCTTATTTGATGAGAAAATTCTCCTAAACCAAATAGGACTTGGAGCTTATGATCCTAAACTATCTACTCGACGTCCTACCATTACGGGAATGCTCCCCGAATATCGTTTGATTTTCTATTTCATAACCCGAATCCTCAAGCCTCGCAAACATAACCATACCACTCTCTCCCAAGAGGACGCAAAGCTCATGCATGCCATTATAACCGGAGCTCACATCAATTGGTGTAAGTTCGTCAAAATTCACATGCTTGATGCCATCGGGGACGATAGACCACTTCCCTATGCCCTCCTTATTATGAATTTTCTTGAAGCCTCCGGGTTCAACACCTCTATCGGTCCGCTCAAAAAGAGCACCAAGAAATGGGAAATTTCCGAATCCTCCTTTCCCCATGACGGCGATCATGTAGCTCCTGCTCCATCTCCAACTCGTCGATCGCGTCAGCCTCAAGAACCTACTCTTCAATCTATTTCCGACCAAATTGCTTCTTTGACCACCTCTGTCAATCAATTGACATATGAGGTCCATGGATATTTTGACCATGTTCATTATCCATATGCTGGACTTGTCCCTTATGAAGCAGTGCCGGATGACGAGGCGGGAAATGATGATAATGAATAATTTCTTTAGTTTATTGTTCTATGTTTTATTGTCTTCTTTTGTTGTACTCATATTTTTGTTTAATAAATAAACAAGTTATTTACTTATTCATTCTATTTTTTTGCTAATGGCAAAAGGGGGAAGAATAAGGGGCTATGCACTAATAATCATTGGCATAAATTGAGGGGGAATTCATATGTTGAGGAGGAACTAATTGCATAATTGTTGCATATCTTTACTTGTCTTGAATCATCATTATGAATCTCTAATATGCATATCCCGACTAAAGTTTGCCATTATCAAAAAGGGGGAAATTGTTGAAACACGTTCTCAAGGCACTATACTAAAACGTGTGTTCATATTTGTAGGTTTTGATGAATGACAAACTATGCGCAATGGACATATGAAGAGGTCCAAGCACAAGCGCGCAATTGATATATAACGAGATTCAAGCACAAGACCAAGATCAAGCAAAGATATAAAGTTATACATGAGTCGTTCATTAATTGTGATCTTGATCCGATAACTTGACTCAAGACTTGGCTTCTCTCGTAAAAACATTTTTATCAAAATCATGCATATTTAATTTAAAGAAAATGATTTTAAATCATGCATATTTACTTTAATCAAAATTATTTTTAAACATGCCTCTAAATCTGGACTAAGATAATCGATTATGTACTTATGATAATCGATTATGTTAAGTCAGCTGCATGACAATCGATTGTGAACTTATGAAAATCGATTGTGTTAAGGCAGTGTGCATCAGATTTTTCAAATCTGCATGACAATCGATTGTGAACCTTATGACAATCGATTGTGTTGAGGCAGTGTACATCAAAGTTTTTCAAAGCCACAAAATAATCGATTGTGAACTTATGACAATCGATTGTGTTGAGGCAGTGTCTATCAGACATTTTCAAAGTCATAAAATAATCGATTGTGAACCTTTGACAATCGAGTGCATTAAGGCAGTGTCTAATTGATTTTTCAAAGACTGATATATAATCGATTGTTCTCATATCATAATCGATTGTGTAATTGACCGTTGCCAAAATATTTTCAAAAACCGTCAGGTAATCAATTATAGATTTCTAATAATCGATTGTTTTAAATAAAATCTGAAAAAGATTTTTTGAACGTTGCCAAGTAATCGATTGTAGATTTCTGACAATCGATTGTTTTAAGTAAAATCTGGAAATGATTTTTTGAACGTTGCCAAGTAATCGATTGTAGATTTCTGACAATCGATTGTTTTAAGTAAAATCTGGAAATGATTTTTTGAACGTTGCCAGTAATCGATTATTGATCTTAGATAATCGATTGTTAAGCGTAAAATCTGGGAATGATTTTTGGAACGATTGGCATACAATCGATTGTGGCATTTTGACAATCGATTGTCACTGAGTAAAATCAGCAATTCTTAATTGGCAATTAGGCAACGGTAATGCATGGTTTTGCAACTATAAATACAGCTTCAAATCAGTCTTCTAAATACAACAACTGATCATATTATTGCTATTGCTTGCATACTCTATTGTTCATCACTTTCTATTCATTACATAAGTTTTGAGAGCCAAAATTCTTGACGAAAGTTGTTGCGTTCTTGAGCGTATCTGTTTACTCATATCTACTCTATTAAGAGAGTCTTGTTTAAGTGAGTGTTAAGTGTTTTATACACTTGAAGGGAAGTGTTAGTCCCTTGTATTGTAAGAAGGAACTTGTGTTTCCTTTGGTTGAAGTCTTGGAGTGTTGTATCTTCGAGCAAAGGTTGTTGAGGCTTGTGTCCTCAGTTTGTAAAGGTTTGTTGAGCACCCGTAAGCTTAACAGTGTTAGTGGAAATCTCGAGAGAGTCTCTCGGGGACTGAACTAGCCACGGGTTGTGGTGAACCAGGAAACATCGGTGTGTTCGTTCTTATTTATTTACTTATCGCACTTATTTCTTTCCTGCAATTTTTAATTTCCGCAAGTTTACGCGAATTTTTATTATAACGCTATTCACCCCCCCCCCTCTAGCGTTGAGTGTATTTTCTAACACTAGCTATTGGGTTTTGAGTGGGCATTTGACCTCTGATTTGAGAGATGTTTATATGGTTGGACTTATTTGAGTACAAGGGTTATAAAAATGAAAAAATTATTTGATTCCAAGACATTGGACTGAGGGGCATTTTGGTCATTTTACATACTTTCGCACCCTAGCTTTGAATTTAATAGTGGAATCAGTTTTTTGTGATGTTATTTATGTTATGTAATTGAATTGAAGAGATTTCGGCCATTTGGAGTTGGATACTCGTGGCAAAGGCATGGTTCCTAGTTGATTATTGAGCCGGTTCGAGGTAAGTAGCTTGTCGAACCTTGTGTGGTGACCTTTCCCCTTAGGATATGATCCTTGGTATTTGAATGACTCGTACGTGAGGTGACGAGCGCGTACTTGAGATAATTGCTGTAAATCCATTTCTACTTGAAATATTTAAATGAGACTCCTGATTACTTGTTCATTTTAGATTGTTGGTTCAACCTTTGCTAGCTTAGAGAAACATGTTTAGCTGACTTACTTGTTTAATTACTTAATTGTATTATTTGCTCTCTATGGAGCATATTAGGCTATAATTTATCATTACTTGTTCTTATTTAGCAATTATTCTTAGAATAGGAGTTGTTGTTGTTGTGTGTTTAATTTAGGACTACGGGACGGTTTTCCAAGAGATCCCCTTGTACTTGGTATGTTCTGGATTGAGAGTGCGGGATACCAAGAGATCCCTGGAACATGTATTTCTATATATTGGGATACCAAGAGATCCCCCATTTACTTATTGAGGATACCAAGAGATCATCGTGATACCAAGAGATCCCTGGTATGTATGATGAGGAAACCTAGAGATCCTCGGTATACCAAGAGATTCTCGGCTATTATTCCCTATTGGGAACAGTATTCCTTGTATTGTTACCTTTGCTTTCTATTACTATTTTCGTATTTATCTGGTTTTGATTCTTGTTGTAGACTTTATTTAAACTGTTTCCGTTATCTTATTATTTATTATGTTTTCTCTCAGTAGGTCCATGACCTTCCTCGTCACTACCCGACTGGGGTTAGGCTTGACATTTACTGAGTACCGTTGTGGTGTGATCATGCCTCTTATGTTCATATTTTTTATGTGTAGATCCAGGTACGTCTGCTCAGGCGCACTATCAGTGAGGCAGGAGGACTACGGAGACTTCGAGGTAGATCTTCTGCATCTGCAGACCGACGAGTCTCCCTCTTTATTCTATCTTTAGTACTTAGTTCTCTTTCCTTTCGTTTGTTTGATATTTTGGAGTTTGGAGCCTTTAGTATACAGTTCTGTAGCCTGTGTTTCCCGTGAGTTTCTGGGTTTTGGGATTGTTTTAGTCTTGTGATATTGAGTTGTACATGCTGAGCGACATTCAATACTATTTCCTTTTTAGATATTTTAATTTGGTATTTTCTGTTTTTCCGCAACTATTATGTTGCAGAAATGTTTGGCTTACTTGGTCATGGGGACTAGGTTCCATCATGACATGTTCATGGTTGGTGAACTAGGGTTGTGAAAAGTTGTTATTAGAGCTCTAGGTTCGTAGGATTCACGAAACACATGCCGGTTTTTTAGAGTCTCGCTGATCGGTCTAGAGACGTTTTTACTTATATACAAGAGGCTATGCAACTGTTTAGGAAAAATCTTCACTTCATTCAATTCCCTGTCTTGCTATATTTTGACATCAATTCTAAAACTTCTGTCTTCTATTCTCTCACAGACAGTGAGGATACGTGCTACTCGGGATAATTAGGCACCCGCGTCCCCTGCTGCATCCATCAGAGGCCGGGGCAGAGGCCGTGGCAGAGGCCGTGGACGTGCATCTGCTTCAGACAGAGCACCTGTGTGAGCTGGCGCTGAGGTACTGCCAGTAGATCCAACCGGAGTTCTGGCACCTGGCACGCCTACCACCACTACTACTCCAGCCTTGCAGGAGACATTAGCTCGTTCATGTCTATCTACACCACCTTGGCTTAAGTAGGGTTGCTTCCCCTCGCTGCACCCACATCCCAGGTCGGGGGAGGGGCCCAGACTCTCGCAGTCCCCACTACTGAGAAGAGACTGCAGATGGAGCAGGTCCTAGAGATTATTCCTATACCGCCTGCAGCCAGTTCAGCCCGAGGATGGGTCGTCTGTATCAGAGGACGAGCAGCTGAGGCTTAAGATGTTTCAGAAATATAAGCCTCTTGTGTTCAATGGTTTAACATCAGAGGATGCCTTCGGATTTCTAGAGGAGTGCCATCGTCTTCTTCTCACTATGGGTAAGTAGATTCCAACGGGGTTTCCTTTACTTCCTTTCAGCTTCAGGGAGCCACCTATGATTGGTGGCGTACTTGTCAGATAGACAGTCCCGGCGAGGCTACTTCACTGACTTGGACCCAGTTTTCGGACATGTTTCTGAGAGAGTTTGTTCCCCAGAGCCATAGGGACACATGGTGTGCAGAGTTTGAACACTTGCGCCTGGGTACTATGATAGTTTCAGAGTTTGTCATCCAGTATACAAGATTGTCTAGGCATGCACCATCTTTGGTTGCCACTTTCCGTGAGGGGGTTCGTCGATTCATTAAGGGCCTTATTCCACCCATCAGATCTAGCATGGCCCGGGAGTTGGATATGGACATTATTTATCAGCATGTAGTGAGCATTTCTAGGAGGATCAGTGTATGCTCGCTAGGGAGCGAGTGGAGAGAGAGGCCAAGAGGTCTTGAGAGTAGGGCCACTACTCTTGTGCTTCTAATCAAGTAGCAGATCGACATGGTAAGGGTTTTGTGGGTCGCCCCATTCATTCAACTCTTTCAGCAGCCAGAAGTGCTTCAGTTTCGCCTATAGCTTAGGAGCCTTTCAATGCACTTCCACTTTCTAGCGCGCCTCCTGCGCGGGGTGCTTTCAGAGGGCAGTCTAGCAAACCTGGCCCCAACCAGTCACAACCACCATGTCCTCCCAGAGCTTGTTTTAAGTGTGTTGACACCCATCATGTTGTGAGGGATTGCCCTAGACTTGGAAGGAGTGCACCTCCACGGACTGCTAATCCACAGCGTGCTCCTCAGAGTTCTCACGACATGATCACAACTCCAACTACCACCCCATCTTCCCAGCCAGCCAGGGGTGAAGGTCGTGGAGATAGAGGTCTCCCTCGAGGGAGGGGCCGATCTAGATATTATGCTATTCCTACTCGCATCGAGGTTATTGCCTCTGTCATTAAAGGTATTATATTGGTTAGTCACAGAGAGGCATCGGTTCTATTCGATCCGGGCTCTACCTATTCTTACGTGTCTTCTTATTTTTCTCCACATTTGGCTATAGCCCGAGAGTCATTGAGCTCTCATGTTTATGTTTCTATTCCCGTGGGAGATTCTCTTATTGTAGACTGCATTTGTCGATCGTGTTTGGTTACTATTAATGGTTTTGAGACTAGAGCAGATTTATTATTACTCGGTATGGTTGACTTTGATATTATTTTGGGCATGGACTGGTTGTCGCCCCATCATGCTATTCTTGATTGTCACGCCAAGACCGTGACGCTAGCTATGCCAGGTATTTCGCGTATTGAGTGGAGTGGCACTTTTGATCATACTCCTAGTAGAGTTATCTCTTTTATTAATGCTCAACGTATGGTTGAGAAGGGGTGTGCCGTGTATTTAGCTTCTGTGAGAGATGTTAGTGTTGATACCCCTTCTGTTGATTCTCTCCCAGTGGTACGGGATTATCCTGATGTATTTCCAGCTAATCTTCCGGGTATGCCACCTGATAGAGACATTGATTTTGGTATTGATTTGTTGTCGGGCACTGAGCCCATTTCCATTATTCCTTACCGTATGGCTCCTCCTAAGTTGAAAGAGTTGAAGGATCAGTTACAAAAATTGCTTGATAAGGGTTTTATTCGACCCAGTGTTTCACCGTGGGGTGCTCTTGTCTTGTTTGTGAAGAAAAATGATGGTTCTATGCGCATGTGTATCGATTATCGTCAGTTGAACAAGGTTATTGTGAAGAACGGTTATCCTTTGTCTCGTATCGATGATCTATTAGACTAGCTTGAGGCCGCACATGTGTTTTCTAAGGTTGATTTCTGCTCAGGTTATCGCCAGTTGAAGATTTGGGAGCCAGATGTCCAGAAGACTGCTTTTAGGACTTGGTATGGTCATTACTAGTTCCTTGTTATGTAATTTAGGCTGACCAATGCCCCAACAGCTTTTATGCATTTGATGCACAGTGTATTCATGCCCTATTTCGACCCATTCATCATTGTTTCTATAGATGATATTCTTTGTATACTTCTCGAGTCGGGAAGATCATGATTATTACTGAGGATAGTGCTTCAGACCCTAAGATAGAATAAATTATATGAAAAATCTCAAAATGTGAGTTTTTGTTGAGTTATGTGGCATTCCTAGGCCATGCAAAGTTGAATCAGGACCTCCTTAGCTACAGAGATTTGCAGTTCCTTTGCCTGGCGGGTTATTACCGTAGTTTTGTGTAGGAGTTTTCATCGATTGCAGCCCCTATGACTAGATTGACCCAGAAGGGTGCTCCATTTCAGTGGACAGATGAGTGTGAGGTGAGCTTTCAGAAGCTCAAGACAGCTTTGACTTCAGCCCCTATTCTAATATTGCCTACTAGTTCGGGGTCCTATACAGTTTATTGTGATGCCTCACGGGTTGGACTTGGAGAGATGTTGATGCAGGACGGTAGGGTGATTTCCTACGTGTCTAGATAGCTGAAGATACATGAGAAGAATTAACATGTCCATGACCTTGAGTTATCTGCTATTGTTCATGCCTTAAAGATCTGGCCCCATTATTTTGTACGGCGTGCCTTTTGAGATTTATAAAGATCATTGGAGTTTGCAGCACTTGTTCAAGCAAAAAGATCTAAACTCGCGCCAGAGGAGAAGGTTGGAGTTATTGAAGGACTATGATATTACTATTCTTTATCACCCGTGCAAGGACATTGTAGTAGCCGATGCCTTGAGTCACTAGGCGGAGAGTTTGGGGAGTTTGGCATATTTACCAGCTTCAGAGAGACCTATGGCGATGGATGTTCAGGCCTTAACCAGTTAGTGCGTGAGATTGAATCTTTCGGAGCCTAGTCGAGTTTTAGCCTGTGTGGTTTCTCAGTCTTCATTGTTCGATCATATCAGGGAGTGGCAGTATGATGACCCTCATTTGCTTGTCTTAAGGGACACGGTTCAGCATAGCGATGCTAGGGATGTGACTATTGGAGATGACATGGTATTGAGGATGTAGGGTCAGATCTGTGTACCCAATGTGTATGATATTCAGGAGTTGATATTGATAGAGGCTCATAGTTCACGATATTCTATCCATCCGAGTACCGCAAAGATGTATCAGGACTTGCGACAACACTACTGGTGGAGGTGGATGAAGAAAGACATAGAGGAATTTGTAGCTGGATGCTTCAACTGTTAGCAGGTGAAGGCTGAGCACCAGAGACTGGGTGGGTTACTTCAATAGATGGAGATTCCGGAGTGGAAATGGGAGAGGATCACCATGGATTTTGTAGTTGGTCTCCCTCAGACTGCGACGAAGTTTGATGCCATTTGGACGATTGTGGATCGGCTGACCAGGTCCGCTCACTTCATTCCTATGTGTACTACTTATTCGTCAGAGCGGTTGGCAAAGATTTATATCAGGGAGATTGTCCGTCTACATGGCATTCAAGTTTCTATTATTTTGGACAGAGGTACTTAGTTTACATCGCGGTTCTGGAGAGCCGTTCAGCAAGAGTTGGTACTCGGGTGACGATGAGAACAACATTTCACCTCCAGAAGGACGGACATTCCGAGCGCACCATTCAGATTCTTGAGGATATGCTCCGTGCGTGCATGATTACGTTTGGAGGGTCCTGGGATAAGTTCATGCCACTAGCGGAGTTTTCCTACAACAACAGCCATCACTCCAGCATTCAGATGGCGCCGTATGATGCTTTATATTGTAGGAGATGCAGATCCCCGGTGGGTTGGTTTGAGCCCGTGAAGCCAGGCTATTGGGCACTGATTACGTCCAGGGTGCGGTGGAGAAGGTTAAGGTGATTCAGGACAGACTTCGTATAACCCAGTTCAGACAGAAGATTTACGTGAAACGGAAGGTTCACGATGTATCCTATATGGTTGGTGAGTGGGTTCTGCTTCAGTCTCACCTATGAAGGGCGTCATAAGGTTTGGGAAGAAAGAAAAATTGAGTTCGAGCTTTATTGGCCCTTTCAAGATTTTGAGGCGAGTTGAGGGGGTGGCTTATGGGCTTGACTTACCTCCCAACCTGGCAGGAGTTCATCCTTTATTTCATGTCTCGATGCTCCGGAGATATCATGGTGACCCATCGCACGTGTTGGATTTTAGCTCAGTCCAGTTGGACAAGGATTTATCTTATGTTGAGGAGCCAGTGGCTATATTGGATAGGCAGATCAGAAAGTTGAGGTCAAAGAATATCGCTTCAGTAAAGGTTCAATGGCGGGGTTAGCCGGCCGAGGAGGCGACTTAGGAGACCGAGCTGGATATGCGCAGCCAATACCGTCATCTTCTAACTACTTCAGGTGTGTTCTCTATGCTCGTTCGAGGACAAATGAATGTTTAAGTGTAGGAGGATGTAACGACTTGGCCAGTTGTTTTTAGAATTTACGCCCTGTTCCCCTATTAACTGCTTCCCCTACGTTCATTTCTAATATTTTGGTTTGCCAGGATGTTCGGTATTAGGATTCGGAGTGTTTTTGGACACTTAGTCCCTAAATGAGAGCTTAAGTGTTGGAAAATGGTCCATTTAGCACAGCATAAAGATAACCTGAGAATGGAAAAATGATGGTTCCGTTAGCTCCGTTAGGTGATTTTGGGGTTAGGAGCGTGTTCGGAGTGTATATTGGGAGCCCATAGCCATTTAGGCTTGAAATGCCGAAGTTTGAATTTTGTAAGTTTCCAACCCGGTAGTGAATTTTTGATCTGAGGGTCGAAATGGAATTCTGAAAGTTTCTGTAGCACCATCATTTCATTTGGGACGTGCATACAAAATTTCAGGTCAAACGAATGTGTTTTGGTTAGTTTGTTGATCGAAAGCGAAATTGGTTGAAATTCGAAGTTCTTATGTCAAAGTAATTGATTAATTCGAGTATTCGGCATTGTTTTAGGTGGTTAAAGGATTGTTACAAGTTCGAATGATGATATGGGATATGTTCGTAGGTTTGGTTGGGGTCCCGAGGGCATCGGGTGTGTTTCGAATGCTCAGCGGAGCAATTTGGAGTTTGACAATGTTGCAGAAAAATCTCAGTTGTTGAAGGTCTAGAGTTCTTCTTCGCGTTAGTAAAGGACCCATCACGTTCGCGTAGCTTTAGTTTACCCCTTCATCGCGTTCTCGGCCCCTCTTTGGCATTCGCGTAGAGTAATCCTCGAGAAGGGGCCGGTTCCTCTTCGTGTTCGCGACTAGCCCTCCCGCGTTCGCGGAGAACAAACATGTTCCCTTTCGTGCTTGCGTTCCCCTGTGTCACGTTCGCAGAGATCGATACCCCAAGCATTTGCGTTTGCACTCCTCCCTTCTTGATCGCGAAGGGCATTTCTTTGCCAGCTAATATTTTTCTCTTCGCGAACGCGAGCAATCCTCCAGGTTCGCGATGCTTTAAACATCTGAACAGTACTTACCATTTAAAAAATGAGGTTTTGCCATTTTTATCAAAATATATGGTTTGAAGCTCGGATTTAGGAGCAAATTCAAGGGTTTTTCACACGCAATCACTGGGTAACGATTCTCTACTCTCCTACGTTAAAACCCACTAATGTAATCACCAATTCTTTCTTAATTTTGGATTTTTGAATTAAAATTGGGGAAAAATTCTTAGACCTAGCTATTGGGCTTTGAGTGGGCATTTGACCTCATGATTTATATGGTTACACTCGTGAAGTACAAGGGTTCTGAAAATGTAGAAATTATTCGATTCTGATACGTTGTCCTGAGGGGCATTTTGGTTATTTTACATACTTTCGCAATCTAGATTTGAATCTAATAGTGGAATCAGTTGTTTGTGATGTTATTTATGTTATGTAATTGAATTGAATAGATTTGGGCTATTTGGAGTCGGATACTCGTGGCAAAGGCGTGGTTCCTAGTTGATTATTGAGCCGGTTCAAGGTAAGTGACATGTCTAATCTTGTTTTGGGGACCTTTCCTCTTAGGATATGATCCTGGTATTTGAATGCCTCGTACGTGAGGTGACGAGCGCGTACTTGAGCTAATTGCTGTAAACCCGTTTCTACTTGAAATATTTAAATCGAGAATCCTGATTACTTGTTCATTTTAGATTGTTGGTTCAATCTGTGCTAGCTTAGAGAAGCATGTTTAGCCGACTTACTTGTTTAATTGTTTAACTGTATTATTTTCACTCTATGGAGCATGTTAGGCTAGAATTTACCATTACTTATTCTGATTTAGAAATTATTCTTAGAATATGAGTTGTTGTTATTGTTGTTGTGTGTTTAATTTGGGACTACGGGACGGTTTCCCGGGAGATCCCCCTGTATTTGGTATGTTCTGGATTGAGAGTGCGGGATACCAACTGGCACATGTATTTCTACATATTGGGATACCAAGATATCTTCGATTTACTTACTGAGGATACCAAGAGATCCTCGGGATACCAAGAGATCCCTGGTGTGTATGATGAGAATACCAAGCGATCCTCGGGATATCAAGAGATCCCCGGCTACTATTCCTTGTTGAGAACAATATTCCTTGTATTGTTACATTTGCTTTCTATTATTGTTTCCGTATTTATCTGGCTTAGATTCTTGCTGTAGACTTTATTTAAACTGTTTTTGTTACCTTATTATTTTATTATGTTTTATCTCAGTAGGGCCATGACCTTCCTCGTCACTACCCGACTGAGGTTAGGCTTGACACTTACTGAGTACCGTTGTGGTGTGATCATGCCTCTTATGTGCATATTTTTCATGTCTAGATCCAGGTACGTCTACTAAGGCGCACTATCAGCGAGGCAGGAGGACTACGGAGACTTCGAGGTAGATCTGCTGCGTCTGCAGACCGACGAGTCTCCCTCTTTATTCCATCTTTAGTACTTAGTTCTCTTTCCTTTTGTTTGTTTGATATTCTGGAGTTTGGAGTCTTTACTATACAGTTCTGTAGCCTGTGGTGACCGTGAGTTTCTGGGTTTTGGGATTGTTTGTCTTGTGATATTGAGTTGTATATGCCGAGCGACATTCAATACTATTTCCTTTTTAGATATTTTAATTTGGTACTTTCTGTTTTTCCGCAATTATTATGTTGCCGCAATGTTAGGCTTACCTGGTCATGGGAACTAGGTGCCTTCATGACATGTTCACGGTTGGTGAACTTGGATCTTGACAAATGGGTAAGGCTTGTAATGTGGCTATCAAAGAAACATGACTACATGCTCAAAGGGGTTAACTATGATACATAATAATTAGGTGGATAATAACATATAACTGTCTCAACAAATAAATGCCTATATCACTTCCAAGTCTGAACAAAGCTACTATTTTACTTTGCGAACACACGGGGCAAGTTCTAGACATCAAATGAAATGCACAATGTATACAAAATTCACACACACATGGCATATAATTCACTCAGGATAGTACTCATCAAGACACTCTAGTCAAAGCAGTTGAACAAAGTTAAGAACATACAGTTTAAGGTACTTATGCAAGAGTAAAAAATTAAGCCTAAACGATACAACTAAAGTACTCACTATTCTCAAAGCATAATGAAGTCAAGAGATATTTCGTACAATTCAATCCATAGCACAAGGATTCCTACTTTTAGCAAAAATAAAAACTCACTACACCCGGTTCAAATAAAACTTTTGGAAAAGAATCGTGATTCAAATAAAAACTAAGGGGGAATTAATACTCTGCCAATTCTTTGTCTTTTTCCTTCGAATTTAATCCCTCAAGAAATCTGTCGATATGATATCCAACGTCAGAAAAAATCAAAAAATTTAAAATTTTTATGTTTTTTTTTTCAAAATTTTCTATCTAATTACTACAACTAACAAAAAGAAAGTAAACTAATATAAGTAAAACTAAAACTAACAGACATACATACAACATACAAATATCCCTCAGCCCATACTTTAAGTTATTGCATGTCCCCATAACACACAATTAAAAAGCATAAGGTACATGAAACTTCCCTGAATATCTAGTCGGGGTCTGAATCAAAGTCGGGCTCCATTCTTCGCGCCCAAACTAGTGCACATATCCATCCAGATAACTTCTTCTCACCCTTCTTTGGGTACACCCCACTTATCTTTCTCACTAACTGCAACCTTCTCTTTTGAGCCCTTCACTTTTCACTCAACATTTGCAGCTGACTTCTCCTTTTTCAGCCTCTTTTCTACATCCATCTTAAAGGTTACAGCCTCCTCACCCACTCTAAGCATGAGTTTTCTCTCGTTTATATAAAAAAACATACTCTACCCGTTGCTAAGAATGGTCTTTCTAGGATGAGGAGGACCTCCTTTTTCTCCTCCATATTCACCACTATAAAATCTATAGAAAATGCAAATTTATCCCCTCGAACTAAAATATCTTCAACTATCCCCACATGTATAATACTTGTTATTTGATCTACCAGCTGCAAAAGATATTGGGACAGTCCTTATCTCTCTGATCTCATTCTCCAGTTTCCTGTAAATAGACAAAGCATTAAGTTAATTGAGGCACCAGAATCATATAAAGACACATCAAAATTAATAGTTCCTAAATGGAAAGGTATGTTAAAACTCCCTAGATCTCCACACTTTTGTGGGAGTTTGTTTTGCTAGATCGCACTATAATGCTCTGTGAGCTTGACCACTGAGGCCTCTTCTATATTCCTCTTATTTGTCAGGATTTCCTTCAAGATTTTGGCATAAGCTGGTATTTGTGAGAGCACTTCTATGAATGGAAAATTTATGTTAACTTGTTTTAGCATATCCAGAAATCTCTCAAACTGCTTGTCCGTATTTTCTCTATATAGCTTTTGGGGAAAAGGTAGAGCACGAATATGCTTGCTCTCATTAGATTCCTCCCTTCTCGAAGTTTCCTCCTCCTTCTTTTCTCAACTTTTGTCTGGCCCTTCTTCTTCTTATCAACTTCAATTTTTAGTTGCTCCCCACTTTTTTTTCCAGGTAACACCTCTTTTTGGATCGGAGTGGGGTCTTTCAACACTTTTCCACTTCTCAAGGTTACAACATTTACTATTTCTTTAGGGTTTCTTCAGTATCAACGAGTAGAGTAACTGAGATTCTCTCAGACAATATAGTTGCAATTGTCCCACTTGTATCTCCAAGTTTTGAAAACCTGTGCCAAGTTCTTTGATGGCTACTCCATGAGCATCTATCTTCTCTTCTGTATTGACAATAAAGGCCTTCATTAGATCTTCTAGACCAGGCTAATTGGACTGTTGAGGCTGAAACTGCTGCCTTTGTTGATTTTGGAAGACTAGAGCTCCTTGTTCCTGAGGTCTTGGATTGTTTTGTTGACATGTATTTGTAGTACCCCTAGATGAAATCCATGAAAAACTGGGGTGTCTTTGACCCATTGCATTAAAGTTATAGTTCCCCACTACATTCACTTCCTTAATTGAGGCTTGACACTCATGAGTAGCGTGTCCTCTTCCATATATATCACAAGCTATATGATGCTCATTTTGTATCGAGGTTAAGGTCAACTTTCATATTTCTCTAGCCATAGCATCAAGTTTTACCTACACAGATGTATTAGCATCAATTTGGAGAACACTAGTTAATCTTCTCCTTTTAGCACTCTCAGAGGGCCACTGATTTGCATCTTCAAATAACTCATCAAAAATTGTAACTATCTCCTCTAGAGTTTTCCTCATCAACGGACCTCAAACTGCATTACTCAATGTTCTACGCGAGGCCGGTGTCAATCCATTCCAAAAATCCTAGAGTTGCATACAGAGTTCAATTTCACCATGTTGACACTTCCTGAAAATTTCCTTAAACATCTCCCATGCTTTAAACATAGTTTCAGTATCTTTTTGGCAAAAGTTATGGATTTCTCTCCTAGACTTGCCCATCTTAGCTGATGAGAAATATTTATCAAGAAATTTTCTGATCATCTCATCCCATGTTCAAATCGATCCCGTGGGAAAGCTTCGAAGCCACTACTTTGCATCATCTTTGAGCGTGAAGGGGAATGCCCTTAAGTAAGCTGCATCTTGTGACACACCATTGTATTGAAAGGTGTTCATAATCTTCTCGAAGTCCATTAGATATTTTTTTGGATTTTCGTTCTTCTTCTCTCTGAAGGCACAACAGTTTCGAAGGGTTTGAAACAACCCTTGCTTCAACTCAAAATAATTAGCTGCAACTAGAGGTAGGCTAATACTTGAGAAGCCTTGGTTGTAGACTGGTCTAGCATAATCTCCAAGTGGTGTCCCAGCACCAGGAGCTATGTTTTTGAACGGGGCTCCATCCAAGGGCTGATTCTGATCAATTCCCCGAGCCCTCTCCTCTTCATATATAATTTGAGTATCTCTAATAGCTGCTTTCTCAATGTCATGTGCAGCCTTTTCTCTTTGTTGGGCTGCCTGTTTTGCAGTCAAATCTACATTATTATCATCTCCAGTGACAGTTATTCTTTGGTTGAGGATTGCCCAACCTTCTCTAAAGCCCCGGTGAGATTTGTTTCCTTTCGTAGCTGTCGTGGTTATTTTTCTATCTCTGGTTCATATGGTGGAACTTCCTCCCCAGACAATCGAGTCATGCACCAATCTAACATGTAGCCTGCGTACAGCTAAAGAATGCCAAACCTAAAAGGAGAAGAATTAAATAAAACGAAAAATTCCTGAATTATCACTACAAACTATTTCAAACACTATTGATTGGCATTCTACGGCAACAATGCCAAAACTTGACGAGCGCAAAACACCACTTAAAATTATGCTCGCTAATCAAATATAGTGTAGTATAGTATCATCTCCGCACGGATTGAAGCTAAACAATATTGTTGTAGTTTATAGCTTGATTTCTATCCAAGATGATCAACAATTTGGATTTATGTGATAAAAACTAAAATTAACTAAGAGTGTAAACTATTGACTAATGACAATTGATGCAAGTAATGAGAAAAGAAGGTTATCAATGGGAGAAGATAGGATTTTGATAGGATAAGTGCAAGACAATTGTTTGGGATTTAGCTCTTAACTTCTAATGTTCAAGTGAGTCTCTCGAATCTACTCAATTATTAGTTCAAATATTTAGTAGAAACTCCTCTCTCGATTAAGTCTCAACCTCAAAAGGTGAACCAATTTAAGCTCTGTGAAGAAATGCAAGAATGTGTAGTGGATTAGTCCTTAGGAGAACCTCTCTTGATTATCTTCCTAATTAGGTTTAATCAATAATGCAACTAGCCTCTTTGATTACTAAAAAGAATTAATGAATTCAACCTACAATATAATGCAAGAATATCACTAGTTATGCCTCTCTCGATTACATGAACAAGTGAATATAGATGCAACAATTAAATCATCCAAAAATGCTTCAATACATAAAACTAGAGTTAATATCCACAAATAAATATCAATACATCAAATCATCAAACCCTAAGGAGAACTACTCCATAGACATGGAGTAATTCATCACAATTATAATTAAAATAAAGAAAAACATAAATTCAAACCAAACTCGTATCTTGAGTGGGGAAAGAATGATGAAATACCTGTGCTTTTGCTCCGCCAAATCTTCCTTAGCCTCCTTAGGTCGATTATATGTAAAAAGTCCCAAAAATAATATTTTCCATGTATTTATACTAACTAGGGTCAAGCCCAAATGAACCTACCTTCTCCTAGCCGAAATAGGATTTTAGCTCTATAAAATTTGCACAAGCGCATTGCATAGGATGACGCGCCATGCGGGGAAGCAGTGGAGATCTTCAAAGAGCTTAAACTTTCACGGTTATGTGTTTTTCTTACAGTACGAATGCAAACTTGATTTTTAACGCCTCCTCGACCCCCGAACGCAATCTCGGCTTAATCCTTTGTGCTTTTAATCAAACTTCAAAGCTCTAAATAGCTCGAATTAGCTCCATAACATATATATCACTTGAAATCACTCCTACAAGACATAAAAGACACAATAATCCTTTTGACAGATGTTGTGACGATTATTCGAGGATTTGATTTCGGTTAGTTGCTTGAATATGTTGAATGAGTTTCGAATTGATTTGCAACATTAATTGTGGTATTAATTTAATCCAAAGAGAAGTGTTGTTGCAATTTTCGTTGTGTTATCTTATTTAGGAAAATTTCACGACTCTCATAGACTATAGAAAGAGCTTGTAGAGTTATCAATTGACCCAATATAGAGGAATAGTAGAAAGACGTTCTTCATGAGATCATTCATTCAATGTACTCTTGTATATGTTCAAAGGACTTGTCATTCAGTTATTTAACGGAACTCTCATTCATTCGAAAGAAGAATTTTATCTTAAAGATAATCTAAGCATCTGCTGAAATCAAGAGAGTCAATAGAACTTAAAAGTTGAACTTAGAACAGAGTTATATCCCAAATAATATTTGAACACATTTCTTGTCAATGCCCTTATTTTTCTCACTGACATTCAATTGTTGCTACCTAGCTACCGAATTTCCTATAATTATTCATAGTTGATAATCTTAGTTGCACTCTTAGTTCGTTGATACTACAAAATTAAAGGTTTATTTTTCTAAATACTGCTAAACTAAACATTTATTGGAATATTATTTTAATCAGTACATGTGGAGACATATTAATAATTATACTATCTTTCACTTGCGAGCCTCAGTTTTATACACTAGTTTTGTGATCGTCACTCAATAAAATAATTTAACCCTAGTGACTCTTAATAAATCGGTTCCTCCAATCAAGAAAACTATCGGATTCATTTGCATAATTATAGCTATTGTCTAATTAATTAGCATTTTGGAGACATGGTAAATGATTTATTACCTAATATGTGAGCCACATTATATGTCTCTAATTAAATAGACACATATTTCTAACAAGAATAACTTCAACAAAACCTTTAATATTAAAGTGACCATAGGTTAATGTATAGCATGCTATAAATTCAACTTCTATAGTGAAAGTTGCAATACTAGTCTGCTTGACACTTCTCCAAGACATTGCACCTACAGCACAAAGGAAAATTGTCCTAAGTTGTACTTACCAATGTCTTTGCATCCACACAAATCACAGTCAAAATATTTGTATGTGAGTTTAAAATCCTTGGTTCCTTGCAAATATCTCAAAATTATTTTACCAGCTTTTCAAGGGCCAAGACTATGGTTGCTTTAATATCATCAAGCATCCCTATTGCAAAAGTAATATCAGATATAGTGTAGACTGTGTTCATATAAGGCACCCAATAAGTGAAGCATAAATAATGCACATTTTAGTTATTTTCAATGATTTTGTGGATATTAATTTAATAAGAATTTGTCACCTTTAATTATGGGTGCTTCTATAAAAGAATAGTACCTCTTTCCAAATTTTTCAAAATTCTTTAAATGCAAGCCCTTTGAAACAATCCAAGTGACTTTTGGGACATATTTTTATGAATCTCTATGACAATAATATAAGAGGCTTACCTATATCCTTTATTTTGAAATTCTGGATAAGAAATTATTTAATCTCATTGATTAATCTCGTTATCACTATTTACAAGCAAAATATCATTCATATATAATACAAGAAAAATAGATTTTCTCGTACTTATTGGTGTTCTCTGTAAATTCTAATAAAGACACAACATTATTGAATTTGATACACCATTGGCAAAATACATGCTTTGGCCTATAAATAAATTTATTCAACTTGCAAATAATATAATTTTTACCATTACCACAAAGTTGTTTTTATATACCTCTTCTTCAAGATCCCATTCAAGAAAATTATTTCACATCCATTTGATGTAGATCTAAATTAAAATAAGATACGAATGCCATGGTTATTATTAATGAATCCCATTTTGATACCGGAGAGAAGATTTTATGATAATCAATACCTTCTCTTTAAGTGAAATATTTCGTTCAATGTTACTAGGTGACTCTCTTTTTAATTTTAAGAACCCATTTAGATCCCACATTAGAGGCTCCATCTGGTAATTCGATGAGATCTTAAAATTTATTTTTAGCTATTATTCCAACTCTTATTTCAGGGTACTAAAGTAAGGAGTTTTCTCCACTCATGGCTTGTGAAAATGATCATGGATCAGCTTTTAGTTAAATATCGTAATTAGACTCTGGGATATATACAACGTAGTCATCAGAAATAATTGATTTTAGAACTCTTAAGAGATTCCTTGATCCCATTGGTTTAGACGTTTCTTGAATAGGTTCAGGTAAAGCAGGTTGATCTTCATGTGATTCCTCAAATGGTAGTGCTTCTTGAACTTATTATTTAAATAATTCATGAGAATTAGTCTAATCAACATTTAAGTATCCAATGCATAAATGTACCAAAGGCGGTTCCTTTATTTCTTTTAGTTCAACCTTTTGAGTCAAATTACTCCCACTTATTTCACGATCCTTAAGAAATTATCATTTAGAGTTAAACTGCATAGCCTATAAAGTAACTGCTTCTCGTTCTCTCGTTCAACTTCATTAATTGTAGGTTATAAATCCATACCTCAATTGGACATCTCAAACGTGTAATTGGATTAAACAAGATTTTATTTTTTTTAATAATTCAAAAGGTGTCTTAGGAACAACCTTGGATGGAACCCTATTTAAAATATATACAGCAGCTTTTAATGCCTCACTGCATATGAATAAAAGTAAACTTGATCTATTAATCAGGCTTTTTATTATGTTTATTAATAGTCGGTTCATTTTTTCTATCATATTATTTTATTGTGGTGTTCATATTATGTTATATTGAGCGACTATACCTTTGCTTTTAAGAAACCAATAAATGAGCCCTTAACTTATTCCCTATTTATGCACCTACCATAATATTTTCTGCTCCTGTCAGATCTTGTAATTTTGATCTAAATATAATAACTCGATCGATCATTTTGAGAATTAGCGTTCTATTTGGTGGATTAAGGTCTCGAGAAAATTCGTATTATGTATTATGACGTGTGTGTAGTCGAGTTTTGATTTCAGATGATCCAAGATTGATTTGGAATAAGGGTTCTTGCTTTAAAAGCTTAAGTAAAAAGAGTTAATAGGAGTTTGACTTTTTTGCAAATGACTCTGAAATGGTATTTTATTGATTACAATTCGTATGATGATTTTGGACTTGGGCGTGCGTCCGAATTTGGATTTAGAGGTCTGTAGGTCATTTGATGCATTTTGGCAAAAATTAAAAGGTTGAATGTTTTGAAGGTTGAGAGATTTGATCGGGAGTTGACTTTGGTGATATCGGGGTCGAAATTTTGATTCCGAGGATTGATATAACTCCTTTGTGTCTTTTAGAACATGCATGCAAAATTTGACGTTATTTTGGGTTAACTTGGTATGTTTCGTTGCGAGTTGAAGAAGTTAAAAGTTCATTAAGTTCGATTCGAGGTGCAATTCATAGTTTTGATGTTGTTTAATATGTTTGAGGCCTCAAATGTATCCTCGTAATGTTTTTATGGAACTTGTTGGCATGTTTTGACGGGGTCTTAGAGGCCTTGGGTGTAATTCAGAAGGGCTACGGGCCATTTCTTCTTGCTTTAGAGTTGCTGGTTCTATCATCCGGTTTTTCTTCATTTCGCGTTTGTGTCAATGGAATTTGCATTTGTGTAATGTAATTTGTAGGCAGCCAATATTGTTCTTCACATTTGCGAATAACAGCTCGCAATATCATAGCTTGGAAGACTTTTGCCTCCGCATTCGCATACAGTGGTCTGTGATCGTGAGAAGTGGTTAGCCGGGAAGGCACCAGGCATCGTCTCTATTTGCATTCATGATTACACAGATGCATTCATGTAGGGTATGAAGACCTTGGTCACTGCATTTGTGGTCCTCATGTCGTGTTTGGGAAGCATGTTTTGGGTAGCTGAAGGTTTTACTCTTCACGATAGCGATGTTGGTTCCACGACCGCGATGTATAATGCACTAGGTAGAAATATAAGAACTCTAATTCAAGGGTTTGACCATTTTTATCTTATCTTGAGTTTCAAGCCTCGGATTTGAGAGATTTGTGAAGGGTTCTTTACGTGTTTCCGGAGATACAATATTTATTTTTATCATTAAATTAGTGGTTTGAGTTGGGAAGAATGAGAATTTTTGGAAAATCTTTCAAAATGTAAAATGAGGATTTGAAGGGCAATTTGATATACGAATTTAATAATTATTGTATGGTTGGACTTGTTATCGAATGAGCATTCAAATTTTTATAATTTTAGTCGGGTCCGAGCTGCAAGCCCGAGGTTGAATTGTTGGGTTGACTTTTAAGTTTTAACTAAAGATTGAAGCTTTATTATTCAGAATTATTTCCTTTGAGTTTTATTTATGATTTGAAGTTATCTTGGCTGGATTTGAGCCGTACAAAGGTTGTTTTGCACAAGAAGGTCATTTTAGAGTATCAACCTAGCTCCTTTGAGGTAAGTATCTTGCCTAACCTTGAGCGGGGGAACTACCCCTTATGATTTGAGACATTTGTGCTAATTAGGTAAAATGAAGGTCGTGTACGCGAGATGAAGAGTATGTACTCGGGCTTATTTGTGGGAATTCGAGCATTTTAGGCTCTTAGGTTCTTATGTCCTAAATATGAATTAGTCTTATAATGTAAAATCATCCACTTACTAAATTCACCCTTACATGTCTTATTTGGATTTGATCTATTCATGTTCTACGCTTGTTGCCAATAAACTCTTATGTGCCTTAATTAAAGCTATTGCCTCTCTTATTTCCATGCTATCCTTTCCATAATTGCTTACCCTTAATTCAGTTTATTGTTATCTTTTTCGTAATTCTTAACTTAATTGAATTTATTATTATCTTTTTCTTAATTGCTTAACCTTCACTAAAGTTATTGTTATCTATTCCGTAACTGCTCAACCTTAATTGAAGTTTTGTTATCCCTTTCATTGTTGACATATCCTTATTTGGAATAATTGGTTAATGCCATATCTCTAATCGTCTAGTTGTACCTAGTTGGAATCATTGTTTCGCATTATCTCTCCCCTTGTTGATCCATTCTTGTTAAGACTATTATTCCCAGTTATGTCTTTCTTTGTGAGCTCGTTCTTCCGTTTCTTTGTGTTCTAAAGTTCTTGTGTTGATTTATTTGTTGTACTCTCGTGTTAATATTATTATTGTTGTTGTACTCAGTGTTGTTGAGCCAAGGGCTATGCGTGGCTATGATATTGAAACTCTTATGAGAAAATGCTGTGGCATATGGGCACATGTTGTGAAAGTCATTTTATTGTGTTGTTATGTTTTGGCACACGTGGTATTGTTGAGAGGATTGTCAGGGTGTTTGCACGTGAGTTATCCATGCTATTGTTATTATTGATTTTTGTTCATGCAGCGTGACAATTCAAGCTATATATATGGGTTTGCACATGTGGTGAGACAAGGAGAAAATATTATTATGTGCGTGTGTCGATACAAGGCGGGCATTTACTTTATTGTATTACACGTGGCGAGACAATGTGGGATATGTCGGGGAATGATTTGTGGTAACTTGTGATGGCCTGGGGGCATTGTCATAATTGATGTTTATGTAGTGGTATGCCTACCTTGTGTGAGTTATACCTTGTAAATTTTATAGTGATCATTTCTTATGTGCCATTCATGGTCTCTACTCTTACTTGTTGACTTGAATTATGATAGAACAATTTCACAAGCATACACGTAATTAATCACCCATATCAATTTAAGAAGATGAATCCTTATGTTATTAACCATTTACACGTGCTTCCGTTTACTTGCCTTCGGTGTGAGAGTTGTTTTATTGGCACGTGAGTTATCCGTATGGGCATGAGTCATTATTATTGTTGGCATGCGAGTTATCCATGCAGATATTAGTATTGTCACCTCCTTGGCACGTAAATTGTTCGTGTGGTTATGAATTGTAATGTGGGCACGAGATTCCAAGTGATTAGGGTTTGCGAATCGGGACCCATGAAGTGTGACTAAGAGGTAAAGCACCTTGGGGAAATCTTTGAATAAATCTTGTGTGGAAGCGGTTGCTCTTATTGAATTTTTACTTGTTCCCTCTACTTTATTTCACCGGACCTAAATTGTATTTAGCTTACTCTATGGCATTATCCTGTTGCCTCCTCTTGCTAATCGTTATTTCTAGGGATTTATTGCGCGTATTATTTATGTTAACTTTACCATGCTTAGCTTTATATTGACATTGTTTTCCTATTAATTTCACATTCATACTTGTACATGTTAATTAGTCTAGTAGGTATCTTGATTTTCCCTCGTCACTACTTTACCAAGGTTAGTCTTGATACTTACTAAGTACCGTTGTGGTGTACTCGTGCTATGTTTTATGCACATTTTTTGTAGATCCAATACGTTGGATGTTTGTTGATCATTAGCTAGATGATCGGGCATTGCTGTGGAGACTCAAGATAAACTTGTCGTTGCGTCCGCAGGCCTCAGAGTCACATTATGATATTGTACTTGTAATGTTTATTTCTATTCCAGAAATGTCATGCCCCAAACTTGAAGAGGCGTGGTAGGCACCCGATGCCGTACTCGGTCCGAGCTTACCACTCTGTAACTGTGGACACTAGAGGGGTAACCCTCAACTTAGGCCGATGAGGCCATATTCTAAGTCGTCTAAAAATCAAGTCTCTCTCATATGTGGGGTAATATATATATATATAGCCGCCATGAACATGTCGTGTTCCTCATATCGTGTTTGGGAAGCATGTTTTGGGCAGTTGAAGGTTTTACTCTTCGCGATCTCTATGTATAATGCACTAGGCAGAAATATAAAAACCCTAATTCAAGGGTTTGACCATTTTATCTTATCTTGAGTTGTAAGACTCATATTTGAGAGACTTTTTAGGGGTTCATAACGTGTTTCCGGATTTGATTTCGTTTCATGATTCAATATTTCTTTTTATCAATAAATTAGTGGTTTGAGTTGGGAAGAATGAGAATTTTTGGAAAGTCTTTCAAAATGTAAAATGAGGATTTGAAGTATTGGAATTTAGTAATTAATGTATGGTTGGACTCATTATCGAATGAGCGCTCGGATTTATATAATTTTGGTCAGGTCCGAGGTACGAGCCCGGGGTTGAATTGTTGGGTTGACTTTTTAGTTTTAATTAAAGATTGAAGCTTTATTATTCAGAATTATTTTTGAGTTTTATTTATGATTTGAATTATCTTGGCTAAATTTGAGCCATCCAGAGGTTGTTTCAAACGAGAAGGTCATTTTAGAGTATCAGCCTAGCTTCTTTGAGGTAAGTATCTTGCTTAACCTTGTGTTGGGGAACTACCTCTTAGAATTTGAGTCATTTGTGCTAAGTGGGTCATCTGAAGTCCGTGTACGCGAGATGAAGAGTATGTACTCAAGCTTATTTATGGGTCATGTGGAGGCCGTGTACGTGAGATGAAGAGTATGTACTGAGGCTTATATAAAATTGACTCCTAGGTCTAGACCTGGCAACTCCGTGAAAGTGGAGCTTACCAACCAAGCTTATGTTTGACTCTGTCTGTTGGGAGGGTCTGTCCAATTGTCAATGAGGACCTGCATGCATGAAATACAACGTCCCCAGCAAAAGGGGCGTCGGTACGAAATAATATACCGAGTATGTAAGGCAACATGATAACTAAAAGCTGAAAATGAACTGATAATATAATAAATGAAAGTAACTGGCAGTGAAAGATAATATGAAGATATGCTTACCTGCTGATACTGGCTCAACTCTCTCAATATAGCAAGTAAAATAGTTGTCCGGCCTTATAAGGCTCGATATGTGTAACTGATCTGCCGTAGTAGGCTCTTCATATGTGCACGGCCATACTAGGCTCTGTATCTCGGCCATTCTGGGCTCGCTCATAAGCGCTCGACCATAGTAGGCTCGGTATATAACTCACCATTGTCGACACCCCTTTTTTCTAAAGAGCTAAATCGGGTTTACGACATTATGGGAGGACAACTCTTATTCCCTCTGGGGGAATTTGGAGAGTAGCCACCTAATGATTATAGTGCATTAGGACACTTCAAAGAGAAGAAGTGATTTTTGCAGAAAACCAAAGTTCGGGTAAGGGCTTGAGATTATCTCGATGGGAAGGTGTTAGGCATCCCTCAAGATCCACTAGTGTGGTTCCCGGCCATTCTTAATTGTGACTTTAAAAGAAGTAGAAGAGAGCAAATAAAGTTCACACATAAGAATTCACAAATAAGTTTGAATGTGTGAATGTGGTTGATTGGAGAAATCCCGTTGCAGTCATTACTCAGCTTACATGACTAGCCAGAGGTAACGGTCAGGAGGTTAAAGGTGGAGGTGAGACTCCTAGAGGTGGAGACCCAGCCATTGATATAATTTCTATGGTATGGCTGAGGTCACTACACCAGATGCTACCATCACATGTAAAATTCTGATTGTTATAAAAAGGATTTTTTTCTCCTTGATTTGATTTGGTTTTGAATATTCGCATTGGGGCAAGTTCTCTTAATATGCTCCACTCATGAGTGAGCTTCGTAATCACCGAATCTACTTATATGAATACTTACGTTGGGCTATTATAAGGAGATAGCTATCCCTATTATTATTTGTTAGTCAATAAGAATAGCTATGATGCTAAAAGTGACTTTATATTGCTTACTACAGTGGGTTTTGATGTAACTTCGGGATAATTAATTCCAATTGTCAATTATATGCCCTATCGATATGAGGGTTCATTTTGTGTTGTGATTTTCTTTGACGAAAATTATTGAAAATAAGAAAGAAAGGAAATGAAAGATTTCGGTTGGTATAATGTGCAAATAATTATGATTCAGAGTTGAGGATGAGATCCTCAAATTTTTATATAATGTGAAATATTTTGAATCGAGCTAGAAGCTGCGGTGCATATTATATAAGGACAAGGTCCTGGTGGTGAAAAGTTTATGTTTTAAAAATTTTCGTTTTATGAAAAAAAAATCTGGTATTATATTATTAATGGTATTCATGCCTGTTAGGCTTATTTGATAATTCTTGTATAATTTCTATACATATTTAGCCATTTTTGTTTGATATATACTTTATGGTGCGTTGTCGGGCTGTGGAAATATTGCTAGGGATTGTTTTGGTGTCACTCTGACAGGTGGATAGGCCCAATTATAGGTGAGACTCTGTTAAAATTTCTAAAAAATTAGGAGTTAGGAGAATTTGGAATATTGAGATGTGTGAATAAAGATATAAGTTACATTATGAGTTCCTGGCCATGTATTTTGGGTTGACAAATGCCCCATCAGCTTTCATGGAATTGATGAATCGAGTGTTCAGGCCCTATTTAGACTTGTTTGTAATAGTCTTCACTGATGACATATTGATATACTCCCACAGCTAGGAGGGGCATAAGCTGTACCGCCGAATCTCTCTTTAGACTTTTAAAATAGTCAACTATATGCAAATTTTTAAAGCGTAAGTTCTGGTGGTGTTCAGTTGCATTTCTTGGTCATATTGTACCAGCAGAGGGTATTCAGGTTGATCCAAGGAAGATTGAGGCAGTCAAGGACTGGTTTAGACCAGCATCTGCCACAGAGATCCGGAGTTTCTTGGGATTAGCAGGTTATTATCGGCGATTTATGGAGGGGTTTTCATCTATTGCAACCTCGATGACCAGATTGAACCAGAAGGGTGTCTAGTTCGTATGATCAGATGAATGTGAGGTGAGCTTTCAGAAGCTCAAGACAGCCTTGACCACAACACCGACGTTGGTTTTTCCCACAGGTTCGAAACCTTATACTGTTTATTGTGATGCTTCCCGTATTGGGCTTTGTGCAGTGTTGATGCAGAATGGCAGGGTTACTACCCAGTACATGATCTGGAGTTGGCGGCGATTATTCACGCATTAAAGGTTTGGAAGCATTATCTGCATGGCGTATCATGTGAAGTATTCATTGATCACAAGATCCTTCAGTACCTGTTTAAACAGAAGGAGTTGAATTTGAGGCAGAGAAGATGGTTAGAATTGTTGAAGGATTATGATATAACTATTTTGTATCACCCAGAAAAGGCAAATGTGGTGGCCGACGCTTTGAGCAGGAAGTCAACCAGTATGGGCAGTCTTGCTTATATTCCGGTCAGTCAGAGGTTTTTTGCAATGGATGTTCAGGCCTTAGCCAATCCTTCTGTGAGATTGGATATTTCTGAGCCTAGTTGAGTGCTAGCTTGCACGGTCGCTCGCTCTTCATTATTTAAGCGTATCTGCGATCGACAATTTGATGATCTCCATTTATGTGTCCTTAAAGATACGGTTCAGCGAGGAGGTGCCAAGCAGCTTAGATACTAGTGGAGTTCTGAGATTGCAAGGGCGAATTTGTGTGCCAGATGTTAATGGGCTTCGAGAATTGATTCTAGAAGAAGCTCACTGTTCCCGGTATTCTATTCATCCAGGAGCAGCAAAGATGTATCAGGATTTGCGGCAACATTATTGGTGGCGCAAAATGAAAAAGGATATTGTGGCATATGTAGCGCGGTGTTTAAATTGTCAAAAGGTTAAATATGAGCATCAGAGGCCTGGTCGTTTATTTCAGAAAATTGAGCTTCCCGAGTGGAAGTGGGAGCGGATCACTACGGACTTCGTTACTAGCCTTTCGATGACTCAGAAGAAGTTTGATACGGTTTGGGTTATTGTTGATAGGCCGACCAAGTCAACACATTTTGTTCCTATTTCCACCACCTACTCGTCCGAGAGGTTAGCGGGGATCTATATCAGGGAGATTGTTCGCCTTCACGGGGTGCCAATATCTATTATATTGGATCGAGGTCCGCAGTTTACCTCATATTTCTAGAAGGCATTCAGAAAGAGTTGGCCACCCAGGTTCAGCTGAGTACAATATTTCACCCCCAGACGGACGGTCAGTCCGAGAGGACTATTCAGATATTGGAGGATATGCTCTAACCCTGTGTTATTGATTTTGGAGGTTCATGGGACCATTTCGTGCCTTTAGTAGAGTTTGCATATAATAACAGCTATTAATCGAGCATTCGGATGGCTCCTTATGAAGCTTTGTATGGTAGACGATGTCGTTCTTCGGTTGGATGGTTTGAGCCGGGAGAGGCTCGGTTGTTGGGTACGGATATAGTTCAGGAGGCCTTAGATAAGGTCAAGATTATTCAGGATAGGCTTCGTACAGCTCAGTCCAGGCAGAAGAGTTATGCAGATCGCAAGGTTAGAGATTTATCTTTCATGATTGGTGAGCGGATATTAGTCCGTGTATCGCCTATGAAGGGCGTAATGAGATTTGGTGAGAAGGAAAAGCTTAGCCCTAGGTTTATTAGCTCATTTGAGATCCTTGATCGTGTGGGAAAGGTGGATGATAAACTTGCTTTGCCACCTAATTTGTCAGCTGTGTATCCAGTGTTTCATGTATCCATGCTCTGGAAATATCATTGCGATCCATCGCATGTGTTAGATTTCAGCACTGTCTGATTGAACAAGGATCTGTCTTATGAGGAGGATTCGATGGCTATATTAGACCGACATGTTCGATAGTTGAGGTCGAAGAGTTTTCCTTTTGTGCGTGTTCAATGGAGAGGTCAGCCTCCTGAGGCATCGACCTTGGAGTCCGAGTCTGACATGCGGAGCCGTTATCCTCATCTATTACCTGACTTATTTACTTCTTTCTTTTGTCCGTTTGAGGACAAACGATTATTTTAGAGGTGGAGAATGTAATGACCCGACCGTTGTCTCATGAGTTACCGCTCCATTTTTTTTTCCATTGGCAACTTCTTCATGCCTCATTATCTGTATCTCATGTGATCGAGTTGGTTTGGAGTGTTTTCGATAAGAAATGAGACACTTAGTCTCTTTTAAGAAGGCTTAAGTTGGAAAAGTCAACCGGATGTTGACTTATGAGTTAGAGGGCTCAGATGTAAATATTGACTTTTCGGTTAGTTCCGGGAGGTAATTTTTGACTTAGAGTGTGACCGAAAGCAATTTTCGAAGTCCGTAGCTCATTTAGGCTAGAAATGCCGAAAGCTAGTATTTTGGCGATTTCTGATTGATAGGTGAAATTTTGGTCCGAGGGTCGTAACGGAACTTCGGATGTTGTAGTAGCAGAGTCATGCCATTTGGGACATGTGTGCAAAATTTCAAGTCATTCAGACATGTTTTGGTCGGATTTTTGATCGAATGCACTTTTTGGAAGTTTTAAAGGAACTTAGGCTTGAATTCAATGATTTTGGTGTTAGTCTAGGAGTTTTGATAATTGGAACAAGTTTTAATAACGTTATAGGATGTATTGATATTTTTTGGTTTAGGTACCGGAGGCCTCGGGATAATTTCGGATGGCTAACGAGAACTTTTGAAGTTGGAAAATTTTCATACAAGGCGAAAGTTGTAAATGAGTGCGCACAAGACCTCACTTTAGACGATCATATCTCCCGTTATAAGGATTTGTGTGAGGATCTACCTATAAAATTAAATCCCTTTGAGTCTAGTTTCCAACCCAACAAACCGTTTGTAATTTGGAGTTGTATACAAAATGTTATGATCATTTTACTGGGCATGTGTTAGTAGCGCGGCCTTAGCGCGGGAGCGCATAGCCAGCGCTAATTGAGTGTTATTCTGCCTCAGTAGCGTGGGATTAGCGCGGGGGCGCTAGTGTCTGGTCTCTAAATACACCTAAGGACGGGAAATGACATTATTTGAGTCATTTTTCAAGCCTAGGGCTTCCCCAACACCCCCAATTCGGCCAAGGCACCCAATTGCACTCCTAAGGTAAGTTTTTAAGGGTGTTTTCATGGTGATTTCACTTCTCAATCACTAGTTACAACATGATTTTGATTGGATTTCATAGGATTTCTTCAAAATCACAAGAACACCCCAAAGTTGACTTTCAAGATTTGGTCTACAAAAGGTAATCCTACACCTTAGACTTACACATATGGGGTTAATATGAAATTATGAGTATGAATCATGTATTACAACTTATGGTATGTTGATTGGAGGCCATAAATTTCCAATTTAAATACATGAACATGGT
The DNA here is from genome assembly GCA_034376525.1 of Nicotiana benthamiana. Lineage (NCBI taxonomy): Eukaryota > Viridiplantae > Streptophyta > Magnoliopsida > Solanales > Solanaceae > Nicotiana > Nicotiana benthamiana. The sequence goes on along the minus strand of CM067334.1, from coordinate 107,345,424 downwards.
AGGGATTTAAAGGTGTTTATTGGATGGAATTGGTTGGTTGGGTATGAATGGATGATCATACATGTATAGTTGGAAGATATAAATTGGTTAGGAATGATGGTGAGATGAATTGTTGGTTAATGATAGTAATTGGAGGAACCAATACCATAGTTATGAGGTTTCTATGCCTACAGGGTGTTTGATAATATGCCTAAATGGCATAAGTTATGGAATTTAGTACCAATATTGGTCTTATTGAATGTTGTATTGTAGATTGAAGTTACATAAATCTATTGGATAATCGTAGAATCATTAACGGGAAAATTTCATATATATATATATATATATAAAACCCTGTCTTTTAGAAATCGAGCTTCATCGATGTTTGTGTGATTTTTGGACAAAATGTTTTAGAAAATATATTTAGCCATTTGGATTATTTTGGTGAATAGTATTGATGATATTAAATCAATTGTGTATAGATACAATTGAATTAGATCCAAATTCGAAAGGAAAGGGCATTGCTTAAGGATTGAGTTTGTCGTAAACCTTCGAGGTATGATCTATCCTAGCTTGAGGGAATAGGAGTGAGTCTATTTGTTAGTTGCTAATGTGCAGAGTCCGACGTATAGGCATGGTAACGAGTATCTATACGTTGAGGGTATACTATGACCGTGAGTCCTTACTCGTGAACAATTGATTTTTGTTGTAATTCTTCCACACCTAATTGTTGATATTTAGAAAATGTCACGAGGGTGAGAAGGAAATTATAAATTGTGAAATTCTGGAGCATTGACTCAATCGATGACATGATAATTGAGTAAGAAGTGAATAAACGATAATAAATAAATTATTGAGCTTTGGCACCGAGTTATTGTTTTCTCTTGCCAATAATATATATTATGAGCTATTATATATAGCTATTGAAATGGGATCGTATGGCACACCGACCAATTATATATTGAAATGGGATCGTGTGGCACACCGACCACTTATGTGTATTGTTATTGGCCTTAATTGCCGATGACATACTGTGCACAGTGTTGGTAATGAAGTGGGAGCGGGTGGTACGCCTACCACAAGATATTAATAAAATGGGAGCGGGTGGTACGCCTACCACAAGATATCAATGAAATGGAGTGGGTGGTACGCCTACCACAAGATATTAATTGACATGGGAGCGGGTGGTACGCCTACCACAAGATATTAATTTAAATTGGAGCGGGTGGTACGCCTACCACAAGATATTAATTGAAACGGTAGCGGGTGGTACGCCTACCACAAGATATTAATTGAAATGGGAGCGGGTCGTACGCCTACCACAAGATATTAATAATGAAATGGGATCGGGTTGCACGCCTACAACAAGATGATTTGAACTTGCAAGTGAACTAAAATCTTTTATTCTATTTCTGCCATTACATTTTTGTTGTTACCCCAGAGTAGGGGTGTTCATCGGGCGGATTGGGCGGCTTTTACTCTTAACGGTTTGGCTTAACGGTTATCGGCTTTTAAATGTATTAATCCGTTAGCCACCCGATAAGATATCAGGCGGATTGGTATCGGATTAGCTCTTATAGGGCCATTATTGGGCGGCTTATCGGCCTAACATACATGTTTTCTAAAATTTGATAGATCTCTTCAGGCAATTATAGATCAAACACCTATTCCAGTATACCTTCATATGAGCTAGCTTGTTAATGTCTTTTCAGGGCACTCATTTTATCCCTGAGGTAGTATAGCTTTGCCCTCCTCACTTTTTTCTTGACCATCACCTTCATCTCCTTTATGTTGGGCGAGTACCTACAAATCATCTAGATTCCGAGATTAAAAATGCTTAGAAGTAGAAATAAACTTTTGTTAATCATTTTTAAGGGTTTTAGTTTTTTTATATTTAAAATATATAAATAAAAATAAATTTTATATATATATATATATATATATATATATATATATATATATATATATATATATATATATATATATATATATATATATATATATATATATATATATATATATATATATATATATATATATATATATATATATATACATAATATATATTTATATTCTTAACGGGTTAACGGATTAGCCGTTAAGAAAATTGAATAATCCATCCCCAAACCGATAAGCCGTTAATAAAAAGAATTCAATCCGTTCCCCGTCCGTTAAGCCGTTAAGCCGTTACCAGTAAGCCGTTAAGCTTCGGTTTGGATTGGTTTTCGGTTTCGGATCGGTTTTGAGCACCCCTACCCCAGAGCATGTTTCCTTTCCTAAGTATTAAATGCTACTTTCTGTCATTTTGTAGTATATATATATATATATATATATATATATATATATATATATATATATATATATATATATATATATATATATATATATATATATATATATATATATATGTATTCTAAACTGTACAAGTTTATGTGTGTCTGGTTCTAGCCTTGTCACTACTTCGCTTGGATAGGCCGGGCACTTACCAGCACATGGGATCAGTTGTGCTGATGCTACACTCTACGCGTTTTTTGCGCAGATACAGGTTTTGGACAGCAGCAGCACCAGTAGTGCGGGTGTTAGCTTTTGATCATCGAGACACCGAGGTAGCCTTGCAGGCATCCGTAGGACCCGGCGTCTCCTCTATCTTTATGTTCAGTCTGTTATCTCATGTATCCAAGATAAGCAGTATTATATTTCTTTCATACGGTTATGTGTATTATTCTTAGAATTTCATGAGTATTGTGACACCGGTACTTGGGTAGTGTTTTATGTTGGGATTTCAGTATCGCATCTAATAAAAAATGCTAAGTCTTCTGCTTAATTTATTTATTTCCGCTGAAATTTTAATATTGTTGATAATAGATTTAATAAGTATAGTTAAGAATGGAATTATAAGTAAGAATTGGCTTGCCTAGCTCCTATTAGTAGGCGTCATCACGACCCCCGATGGTGGGAAATTCGGGTCTTGACATTTGAGGACTTCGAAATGGTTCTTGGCATGTTCGAGGACAAACGTTTGTTTAAGAGGGGAAGAATGTAACGATGATCGGTTGTTTGAGAATTAGCATCACGTTCGGTGCTTAAGTTCTCTAGAAACTTCGTATTATGTATTATGATGTGCGTGTGTAGTCAAGTTCGGATTTCGGATGATTTGGAATTAATTTGGAAGAAGGGTTCTTGCTTTAGAAACATAAGTGAAAAGAGTTGACTAAAGTTTGAATTTTGTGCATACAACTCCGGAATGGTAATTTATTGATTCCAATAGCTTCGTATGGTAATTTTAGACTCGTGTGTGCGTCCGAATTTAGATTTTAAGGTCCATAGGTTAATTTGATATATTTTGGCAAAAAATGGAAAGTTAGCTTTGAAAGGTTGAGAGGTTTGGTCGGGAGTTGACTTTGATAATATTGGGTTTGGAATTCGATTTTGGGGGTTGGTATAGCTCCGTTGTGTCTTTTAGAACTTTCAAGAAAATTTGACGTTTTGATCGGGATTTGACTTTGGTAATATTGGGGTCGGAATTCAATTTCGGGGGTTGGTATAGCTCCGTTGTGTCTTATAGAACTTGCAAGCAAATTTGATGTCATTCCAGGTTGATTTGATATATTTCAGCTCGAGTTATAGAAGTTGAAAGTTCATTAAGTTTAATTCGATGTGTGATTCATAGTTTTGATGTTATTTGATGTGACTTGATGCTTCAACAAGGTCTGCGTGATGTTATGGAACTTGTTGGCATGTTTCGACGAAGTACCAAGGTCCTCGGGTGTGTTTCGAATGGGCTACGGTCCATTTCTTCATGCTTTAGAGTTGCTGGTTCGGTCATCTGGTTTTTCTTCATAGCGTTCGCGCCAGTGACATCATGTTCGCGTAGTGTAATTTGGAGGCAGTAAGTATTGTTCTTCGCACTCACGAAAAATAGACCATGATTGTATAGCTTGGAAGACTTTTGCCTTCGCGTTCGCATGCAGTGGTCCACGATCGTGAGAAGAGGTAAGCCGCGAAGGCACCGGGCATTGTTTCTCTTTGCGTTCGCAAGTACACAGACGCGTTCACGTGGGGTCTGAAGACCTTGGTCACTGCATTCGTGACCCTCATGTTACATTCGTGAAGCACAATTTGGGTAGCTGAAGGTTTTACTCTTCACGATCGTGAAGTTGGTTCCGCAATCGCGATGTTGGTTCCGCGATCGCGATATATAATTCACTGGATAGAAATATAAGAACTCTAATTCAAGGGTATGGCCATTTTTATCGTATCTTGAATTGTAGGCTTCGTATTTGAGCGATTTTTGAGAGGTTAATCACGTATTAGATAGGAAAAAGTGTTTTTTTTTACCAAAATTTGATTTCATTTTATGATTCAATCTTTATTTGTATCATTAAATTAGTGGGTTGAGTTTGGGAAGAATTGCAATTTTTGGAAGAATGGGAATTCAAAATGTAAAATGTGGATTTGAAGGGCGATTTGACATCGGAATTTGGTAATTCTTGTATGGTTGGACTCGTTATCGAATGGGTTCGGATTTTTGTAATTTTAGTCGGGTTTTGAGATGCGGTCCTGGGGCTGACTTTTTAGTTTTAATTAACGATCGAAGCCTTATTATTCGAATTGTTTACTATGAGTTTTATTTAGGATTTGAAGTTATTTTGGCTAGTTTTGAGCCGTCGGAGGTTGTTTCACACGATAAGGTCATTTTGCAGTATCGGTCTAGCTTCTTTGAGGTAAGTATCTTACCTAACCTTATGTGGGGGAACTATCCTTAGGATTTGAGTCATTTGTGCTAATTGGGTCATATGAAGGCTATATATGCGAGGTGACGAATACATACTCGGGCTTATTTGTGGGAATTTGACCATTTTAGGATCTTAGGTTCTTATGTCCACTAAAAATGAAGTTATCTTATCATGTTAAATTCTCACTTACTAATTTCACCCTTACGTGTCTTATTTGGTGTTGATCTATTCATGTTCTACCCTTGTTGCCAATAAACTCTTATGTCCTTAATTAAAGTTGCCGCCTCTCTTATTGCCATGTTATCCTTTCTGTAATTGCTTACCCTTAATTGGATTTATTATTATCTTTTGCGTAGTTGCTTAATCATAATCGAAGTTATTATTATCTCTTCTGTAACTGCTCAATCTTAATCGATGTTTTGTTATCCCTTTCATTGTTGACTTATCCTTATTTTGAATCATTAATTCATTTTATTTTTCTTATCGTGGAGTTGTAATTAGGTGGAATCATTGTTGCACATTATATCTCCCCTTGTTGAGCCACTATTGTTAAGACCATTTTTCTATGTTATGTCTTTCTTTGTGAATTTGTTCTTCTGTTTCTTTGTATTCTGAAGTTCCTGTGTTGATTTACTTGTCGTACTCTCGTGTTATTATTTTTGTTTTTGTTGTACTTAGTGTTGTTGAGATGAGGGCTATACATGGTTGTGGTATTAAAACTATTTTGAGGAAATATCATGGCATATGGGCACATGTTATGAAAGTCATTTTATTGCATTGTTATGTTTTGATACACGTGGATTCTTGAGAGAATTTTCAGGGCGTTCATACGTGAGTTGTCCATGTTGTTGTTATTATTGATATTTGCACATGCGTCGTGACAATACGGGCTATATATATGAGCTTCCGCATATGGCAAGACAAGGTGGGAATATTATTATGCACGTGTGGCGAGACAAGGCAGACATTTACTTTATTGTTGTACACGTGGTGAGACAAGGTGGGCTATGTCGGTGGATGATTTGTGATGACTTTTGATGGCCTGGGGGCATTGTTATTGTTGATATTTGTGTAGTGGTGTGCCTACCTTGTGTGAGTTATACTTTGTACATTTTGTGATGATCGTTTCTTATGTGCCATTCATTGTCTCTACTCTTACTTGTTGACTTGAATTGTGATAGAACACTTGCACAAGCATACACGTAATTAATCACCCATATAGATTTATGAAGATGAATCCTGATATCGACCATTTACATGTGCTCCCATTTATTCGATGTGACAGTTGTTCTATTGGCACTTGAGTTGTCCATGTGGTCATGAGTCATTATTATTGTCGGCACGTGAGTTGTCTGTGCAGATATTTGATATTGTCATTCCCTTGGCACGTGAGCCGTCCGTGCGGTTACAAATTGTGGGCATGAGATGGCAAGTGATTAGGGTTCACGAATCGGGACCCGTGAAGTATGACTAAGTGGTCAAGTACCCCGGCAAAATCTTTGAACAAATCTTTTGTGGAAGCGGTTGCTCTGATTGAATTTTACTTGTTCCCTCTACTTGATTTCATCGGACCTAAACTGTTTTCAGCTTACTCTAATTGTTTCCCGTGGTTTCTAATCGTTGTTTTTAGGGCTTTCTTGTGAGTATTGTTTTTGTTATTTTTACCATGCTTAACTTTATATTGACATTATTTTCCTATTAATTTCACGTTCATACTTGTACTTGTTATTTAGTCTAGCGGGTGTCTTGACTGTGCCTCGTTACTACTTCACCGAGGTTAGTCTTGGTACTTATCGAGTATCGCTGTGATGTACTCATGCTATACCTTTTGCATATTTTGTACAGATCCAAGTACCTTGGATTTTTTTTATCATTAGCTAGCTAATCGAGAATTGTTGTGAAGACTCAAGGTAAAACCGTTGTTGCGTTCGCAGGGCTTGCAGTCACCTTCTGAAATTTTACTTGTACTGTTTATTTCTATTCTGACACAATTGTACTTAGGGATTTTCTTGTAAATTTAGTAGAGCTTATAACTTATACTACCGATTTTGAATATTGTATTGCACTTCGAATTTATTGGTTTACTGTAGAAATTTCAGTTTCATTCTTACTAGTGGTTTCTTGGTTAATTTCTGTCTTTAATTCAGTGAGTGTTAGGCTTACCTAGTATTAGTGAATAGGTGTCATCACAGTATATTACATATGGAAATTGGGGTCGTGACACTAAGCTCCAGTTTCTTTACTTATATTTTGTAGACTTTAAAAGCATAAAGTGCCTCTGATTTGTTACACAAAAATAAAGATACACATATCTTGAATGACCATAAAAAAAAATAAGAAAAGATGTCTTTCATCATTCAAGCAAGGGGTAGGAAAGGTTCATATATATTTGTATGTATGATCTCAAGTAATTGAGAACTTTTTTAGACACCTTTAATAGATTTGTTGGTCTGCTTGCCCTTTACACCATTTACATAATCTCAAAGTCAAAAAAATCAAGAGTTTTTAGAACTTCATCATTAGCTAACTTCTCTATCAATAAAGGTGTGCCATAATCTCTTGTGTTAAAGATTTGATGATTACTTATTAATAATAAATTGCTTAGCCCCAATTTTATTACTATGCAAAGTTAAAATATTTCATTCAAATGTGAGATCTTGCTTAAGTTTATGTAATTTTTTATTACAATTTTCAAAATCAATAGCTTTATTATATTTCAAAAGTTTCACTAAAGGATAACAAAAGTTAAAATCATGTCTACTAATTGATAGTTCTGAAAGAGAAATAAAAATTTTGAAAAATAATGAAACATAAGAAGTCTATTTCAAGTCTAATTGAAATCGTTTTTTCAAAATGAGCATATAAATCTCATGCCTTCCAAACGTGAATGCATTCTATTGCCAGAACATCGGCGTCTTGAAAGTTAAAACTGGCGACATAAATTGTAGAACCAGAATTAATCTGCCATGTTTTATCAGAAACATCGATAAAGCAAAATTCATAACATACAAAGGTACAATTACCTTTTTCTCAAGCCATTTTTTGTATTCAAGCAATATTTCTTCTATTTTTATTTTTTTTTGCAGTAACGACAAATATCTTTGTCAAAGTGTCTTTATTTTTTATGGAACATATTTTTCTTTATTCGCATTTCTCTTATCATGAGTCACCAAATTAGCGCTTTCAAATGTCTACTATTTCACCCTCTTTTCTTCTTGAATACACATGATGAATAGCTCATTAATTAATCATTTATCTTTATGTTTATTACAAGAAATCTTGAACGAATTATATTCCGTAGAAAGAAAATTGAGAAGAAAATGTACAGGGAATGATTCAGACATATCAACCTCACGAGACTTGATTTTAGCAGCAATATTTCTCATCTCCATAATATGTTACGCATCATACAACTTATGTCAAAAGTTATACTTGAGAGTCTCTTCAAAAGGGTGCTAGCTAATGCCTTGTCGGAGCTTAAGAATTGTTCATTACTTGCCTTAATTCAAGCTTTGAACTTATCGATATTAAATATAGATCTACTAATGCTTTTGACTTATATAGGTTTGTGTGAGCATTAATCTTAGACAATTGGATTGTTCTCGTCTCTCATAATTAGCTACTTGAGTCAATAGGAATTAGTGGTTCTTCCACACAGAGTGCCAGTTCCAAATCCAAGCACCCTAAAGTTAGAAGGAGTCTCTCTCTTATTTCAGTGTAATTGTAATTGAAAGTATTTAAATTCGTGCATATAATTAAAATAGCAGTAGAAAAAACTGTAAAAACGCAAAACAAGGATAAAAATATATAAGTTATAAAATAAATTTCATCAAAAGTGAATCGCGTGAAATATCAAATTTTAGTAAATTTTAAACCTTCCTGTGGATAAAGGTTGTAACACATGCATAGAATTTACTTAACTTTATCAAATTAGTAAACCAAAATACTTATAAATAATTTATACCTCTGAATATAAGATAATTTTCAAACTTAAAGGTTTACTATCAAGAGTCATCAATATGGGTTTGGCTCGTTGGCCCACTCCGGCTCGAAATTTAATAGGTTGGACTAGAATTTTTGGAGCCCATTTAAAAATAAGATTTTTAAGCCCGACTCGGAAAAGCCCGTGGCCCCTTGAGGCTGGGTTGGCCTGGCCCGTTGGCCTAATAAAAATATTTATCTAAAATATAGAATATAACAAAGTATACTGCCTTTAGCGATGAAAAGTCAAAATAGGATCTTTACTTAGAGGAACCAAAACTTGATCTAGAGAAGTTTCAAGAGATGAATGTTGTCATGTATTGGAAGGACCATTTTAGAAAATATCCCGATCTTTCAATGATGGCGTATGATGTACTTAGTATTCCTATTACCACTGTAGCATCGGAATCAACATTTAGCTTTGGTGGGCGTGTTGTGACGAAGTATATTAGTTACATCAATCATGAAAATGTTCAAAGACTTGTTACAACTAGAAATTGGCCGCACGACTTTTCCCAAACTCAAACTAGTAATACTTTATATGCAAATTTGAATATTATTAGTTTTTAAAATTTATTAATAGAGGGACGAATAGTTACCACCCTGTAGGGTCGTGTAATCATTTTAATAAGATAATCAGGCTAAGTAGATGACGTTCTAATTTAAACACTTAACTTTATGTGATTGTATAATTTAATTTCTTTTATATCAAGTATTCAAAATGTTATGGCTACTCCAAAATATTTGAAATGTTATGCTCTAAATATTCTAACAATATCATGCTATATTTGGTAACAAAAGAAACCAAACTTTGATATATTTTTTTTCAAGGAAGAAACATATAAAAGAGCATGTTTATAGGATCCAAACGCATAATTGCCTTCATATTGAACAGACCCTTTTATCTTTAATCAATTGCAATGAATAAAAGGAATAAGAAATCCATAGAAGTACACGTATACAAAAGCGTGTTACCAAAGGCAAACAAGTTGGGATCAACACACTGTTAAGTATAAACAGAGCACAATAAATAATAAAGACCAGCTTGAACCCCCACACTGTTAATACAAGCATAGTACATTTTTGGTTACCAATGATATATTGAATCTCCATGAAAATACAAATGGGCAAAACTAAAAAAATAAGGTTTCCCGGTGCTGTGAGCTTATTAAGTTGTAATTCTCTTTACGTGGAGATCTATATGTACCATAGGATTTTTTAAATTCAAATCCAATCCTAGAAAACAATTGATGACCCAGAAAAGCATAGCCATATTATGATTCAAAACGAAAAAAATAGAGACAAGGATTTGCAAGTTAGTTTCATTCTAGATTTTGCGGATATGATGTTGATAAGGAGGACTACAACAGCAACAACTATCCAGTAAAATCTCACCAAGTGGATCTAGGGAGGGTAATGTATACGCAGACCTTAACCCTACCTCGATAAGGCAGAGAGGCTGTTTCCGATAGACTCTCGGCTCAGAAAGACGGAAATATAACACAAGAAAAGACAATTCATTAGTAACTCAAGTAGAAGCCGTAATAGTAACAAAAGCATAACAACCAAAAGATGAATGACATGTAATAACAGTAACCAGTATCCAAGGCACGGGGCTAAGATAAACAGCAAGTATAGTGCGTTTTTAACATAAACTGCAAGTCATCTAAGATCAACACTAATTCAATCCTGCCTCCCCCCCCCCCCCCCCCCCCGGGTATGAAGTAAGGAAAGTTCTACTACCCCTAACCTACAACCCTATTGCTTGACCTCCAGCCATTGAATGCTTGATAAGGAGGACTAGAAAAATTAAAATTAATTCTGTAAGCTGAGTAGGTCCAAAGGTAGCAGCATAGTTCTAGCACACATTGATATGATATGACGGAACAGCAAAAACTATTTTCTCTCCAGTCTAACACTAAATGTATCCACTATTATGACACCGCTGTCACGCGACGTACTAAGGTAAATATACAGCTCCGGTGACCTTGCAAGAAACATCATACAACTGTTACAGTTGCCTTTGGTTAATACAATTATACAACTATGAGGGAGAAAGAGAAGGGGTGGCGAACCCCTTATATATATCCTGCTTTTAAATAGAATGCATGAAAAGAATGAACCTATAACACTAGTACACCTACCGACAAGACAAATAATATCATGCTGCTGCAGACTTCTTATCCTCATCGTCATAGATATTCAAAGCCTGAAGCAACTTCGGCCACGACTCTGGAATTCCTCCAGGGAGATCAAACTCCAACAGCTTACCCCGCCTGCGATAAAAGTCCTCCACTGGTCGGCTCTGCAGGAACAACATAATATCCCCAGCATTTGATTAGCGCATATGACTGTACCCAGGAAGTAAACTGAGACTAAAGTTTGTACTATATTGTCCTGGAAAATATCAGGATATGAAACAACAGCATAAAATAAAAAGGAAACAAACACAAGAAATACAACTCCAGGAAGAGGAACCACTGCACAAAAGAAATGAATATCAGGACAACAAACATCTTTGGCCACTTCAAAAAAACTGTGCACAAGAGCAGTTCCGACACAGTCAACCAATTAAACCTCAATTCCAAACTAGTTAGCATTGGCTAAAAGAAAGAAGAACGAAATGGAAAAAAGGATATCTGAATACCACGCTTGATTCATAAAAATATCAATGCCAGACTTGACTGCACACGGATATCAAAAATAGTGATTATCTTTTGATTTGACATGTTACAGGAAAAAGTTAAATCAAACAACTGCTGCAATCAACTGCTCATATAGTTGTCCTCTACATATACAACTCATAATTTCTCTCACTAATAAATTATTTTTTAGAGTGGTGGTGAATTTTTGTTGTTTATGCAAGTGTCACAAAGTTTATAGTGATAAAAGGAATATTAGTAGGGGTCTATTCACCACTCAACTACATGAAGAGAACACAGTTTATAGCGATAAAAAGGATAATAGTTGGGGTTTTTATTAACCACTCTACTACATGAAAAGAGAACTTGCACATCATGAGAAATGATAAATCAGAGAGAAAAGTTGAAGTAGAGCAATACCGTTTCATAGTAGATGCGGAGGCGTTCCTTCACAACATCTTCGGTGTCATCAGACCGCGTAATAAGTTTGTTTTCACAATGTGGAGGAGGGAGTAGGGGAGGCATGTACATTCTAGTTTTGTCGTCATCAGCCTCGATATCAATGCATGCAACATTGTAATTACCTCCACACTCGCTACAAATCCTTCTTCCTAAGCACTTAGCAATCAATGCATCTTCCTGGAGCTTCAAATTAATCACCAAGTCGATGTCCGTTACTCCCTCCAAGATTTCCTAAACAACCAAACAACACATGAAGAATTGGATTCAGAATCTTTACTGGGAGATGAAATCGATCATAACAATTTCAGTGCACAAAACAGCTAAGCTAGTAACCAGAGGAGCAGACAACCATGGACTACTTACACTGCTGATAATTCTTGGCTTGGACCTTTACACAGATCAGATTTGTTTCATCTCTAGGTCCAACAATAAAGGAAACAGAACCTCCAACTATAGGAACCAAAGACTGCAGAGCGCTTCAATTGTACTACAAGGTCTGACTGAACTAAAAAAACAATTTTACAAGGGAAAAGGTGCTATGTCAAGTGATAGGTGAAGTCAACAAGGTCCAGAATATAAAAATAGCCTTGCTTGAACACTTGACGACAAAAATTCAAATTTTGCTCATTGGATCCAAGTTTGTTAATAGAATTTCAATAGCAGTCACTAATTCTGGTGGCAACAAAGATATGACCGGTGACCTCAGGAGCTTTGGCCAAAAATAACAGAAATTCCAGAGAGTGATGGATCCAAATCAAAGCATCAAGATGAAATAGAGAGAAGATATACAAGTCTATGACACCACATGTAGTTGCCTATAATTATTAATCTGGAAAAAGCAAGCAATAGAAGAGACATACAGCCGGGAAGAAAAGAAGGGGCTGCAGCTCCGACAAAGTCATATTGATGCTTCTGCTGGAGCTTTTGGTCCCAAGAACAAGAAAAATGAAGATAATCCTAAATGATAGGAGGTGAGGCTAGGCCAGACAGACCATCTAGGCTCAGCTAGAGGCTTATCAATGAAACATCCAAAAAGCACAGGCATATTTGGAACTATTGCCCATTGACAAGATGCAGGACACATACATTACTCAGTTTTGGTCTTTACACACCAGGAAATAATATTTATCTACCCATTTGACACACCAGAACAGTCAAGTCCACCCCAACATCACCGCAAAATAGTGGATCGTAGTTTACACATATCTTGAAAGCACAGGCATTTTGGGAACTATTTCCCATTGACAACATGCAGGGTGCAAACATAAATCAGTTTTGGTCACGAAATAATATTTATCTACCCATTGACTCACCAAAACAGTCAAGTTAACCCCAACATCACCGCAAAATAGTGGATCTTAGTTTACACATATTCTGAAAGGGAAATGGTAGTGTCACAAGAATAATCTGACATCTGCTATACCAGGTACAAGAAGTCAATGATCAAGAATGTTTATCAATGAGATACGAGATGTCGAATCTGAAAATGAGATGAACTGTAGAACAGAAAAGAAGAGAGAAGCCGACAGACATATCTCCAGGCCCCAGCATCCTAATTTTACTTTAACATTTAAAACTTCAGAGCCTGGGGTTTTACTAGTAAGTGGACAGTTATGGCGGTCCATACATAATTTGAGAGATAAAGGGTCGATTGACATATGACACGAATTTCTAAACAGGATGAAAATAACAAGAGCTGGAACAATTAAGAATTACATCAATGACTGCGTATATGCATATCGTATATAAGCAACAAACACAATTCACATAGATACGTTTATATGCAGTCGTCGACTGAAAAGGAATAAAACAGGCAGCCTGGGGATTCAAGCTCCAAGCTCTGATCATGAGAAATCTGTTTATCCAATTGAGCAAGTTGATTTTGGACAAAAAAACAAGTGATCAAGTAATCTCAGTTCACAATACTGACAGTAAAACACATATATACATATGGTTGATAAAAAAAACAGTAAATGAACAGGTTTAGGAATTGAGAATGTCTCATGGAGAAGATAGTGAAGTCTGGGTACAACAAAGTTGCTCTCACTTCAGACCTATGTTGCTCGGACTCGGGTATGGGTATCTGATACGGGTCGGATCTAAAGGTCGAATTGTTCATCACATAAATTTTAGGATTCTAGGTATGGATCCAAGTGCTGAATACAGGTGCTGGAATACGGTCAGTAAATGCATATTACGACATATAAAGACTCAGTGTGTGTGTATTCATATATACATAGATGCAGTCAAAGCACCTAAGGTAAGTTGACCAAATCCAGTGTGGATCCTACACCCCACGCCCATGTCATGTCGACATGGGTGCCGCAGGGATTTTGAAGAGTCGAAGAAACATAGCTTTAGACTCGTGGTAAAGAGAGAGCAAGATAGGGGAAATGACTGACCAATAAAGCAATAGGGGATTAGGACTGACTAAACATAAACTCAGGAAGACATTTAAAAAACATAAACTCATGAAGAAAACTTTAACCAAGAAGAATTTTCTGTTGCTGATTTTACTCTCGGACTAACAGACAACAACAGCTTCAGACACATAAGGAAACCCTCATGTTGCTAGTATTGATAATACTACATTAAAAAAACAAATTTAATCAACCCAAAACAGTTGGGAACTCAAAAGTCAGCTGAAACCATCATCTTTCTTGGACCTGCAATGAGTTCTCTCTACACTGGTGAAGAGACTCCAGCAAGCAGCCCTAGTACAACAAACCTTATATCATTAGTGAAGACATCGAGTTGACTTCGCATGAAAGAATGCCAAAAGATAACCATGCTCTGGTCTTAGCTCTACCTTATTTCAATAGTGAAGAAAGGAGAGGGGTTTATAACCAGTACATAAAATCCAGAAGCTCAACAAAGATGAAGCTTTCACCCCCTATATCTGAATTAGAATCTCCCTACATATCCATGCTTAAACGTGTCTGTTTATCTTCCTTTGCGCGAGTTGACATTTTTAGTTATGGGACATGAGAAATATCCAAGATTTTCTCTCAACAGATTCAAGTACAGCAGCCAACTGTATAACAGAACACCATATTGCTTTGCAGCTCTAATAGCAGCTATTCGACTACATCCTCAATTAGTTCATCCCTCTAACTTCTGATAAGCTGTGTCCTGGTATGAAGTTATTGACAACTTCAATAAACTAGAAGTTGTTCTAATCCCACAAATATTGGTGTAGCAGTCAGTCACAGATAACATAATAATAAATATAGCAACGAAGAAATAGAAGATGGGTTAAGCAACAATAGCAAAGTTCTACAAAATATAGCAGTTTAGCCTCTAATCAAAACAAAGGAAGAAAACTCTAAAGGTGCAACTCTTTTAATCAGTAACATGAAACAGTAAGCCCATAAGCCTTTTAAAACTGACACATAATTCTAGCAGAAAATGCAATCATTCAACCACCAAGCTGTTAAATCAACAAAAAGCGCCATAAAAGTGCTCACTCTCCATAATTGCACTAACGCAAGGGCGTCTAGTTCTGAGATTATATTTGGCCTTTGCTCTCATACAAGGTGGAGAAACAGAGAATAAAACCATGACTGAAAGGCTATATTTTTTAAAGAGAAAACATTGGAACATATCCCCAATGCTGTTTGTACCATCCTTATTACAAAAAAATAGTTCTCTAGGCCTGGAGGACAAATTATTAATTCTATAAAGTTACCAAAATAACCAGCTAAGCGCACAATTAGCAAGAATAGTGACAGAAAACTTTTATGCCAGTGAAAATAATAGTCACACAATTTTAGGCTTGATGTAAACAACAACTACCCAGTATGGTCCCACAAAGTGGGGTCTGGGGAGGGTAATATGTAGACGAGCCTTACCCCTACCCGAAAGGGCAGAGAGGCTGTTTCCAATCTACCCTCGGCTCAGTGAAGGAAAGGAAAAACAAAAAACAAAGGTCATTGCCAGCCGCTCACAGCTCCTCACCGGGGCATCAGGACTTCTCCTCCGCACATGCCCGAACCACCTCAGCCTCGCTTCTCGCATCTTCTCACCCACCGGGGCCACTCCCACCTTCTCTTGAATAACTTCATTCTTAATCTTATCTAACCTGGTGAGCCCGCACATCCACCTGAGCATCCTCATCTCCGCAACCTGCATTCTCTGAACATGAGAGTTCTTCACTGGCCAGCACTCCGCTCCATACAACATGGCAGGTCTAACCACAGCTCTATAAAATTTTCCCTTGAGTTTCTGTGGAACTTTCTTGTCACACAGGACTCCTGATGCAAGCCTCCACTTTGACCACCCGCTGCTATACGATGAGTGACGTCCCCGTCAATCTCTCCGTCCCCCTGAATCACCGACCCAAGATATTTGACACTGTCCCTTTTGGCGATGGCCTGAGATCCAATCATCACGTCTCTGCCTCCTTCCCTCGGCTCGGCGCTAAACTTGCACTCCAGGTATTCTGTCTTAGATCTGCTTATTTTAAAACCCTTAGATTCGAGAGTCTGTCTCCATAAACCTCTAACCTCTCAATAACACCGACCCTCGTCTCGTCTATCAAGACTATGTCATCAGCAAATAGCATACACCAAGGCACATCCCCTTGAATATGTCGGGTTAGAGCATCCATCACCAAGGCAAACAAGAGAGGGCTAAGCGCCGATCCTTGATGGAGCCCCATAACCACTGGAAAATGGTCTGAGTCGCCACCCACCGTCCTAACCATAGTCTTAGCTCCATCATACATGTCCTTGATTACTCTGATGTAGGCTTCCGGCACGCTTTTCGCCTCCAAGCACCTCCCTTGGGACCTTGTCATACGCCTTCTCCAAGTCGATAAGCACCATGTGCCAGTGTTTTTGATAGCGCGCGGCGACAAATAGCGACGAGGGCTCGCTTCAGTGAGGCGAGAGGCGCGCAGCGAAGCGCTCGCCTTTTTGATGTGAGGCGACAATTTATAAAAAAAAACAATATATATATATATATATATATATATATATAAAACTAAAAACTCAATAACAATAATATGTTAATAATAATATATCAATTTAAAAATTAAAAACTCAATTTTCATCGTTGTTTTATAGAAAAATAGAGCAATAAATCAAATAAATTTAATCAACTTAGCAGAATTGCAGATTAATTTTTCTTGTTTTATCTGTGCAGGTTAATTTAAGCAACTGGACGTGCAAATTCTGCTCATAAAGTGGCTCCTTCAGCGCCAGAAACAAGGCATATTTAATTCAATTGGTAATACCAATTTTGACTGGTATTCCCCAAGACAAATGATCCTTGTCTCAAGAAGCTCACTGTTGCATTTGAGCTTTAAAAAACGTGAATGGCTTTTACGTTTCCAAATGTATAACAGCATGCTGGACCCAAAAACGAGATTGAGAGCTTCCAGGTAGTAATTTAACAGCATGACTGACTTTTTTTTTACTGTTCACAGGTATGCAAAAAAAAACAGTGCGACTGGAGTGACTTTTTTTACTGTTCACTGGTGACTGGTCGAAAAAACAAAGGGACTGCTGGAGTGCTCTGTTTTTTGACACTGAAAAAAAAAATGTCGACTGGTCGACTGGAAGAAGAAGGGAAAAAGAAGAAAAAAGAAAGAGAGAAGAAGGAAGAAGGAAGAAAGAAGAAAGAAAGATGAACATACCTGGACTCGAGAGAAGAAACAAGATGAAGATGATTTGCTGCTGTGTTTTTTGCTGGTGAGTGTTTCTCCCTTTGTAGACTGGTCGACTGCTTTTCCTTTGTCGAGTGAAAACCCTAGTTTTTGTGTTTTTGTAATTTGTAAAGCTGCTGATGTGTTTTAAATAGGCACTGTCAAAATAGCGTCGCCTCGCTGCGCCTCTCGCCTCACCTCGCCTCGCGCCACACAGGCTGTTGCCAGCGCTATTCACGATCGCCTCGCCACACCTGCTCCTGTGGCGTCAGCCCTTCGCATCGCCTCGCTACGCGCTAAAAGCGCTGTAGCGAGCGCTTTTAATAACCCTGCCATGTGCAGGTCCTTCTTCTTATCCCTGAACTGCTCCACCAGCCTCCTGACAAGGTGGATAGCTTCTGTAGTGGAGCGCCCCGGCATGAAACCGAACTGGTTCACGGATATAGATGACATCTCCCTCACCCTCACCTCGATCACCCGCTCCCAGACCTTCATGGTGTGACTTATTAATTTGATACCCCTATAGTTGTTGCAGCACTGGATGTCCCCTTTGTTCTTGTACAAGGGCACCACTGTACTCCACCTCCACTCCTCCGGCATTCTTTTGGTCCTGAAGATCGCATTGAACAACTTGGAGAGCCACTCCACTCCTGACATACCCATGCATTTCCAGAACTCCACCGGGATCTCGTCAGGCCCGGTCGCTCGACCCCTACTCATCCTACGCAAAGCCCCTATGACCTCCTACACCCTAATGCGTCTGCAGTACCCAAGGTCTCTATGTTTCTCTGAATGCCCCAACTCCCATAACTCTATGTTACGATCCCCTCCTCGTTAAGTAAGTCTCGAAAGTACGCCTGCCACCTCTGCTTGACTTGAGACTCCCCCATCAGAACTCTTCCATCATCGCCCTTGATGCACCTAACTTGGTCAAGATCACGCGCCTTCCTTTCCCTTGCTTTAGCTAACCGGAATAACTTCTTGTCCCCGCCTTCCTCCCCTAATTCCTCGTACATGCGACCAAACGCCGCATTTTTAGCTTCCGTAACTGCCAGCTTTGCTTCTTTCCTCGCCACCTTGTAGATCTCCCTGTTCGCTCTCCGTTCTTCCTCACTTGTGCTCCCTGCCAACTTAGCAAACGCCGCCTTCTTCACCTTCACTTTTCCTTCGACTACATCGTTCTACCACCAGTCACCCTGATGTCTGCCTGAATAGCCCTTGGATACCCCGAGCACATCCCGTGCTACCTCCCTAACCAAGTTCGCCGTCTCTGACCACATAGCGTCCGCTTCCCCCGAACTTCTCCAAGCTCCGCACTCAGCTAACCTCCTCTCCAACTCTTGTGCTTTCTCCTTAGTCAAAACACCTCATCTAATCCGCGGTTGTCCTCGAACACCCCTCCTCTTCCTCTTCCTCTTCACCCAGCGACCGACATCCATCACTAGAAGTCTATGAAGAGTCGAAAGAGACTCTCCCGGAATAACCTTGCAGTCCTTGCACATACCCCTATCGCTCCTTCTGAGGAGGAGGTAATCAATCTGAGTCCTTGCCGCCTAATTCTTGAAGGTGACCAAATGCTCCTTCCTCTTGATGTAAAGAAGGTAGGAAAGTATAAGGCAGTTCAGAGAAGAAGTTAATGTGTTAAAAGACTACCAGTAATGAAAAAATATAGTATGCACATAGTTAAAACTTTTTTAAGGACATTACTTACATGACGACATAAGAATAAGAAGCAAGCTCTAGAAGTTTGTAGTAGCAATTAAGAAAACATATAAGATGATATACATGTTTGCTCAAACAAGCCACAAATATTGACAATTAATTACATAAAGCTGAAATATAATAACTTGTGAAAATGTGTTGCAAGAACCATCGTCCAGATATCAGGTTTCACTAGAAGAACCCAGGAAACAACTAATAAGATATGCTTAATGCAGATATTTGCTCTTATCTCCATAGATTTCATCTATAAGAGCAATAAGCACTGTTAAAATGTCTGCAAAAGGCTTATATAGTTCAGAGTTTTGCTCTTTGCAGAAACTTAGACATAAAATAAAATAGAAAATAAAATAAAAAACATATTTCATGTAAGATCAAGCACCATCTACATTCTACTCTAATTATCCCAACTTCAAAGAGCTGCATTCTTTAAAATTTCACCCTATTGAAATACCATGTCAAGCTTTCTTGTTGCTTTACAACTTTTGTACTTTATTCGTTCAAACAGCAGATTCAACTTGGTCTGAGAAGCAATGTTCCAGGTTCAGCCATAACCAGTAACACATCCTTGCCTATATAGAACATTCATACATTTCCTCTATAAAAGCCTCTGTGTAGCAGATGCCAGACAGTGAAAAGAAAGTATGGCCTATTAAAGTAGATAGATGTACGAGATCTTAACCCAGTTAACGCATGTAAACATAAATGTTAACAATACACACATAAATAAGAAGTATCATAAGGAAAGGATTCCATTCAGATAAGTAAGTTAACCCTTTTGGAGATGTTTATCCAGCAACTGCAAATATCAATCTGGACATAGGTTAATGTATCTTTGCAAATTATTACAAAATAACTGGCTCACCGCCTGATGTATAGTTCGAGGAAATCCATCAAGAATAAATCCTGCTTCACCCTTAGCTTCTCCAGCTTCAAGTCTCTTAGACAGCAAATCTATTATAATTTCATCTGAGATTAATTTCCCTTGGTTGACAATATCGACAAGCTGAAAAAGAAGGAACAAAGTAAATAAAGAAAATTAGTCAATAGAACAATTTTAGAGGGGAAAAGAGGATAGTGAAAATGAAGAGCACAATCAACCAAAGCTGATATATATGTATTTTCATATTTTTACATACCCCTATAAGAATAGGAACCTGACTTGCCTTACTACAGAAGTAACTCTTTCAATTATTCAATACAATAGATTGAAGTAGCACCAAAAGCATAGATCTGTCACTCTCTTATTTGTTTATCAGACAAAATGATATTAATTTATTTTATTGGAAAATATGACAGAATTCATGGAAGCAATATAATACTCCTGTGACCAGTATTATTTTCTTTGACTTTGAAGATTTATTATTTGTTGACGATTTTCTTTTAATGATTATATCATCCATGGTTAGGGGAACAACAACAACAACAACAACCCAGTATAATCCCACTTAGTGGGGTCTGGGGAGGGTAGTATGTACGCAGACCTTACCCCTACCCTGGGGTAGAGAGGTTGTTTCCAAATAGACCCCCGGCATCCTTCCCTCCAAGTACTTCCTACCTTGCTCTTGGGGAGACTCGAACTCACAACCTCTCGGTTGGAAGTGGGGGTTGCTTACCATCAGAGCAACCCTCTCGTCCATGGTCAGGGGAACAAATGCTAAAAATCTTTTTAACCAAAGACCTAAAATATACAGCTCAATGTAAGAACTACTAAATATTTATTTCTCACGCCACTGGCATGGGAAATTTGCAACTTCCTGCTTTATTATTTAGTTATCACCTCACTCTAAAAGATGCCATAAACCCTGTTGCAACTTTCTCATCTGCTCATGGTTGCCATATTATTACACAAAAGTGGCTTCTGATTTTACCATTGAGTAAGTTTGAAATTAAATCAAACTTTCTAAAACAAGTCAAAGATAAAAGGTTGGGGGTGCAGCGAAGGAGGACGCGAAAAGTTTCACCATTGAACCTGGTATCTAGGTTGAGGTTCCCAATGCTGATTTTTGATCCATGATCTTACTTAGGTAGATGAGTTAGTTTTATAAGCTCTGGCATTTTGGCCAGCAGACTATTTGGAATTACATTTTTTCTGTTAAACTAGACTTTTGATTAAGCAGTATATGGTTTGTTTATTTAGTAGCCAGTTTCTTGAATCCTACACTAGATTACATACAAAAATATTTAGAAGGAAAAATTTATTGGTATACTGCTTTTCTGCAGTCGGGGGAAGAAGATTCTACACTGATGAATCCGACAGCAATTAAACCATTAAGCAGATCTCATCTAATGTAGGCCTTGTAGGAATCCTTAATTTTATTACAAAATACAGATATCAAAACCACAGGTCCAACTTCATAAATAGTTTCCTAAATCCTCAGGCAAAAGATGGAAACTTTTCCACTTCATCACTTAAACCCCCCAACCCACCCACCCAACACACACACATTCTTCAGGCAAAAGATGGACACTTTTCTACACCATCACTTAAAACATTAAGTATACACACTACAAAGATTAAAACTTTTAAACAGGACTCTGAGGACTCTGGATATTTCCAAAAGCAGAAGCCAAAAACGTATACCCTACAAATTAATTTAAATTCCATCTTCTCATCTTGCAAAATCTTGGGGCGAAAATTTTAAACGAAACCCAGAAATAATACATGAAATTTAGACCTGAGAAGCTAGGGGTCCATGAGAGGAGAGTTCGTGACGAACGAGATCACCAGTAGCTATGTGAGGTACGCCAAGAAGCTTTGAAAGTCGAGCTGCATACGTTCCTTTGCCCACACCTGGACAACCCAGAAACACCCACTGCACATTTCTGCCCTTGTCTTTAAAACTACTAGCCGGAGAACCTGCCGGCAAATTCGCCGGCGAAGGCGGTACTTTAAGGTCGGTTTTAGAAGGTTTATTATAACAAAAACCCCGGTGGGTTAAATTGGTGACTCTACTACATCGCCATCTTACCACTGCGCGGCTCCAAACCGTCATAACTAATTAATGATAAAGCCCAACAGGAATTAGATTACACAGAATAAGAGAGTGAGAGATTTTCAGAAAAATGCAGAATTTTTTAGAGAATATTGGGATATTTTTTTTTTTGCCAGCCTTTTTGGGGTTAATAATTGAAATGAATTTGATAATACAGCAAGGAGTTGAGTGCTGAAAGTGTTGTGTTTGAAAATGTAATTATTACGTCACCTTTTAGGCGTTTGTCAAGTTTGAATTTCAACAGAGTCACAGCACGCAGAGGGCAGGGGATCTACAAACGGATGTTTTCCAAGATTTAGTGTTGCGTCACGTTACCTTGGAACTACGATACAGTACACTCGTGCTTCTTCCGAGAGTAACATCAATAATTGTAACGTGGTTATATTTTTACTTATTTACTTAAAAGGAAGAAAGGGATTTCGCAATGTGTCACGTGTATAAAATGCCATGTGACATTTTCAGACTTCAATCCCAACCGGTATTACTTTTATTTTTAAAATTTTGAATTTAAAAAATAGGTATAGTATTGAATAATTATTAAATTAAAGAACCTGTTATGAAATAGAAGATTCTTACACTTCTATTTAAGGTGAATGTCTTTAATGTATTTAATTAGAGAGATTTTAGAGTCCTATTATTGGTAGCAAGATCTTCATCCTCCCTATAAATAGAGGTGCTCTCTACCATTGTAATTCACCCCTCTCAACTCAATAAGAAGAACTCTCTCTACTCTTCTCTCTATTGCTATTGTTCTTGTTCTATTGTTCTTGTCTTTTGCTTTAGTTTATAACACGTTATCAGCACGAGACTCTACCGTCTCAAGTATCATTCTCAAAAATCCAAGGTATTTTCCCTCTTCCTAATTTAATTTTCGAGTATGTCTGACATTATGAAAAGAAAGTTCGTTGCCCTTGAAATTTCGGGCAAGAACTATATGACATGGGTGTTGGATGCTGAAATCCACCTAGATGCTATGGGTCTCGGAGACACCCTCAAAGATAAAGAAAAAGCATCCACCCAAGATTGTGCGAAGGCCTTGATTTTCTTGCGCCACCACCTTGACGAAGGTTTGAAGATTGAATATCTCACCGTCAAGGATCCACTCGTTTTGTGGAACAGCTTAAAGGAGAGATATGACAACCTGAAGTTGGTCACTCTGCCACAAGCACGATATGATTGGGCCCATCTGAGGCTACAGGACTTTAAGTCCGTTTCTGAATATAATTCTGCTATGTTCAGAATTACTTCTAAACTGAAGCTATGTGGAGATAACATCTCCGATTACGATATGCTTGAGAAAACGTTTACAACGTTTCATGCCTCCAATATGGTACTGCAACAACAGTACCGAGAGAAAGGCTTTACGAAGTACTCTGAACTGATTTCTCTCTTACTAGTGGCTGAGCGAAATAATGATCTGCTCATGAGAAATCACGAAAATAGACAAACTGGGTCTACACCACTGCCTGAAGCAGATATGGTGCACTCGCATTATGCCAAACATAAAAGGGACCATGATCACGGTCATAAACGGGGTCAAAGCCAAGGACGTGGACAAGGAAGAAATTCCAAAGAAGTCCGTCACCCCCCAAAGAGAGATAACCACCAAAAGCAGAAACGGGGTCCAGAAGATCCTAAGGCAAATAGTTCAGAAACTATATGTTATCGTTGCGGTGGAAATGGGCACTGGTCTAGGACTTGCCGTATACCAAGACACTTGGTTGACCTTTATCAAGCATCTCGAAAGAGAAAACGCCCTGAAACAAATTTTGTCTCTGACGACAACTTTGACTTCACCCACCTGGATGTGGCAGACTTCTTTGAGCAACCCGAGGGAAAGATAGACCACCTAATCGGTGACGGAACCGTGATGAAAGAAGATGGAGCTGTTTGATTCTACTTGTATTAGTCAATGAATAGATTAATAGTCATTAGCATTAGCTCGTATTAGTTAGTTCATAAAAGCAATGTTAGCAGTAGTTCTTTAGAATATCTTCAATATGTTCAAATATCAATAAAACTTTTATTTTCCAGTGGGGGTAATCGACTAGCCTGAAAAACTAGTCGATTATCAACTATTTTCGCATTAAAGTTGAAAAACAATTGATCAACAATCGATTGTCTTTGGCTAACAATCGATTGTCTTGAAACAGTGTGTTCTGGAATTTTTCAAAAATAGCCAACAATCGATTGTCTTTGTCTAACAATCGATTGTCTTGAAACAGTGAGGTCTGGAATTTTTCAAAAATAACAAATAATCGATTGTGTGTGTTTAACAATCGATTGTCTATGTTCCAACAATCGATTGTGTGTTTAATAATCGATTATCTTATGAAAAACGCTGAAATTTTCAAACTGCATAGTAATTGATTATGGACAACATATCTGATTTTGTTAGTCAACTGTTAGTAGCAGATTTTGAAAATATTATGTGACACAAAAGGATTGAACTTGTTTATTCTTATGTTCGTGTATCTCCTTTTTTTTGTATGTCAAACTATGGGAAAGCAAAATGGATATCTCACAAAGCGAACTTGGATCAACATCCAACTGTAAAAGTATTTGCCTAGTTGATTCATGTACTACACATACAATACTCAAAGAAAGGAAGTATTTCTCTCAACTGAATATGTGTAAGGCAAACATTACTACAATCTCTGGAAGTAGTAAAATGATTGAAGGCTCCGGAAGAGCTATTGTAACTCTGCCCAAGGGCACGATGTTAATCATAGAGAATGCAATGTTCTCCTCCAAGTCTATGAGAAACTTGTTGAGCTTTAAAGATGTACGCCGGAATGGCTACAATATTGAGACAATGGATGAAGATAATCTTGAATATCTCGTCCTCACTTCAAAGAATGTCTCCGGCCAAAAGAGGGTTATTGAGAAATTCCCGTCTTTATCTTGTGGCCTGTATTGGACAAGAATTAGTGCAATTGAGGCACATTCAACAGTAAATCTAAAGAATACTGAGTCCAATACATTTGTACTTTGGCATGATCGACTGGGTCACCCAGGATCAACCATGATGAGACGGATTATAGAAAGCTCATATGGGCATCCGTTAAAGAATTTCAAAATTCTCTCAAGTAATGAATATCCTTGCACTTCGTGTTATCAAGGCAAGCTGATTATCAGACCATCCCCAACAAAGGTTGGGACTGAGTCACCCCAGTTTCTGGAACGTATACAAGGGGACATTTGTGGACCTATTCACCCACCTAGTGGGTCGTTTAGGTATTTCATGGTCTTGATAGACGCATCCTGTAGATGGTCTCATGTGTGCCTGTTGTCATCTCGCAACCTGGCGTTTGCGACGTTAATGGCACAAATCATTCGGCTACGAGCACACTTTCCAGATAATCCAATCAAGTCCATTAGACTGGATAATGCTGCTGAGTTTACATCCCAAGCATTTAATGATTATTGCTTATCAATCGGGATAAAAGTTGAACATTCTGTAGCCCATGTTCACACTCAGAACGGTCTTGCAGAATCGTTAATTAAGCGCTTGCAGTTGATTGCAAGGCCATTACTGATGAGAACGAGGCTGCCCACTTCAGTGTGGGGTCATGCCATATTGCATGCAGCAATGCTAATTCGTCTCAGGCCGACGAATTACCACAAGTATTCTCCGTTGCAATTGGTTTTGGGTCATGAACCCGATATATCCCATTTAAGGATATTTGGATGTGCCGTATATGTGCCTGTAGCACCGCCATCCCGCACCAAAATGGGTGCGCAAAGAAGGTTAGGAATATATGTTGGGTTTGATTCGCCCTCCATCATTCGCTACCTTGAAACATTGACAGGCGACCTGTTTACTGCACGATTTGCAGACTGTCGATTTGATGAAACACTTTTCCCAAAATTAGGGGGAGAAGTTGGTGAAACCAAACGGGAAATTTTGTGGAAAAATGAATCATTATCTCATCTTGATCCACATACCTCTACTTGTGAGAAAGAGGTACAAAAGATTATCCATTTGCAAAGAATAGCAAATCAAATGCCTGACGCATTTACGGACTTGAAGAGGATAACGAAATCCCACATTCCTGCGGAAAATGTTCCAATCCGTATTGAAGTCCCTATTGGACAATTATCTAGTGCCATATCCAATGAGTCAAATGCACGCCAGAAGCGTGGCAGACCATTAGGTTCCAAAGATCGAAATCCTAGAAAGAGGAAAAAGAACGATCTAAATGACACTATGAAAGAATCACATGAGGACGCTCATGATTTGATTAATTCTGAGATTCACGAAGAATCTATTGAGCCTGGAGCTCTTGAAAATACGGAACTACTCCCAAATCCAATTAATATTGAGGCAAATATTAATCGAGTGGATGTTGTGGTAGATAATGTATTTGCTTATAATGTAGCATCTAACATTATGAAAGAGTGTGAGGATCTCGAACCTCAATCTGTGAAAGAATGTCGAGAAAGACATGATTGGCCAAAATGGCAAGTAGCAATTCAATCTGAATTGAATTCGCTGGCAAAACGTGAAGTTTTTGGCCCTATAGTTGAAACACCTAATGGTGTTAAGCCCGTTGGCTACAAGTGGGTCTTTGTACGCAAACGAAATGAGAAAAATGAAGTACAAAGATACAAAGCACGACTTGTTGCACAAGGTTTTTCCCAAAGGCCTGGTGTCGATTATGAAGAGACATATTCGCCTGTAATGGATGCGATAACCTTTCGTTATCTCATAAGTTTTGCTGTCCATGAGAAGCTGGACATGCACTTAATGGATGTCGTTACTGCCTATCTTTATGGCTCACTTGATAACGACATATACATGAGAATTCCCGATGGACTCAAGGTGCCAAATGCGCACAATTCCAAATCTCGGGAAATGTTTTCAATCAAGTTGCAAAGGTCCTTGTATGGTCTAAAGCAATCAGGACGAATGTGGTATAATCGTCTAAGTGAGTACTTGTTGAAAGAAGGCTATATAAATGATGCCATTTGCCCATATGTGTTTATAAAGAAAACAACATCGGGATTTGTTGTACTTGCCGTATATGTTGATGACATAAACCTTATTGGAACTCCTGAAGAACTCCAAAAGGCAATTGATTATCTAAAGGATGAATTCGAGATGAAAGATCTCGGTAAGACTAAACTATGTCTTGGTTTGCAAATTGAATATTTGGCAAACGGAATTTTTGTTCATCAATCTACCTATACAGAAAAGGTATTGAAACGGTTTTATATGGATAACGCACATCCGTTAAGTACACCGATGGTTGTTCGTTCACTTGAAGTGAACAAAGACCCATTCCGACCTAAAGAACGGAATGAAGAGATACTTGGTCCTGAAGTACCATATCTTAGCGCAATTGGCGCATTAATGTATCTTGCAAATACTACAAGGCCGGACATTTCTTTTTCAGTTAATGTCTTAGCAAGATTTAGCTCGGCTCCTACGAGGAGACATTGGAATGGGATCAAACACATATTGCGGTACCTAAAGGGGACTACCGATTTGGGCCTATTTTATGGAAAGAATTGCAGCCCGGATCTTGTTGGTTATGCTGATGCTGGATATTTGTCTGACCCACACAAGGCTCGGTCTCAAACGGGTTATGTGTTTACCTGCGGAGAAACCGCCATATCTTGGCGATCGACTAAGCAATCAATTGTGGCTACTTCATCTAATCATGCCGAGATAATTGCTATTCATGAAGCAAGTCGGGAGTGTGTGTGGTTAAGGTCGATAATACATCATATCCAAGACAAATGTGGTTTGAAGTGTGATAAACTACCCACAACTTTGTATGAAGACAATGCAGCATGTATAGCTCAATTGAAGGGAGGATTCATAAAAGGAGATAGAACGAAGCATATTTCACCAAAGTTATTCTTCACACATGATCTTCAAAAGAATGGTGATATCAATGTTCAACAGATTCGTTCAAGTGACAATATGGCTGATTTGTTTACAAAATCTCTACCAAAGTCAACCTTCAAGAAGCTAGTTCACAAGATCGGGATGCGAAGACTTAAGGACATAAATTGATGTTCTTATCAGAGGGAGTTAATGCGCGTTGCACTCTTTTTCCCTTACAAGGTTTTGTCCCACTGGGTTTTCCTTGCAAGGTTTTTAACGAGGCAACCAATAGGCGCATATTCAAACATGTGTACTCTTTCCTTACTTTAATTTTTCCCATTGGGTTTTGTTTTAAGGTTTTAACGAGGCACATCATTGAATAGACATTCAAGGGGGAGTGTTATGAAATAGAAGATTCTTACACTTCTATTTAAGGTGAATGTCTTTAATGTATTTAATTAGAGAGATTTTAGAGTCCTATTATTGGTAGCAAGATCTTCATCCTCCCTATAAATAGAGGTGCTCTCTACCATTGTAATTCACCCCTCTCAACTCAATAAGAAGAACTATCTCTACTCTTCTCTCTATTGCTATTGTTCTTGTTCTATTGTTCTTGTCTTTTGCTTTAGTTTATAACAGAATCAGTATTTTCTAATGATATATTGAGTTTTTGTATATATGTGTCCAAGCCAAAACTATTAAAGTCCAATGAAGTCATAAGTAGATCAGCCTGATAAGATTAATTTAATGTACATTATATAATTAATTTGTTTTTATCAAATAACATATTAATTACAATATATTTATTATAAATGTATTTGTCTATAAAATAATATACCAATACTTTTTGTAATAGCAATACATACCATTCCAGATTTTCTCATGACGAAAAACGTGGCTATATAGCTGTAAACCAAAAGAGTTTTTCTTTTTGTGCTTTTTTTTGTAGAGATTTTTTAGGTATAGGTATTTTTTATTTTTTGTCGGTTCATACCAACTAACCAGAAAGTTCGGGACATTTAATTAGTACCTTATCTGTATTTACTTTAGAGAAAAATTGTTTTAATTTTGAATTTAAAAAAATTAATAGGTATATTCTTGAATTATTAAATTACAGAACCAGTAGTTTCTACGTGTATTTGCCCTAGAAAGAGGAATTGAAAATTCGACGGTTCAGACTCACACCCTTCCTTCGCCTATTTGCCCTATAAATCGCAATCTTACAAATTCGGCTTCTATCCCACGATATCTCACCACGGTTTCAACTCCACACCCACGCATTCCTTTTTCCTACATTCTCAGTAACATGATTTTACAGTTTTCTTTTTAATTCAGTTTTCCCAAACGCACACGCAAATAAACGCGGTCGTCAAGTAATAAAGTGACTAAAAGTCGATGTCGATCCCATGTGGACTTGTGATTAACTATTAACCAAATTAGACTATCATAATTATCTAAACAAGAATTAAATCAAGAAATATTTGATTCTAAACTAATTAAAATAAAAAAACAAATAATAAACTCTGAACAAAGGGATATCAGATTTTTATGTTATCAATGCAATGAAAACGATCTATGGTTATGGGCTATCTAACAATCCTATTGTATTTTTCAATTGAATTGACTAATTAATTTATCTGGTTTAATGTTGACAGGGTTAATCTTGCTCATAAAGAATCTGTCGAGTTCGTACTCGCCTATTCAAGCTAACCTAACGCCTATATGCGTATGGAGTTAGCATCAACAAGAACGCATTTATAATTCCTGTAAATCAACCAAGCAAGACAATTGTGTATATGTCTATCCTAATCGCAAATCTGTTCCCCGATGCCTAGGTTCAAGAACTTACTCTACTCAATCCTATATGCAATCTAGAACTCCTACTTTCGAGTTCAACTCTAGATTCGTAGATAGTATTCAATTGGTGATGAAGCAATCAAATAATTAAGTGCAGGATTGAATAAATAAACCAATATGATAAACTAAAAAGTCAAAATCAATATCCGAATAACAATAGTCATGAAAGAACCATAACCCTAGAACATACAGTTTAGCTCCACATAGACATGGCATTCGAACAACAAATCATACAAAGAAACATAAAAAATACTAAGTTTGATGGAAGAAAAGATGAAATCCGGCCTCCACAACGGCTCTGTGCTCTTCCTTGGTCAAAAATTACTCTAAAACATTCTCCTATGTATATATACCAAGTAGAATTTGGTCCAAACAATTATACCTTCTCCAATGTAAAAAATGACACTTTTCCGGGGTCAGATTAGCGCGGTCGCGCATCTGGGCGCGCTAATGGTCGTGCTAGTTAGACAACTTTCTATCCTAGGCGCGCTAAAACTAGCGCGATCGTTCATTTGGGCACGTTTCACCCTGTTCTGTTAGGAATTTAGAAAATATAAAAAATAAAAATTATAGCCTTTTTAGTTAGCTTTCAACCCATATATTATGGAGTTCAAATAGAGTTCTGAACAAAAAGTTATGTCTATTTTACTAAATGGTATGCAATCTGCCTACTGGATGCTTCGTTTGCTCTAACTATTATCCGTTGCTCGCCAAACACGATCTTAACTTAATTCCTTGAGCTTTTACTCAGATTTCGAAGCTCCAAATCACTTGAATTCATCTCATAACATCTGCATAGCTCGGAATCACTCCTACAAGACATAAAACACACAGTTAGTGCAAGATACTAGAGATTTAAAGCACAAATTAAATCAAAGTGCAGTAAATTTTGAGTGTAATAAGCGACTAAAATATACAATTATAGCCCATCATCAACACCACACGCTTAAACCATTGCTCGTCCTCGAGCAATCAAACTACACTTTATACATACACAACCTTTTTTAAAAACAATTCTCATAACTAATCATACCGAGAATATTTAAATTAGATTAAGTCCAAAAGCGTAACATCTTCACCTCAAGATTTAACTCACAATAACATGCATTATTCGCAATTCACCCACTTACTCTAACATAGAGATCACTGAAATTACCTTTCATTCATGAATCAATAACCCCCCCCCCCCCCCCCCCACACACACACAACAAAAAAGAGTAGTTTCACACAATAAAATTTAAGAACACTTAGGAACTCAAGTTTGAAAGAATTCACTAACTCTCATAAACAACATTCATATGCCACGAAAGATGCACCATAAGCTTGGCCATAGTGTACTACTCCACTAATTGAGCTCATTCAATATAGGATCAATTAGAACTTTATTTGGTTATAATGTAGGCTACAAGATGGGTAGGATACGTTTAGATATAAGACTGACTACACCTTCCTAAGCACTTTAATACATATACTTTAACATTCAACACTCCATACTTATGTCAAACCATAATTCCACCTTCACATCAGTCACGACCCAAATTCTATACCCGGTCGTGATGGCGCCTCCTGTGAAGAAAAGGCCAGCCTACAAATCAAAATCCTCTATAAGCAGCTTTTTAACATAAATGAATGGAAATACTAATTAATAACATTTAACTATGAAATTTCATTCCAACACAACCCGGCAGGGGTGTCATAAGTCACGAGCATCTAATGGGTAGGGACACTACTAATGGACCAACAATGTATATATATATACAAGATTAAACTAGAATACAAAGATAAAGTGCGGTGCCGCGAGCGCTGGCGGTCACGGTGCTCAACTACCACAATAAGGCCTTCGTTCCTGCTGATAACCCGCTACCGGGTGGACAATACCTACAACTGCACGCAAGGTGCAGGGAGTAAAGTGTGTACTTCCAACTTAGTGGTAATAAGAGAGAATAATATCTGAGCGATAAGCAAACACGTATGAGCACACCAGACTGCTATAAAAGACAGAACTACCCCTTTTTCAGAAGACCAAAATACTGTGAAAACCCCCTTTTGAAAACCCCAAGTTCAGTTCAAAAATCTCTTTGAAAATATGCTTTTTCTACAATTATAAAGGTAATTTCAACAAGTAGGAATTAGTCCGAAAACTTTCCCCTCGGGCTCAATATCAACTCACAATATCCAACATCACCCTCTCGGGCCCAACACTCCTTAACATATAACACCAGGCTATCTGGTCAACAAGGAAAGTAACAGTATGTATGCTAATGATGTATAAGTGCTGAATATCATGCCATGTAGTACAAACAGGAGTAGATGCATGAATGCAATGCACATGAATATGCTGCGGCGTGCTGCCCGAGCCAACCATGCATATGATTTAACATCGACGACGCTCACTAGGGGTATGTACAGACTCTGGAGGGGCTCCTTCAGTCCAAGCGCAATATCATACAGTGCCAATAGTTACCACTGTTTCCATTGCAATACACGGTGTCAATAGTTACCACCGTTTCCATTTCAACACACGGCGCCAATAGTTACCACCGTTTCCATTTCAATATACGGTGCCAATAGTTACCACCGTTTCTATTTCAACACATGATGCCAATAGTTACCACCGTTTCAATTTCAATATACGGTGCCAATAGTTACCACCATTCCAAAAATAATATACAGTCCAAAAAATAGTGAGATAATGATCGTCAGCCTGAAATATCATTTAAGAATCTTTTGTGTTTTCAAAATATAGAATTTTGGCTGAGTTTGCAAAAATAGTGTTAAAACCTCTGGACTGAATGCAAATAGTATGCAAATCATACTAACTCTGAAATATCAATCCCTATAGGATTCTACAAGTCGGCACAAGGCCCCAACACATGGCATCAAGCCCAGATAACATCCATATAGGGTGCGAAGCAATCGCCAATATAGTATAATTCATCCTTCGGATTGAACCGAGTCATAATTTCCCACATATATGACCCCGCACTAGCCATGGAGTGCGTGTCTCGCCTCATTTAGAGTCACAATGTGATATACCGAAATTTCAAATAATCGGCAATAAGCCCCAAGTATGGCAATGAGCCCAATTCATAATGATAACAACAAAACATTTACAATTTAGCAGTAAAAACCAACAACCGAGACGGACCAAGTCACAATTCCCAATAGTTCTCTACCCCAAGCTCAGGTTCAGCGTGCAAGTCACCACAATACAGTACTAGGATGTGCAAATCCGGGGTTTCAAACCCTCAGGATATCATTCCAAAGTATTACTCACCTCGAACCGGTGAAATTCCTCGCTCGCGACGTCTTTGCTCCTCAAATTGGCCTCTACGCATGTCAAATCTAACCAAAATCAGTACAAATATGTCATAATATACTAATGGGACAACACCCAATCGAAAACAATCGAAATATAATAAAAACATCTCGAAACTAGCAAAACCTGAGCCCCGAGACTGCTTCTCGAAAAATTACAAAACTTACATTTTCGGAATTCCCATCTCGCCACGAGTTCGTACATACCAAGAAATCCTAAATCCGAGCTCAAATGACCTATCAAATCCCAATTTGAAATATCAAAAACTCAAGCCCTAGCTTCTTTAGTTATACCCAAATTCAGAGAATTAATCGATTAAATGATGTTTCTAGACCATGAGACTTACCTCAAGTCACTTCCCATCGAAACCCTCTTCAAAATCTACCAACAAGCTCTCAAGGTGGGGGAAATATGGTTGCGTTCGCGTCTGAAATTTTCCCTTAAAACATTTTGCCCAGCTGACGACCCCTTCTTCGCGAACGCGAGGTCCTCCCGCATTCGCGATGCACAAAAACCACTGGGCCAAAATTCCTTCTTCGCGAACGCGGTGCCCACCCGCGAACGCGATGCACACCTACCCCTTCTCCTTCGCGAATGTGTGACAGGGACGCGAACGCGAAGCACAAAATAATCCCCCACAGTATTTCCCCTCCGCGAACGCGAGCCTGTTACGCGAACGGCGAAGGTTACAGGCTCCCAGACCTACGTGAACGCGGCCTCACTTCCCGAACACGAAGGCCAAAATCCCAGGATATCCAATTCCTTCTATGTGTTCGCGACACACCCATGCGAACGCGAAGAACAATCTTCTGCAACACCAACAGCTGAAAACCAGCAGTCCTCTAAGTTCAAAAATAGCCCGATTGACCATCCGAAATCACTCTGGGGCCCTCGAGACCTCAACCAAAAGCACAGATATATTCTAATACCTCATTAAAACTTGCTCGAAGCATAAAAAACTATCATAAATGTCAAAATCATCGAATTTCTACGGATTCAAGACTAAGTTAAACTAAAACTTTCGAAACAAGCATTTGATCCAAATCCCAACCTAAACACCTTCGAATGCTCTGCAAATTTGCACACATATCCAAAATCACCTAACGGAGCCACTGCAACTGTCAGAATTCCATTCTGACCCCTGGATCAAAATCTCACCTATCAACCGGAATTTGCCAAATTTCGAACTTAGCCAATTCAAGCCGAATTCTACACCGGACCTCCAAATTCAATTCCGATTTCACTCCTAAGTCATAAATTATCCCCTGAAACTAGCCGAATCGTCGAAAATCCATTCCAAACCATATAACTCATAAGTCAACATCTGGTTGACTTTTCCAAACTAGCCTTCTCTTAAAGAGTTATTTGTCTCAATTCCAACCAAACTCTGACCGAATCACTTAAATCTCTACAAACACATATAATGAAGCATATAGAAGCATAAAACGGGGTAACCGGGGCGGCAACTCACGTGACGACAGGTCAGGACGTCACAAAATCAATGTAAATTACCCCATTCTTCTTTAAACACACTTACATCAAGAGCCACCATTTATCAAGAATTGTTTTTCTCACAACAATCCAACTATTTTTTTTATTCAAGTGTCTCTTACTTTTTCAAAATAGTACACCTCTCTCCTTATTCAATTAGTTCCACTCAAAAGCCAAACCAGCCACCCCACAATTTAACTTTTACAAAGTTCATAACAATTCAAGTGCTCATGAGAGGTGAAAAGGTTCAAAGAGATGGTTAATTCAAACAAATGGGTAAGGCTTGTAATGTGGTTTCCAAAGAAACATGATTACAGGCTCAATGGGGTTAATTATGATACACAACAATTAGGCAGGTAAAATATTTAAATAGCTCAACAAAAAAATGCATGTATCACTTCCAAGACTGAACAAAACTACTATTTCGCTTTGCAAACATACAGCGCAAGTTCTAGACATTAAATAAAATGCACTGAATAACATAAAAACCTTACACACATGGCACATAACTCACTCAGGATTGGACTCATCAAGACACTCTAGTCAAAGAAGTTAAGAAAAGTTAAGATCATACAATTTAAGGTACTTCTACGAGTCAAAAGTTGAGCCTAAGTGCTACAACCAAAGTACTCAATATTCTCAAGGAATAACAATTCAAGAGATATTGCTTCAATTCAAAGCGTAGCACCATAACTTCTCTCCTAAAAAAATAAAACTACCTGCACCCGTTTCAAACAAAACCCTTGGATAAGAACCGCGACACAAAGAAAAACCAAGGGGGAATTACTACACTACCTACAAAGAATATCTTTTTGTCCTTTTTTTAGACTTAACTCCCTCAAGAAAGCTGTCTAGGAGATCCATCGTCGGGAAAAGTTCAATTTTTTTTCTTTTTCTATTTTTTCTAAAAAAAATAAATTATTCAATTAAACTAACACAACTAAAATAGCATAGAAAGTCACTCAGCCAATCTCCTCACCCCACACTTTAAAGTGTGCAATGTCTGCAATGCACACTATAACTAATAAGATAGTAAAAGAGACTCCCTGGTAGGCCAAATGTCACAAGAATTAGCAGCTGATGGGATACTCAGACTTCTCCTAGGTATGGTCTTTTATATGGACGTCCACACTTAGTTCTCACCATCTAACTTGCTTTTGAACTCTTCCAATGGCTCTGCTTCCTATGTTTATAATCCTTAAAAATAAAAAAAAACATTGCAAAGAAAAAATTAAAAGAAAGCAATAAAGCTGGGTTGCTTCCCAACAAGCGCCTAATTTAATATCGCGGCACGACGTGAACCACTTTTTGCCTCCACCTCGAACTTATGAGTTGAGCCCCTAATTTGTCTTCAAGCTTTTTGTTATGCTCTCGGGGTGGTGAGACAAATTTAACAGGGCCAAGCAACCAATATAGAGCTCTACACTTTTTGGCTTTCAAATGAGGTATGTAATTATGTCTCTCAAGCATGATAAACTCCAGAATATAAGCACATTGTTCCTCATTTGTTGGCTCCTCCAAAGGCTCGGATGACTCGATTTCTATGTCATCATCCAAACACAATGTTGAAAAATGCATGGAATAAGGACCAATGTGTTCCAACTCTAGAACTGAATCACTAGTTACATCCTGATATATATACACACTAGAGTCTTCAAATATAATATTATCTACTTCCTCACATAACTCGAGTGTGCTTTCCTCAACATGGACGTCACAAATAAAAGTTTGGTCGAATGATTAACTCTCTACTTTTAGCTCCTCAATTTGGCGTATAAGCTCCTTTTCAATTTCAGACAACTCAGAACTATTTTGTTGGGTGTTAGACGCATCAACCTTTGCAATCAATTGAGCTCCTAAGTCGTGAATAGCAGTGCCAAAATTTTCAATCTCTTGTCCCAGTTCAGCTCTTCCTTCTATTAAGTCTTGTATCCCATCTGTAGTTTTCTCACGTTGAGCCTCATATATTTCCAATCTTTCAGCTTGTTCCACCAACCAAGTTTGACTCAAAATCTCCTTTTTTCAAAATTTTTCTCTTGCTGATACTCGCTCTCTTCATTCAATTATTCTATATTGGCCATCATTCTTGTTATTGTTGCCCTCATTCTTTTCATATTATTTTTGAGTTCATCTTGTTGCTCTGATACTTGCCTTAAAATATCCCTAATATATGCATCAGGTTCCATATTGTACTTCATTGGCCCTATCAAACTCACAAACATTATTAGAACGATCATAATAAGGGCTCAGAGAAGGATGTAAAGAACTAGGACAACCATCCCAATGGCCATCTTGACCACCACACATATTACAAATATTCCACTCAAAGGATTGAGATTGTGCGCACAACTCGCTCCGGGGACCATTCTGACAAATTTTTCACCAGTGCGGTCCTCTACAATATGGACAAGGATCATCAAAATAAGAATAACTATCATTCAAATAACTTTCATTCCAAGATGCCATGTTAAAATAAATAAAAAAAATATTAACTAAACTAAAACAAAAAAAGGTGAATAAATAAAAAAATTTAATGTCTAATCTAGAAGAATAGTTAATTTCTAAGTCCCCAGCAACGGCGCCAAAAACTTGTTGCTCCCAAACGAACACGCAAGTATGCGCGGTCGTCAAGTAATAACGTGACTAAAAGTTGGACGTCGATCTCACGAGGACTTGATTAACTTAACTAAACTAGACTATCATAATTACCTAAACAAGAATTAAACCTAGAAATATTTGACTCTAAACTAATTAAAATAAAAAGAAAACAAGTAATACACTCTGAACAAAGGGATATCGGATTTTTATATTATCAATGCAATGAAAACGATCTAGGGTTATGGGCTATTAAGGGTGTATTTTGTCCCGAGCCCGGGCCTAAACGAGCTTCACGGGCCGAGCTTCGCGGTCCCGGGCTTATATATTATAGTATATATAATATATATTATAAAACAATATATATTATAGTATACATAATATATATTTCATTGTATATTGTATTGTATATTAGGAATGAAGTTATTCGAGAGAAGGTGGGAGTGGCCCCGGTGGATGAGAAGATGCGAGAAGCGAGGCTGAGGTGGTTCGGGCATGTACGGAGGAGAAGTCCTGATGCCCCGGTGAGGAGTTGTGAGCGGCTGGCGATGGTCGGCGCAAGGCGAGGTAGAGGGAGGCCTAAGAGGTATTGTGGTGAGGTGATTAGGCATGACATGGCTAGAATGCGGGTTTCTGAGGACATGGCCCTTGATAGGAAAGTCTGGAGGTCTAGTATCAGGGTTGTAGAGTAGGGGCCCCTAGAGTTTTTCGTACTCCTTACCCGGGGTTGGGTGAGGCTTGGCAATGTTATCCATAGATGATTTTTGTTTTGGATTGTGTCTCCCTTATGCTAGTTATTTATGGTAGTTACTGTATGATATTATTGCATGCGATTTTATTTACGGTTCTTATGTTTAGATTATTATTTACGCTATTTCTGCTGGACTTACTAATGCTCTTTTATTTTTGTTTTTGTTTTTCCTTCCCTTCACTGAGTCGAGGGTCGATTGGAAACAGCCTCTCTGCCCTTTCGGGTTGGGGTAAGGCTCGTCTACATATTACCCTCCCCAGACCCCACTTTGTGGGACTATACTGGATAGTTGTTGTTGTTGTTGTATATTGTATTGTAGTAATTAGTATATATTGTATATTATGTGTATATATATATTCCCTTATATATTTTCTTGTAGTATATATTGTATGTTATGTATATATATTCTCTTATATATTTTCATGTAGTATATATATATTGTATCTTATGTATATATATTATAACTTATATAGTTATATTTTTTTTGTAGTATATATATTGTATCTCTTATGTATAATGTATATATATTCTCTTATATATATATATGTTATTACTTATACATTTTCTTGTAGTTTAGGTTGTATGTTATGTATATATATTCTCGTATATATTTTCTTGTAGAATATATTGTATGTTATATATTGGATGTCTGTGTATATATTCTCTTATATATTTTCATGTAGTATATATTGTATCTTATGTATATATATTATAACTTATAAATAATTCGAAGTAAGGACAAAGAAATATTGAGAAAAAAGATATTCAAGGGTATTTCTTATAATTTTTATTATCCAACATGACATATCTTTCTTAGTCTTCCTTCCCCCAATTGAATGAGCACAACAAGGTACAATTCCATCTAGTCGGGCAAGGTTTAGGAACCTTTCTTTCTCTAAGGCCATATTCATCACATTTTTTAAAATACTCTCTAAGTCTAGTTCTACGGTTTGAATAAAAAATCCAATTAAGAGTCATTCGAACATTTTCAATTTCTATGTTTAAAATTCGCATACCATCGTCGACAATTAAATGATAATTATGACAAATACATCTAACATGGAAAATATTAAATGCAGGATTTAGTCTTTTTGTAAGCATGCCTATAGCACTAGTGTTACTAGAAGCATTATCTGTAGAAATTGCCATTATTTTATCGCTAAAGAAAAAATATCTACAAATATCTGAAACAGTGTTAGCTATAACTTACATGTGTGACGTGAATTAATTATTCTATATGCAATTATACGTTTTTGCATTGTCCAGTCCTTATCTATCCAATGACTTGTAACAGTTAGATAATCATAGTCATTATTACTTCTACCAATATCAATAGTAATAGAAATTCGATTAGGTATATGAGTAAATAAAAAGCGCAAATATTGTTCATATTCATGTTTGAATTTATAAATATCGGCCTTAACTGTTGCGCAAGGCCAACCTTTATAAGTAGGATTAAAAACTCTTCTAATATAATGAACCCAATTAGGATTAGAAGCAAACATATAGGGTAAGCACATAACAGTAATCATCTTTGCTAATTCTTCACGATCTCTATTTGGACCGTAATATAAGATACCTCCGGTGACTGTTAATTCCTGGTTAAACTAGATCTGAACATGTACTAGGGTTAACCGCAGAATCTACACTTGTCCCCTCTTGTTGCGCTTGCATTTGAAAAAATCTAGCCCCATCTGTAGGGTGTATTTTTATGTGCCTAGTCAAACTACCCGTGCCGCTACGGTCTCCAGTAAATTTATGAACCACTAATTTCCCACAAGTTTTACACTTAGCCTTATTTTGTTCTCTTACTTGAGTAAAAAAATTCCAAATGAATGATGTTTCTGGACGTTTAGCAGGTTGTCTACTAAAAATTGGAGTTTCTACAGGTTGGTGGGCCGGTGCATTACTTGAGTTATGAACATGACTAGTAGGTGTATCATCTAAATTTGGTGCTTGGGTTTTATCATCATCGTCATCATCCTCATTTTCCTCTATGATAGGTTCATTAGGATAAAGAGCATTCATAATTTCATCATCTAATCTATCACCTACGGCAACATCATGTGAAAATTGACTATTATTAAATTGAAAATAATGGTGATTGTTATCAAGCAGCATGGGAGGCGGAGGAGGACGTCTAAGTTGGCGACTACTTTCAACTTACTTATCTTTTGTAGGCCGGGGAGCCGGGGGGAAGGGTAGTATTATGGCCACTACTTTCACCGGTTTTACCTTTTCCTTTACCGAACATTATTTTCAAAGAAAATGTCATACTAATTACAACTATGAAAACTAAACCACACAAAAATATATTATTAAAACTTAAGAGTTGAAACGAGTTTACCGGATTGCCAAACAACTTCTTGAAAATTAAAAATCGTTGAACACTTGAAAACTTCAATTCAACAACTTCACAATTTTTCACGAATTTTCAACAATAAATTAAGTAATTGTAGTAGAAAGATTGAGAGAGATTGATGAATTGGTGAATAAAAATGAAAGACAGAGGGGGTATTTATAGATGAGATATGGGACAAAGTATAATTATATAAAGTTTGGGGGCCAAATGGTAATTTTATAAAGTTCCAAACGGCTATATTTGAAATTGAGCCGTTTTTGATTTTAATTTTTTTTAAAAATGAGTTGTTGGGCCCGTTTAGGCCCGCCAGGACCGGCTGACGGTCCCGGGCTCATGGGCTTTCATTCTTGGATCGGCCCGTCACGTGCCTATAGGTACCACCAGGCCCAAGACCGCCAGGACCGGCCCACCAGACCCGTTAGGCCCGCCAGGACCGCGGGATTGGTCCGGTCCGGTTCAGGCCCGGGCCACAGTGCACCCTTAAGGGCTATTTAACAATCCAATTGTATTCTTCAATTGAAATGACTAATTAATTTATCTGGTTTGTTGATTGACAAGGTTAACATTTCTCCTAAGAATCTGTCGAGTTCATACTACCCTATTCAAGCTAACCTAACACCTATATGTCTATGGAGTTAGCATCAACAAGAACACATTTATAGTTCCTGTAAATCAACCAAGCAAGGCAATTAGGTATATGCCTATCCTAACCGTGAATCCGTTTCCTGATGCCCAAGTTCAAGAACTTGCTCTACTCAATCCTATATGCAATCTAGAATTCCCACTTTCGACTTCAACTCTAGATTCGTAGATAGTATTCAATTGGTGATCAAGCAATCAAATAATTAAGTGAAGGATTGAATAAATAAACCAATATGATAAATTAAAAAGTCAAAATCAATATCCAAATAACAATAGTCATGAAAGAACAATAACCCTAGAACCTAAAATTTAGCTCCACATAGACATGGTAGTTGAACAATAAATCATACAAAGAAACATAAAAAATACTAAGTTTGATGGAAGAAAAGATGAAACCCCACCTCCACGGTGGCTCTGTGCTCTTCCTTGGTAAAAAATTACTCTAAAAACGTTCTCCTATGTTTATATACCAAGTAGGGTTGGGCCCAAATAATTATACCTTCTCCAATATGAAAAATGACACTTTTCCAGGGTCAGACTAGCGCGGTCGAGCATCTGGGCGCGCTAATGGCCGCGCTAGTTAGACAACTTTCTGTTCTGGGCGGGCTAAAACTAGCACTATCGTGCATATGGGCATGTTTCACTCTGTTAAGTTAGGAATTTAGAAAAATATAAGGCATGAAAGTTGTATCCCTTTGAGTTAGATTTCCAACCATATATTATGGAACTCAAATAGAGTTTTGAACAAAAAGTTATGTCTATTTTACTAGACAGTACGCAATCTTCCCACTAGATATTTCGTTTGCTCTAACTATCATCCATTGACCCCCAAACGCGATCCTGACTTAATTTCTCGAGCATTTACTCAGATTGCAAATCTCCAAATTACTGGAATTCATTCTATAACATCAATATAGCTCGGAATCCTACAAGGCATAAAACACACAGTTAGTGCAAGACACTAGCGATTAAAGCGCAAACTCTATCAAAGGGCAGTAAATTTGAGTGTAAGAAGCGACTAAAATAGACAATTATAGCCGATCATCAATATACTTCTATTCTTCCTCCCTTTTCTGTATATCAAACAACAATTGTCGACTACAAGACGTGATCGGTATGCTTTGTATTTCATAAACAATCTTTATTACAGTTGTGATTGTATTTCTTGATTGATTTTTCTATGAAGTTTGTTTACGGCGTAACTCCTATGGAAACTGTTGTTTACCAATCTTAGGATTACACCGTAGATTTTTGCTTATGATTTTTTGAAGCAAAAATTCAATTATTTCACATGATCTGTTGCTTCATAGTGTTTCAATAAGTATTTTAATGCATCTTCTACTAATACTTATGAATACCTCTGTCTATTTTCAGGACTTAATGGAAGCTCAAGTAAATTTCGTTAGCAAAATAAACATCAAGTCAATGAATTGAAAATTAAAGGTTCGTGTTGTCAGGCTTTGGGAAAATCCGGATCGCGACAAACCTGATACGCCTTTTTCAATTGAGATTATTGTGATGGATGAAAAAGAATTGATTTAAACTAAATGATTACTTTCTATTTGCATTGTTTGCATGTGAATAAATATATTACAGTCATATAGAAAATAACTTAGTTATTTTAACTAATTGACTTTTTTTAGGATGACCACATTCACGCAAGTATTGACAGGTCTTTTATCCAAAGGTTCAATCAACAAATTAAGGAAATGGATTGGTACATCATGCAGAATTTCGTGGTTTGTCCAAATAATATGAAACTGAAGACCAAAGACCACAAGTTTAAGTTGATGTTCAAGCATAAAACCACTGCTGAGGAAATACATGATTCACATTTCAACATGTGCATCTTTAAATTTAAAACCTATGAGCAGCTGTCAAATCCTCAGGAATTTTGACAATACTGAGCTATTCGGTAATTAAATTTCTTTCTTTTTTTCCAGTTTTATTTCTTTTAGTTATTTGTTATATGAATTCTAAGTGAGAAGTAATTCAATATAACTAAACATGGCTGTGAATAGTAGCTAAAAAATAATTTTCCTATTGCTACAGTCTATAAACAGGACTACTTGGTAAATCAACCAAATTTTCACTTTTCAAAGTAGACTGATGTTGTCAGAGAAAGTTCACCGAGAGAAGTTTGCCAACTATGTCTTACTGTCAACGTGTACATAAGTTAATCCTTCTATTTTATATAGACTTAGTAGAAATAAAATGGTTGTCCTATTGCCTTTCAAATAGACTCAATCCAAAATGAATAACAACTATAATTGGTAGGAGAAAATACTAATTAATAAACACATTAAATAGAAAGGCAAACCTAACTTTCTCACATGCAACCGGTGTTTGCATCCATGATGTGGCTGGCTTCTCTTTTGCCTTATCATAATACACATCTGAACCCCATTTGCTTGAAAGAAAAATAAAACAGAAAATTTTCCATGGTTCAGTATAGGGTTAAGTCGAACCTACAGTTTTCTGATTACATATTATAAAGCATCTTGGCATCCTCACTTAAGTTGTTATGCATACCTGAAAGCTAACTACTTATTTTTGTGTAACTAATAAAAGTAATTGTAAAATTGAGATGTCCTTTTTCGAAAATTACAATCTGATTTCTGTCAATCGTGGATACAATTTTTCGATTTCAGCTAATATTCTATAATCTCTTTTCCGTCTTATATGTTTGTTTTACCCATTAATATCTTAAGTAGATCATGAAATTAAATAATTCTTTAACAATATTCATTTATATTGTCCATAATGATTACTACTTTTGAATAAATTTCAATGTTATTAGCGAAATTGTGAGCTTTGAAGACGTAAAATCTATCAAATATGATGATAGCATCCGTATGCTCATGAACATTGAGATACAAGATTATGAGTAAGATCGCCACAATTTATTAAACTAACTAAATATTTCAACAATTCTTTAATTTAATTCCTATGCTTAACCTTATAATAATTGTAGGAGCAACAATATTTCTGCAACTCTTTGGGAGACTTTGTCGAATAGATCAAGTCGCATATGAATGGATCCAATGATAAGCCTGTTGTCATCGTCATGCAATTGATTAGAGCACATCGATATCGAGGTAGAAGTATTTAAGGAATGGACATCATATAAAAAAATCAAGGTAGCATTTAATCTTCAATATTTAGCAAATGCATTTACATTTT
The DNA here is from genome assembly GCA_034376525.1 of Nicotiana benthamiana. Lineage (NCBI taxonomy): Eukaryota > Viridiplantae > Streptophyta > Magnoliopsida > Solanales > Solanaceae > Nicotiana > Nicotiana benthamiana. The sequence continues at coordinate 107,301,226 of CM067334.1, read as the reverse complement.
ATTAAATGCTTCACTTAAAGAAACTTGTGTGGAGGTCATCATTTATATTTAATATTGCATTGCATTAACCATCATATTTTGCATTTCTTATCATTAACTCTGCACAGAGCACATGAGCTGTTCTTATATTCACACAGGTGGAAAATTATAACTTGCTTCTAAAGGTTCCCATAAGAATACTGGTAATTAAATATTTGGTCAACTTTTTTATTCTCATGATGGCTTATTTTGATATTACTGTTAGTTACAATGATTGTTGCTTTATACAAAGGCTGTTCAGAAAATTTTCATAACTGATTTCGACTACCTTTCCCCCTTTCTCAATACAAGATGATTTATCACATGTTCGTTCATTCTGGGTAATTTTGTTTATCGGACATATCCCGAGGGGTGTAGAGAAGCGGTAAAATCTTTGATTTCTGCAGCAGCAAGACTCGTCGATGTGCTAGAATTACGCTTGTTAAGAACTATATAATATATGCTTGCCTAGCCCTATCTTGTCTTTACCTTTTTATGTGAAAGTTCTGATATTTCATTTTCATCTTGTAGGGTCCAGAAATTCGAACAAGATTTTTAAAAGATGCTAAGCCTGTTCAACTTAAATAGGGTCAGGAGATCACAATATCAACTTATTACATCATTAAAGTTGATGAGAGTATAATATGCATGAGCTACAAAAAGTTAGCAGAGGATGTAAAGCCACAAAGTGTGATCCTCTGTGCAGGTGGAACAATCACCTTTACAGTTTTGTCTTGTGACATAGAGAACGTCTTGGTATGATGCCGTTCTGAGAACACTGTTGTTCTTGTTGGAAACACGTTTCAAATGCAATATACTAAATGTGTGTTCTTTTGTAGGTTTTGATGAATGTCAAACAAAGCAAAAAGCGATATATAGCAGTACTCAAGGACAAGCACAAAATGGATGCATTACAAGAAGCTCAAGACAAAGTTTAGAAATGTTATAATTGAGTCAATATTAATTGTGATCTTGATTCCTCAACTTGGCTCATAACATGGCTTCTCTACTAAAATTATTTTTCCAAAATCATGCATATTTAAATTAAGTGTCAAATGATTTTAAACTATGCATATTTACATTTGTTAAAATGTTTTCCAAGCATGCCTCAAAAATCTGGGCTAAGATAATCGATTATGTACTTATGATAATCGAGTATCTCTAAGCCAAGACTGCATGACAATCGATTGTGAATTAATGATAATCGATTGTGAGTAAGTCAGTTAACATCAGGTTTTTGCAAACTGCATAACAATCGATTGTGTACTTATGATAATCGATTGTTAACTGAGGCAAAGTTTTAAAAACTCATAAAAATCGATTATGAACTAATGGTAATCGATTAGAATGAGAAAAATGTCTCCCAGTGATTTTAAATAAAATGATAATCGATTGTGGCTTTTGATAATCGATTATATATGAGACAGAGAGTTTTGAAATTAATTAATAATCGATTATTCCATTTGATAATCGATTGTTGAAGCTGACCGTTGTCATATATTTTCAATTACCTTCAGGTAATCGATTGTTGATATTTAACAATCGATGTTTTGCTTAAAATCTGGAAAAGATTTTCTGAACGTTGTTAAAATAATCGATTGTTGATTTCCGGACAATCGATGTTTTATGCCAAAAATTGGAAAGGATTTCTTAACGTTATAAATAATCGATTATTGATTTGAAGTAATCGATTGTTGACGTAAAATCTGGGATTGAATTTTTAATCTGATAGGCAAACAATCGATTGTTTAGTCTTGACAATCGATTGTCACTGAGTAATTTCAGCAATCCTTAATTGGCAATTAGACAACGGTAAGACTGAGTTTTTCACCTATAAATACAGCTTCAACTCAGTGTTTTCACAACAACAACATATACACTTTGAGTATTTTCATTGCTAAAAGCTTTCTTACATTGATCATCATTTTCCATTCATCCATAAAGCTTTTTGAAGAGCCATTCTATTGAGCTAAGTTGTTGTGATCTTGAGCGTACTATTTCTACTCATATCTACTCATTAAGGAGTGCTTTGTAAAGTGAGTGTGTTTTGTGTTTGTAAGAGAATTGCGATTCTCGTTTGTTGAGGAACTTGTGATTCCTCGGTTGAAGTCTTTGGGATTGTTATCCCCGAGCAGTTGAAGTCTTTGGGATTGTTATCCCCGAGCAGTTGAAGTCTTTGGGATTGTTATCCCCGAGCAGTTGAAGTCTTTGGGATTGTTATCCCCGAGCAATTGAAGTCTTTGGGATTGGTATCCCCGAGCAATTGAAGTCTTTGGGATTGTGATCCCCGAGCAATTGAAGTCTTTGGGATTGGTATCCCCGAGCAATTGAAGTCTTTGGGATTGTGATCCCCGAGCACCTGGGTGAGGCTTGTGTCCTCAGCTGTAACGGTTTGTTAAGCACCTGTAAGCTTGACAAGTTTAGTGGAAATCTCGAGAGAGTCTCTCGGGGACTGGACTAACCACGTTTGTGGCCAACCAGGATACATCATTGTGTAAGTTTATTCTACTGCACTTGTTTTAATTTCTGCAAAGTTTTTAAATTCCGCACTAAAACGCTTAATATTTTTAAAAACGCTATTCACCCCCCCCCTCTAGCGTAAAGCGTATTGTCCAACAATTGGTATCAGAGCCAGGTTCTCTGAAAAACTTAACCGTTTGAGAGAACCATCCATGGCTTCTACTCTAAATTTCTTTGCAGGAATAGGTGAAGGAGAATGCAGCATGTCGCCTCCAATATTAGACGAAAACGACTACTCAGTCTGGAAATATCGGATGCAAGTTTTTACAATGGCAAACGATTTGTATCTATGGCAAGCTATTAAACACAGTGATCAACTGACGACAAAAGTCGGGAAAGATAAGGTAAGTGAATACAACACTAAAGCTATGAATATATTACATAACGCCTTGAACCAGGAACTTTGGCGAAAAATCTCCCACTATAAAACTGCTAAGGAAATGTGGGACAAACTTGAGGAATTGCACGAAAACACGCCTCAAAAAGCGGTCAGCACAAACGATGAATCAACTGGTCAGTGCCTCATGGCAGACGAAAAAGACGAGGTAAGTACATCTAACGATATGCAAATTGCTTATAACAAACTGCATGATGAGTTGGTAAATGCTTCTAAGACTATTAAAGATTTACAAAGAACTCTTTCTTTACAAGAAGAGGATTTTCAAAAACAACTCTTTTTAAAAGACAAGGACTTTGAAGAACGTCTTTCTTTAGCTCAAAAAGATGTTGAAAATCTGTCTCGTGATAACGAGAATCTTGCAAATGAAAATCAATTTTTGTTAAATGATAGTATAGAACTTAGACAAGTCATCAAGACTATGCATGAAGCCTCTTGTGTTGATAAATGCTCTACTTGTACTGCTTGTGAGTCCTTAAAACTAGAAAACACAGAACTTAGGAAAACATTAGAAACACGTAGTAAAGAAGTTCCTAAAGTTGTTGAAAAAGAAACGCCTAAGAAATATCAACGGCATAAAAACAAAAACTTCACTACTCCACCTAGAAATAACTCTAAGGTATTAAACAAGCCTAGAACAAATTCTTTTAGACCACCTAGACATTATGCTAGAATGTATGAAAATAAGGGTAGAACTAATATCTTTAGACAACCTAGATCCGAATCTAGGATTCTTGCAAACAAGCCTACAAATAGTAATTTTCGGCAACCAAGAAATAACTCTAGGAACGAGCTTAGACCACCTAGACATGACACTAGGTCCTTCAACAAGTCTAGCACTAATGACTTTAGACCATCTAGATATTATACTAGAAATGGGAACAATATGTCTAGTGTTAATCTTTTTCATTCGCCTAGAACTTTGTTGGCTCAACCTAGGCATCAACACAACCCGAACGTAGTATGTCATTACTGCAATCGTATAGGTCATATTGCACCTATGTGTTTTACAAAGCATAGAGATTCTTCATATTATTATGGTCGTTATTTGCCTAACCCCCAAGGACCCAAAATGGTATGGGTACCTAAAGAATATTAATTTGCTTTGTAGGTGTGCTTGAAGGGATCAAGTGTACTATGGTACCTTGACAGTGGATGCTCCAGACACATGACAGGAGACAAATCCAAATTCCTTCAACTAGAGCACAAAGAAGGAGGAAGCGTTGTATTCGGTGACAACAATAAAGGACAAATTATTGGCATCGGATCGGTCGGACCAACTAGGAAAATTTGATGCAAAGTCGGATGAAGGTATCTTCATTGGCTATTCTTCTCGTAGTAAAGCTTATAGGGTTTTTAATAAAAGAACCCAAGTTGTAGAGGAATCTCCTCATATTGTATTTTCCGAAGATAATACTCGCTTGGCGAGAAAGGATTGTGGTCTTGATCTTTCAGGCATTCTGGAAAGTCTAAAGGACAAAATTCAAGAAGAACCACCAAGGAAAGAAATTGACAAAACGGTGGAACAACCAATTGAAGAAGCTCCTCAACCGGAAAATGAACCAAAAGAGCAAATAGAATGAAGGACAGTCAAAGACCATCCTCTCGATCAGGTAATAGGCGACGTTGGAGGGAAGGTAAGTACCCGGAGCTCCCTTAGAAATACCTTAGATCTTACTGCTTTTGTTTCTCAAATTGAACCCAAAACCATCTCTGAAGCAATTGGGGATGAATTTTGGACCTTGGCAATGCAAGAGGAGCTTAACCAATTCAAACGTAACAACGTTTGGGATTTGGTGCCAAGACCCGAAGGTCATACCATAATTGGTACGAAATGGGTTTTTCGAAATAAATTAGATGAAAATGGCATAATCACTAGAAACAAAGCTAGGCTTGTGGCTCAAGGCTATAATCAAGAAGAAGGGATTGATTATGATGAGACATATGCTCCGGTAGCTAGATTAGAGGCCATCCGTTTGTTGCTTGCTTTTGCATCTTCTATGAATTTCATTTTATATCAAATGGATGTGAAAAGTGCCTTTTTAAATGGTTTTATCCAAGAAGAAGTTTATGTAAAGCAACCCCCCGGTTTTGAAGACTTTAATTTTCCTAATCATGTTTTCAAACTCAAAAAGGCCCTTTATGGTTTAAAACAAGCTCCTCGAGCTTGGTATGAAAGGTTGAGTAAATTTCTTTTAGAAAATAATTTTATTCGTGGAAAAGTTGACACAACTTTATTTGTCAAGCATGAAAATAATGATATCTTGCTAGTTCAAATATATGTAGATGATATCATTTTTGGTGCTACTAACAATGCTCTATGCAAGGAATTTTCAAACTTAATGACTAGCGAATTTGAGATGTCCATGATGGGTGAGTTACAATTCTTTTTGGGATTACAAGTAAAACAAATGAAGGAAGGTACATTCATTTGTCAAAGCAAGTATTGCAAAGAACTGCTTAAACGTTTTGATATGAACAATGCAAAGGAAATGGCAACTCCCATGAGCACATCCGATCATCTCGACAAAGATGAAAAAGGTAAGGAAGTCGACATCAAAAAGTACCGAGGTATGATTGGCTCTCTTCTTTATCTTACTGCTAGTCGTCCGGACATCATGTTTAGCGTGTGCGTCTGTGCCCGTTATCAATCATGTCCGAAAGAGTCTCACCTTACTGCGGTAAAGCGGATTCTAAGGTATCTTGTCGGTACTACCAATATGGGTCTATGGTACCCCAAAGGTTCTTCATGCCAACTTATTGGCTATTCCGACTCCGATTTTGCTGGATGCAAATTGGACCGCAAGAGCACTAGCGGCACTTGCCACTTGCTCGGTAGCGCTTTAGTTTCTTGGTTTAGTAAGAAGCAAGTTAGTGTTGCGTTGTCCACAACCGAGTCTGAATATGTAGCCGCGGGGAGTTGTTGCGCTCAAATCCTATGGATGAAACAACAACTCTTGGACTATGGCCTACGTCTTGACCACATTCCTCTTAGATGTGACAACACTAGTGCCATATGCTTGACGAAGAACCCCATTCTTCACTCGCGAACAAAACACATTGAAATTAGACATCATTTTATTAGAGATCACATTCTAAAAGGCGATGTCGAAATTGAATTTGTTGAAACAAAAAGCCAATTGGCAGACATCTTTACAAAGCCCTTAGATAAAGAGTCCTTCTTCCGAATTCGTAGTGAACTCGGGATCCTTGACTCCACGTTGATATAAGTCATGCATTGCATTTTATTTCTTACATAATTTCTAACTTGAGCGTCGGAGGCGTCTAACACTTTTTTGCAGGTATCACCCTAAAGAAAAGGGGATCATAAAAGCATGACGCAAAATACTCAAGTATTCTACAGGAAAATCGCCGTCAAACAATCGATTACTGTATCAATAATCGATTACTTTTGTTATCTTTATTTTCCAATAAATAAACTTTTGTTTATTTCATATTTTTTTTGCATATTCTTCTCTTGTATATATTTTTGCTAATGGCAAAAGGGGGAAGAAACGGGATATCAAGAAGTATGCTATATCACTCTCAACTTCATTCATGCTTAAAGTGAGGGGGAACATCAAATTGCATACTTTACACTTGTCTTGGATTATCAAAATAATTATTGCATATATCCCGCTTATGTTTGCCATTATCAAAAAGGGGGAAATTGTTGGAAACACGTTTCAAATGCAATATACTAAACGTGTGTTCTTTTGTAGGTTTTGATGAATGTCAAACAAAGCAAAAAGCGATATATAGCAGTACTCAAGGACAAGCACAAAATGGATGCATTACAAGAAGCTCAAGACAAAGTTTAGAAATGTTATAATTGAGTCAATATTAATTGTGATCTTGATTCCTCAACTTGGCTCATAACATGGCTTCTCTACTAAAATTATTTTTCCAAAATCATGCATATTTAAATTAAGTGTCAAATGATTTTAAACTATGCATATTTACATTTGTTAAAATGTTTTCCAAGCATGCCTCAAAAATCTGGGCTAAGATAATCGATTATGTACTTATGATAATCGAGTATCTCTAAGCCAAGACTGCATGACAATCGATTGTGAATTAATGATAATCGATTGTGAGTAAGTCAGTTAACATCAGGTTTTTGCAAACTGCATAACAATCGATTGTGTACTTATGATAATCGATTGTTAACTGAGGCAAAGTTTTCAAAACTCATAAAAATCGATTATGAACTAATGGTAATCGATTAGAATGAGAAAAATGTCTCCCAGTGATTTTAAATAAAATGATAATCGATTGTGGCTTTTGATAATCGATTATATATGAGACAGAGAGTTTTGAAATTAATTAATAATCGATTATTCCATTTGATAATCGATTGTTGAAGCTGACCGTTGTCATATATTTTCAATTACCTTCAGGTAATCGATTTTTGATATTTAACAATCGATGTTTTACTTAAAATCTGGAAAAGATTTTCTGAACGTTGTTAAAATAATCGATTGTTGATTTCCGGACAATCGATGTTTTATGCCAAAAATTGGAAAGGATTTCTTAACGTTATAAATAATCGATTATTGATTTGAAGTAATCGATTGTTGACGTAAAATCTGGGATTGAATTTTTAATCTGATAGGCAAACAATCGATTGTTTAGTCTTGACAATCGATTGTCACTGAGTAATTTCAGCAATCCTTAATTGGCAATTAGACAACGGTAAGACTGAGTTTTTCACCTATAAATACAGCTTCAACTCAGTGTTTTCACAACAACAACATATACACTTTGAGTATTTTCATTGCTAAAAGCTTTCTTACATTGATCATCATTTTCCATTCATCCATAAAGCTTTTTGAAGAGCCATTCTATTGAGCTAAGTTGTTGTGATCTTGAGCGTACTATTTCTACTCATATCTACTCATTAAGGAGTGCTTTGTAAAGTGAGTGTGTTTTGTGTTTGTAAGAGAATTGCGATTCTCGTTTGTTGAGGAACTTGTGATTCCTCGGTTGAAGTCTTTGGGATTGTTATCCCCGAGCAGTTGAAGTCTTTGGGATTGTTATCCCCGAGCAGTTGAAGTCTTTGGGATTGTTATCCCCGAGCAGTTGAAGTCTTTGGGATTGTTATCCCCGAGCAGTTGAAGTCTTTGGGATTGTTATCCCCGAGCAATTGAAGTCTTTGGGATTGGTATCCCCGAGCAATTGAAGTCTTTGGGATTGTGATCCCCGAGCACCTGGGTGAGGCTTGTGTCCTCAGCTGTAACGGTTTGTTAAGCACCCGTAAGCTTGACAAGTTTAGTGGAAATCTCGAGAGAGTCTCTCGGGGACTGGACTAACCACGTTTGTGGCCAACCAGGATACATCATTATGTAAGTTTATTCTACTGCACTTGTTTTAATTTCTGCAAAGTTTTTAAATTCCGCACTAAAACGCTTAATATTTTTAAAAACGCTATTCACCCCCCCCTCTAGCGTAAAGCGTATTGTCCAACATTTAGATCTCTTTGCGAGAACATATGCTGTAAACTCTGGTGATCAATATAAATCTCACAAGGCACACCGTACAAATAATGATGGTAGATCTTTAAGGCGTGAACAATACAAGTTGACTCAATATTGTTTTCTTATGTTCCTTCAACTTTCTGGACGCGTAGGTAATCACCCTACCATCTTACATCAATACTATTCCAGGGGCAACCCATGAGGCATCACAATAAACTGTATAAAACCCCAAACCAGTAGGCAATATCTAAATTGGGGCTGTAGTCAATGCTGTCTTGAGCTTATGGAAGCTCGCCTCAGACTCCTCAATCCGCTGAAATGGAGCACCCTTTTGGGTCAATCTAGTCATAAGGGCTTCAATCGATGAAAACCCCTCTACAAAACGACGATAGTAACCTGTCAAGCCAAGGAAACTGCGAATCTCTATAGCTGAGGAGGATCTAGGCCAACTCTGCACTGCCTCTATCTTCTTCAGATCCACCCGAATGCCATCACTCGATACCACGTGGCGTAAGAATGCCACAGAATCCAAACAGAACTCACATTTTGTGAACTTTGCATATAATTTCTTTTCTCTTAGGGTCTAAAGCACTGTCCTCAGGTGCTGCTCATGATCTTCCCGACTCTAGAAGTATAGAAGAATATTATCTAGGAAAACAACCATGAACGAGTAGAGATATGGCCTGAACACACTGTTCATCAAATGCATAAAAGTTGCTGGGGCATTGGTCAACCCAAAAGACATAACAAGAAACTCGTGATGACCATACCGAGTCCTAAAAGCAGTCTTCGGGATGTCTGGCTCTCGAATCTTCAACTGATGGTAACCTAAGAGCAAATCGATCTTAAAAAACACATGTGTGCCCTGAAGCTTGTCAAATAGATCATCAATACGAGGTAAAGGATAACGGTTCTTCACTGTAGCCTTATTCAACTGGCGGTAATCAATACACGTACGCATGGAACCATCTTTTTTTCTTCACAAACAAGACAGGAGCATCCCAAGGTGAACAGCGGGTCAAATAAAACCCTTCTCAAGCAATTCATATAACCGATCCTTCAATTTAACTTAATGTTTCACCTCATCCTTAGCCCATAACCTTAGGACAGGACCCAAACTTCAAAATCTTCCATTCGTCATAGGATCTGAATTCCACATTATCACACTGCATTAGTCTTATTTCAACACAATTCAACTTTTAATAGCGGTTAAATACTTCAAAATTATTTTTCTGCAGGATGTTACATTCTCCCACACTTAGGGTCATTCGTCCTCAAATACACAATGTAACTTATCCCTTTCTTCGCACTTCTTAATGTCTCAAATTTTTTTTCTAACTCCCAAAATTTTGAGAAATTTTGGGAGAGCCTCCATTGTAATTAGGCCTATCCACCTGCCAGAGTAACACCAAAACAACTCCTAACAACATATGCACAACCCAATGAAACACCATAATATATATCAGCAACACTAATCTCAGCACTTCAACCATCGCATAATCATGATGATATCTAGATATGAAACACATCATTGAACGCCCATAATCACGTATTTGGCCAAAAAAGTTGTTCATAAATTACAACATTGCCAATTGGTCTTATGTTAACAAACATCTTATTTTAAACCCCCCCTACTCACAACGAGGCACAGAGACCTCATAATTACTTACCCGAATTAATGAGTCACATTTATCGCCACCTGGGCGCCTGTCTCATAGGCTAAAACTTAACATTTACAACACAAAAATAGCTGAATATGAACAGAAAATATACAAGAATTGTCAAATAAGCCTAACTGGCATGATTCCCATTTAAAATATAGTACAAAATTTTAAATTTCATAAAATGAGAATTTTAAACACATAAACTTTTCACCACAGGACCGTGTCCTTATATAACATCCACCGCAACTTGTAGCTCGGTTTAAAATATTTCACATTATATAAAAAGTTGAGGATCCATCCTCAACTCTGAATCACAAGTATTTGCACATTGTGCCAACTGAAATTTTCATTTCCTTTCTCTCTTCTTTTATATAATTTTTGTCAAAGAAAATCAAAAATTATAATGAACCCTCATAACGACAGGGCATATAATTCACAATTGAATTTAATTATCCTGAGATCACATCAAAATAAACTGTAGTAAGTAATAAAAGTCTCGTTTAGCCTCATAGCTACTCTTAGTGACCAATACATAATGATAGAAATAGCTATCTCCATATAATAATCCAACGTGTGTATTCACATAAGTAGATTTCGGGATTACAAAGCTCACTCATGAGTGGAGCATATTAAGAGGACTCGCCTCGATTTTCAGAACCATTACAAATTAAGGAAAAATATCATTTTTTATCAATTAGAATTGTATCTGTAATGACACCATCTGCTGTATTGGCCTCAGCCACACCAAAGCAATTATATCAATGGGTCGGCCTCCACCTCTTAGGTGACATATACCCGCTCGCCCTCCATCTCTAACTTGTAGTATATGTAGATTAGTAACTGTAATGTAGTGCGTGAACCCAATGTTATGATGAAATAGATTTATCCCAAGTCTGGGACAATTTCTCATGATGTTTCTAGTATCACCACATTCATAACAACCGTTCTGCAGTTCGGCTCCTCATACTGAGTATGTGCCGGATAACTAGAATAACCATTTAAGAAATCACATGCTAGTGGTGCATTAAAAAATGACTATCCCATGATAGGGCCTTGATTAACTGGAGCACTACGAGTATTCTGAAATTGTTTCCATTTTTCCCGCAGATACTGAAATGTAGAGTTATTATGGACATAGAAATATCAAAAGTCCCAACATCATCCCATAAAAATCTCAGATCTTACTCACATACAAGTTTCAGAGAACTTTTGAATACCACAAAAATACATCTCAGGTCAAATCTGATGACACGGGACCCATAATTTGAGTGTTCATAGTGGACTCCCTTCACTTTGGTGCAAAGCCATAAGATATATCCTGATACTTCACAACACTAACCTTTACCGCCCGTACATCACCACCATAAGACACCTCAAGCCGTTCGTTTGGCACATATAATTCTTAGGATAGGTAAACTCATTTCCCCTAGTATCTCAGTTGCTAGTTGTACCCTTCGTTAAATGGGCATCTCATACGATCTCTACTACCACCAATTATCTTTAGATCTACATCTACTGCGTGACTCTACCATTACTGCAACGATTTAGGCAATTAAGTAAACCTTCTTAAGACCGTACTTATCAACCATATGTTAGAACCTATTGCACTCTCATGTGCACAATTGAATGATCTCTCAATACTTCTGCATTATCGATATGGATGACACACGATAACAATGGTTGAGAAAATTCTTGGCTCCCTTAAAATTCTTCTATAGCATCACGAACCGTCGGCCCATAATTAATACCGTGTGCGTAATTTCAATACACGAGTGGATGCAAAACGAACATATGATATAGGCTCCAAACTGGATAAATGGAGCACGATAAGAAATGAAATAAAGTGGAACTTTTCCTAATGGTTACATAGCCTCTCGTAGATAAGTATAGACGTCTCCGTATCGATCAGCGAGACTCTAATAAATCGTCTTGTGTTCCATGACTCCTATTAACCTAGAGCTCTGATACCAACTTGTCACGACCCCAGTTTGCCTCCGTGAACAGGTCATGACGACGCCTAGTCTCTGCAACTAGGTAAGCCTAACAAATGTGAAAATAACTAACTTGCGAAAAATAAACTAACTTGCGGAATATAAACTAACTTGCGGAAGCAACAACTAAAAATCTTACTGTCAAGAGAAAATTAGGTATAGGTGCCACTTGGCATAATACAACCCAAATCATTGAAATCCAAAAAAACTCCCAAAACCCGAAAACTCACAGGAAGCACAGGATAATAGAAATATAGTACATTGCTCTAACTCCAGAATGTCTAAACAACTGAAAGAAAGGAGGGGAAAATCATATACTAAATCGGGAATAAGATCGAGACTCATGGTCTGCGGACGTGGCAAATATACCTCAAAGTCTCTGCTATATCTCTCTGCCGTGAGGATAGTGCACCTGGGTGGAGGTACCTGGATCCGCACATGGAAAAACATGCGCAGAAATGGCATGAGTATACCACAGCGGTACTTAGTAAGTGCAAAGCCTAACCTCGATTGGGTAGTGACGAGGAAGGTCGGGGCCCTACTGAGATAAACATAATAATTGATATGATAAAGAGAACAATATAAATAAAGTCTACAGCTAGAATCGAAACATGATAAATAAGGAATGCAGTAATAGAAAGCCGAAACAAAACAATACCAGTGCAATACTTCTCACAATTGGAATGATAATCGGAGATCTCTTTGGTATCCCGAGGATCTCTTGGTATCCTCAATAATAATTCGGGGATCTCTTGGTATCCTCAATAATAATCATGGGATCTCTTGGTATCCTCAATATTGATCATAGGATCTCTTGGTATCCTGAATAAATAATTCGGGGATATCTTAGTATCCCAAGGATCTCTTAATATCCTCATTTATTATATGCACGTGTGCCAGGGATCTCTTGGTATCCCGCACTCCCAATCCACAACATAAAAAGTGTAGGGGATCTCCCGAGATAACGTCCCGTAGTCCCAAATTTAAAACAAACGATAGCAGCTCAAAATATAAAATAATTACAAAACACATAACAAATAATACTAGATTTTAGTCTAACATGTTTCATAGAATAAAAACAAGGTAGTTTAAGCAAAAAGGCAAGTAAGTCAGCTAAATATGCTCTTCTAAACTACCACAGGCTAAATTTGCAATAAGAGAAAAATAAGTAAACAAGAAAACTCAATTTAAATATTCCAAGTAAAATTGGATTTTCAACAATTAGCTCAAGTACATGCTCTCCACCTCGCGTACATGGCATTCAATTACGAAATATCAAATCTAATGGACAAAGTCCCTCACACAAGGTTAGAAAAGCCACCTACCTCGAACCGGCTCAAATTTTAATCCAAAACCACGTTCTTGCCACGGGTATTCGACTCCAAATGGCCCAAATCTATTCAATTAAATTGCATATTGTAAATAATAATTCAAGTAATTGATTCTACAACTAAATTCTAGGCTAATACGTGAAATTGTGTAAAATGACCAACTCGGCCCCGCATCTCAGAATCGGATAAAATTTATATTCCCAGAAAACTCGCACTCTCACGAGTCTAAGCATACCAAAATTATACAATTCCCATCATATTTTGACCTTCAAATATGTAATTCTAGGTAAGCGATTTTTCTAAACTTTTCCAACAAAATTTGCGGATTAAACGCCAAAACTAGTGATAGTTTCAAGTTATGCAGCCAAAATTGAGTTAAGAACACTTATCCCATTGTTCTCTTCAAAAATATCCTGAAATATCGCCTTTATCCGAGCTCTAAATCGTCAAAAATGAGAAAGGGGAACGAAGTTCCATTTCCGAAACTTAACTTCTATGCCTAGGCCTATTTCCGCTTATGCGGATTCCCCAAAATTACCCAGGATCGCTTCTGGGGAATTTCTCCAAAAGGACAACACTTGAACCTCTGACCCTTTCGCCGCTTCTGCGGAATCGCATCTACATTTCTTTTTCTACAGATGCGAAAATACCAGATACCAGCAGACTAGGACTTTCACAACTCCACAATACATCCCGATGGCCATCCGAATTCACCCCGAGGCCCCCGGGACCTCAACAAAAATTGCCATACGCCCCATAATGTTATTCAAACTTGTTCCAATTAACATAACACCTCAACGAACACAAAAATCATCAAATTATATCGAATGCAAGCCTAATTTTTTTTAAAACTTTTAAAATACGCATTCGATCAAAAACCTAACTAAACACGTCCGAATGACCTGAAATTTTATACACATATCCCAAATTACCTAACAAAGCTATAACAACTCTCGGAATTCCATTCCATCTACCGGATCAAAATCTCACCTATCAACCAGAAATCGCCAAAATATTAACTTCGCCAATTCAAGCCTAATTCTACACCGGACCTCTAAAACACATTCCGAATACGCTCCCAACCTTGAAATCACCTAATGGAGCTAACAGAACCATCAAATTTCCATTACGATTCCGTCTTTACACTGTTCTGAATACGGACCATTTTCCAACACTTAAGCTCTCATTTAGGGACTAAGTGTCCCAAAACTCACTGAAACTCAACACCGAACGTCCCTAGAGACCAATGCGTAAATTTCAAAAATGATTGGCTGGGTCGTTACATATACCCATCTTAATTACATAAGAACCCTAGAGATTAAACTTTTTTACGATGTTCCATATGTTTTATCCTTCCGGTTTGGTTGTGGCCAACCATTTGCTTTTTAAAGTAGAGTAACTAATATTTGCATTGGTTTGCAACTTTTGCTGGATTGAAATATTAGTGGTTATAAAATTACGAAGATTTTTGGGGTGTGGGGAATATATGCATTAGTATTCATTATTATGACCTATAAATAGAAATTCTACGCTATTTCTGCGGGAGTTACTAATGCTTTATTTGTTTTTGTTTTTGTTTTTGTTTTTGTCTTTGTTTTTGTTTTACTGTTGTTTTTCCTTTTATCCTATGCGCCGAGGGTCGATTGGAAACAGCCTCTCTGCCCTTTCGGGTAGGGGTAAGGCTCGTCTACATATTACCCTCCCCAGACCCCACCTGGTGGGAGTATACTGGGTAGTTGTTGTTGTTGTTGACCTATAAATAGAAAATGATATTAAGTCTATGGTTAGATTTAACTGTTTGACTCAAAAGAAGTTAAACTCTTTATAAGCAAATCAATCAAAAAAGATGAAGGGGTAACTCGTAATAAAAAATAATAAATCCTAGGATCACTAGAGTAATCGGAATAGCAGTAGTAGTAAAGGAGAATAAAAGAAAGAGAGACAAGTAGATAGAGAGAGAGAGAGAGAGAGAGAGAGAGAGAGAGAGTAAACTTGTATATTAAAAGTCCTCCTCCTATTACAAGGCTTGGATCCCCTTTATAAACGTGTGAGTCCACAAATGAACAAGTAGAAGATCTTAAGTAGGAGAACAAAACTTTTAACTCAGAAATTACTGTTCTTCGAAGATCTTTGGCTAATCCTATCCGAAGCAGTGAAGAACGTTCCAAGGTAAAGATCCCAGAACCAAAGGTATTTGGTCAATAGAACTGGAAAATTTTCCGTGGGATATGGAGCGATATTTGTTGCTGGAAAGATCCCAAACGGGGATAAAGTGACCATTACAAGCATGTACCTCATGGGAGATGCAAAACTATGGTGGAGAACTCGCATGTCCGGTGACCAAAGTGCGGGCATGCCCAAAATTGATATACGGGAGAAACTCCGGAAGGAAATGAAGGTACAGTTCTTACCTAGCAACGTATCTTGGCTTGTTAGGGATCGTTTGAAACGCCTATGTCAAACCGGAACTGTTCATGATTATATTAAGGAGTTCAGTTCCTTAATGCTAGATATTCAGAATATGTCAGATGAGGCTAAATTGCATAATTTTATTTCTGGAATGCAAGCATGGGCGTTGAACAAACTTAAGAGGCAGAACGTGAAGAACCTCCCAAGTGCATTGCTGCAGCAGTCTCATTGGTCGATTACCGTAGTACCCGAGTATTTCTGATGAACTTTCTACTTCAAAATATAAGAAAAGGGTAGAGAAGAAAGGGGATTGGAGGAAAGAAGTTCGAAAAAATAGTAAGGTAGTGACTAATGGATTCGCTAGAAACAAACGCAACGCCAACAAAAAGGGCGATGGTTGCTGGACTTGCGGCGGAGCTCACCTTGCAAAAACTACTCAAATCGGGAACGAGTTAATGCTTTGCTTGTGACGGAAAACAATTGGGAAGGAGAAAATATTTATTGTAGTGTAGTTTATAAATATTTCTTAAGTTTTTTCATAGTTTTATCTTTTGACATATTATTTCGAAGTTGAAATTTGTAATTTTTGGATTCTCCAATAAGTTTTATAGTCCATAAATATTAGTAACTCAAATAAATCCTACGCCAAAATCAAATCAATACTTATGCAAATAAAAGATATTCAATTCAATTATATGATGAATGAAAGTGTTGGATATCTATTTTTTTCAGTTTTTCCATGGTCTAGATAAAATGCATCTTATTATTTTTTAGTACTTAGTCATGTAAATATTACTTAGTACTTATTAGTCGTACTTATGTTAGGAAATTAGTAATTTTAAATTATGATTGTTTTCGTTATGGCATATTAATAATATTTATTTTATGCAATTTTATTATCTAATTGTTGAATATTATAGTATAATGGCATGACTCATCTCATACTTATTCATGTTATTTTATTGGAAAACACCTTATATAGTTCTATCTTGGTAGCATTAAAAAAATATCTGGTTGTTAAAAAAACCTTGAAAAAAACCCGAAAACCCTGAGATTAAAAAATCAACTTTTATTGGTTTGCTCTTTAAATTTAATAACTCAACACAATTGATTTGGTTTGGTAATTAAAAATTTTGAACCAACCCGACTTATATATAATCCTACTTTTTAGTGTATTTTAAAAATTAAAGTTTCCAGTTTATCTTCAATGATAAATTTTTACAGCAAGATAAAAATTTCTTATGAAATATTCCAATCACAAGTTTTAAAACTCTTATAGCTACACAAATTTCAAAAGATTTACTTTCTTAACAGGAGAAAAGGTCAAATTCATCTCTTTACTATTGGAAAATGTTTATATTTGTCAAACTCTGTAAATCAAATGCGAAATTGAGTTTGGAATAAACCCTATTGGTGGAAAGCAGAGAAATAAGAGAGAAAGAGAATGTGAGAAGTTATATATATATATATATATATATCTCAAACCTTAATAATTAAATTACTAAAATACCCTTCTTAATTACCTAATTAAATACCATATTTATTTTATTAAAGTCAAAAAAGAAAATAGCCCCTACAAGTTCTAATATCGCCTGGTTTGGAACATTTAAAGAAACGGTGCCAGCTTTCATGACCGTCTTAATTACATAAGAACCCTAGAGATTAAACTTTTTTACAGTGTTCTGTATGTTCTATCCTTCCAGTTTGGTTGTTGGCCAATAATTTAATTTTCAAAGTAGAGTAACTAATATGTGCATTGGTTTGCAACTTTTGCTGGATTTAAAAATTAGTGGTTATAAAATTACGAAGATTTCTTGGGTTGTGGGGAATATATGCATTAGTATTCATTTTTTTGACCTTTAAATAGAAATTGATATTAAGTCTATGGTTAGAGTTAATTGCTTGATTCAGAAGAAGTTAAACTTTTTATAAGCAAATTAATCAAAAGAGATGAAGGGGTAACTCGTAATCAAAGATAATAAATCCTAGAATCACTTGAGTAATCGGTATAGCAGTAGTAGTAGAGGAGAATAAAAGAAAGAGAGAGAAGTAGAGAGATAAAGAAGAGAGAGAGAGAGAGTAAACTTGTATATTAAAAATCCTCCTCCTATTACAAGGCTTGGATCCCCTTTATATAGAATAACAAAATCGGAGTACATTTCATAACAGAGTCGACAATGGCGGGAGGTCGTTTCTCTTCCTACCCCTGGGTTGTCCTCATATATCGACTCGTGGGTACGGTTGTAGGTCGTGTTAATTCTAGGACGTGACCGGTCAAATCCGACCCCATACAGTTAGTCCCTCCGCTCGTTGGGGTCGCAGTGAAATGCAGCCTCGATGGACAAAATCGATGCCTCCGTTAGGGAGAGTTTGACTCGCCAAAAAAGCTATGACTTACCGGTGGGAGACGGTAATCATATCGGTCAGAACGTTGAGATAAAATGCCCTTTACTGGATGATGTTAGCGTTCACATTCGTCATTATTGCGTGTATTCTCGAGGCAGAAAAACTGATACTTTGGTGCTTGGTTTCCTGCGTTGATTCGAAGTCTGACATCTCGATTATGGCGCCACCCAACCCTATAAATATGGGAAGGGTTTAATTTCGTTGAAGAACTTTGTTCATGCTTCTGTTGGGACCAAAAGCTCCCAGTAGAAGCATTAATATGACTTTGTCAGAGTTGCAATCCTGCCATGACCCGGATTTCCCACTATCACGAATCGTGATGGCACCTACTGTCGGACCTAGGCAAGCCAACTTAAACATACCTTTTCAACAAATGTTCAACAAGATAATAATAAAGAAACAATAAATTCAAGCGCAAGTCTTAATTTAATATTAAATGAAAGAAATGCGGAAAAAGTTAACATCATCCTCTACCCAAGATTTAGTGTCACGATACTCACGGACTACTATAAAAATACTACAAATAAGAGTTTGAAAGAAAATACATAAGGAGTCTGTTTCGATACAATAAAAACGAGCAGAAATGAAATAGATGATATCAGGGCTCGCGCACGCCAGTGAACTACCTAGGAGTCTCTGGACTGAAGGCACGCTCCCAATCTACTGCTGCTGCGATCCGTAAGCTGCTCCCAAATCTGTGCACAAAAAGGGCACAAAAGTGTAGCATCAGCATAACCGACCCCATGTGTTGGTAAGTGCCTGGCCTAACCCTTGACGAGGCTAGACCAGACCTACCACAATTAACCTATAAAGATATATGTGCAACAACGAAAAGATATACAAAACTTAGATAGATAATAGGGAGGGGACATGCTGTCGGGTGTAATAATTTTGATATGAGACCAATGAACCGAGAGATGAAAAATGAATAATTAACATTAATGAAAGAGAGCAAGTAAATCAACAACTGCACGGCACCAACCTTCGTGCTTTTACTCTCAATTCTCACAAAAACTGCCAAATATAGTGCATGACACCACCCTTCGTGCGTTCCTCACATAACTCTCATATCAAGGCAGGAATGACCCTTCGTGCTCAAATAATCAAAACATGGCACAGAAATACCCTTCGTGCATAATTATCAAAACATGGCACGGAAAGACCCTTCGTGCATAATCGCTCTTCCTCACCCAATCAACGGTCACAACAAATCAGGGAAAGGAAAATACAACAAGATTAAACATCCCGGCAAGGGAGAACAAATCAATATTTAGGTCCCGACAAGGGAAAAGTACCACACTTCCTTCTTTAACTCATTTGCTTCTCAATTACCGCTTCATATTTAAATTAACAAGTAATTTACTCAATTGTTTCACATATTTTGAATTTAGAAGCAACTACGACTCATGGTCATGCTAGACTCGGGCGCATAGGTAACCATCACCATACCTTTACACCGACTCCACATAGCACATAGCAAATATTATCCTAATTCTATTCCCTCAAGCCAACGTTAGATCAAACAATTACCTCGAAAGCTCTAAGCTCAACTCACGCCTCTAGGATAGCTTTACTCCTCGAATTGGCGAGAAAACCGCTCGAATCTAGTCACAAGTTACTTAAAGGTATCATCAAATGCTAGATAAATCAATTTGAATGCATAAGAATGAATTTCCCAAAATTTTGCCCAAAAATTTCAAAAATGCCCTCGGATCCACGTGGTCAAAACCTGAGGTTTGAACCAAAATCGGGTTACTCATCCCCCCACGAGTTCATATCTATATTTTATTTTGAAATCGGACCTCAATTTGAAGTCCAAATACCCAATTTAGAGAAAAACCTAAATTCTACCCAAACCCCCATTTTCACCCATGAAAGCTTTGCTTATAAGATGAAATCATGATAAAAGATGGTAAAGATCAAAGAATTTGAGCAAACGTTGACTTACAATTGAATTGGGGACAAAAGGATTTGAGAGAAATTGCCAATGGATGTTTGGGTTTTGAAAATATGAAAAGTGAGCATCAAAATCGGCTAAGTGTAAAATATGTAGGTGCATATCTCACATTTGTGAGAATGGGTTCGCAATTGCGAACTTTGTAGAAGAAGGGCGGATATGGCATTTGCGAGAAAATGTTCGCAATTGCGAGCAAAGCAGAAATGGGCAGGACTCGCATTTGCAAACTCAGGGCTTAGGCTTGGGCAATCGCATTTGCGAATAAGTCTTCGCATTTGCGGAGAATGCTAGGGAAGGGATTCCTTCGCATTTGTGAAGGGAACCTCGCAATTGCAAATTTTAAAAGGAGACTGACCCTCTTCGCATTTCCGAACCAGGCTTCGCAATTGCGAAGCCTGCGTGTCTGTGACATCTGAAGCACTGATCCAATATGCAAAAATGGACTCAACACCCATCAAAAACTTACCCAAGCCCTCGGGGCTCCAACCCAAACATGCACACAACCCCAACAATATCCTACGGACTTACTCGTGTGATCAAATCGCCAAAATAACATCATTTACAAAGAATCAAACCTCAAAACACATGATTTCTTTCAACTTTCAATAAAACTCTTATTTCTCATTTTCAAATCTGTAGCACGTCAAATGACGTCCGTTTTCAATCAAACTTTACAAATAGCTCTTAGTGCTCATTTATGAACTGTACCAGGCGTCGGAACCAAAATACGAGCGCGATACCATCACTTTCGAACTCATTTTTATTTTAATTTCTCACATCAATTTTAGATAAAACGTTTCTTTCAAAAATTCCGTACTCTGGCCTAGGACCTCGAATTTTGATTCTGAGAATATGCCTGGGTCCCATAATTTTCTACAGACCCTCCGGGACTGTCACATCACGGGTTCGCGTCCGCTTAACCAAAATATTGACCAAGTCAACTATATCAATATTATTATCAAAATTCATAGTTTTTAATACAAAATTAATATATTTCGACATAGAAACTTTCGGCTTTGCGTCTGGACTGCGCACGCAAATCGAGACGACCTAATAAGAGATTTTCAAGGCTCGGAAGCACAAACAAAGGGAGAATTAAGGTGATGAACCTTTGGGTCATTACATCCTCCACCTCTAAAACAATCGTTCGTCCTCGATTGGACAAAATAAAGAAGTACCTGAGCCGGGGAACATATAGGGATAACGGCTCCGTATATAGGACTCGGACTCCCAGGTCGATGCCTCAGGAGGCTGACCTCTCCACTGAACACGCACTGAAGGAATACTTCTCGACCTCAACTACCGAACTTGCCGGTCTAAAATAGCAACTGCCTCCTCCTCATATGACAGATCCTTGTCCAATTGGACAGTGCTGAATTCTAACACATTGGCGGCATCGCCATGATACCTCCTAAGCATGGATACATGAAAAATCGGATGCACTGCTGACAAGCTAGGCGACAAGGCAAGTCAATATGCCACTTTCCCCACACGATCGAGAATCTCAAATGGGCCAATAAACCTAGGGCTAAGCTTGCCCTTCTTCCCGAACCTCATCACGCCCTTCATAGGCAATACTCGGAGCAATACTCGTTTACCAACCATGAAAGCAACATACCTAACCTTGCGATCTGCATAACTATTCTGCCTGGACTGTGATGACCGAAGTTTAACCTGAATGATCTTGACCTTATCCAAGGCCTCCTTTACTAGATCTGTACTCAATATCCATGCCTCTCCCAACTCGAACCATTTGACTGGGGACCGACACCGCCTACCATACAACCCCTTATACGGAGCCATCTGAATACTGGACTGATAGCTGTTGTTGCAGGCAAACTCTACTAAAGGCAAGAACTGGTCCCACGATCCTCCAAAATCAATAACGCAGGCTCGGAGCATATCCTCAAGAATCTGAATATTCCTCTCGGACTGACCGTGTATCTGGGGGTGAAATGTTGTACTCACTGAATCTGGGTGCCCAACTCATGTTGTACCGCCCTCCAGAAATGCGAGGTAAACTGCGGATCCTGGTCCAAAATAATGGATATGGGCACCCCATATAGGCGAATGATCTCTCTAATATAATTTTCGGTATAACTCTCGGACGAATAGGTGGTGGCAACTGCAATAAAATGCGCGGACTTGGTCAGCCTATCAATAATAAACCATATAACATCAAACTTCTTCCGAGTCATCGGAAGGCTAGTAACAAAATCCATGGTGATTCTGTCCCACTTCCACTTGGGAAGATCAATCCTCTAAAATAACCCACCGGGCCTCTGATGCTCGTACTTAACCTGCTGAAAATTCAGACAACGAGCCACATATGCGACAATGTCTTTCTTCCTCCACCGCCACCAATAATGCTGTATCAACTCCTGATACATTTTCAAGGCGCCCGGGAGAATAAAATACCGAGAACTGTGGGCCTCCACTAAGATCGACTCCCTAATACCATCAACATTGGGCAAACAAACCCGCCCCTGCAATCTCAATGCACCATCACCTCCCATGGCCATTTTCTTGGCACCTCCCCGTTGTACCGTGTCCCTCAAAACACACAAATGAGGATCATCAAACTGTCGCTCTCGAATGCGCTCCATCAAAAACGAACGAGCAACCATGCAAGCTAACACCCTGCTGGGCTAAGAAATATCCAATCTCATAAATCTATTGGCCAAGGCCTGAATATCCAAGGAAAACGTTCTCTGGCTTACCAGAATATAGGTAAGACTACCCATGCTGGTGGACTTCAAACTCAATGCATCGGCCACCACATTGGCCTTCCCCGGGTGGTATAAGATAGAAACATCATAGTGTTTCAGAAACTCCAACCACCTCCGCTATCTCAAATTCAACTCCTTCTGTTTGAACAAGTACTGAAGACTCTTGTGATCCGTGTACACCTCACACGTCACCCCATATAAATAATGCCTCCAGATCTTTAAGGTATGAACAATGGATGCAACTCTAGGTCATGAACTAGATAATTCTTCTCGTGGATCTTCAACTGCCTCAAATTATATGCTATGCCCCTGCCATTATGCTTCCACACTGTGCCAAGCCCGATACGAGAGACGTCACAATCAATAGTATAAGGCCCTGATCTCGTGGGGAAAACCAATACCGGTGCCGTAGTCAGAGCTGTCTTGAGCTTCTAGAAGCTCGCCTCGCACTCATCTAACCACCAAAACTAGGCATCCTTCTGCATTAATCTAGTCATCGGGGCGGCAATGGATGAAAACCCCTCCATGAATCGTCGGTAGTAACCAGCTAACCCCAACAAGCTGAGGATCTCTGTAGCTGAAGCTAGTCGAGGCCAGTTTTTGACTGCCTCTATCTTCTTTGGGTCCACCTGAATGCCCTCTGTTGATACGACATGACCAGGAATGCAAATGAACTCAACCAAAACTCGCACTTGAATAACTTGGCGTACAAATGACTATCCCTCAGAGTCTGAAGAACCACTCTGAGGTGCTGCTCATGCTCCTCCTGACTGCGGGAGTATATCAAAATGTCGTCAATGAATATAATCACAAACAGATCCAAATAGGGCCTGAACACTCGGTTCATCAACTCCATGAATGCTTCCGAGGCATTGGTCGACCCAAACAACATGAATAGAAACTCACAATGCCCATACTGAGTACGAAATTTTGTCTTAGGGACATCATACGCCCTAATCCTCAGCTGATGATAACTAGACCTCAAATCTATCTTCGAGAACACCCTAGCACCCGAAAGCTGGTCAAACAAATCGTCAATCCTCGAAAGTGGATACTTGTTCTTTATCGTCACCTTATTCTACTGCCAGTAATCAATGCACATCCTCATCGACCCATACTGTTTCTTCTCGAATAACACTGGTGCACCCCAAGGTGATCCACTGGGTCTAAAGAAACCCTTATCAAGCAAGTCCTGAAGCTACTCCTTCAACTCTTTCAACTCTGGCGGGGCCATGCGATACGACAAAATGGAAATAGGTTGAGTGCCCGAAGCCAGATCAATACAGAAATCAATATCCTTGTCGGGCGACATACCCGGTAGATCTGAAAGGAAAACCTCTTGGAACTCCCAAACAATAGGAACAGATTCAATAGATGGAACCTCTGCACTGGAGTTGCGAATATATGCCAGATATGCTAGACACCCTTCTCGACTATACGTCGAGCCTTGACATACGGAATAACACTATGGGTGGCATGACCTGGGGTCCCTCTCCACTCAAGTCGAGGCAAATCTGTCAAGGCCAAGGTCACAGTCTTGGCGTGACAATCCAAAATAGCATGATGAGGGGACAAATGATCCATCCCTAATATAACGTGGAAGTCCACCATATCTAAGAGCAATAAGTCGACACGGGTCTAAGACCCTCAAATACCACCACACATGAATGATGCACTAGGTCGACCACTATAGAATCACAAGCCGGTGTGGACACATATACAGGAATACCCAAAGCCTCACTAGGCATGACTGAATAGGGTGCAAAATAGGACGACACATAAGAATACGTAGATTCCGGATTAAATAACACAGAAGCACCTCTATCACATACCAGAATAGTACCTGTAATCACGGCATCTGATGACTCGCCCTCTGGCCTGGTCGGCAAAACATAACAACGGGGCTGACCCCCACCTTCTTGAACTGTGTCTGTGGGGCGATCGGCTGCTGGCTGACCCCTGCATCTGGCGGTCCGAGCTCCACCTCTATGGTCTCTCCCTCCACCTCTATGATCCCTACCCCCGCCTCTAGCTGGGTGGGCAGCCTGTGGATCACCTGCTGCTTGAATCGAAGGGCGAGGACCCTGCTGCTGAGAACTACTCGAGGAACGAGGGAAAAACCTGACAATATGACTCGCGTCACCACAACCATACTATGCCCTCGGTTGCTAAGACTGCTGGCCCTGTCGACCTATATGTCCTCCCCTAAAGCTCAAAAGTGGCGGTGCACTGATAGGGGCTGGTGGTGCGCTGAAGATCTGCTGATTCGAATAATACTGCTGAGGACCACCACTGCCTGGAGTACCATGAGAAACCTGAAATGCCGACTGGAAGGGAATCTGAAAGTGGCCTCTGTCATATGAACCCCTGCCTCCAAATGAGGCACCACTGAACCTACCAGAATGGCGAGGCCTCTTATCCGACCCCTGACTACCAACTCCCATGGACATCTGAAGGCGGATCGGCTGAATCAATCCATCAATGAATCTCCGGACCCTCTCTCGCTCCGTAGGGAGTATCACAACTACATGGCATGCCAAATTAACAAATCTAGTCTTATACTGTATCACTATCATGGAGCCCTGCTGGAGGCGCTCAAACTGCCTACGAAGTGCCTCTCTCTGAGTGATGGGGAGAAACTTCTCCTAGAATAACTCCGCGAACTGATCCTATGTCAAAGCTGGAGACCCTACTAGTCTAGATAGGCAATAATCCCTCCACCAAGTCTTGGCGGACCCGGCAAGCTTGAAAATGCAAAAATCAACCCCGTTGGTCTCCACTATACCCATCGTCCTGAGGATCTCATGACAACTGAATGGAAAATCCTGGGGATCCTCCGATGAAGCACCGCTGAAAGTGGTTGTGAAAAACTTGGAGAACCGATCAAGTCTCCACAAAGCATCCGAATACATGGTCGCTCCCTCACCGGCCTGAACTATAACACGTGTCTGAGCTGCCACTACGGGCTGAACCACTGGAACCTGAGTCCGGGGAGCTACCTAATTCGGAGTACGCGTAGCAGGAGTCTGACTCCCTCCTCCGACCTGAGACGTGGCTGGTGCTACTGGCAGCAGCACCGCTCTAGTGACACTGTCCATATACCTTGTTATTCGAACGAAAGCATCCTGGAGATCCGGGAAAAACGTAACCCCTCTTGGGCTTGAGCTGGGCCAACTGGAGCTGCTGGGGCTGGAACTTCCTCATCAAAGTCAGAATATACCGAGCTTAATTCGGATATAAGCCCTACACCTACCACAGCCTCTGGCACAGCCTCGGCCCCTACCCCTCGTGGGAGTTGCTGCCGGGGGCTCGAGCTGCTGCGCGGTAGAAGACGATGCACGTGTTCTTGACATTTGTGAAAGAACAGAGTAGAGCGACAATTAATACTTGAGAAACAAAATCGCACGACAAGGATGAACAAAGAAAATTTTTTCCTAACTCTGTAGCCTCTAAGGGATAAATACAGACGTCTTCGTACCGATCCCTCAGAATATACCGAGCTTGTCCGTGAGTTGTGAGACCCAAGTAACCTAGTGCTCTGATACCAACTTGTCACGACCCGGATTTCCCACCATTGGGAGTCGTGATGATGCCCACTGTCGAAGCTAGGCAAGCTAACTTAAACATACCTTTTCAACAAAGTTTCAGCAAGATAATAGTAAAGAAACAATAAATTCAAGCGGAAGTCTTAATTTAATATTAAATGAAAGAAATGCGGAAAAAGTTAAAATCATCCTCTACCCAAGATTTCGTGCCATGATACTCACGGACTACTATAAAAATACTACAAATAAGAGTTTGAAAGAAACTACATTAGAAGTCTGTTTCGATACAATGAAAACATATAGAAATATAATAGATGAGACTCTAGGCTCGCACACGCCAGCCAACTGCCTAGGAGTCTCTGGACTAAAGTCACGCTCCCAATCTACTGCTACTGCAGTCCGTAAGCTACTCGTAAATCTGTGCACAAAAAGGGCACAGAAGTGTAGCATCAGAACAACCTATGAGGTAGTGACGACGCTAGATCGGACCTGCCACAAGTAACTTGTACAGATATATGCGCAACAACGGAAAGATATACAAAATTTAGACAGATAATAGGTAAGGGACATACTGTGGGGTGTAACAATTCAGATATGAGACCAACGAACAGAGAGATGGAAACTGAATAATTAACATCAATGAAAGAGAGCAAATAAATCAACCACTGCACAACACCAACCTTCGTGCTTTTACTCTCAATTCTCACCAAGACTGCCAAATATAGTGAATGGCACCACCCTTCGTGCTTTCCTCACATAACTCTCATATCAAGGCACAGAATGACCCTTCGTGCTCAAATAATAAAAACATGGCACGGAGAGACCCTTCGTGCAAGATTATCAAAACATGGCACGGAAAGACCCTTCATGCATAGTCTCTCTTCCTCACCCAATCAACGGTCACAACCAATCAGGGAAAGGAATATACAACAAGATTAAACATCCCGGTAAGGGAGAACAAATCAACATTTAAGTCCCGGCAAGGGAAAAATACCACACTTCCTTCTTTAACTCAATTGCTTCTCCACTATCGCTTCATACTTAAATTAACAAGTAATTAACTCAATTTTTTCACATCTTTTGAATTTAGAAGCAACTACGACTCACAGTCATGCTAGACTCGGAGCATAGGTAACCGGCACCATACCTATACACCGACTCCACATAGCACATAGAAAATATTATCCTAATCCTG
The DNA here is from genome assembly GCA_034376525.1 of Nicotiana benthamiana. Taxonomy (NCBI): domain Eukaryota; kingdom Viridiplantae; phylum Streptophyta; class Magnoliopsida; order Solanales; family Solanaceae; genus Nicotiana; species Nicotiana benthamiana. Next base: position 107,273,587 of record CM067334.1, on the reverse strand, counting down.
TTCTCTCAAGCCAAAGTTAGATCAAACACTTACCTCGAAAGCTCCAAACTCAACTAACGCCTCTAGGATAACTTTACCCCTCGAATTCGCAACAAAACCGCTCAAATCTTGTCACAAGTTACTCAAAGGTATCAACAAATGCTAGTTAAATCAATTTGAATGCATAAGAATAAATTTATCAAAATTTTACCCAAAATTCCCAAAACTACCCCGGGCCCACGTGGTCAAAACCCGAGGTTCGAACCAAAACTGTGTTACCCATCCCCCCACGAGTTCATATCTATATTTTATTTTGAAATCGAACCTCAATTGAGGTCCAAATACCCAAGTTAGCGAAAAACCTAAATTCTACCCAAACCCCCATTTTCACCCATCAAAACTTTGATTTTAAGATGAAATCATGATAAAAGATGTTAAAGATCAAAGTTTTGATTCATGACTACACTGTTTGTTTATTCTTAGTCCTGCATGTTTAAGTTTGTGCATCTTTTATATTCAAACCTTTTACTCTCAAAATAACTCTAATTTTATGGGATTGATTTCTGTGTAGGCTTAATTTATTCTTTCCTTGTCTGATTTGGACTTGTTTACCGACTTAATACATTGCTGAGTTCGAATCCCTAATTACTTGATTTACTATGTGTTGATTGATTTTACCCTTACCTTATTTATCTAAACTGTGTATTTTCAAAACTTCCCTTATGTATTTACCATTGACTGCACCATGTGTTCTTGATCTTCATTCCTTAAATAAACTCTTTTTTTATTATTTAGTCCGACTCCTTGATTAAAGGAAGTCCTTTCCCTTAATTGATTCTGATTTGGTAATGATTATGTTGTTGTTTTACATACACTTGTTTTCAAAACTATAAATACCCCAATATTTTCCTTCAAACGACAGAAACAATTGAGTTCAAAAAACACACACACACACTCAAAGCTCTATCTTCTTTACTTGTGCTATTGTCCTGACAAGTCGGCTAAAAGCCAATGCTAGACATTGGAATCTCTTTTGCTTTCTCAAGTGTTTGCTGAAGGGTTTCTGGCTATTTTACTGCTCTATTTGTTCTGTTATTTGGAATTTGCAACTGGTAGGTCTCTATAATTTAAATACTATTCCCTAAAGTTATGTGTTTACTTTTTCCTTTTACATGACTTCTCAAATACATGTTCTGACTATATCTTAGTCTGTCATGCCTCATGCTCCTGTATCTGTTAAGTTCTATTATGCTTTTTCATGAATGCTTTCATGTGATCCCCTTCCCTTTAAGCCCTTTGTGTGAGTACTGTCCAAAGTTGAGGTAGCATCTCATTGCTAACCTTGACTTAGGATCAGGTTCTTTTGATCCTTTACTCAACCAGTCCCCTTCCCTTACCCCCTTTATGTGTTGAGCCCTGAATAGAGTCTGATGGTGTCCTAATTACCACCCAGACCCCTGTCTGACTTCTAAAATATTGATCTTTTATTTGCTTGAATCAAGTAAAGGATTAGGGGTATGCCAGTCCCACCCCTGACTGGGTATGATCATTCTTTGCTTTGTTCTCCTCTAATCCCCTCACTTTACACTTAATCTTAGTTCTATAAGTCCTACACCCCATATGGTATGCAATGCTTTGGGACCCTAGAGTTCCCTTTGAACTTGGATGCCTAAGGGCTCGTAATTCCACACATTGCACTACTCTATTCAATCTTTTGGGTGTAAGCATCGCTTCGGTTTCCTGAAAGCCCTTGGAACTTTGAAACACTCTAAGAGAAGGCCTTGAAATCTGGAATCCGGATTTGGAGAAACACATGTTATTGGGTATTAAGATTGAATTAGGCTTCTCGGATCTAGCTGTAGGCTATAATGTATTTATGTTCACTTTCTTTTGGTTCTGTAACACACTTTGTAAAAGAATTTGGGGATTATAGTGAAAAGGGTGTGGGAGGATTTGCGTTTATTTGCATAAGTCAAAGGGTAGAAATCATGCCTGTAGAATTTTAACATTGCAAATCATCTAGAAATCATGCCTATAGGATTTTAACATTTCAAATCATTTAGAAATCATGCCTATAGGTTTTTAACATTGCAAATCACTTAGGAGCCATGCCTATAGGGTGATTTATATTCCCGTACAACGTGTTTATGTATTGCAATATTATTTATCAGAACCTGCACTAGCGCTTTACATTTTGTTTTTTTTTATTCCTCCCCCAAAGGTTAGTTCGTGCATTCTGGCACCATCAGCGTACTCCACAAGATCCAAAGGTCTTCCACCTCCTCCTTCTCCAAGTCCTACCAGAAACAGGAACAAAGGCAAAATGGGAGATACCAGCGCTAGAAAGGAACTTGAAGAAACTTCTCAGAATGTTGCAATCACCAAAGAGACTGTTGTTCATCTAGAGCAAACTTTGCTAAGATTCCGAGAGGAATTGGACCAAGTTAGAAACTTGGCAAGCCTGTTAATCACTCTTGCCGCTCCTGATGTTAACACCCAGAACCCCGCACCTCCACCAAATACCCCACAACCTCCAATGCAACCAACTCATAACACTCTAATGCTCATTCCTAAATCACAAAACACCACAAAGACCATAACACTTCTATATTTGTGGACACTACACCGCACTACAGTTAGCCAATCACAAGTGCACCTGAGTCAGATTCCCTCATTCAGAATGTGGTCGCTAAGATCAAGAAAGTGACTAGCCGAGTTCAAGGTTTCGAACGTAGCAAAGGTGTTGAAGGGTTGAATTACAAAGATCTCTCTGTCCAGCCAGATGTTGAGCTCCCGGAGGGGTACAAACCTCCAGGGTTCGGGATGTTCAATGGTACAGGTGATCCCAGGATCTACTAGAGAATGTATGTGACAAGTTGGTAGGGGTCGGAATGGACGAGAAGATCTGCATCAAGCTGTTCATCAGGAGTTTGAAGGGTGATGCATTATCCTGGTATATTAGCCAGGATGTGAAGAAATGGACTAGTTGGGTGAACATGGCATCTGACTTTATGGATTGGTTTAGGTTCAACACTAAGATCGCAGCAGATGTGTTCTATATCTAGAATCTCAAGAAGAAGCCCACATAGAGATTTCGCGAGTATGCTACACGTTGGAGGCCAGAAGCTGCTAAGGTTAGGCCGTCCTTGGAGGAATAACAAATTAACAGGTTCTTCGTCCGTTCTCAGGATCCATAATACTACGAAAGGTTGATGCTAGTAGAGGGCAAAGGTTCTCCGACATCATCAAGTTGAGAGAAAGGATCGAAGAAGGCATAAAAAATGCTATGGTCACTAACCTCTAGGCATTGCAAGCCACCAACAAGGCTTTACAGTCTGGTGGCTCTTCAAAGAAAAAGGATGTAAATTCTGTAATGGCTGCGCAAAGGAACAATTCCCTTATGAAGTACCAATCCTATCTCTCAGCTCCACTCACATATCAGCCCACCCTAAATTACCAAGCACACTTACCCACTTACCAAATTCCACCACATGCTTACCAATCACCTCCGCCACCTACATATCAACCAACTTCACCCAAGTATTCCCAACTCGCACCCGTATACCAAGCATATAACTCCTAACCTTCTCACTACCCATCACCGCCTACCCGCCAAAATTTCCCTCGACCTAGACCAAACTTCGACCACAAACCTCCTAGACAATATACAGTCATAGCCGAGCTAATTGGCCAATTATATGGAAAACTCAAGGCAGCTGGATACGTTACCCCTATCCTATCCATAACTCCATAAAACCCTTTCCAGTGGATCAACCAAAAAAAATTGCACATACCATTCCGGGTTGAAAGACCATACCATTGACGAGTGTTGCTCGTTGAAAGACAAGATTTAGAATCTGATTGACAACAAGATCATTATAGCAAAGGAGACCTCTCCTAATGTCCGCAACAACCCTCTGCCTGACCAGAAGGGTGGAGGCATCCATATGATCGAGATCGAAGATTATTGGGACCCCAAGGGGTCAATCGGTCTGATAGGTGAAGGAGACGAGCCTAAGAAGCCAACAGTTACTCTCAATCCCATTGTTGTCAAGATTCAGCCCTCTGAGGGCAATGTGGTAAATGTATCCATACCACTCAAATTTGAAGCACCTCCAACAAAGGCACCAGAACCAATTGAGGTTGAGTTTGGGGTTTTGAAGGCGCCCACACCGTTTGAAGTTACTGTGTTACCTCCCGAGGCACCCATTCCAGTCTCCATGACAGACGTAACCCTGTTCTAAGCAAATGCTATACCATAGGCTTAAACCACCGAAGCTAGAAGGAAGGGAAAGGTACATACTAGGAAGTAATTGCCGCACAGTGTATGACCAGGATAGGCAGTGTATACACTCTGGAGCATTTGGATGAGTCCAGCAAGCAGGCCTCCGGTCGGGCTGTCAAAACTGGACCCGATGACCTCTGGAGAAATGTATAGGCCAAAAAGTACTCGCTCGTCGAGCAACTGAACAAAACACCAGCACAGATTTCTATTCTGGCTCTTCTACAAAGCTCTGATGCATATAAAAATGCCTTAATGAAAATACTTAGTGAAGCTTATGTTCCCAACAACATAACAGGAGGCAAAATAGCAAACATGGTGGGGAAGGTACTGGAAAGCCATAAGATCACCTTCCATGAAGTTGAATTACCACTAGAAGAGCTTGGTTACAACAAAACATTGCACATCACTGCGCAATGCGAGGATCACTTTATCACCGAGATTCTAGCCGACGGGGGATACAGCCTCAACATTTGTCCGTTGGTAGCTCTTAGGACATTGGGCAAGGGATTGCACGAGATCAAAGACACTTTTGATGGATCTCAGAGGTCCACCATTGGAGAAATTAGCTTATACCTGCAGATGAGACCCACCTAGTTTGATGTCGAGTTCCAAGTCATTGACGTGCCAGCATCCTATAATTTGTTGCTAGGACGACCCTGGATCCACGCCCTAGGGTTGTGGCTTCAACTTTGCATCAAGTTGTAAAAATTGAATGGAATCATAAGGAAGTAATCATCCATGGCGACGGAAGCAACCTCATATATAGTCGTCAGGCCATCCCGATGTACGGAGGTAGAAATAAAATCGGTGGAGAAACATACCATCACATCGAGCGAGTCAACGCCATAGACAAAGACAAGTGGTGGGATAACCAAATTGAGAGCATTCTAAATTGGAGTGGATACGAGCCCGGAAAGGGGCTTAGCAAGAGTCTCCAGGGCATCACCAAGCCTATCCAGTTGAAAAAGCATGGAACTACTTTTGGCCTGGGTTATGAATACACTTGGGAGGAGTTCAACGGCTGGTTTCCACCATGGCGTGGTCCGTACTGCCCACTGGAGCACCCTCTACCTCAGTCAGAGCAGACCTTCCATCCTGCTGGTGTTATATATGAATAAGAGGAAGATGAGGCACTGGAAGCAATGAAGAACCTTATTTCTGGAGGATGATATGGATTTCTGTGTTATCTTCGAGGAGGAAGTGGAGGAAGGCCCTTCCATTAAAGCAGTAAAACCGGAAAGAACACCTCACCAATTGGTCAATCAGGACCACTAGTGCCCGTAGAGCCTCGGTATAGCAAGGCTAAATGACGCATATGCATCGCACTTTACTTATAGTTGATTTTACTTTTCAGTATTGTCTTTACTTTTGAAAAGAGCTCCGATGTTTCAGACAATTATGAATTTAATCAAAAGCATTTTTTAAGTTTATCTCTATATTTCGCTCTCATTTATTTTCTCTACCATTTACTTTATTTTACATAGCATTATTATTATGTATCTTGATGATGAACTGACGGTTGTAACTTGCAATGAGATAGTGCGACAAACAGACATAGATTCAGAAGAGGACGAAATACTAGAAGAGGTTTTTAGGGAGGTCGAGAATTTTGAGAACAGACCTAAGTCTAACTTGGACGAAACTGAGGTTATTAATTTGGGAGGCGTAGAAAATTTCAAGAAAATGCGTATCAGCGTACACTTGTCACCATCAGAGAATAAACAGAGTTTTTGAAAGAGTATGAGGATATATTTGCTTGGTCTTATGATGATATGACCGGTCTAAGCATATACATTGTGGCTCACAAGCTGCCGACAGATCCTGCATGCCCACCGGCCAAACAGAAACTCAAAAAGTTCAAACCAGACATAAGTTTAAAGATGAAAGAAGAAGTCACCAAGCAAGTCAAAGCGAGGGTTCTCAAAGTGGTAGGGTATCTGACATGGTTAGCCAACATCGTGCCGGACAAAAGAAGGATGGCAAGGTTAGAGTCTGTGTCGACTACCGGGATCTCAACCGGGCCAGTCCTAAGGACGATTTCCCTTTGCCAAATATACACATACTGATCTATAACTGCGCCAAACATGAGCTTCAATCGTTCGTCGATTGTTTTGCTGGATACCACCAGATATGGATGGATGAAGAGGATGCTGAGAAAATGGCGTTCATCATGCCATAAGGAATGTACTGTTATAGAATGATGTTGTTCAATTTAAAGAATGCTGGTTCTACCTACATGAGATCCATGACCACAATCTTTCATGATATGATACACAAAGAGATCGAGGTGTATGTGGATGGCATCATTATTAAATCCAGGAAAGTTGCAGACCACATGTGAGATTTGAGAAAATTCTTCAACAGGCTGAGGAGATACAACTTGAACCTGAACCCTGCCAAGTGTACATTCGCGGTCCCAGCCGAATAGTTATTGGGTTTCATTGTGAGTCGCCGAGGAACACATTTGGACCCGTAAAAGGTCAAAGCCATTTAATAATTCCACTACCAAAGAACAAGAAAGATCCAATGAGTTTTATAGGAAGGCTCAACTATAATAGCCGATTCATTGCTCAGTCTGTTATCATTTGTGAAACCATATTCAAGATGCTAAAGAAAGATGCCGCCACTAAATGGACTGATGATTGTCAAAAGGCCTTCGACAGAATCAAGGAATATTTGTCAACGCCTCCAATCTTGGTTCCACCTGAGCAAGGGAGACCTCTGTTGCATTATCTTGTTATTTTGGATGGGCCATTTGGTTGTGTTTTGGGACAACATGACGAAACAGGAAGAAAGGAGCAAGCCATCTACTACCTCAGCAAGAAGTTTACCCCGTACGAGGCTCGGTATTCCTTATTAGAGAGCACTTGATGTGTTTTAACCTGGGTAGCTCAAAATTTGAGGCACTATTTCTGTGCTTACACCACTCATATCATATCCAGGATGGATCCATTGAGGTATATCTTTCAGAAGCCCATGCCTACCAGCAAGCTCGCCAAGTGGCAGATACTGTTAAATGAATTTGACATCGTTTATGTTACCCAGAAGGCGGTCAAAGGACAAGTTTTGGAAGATCACCTCACCGAGAATCCTATAGGAGGAGAATATGGACCCCTAAAGACATATTTTCCTGATGAAGAGATAGACTTCATAGGAGAAGACATTGTAGAATCCTATGACGGTTGGAGGATGTTTTTCGACGGAGCTGCAAATTTCAATGGAGTTGTCATAGGAGAGGTCTTGGTATCAGAAACCGGTCAGCATACCCCTGTGTCTGCCAAGCTCAGATTCTTGTGCGCTAACAACATAGCCGAGTATGAAGCCTACATCTTAGGCTCAACCTGGACATTGACATGAACATTCAGGAACTATTAGTGATCGAAGACTCGGACCTACTCATACATCAGGTTCGAGAAGAATGGGCAACCAAGAATTCCAAGATATTCTCCTATCTACACCATGTACAGGAATTGAGGAAAAGATTCAGAAAGATGGAAATCCAGCATGTTCCCAGAATATAGAATGAGTTCGTCGATGCCTTAGCCACTTTATCATATGATCCAGCATCCGGATATAAACTTTATTGATCCCATCTAGGTCAAGATTCACGACCAACCAGCTTATTGTGCTCATGTTGAGAAAGAAGCCGGCGGGAAGCCTTGTTCCATGATATCAGATGATACTTGAAAACATGAGAGTATCTAGAGCTTGACAACACTACTCAGAATAGAACACTTCGGAGATTGTCCAACAACGTCTTTCACAGCGGAGGAATCTTGTATAGGAGGACTCCCGATTTGGGATTATTAATATGCGTCAAGGAAAGAGAAGCAATCAAATTATTGGAGGAAGTGCACGCAAGGACCTGCAGACCGCATATGAATGGTTTCGTTTTGGCAAAGAAAATACTCCGAGCAGGAAACTTTTGGATGACTATGGAAACAGACCGCATCATGTCCGGAAATGCCACCATTATTAGATACATGCAGATATGATAAAAGTACCTCGAAACAAGCTTACTACAACGAGCTCACCATGGCCATTCGCCGCTTGGGGAATGAATGTTATCGGACCAATCGAACCGGCCGCGTCGAATGGAAACAGGTTCATCCTAGTTGCAGTTGATTACTTTACCAAATGGATTGAAGCAGCATCATACAAGGCAGTCACCAAGAAAGTAGTAGCAGATTTCGCTCGAGATCATATGGTTTGTCGGTTCAGGGTTCCAGAATCAATCATCACCGACAACGATTCAAATCTCAACAGCGACCTGATAAAGACAATGTGCGAAACGTTCAAGATTAAACACAAGAACTCTACAACTTACAAAACTTAAATGAAAGGAGCTGTAGAAGCGGCCAATAAGAATATCAAGAAGATACTAAGGATGATGATCGAAAAGCACAAACAGTGGCATGAGAAGTTGTCGTTCGCCTTACTAGGTTATCATACCAATATCCGCACATCAACTGGGACCACCCCTACATGCAGGTTTATGGAACAGAGGCGATCATCCCCGCAAGGTAGAAATGCCCTCCTTAAGGGTCATACAAGAAGCAGAATTAGTCGATGTAGAATAGGTTAAGAGTCGCTACGAGAAGGTAGCCCTCATAGATGGAAAGAGAATGAATGTTGTCTGTCACGGTCAATTATATCAGAACAGGATGTCCAAAGCTTTCAACAAGAGAGTCAATCCAAGGAAGTTCGTGCCAGGGCGGTTAGTGTTGAAGAAGATATTTCCGCATCAAGATGTAGCCAAAGGGAAATTATCTACCAATTGGCAAGGTCTATATATGGTTCATCAGGTTCTAACTGGAGGAGCCTTTAGTCTCGCAGAAATGGACGGAGAAGTCTAGCCGAAGCCGATCAACTCAGACACAATTAAAAGATACTACATTTGATCATATGCTTTTTCTTTTGTAATGTAATCTGAACTACGAATGACCTGATTCCCGTTTAAGAGGGGATACGTAGGCAACCCTATGGGTTTGGTCACATTTTAATAAAAGTTCCATCTTTCCCCCGCAATTGGAACAGAGGCAGAATTTTGAGGAGGACCCTCAAAATTCTGAATTATGTTTTTAGTCTTTTCATCAGCACCAACACAGTAAACTGGGGCAGAATTTTGAGGAGGACCCTCAAAATTCCGGAGCAAGCAAGGTTGCCGCGTCTTGAACCACGTTGCAGTGGTTGGTTCATCCAAACTAAAATCATTCTTTCATATATATATATATATATACTTGCATTATATTTACTAAGTCATGCATAAGCACCATTCGCATCTCCATCGTTTAGCAACGCTGCCCCGTGATACACGATGCCAAGAGCTGGATGATACGAACTAACCTCCCCCCACATAACTCACGATTTTCTTTGGATGCAGAAATTTAGGTTAAGGATCAAAGCACATTCGCTCTTCGGGATAGAAACCCTCATAGGGTCACTATCCACACCCAATATTCCCCAGCAGTCCTAATATCGCAAACCGTCTACCAGCTAAGAAATTTACTACTATTCATTCTTTTTACATTCCTACGTTGCATAAGGCTATTTATCTGCCTTCCGAGGTTAAGCTCTACCTCCATATTGCATAAGGCCACTATCTGAGTTTCGAGACTAATCTCTATCTCCGTTTGCAGTTTTGCATAAGGCTACTCTCTGCCTTTCGAGATTAAGCTCTACCTCCATATTGCATAACGCTATTATCTTCCTTTCGACACTAAGCTCTGTCTCCATCCGCATTGCATAAGGCTACTCTCTGCCTTCCAAAGTTAAGCTCTACCTCCACATTGTGTAAGGCTATCATCTACCTTTCGAGACTCAGATTTGTCTCCATCTACATTGCATAAGGCTACTCTCTACCTTCCGAGGTTACGCTCTACCTCCATATTGCATAAGGCTACTATCTGCCTTTCGAGAATACGCTCTGTCTCCATCTGTATTTTTGCATAAGGCTACTTTCTGCCTTCCGAGGTTAAGCTCGACCTCCCTATTGCATAAGGTTATTATCTGCCTTTCGAGACTAAGCTCGGTCTCCATCCCTACTTTGCATAAGGCTACTCTCTGTCTTTCGAGGTTAAGCTCTACCTCCATATTGCATGAGGCTCCTATCTGCCTTCCGAGACTAAGCATTGTCTCCACCCTAAATAGCTGAAATATCACCGTCTTATTTTTCGACTGGCTGAACATCTCCACCTGAAATTTAAATCCTCACTCGGCTGAAATATTGCCACCCACTTTTTAAATTCTCGCTCTGGCTGAAAGATCGCCACCCGTTGCATTCATCCGGCTGAAAGATCGCCACTCTTTGCATTCATTTAGCTGAAACATTGCCATCTTCTCATGGGTTGGAAGATCGCCAACTCGTTAAAAGGTTTCATAGTTCGAAGGCACCCACTCATAGCCCAAGAACATCATTTCATGGCATGTGAACCCTTACTTTATGCTTTTTATGGCCCGGGACATCATAGTCTGAGGACGTCATCCTAACTGTCCGAAGACAAACATTCATGGTCCAATGGGAATTTGCATCACGTTTAAATTACGCAATATATATATATATATATATATATATATATATATATATATATACGCATCACCCATTTGCTGGTATTCCAGCGCCGTCTCAGTAGGAGTGATTCCGCTCCTATTCTCCGCAGCTTTTCCGATTCCAAGCAACCTCTCAGATCTAACCATCGCGTCCATTTTTTTCGAATCTCCATCGGCATATTCCATCAATGGTTCCTGAACTACATATGGCCTGATTCCTATAAAACCAGGATATGTAGGCAATGCAGAAGTCAGATCGTGGTCGAATCCGTTCACAGTCGCCGTCTCCGGTCAAAATTACCCATCTTATCTTTACCCAACAACTCTTTCATCCTCCTCGAGTAAGAGGGGCATCTCTTGATACCTAATTTTCCCTATGTATTTTATACTCAAAATACTTTCAAAATAGCATGAATATGCATATTCAAGAATCCTCAAAGGTTTTTGTATTTTTACCAAATTTTTTATGATTTTAAACCAATTTATGGCCTATTTTGCATTATAAAATCCAATAATTATTCCCAAAATTTGTAATTTTGCTAAATAATTTATTTTATTCTCACATTTACACAAAAATATAATTTACCTAATTTTTAAATAATTTTATAATCCCATTTGGTATTTTTAGACTAAAATTGCATGAAATTATAATTTTAGCCTATTTCTTGATTTAATGGCATTTTTCGATCACAAAACCATTTCTAATATTTTAAATTAATACTTATGCATTTCTTATTAACTTAGTATTTTTAAGTTAATTTTAAACACCATTTGCTATTTTTTATAATTTCAAAATGGGGAAAATTGACTCTTTAAATTGTAGCCTCTTCACTTTCAATTTTAGCCTAAATTATACCCCAATCCCCACCCCAAATTAACCCCTCAATTACACTGCTTACCCGACCCAGACCCAATTAACTGAACCCGACCCACGCACCCTTAATCTCAACCGTTGATCATTTAGATCAACGGTCTATGCTCCCCTTCCTTAATTAAACCTACAAGCCCCCTAACCCTAATCATTTTTCTTCAGAGGCCGCCCTTGTACCCCCTCGTCTCTCAAAACACTCTCAATCATCCCAAAAAACCCTAGCCCCATCCGCCGGTCTCCGACTTTACTCCACCAGAAATATTGGCCTCTCAGGCCCTGTGTAACCTATATCTACCCCCACTCACCCTTATCTTCCTTCTGCATGAGGATTCAAGGTCTGACCTTGAAGACCCCAGCTTAAAACCTCTCTGGTTGAAGTTTTGTGGCCATTTTCGGCTCATCTCCGGCAAGTCCTAGCCCTACGAGTCCATCTCCGACTCAGGATCAGTCCGTTCCAGGCCTTTCTCACTCTCTAGGGTTTTCTCTGAAACCCTAAGTCCCCGAGGTTTTCATTTTTCCTCTCTAACATCTACTTCAGATCCGTGTTATTTTCTAAGATTTAAAAGTATTTTCCACACATTTTTCGATTTTTTGTTTTCAAAACTGTTCATCTTCTCAAACTTAGGGTTTCTTTGACTTCTACTTGTTCTACTGTGATTTCTCGCATTATTTGGCTTTACTTTAATTTCTAAATGTTTTCACTATCATTTCTGCGTATTTTCTTTCTTTATTTCAATGTCTCCTTGGGTTTTCGGGTAATTTCTTTATTGTATTTTCTTTACTTAGGTTTCCATGACTGTTTATGTTCTTTGGACTTCCTGAATTTACTTTTTCTTGATTTTCTATGCTTTCGTCTTTACCCCTGACTTGTGGAAGAAACCCAAGATTTTGGGGGTTTTTCAAACTACTTGTGTGCGATTATTACTTCCTACTTGATTTCAAAACACCAATCTTCTAAATTCATGCTCTCTAAATCTTGCTAGGCTTTGCAAGACCTTCTGAGTTCATTCATAACTATGTTCTTCTTTCTTCTTTGATTACATGACTACACTGTTTGTTTAATCTTAGCCTTACATGTTTAAGTTTGTGCATCTTTTATAGTCAAACCTTTTACTCTCAAAATAACCCTAATTTTTGGGGATTAATTTTCATGTAGGCTTAATTGATTATTTCCTTGTCTGATTTGGACTTGTTTTCCGACTTAATACATTGCTGAGTTCGAATTCCTAATTCCTTGATTTACTATGTGTTGATTGATTTTACCCTTACCTTATTAATCTAAACCGTGTATTTTCCAAACTTCCCTTATGTATTTACCCTTGATTGCACCATTTGTTCTTGATCTTCTTTCCTTAAAAAAACTCTGCTCTTTTATTACTTTAGTACGACTCCTTGATTAAAGGAAGTCCTTCCCCTAATTGATTCTGATTTGGTACTGAATATTTTGCCTTACTTACATCTTTTTTCAAGACTATAAATACCCCAATCTTTTCCTTCAGATGACAGAACAACTGAGTTCAAAAAATGCACACACGCTCAAAGATCTCTCTACTTTACTTGTGCTATTGTCCTGATTAGTCGGTTGAAAGTCAAGGCTAGACTTTTGAATCTCTTTTGCTTTTCTCAAGTGTTTGCTTAAGGATTTCTGGCTGTTTTACTGCTCTATTTGTTCTGTTATTTGGAATTTGCAACTAGTATGTCTCTATAATTTAAATATTATTCCCTAAAGCTATGTGTTTACTTCTTCCTTCTACATGACCTCTTAACCACATGTTCTGACTATATTATAGTCTGTCATGCCTCATGCTCCTGCATCTGTTAAGTTCTGTTATGCTTTTTAATGAATGTTTTCATTTGAACCCCTTCCCTTTAACCCCTTTGTGTATGAGTACTTTCCAAAGTTGAGGTAGCATTTCATTGCTACCCTTGACTTAGGATCAGGTTCTTTTCAACCTGTACTCAACCAGTCCCCTTCCCTTACAGCCCCCCCCCCCCCTTTATGTGTTGAGCCCTGAATAGTATCTAGTGGTGTTCTAAACACCACCCAGACCCATGTCTGACTTCTGAAAGTCTACTCTTTTATTTTATTGAATAAAGTAAAGGATTAGGGGTGTGCCATGACTGGGTATGCTCATCCTTTGCTTTGGTCTCCTCTAATCCCCTCACTTTACACTTATTCTTAGTTCTTTAAGTCTTACCCCCTTATGGTAAGACATGCTTTGGGACCTTAGAGTTCCTCTGAACTTGGATGCCTAAGGGCTGGTAATTCCACACATTGCACTACTATATTCAATCTTTAGGGTGTAAGCATCGCCTGGGTTTCCTGAAAGCCCTTGGAACTTTGAAATACTTTAAGAGAAGGCCTTGGAATCTGGAATCCGAATTTGGAGAAACATATGTTATTGGGTTTTAAGATTGAATTAGGCTTCTCGGATCTAGCTGTAGGCTATAATGTATTTTTTGTTCACTTTCTTTTGATTCTGTAACAAACTTTATAAAAGAATTTGGGGAATATAGTGAAAAGGGTGTGGGAGGGGTTTACTTTTATTTGCATAAGTCAAGGGGTAGAATTATACCTCTAGGATTTTAACATTTCAAATCATCTAGGAATCATTCCTATAGGATTTTAACATTGCAAATCATCTAGAAATCATGTCTATAGGGTTTTAACATTGTAAATCACTTAGAAACCATGTCTATAGGGTTTTAACATTGCAAATCACTTAGAAATTATGCCTATAGGATTTCAATATTGCAAATCATTTAGAAATCATGACTATAGGACTTTGATATTGCATACCATTCAGAAGTCATGCCGATAGGATTTTGCATTGCAAGCACAATAGAGATCATGCCCATAGGAAATGCATAAAAACGCTAGGCAAACAGTAGGTCCCCCCAACGTTCTAAAAGCAGCGACAAGTCAAGATGTAGATATCATGCCTATAGGAGTTCAAACTCTCCTAATCAGAGTAATAATTTATCAAACACTTCTAGTAAAAACTTGTCCAAATATGCCTTCTTTTGAAACCTGCCAAGTCTGATTTTTTCTAGCGTATTTAAATCTATAGAGTCTTTGTAAATTCAAAACTTGCATCTTTATTCTGAAGCCAACTCTTTGGTATTTTGCCTAAAGCTTTACTTCAATGCTTTTTGAAAAAAGCCTCTTTACGATTTTACTTAGGCAGTTTGGCTAGTTTGCAAGCCATCTCTGAACTTCTGCAAATTTCAATTCCTTGTTTCTAAAACTCTTCTGTACAGAATTAGCGTTTCTTATGAATTACGGTTTTTAAAAATACCTTAAGTTCTGAAAAACTGGATTCGGGTTGCCTAATGCTGACTTATTATCCAACTTTATGTGTTAAACTAGTCTGTCCACTGTTAATTTTAATCTTAGACAAAATCAGTACTTGCAAGTCATGCTAAACTAATTGTTGTTGTGATCTACGGGGTCTTGTATGAGCCTTTGAATGTCTGATTTGTATACCACTACGTGTTAGTTGTTTTGATTGATGCCTTAACATTTTAACCTTTTAAACCTCACATATGTCCTATCCCGTTCCCCTTTTTAGGATTAGAAGTCCAATTACCCCGGGACTGGTAGGTCGGGATGGGTACTAGCATGAAATAAGTAAACGAGACTAATCGCGCTTAAATACCTTAACGGGGTGGGAAGGGTAGAATATAGAGATGATGACGATGCGCTAATATCATAAGGCGACCCCTCTTTGGGAATATGTGCGGGATATTTCATCGAATGATCCATATTGTAGTTAAACCTAGGACCCTCCTTCTTTACATTTACTTATTTAAATATTTTTCTTCAAGCTAAAACTCTCTTTTACTTGTACCTTTCTTCTTTCCAATAGACAACTTGTTTATATTTCTTACGCGTAAACTTTGCTTGCCTAATCCTACTCTTCTTAAAGTCACATTTAAGCAAGGCTGGGAACCACACTAGTGGATCTTGAGGGGTGGCTAACACCTTCCCCTCGAGATAATCTCAGGCCCTTACCCAAACTCTGGTTTTCCTTCAAATCATTCTTTTTTCTCTCAAATAGTGTCCTAATGCACTATAATAATTAGGTGGCAACTCTTCAAACTCCATAGCTCAAATTCCCTCAAGAAGGGGATAAAATATTCATTTCACCCATAATGTGTAAATCCGATTTCTTTTCCTCGAGAGAAAAAGGGGGCGTCGACACTGATTGGTAAAAAAACTGGATGATGCTCTTTGGTCATATTGGACGGTGTATAAAACTCCGATTGGTATGTCTCTGTATTGGTTGGTGTTTGGGAAAGCTTGCCATCTTCCAATGGAATTATTACACAAGGCCATGTAGTCCTTAATGAAGTTGAACTTAGAATGGGATCTTGCTGCAAATCTGAGGGTTGAACACCTCAATGAGCTCGATGAGTTTAGATTCCATGCATACTCATGCTCGTACTTGTATAAGGACAAGGTGAAGTACCTTCACGATGAATATGCTCAAGGAAAGGAATTCAAGGTTGGATACATGGTTGTCTTGTTTAATTCCCAATTACGTCTATTTCCGAGTAAGCTCAAAGCAAAAGTGGAGTGGGCCATTTGAAGTTGTGTTTGTAACTCCATTTGGTTCTCTTGATCTAAGGAACAAGAATGGTGAAGTTTTTAGAGTCAATGGGTATCGTGTTAATCATTATTTGGGAAAGTTCGATTACAGCCACGTAGTGGCATGAATTCATTTTAAGTGAAATGGTAGTATGAGTCGAGTCCCGACGTTAAACCCGGCGCTTCTTGGAAGGCAACCCATATCTTTTTCTCTCGTTGAATTTCTCTATATTTTAGAATTTTTGAGCTAACTGATTGTGAGATATTTCAAGGATTATGTTGAGACCGTGTAAAAACAAGTTTAGAAAAATGGAAGAGTCTCTGAAGTTTGCAACACAACCGCGGTCCCATTTATGCGGTCCATGTTGGTCATCGCGATCACGATGTCCATTTACACGGTCCATGTTGGTCATCGCCTGCTATGTTTTAATGTGCAAAAATCCAATGTGGTTTGCGTTCACTTTTATGCAGTCGCACTGGGAGGTAAGAAAAGGGACCCACGTGCTTCTCTATAAATACATACCAAGGGTCTCAGTATTCCCTTTTATGAAATTTGAAAGCTTGAGCCAAATTTTTTATTGTTTATCTTCTTCAAAGATGATTTTTCTGCTTAGTTGGAATTGCTACACTTTTCCATCTTCAATCTGGTAACATCTCTTACACTCAGATTAATTACATTTTTATTTTTCATTTTCTTTGTTGCCCAGTAGTATAACTTCAATGTTTCTTCCAATTTTTATTAGAATTGATAGTCTTAGATGGATTCTATGTAAGTTTGTGTGTTATGAGTAGGGACAAGTAGGGGTTATATTTTGAACAAAAATGGAAGAAAATGTAAAACCATATCTTAGTCCTTAGGGTAGCCATGCGCGGCCCACAAACTGGGCATGCAGTTGACTTGGCGCGGTATGCGGTGCCCTTACACAATCCGCGGTACATTTTATGCGGGCCGCATTTTTCAAATTACTAGAGTAGAAAGGTATCCAGCGCGGCCACGATACAATTTATGCGATCCGCGCTGGTCCAACGCGTCCACATCCTCATTTTACGCGGGCCACGTTAGGTCGATTCAGAGAGTCATGTTTTCTTGTACTCGATCATCACAGACCGTGGTCGTATTCACGTATCCCGTAATACCTACAACACGATCGTGCTCCCAATTTGCGCGGACTGCATTAGTATATTTGTTTTTGGGTTTTGTTCAACGCGGCTCGCGGTGCCCTATTCTGCAGTAATGTTCTACAATTTTGCATATACTGTTCTGCAATTGATTATAACAACTGGTTCAATACTTTGCTTAAACTGACAATGTTCTATGCCTTTGAATGAATAAAAATAGTAAAGGTAAGAGGCAGGGGTACAAAACAATCCTGTCAAAGTGACTCTTCACGAGGTGGAAGAGCGAAACAAACCAAACAAACTCCCCAACCTAGAATGCAAACGAGGAAACAAGTTGACACAGTTGAGGAACAATCGGGGAGTGAGTACACACCTTCCCTGGAATTCTGCTCAGATTCAAGGACAGTTTGACCCACTGCCCAAGCTCCACAAATTATACACTCTGAGTCGTCTGATGGCTTATCAGCAGGCAGCGATGAATACTCCACCTCCCACACGGCTGGGGAGAGTGCAGATGATGAGGATAACAATGACAAAGAAGTCCCGAACAGTGGTGCACCCCAAGTTAGGGTGTGGAAAGAACAAGAAAATCGGAAGCTTGGAAGGACGGATTTGTCAGTTAATTGGCTTTCCCAAGTTCAAAGAGTGGTGGCCAGTACGAAAATTGATTCTGGAACGGAGTATCATTACAAGTGACCTGCTACCCCTACTCCCTGATGTACATCGACTTTTTTAAACCAGATTTGGATTAGGATGCTTTAATAGACGCAAATGAGCACATGGTGAGGGAATTCTATGCCAATGTGGCTCACATTGTCAAGGATACTAAGGTGACCAAATGTTGAGACCGAACAACATTGTTCGATAGATCAACGTTGAATGACTATTTGGGATTCCGGATGAAGATGACTCCCTATATCTGGCCAAGTTAGAGATGGGTGAAGACGTCCGTCCTTGGTTGGCCCAGTTCTTGGTGATCCCATGTACTATTCCTAAGTGGTTGCCGGCAGGAAAGAAAATATAGCGGAAGACTTTTAACTTTGAGGCTAGAGGGCGGTTGACATTTGTGTGCATCCGGCTAGACCCTTCTACTCATGATCAGACTATTCCACTTTCCCGAGCGGTTCCTGTTGCATATATTATGGACGGGTACCCTATCAATGTGGGCAATGTCATGTCCCAGGTTATTTCTGATATGGGACACGCATGAACTATCCTTTTCAAAACACCTTACAATGTGTTTCTGGGACATGAAAATGGAGAAGAAGAGATACTATATCAAGACCAAGCTAGTGACTCCGTTCTCATGGTTCAGCGTTCAGGGGACTAACAGCCCAAAGAGCAAGAACTATAAGCCACCTACTACAACAACTGGCCAGTCTGAAGAGCCAGTTGCAGTAGAGTCTACTATTGAGCCCTCCACCGAGATTCCCTCCATACTTGCTACCACCCTGTTGATGATATGCCTTCATCCTCCGCTGGACCTAGCACTTCAGCTGACCCGGGGGTCCTTTATTCTAGGGCCTACCCTTTCACAGCCCAGCAATTGAGTCAGACCTGAGCTAGTTTAAAAAACTAGATGTCAGCTGCGACATCCAAGTCGCCATCATTGTCGGCTGCAGTCAAGGTACACTCAGCACCCCCCACTGTTCAAATTTCTCAGTTTATTGAGGATACTTTGAAGAATCTTCTAGATAACCAGGAGCAGATTATAAGGACTCATGATGCCTTGAATAAGGTGGTGGATTCACATGGAAAATTTTTGATAGACCTTGCCAAGGAGCACAAGAGAATGAGGAGGTCACGGGCTTCCAAAGAATCGATAAAAGTGCTATGAAAGGATGTAGACAAGCTATTGGCAGATCATATATCTTTAGACTTGCTATTCAGGGATCCAACACCAGTCCACAGCCATAGCAAGAGCAATCACCCAAGCCTCCAAGGAAAAAGAGGAAGCTACCCAGTTCAGTTCGCGTAGTTATAGAGGTAGCAGACCCCCAAGATCCCCCTTCCACTGGCGCACCCATCATTTCACATGTACATGAGCAGGCCCTAGTCCTAGAAGCTAAGCAACAGGAGTCTGGGAACCAATCTAAGGTTCCCACACCAATAGAGGACCAGCAACCACTCAAGATCAGATGCAGAAAGACCCGAAATAGGGAGTTTCTATATCCCCACTTGTAGAGTTTTGGTTCTTGAATGTAATTTGGCATTGGAGACAATTCCAACTTTTATTTATTGGGGTGCGCCCTATTTTTTGTGTTTATCCAGGGATGATTGTATATATATATGTTGTTATTAGTTTATGTTTTATTTTAACTATCTTTTGGTTTGTATATATATATATATATATATATATATATATATATATATATATATATATATATATATATATATATATATATATATTCATGCCCTAAGGTATGCTCTAATCCCCCAGTGTACTATATTGTGGTTTATTTTCATACAAATTTTTTGTTGTTATGTTGCATGTTAGATGAACTTACATCCTTACTGCTTCATTTTTGCCATTTTGTTTTAGACATTTTCAATATGCTCTTGATTTTCTTAATGCCATGGTTCTTTCCAAGGGTGGAAGATTGTGTGAACCGGGTGACTTATTCCAATGATGGATGGCGTTACAACCTTCCTAAGGGTTTTCGTCCATTTATGATTTTTCGTTTGTTTTAGATGTTTTGAGTTAGAGTACCTCAAACAAGTTTTCACTTGGGCCTAACATATTTGCTTTTGGTCCCATGATAAAAAATGATTGATTGTGTTTAAGATGGTGAAAGTAGTGACTTTGAGACTCTTGTGTTGACCAAACAAACATCGAGTGGTCTTTTAGGACTATTGCTTGTTTAATCATATCTAGGGTTGTTGTGGGCCCTCAATTCTATGTCTTTAACATCCCTCTAGTGTGTGTGGTAAGAAATAGAATTGTGACTCCAAGTCCCAAGCCAATAGTCTAGAACTTGCCCCGAATATTTGTTGAGGCGACATTTTAAGTGAGTTTCGACTTGAGAAATGATTATAGGCTTTCCTTAATCCAAATGATAAATTAAACGATTCCGTAGTTTACCAATGATATATTCCCAGGTTAACCCTTTTTAAGCCCTAAACCTTTCTCTTGCAAAACCACTGATGCATACCTATTCTCATCTTGACTTATAAACTCTCTGTGCACCCAATTCTTCCCTTGATTACTGGAAAATAGTCTAAGTTTGGGGGAGGGACAAGAAAGGAAACATTGGGAAAAGGTACAAAAGCAAAAGAAAATGAAGGAAATGAAAATAACTCAATGTGAACTAGAGTGAATAGTGATTCGGAAAAAGAAGAAAAAGGAGAATTGTTTTGAATTGTAGAAAAAGGGTGGCAGAAAGTTGTCTCTCTATCCCTTGAAAAGAAGTGAAATATGCAAAAGAATCAAGAAATTTGTACCAAAATGAATCAAAAGAAGTTCTTAAGGGAAGATTAAACTCATTCGAACAAAAACATGTCCTACCCTTACCTAAAAGCCATCACATTGACTCCACAAAAGCACTATATGATCTTGAATTTGATGATGCTCACATTAGTTGATACTTACATAAGGGTCAAGCATATGGTACTTAGAGCCAGACTTGTGACCTTTCCTTGAGAGAGAAGAATGAAGCTCCATAAACCTCGGTTTGTGCGCCTAACTGTAAAAAGGTGAGGCCTCTTATGGAGAGTTAAGAATTCATGAGTTTGGAATCCACAGCGACTAAAGTAATTGAGAGAGTTCTTTGATGTAATGAGTCAACTCTTGATGCCCTTGTGTCACACTCGATCCATAGTTTTCAAAGTATAAATGTGTTAATGATGTATTCGTATCGAGGGAAATTGTTAACCCAATTGATGCTTGTTGAGGTTACTTTAGGATAGCTGGAATTGCTTGGATGTTCCGTCAATGGGCGAGTCTCATTTTATTTGCTTGAGGACAAGAAAAAGGTTAAGTTTGGGGGAGTTGATAAGTAGGATTTTAACATTTTTTATGCCCTTACTTACCTATGATTTGAATATAAATTGCTACAAAATAGTCCCAAAATGCTCACAGGTTGTACTTGATTACACGTTTTACCGACAAAGTAACGAAATGTCAAAGATCAACTCAAAACATAGTGGAACCTGCTTAAGTATTTAAGACCAATTGAAGTGAAGGAAAAAGAGCCTAGTGCAGACCGCGCAACTGAGACCATGGCCGCACTATGAGTTTAGAGAGATGTCATTTTCAAGTACCAAGCAACGCCGGCCGCGGTTGGCTTAACGTGGCCCGCGTCCATAATTCACGGCTAGTCTTCACGTATCCCGCATGAAGGAAGTTTAGAGAACCTGTTAGCTGATCAATTGAAGGAACTTTCCACACAATTTCTCTTTTTATTTCCTTTTTCTCTTCCCCTAATTGTGGGAAATTTGTTTCATAAAACCGACAATCTAAAAATCGAGTAGTAAACAAATCTCCGATTAATGCTTCAAGATAGCAAATAATATAGAGTGATTCAAACCCAACATATATTCCTATCCTTCTCTATGGTTCCATCTTCCTACATTGTGGTGGTGATACTGGCACATATACAGCACATTCAAAAATCCGTAGATGGGCAATATTTAGTTCATGACCAAAAATTGATTATGACGGAGAATATTTATTATAATGTGTCGGTTTGATATGGATAAGTGATACTGCATGCAAGATAATATTGCCCCAAACAGTAGTGGGCAATGTTGTTTTCATAAGTAGTGATCTTGCTATCAATTTGACTTTGCAAGGCCATTTTGAGTGTGAACATAAGTTACATGATGTTTAACTTTTATCCCAATTGGTAGACAATAATCATCAAAAGTTTGAGATTAGAATTCTCTAGAATTATCAATGCAAATAGGTTTACAGGATAATTTAGGAATTGTGCCCTTAATCGAATTATTTGGGCTAATAGCTTTGCAAATGCCAATTTGCGAGATGATAGTAGGAACACATGAGACCATCTCGAAGATGCATATATTAGGACCATAAAACATCTAAACAACCCACTTGGTGGGTGAATAGGCCCACATATATCCCCATGCTTACACTCTAAAAGGCAGGAGATTCAATGCCAATCTTCATTGGTGATGGTCTAGTGATCATTTTGCCTTGATAACAAGCATCACAAGTAAATTCGTCATTTGTAAGAATCTTCAGGTTCTTTAATGGATGCCCACTCAAATTTTTTGTAATTCATCTCATCGTTATTGATCCATGATGGCCCAAATGGCCATGCCAAAGCATAAAAGTATTTGAATCCGTATACTTCTGGTTTACGATAGAGTGTGCTTCAATTGTACTAATTTTTGAATAGTATAAACCAGAAGATAAAGTCGACAAATTTTCTATAATGCATTTCTGGCAAGAAATATTCTTTGTAATACAAAGATATTCCGCATTCATTTCATCTATTGTCTCAACATGATACCTATTTCAGCAGATATCTATAAAACTCAACAAGTTTCTTCGGGGCTTGGGGCAGAACAATGCATTGTCTATAATAAGTTTTGTTTCCTTAGACAGAAATATAATGGCTCTTCCGGAACCTTCAATCAAACTTATATTACAAGGAATTGTTGAAACATTTGCTTTTTCTTATACAAATAAGAAAAGTATTTCCGATCCTTGAACATGGCATGATTTGTTCTACTATCAATAACACAAATATATTCATGATGTTGATAATAGGCTAGATTTATGTAATTTGGAGATTGTTTATGCCCCAACTTATTATGTTTCAATGTTATAATATAGTTAAATGATGAAAATTGGGCTATAATTGTGAATTTTACATGTTGCAGGAAGATTGGAGCTACATTGAAGCAAGAAAAACCCCTAGGAGCTGACTACGTAAGAAGACGAGAAAAAGAATAGATGAAATACATGCCTGGCCTAGAACAGCCAGTAGCGCATCCATTAGCACGACCGCTCTAGCCCAGATGGTCGAGGTAGAATGTTAGGGCATAAGCGCAGTCATTAGAGCGCCCACTAGCGCGACCGCGCTAGCCCAGTTCCGGAATATTCATTTTCAGGGGTAAATTCACTTAACTTATGGAAGGTCAACTTCGCCCAAGGATTGATTATCATGGTTTTCATAGCTCAGTGCAAGAGAAAGAGAGGCAAGGAGGATAATTCAATATCGAGTTATTCCTTTCTTTCTTTTGTTGTTTTATTATTTGTGATAAATTTGAATATTATTGTGATGCACACTAGTATTAGTAGCTAATTCCTTTGTCTAGGATTTTGATAGAACCTATTGAAAGGATGAACTTCTAGATTATGTTAATATAGTTTGCTAGTTTAATCTCTATTTGTTCAACTACGTGTTTGTTGTAGTTAATTGATAGGATCCTCAATTAGCCGTGCTTATTTAGTGTGCATAACTCGGCAAATAGTGCATATTTATGTAGTTGTTGAAAAGCACCACTCCCAACGTATAAGAGGGATCTATAACTGCAGGCTTAAAGACGGGATTAGGGATAACGAAGCCTTGGGTGCAATCTAAAGTGACTTGTAATAAACAAGCCTGCTAGCGTGTCTCGGGAAAGTGCGTCTAATAAATTATCGTGATTATTCGAGAGAGATTTACGGTAAGAGGAGTGCTCATGATTGATGGAGATGATTTGGTAAATCTATATGACGCATAACCGGAAGGGATTCTGTCAATAGGGGAAATCATCACTTTAGAATCTTATCATAATTGTTTACTACTTAATCATAGTTAGTGTTCAACTATTTATGTACTTTCAGTCTTAGTTATTAGAAATACCGTCAATTGTTACTTACAACATTTGGGAAGTTGATTCCATAGAATTTAATAAGTCCAACGAAAGTAATTAATAGGTTAATTCGTTGTGGGTTTGACTCAGGGCATAAATACTCAAATTATATTTGCAACAATCGCATGTCCTTTTATAAGTTATTGTTTGGCGTAATCAAATTTTATTTGATCCAAATGTAATTAGAGGATTATCCATATTCTTTAAAATAATATAAATTAAATATAGTATTGTAAACATCATTATCAAAGCATAAATTTTATTTATGTACAATAATTACATAACCATACTATCTATTACAAACAACAAAAATAAAAATATTTACATTTTTACACATTCACCACCAATTAAATGGCTTGTTTCTCCTTCTGGGAGTGCAAAGTGATCGGCTACATCCAAATGCATGAAGTCTAAATTATCTTCAAAAATAAAATTTGCTTCAGTATTTTTCTCTGTCATTCTTTAGGGAGGCTTGGTAAAGCTCAACCAGGTACTTTGGCGCACGGCAGGTACGTGACCAATGCCCTTTTCCTTCACATCTATAGCATGTATTTTCTGCATTTGGTGTTTGTACCGCTTCACTTTTATCCCTTCTTATTCCACTGCTGGTGGTGAGGAGGGTTCTTTGCTGCATTATTATTACCATGATTAGGGTTTCTTCCTCGATCACGGCCATAACCATGACCATGACTGGGGCCACGACCTCTTTCACGTTTTGCCTCGTGCAAGTTCGTCTCATTCACTTCTGGGAATAGACAAGAACCAGTAGGTAGGCTTTCATGATTTTTCATAAATAGCTCATTATGTTGCTCAACTATAAGAAGATGTGAGATAAGATAAGAATACTTTTTAAATCTCATCTCTCGATATTGTTGCTGCGGGAGCATATTCAAGGCGTGAAAAATGGTGAACATTTTCTCGAACATATCATGATCAATAATATACCACCACATAATTTCAATTGGGAAATAATTCTGAACACAACAGAACTATACTCATCGATAGATTTAAAATCTTGTAACCTTAAATGATTCCAATCATATCGTACTTGTGGAAGAACGACCATTTTCAAGTGGTCATATCTATCTTTCAAATAATTCCACATTATGACTGGATCTTTAACAGTAAGATACTCTATTTTTAGTATCTCATCAAGGTGATGTCATAGGAATATCATTGTTTCTGCACGATCTTGGTTTGATGTCTGATTTTTGTCTTTGATGGTGTTTGGCAGACCCATCGCATCAAGCACCCAAGACATGTAGTTTTTGCCCGATATATCCAGGGCTACAAATTCAATTTTAGAAAGATTTGAGATTATATAGAAAAATAAAGTTCGTACCTCAGATACTTTTAAAGTATTGCTCGAGATGGCAGAATCTCGTGCTGATAACGTATTATAAAATAAAGATTGTAAAGGAAAGATAAGTACAGAAAGAAACTGATATATTATTCAAATTCAAACTGATGTACATAATAAACTGAAATATCTTCTATTTATAAAAGAAAGGAAACAGTTATGTAACCTATTACTATATCATATATGGATAATCTTCTACTGAGGTAATGTTTATCCGTAACGGAGTACTGAAAAGATAAGCTCATTGTACCCGATATGGATAATCTTCTACGGGGGGTAATATT
The DNA here is from genome assembly GCA_034376525.1 of Nicotiana benthamiana. NCBI lineage: Eukaryota > Viridiplantae > Streptophyta > Magnoliopsida > Solanales > Solanaceae > Nicotiana > Nicotiana benthamiana. The sequence continues at coordinate 107,247,724 of CM067334.1, read as the reverse complement.
TATCCATAACCTAGTACCAAAGTGATAAGCTTCTTTAGGAGGCTTATTTCCAATAGAATACTAAATAGATAAATATATATAAGCTTATTCAGGAAGCTTATTTACAATGGAGTACCAAATGAACATCTATAATATAATATATTTATAACATAAAGGGAATAAAATAAAATCCAAATGTTTAACAAGTTTCATTCAAATTACCATCACTCATGTTATTTAAGCCTTCAGGATAAGGCACACGTTTATCATTCACTCATGTTGTCTCGTAGTGGGGAGGTGCCATGATGCATGCTATTTACTGATGACATAGTCCTAATTGACGAGATCCAATCGACGTCAATGAGAGGTTAGAGGTTTGGAGACATGCCCTTGGGTCTAAAGGTTTCATGTTGAGCAGGACTAAGAAAGAATACCTAAAGTGTAAATTTGGGGCCGAACCAACGGAAGCAAGAGTTGAAGTGAGGCTTGACTCTCAAGTCATCCCTAAGAGCGGTAGTTTCAAGTACCTAGGGTTAGTTATTCAGGGTACTGGGGAGATAAACGAGGATGTCACACACCATATAGAGGTGGGGTGAATGAAGAGGAGGTTAGAGACGGGAGTCTTGTTGTCACGACCCTAGATCACCAATCGTGAACCTGTCATGACGGCACCTAGTCTTCGCGACTAGGTAAGCCTGACACATTGCGAATTCCAACAATCTTTGCGGAAACGATAAATAAAACATAAATAGCATAAAATAATGTATAGAGTGCCGCCTGGCACATACATGTCGACTCAAAATAACGTAAAAACCTCCAAGACACATAACCTACGGGCAATACAGGCTAAGAGTAAAGTATAACATACGGCTCTAACATCCAGGAGTGTATACAACAAGTGAGTACATGAATGAAACCACTAGCTAAAGGAGGAATAGAAGGAGACTCTTCAGCTCTGCTGACGTGGCAGATGCATACTTCAAATCTCCGGGTACATCTCCTAAATCACTGATAGTGCGTCCGATCCGAAGTACCCTGATCTGTACAACAAAAGTGTGCAGAGGAGTAGCATGAGTACACCGCAGCGGTACTCAGTAAGTGCCAAGCCTAACTTCGATGGGGTAGTGACGAGGAAGGTCGAGGCCCTACTGAGACGAACATAAGAAATAATATAAAAATAAACAAACAGTAGATAATGAAGTAAATCTCGAATATATAACAAGACAATAATTAAAACAGAACGGCTACAAGTACAGACTACGAATACAAGGCAAATCACTCAAAAATACAGATTTCCACATGGAGCTCCAGGAATCGAACCCACCGTCCATTTCTACCAATATCTGAGGATATCCCGGGAATCGAACCCATAGTCCACAATATCTCTAATAGAGGATCTCCAGGAATTGAACCCGCAATCCCTCATACCAATTGCAGAGGATCTCCGGGAATTGAACCCGCAGTCCTTATACCAATAACAGAGGATCTCCAGGAATTGAACCCGCAGTCCCTTATACCAATAACAGAGGATCTCCGGAAATTGAACCCGCAGTCCGTCACATCAATATCAGAGGATCTTTCGGGAATCAAACACGTAGTCCAACATACCGATAATAGAGGATCTCCAGGAATTGAACCCGCAATCCCTCATACCAATTGAAGAGGATCTCCGGGAATTGAACCCGCAGTCCTTATACCAATAACAGAGGATCTCCAGGAATTGAACCCGCAGTCCCTTATACCAATAACAGAGGATCTCCGGGAATTGAACCCGCAGTCCGTCACATCAATATCAGAGGATCTCCCGGGAATCAAACATGTAGTCCAACATACCGATAATAGAGGATCTCCCGGGAATTGAACCCGTATTCCCAAAATTAAATACACCAAAATAATCAATATTTAACGGAAAGGAGGCCAAATGCGAACAAGAAGTAAAAATCGAGCATCTAGCATTCTCCACAAGAAAGACAGATATTAAAATTTAGTCAAACAAGTTGCTAACATGCTTTCCAAGAGAAAATTGATATTGCAATTTAGTCAAATAGGTCAAATAAGTTACTAACATGCTTTTCCTAAGTCAAAACAACTAAAGTTCTATTTTTAACAATTAGATATGTGAAGAAACACAGTCTAAATAAACCAAGTAAGGTGAATTTTAAACAACTAGCACAAGAACACGCACGTCACCTCGCACACAAGGCATTGAAACAATGACAAAGATATCCTAAGGGGAAAGGTCCCACACACAAAGTTAGGCAAGCCACTTACCTCGACTCGGCACAAAACCGCTAAGAAACAATGCCCTTACCACGAGTATCCGACTCCGAGTAGCCCAAATATATTCAAACCAATTACATATTGTAAATAACATTGCAAGTAACTAATTACACTGTAAAAATTAAAGCTAAGGCGCGAAAATAGGTGAAATAACCAAAATTACCCTAAGGCCAACGTCTCGAAATAAACTACTTTTTACATTTTCAGAAACCTCTTACTCTCACGAGTCTAACCATATTAAATTCTCCCAAATCGGAGGTCAAATGCCCCTTCAGATAATCAAATTTAGGTCAAAGAACTTTACCCCAAATTTTATTCAAAATCCTAAATTAAAGCTTGAATGAGATTAGATTAGCGAGTAATAATCATAAAGGAGCAAGGAATTGTTACCCAATGTTTGCCTCTGAAAATCCCTCGAAAAACCTCCAAAAACCGAGCTCTCTAACTTGAGTTTTTGTAAAAATGGAAGAAGGCTTCATTTTCGAAATATATATCCTGGTCAGGGATTTGTTCATCACGAACGCGGAGAGGGGATCGCGTTCGCGGGGAGGAAAATTCAAGAGGATGAAGATTGCTCTTCACGAACGCGAGGGTAGGGCTGCGAACATGAAGGCCTTGGATTGGAACCTATGCGAACGCGACACGGTACACGCGAACGCGTAGAAGAGAAAAAAGGAGGGGTCCAGAAGTGACCTACGCGAACGTGTTGGCAAGGACGTGAATGCGAAAGACGGGGAAGCTGGGCTTCGCGAATGCATGGAAGAGGGAAGCGAACGCGATGAAGGGAAAAGGTAAAGCTTCAGGAACACGGGGCTTTCTTAGCGAACACGAAGAAGGAAACAGACCTGCAATTTTCTGCTGCAGTTCTAAACTCCAAATTGCTCCGTTGAGCATCCGAAACACACCCGAGGCCCCCGAGACCTCAACCAAACCTACGGACATAACCCATAACATCATTCGAACTTGTACCAATCCTTAAACCACCTAAAACAACACCGGAAACTAGAATTAATCATTGATTTGAACTTAAAAACTTCAAAACTTAACCAAACTCGCTTTCGATTCAAACCTAACCAAAATACGTCTGATTTACTTGAAATTTTGCATGCATATCCCAGATGACATGACGGTGCTACAACAACTTATGGAGTTCCGTTCTGACCTTCGGATCAAAAATTCACTATCGGTCCGAAAACTTCAAAAATCTAACTTTCGGCATTTCCATCCTAAATGAGTTACGAACATCCAAAATACATTCCGAACATGCTCCCAACCCCGAAATCACCAAATGGAACCATCAGCTTTCCATTCCGAGGTCGTCCTGACACTGTTCTGATTACGAATCATTTTTCCAACACATAAGCCCTCATTTAGGGACTAAGTGTCATTAAACACTCCGAATTCTATTACCGAACATCCCAACAAACCAAAATAGTAGAAATGGATCTAGGGGAAGCAGTTAATGGGGGAACGGGGCATAAATTCCTACGACGACCGACCGGGTCATCACATCTTCCTACTTTTTCGTTCGTCCTCGAACGAGCATAGAGAATATACCTAAAGTAGCAAAACGATGAGGGTATCGGCTGCGCATATCCTGCTCGGTCTCCCAAGTTGCCTCCTTGGCCGGCTGACCCTGCCACTAAACCTTTACTGAAGCTATATCCTTTGACCTGAGATTTCGAACATGTCTATCCAATATTGCCACTGGCTCCTCAACATAGGACAAGTCATTGTCCAACTGGACTAAAATGAACTCCAACATGTGAGACGGGTCACCATGATATCTCCGAAGCATCGAGACATGAAACACTGGATGAACCCCGGCCAAACTGGGAGGAAAAGCAAGCTCATAGGAAACCTTCCCAACCTGCTTCAAAATCTCAAATGGACCAATGAACCTCGGGATCAACTTCCCTTTCTTTCCAAACCTCATGACGCCTTTCATAGGCGAGACCCGAAGCAAAACCCGCTCACCAACCATAAAGGAAACATCATGAACCTTTCGGTTCGGATAACTCTTCTGTCTAAACTGAGCCACACGAAGTCTATCCTAAATCACCTTAACCTTCTCAACCATATCCTGAACCAAATCAGTGCCCAACAACCTAGCCTCGCCCGGCTCGAACCAACCCACCGAGGATCTACATCTCCTACCATATAAGGCCTCATAAGATGCCATCTGAATACTAGACTGATAACTGTTGTTGTACGCACACTCAGCCAACCGCAAGAACTAATCCTAAGACCCTCTAAACTCAATCGCGCACGCACGAAGCATATCCTCAAGAATCTGAATAGTACGCTCGGATAGTCCGTCCGTCTGAGGGTGAAAGGCTGTACTCATGGTCACTCTGGTACCCAACCCATGCTGGATGGCTCTCCAGAACTGTGATGTGAACACTGAACCCATGTCTGAGATGATAGAAATTGGAATTCCATGCAGACGGAAAATCTCCCTGATATAATCCCTACTAATCGTTTCGCTGAGTAAGAAGTGCACACTGGAATAAATAAGAGGACTTGGTCAGCCGGTCCACAACAACCCAAATAGAATTAAACTTCCTCTCCATCAGAGGGAGACCAGTTACAAAATCCATAGTAATATTCTCCCATTTCCACTCCGGAATCTCCATCTGCTGGAGTAACCCTCCTGGTCTTTGATGCTCGGCCTTCACCTGCTGACAGTTGAGACATCTAGCTACAAACTCTACTATGTTCTTCTTTATCCGCCTCCACCAATAATGCTGCCTCAGATCATGATACATCTTTGCAGCACCTGGGTGGATGGAGTACCGCGAGCTATGGGCCTCAGTCAATATCAACTCCCGAATATCATCAACATCGGGCACACAGATCCGCCCCTGCATCCTCAAAACCTCGTCATCTCCAATAGTCACATCCCTAGCATCGCTATGCTGAACTGTGTCCCTAATGTTAGAATATACGCTTAACGCTAGGGGGGGGGGGGTGAATAGCGTTATAATAAAAACCAATATAAACTTGCGGAATTAAAAATTGCAGGATTGAAATAAGTGCGGTAAGTAAATAATAAGGAACGAACGCACCGAAATTATCCTGGTTCACCGCAACCTGTGGCTAGTCCAGTCCCCGAGAGACTCTCTCGAGATTCCACTAACTTCGTTAAGCTTACGGGTGCTTAACAAACCGTTACAAACTGAGAACTTAAGTCACACAAGCCTCAACAACCTTTGCTCGAAGATACCACACTTCAAGACTTCAACCGAAGGAATGAAAACGTTCCTTCTTACAACCACAAGGGATTAACACTTCCCTTCAAGTGTATACAAACACTTAGCACTCAGGACAAGACTCTCTTTAAGAGTAGATCTGAGTAAAATAAGTACACTCAAGAACACAACAACTTTCGTCAAGAGCTTGGCTCTCAAAAACTTATTAAATGAATAGAAAATGATGAATATGAGAGTATGCAAGCTTTAGCAAGAATATAATCAGTTGTTGTACTTAGAAGACTGATTTTGAGTTGTATATATAGTGTTCAAAACCCCCACAACCGTTGCCTAATTGCCAATCAAGAATTGCTGATTTTGTGCTAAGATAATCGATTATCTGATTTGCATAATCGATTATTTTCCAATCGTTCAAAAATCATTCCCAGATTTTAAGCAGAATAATCGATTATCCAAATCGTATAATCGATTACCTGACAACGTTCAAAAAATCATATTCAGATTTTACTTAACATAATCGATTATCAGATTGTGTATAATCGATTATCTTTCAGAGTTTAAAAATACTTTGGCAACGGTCATTTGCATAATCAATTATGCTATAAGAATAATCGATTATCTTTTATATTTTGAAAACTTCGGACTACACTGTCTTAACATAATCGATTATCATATAGTACATAATCGATTATTTTACAGTCTTGTAAAATTTGATAGACACTGCCTCAACATAATCGATTATCATAATGTGCATAATCGATTATTTTATAGCTTTGAAAAATCTGATGGACACTGCCTCAACATAATCGATTATCATAAGGTACATAATCGATTATCTTGTAGCTTTGAAAAATCTAATGTACACTGCCTTAACATAATCGATTATCATAAGGTACATAATCGATTATTGTTCAGCTTTGTAAATCTGGTGTACATTGTCTTAACATAATCGATTATCATAAAGTACATAATCGATTATCTTTGTCCAGATTTGAGAGGCATGTTTAAAAATCATTTTGGCCAAAATAAAATGTTTGAAAATCATTTTGCTTTAAATTAAATATGCATGATTTGATAAAAATGATTTTATGAGAGAAGCCAAGTCTTGAGGTAATTGTCGGATCAAGATCACAATTAAAGAACAACTCATGTATAACTTTATTTCTTTGCTTGATCATGATCTTTGTTCGTCTTGTGCTTGAACCTCGTTATGTGTTAATTGCGTGCTTGTGCTTGGACCTCATCATATGTCAAGTGCGCGTCGTTTGTCATTTATCAAAACCTACAAATATGAACACACGTTTAGTTTAGTTCCTTGAGAACGTGTTTCAACAATTTCGCCCTTTTTGATAATGGCAAACCAATATTGGGATATGCATATTAGATAATTCATAATGACGATCCAAGACAAGCATATAGATATGCAATTAGTTCCCCCTCAACATATGAATTTCCCCTCAATTTATGCCAATAAATATTAAGTGCATAGCCCTTATTCTTCCTCCTTTTGACATTAGCAAAAAAAAAAACATTAGTAAATAACTTGTTTATTGATTAACCAAAAATCGCAATTATAAAAGGGACAATATAATGTCAACATAATCGATTATTGATACTTGATAATCGATTATGTACTTAAGAGAAATCGATTATTCTTAAAAGAGATCGATTTTTCTGCACCAGTGCTTTATAATTCCCCCTGTCTTTGGGGCGATGCATGCAAAACAGAATTAGGCGCCTCCGACGCTCAAGTTAGTAATGAAAAACAAAAAAAATGCAATGCATGACTTAGATCAACGTGGAGTCAAGAATCCCGAGTTCACTACGAATTCGGGAAAAGGACTCTTTCTCTAAAGGCTTTGTGAAAATGTCGGCCAATTGAGATTTGGTTTCAACAAACTCAATTTCGGCATCACCTTTGAGAACGTGATCTCGTATAAAGTGGTGCCTAATTTCAATGTGTTTTGTTCTTGAATGAAGAACGGGGTTCTTCGTCAAGCTTATGGCGCTAGTATTATCACATCTAAGAGGGATATGATCGATACTTAGTCCATAGTCCGAGAGTTGTTGTTTTATCCAAAGGATTTGAGCGCAACAACTCCCGCGGCTACATATTCAGCCTCGGTTGTGGACAACACAACACTTACCTGTTTCTTACTAAATCAAGAGACAAGAGAGCTACCGAGCAAATGGCAAGTGCCACTAGTGCTCTTGCGGTCCAATTTGCAACCCGCAAAATCGGAGTCGGAATAGCCAACAAGTTGGCATGAAGAACCTTTGGGATACCATAGTCCCACATTTATAGTACCAACAAGATTCTTCATTATCCGCTTAACCGCAGTTAGGTGCGACTCCTTCGGACATGATTGATATCGAGCGCATAAACATACGTTAAACATTATGTCCGGTCTACTAGCAGTAAGATAAAGAAGGGATCCGATCATACCTCGATACTTTTTGGTGTCGACTTCCTTACCATTCTCATCTTTGTCAAGATGATCGGATGTGCTCATTGGAGTGGCCATTGCTTTGGCGTTGCTCATTTCAAATCGTTTTAGCAACTCTTTGCAATATTTAGATTGACAAATGAAAGTTCCTTCTTTCATTTGTTTCACTTGCAACCCCAAGAAGAAGGTTAGCTCACCCATCATAGACATCTCAAATTCGCTTGTCATTAAATCAGAAAATTCCTTGCACAAAACATTGTTAGTAGCACCAAAAATAATATCATCCACATAGATTTGAACTAATAAAATATTATTGTTTTTATGCTTAATGAATAGTGTGGTGTCAACTTTCCCCCTAATGAACTCATTGTCCAAAAGAAATTTGCTCAATCGTTCATACCAAGCTTGGGGAGCTTGTTTAAGACCATAAAGGGCTTTCTTAAGTTTGAAAACATGATCGGGAGATTTAAAATCTTCAAAGCCCGGGGGTTGTTCAACATAAACTTCTTCTTGAATAAAACCATTTAGAAAAGCACTCTTTACATCCATTTGATATAAATTGAAATTCATAGAAGAGGCAAAAGCAAGTAATAAACGAATAGCTTCTAACCTTGCTACGGGTGCATACGTTTCTCCATAGTCAATTCCTTCTTCGTGATTGTAACCTTTTGCTACAAGCCTAGCTTTGTTTCTAGTGATTACACCATTTTCATCTAATTTATTTCGAAAAACCCATTTCGTACGAGTTATGGTATGATTGTCGGGTCTTGGCACCAATTCCCAAACGTCATTTCGTTTGAATTGGTTAAGCTCCTCTTGCATTGCCAAGGTCCAATGCTCATCCCCAATTGCTTCGGAAATGGTTGAGGGTTCAATTTGAGAAATGAAAGCAGTATGTCCTAAGGTGTTCTTAAGATTGTTTCGAGTACTTACCTTTTGTTCAATGTCGCCAATTACCTTGTCGAGAGGATGGTCTTTGATTGTCCTCCACGCGTTGGGCAGTTTCGTTTCTTTCTCCAGTGGTGGCGCTTCCTCCGATGATTGTTCCAAGATTTCATCTTGAATTTCCTTTGGGTTTTCCTCTTGTACTTTGTCTTGAGGACTTATTGTGTTTAAGATACCTGCAAGATCAAAACCAGAATCCTTTCTCGCCAAGCGAGCATTATTTTCGGAAAACACAATATGAGGGGATTCCTCAACAGTTTCGGTTCTATTATTGAATACTCTATATGCTTTGCTACGTGATGAATAACCAAGAAAAATTCCTTCATCCGATTTGGCATCAAATTTTCCCAAATTTTCTTTTCCGTTGTTATGAATAAAGCATTTACAACCGAATACTCTAAGATGGGAGAGATTAGGTTTCCTTCCCTTATAGAGTTCATAGGGAGTTTTCATGAGTATTGGCCTTATGACTACTCTGTTTAAAACGTAGCATGCGGTACTCACGGCATCCGCCCAAAATTGTTTGGGAATCTTAGCCTCATCGAGCATGGTTCTAGCCATCTCTTCGAGACACCTATTTTTCCGTTCCACCACTCCATTTTGTTGTGGTGTACGTGGAGCAAAGAAAGTGTGCTCAATACCGAGTTTGTCACAAAAGTCCGTGAAGAGATTGTGATCGAACTCTCCCCCATGATCACTTCTTATGGAAGTGACGGTTGTGTTCTTTTCATTTTGAACACGTTTAAGAAAACATTTAAAATTTTGAAACGCCTCACTTTTGTGAGCAAGAAATAGTGTCCATGTAAATCTAGAATAATCATCAACAATAACAAAAGCATAACGATTTCTACCAAGACTTTCAATGCGAGATGGTCCAAAGAGATCCATGTGAAGAAGTTGCAAAGGTCTTGTAGTTGAAACAATATTCTTAGATTTAAAAGATGCTTTTGTTTGCTTCCCTTTTTGACAAGAATCACAAATAGTGTCATTTTCAAATTTCAAAATTGGAAGACCAATAACTAAATTTTGTGAAACCAATTTGTTTAATAGATGCATGTTGATATGAGCTACTCTACGATGCCATAACCACATATCGTCTTCTTTACTCATAAGACAATTCATATACTCTGATGAAGAGTTTTCAAGATCAACCATATAGATGTTATCAATTCTAAAACCACGAAGAATAATTTTAAAATCACTACGACGAAAAACTAAGCATTCTTCCGAATCAAACAAAACAAGATTTCCCTTGTCACATAATTGACTTATGCTCAAGAGATTATGTTTTAGACCTTTAACTAGCAATATATGCTTAATGGAAGAAGATTCATTCTTACCAACTGAGCCAATGCCGATAATTTTTCCCTTGTTGTTATCTCCAAAAATAACGTTTCCTCCTTCCTTGTGTTCTAGTTGAAGGAACTTGGATGCGTCTCCGGTCATGTGTTTGGAGCATCCACTATCAAGGTACCAAAGTACACTTGATCCCTTCAAACATACCTACAAGACAATTCAATGAGTTTTTGGTACCCAAGCTGTTTTGGGTCCTTCAGAGTTAGGTGTAAAATGCTGTTGTGCTTGACATGCAGTTAAGTGTCTGTGTCAAGTAAAACAAGTAGGAGCAATATGTCCTATTCGACTACAATAGTGACAAATGACATTAGGATTATGCATTCTTCTAGGTTGGTAGTAGTTGGAGGTACGAAAATCGTTTGCTCTATTTTTGACAATATGGCTATTGCGCAATCCTTGAAAATCATTTCTCCTACTGTTTGTTCTAGGATATGCAGCGTTTCTTGAATAATTGTTTCTAGGTCGAGTATGTCTAGGTTGCGATTGTTGAAGGCCATTTCTAGGCGTTCTAAAATGTTCAAAGTTTCTTCTAGTGTTTGGTCTAGGATGCATGTTGATTCTAGGATGGTTATTTCTAGGATGAATGTTTATTTTATTTATCCTAGGTTGAGCCTTGGGTTGTTGGGGGATGGATTCAACTTTTTCTTTAGGCTCGTATTTGAAGCCTATGCCATGTTTGGTCGATTTCAAATTGACAAGAACATCATTCAAATTTTTATGAGAAGAATTGAACTTATCTAGGGTGCCCTTAAGTCTTTCTACTTCATCTTTTAGATGCATGCAAGAAATACAATTTTTACTAGAACTCTCGGGTTTGTCGGCGCTTCTCTTGCCGAAAAATTTGTTTTCTTCTTTCAACTTCTCATTTTCCAAAATCAATTTTTCCAAATATTTTCTTTCAAAGAGAGTTGTTTTTCAAAATCTTTTTCTTTCAAAGAGGAATTTTCTTTACGTCTCTAACAGTTTCGGAAGCTCTAATGAATTCACTATACAATTCATCAAAAGCATTTTGCATTTCCTCAAGAGAAAAGAAATTTTTTGAAGAAATTTGACATACCTCTTCTTGATTGTCTTCGTGTGCCATGAGACATAGATTTGCGGCTTCGTCTTCTTCATCGTCGCTTGATTCGTCTCCGGAGTCACCTCCCCAAGATATGTATGCTCGTTGTTTCTTGAAGGGTTTCTTCTCCTTTTTGACATTTGGGCAATTTGATTTAATGTGCCTGATTTCTCCGCATCCATAGCACTTTACTTGATCTCCTTGTTGTTTGCCTTTTCGTTCATACTCTTTTCGCATGAACTTTTGAAACCTCTTATTAACGAGTCCGAACTCGTTATCTCCGTTGTTTGAGTCCTCATCATTTTGAGGTTGAGCCGTGCTTGCCTTGAGGGCGATTCTTTGTTTCCTTTGATCATTAAGCGGAGGGTTAAGTATAGTAGATTCATAGGTTTTAAGATTACATCTTAGTCCGTCGATGGTGACATTTGAAACGCCGATAGACTCTTGAATCGCGTCGGCCTTGGAGCGCCATTCCAGAGTGAGACTTCGGAGAATTTTTCGGACAAGGTCCTTATCCGTGAAGGTCTTCTTAAGAGCATGTAGGTCATTGACGATTTTTGAAAATCGTTCTAACATGTCATCGATCCTCTTGCTTTCCTTCATGTGAAACAGTTCATATGCATGGGATAGAAAATCAATTTTAGCTTCTCTTACCTGGTCCGTACCTTCGTACGTGATTTCCAGCTTATCCCACATTTGCTTAGCCGTTGTGTAACATGATATTTTTCTGTAATCATCAGCATTTACAGCACAATATAATAAGTTGATGGCTCTAGCGTTGTTCTGTACTTTTCGGATATCATCCTCATCGTATTCATCTTCGGCATTTGGAACCCATTCATTTTCAACCTTTTTGGTTGGAATTTGTTCTCCCTCCATTATAGCCTTCCACAGATGAAAATTATTCGATTGGATGAATATTCTCATCCTCTCCTTCCAGTACGTATAGTTTGTGCCGTCGAACAGTGGTGGTCTGGTGGAGCATTGTCCTTCACCTATTCCTGCATTAAAGTCACGAGTAGAAGCCATGGATTGTTTCTCTCAAACGGTTAAGTCTTTCAGAGAGTTGGGCTCTGATACCAATTGTTAGAATATACGCTTAACGCTAGAGGGGGGTGAATAGCGTTATAATAAAAATCAATATAAACTTGCGGAATTAAAAATTGCAGGATTGAAATAAGTGCGGTAAGTAAATAATAAGGAACGAACGCACCGAAATTATCCTGGTTCACCACAACCTGTGGCTAGTCCAGTCCCCGAGAGACTCTCTCGAGATTCCACTAACTTCGTTAAGCTTACGGGTGCTTAACAAACCGTTACAAACTGAGAACTTGAGTCACACAAGCCTCAACAACCTTTGCTCGAAGATACCACACTTCAAGACTTCAACCGAAGGAATGAAAATGTTCCTTCTTACAACAACAAGGGATTAACACTTCCCTTCAAGTGTATACAAACACTTAGCACTCAAGACAAGACTCTTATTAAGAGTAGATATGAGTAAAATAAATACGCTCAAGAACACAACAACTTTCGTCAAGAGTTTGGCTATCAAAAACTTATTAAATTAATAGAAAATGATGAATATGAGAGTATGCAAGCTGTAGCAAGAATATAATCAGTTGTTGTACTTAGAAGACTGATTTTGAGTTGTATTTATAGTGTTCAAAACCCCCACAACCGTTGCCTAATTGCCAATCAAGAATTGCTGATTTTGTGCTAAGATAATCGATTATCTGATTTGCATAATCGATTATTTTCCAATCGTTCAAAAATCATTCCCAGATTTTAAGCAGAATAATCGATTATCCAAATCGTATAATCGATTACCTGACAACGTTCAAAAAATCATATTCAGATTTTACTTAACATAATCGATTATCAGATTGTGTATAATCGATTATCTTTCAGAGTTTAAAAATACTTTGGCAACGGTCATTTGCATAGGCGATTATTCTATAAGGATAATCGATTATCTTTTATATTTTGAAAACTTCGGACTACACTGTCTTAACATAATCGATTATCATAAAGTACGTAATCGATTATTTTACAGTCTTGTAAAATTTGATAGACACTGCCTCAACATAATCGATTATCATAATGTGCATAATCGATTATTTTATAGCTTTGAAAAATCTAATGGACACTGCCTCAACATAATCGATTATCATAAGGTACATAATCGATTATCTTGTAGCTTTGAAAAATCTAATGTACACTGCTTTAACATAATCGATTATCATAAGGTACATAATCGATTATTGTTCAGCTTTGTAAATCTGGTGTACATTGTCTTAACATAATCGATTATCATAAAGTACATAATCGATTATCTTTGTCCAGATTTGAGAGGCATGTTTAAAAATCATTTTGGCCAAAATAAAATGTATGAAAATCATTTTGCTTTAAATTAACTATGCATGATTTGATAAAAATGATTTTACGAGAGAAGCCAAGTCTTGAGTTAATTGTCGGATCAAGATCACAATTAAAGAACGACTCATGTATAACTTTATTTCTTTGCTTGATCATGATCTTTGTTCGTCTTGTGCTTGAACCTCGTTATGTGTCAATTGCGCGCTTGTGCTTGGACCTCGTCATATGTCAATTGCGCGTCGTTTGTCATTTATTAAAACCTACAAATATGAACACACGTTTAGTTTAGTGCCTTGAGAACGTGTTTCAACACCTAAGGATAAGAAAATGAAGGTCATCATACTGAAACTCCCTAATACGATCAAATAATGAAGACCGAGAAACCACACAGGCTAGAACCCATCTGGGCTCCGAAAGGTCCAATCTCACAAACTGACTGGCTAAGGCCTGGACATTTATCGCCATAGGTCTCTCTGAAGCTGGTAAATATGCCAAACTCCCCAAACTCTCATTTCGATGACTCAAGGCATCGGCTACCACATTGGCCTTGCCCGGGTGATAAAGAATAGTAATATCATAATCCTTCAGTAGCTCCAACCATCTCCTCTGGCACAAGTTCAGACCCTTTTGCTTGAACAAATGCTGCAAACTCCGATAATCCGTATAAATATCACAAGGAACACCATACAAATAATGACGCCAGATCTTTAAGGCATGAACAATAGCAGCTAACTCAAGGTCATGGACATGATATTTCTTTTCATGCACCTTCAACTGTCTGGACGCGTAGGCAATCACCCTACCGTCTTGCATCAATACCGCTCCAATTCCAACTCGTAATGAATCAAAATATACCGTATAGGACCCCAAGCCAGTAGGCAAAATCAAAATAGGGGCTGAAGTCTAAACGGTCTTGAGCTTTTGGAAGCTCGCCTCACACTCGTACGACCACTAAAAAAGGAGCACCCTTCTGGGTCAATCTAGTCATAAGGGCTGTAATCGACAAGAACCCCTCCACAAAATGATGGTAATACCCCGCCAGGCCAAGGAAACTGCAGATCTATGTAGAAGAGGAGGGCTTGGGCCTACTCTACACGGCCTCCACCTTCTTCGGATCCACCCGAATGCCCTCACTCGATACATGTGGCCTAGAAATACCACGGAACTCAACCAAAACTCACATTTTGAAAACTTTGCATAAAATTTCTTTTCTCTCAGGGTCAGAAGCACTGTCCTCAGGTGCTGCTTATGATCTTCCCAGCTTCGGGAGTATACAAGAATATCATCTATGAAAACGATGACAAATGAGTCCAAATACGGCCTGAATACACTGTGCATCAAATGCATAAAAGTTGTTGGGGCATTGGTCAGCCCAAATGACATGACAAGGAACTCGTAATGACCATACCGAGTCTTGAATGCAGTCTTCGGGATATCTGGCTCCCGTATCTTTAGCTGGTGATAACCTGAGCGCAAATAAATCTTGGAAAACACCTGTGCGCCCTGAAGCTGGTCAAATATATCATCAATACGCGGCAAAGGATATCGATTCTTCACTGTAACTTTGTTCAACTGATGATAATCGATACATATGCGCTTAGAACTATCCTTTTTCTTCAAAAACAAGATAGGAGCACCCCATGGTGATACACTGGGTCAAATAAAACCCTTATCAAGCAATTCCTATAACTGATCCTTCAACTCCTTCAACTTAGGAGGAGCCATACGGTAAGGAGGAATAGATATGGGCTGAGTGCCCGACAAAAATCAATACTAAAATCAATGTCCCTATCGGGTGGCATGCCCGGAAGATTAGATGGGAAAACATCGAGGAAATACCGAACTACTAGAACAGAGTCAACAGAAGGGTTATCAGCACTGACATCTCTCACATGGGCTAAATACGCGACACACCCCTTCTCAACTATACACTGAGCTTTAAGAAAGCATATGACTCTAATGGGAGTGTGATCAAAAGTATCACTCCACTCAATACGAGGAATACCTGGCATAACCAGCGTCACGGTCTTAGGTGACAATCAAGAATAGCATAATAGGGCGAAAACCAGTCCATGCACAAGATAATATCAAAATCGACCATATCAAGTAATAAAAGATCTGCCGTAGTCTTAAAACCACAAATAGTAACCAAACACGATCGATATACGTGGTCTACTACAGGGGAATCTCCCACGGGAGTAGAAACATAAACAGGAGAGCTCAATATCTCTCAGACTGTACCCGAATGCGGAGCAAAATAAGAGGACACATAAGAATAAGTAGAGCCTGGATCGAATAGAGTCTCTCTGTGACTAACCAAAATAACACCTGTAATAACAGAATCGGAGGCGACAGCCTCGGCATGATCAGGAATGGCATAAAATCTGGATCGGCCCCTACCTCGAGGGCGACCTCTATCTTCCCGATCCCCGCCTCTGGCTAGCTGGGCAGGTGGGGTGGCAGCTGGAGCTGCAACAATAGCCTGCTGACCATGTGGAGCATGCTGAGGCTGTGGAGTCTGAGAAGGCACACATCTCCCACGTCTAGGGCACTCTCTAACCAAATGGCGGGTATCCGCGCACTCATAAAAAGCTCTGAGAGGGTGCGATGGTTGTGACTGACTAGATCCACTCCTGCTAGACTGACCTCTAGAGGTACCCTTCCCAGGAGGTGCACTAGAAACCGGAGGTGCATAATAAGGCTCCTGATACCTGGAAGGAGCTGGAGTACTGCTGGATGATGGAAGAGCTGAGTGAAGTGGGCGGCCTGTATAGCCCCTACCGTGACGTCCTTCTCTTGAAGTACGGGTACCAGAAAAATTACCAGACTCTCGAGACCTCTTGGCTTCTCTCTCCTCTCTATCTGGCATGCATACCCTCTATCCTCCTGGCTATACTCACCACATGCTGATAGGGCATATCCATCTCCAACTCTCGCACCATGCCAGACCTGATGGAAGGAATGAGGCCGTCAATAAACCTGCGAACCCTCTCACGAACAATAGCCACCAAAGCAGGCGCATGCCTGGCCAACCCAGTATAACGGATGGCATATTCAGAGACAGTCATAGGGCCCTTGCTCAAGTGCTCAAACTCCGCGCGCCATGAATCTCGGAGTCTCTGGGGAACAAACTCCCTCTGAAACATATCTGAAAACTGGGTCCAAGTCAGGGAGGCAGCCACGTCTATACTGTCTAGCTCAAATGTGCTCCACCAGTCATAGGCGGCTCCCCGAAGCAGAAAAGCTGCAAAGGAAACTCCACTCAAAGAAGTAATACCCATGGGCAAAAAATGAGGTGACAATCCTCCAAAAACCCCAAGGCATCGTCTGTAGCTAGCCCGCTGAAAGTAGGAGGGTCATACTTCTTGAACCGCTCCAAACTACACTGCTCATCTTCCGAAGCAGGTACCCCATCCTCGGGCTGAACTGACACTGTAGGCTAGGCATGAATAATATCTGGAATCGGTCCCATGTGCACCCTCTGCTCTGGAGTACGGGCTGCGGGATTCTAGGCTCCTCTCGCGGCCTGGGACATAGCTGTAGGAGGTGGAAGCAACCCTGCCTGCGACAACATGGTATACATACTTATAAACTAGGCCAATGCCTCCTGAACAGCTGGAGTAGTAGTGGCTGTGGGAGTCTCTGGTGCCTGAGTCCTAACTAGGTCTACTGGTGGCACCTCGACGGGTGCTCGCGCAGGTGCTCTAGCTGCACCCCACGCACATCCACGACGACCCCTGCCCCGGCCCCTGCCTCTAGCTTCTACATGAGGGGGTGCGAGTGCCTGATCGTCTCGGGTCGTGCGTGTCCTCACCATCTGTGAGAGAATAGAAGAGAGTAGTTTAGAACCGAGGTAAAAAACATAGCACGACAAGAATTTAAATGAAGTGAAGATTTTTCCTAAACAGTTACATAACCTCCCGTAGATAAGTACAGACGTCTCCGTACTGATCAGCGAGACTCTGAATAGCCGGCTTGTGTCCCGTGACTCCTATGTACCTAGAGCTCTCATACCAACTTGTCACAACCCTAGTTCACCAATCGTGAACCTATCATGACGGTACCCAGTCTTCGTGACTAGGTAAGCCTGATACATTGCGAAATTCCAACAATCTTTGAAGAAATGATAAATAAAACATAAATAGCATAAGATAATCTATAGAGTGCCGCTTGTCACATACATGTCGTCTCAAAATAACGTAAAAACCTCCAAGACCCGAAAACCCACGGGCAACACATGCCAGGAGTAAAGTATAACACGGCTCTAACATCCAGGAGTGTCTACAACAAGTGAGTACATGAATGAAACCACTAGCTAAAGGTGGAATGGAATGAGACTCTTCATGTCTGCGGACACGGCAGATGCATACCTCAAATCTGCGAGTATAGCTCCTAAATCACTGATAGCTCGTCCGATCCGAAGTACCTGGATCTGCACAACAAAAGTAGGTAGAAGAGTAGCATGAGTACACCACAGCGGTACTCAGTAAGTGCTATCCTAACCTCGATGGGGTAGTGACGAGGAAGGTCGAGGCCCTACTGAGACGAACATAAGAAATAATGTAAAAATAAATAAATAGTAGATAATGAAGTAAATCCCGAATATAACAAGACAGTAATTAAAACAGAACGGCTACAAGTAAAGACTACGAATACAAGGCAAATCACTCAAAAGTTAGGATTTCCACATGGAGCTCCGGGAATCGAACCCAAAGTCTATTTATACCAATATCGGAGGATCTCCGGAGAATCGAACCCGCAGTCCATCATATCTATAACAGAGGATCTCCGAAAATTGAACCCACAGACCTTCATACCAATAGCAGAGGATCTCCGGGAATTGAACCCCCAGTCCGTCATATCAATATCAGAGGATCTACCCGGAAAAGAACCCGTAGTCCAACATACCGATAATAAAGGATCTCCCGGGAATTGAACGTGTAGTCCCAAAAGTAAATACACCACAATAAATCAATGTTTAACGGAAAGGAAGCCAAATGCGAACAACAAGTAAAAATCGAGCATCTAACATGCTCCATAAGAAGGACAAATATTGTAATTTAGTCAAATAAGGCAAATAAGTTGCTAACATGCTTTCCAAGAGAAAACAGATATTGCAATTTAGTCAAATAGGTCAAATAAGTTACTAACATGCTTTTCCTAAGTCAAAACAAGTGAAGTTCCATTTTTAACAATTAGATATGTGAAGATACACAGTCTAAATAAGACAAGTAAGGTGAATTTTCAAAAAACTAGCACAAGTACACGCCCGTCACCTCGCGCACAAGGCATTGAAACAATGACAAAGATATCCTAAGGGGAAATGTCCCCCACACAAAGTTAAGCAAGCCACTTACCTCGAATTGGTACAAAACCACTAAGAAACAATGCCCTTTCCACGAGTATCCGACTCCGAGAAGCCCAAATCTATTCAAACCAATTACATATTGTAAATAACACCGCAACTAACTAATTACACTGTTAAAATTAAAGCTAAGGCGCGAAAATAGGTGAAATAACAAAAATGCCCCTCAGGCCAACGTCTCGGAATCAAATAATTTTTACATTTTCAGATCCTCGTACTCTCACAAGTCTAAAAATATAAAATTCTCCCAAATCGGAGGTCAAATGCCCCTTCAAACCATCAAATTTAGGTCTAAGAACTTTACCCCAATTTTTATTTAAAATCCAAAATTAAAGCTTGAATTCGAGATTCGATTAGCGGGTAATAATCACAAAGGAGCAAGGAATTGTTACCAATGTTTGCCTCTGAAAATCCCTCGAAAAACCTCCCAAAACCGAGCTCTCTAACTTGAGTTTTTGTAAAAATGGAAGAAGGCTTCGTTCTTGAAATATATGTACTGGTTAGGGATTTGTTCATTACGAACGCGAAGAGGGGATCGCGTTTGCGGAGAGGAAAATTCAAGAGGATGAAAATTTCTCTTTGCGAACGCGAGGGTAGGGATGCGAACGCGAAGGATGGGATTGGAACCTATGCGAACACGACACAGGACACGCGAACGTGTAGAAGAGAAAAAAGGAGGGGTCCAGAAGTGACCTACGCGAACGCGTTGGCAAGGACGCGAATGCGAAAGAGGGGGAAGCTGGGCTTCGCGAATGCGTCGAAGAGGGACACGAACACGATGAAGGGAAAAGGTAAAGCTTCGCGAACGCGGGGCTTTCTTCGCGAACGCGGGGCTTTCTTCGCGAACGCGAAGAAGGAAAGCAGACCTGCAATTTTCTGCTGCAATTCTAAACTCCAAATTGCTCCGTTGAGCATCCGAAACACACCCGAGGCCCCCGGGACCTCAAAAAACCTACGGACATAACCCATGACATCATTTGATCTTGTAACAATCCTTAAACCACCCAAACAACGCCGGAAGCTAGAATTAATCAATGATTTGGACTTAAAAACTTCAAAACTTAACCAAACTCGCTTTCGATTCAAAACCTAACAAAAGACGTCTGATTGACCTGAAATTTTGCACGCACGTTCCAAATGACATGACGGTACTGCAGAAACTTCCGGAATTCCATTCCGACCCTTGGATCAAAAATTCACTATCGGACCGGAAACTTCAAAACTCTAACTTTCGATATTTCTAGCCTAAACGAGTTAGGACATCCAAAATATATTCCGAATACGATTCCAACCCCGAAATCACATAACAGAGCTAACGGAACCATCAATTTTCCATTCCGAGGTCGTTCTGATACTGTTTTGATTACGGGCCATTTTCCTACACTTAAGCTCTCATTAAGGGACTAAGTGTCCCAAAACACTCCGAATTTTATTACCGAACATCCCAACAAACCAAAATAGCATAAATGGACTTAGGGGAAGCAGTTAATGGGGGAATGGGGCATAAATTCTAAAGACGACCGACCGGGTCGTCACACTTGTGTGATAAGAAAGTGCCACCGTTACTAAAAAGTAAGTTTTATAGAGTAGTGGTTAGACCTGCCATGTTGTAGGATCGAATTTTAGGCTGGCTAAGAACTCACACATCCGGAAGATAAAAGTAGCAGAGACGAGGATGTTGAGGTAGATGTGCGGGCATACAAGGATGAATAAGATTAGAAATGGAGATATTCGAGAGAAGGTGGGCGTGGCTTCCATAGAATACAAGATGCGGGAAGCAAGACTTAGATGGTTTGAGCACATTCAGAGGAGGAACACTGATGCACTGGTGAAAAGCTATGGGCAACTAGCCGTGGTGGACACGAGAAGAGGTAGAGGGAGACCTAAGAAGTATTGGGAAGAGGTGATCAGGCAAGATATGACGCGTCTTAGGATTACTGAGGACATAGCCACTGACAGGGAATTATGGAGGTCGAGAATTAATGTTGTAGGTTAGGAAGAAGTTGTAGATATTTCTACAGTGCACTAGAGTGAGACTAGCCACTTAGAAGTTAATCTTAAGATGCTACTGATCATCTACTAATGCAGTGATTTATCTGTTGGATATTAGTATACCTTCCATCTTTTTCGTATTTCCTATATTTTTTATATTGCTGTTATTTTGTTATTTTATGTTATATTATATATTTTATATTATTTTAGTATGAGTGTATTATATATATTAATATATCGTATCTGAAACAGTTTCGTACGGGCCCCACACCATCAAGTCATCAACTTTATTAAACATCTCATTTCAAGAACAATCTTAAGGACCCAAATACTGCAATAATCGCACAGGCAAAGCGGAGAGGGCCCTTCAATGAGAAGAGAAACCATCTGAAAAATATCAAACATCTCTAATTCTATTTTCGGTACAGAGTAGAAAATGGACGATTATACAAGAGAAATGATGGACCTCAAAACCCTTGTCACCCGAACCCTAGAGAAGAAAGGCGTCCTTGCCAAGATCCGAGTATGAACAAACAACTCTTCTCTTCTGCATTTTCATTTTTTGTTCTGTGAATTTTCTTTTCAATCAGATCGAGTGGTTACGTGTTACGTGCTTCCAAATTTTGTACATTTTCCTTTTCTGGGTATGGCTTGGGCTTGCCGACGAAGCTGTAATTAGATATTTCTTGATTCATTATATCTGCAGATGTAATTTTTCCTGTTCTGAAAATTGGGGTCATGAATAACTAATTTCCATCGTTTCTTGGCTAGAAAATAGAAACTGAAAAATTGAATCTTTGTGGGTTTTAAGTCTTAACATGAAAATTTTTGGTTGCAAAAAGTTGGGTATAAGGGAACACAAGAAGGTGTCACCAACTTATAAAATATCTGGGTAATGCAAAGCATAGTTTAAGTGATTTAATGTGTAGAAATGAATACCTTGTTTTTAACTTAATTGCTTTAACTGTTTTATGCATCTTCAAGGAGCTAAATATTAAAATTTTGACGGGTTGAAGCATGCCTACTTTTTTCCTTCACTTGCATTTTCGTTGAACAAATTATGCATGACTTATCCAGAAAGAGCATATGTCCTTTGATGCTCACCCTACCTTTTAGGTTTATTGGGGCTAAGGAAAATGAATCACTGAGGGATCTAAATCCCAAAGTTGGGAGCAGCAAAAGGAAATAACAATGAATGATATAATTTTGGGAATGTCATCTAAAATTCTATCAGCATAAACTGTAATATAAGATTGCATGAAGCAACCCCGCGTAGGTTCGAATCCTGCCAACCACGAGCTTCCGATTACTTTCTTCATCAAAAAAGATTGCATGAAGCAGCACTTGTATAGGCTTCTAGAAAACTGAGAGAAATAAATGCATAATTGTGTTTCTCTGCTAATTAGAATGCCATATAAGTACTTGTCGTTATAAATTAATGATAAGGAAATTACAGTGTTACTGGTAAGATGAATGATACAAAAAATAATAATCAAAAGAGGTTTACAATCTAATATATGACTTATTAGTTGATCCTGGCAAAAGTTCATAGCGGAATGGCTAAGTAGAGTACACACAAAATATTGAAGTAGAATTTCCTAATGGTCATGTGAGCAGCTTATAAAAATATTTAAGAAACTCAAATTGAAGCCAGCGGTTTCAATGTATGCCTGAAAACATGGCCCATAAAAAGTTTGACTTGCTTTTCACTCATACGAGCTACTTGTTACTAATATGACATAGGAAGTGTATCAGAAAAAAGCTGAAAACAAATGTTAGCTACTTTTATCATGTTGGATTTGTATTAATACAGAATGTTTTGTAGTTTTCTGGTAAAGAGAAATTATTTATTAGCAAATAAAACCTGATGATCTTGTTTATTGAAACAAAACATCGCTGTCACATGTGAACCTTCGTCAGATTCTCTTTTGTTGATATACAGTGCAATCCTGGTTGATCCACAATATATTTACACAATTCCCGTGGCTACATTTCTTAGGCTGAACTTAGAGCAAGCGTTTTTGAGGCGATAGAAGAGGAGGATAGGGCAATTGAGAAGGATGACGCCTTGCCTCCTGCACTACTGGGTAGCTGCAATGACCGCGCAAAACAACTCCATAATTCCCCTTCAGGTTCTCAGTTACTTGTTTTAATCCTTTTGGTTTTTTTAACCCTTTATGAATCCTTGCCAAATTCTTTGGTGTAGGAGGACGGCTACTAACTTCTTGTATGTAAAATTTATTAAACTTCAGTTATATATATCTGAAAGCTGAGTGTTCAGTATCGTTTGTACTCTGGAGAGTATTGTTGTGCCCATGCAACTGTCAAAATATTGTCATGGATTGAGTTTGTTCTATGTACTTATATGTATGCTTTTTAACTGTTCAATCTAGATATCTGAACTAGTCTTTTAGAATCTATTGTGAGAACCTGCCTGCCTGATCAAATCAAGTCCAACCTAAGTCTGAATTGGAGATGCAAAAACACTTTCTGTTGCCAATGATTTATGTTTCTTTCAGGTTGCTTTTTAAAAATTATGGTTCTGAATTTTAATCTTTTGTGAAACACTATAACCTGGAACTTGATGCTACATGAAGTTTGCATCTTGTGGTTAATAAGATCATCGAACCTTATGAAAATCATCTAGAACCAGCTGAGAAGGAAGCCATCAGATTTTTTTGGACTTTGGTTGGAAGCATTTGAATGTAACTATTTAAGTACAGCAGATTTTGAATTTGAAATTCGAATCTGTGTCATTTGAAACAATTTCTAGGTTATGTCTTAAATACATATACTATCAGTTTCTTTATTTTTGGTATAACTAGATGGGTGCATAGGATCTGACCTGTAGATTTGAATACACAGGACTAAATGCTCCTTTTTCGAACCCTTCGAAAAATCTAGAGAGTATCATTCAACCAGGAACTCCCTTTTCGATGTAATCACAACACTTTCTTAGTTTTGACATCAATACTAGTTAACCGTTAAAAAAAAATCATTTATCAGCAAAAGTTATGGATAAAATATATATGAATTCTTCATGATGTTGTGACCTCAATTTGAACCTTGTGAACTTTTTATCTTCCAACTGCAATGAGACTTAGAATGAATTTGGTTCTGGAGTCTCCTTACAGACTTATGGGCGTGAAGATTGGGTTATTGATTCCACGTCATAAGGCTATAATCTAACTCATCATGGTTGCACAAATTGAATTTGTTAATGCACACATTTTGGAACATAACACTTACTCCCATCTATCTCTATTCTCATTTTTATTTTTATATAAGTAGAACTATTCTATTACTCCCTCCGGTTCACAATAAGTATCCAATTTGCTTTTTTATTTTGGTTCAAAGTAAGTGTCGATGTAATCGAATTCAATTTGTTTTTACAAAATAACCCATATTAACATATCCCTAAAAAGTTTTGTTACTCATATTAAATGTTTAATTAGGGGTAGTTTAGTCATAGTAGGTATTTTGTATAGAATTTAGTATTTTCTTAATGGGCTTGCTAAAAGCAAATTGGACACTTATTGTGAACCGAAAGGAGTAACTAACAACAAAAACAAGTTAAAAAGACACAAAAGTCGAGATATAATCCTTCATGCTCCCGACCATTTTTTTTATAGTTCTGGTGTTGGGGCCAGCTTTCACACCTTTGTTATATCAGCGGTTACCTACAACCTCTCTCCCCGCCAATGCTTAGGTAGATGGGAAGAAGTCATCTATTTTTTGTTGGGATCTGAACCTTGATCTCCGAGGTTAGCACCCACTTCATTAACCACTAAGCCCACCACCTCAAGGTGCTCTGACCAATAAGAAACAATTACATGTTCATCTCTTCTCTTAATCAATGTCCCTAGTCAAAAGATGACTAGTTCTTTTGGATACCTGGAGTAATTCTGCTTGCAATTGATATTTTATTAAGTTGAATATTGTCCATTCCTAGACCTATTAAGTGATAAATTGTCTATTTTTTTTTTTAAAAATGAAATAGTATTTTATAAGTATGGATATAAATAGTCAATTTTACCCTATACAACAAAGAGATTTAAGTGATGAATAGTCAAGTGTATTGACTTTAGTATTTCGATTCAGGGAACTGTGTGCACTCGTAAAAGAACAAATATAAATAAGTAAATCTGTGCATTCTCTCTTTCCATTGTTTTTCTGGCCCTTGGACGAGGTCTTTCCCTGCTTTGGTTTTTAGTTGTCATAGAAAAGGACATAAACATCTCCCTAGCTCATTTCTGTCCTAAGTCTATTATTGGCTTCTTCGTTCATTATGATGCAGAAACTAGCATCTTTTGCACGAGTATGAGGATATCATACTTGATTGCTAGGTCAAATGCTTTAATGGTCATGCTAAGTTTGTAATTTTTTATATTCATTATTGACAGTGTTGTAGATTGTGCACTTGGTTTCAACGTCTCTTGCATAATCACCTTAAAGTGGAGAACATCTATAGTTACTTGAGAGTTTTATATAGCACACTGATATTTTCTCACTGAACACCAATATTACTTATATGGTAAAGTGCCTCTGACCACATCAGGTCTTGTAGTTCTATAATCAGTGGACAGAGATAGGTGTTTAAGTATTTAAAGAAGAGTTAATATTTTATATAGTTTCCTTTCCTGATCCTTGTTACCTATTTTTGCTTTTCTGCATGCAGGAAGGCTACTAACTGCACTGATATGTGAATATTTTGACTGGGCTCAACTAAACCACACACTTAAAGTTTATTTGCCAGAGTGTAATTTGGTAATAATATACAGCTTTCCTGAATGATTTTAAATGTCAATTATTACTTCAATTTACAAAAGGTCACTTTTTTGCAGCCAAAAGATTCTTGGAAGTCAGAGCTAAAAGAATTTAGCAGCAAGAATGGATATGATCTTAACAGGAATGGGGATAGTGGTCCATTGCTTTTGGATGTTCTCGAAGGATTTTTGAAGTATGAGGTTCGGTAAAACTGCTTATATTAGATAACTTCTAGATATATATCCATCAGTTGCTTATGGTACTGTTGACGTTTTATGGTTATTTTAAAACTACAATTAGAGAAAAGAAGGGGGAAAAAAGGAAAGTGGGAAGATTAAAATTTGTAATCCTAAGCTAGAAACTTGTATGTTGGGGACACAATGTTATCATCCTAGATAAGAAAAAAAAACTTGAGAAAGATGAATTCTGTAACGGAGATGTAGTTCAGTTTGTTACTAGTTGTCTCATCATCCTAATGCAGTTGTGGCCTCCCGCCATGCAACAACAACAAGCCAGTATAATCTCACTAGTGGGGTCTGGGGAAGGTATAATCCCCTACCCTAGGGTAGCGAGGCTGTTTCCAAATAGACTCCCGGCATCCTTCCCTCCAAGAACTCCCACCTTTGCAGTTGTGGGCCTCCCGCCATGTGCTCCTTGTACTTTTTTCTTTTATAGATTGATGAATTGTTTACTAATGAAGAACTATGACCAAATATGATTTTGGTTTTTTTTTTGGGGGTGGGGGTGGTGTAGGTTGCCAGCCTGGAAACATGTAGACCCACAGAATTTATGGCAGAGGTCTCATAAAGCAAATAATAGAGGAGGATGAAAACAAAAATTATGAAGTTATTGTCATGTTGCCAAATAGGTGGTTCTACATTCTGAAAGTATCAAGACCCAATTGGGTATAGTTCTCATGATTTACTAGTGATACTGACCAATAGGATAATGAATCACACTAAGCTTATTTGTTCAGCACAATTTTTTTCTTTGTTCTGCTTCAAACACTTCTTTCTTGTCTTTGTTTCATGAGGTATATCCACTTGTGCAATCAATACCAGGGGCATGTGTTTGAACCTTTAACCTTCCTCGCATGCGATTGACTTAGTATAAAGCTTTTTATGCTCTGGGTATTGCTGGTTTAAAAATTTCCAAGTGTAAACAAGTGTGTCAATGTTAGTAAACGTAACTAGCACTGGTAGAAAATGATTATTGTTCTGGTTTTGAATCTACATTACGTTTTCTTGTGGTTAACAGTCTCCTGTTCAGGGTTCAGTTAGAGGCTTTAAAATGCTTATGCAGTTCCATTAGATGATGGTTATAGCATTTGCATTTTACATTTTCCTGCATTCAAATTGACTGTGGTAAATATACGATTCTATCTAGTAGGAATTAGCTTTAAAGTCAAGCTTTTAAAATCTATTTTGCAGAACTTATCTCAAGGAAGGGGTGGTGGGAGGAGATTGACAATAGCAGATGCTGAATCTCTTTCCAATGTAGAAACAAGGAATATGAGGAGGCCTTCTTCATCTTCAGTTGCCGGGGGCTTACCTCCATTGGGAAGGTTTACATATATGACTCAATTATAGTATCTTTTGTTGTGTTAATTTGTTTAGTTATTTTTCTTTCTTGGATTTAAGATTTTGACTTGGGGCCATCTCATTCCACAGGCCAGGTTCTGCTGCCCAGTCATCTGGTTAGTAGTCTACCTGCTTTATTTATATTAGTTCCTGGATAAATACGTAACCTTTTTCATATGGTTGAGATGGTTAGATAGAAGAGCAGGTTCGTCAATATCTGGGTACAGGAAGGATGAATACAATTGGAGATATGACAACGATGAACTTGCAGAAGATGTAAGTCGTGCTTCATCTGCCTTGGAAAACCTTCAGTTGGACAGAAAAGCTCGGAACCTTACTACTTCCTGGCGGTAAGTGTTTGAGAACTAGAATGTTACTCCTGGATGGTTTATTTAGTTTTAGATGTCGCTGTTATAAGATACATCACTTGTGACTGGTTGGTAAGGTTAAAGAATGACAACCTTATTTCTCCACTAAGGCTGGTGCTAATTGCTTAGATGTCATTTTGTAGCAAAAGTAGACTAGAGAGTACCTTTGAGCTGGTGAGCTGAAAGAAATGTTACCCGTGTTTCCCATCAAGTGTGGATTTTATATTTTTATGCTACTTATAGAGAACTCTCTATTTAAACGTGTGAATTGTCTGCTTAAAAGAAATTTTGATAGATTACACCAAAACGGACTGTTGAAGAAACATCCAACTATATTTGGGTGTCATCCTTTTCTTCAAAAAAAATGAGGCATATTATGTGTTCTATGTTTCCCTCGGCTACATATTGATCTAGCTGCTTTTTTATGTGAACAATCAGGTCATATTTAACAGGTAACTAGATTGTTGAGTGCTTGAGTTGAGTTGTCTTATGCTTGCTCAAAAAAGAAAAGTGTCTAATTGTAGTACTGTGTTTCTTAACTAATCAGAAGGTAAGAACAAGCTAACTATATTTCTGTATAGTACGGTAAAAGTTGGTCTGTAGCTAGCTCTTCTTTGGTCAGAGAAGGTCAAATTTGTGATGGAAAGATCAAACTTCATCAGACAGCAAGTGTCCATAACTTGAGGACCTGTTGGTCGATGATGGATTCTTGTTCACTGGTGATGTACGTAAAGAACTACCAATTTCCAGGCACCCTTAGACTTTCATCAGCTGGAGGATTGAAGTTTAGCTACCTATTCATATATCAATAGACTAGTGTGCTACCATTTCAGCATATATTTGTAGCCCCTTTCTAAACTAAGTTAGGGCATCGGTTCCAGGAATGAACAAACAGAATCCTACACGATTGAGAATGAGCCGGACTTAGGCTGTCACTGTTCTTCTAGCTGTGATGATTATACATGAATGCTCCATTATCGCTCCATTATCACATACGTTTAAAGACACTCTATCAAAATAGTTAAATAAATAAAATGATAATCATCTAAAGACTGACTCACTGACATACCATGTCAAACTGGATACAAAGCGGAAAGGTTTTCATCACTCTAGTAAGAGAAAGAGGAGACTTTACTTTTTTGATAAGGAGAAAGAAGGAGACCTTCCTTTAATTTTTTTAATGATTATGCTTTGGCATCAATGAGATCACTGAGCTTGGGGAAGTGCACCCACTCTACAACATCAAGTTTGTGTTATACAAGACGAGGGCAAAGTAACCAAGAATATAGTAATTAGTGATGACCTACAACAGCTGATGAGCGGTTCCATTTATGTGAAAAAAACATATGTACTCTAGTTATTCCTTTTGCTCGACTATTTATTGTTCTTGTTATCCCGCTGAATAATTGTGTTGAAATTCAGTTCTATTGCACGTTAGATTGGTCGTACTGTCTAGAAAATGCAGTCATATCTCAACTTTGTACTAAATTTGTTTACAGGCATGGAGGGGATGGCATGTCCGAGGAAGATGGCAGGGTAGAATAGAAGGTGTAGCATAATGTTCTCTAGATCTCTAAATCTGAGAATTGATGTTATCTTAAACCATTGAAATTCTATTTTGTGTAATGGGCAGTGATGTTTCTTATGATTGAAATACTGTATATTGCTTTTAGTAAATTGATGAGGTTTTTCCCTTCTTGTTCTTTTTGGCCCTTATTCTCATTTACAATTATTCCTATTTGTTTGCTAAGTTCATTCGTTTAGTGTTTATGCTATTTGTTCATTTACGAGGGTTACTTTTGGTTTGACTGCTTTCTTTCCGTTTAAATGAAGGTATTTGGCAGGTCATTTGGTTTGAAATGTTGTACGTTGACATGTATATTCTATTAGTAATAGTGTAAGCAAATGTTAGAATAATAATAATTGACAAGTCGGTTATATAAAGAAAATATCGTATTGTAGTCTATTTTGTTTTGAAGATATTCGAAAGAAGGTGGGGGTGGTTCCGGTGGATGATAAGATGCGAGAAGCGAGGCTAGGTGGTTCGAGCATGTGCGGAGGAGAAATCCTGATGCCTCGGTGAGGAGTTGTGAACGGCTGGCGATGGTCGGCGTTTGGCGAGGCAGAGGGAGGCCTAAGAGGTATTGGGGAGAGATGATTAGGCATGGCATGGCTAGAATGGGGGTTTCCGAGGACATGGCCCTTGATAGGAAAGTCTGGAGGTCTAGTATCAGGGTTGTAGGATAGGGGCCCTTAGAGTTTTTCGTACTACTCACCCGGGGTTGGGTGAGGCTTGGCAGGGCTATTCATAGATGATTTGTGTTTTGGATTGTGTCTCCCTTGTGGTAGTTATTTATGGTAGTTACTGTATGATATTATTGCATTCTATTTTATTTATCGTTCTTATGTTTAGATAATTATTTACGCTATTTCTGCTGGTCTTACTAATGCTTTTTTGTTTTTGTTTTTCCTTCCCTTCACTGAGCCGAGGGTCGATTGGAAACAGCCTTTCTGCCCTTTCGGGTAGGGGTAAGGTTCGTCTACATATTGCTCTCCCCAGACCTTACTTTGTGGAATTATGCTGGATATTGTTGTTGTTGTTGTAGTCTATTTGTTTTAATGGATTCACTTTTTATATATAAAGAAAACGTCGTCTCGTAGTCTATTTTGTTTTAATGGATTCACTTTTTTATTGTCCTGAAGTTGTAGAATTGTAATAATGTAAAAACATTAGGACCGTTTAGAATGCAAAAAAAGAGTGTCGACAATTAGGACTGCGCCACTGGGACTATGATTGCCATCTACTTCACCTCTTTCTGCACGTGATATATATATATATATATATATATATATATATATATATATATAATTTTGGAATTTCAGTCTTTCCTCTTTTTCTTTAATAATTTTATCTAGTTTTGTTTTATTAATTTCTAACCGTAATACTAGTAAAGTATTATTTTGTTTTATTATTGTTTGATCCGCTTTTTCTTGAGGAGTATAACTAGCAAGTCCTTCTGGAATGGGGTGAAGTCTGTAAATTTTAATGCACTTTCATATATTGGATCTATTTCTAGTTGTTTTAAATTATTCATTGTGATTTCTTTTATTGTGTCTATCTTTTCTTTTAATGTGATTATCTCACTTTTTAATACTTCTATTTGATGTGTGTTATTTTTTCTATTAATCTGATTGTTTATACACACACACTGCAATGGTGCTTAAATCAGTTTATATACGCTTTGGTTATTTTGATTGGATATGCATTTAAAGTAGGGAGTATTATAAGAAGGCTAAGAAAGAGGAAAAATTAGCGGTCACGACGGCTAAGAATGCGATATTTGGGCGCATTTAAGAGGAGTTGGGGAGTAAAGACGGTGACAACATTTGGGCGCATCTACCTCGAAGTCTCCGTAGTCCTCCTGCCTTACTAATAGTCGCCTGAGTGGAAGTACTTGGATCTGCTCATGAAAAACATGCGCAGAAGAGGCGTGAGCACACCACAACAATACTCGGTAAGTGCCAAGCTTAACCTCAGTCGGATAGTGCTGAGGGAAGGTCAGTGCCATACTGAGATATAATAAAATAATAAAGCTGGTAACAATATGAAATAAGCAGAAATAATGAGATACATCTGTGAAGTAAGTCAAATTATACAGCAACAATTAATACACAGAGAATAAAGTACACAGAGTAAAACAACTCAACATCCGTTCCAATAATGAGGATCTCCCAGGATACCGTCCTGTAGTCCTTTTTCAACTCTCCAGTGGATCTCCCGGGTACCATCCCGTAATCCATCATATATGTATGTCCGAAGGATCTCTGTCGACGCCCCATTTTTCTAAAGAGCAAAATCGGATTTACGACCATATGGGGAAGACAACTCTTATTCCCTCTTGGGGAATTTGGATTTGTAGAATTTGGAAAGACGCCACCTAATGATTATAGTGCATTAGGACACTTTAAAGAGAAGAAGCGATTTTGAAAGAAAATCAGAGTTTAGGTAAGGGCTGGAGATTATCTCGAGGGGAAGGTGTTAGGCACCCCTCAAGATCCACTAGTGAGGTTCCCGACCATACTTAATTGTGACTTTAAAAGAAGTAGAATAGAGCAAATAAAGTTTGTTTATAAGAGTTCACAAATAAGTTTGAAAGCTTAAAGAAAGGAAAAGGCATAAACAATTTTGGAAGAGAGAAGGATTATTTAAGAAAAGCATAACTTTAAGAAAAAGGAACATTTTTGTAAATAAAGAAAATAAAAAGAAGGGGTCCTAGGTTTATACATAATATGGATCACGTCAATGCAATATTCGGCGCACACTCTTCAAAGAGGGGACGCACGTGATATTAGCGCACCAGTGATCATCTCCATATTCTACCCTTCCCTCCCCGTTAAGGTATTTAAACACGATTACTCTCATTTACTTATTGCATGCTAGTACCTGTCCCATCCTATCAGTCCCGGGGTATTAGAAATTCTAATCCTAAAGGGAAAAGACATGGATGTGGGCATATATGCGGGTTTAAAGGATAAAATACTAGTTTCGACAAACAAAACACATATCAAGTAGAGGGGATTGACAAAGAAACATATAAGGCTCACAAAACCCCGTAAATCAGATAGCACTTAGTTTAGCATGCCTTGCGCATACTGATTTGGTCTTTAAGTTAAAACTTAAGCGGCAGACGGACTAGTTTAACACATATAATTAGATAAAAAGTATACATTAGGCAACTCAAATCCAATTGTCAGAAATTGAAGTATTTTAAACGAGTTATTCAGAAAGTGCTGATTTCAGAAAAGAATAGCATAACGCAGGAGACTAAAGAAAATAAGAACTGCAGTAAGAATACTGTTTTGAGTAAAACACAATAGAGTTGGGAAAGAGTTTTAAAAAAACAAGAATACTTCATAAGAAAGAACGAGTTGAAGGACTGTTTTGAAAGAGAATCTCAGGGACTGCATAAACATTTAGACAGAAGATTTAAAAGAAATGCTTCAGATAAAAGGATGCAAATTGGCAAAACTAAAAAAAAGCATTACATGTTTATAAGAGTTTTTACTGAAAACATTGAGGCCAATTGACAGATTGTTATTACTTAAAACAGAATCAAGCGAGTTTAAGACGAACTCCTATAGGCATGATATCTATGTATGATTTTAAGAACTATTATTAAACTGATAAAAGAAGTATTATTTGACTACCCTATAGTTGCGTAATGCGTATGCACTTCCTATAGACATGGTTTCTATATGCAACTTATTACATGAATATTAAATCCTATAGGCATGATATATAATGACTTGCAGTATGTTAAAACATTAAACCTATTGACATTGTATCTAGGTGATTGAATTAAAACATTAAACCTATAGACATGATATCTAAGTGATTGAATTAAAACATTAAACCTATGGACATGTCATCTACCCTTTATTTGATGTAAGAAAAAGTAAACCCCTTCCAAACCCTTTTACTAATATTCCCCGATTTCTTTTTACAAAATATTATTACAGAACCAGAAAAGATGAAAGAAGAAGTGTAAAATACATCAAATTCTACAGCTAGATCCGAGCATCCTAATTCAATCTTAGTACCCAATAGCATGTGATTAAACAATTTCGGATTTCAAATTTCTAAAGCCTTCTCTTATCCAAAGTGTTTCAGAGTTCCAAGGAGCCTCAAGGGCTCCAGGCAGTGCTTACACTATGGATAACAATTAGAACAGAATAGTGTAGTGTGGAATAGCCTGCCCTCAGGCGTCCAAGTTCAGAGGGATCTCCAGGGTCCCAAATCATGGCTTACAAAAGGGGGGCAGAACTTAGAACTAGGAATAAGTTCAAAGTAAGAGAGGGATTAGGGAACCATAGCAAATGGTGGTCATGCCCAGCCACGGGTATAGACTGGCACACCCCTGATCATTTGCTTGGTCCAAACAAATTAAAGGCAGACCTTTGAGGTCAGACCTGGGTCTATATGGCGATTAGGACACCACCAGACTTGAGTCAAGGCTCAACACATAAAGGGGAAAAGGGAAGTGGGAATTGGTTTTGATTAAGGAGTGCAAAAGAACCTAGTTCCAAGTCATGAGCAGCAATAACAGGATGCTATCATGACTGAAACTGTACTCTTCATACAAAAGGTAAAGGGAAGGGATTCACATAAGAAAAGCATTTACGGAAATATAAGGAGAGAAAGGA
Source organism: Nicotiana benthamiana (assembly GCA_034376525.1). Classification (NCBI taxonomy): domain Eukaryota; kingdom Viridiplantae; phylum Streptophyta; class Magnoliopsida; order Solanales; family Solanaceae; genus Nicotiana; species Nicotiana benthamiana. Next base: position 107,213,790 of record CM067334.1, on the reverse strand, counting down.
TAAGAGAAAACACATGATGAAAGAAAGCATGATAGGCTAAGAAATAAACACATAGTGAAAGAAAGAGCACGACAGACAAGAGAGTAAGCACATGGTTAATGGGGCATTATTTAACTAAGAGTGACAAACCATTTAGAATAGAAGAATAACAAGAGCAAATAAACAGCCAGAAGTAAGAAGGAGCAACTCAAATTCTTCAGCAAATACTTGAGAATTCAAAAGGAACTCAAGAGTGTTTCAGAAAGAGAAGAGGATCACAGTGCTCAATACAAGAAATTCAGAAAGCAGTAATAGAGAAAGTATTGAAATTGTGTAATGTTCAATTGTGCAAAGTATGCAATTCGAAGTCTGAAGTGTGTGCTTGTGCAGAAAGAGTAGTCCCCTTTATAGGGCAGAAAACAAGTGAGCAAAGTTAAGAAAATAAATTTCTGTCAATCACATAAGGTCTCCCTAAGGTTAAGGAATTTGATTTCAAATGGGCAAGATATAATTAAGGAAAGAAAAGAAAAGTAATTAAAAACCTGTTCAAAGTAGCATAACAAGGGTAAGTACACAGATTTTATTTAAGGCAAGAATTATATGGTACACAATTTGTGAGAAATAAGGAAAGTAGATCAATCAAACAACCATCAAATTTAAAAGCTTTGTCCAAATGAACTTAGTCATAAAAAGGGTGAGGTAAAGGTTCAATTGGGAAAATCAGTAACAATTGATCGAGCCTTAGTAAAAGGAATTCAGAATCAATCAACCCTTTTTAAAGAAAGCTCTCATATATAAAGCACACAAATGTCAAACAAGAAAGAAGAGACTGGCATAGAGAGTTTCAAATCATAAAAAAAAGGTTCCAGTTCAGTTAGACTCAGCATGAGTTTGAGAGAGCCCAGGGTTTTAGAATAGAACCCTAGTCCAAACACAAAACCAAAACTCACCAAACCCCCCAAACCCTAGGTTTTCAATTCGATAGGGTACAGAAAGGAGAAGGCAAACCACTGTAACAGACTCAAAGATCTCTTTCAAAGTCTCATGAGAAAACACACAGACACAATAGCAAGTTCGAAGCAACGGAGTGCAAAATCTTAAAGAACAGATTTAAGAAAAGCTCAAAACTCAAGCAAGTTCAGGAGAGAAAAGAGGTGACATAGAACTTAGGAAACAATAGATGAAATAGGTTTAGAACTCAAATACAGGTCTAGTAAAGGCAAACAAAAAGATCAGTAAGAAAATAGCAAAGGAACACATAAGGTAGACATGTAAAAGCATGCTGTAGTGACCAGTAGAAAAATAACTGAGAACAAGTAGAAGAATATGTGTAAAAACGGAAAATAGGAGAAGACATGCAAGGAAAGAATACAAGACATAAGATAAAATTCATAAAACATGGCATAAACAGATTCACACGAAGAAAAGAAGAAGAAAAGAAGTCAGAAATCGCTTTAAGATTTTTTGAAAACCTTAAATCGAAACAGACTAGTTTTGGAAAGAAAATTAGGTAAAAGCTTTAAAACTCGAGTATAACCCAGATCTATCACAGATCTAAGAAAATAAAGGGAAAAGGAGCCTCGAATAGTTTTTAGGATTTCTACGAAACCCGAGAAATGAGAAGGATTGGAAAGGATCTAGTCTCGAACAGGTCTGAACCATAGCTAGGCCTTTTAAAGCTCGAACACGTCGGGACGGAGACAGAGAGGCCATAGGACCTCAGATATGTAGAATATTTGAACGGGCATCGTTGAGATTGAACCTCGAAAACCTTGAACAACTATGATTAAGGGTGAAGGGAGGTGAGCACAGGCACCAAGGGCTTGGGATGCCATGGATTCCGGTGAAACATGGTAGAAATCGGTGGGAGAAGATTAGGGTTTTGGAGAGGGCTAGAGAGAGTTTGAGAGAATGAGGAGTTTGGAGGCGGCGTATATGATGGAAATGATTTAGGTTTAGGGGGTATGGGAATTAAAAAGGAAAGAAAGGATCCCGACCGTTGATCAAAATGAACAACGGCCAGGATTGAAGGGGAAGCCAGGCGGGTTTAAAATTGGGTCAAGGAGTCGGGTAAAAATAAGAATTGGGTTGTTTTAATTTGGGTGGAATTTTGGGGTTAAATTGAGGTTAAAATTGAAATAGAAATGGCTATGTGTGAAATAGCTAATTTTTTCCTTTTGATTTTATAAAAATAGTAAAAGTATATTAAAATCCAATTAAAAGTACCAAGTTAATAAATAATATGTAAATATTAATTTAAATAATATTGTAACTGATTTTGTAATTATAATGCTATTAAATCTGAAAGTGGGCTAAAATTGTAATTACATATAATTTAGCTTTAAAAATATCAAACGAATTTGTAAAAATATGAAAAATTCACGTGAACAATATTTTGATGAATATGAGGATAACATAAATTGTTCTCCAAAAATGGAAAGTTTTGGAAATAACTATTGGATTTTATGGTGTAAAAATAGGTCGTAAATTGGCTTAAAAATTATTAAAAATAGCAAAACCCTTGATGTGCTCATGTATGCACACATATGCTATTTTAAAAGTATTTTGGGTATAAAAATACATAGGAACAAATTGGGTATCAACAATCTCCCGGGATACCATCTCGTAATCCAGCTAGCAATGTGCAAGGGGATTTACCGGGAATCTAACCCGTAGACCCAAAGTAAATGTGCAGGGGGATCTATCGGGAATCGAACTCACAGTCCCAAAGTAAACAAACAAGGGGGAGCTGCCAGAATCCAACATCCGTAATCTCAATATAAATGCGCAACCACAACCAAAAGACATTCATGCTGCAAACACAAAACACTAGAAAACAAGTAATACTAGCCTAACATGCTTCACATAGTACAATTCAGGCAACTTGGGCAAATAGGCAGTTAAATTCAACTAACCATGCTTTTGTAGCTAATACAAGTTAACTTACATTTAGAATAATCAAGCAAGCAAGAAAACTCAATTTAAATATTTCAAGTAAAAACAGATTTTTAAATAATTAGCTCAAGTATGCACTCATCACATCACGTACAAGGCATTCAAACATCAAATATCATGTCCTAAGGGACCCCCACACAAGGTTAGACAAACCACTTACCTCGAACCAGATATATAATCAACTAGAAACCACGCCTTCGCCACGAGTATCCGAATCCAAATGGCCAAAATCATTTCAATTCAATTACATATTGTAAATAATATTGCAAACAGCTGATTCCACAATTAAATTTAAAGCTAGGGCACAAAAATAGGTAAAATGACCAAAATTCCCCTTAGTCCAACGTCTCAGAATCGAATAATTTTCATATTTTCAAAACCCTCATACTCTCACGAGTCTAACCATATAAAAATTTCCCAAATAGGAGGTCAAATGCGCACTCAAAACTCAATAGTTTGGTCTAAGAAATTTTACCCAAATTATCCAATTTTTTATCCTTAATTCGAATTTTAATGATGGATTCAACTACAAAATGATGAAATATAACTAGAAGGGATCAAATAAACGTTGCCCAATAATCTCCTCTTGAAAACCCTCTCAAAACCGCCCTCTCCCGAGCTCTCAATTGATTTTTTCAAACATTGAGACTCAACCCTCGAAGTTACCCTTTCTAAGCAGGCATTTGCGCTTCTGCGGACAAGGGACCGCACCTGCGGTCCCGCTTATGCGGATAATGAGCCTCTTATGCGGCTTTCCTTAAGTGGCCAAATTCCGCACCTGCAGACAAAATACCGCTCCAGGGGTTCCCTTTCTTTGCTAAAAACTTTTGAAAGGGTATTCAAAGAGAGGAGCTGGTACGAAAAAACCTTCTGTATAAGGTTCGAAATGGTGAATTGAGGAAGAGTAGACCGATGATCGTGTAGTCATTTGGCCGGCTATTGAAAGAAAAAGCTTGCATATGCTTCCCCTATTATATAACTGGTCCCATCTCTCTCCAAACCTAACGTGGTAGTTTTCCATCATAGGGCGATTCATATTGAAAAATAGGTGAATAGTTGATAGCAGATGGGTCAAGCTAAAGGCAGAGCTTGAATTGGATTTTCCAGTTGGAAATCCGTTAGAAAAGGTGTACCTTGACAAGCCCCACGATGCTTCTGGCAGCCATCATCGCAGGGATTCTGAGATTCCCAAGACCATAACTATAGATTCATTCTGCACCAGCACACTAGCAAAGCAAAAGGCAAGGAACTTCTTTGACTAGTATAGTATATGGAACATGCCTAGAAGAGGATTTCGGAATTCCAGAGGCGCACAAACAAAGCCATGCTTACTTTATTTGCACTTCTTGCTTATACACCTGCTGGACTGTCTATCCTTCCTTGCTTTTGATTAGATGGATTATATCATCCAAGAGCTTAAACTAGGAGGCCAATACTTCAAGGAACGAACTTGCAGGCCTCAATATGAAATCCTATTTTCTTGCAAGACCCATTCGGATAAGGGAAAACTCCAGAGATTGCTTCGAAATAAGATCCTTGCGTTGACCCTTTCCTAAACCAGAACGGGGGGAGGGAAAATGAACGATCGGCTGCTAATGATCTTGAATAAAGCATTGATAGCTTTGAAAAGGAGAAAAACTTTGATTCTTCCCGAAGGTAATTAGGGGGTGGGGGTAAAGGGGGGTTTACATAGAACCGAGGCACCAAGCAGGAACAAAAAAAGGAATATGTTGAATTGGGACAGGAAACCATCATAAGCCAGCCAACAAGCAAAACGACTTCTCATTCACGGATAACTAAGCTTTGACAAAGGAGAGGGGGAGCAAACCATTAGGAGGGGAGTGCGATAAGCCATTATCTATCCTGGTCGGTGCCAGGCTCCTTTGTGAATCAGTGCCTTTCCTTGTCTTCAAGAGTTCGGTTAGTTGATCGAGAAAGCAGCAGGACCGTAGAGCTTAGCCTTGAGTTGGACTGCCTTTATGTTTGGATACCAAGCTATCTTATCAATATATTTACAAAAAAGCCTTCGATGTAGTGATGAAATTGTGATACATAATCAATTCTATTTGTTTTGTTCATTACTAAAATGAATAGAATCATATCAAATATTTATATTTATCCTTTGAATTACTCACATATATATCCTATGAATTTCATTTCGCACTGGAAACTATTCTAGGAGAAGTTCCGTCTCGCCGGTTTTGAATTCTAACACAAAATGGCCATAGAATCAATTAGTAATATGCCTTCTATTGCCAAAAGACCTTATCTTCTCCTCTTGGTAAAGAGAGCCTCCATTTTGAGTTCGAAAAAGTGAAAGAATCGACTCGATCATTCAAGTCGGATAGCATTTATCTACGCTAGGATCCACTTCTTGGACACAGAGGTTTTTGAGATCTATAAGAAGTAGAGCCATCTCTCAAAAGAAGTATGTCCTTGATTTGAAGAAGACAAGGATGTTAGGTGGGATTTTTTCAACCTATTATGTGAAGACCTCGTAGGCGAATACCTGAGATATTTTCGTCAAACAGAGGGGGAAGAGGGGTATGACCATTATTTTAGTTGATCTCTTATCTATCTAAGAAAATGGATATTGGGATTCTTATTGAATTCTTGCTTCTAACATTGGATTCTAACAAGGCTAAGAGCAGCGGATACAGATAGAAGACCAAGACCGCTTATGTATCATCTCATGTCGAAAAGCAAAAAAACCCCTTCTTCTATACGAGACCTAGCTCTTTCAGGTATATAGTGAATTCTATTCAGTCTTTATGAAGTTCCATGCACTCCTTATATCATAAATAAAAAAGTAAGTATGGTTCCCGGTAGATGCGCAGACCGAGTGAGTTTCTGTCGATCCTGATCTAGATGTGCCAAAGATTGAGGACTATGAGGGTACGGTGCTATCCTTGTATGTTGTTTGTCTGGAGAGGAAAGTAAAGTATGGGCTTAGGGCTTTTGAATTTGAAATGGACTTGCAACCGGGGGAGAACAGAACTCTGGGTCCCGAATTCCCCCGCCGACTGAGAGATTCGATTTCCAAATCCAACCTGGAACGTAGTCGCTATAGCAAAGTTATTGGCTTTCGCATTGCTAAACTGGATCGGAGATGATTCGAGCTCGGTCCATAGTTGTTGACTCCGTTCCTTATAGCCTAGTCCATATCCACAGCAGACGTGACTCCGTACTGACGCCTTTCCCTTTGTATAGTATACGGCTAAAAGTACCATCCAGACAGTAAACCTTTAAGGCATATGACTAGTAAGGTAAATCAACCTATCGTATCGATGAGATGCAAGAAGAAGAAAATTAGCAGACTATGAAAAGAAAAAGAGTTTCTTCTCATCTACCTTTATCTCAATCATGGGCGATTGAAGCGAATACAATAAAAGAATGCAAGGAAGGGTTCCCCCAGTAAAGGCATCTCGACTGCTTCCAAAATCAGGTCATCGACCAGTAATGCGACTTGTAGAAGACTCCCTAACTATACCTAGCGGAGTTGGCTCTAAACTAATAAGGAAAGCAGAAAGCAGCTAGCCGCCATCAGGAGATCCACGACATTAAGATTAATATCCGCTTATTCTTTGAGATGACAAAGCTCCCCACTAGGCGTAAATTTCCGAATCAACACCAGGCAGTATAGGAGTCCTTTCTTTGATCGGCCTTCCCCAGACCAGAACTGAAAGGGAAAATAGTCAGACTAACGAAAAAGGTAAGGCTTGAACTAGCATTGCTGGAACCCACGTTTAAGGGTTGCTAACAAAAGGTGAACGGAGTCCCTAGAGGAAGAATCTACATATGAGTTCGAGGCGCTTGTTGGCATATCAGGTGCCATCAAACACAATTTGATCTCATTCATATTCCAAGTCAGCTAGTAAGAGTTTACGGTGGGTGGGTATGCAGGAGAGGGAAGCCCTTTCTTTTTCGGAGGGTCGGTGGGACATGGGAGCCTCAGCTCATGCATTGATTTACCGAAATCACCTCTGCTCTCCCACTCCCTTCTATTCAAAAGGCGAGCAGCCCTTAAACAAAAAGGCCTAAGAGGGTTATTCTTTATATATTACATAATTTCGGTATATTACGCCGCTCGCAGAGCGAATGAACATAAGTCAAACCGAATATGAGGAGGGACTCCGGAAGTTCATGGGAAGAGGTTAGTGGAAGAGATCATCTTTCCGGGGTTGGATTTACCGAAGTGGACGACAGGAAAGAGAATACAGAGGAGTGGACTTGACAAGCATAAGATTCATTCAATAGCCAAGGCGGAGAGTATGCACCACTCCGAAGTACTAATAACTAAGTTGAAGAGAGAGCACTCTCGTTCACTAGCGGTTCTTAATTCTTTAGATAGCCGCGTGAGAGCTCTGAAATTCCATTCAGTTCAGGTCCTTTGTTCCAGTCGAATCACGAGCAAAGCTCGACACTGCTAGCGAAGCTCTATGACAGAGCATATCCATTATTTCCATTATAGACCCAATCACATTGCTCTCTCTCTTTCCGGCCGGTATGTAGAATCGTCGGAGCAATCAAAGCAAGCGATTTAAAGAGCTTCCAAAAGAATGCCTGTCTGAGAGGGTCTCGTCCGGGAAAAGAAAGGTTAAAGAGTCAGCCGGCTTCCCACTCTTGCCTTACCTCATAGATGAAGCCGAAGGAAAAAACCTGAGGAGTTGTTCTCCTCCGAGGGAGTGGAAACCGCCTCTCCTTCTTATTGATAGCATTGGTCTCGGCCCTCGCTGTGCAAGTTCACTCTTTCTGCTGCTGTTCCGGGGGAAAAAGTCAAATTTGTGAAGGTGTGGATCCTCGATCCGCTCGATCCGAGTTTTGAAATGGATTTTCGTGCATTACGGGCTGACTACAAGAAAGGCAAAGCTTCGTAGACTCGGTCAAGTCGTTTATAAAATGCCGACGACTATTTTCCACTTAATTAATAAGTGAAGGGGAGAGGGAAGCGAGGCTTAGCGATCTTTATAAGGCCGACCACTCCATAAGACTCGTGATTCAGGCAATCCAATATTCCGTATGTAAGGTGGAAGCCCCCAAAAATGGTTTTCATAAAATGGGTGATCAAAAGATCGAATTACTATGCCTATCTTGGTGGTCTAATTACTATGGCACAGCCGCTTGTGCGGCTCTGCACCTACGGAACCCAAACAGCAGGTGCGATTATGACAGGTACCAGAAATCTTCAACAACCTTTCAAGTACAAAAACCTTCCTACAACTATCTGAATTCATCCCGAGGCTCCTGGAACTTTAACCAAAAGTATCATTACTACCACCTAATACCTCATCCAAACTTGTACCAATACTTAAAAAACCGAAAACAATACCGGAAACCCGATTTAATCAAATATTCAAGCCTAAGAACTTCAAATTTCTTCCAAAAATGCTTTTGATAAGAAATCTAACCACAACACGTCCGAATGACTTGATATTTTGCACAAACATCCCTAATGACATGATAGAGCTACTACAACTCTGGTATTCCATTCCGACCCTCGGATAAAAAACTCACTATCGAACCGTAAGCTTCAAAAACGCAAACTTTGGCATTTCAAGCCTATGAGCTACAGACTTCCGAAATACATTTCAAACACGCTCCCAACACCAAAATCACCTAAGGGAGCTAACAGAATCATCAAATTTCTATTCCGAGGTTGTCTTCACGCTATTACGGTCACGGATAACTTTATAACTCTTATGCTCTCATTTAGGGACTAAGTGTCCCAAAACATTATGAATCCTAGCACCGAACGTCCTGGCAAACCGAAATAGTAAAAATCAACTTGGGGGAAACAATTAATGTGGTATCGAGGCTTAAATTACAAAAACGACCAGTCGGATCGTTACAGTATGGTATTGGTGGATGAGGCATCTATTAGTCTTAGGTGGCAGATATATTTCCATAAACTCTTGAACAAGGATGGTGACAGGAACATCGTACTTTGTGAGTTGGAGAACTTAGAGATCAACGCATCATGGTTTTTGTAGGCGCTTTAAGGTGAAAGAGGTTGAGTGGGTGTTGCGGAAGATGATTAGGGGTAAAACAATTCGGTCAAAGGAGATTCTGGTAGAATTTTAGAAGGATGCGGGCCAGGAGGGTTTGTAGTGACTTACTATACTGTTTAATGTCATTTCTAGGAAACAGAAGATGCGTGATGAATGGAGTGTGGCTTGATGGTACCGATGTACAAGAATAAAGGGGATGTCTATAATTGCAATAAGTATATGGGTATCAAGCTGTTGAATCATACTATTACATCTCACATTTTTGTATGTTAAATGTTCGTTTTCAGCTAAATGACATAGACTCGGAGATGATATCATCTTGATGTTAACGTACTTACGCTATTTATAACAAGCGATAAATAAGGGTTATGAAGGATAAAGGGGTACACAGATTAAAGAAAATGAGTTTCGTTGAAAGAGACCAATTTGGAATAAAATACGGGTCAAGTGATAATTACCGATAATTATGAACTAGTACCATGAAAGGTACCATATGACCAAAGTAGTATAATATTTAAAGTATATATGAAGAATATTTTAAAAATAACTAGAATTTAAAGCAATTTACGGAAAATTATAACTTATATGGGTAAATTGATTAGTTACCGAATAATATACTATTACCCGACTAACTAATAAGTGAATAAATAATTAATAAATTAACCCCTACCACATGGCAAGAAGTCACAAAGACTAGACAATGACTAAATAATCATTATTCTAGGTGGCTACATATGATTCACTTAGCAATGACTTAAAGTTAAGTCTTTGAAAGACTTATTAAACTTATCCAATATGCCATTAAGCTTTACTTTTGTGACTTAACCTTCTTTTTGTTACTTTGTCTTGAAAACAAATTGTAGCTCAAGTAGATAATTCCATTTTAAAACCCAAATGATTCTTCAAGAATCAAAAATGTTTTCTTAAATTTCAATGAGGATGGTAGATTTCTAAGAACCCTTTTCACATGGTTTTTATCGTGTGGCAAAATATTTTTTGTTGAAACACGTTCTCAAGGCACTATACTAAAACATGTGTTCATATTTGTAGGTTTTGATGAATGACAAACTATGCGCAATGGACATATGACGATGTCCAAGCACAAGCGCGCAATTGATATATAACGAGATTCAAGCACAAGACCAAGATCAAGCAAAGATATAAAGTTATACATGAGTCGTTCTTTAATTGTGATTTTGATCCGATAACTTGACTCAAGACTTGGCTTCTCTCGTAAAAATATTTTTATCAAATCATGCATATTTAATTTAAAGCAAAATGATTTTAAATCATGCATATTTACTTTAGTCAAAATGATTTTTAAACATGCCTCTAAAATCTGGACTAAGATAATCGATTATGTACTTATGATAATCGATTATGCTAAGTCAGCTGCATGACAATCGATTGTGAACTTATGACAATCGATTGTGTTATGGCAGTGTGCATCCGATTTTTCAAATCTGCATGACAATCGATTGTGAACCTTATGACAATCGATTGTGTTGAGGCAGTGTACATCAAAGTTTTTCAAAGCTACAAAATAGTCGATTGTGAACTTATGCCAATCGATTGTGTTGAGGCAGTGTCTATCAGACATTTTCAAAGTCATAAAATAATCGATTGTGTACCTTTGACAATCGAGTGCATTAAGGCAGTGCCTAATTGATTTTTCAAAGACTGATATACAATCGATTATTCTCATAGCATAATCGATTGTGTAATTGACCGTTGCCAAAATATTTTCAAAAATCGTCAGGTAATCGATTATAGATTTCTAATAATCGATTGTTTTAAATAAAATCTGAAAAAGATTTTGTGAACGTTGCCAAGTAATCGATTGTAGGTTTCTGACAACCGATTGTTTTAAGTAAAATCTGGAAATGATTTTTTGAACGTTGCCAAGTAATCGATTGTAGATTTCTGACAATCGATTGTTTTAAGTAAAATCTGGAAATGATTTTTTGAACGTTGCCAGTAATCGATTATTGATCTTAGATAATCGATTGTGAAGCGTAAAATCTGGGAATGATTTTTGGAACGATTGGCAAACAATCGATTGTGGCATTTTGACAATTGATTGTCACTGAGTAAAATCAGCAATTCTTAATTGGCAATTAGGCAACGGTAATGCATGGTTTTGCAACTATAAATACAGCTTCAAATCAGTCTTCTAAACACAACAACTGATCATATTATTGCTATAGCTTGCATACTCTATTGTTCATCACTTTCTATTCATTACATAAGTTTTGAGAGCCAAAATTCTTGACGAAAGTTGTTGTGTTCTTGAGCGTATCTGTTTACTCATATCTACTCTGTTAAGAGAGTCTTGTTTAAGTGAGTGCTAAGCGTTTTATACACTTGAAGGGAAGTGTTAGTCCCTTGTATTGTAAGAAGGAACTTGTGTTTCCTTTGGTTGAAGTCTTGGAGTGTTGTATCTTCGAGCAAAGGTAGTTGAGGCTTGTGTCCTCAGTTTGTAAAGGTTTGTTGAGCACCCGTAAGCTTAACAGTGTTAGTGAAAATCTCGAGAGAGTCTCTCGGGGACTGGACTAGCCACGGGTTGTGGTGAACCAGGATACATCGGTGCGTTCGTTCTTATTTATTTACTTATCGCACTTATTTTTTTCCTGCAATTTTTAAATTTCGCAAGTTTACGCTAATTTTTATTATAACGCTATTCACCCCCCCTCTAGCGTTAAGCGTATTTTCTAACATTTTTCACTAGTCTAACTATAACGGAGGTATACTTCGGACCATGCCTAACTTGGGGACTTCGTGTATAACGAACCGGCCAGTCGTTTTTAGAATTTATATTCCGATCCTGTATTAACTGCTTTCCCTAAGTTCATTTATGCTATTTTGGTTTGTCAGGACGCTCGGTGTTGGGTTTCAGAGAGTTTCGGGATACTTAGTCCCTAAAGGAGAGCATAAGTGTTCAAAATTGGTCCGTAGTTAGAACATTGAGAAAACAACCTCAGAATGGAAATTTGATGGTTCTGTTAGCTCCGAGGGATGATATGTGACTTAGGAGTGTGATCGGAAGTAGTTTTGGAGGTCCGATGTAGAATTAGGCTTGAATTGGCGAAGTTAGTATTTTACGATTTCCTGTTGATAGGTGAGATTATGATCTGGAAGTCAGAATGGAACTCCGAGAGTTGTTGTAGCTTCATTAGGTGAATTGGGATATGTGTAAAAATATCTGGTCATTCATAGAGGTTTGGTTGGATTTTTGATCGAATGCATATTTTGAAATTTTTAGAAGAACTTAGGCTTGAATTCGATGTAATACAATGGTTTTGGCGTTGTTTGAGCTATTATGATGATTGGAACAAGTTTGTGTGATGTTGTAGGATATGTTGGTAGTTTTGGTTGAGGTTCCGGAGGGCCTCGGGTTTGTTTTGGATGCTCAACGGGATATTTCCTCCATTTTGAACTGCTGTTACTGTTTCTGGTATGCCTTCATCGCGTTAGCGACCCCTCTATCGCGATCGCATAGTGAAATTTAGGGGGAGGGACTATTAACCCTTCGCATTCGTGACCAGTGACCCACGTTCATGAAGATTGAATTATTCCTCCTTTGTGATCACGTGCATGCTGTATTTTTCCTCCTTTGAGGTCGCGTGCATGTTTGCGTGATCGCGTAGCTTCACTCCTCCCTCCTTTGCGTTCGCACTTCCCATGTCGCGTTTGTGTAGATCAAATTCTTGACCTCCCTATTTTTTCCATCGCGGTCGCGTTCCATTATTTGCGATCGTGTAGCTTCGTGGTCCAGGCCTTCGCGTTCACGTACTGCCCTTCTCGATCACAAAGGGTAGTTTTGCAACTCAATTTTTCCTTCTTCGCGAACGCGAGACTCCCTCCGCAGTCGCTATGCATTAAGCATCTGCACAGAATAAAACATCCCAAAATCAAGGGTTAGCCATTTTTTGTCATATACAAGCTTGGTAGATCGTTTTTGGGAGAGATTTCGAATGACTTTTTCGGGAAACGATTGGGTATTGATTCTTTACTCTCTTATTCTTAAAAACCATTAATCTAATCATGATTTCATCTTAATTTCGGATTTTGGGATGAAAAATTGTTAAAACTTCATAGCTAAATTATTGAGTTTTAAGTGGGTATTTGAATTTCGATTTGAGAGATGTTAATATGGTTAGACTCGTAAGAGTACGAGGGTTCTGAAAATATGAAAATTTATCAGATTTTGAGATATGGGCCCGAGGGGAATTTTGGTCATTTCACATAGTTTTGCGCATTCTCTTATAATTAGTTGTAGAATTAGTTACTTGAAGTGTTATTTATGTTATGAAATTTAATTGAATAGATTTGGGCCATTTGGAGTCGAATACTCGTGGCAATAACGTGGTTTTGGATTGATTTTTGAGCATGTTCGAGGTACGTGGCTTGTCTAACCTTGTGTGGGGGACTTTGTCCCTTAGGATGTGATATTTGGTAATTGAATGCCTTGTATGTGAGGTCACGAGTGCATAGTTGAGCTAATTGTTAAAAACCTAAATTGTTATTTAAAATACTTTCCTTTCGTATTTTGCTTTATTCTACTTTCTATTGTAGCATGTTCTAGTATAAAAAAGCATGTTTAGTTGATCCAAATTGCCTATTTGCTGCCTTAATTGTAATTATGTGGAGCATGTTAGTATAAAAAAGACACTCAGAATTTTATGCTGGTTCAGATTCAATGTGAATCCTAATCCAGTCCCCTTGGGTTGCATGGGATTTCTCTGCAGTCCAATGATTTTCTTTTGAGTACAGATTCGATATTTGTCGCATAGTCCGCTATCACTCGTTTGATACAATGCCTCACCAGTTTGGAACTCTCTTTCTATCTCTGACTTGTTACACAGTGAATCTATCTAGACTACTATGCTTGTTTGTAGTAAATTGAAGAGAGCTATTTTGGTTCGATCGAAGTATGCGAAGGTTAAGGTTGGACTAGGAATTTATACAACAAGAAGATGGTGAAGGCTTGTCAACCCAAGGTTTTTATCCTTGGAAAGGGTTGATTCTTTCCAAGAGTAAGGCAGTAGCCGGTACTTCAATTCAGATCCTTTTCCTTTGGCTAGAGATATCATTTGACAAAGTTCTTCCTTGATTATTGGGCCTTCTAGTCTTGATTGCTGTCCAGATCTTCCGTTATCAATTATCTTTAGTGATAGGTATTATTCGTCCATTAAGGATTACATTGAATATTTTATTTCATCAAAGTAGATTTGGTTTCCCAAAATCATGGGGGAATTTCTGATTTGCTGATGAGATGCTGACCCTTTCCTTCAGCAACGACAACTTCCTTTTAGGAAGATTTCCTTCCTCATTTGCTATAGCAATTCTGCTTTCCTTGTTTGAATATAACAACAACTTCACTTTTAAGAGTAGCTCTTTCCTTGTTTGCTACATCAATTCCAATAGTTTCTCTTCCTTCTTTGAATAGTTGCACACGTATATTAATTGCATCATTAAAATATGATCTAAAAATCTCCCCCTTTTTGATGATGGCAAAATTAATATACACAAGAGTGTAAACAACAGTTGACTTCCCTATTTAGGATTGGTCGACGTGGCTCCCCCTCAATGTATGGTCTACTGGACTTGATCTCCCCCTAATTATGTGCAGTCGACTTGTTCTCCCCCTCAATAGGTGCAGTCGACTGGTACCTTTCAATTATTATCTAAGCAGGTTTTAACTAGTTCAAAGAGAAAGGGGCATTGGCTATGCATATTGCATAGTAGACTTGTCCTGTCCAGATGAGAAAAAAGTTATGCCACATCATATTCAAGTTAAAAATAATCATCCTGCATATGAGAGAAAAAATTATATATTTCTCTCCTTTTGACATCAGCAAAGAGGGAGTAGAGGCAACAAATGCGAAAGAAAATTAAGCATCCACGTGCATATCCCAACCACAATCAAGCACAGGTTTAAACAAAAAAAAATTATCTGTAAACCTCAACCATCTAACGACGCGAGAAGTAAGTAAGGGTGTTGCAGATAGCCTCCTTCAACTGGTCAAAGCTGGTGTTGGCAGCAATGCTTATTCCATCCAGCCTGTCATGCACCTCATTTTTGCACAACCACCCCTTTTAAAGACATCAGACCCTGTTTCCTTGGAAATAGCATGAATGGCTTCCACAGTCGACTTGATGTCGGAGAGTTTAGATTCAAAAGAGGCACAACTTTCACTAATGTCTGTAAGAATAGAAGAGGGTAGGACTGTATGAGAGATCTTGGTTTCCTCATGACTGGAGTTGGCATCACTTTCACCCTTCTTGACCCAGACCCCCTTCATACTCACATACCCAATGCTAGAAAGGCCATAGAGTTATAACATTTGGACACAAAAACAAAGGGGTAGTCTGAAAGCAAAATTTGATGGGCTTCCAGAATGTGGGTAATGGCCATATTGTAAGGAAGGCTGGTAGAGTCTTCAGCACTCTCAACCATAAAATTGATAACCCAGGAGGACAACTTGATTTTGAGTTTGGAGATGAGATAGTAGACGAAGAAGGTGTCCCTTTGAGAGAGTGTTGAGAAGGAACTGGTTCTGGGAAGGAGAGTGGTTGCAACAATGTGAGCAAGAATCTAGTCTCAAAGCTAACATCACTGGGCCCCAATTGATTTGGAAGAGTGTCAGATGGGTTTTATGCAATAATCTGTTTTGCCTGATCAAAGGTGATTTCAAAATCAGAGACATTTTTAAAAAATAGTAGGAAAACTAGAGCATCGGCAAAAAAAAAAGAGAATCAAACAGATCACAATCAAGAACAATGCATTTACCAAGAACAAGGTTTTCAAGCCTATCATGTTTATCGGAGTGAAAATTATCATAGAACATATGGATCAGGGGTTCATACACTTTACGCAGAGAAATAAAGTGAAAATTTTCCCACCCTTGATACACAAAGAGATCTTTTACCTTATAGTTGATGGATTCTGCCGTGGGCTATGGTCTTGTCTTTGAGAGAGATGAAAAAGTCCCTATTTGGGGAGTCCCAGAAATTTATGTCAGATTCAAGAGAAACAGAGAAATCGAACTTGGTTTTCTTTGGAGCGGAGACAAGGGGATCATCCATGGGATGCTTACCAGTGGCTTTTTCACCTAACAGCAGGGAGTGTTTAGAGTACGCACCTTGGGAAGAGGCACACTCCTCAGACCGGTTAGATCCTAGGTCGACTTACTCAGGATGAGCGGAGGAGGGTTTTGTTTTAGAGCGAGTACTTTTTCTGGTAGAGGCAAAAGGGTTTTTGGAGAACTTTTCCATGGAGAAAAAGAAGGTTGGAACAGGGAGTGTAAGAAGTTGGTGGAGATGATGAAAAGGAAAGAGACGAAAGTTACTATCGTAAGGAGAGGGATGTGACGGTTGAGTAGAAAAGCAAGGGTTGTCAAATGGATAGACGGGGTGATTGGCTTTCCGTCTTTGGCTGCAAACTGATGGGAAATTTGACAAGAAAGAGAGGGAAAAGATGACGGTGTAATTAATGAACTGAACAAAAAACAATTTTTTACAAGTTTTCTAAAAAAGGTACTTTGACCCTAAGGATTTTTTGTAAAACAAATAATCCCAAGTAGTTCCCTTAGAGAAAAAAATCTTTCCTCCAACAAAGGTTTAGTAAAAATATTGGCTAAATGAGCAGAAGCGCCAACAAAAGCTAATTTTATATCACCATTAAGGACATGATCTATAATAAAATGATGTTTGATGTATATATTATTTGCTCTAGAGTGATGCACATGATTTTTCGAAAGACAAATAGCACTAGATTTATCACAAAAATATTGTATAGTTTTGAACGAAAAATCATGGTCACCCAGTTGATGTGACATTCATAGCAATTGTGTACAACATTGACCAACAACAATGTACTCAGCTTCACTAGTTGACAAAGCGACTGTGCTTACTTTTTACTATTCCAGGATATTAGAGCTTTGCATAGTAGTTGAAATGTGCCACTTTTGCTTTTCCTGTCTTCTTTATCACCTGCTAAATCTGCATCTGAGAAACCTTCTAATTTAAACGAATTAGATTGAGGATACCATAATCCCTAAAATACTGTGCCAATAAGATATCGAATAATTCATTTTACAGCCGTTAGATGTAACTCCTTAGGAGGCGACTGGAACCTAATATATTTACACATGCTGAACATAATATCTAGTCGACTTGCAGTCAGATGCAATAGAGATACAATCATTCCTCTGTATTTGGTTTCATCATTCGGAGTGACCTGTTCATCATTATCTAAATCTGTAGCAAGACTCATCGGAGTTCCAACTGATTTTGCATAGCTCATACTAAATTTTTGAATCCGCTCCTTGGTATGTTTAGATTGATAGATAAAAGTTCCTTTTTCAGACTGATGAATTTGAAGTCTAAGGAAAAAAAGTGAGTTCACCCATCATGCTTATTTCGAATTCGCTTTGCATTAGATTTCCAAATTCCTTGCACATAAGACGGTTAGCACTACCAAAGATAATATCATCAACATAAATTTAAATTATAAGATTACCTTCTGATGATCGTTTAATGAAAAGAGTTGTATCAATTTTACCTCTGGTGAACCCATGATAACCAAGAAAAGTACTCAATCTATCATACTAAGCGCATGGAGCATGTTTTAGACCATACAACGCCTTAGTAAGCTTGTACACATGATATGGGAATTTTGAGTCCTAAAAATCCGGAGGTTGTTTCACAAATACTTCTTCTTCGACGAATCCGTTTAGAAAGGCACTTTTGACATCCATGTGAAATAATCTGAATCCTTTAAATGATGCATATGCTAACAAGATTCGTATTGACTCCAATCTGGCTACTGGAGTAAAAGGTTCATCGTAGTCAACTCCTTCCTGCTGTGAGTATCCTTGAGAAACTAGTCTGGCTTTGTTCCATACAACCTGTTCTTTTCATTTAATTTGTTCCTGAATAACCATTTGGTTCCGATACCTGAAGCATTTTCAGGTCGGGGTATTAGCTTCCATACTTGATTTTTACTTATTGATATAGTTCCTCTTGCATAGCATTTACCCAGCTTGAATCCTTCAGAGCTTCCTCTACCTTTTTTGGCTCTATTTGAGAGATCAGTGCGATATTTGCTTTCTTTTTGAGAGCTTCCCTAGTCTTCATTCCTTCGTTTGGATCCCCAATAATGAATTTCTGTGGATATTCAGTTTCATTTCTCCACTCGTTTAGTCAAACAGTGTTTGTAGTTGACTCTAACCGTTTCTCTAGAGTGTTATCATTTGCTTGTTCAATCGA
Source organism: Nicotiana benthamiana (assembly GCA_034376525.1). NCBI lineage: Eukaryota > Viridiplantae > Streptophyta > Magnoliopsida > Solanales > Solanaceae > Nicotiana > Nicotiana benthamiana. The sequence continues at coordinate 107,195,575 of CM067334.1, read as the reverse complement.
CTCAATTGCTTTTGTGGGAGTAGTTGACTCATGTGAGTTTCCTTTGGCCTGAACATCTTAAGCTTGATCTTCATCACCTGCATTAACGCCTTTCTCGACCATGGGATTATTTTCATCGAACATAATGTGAACTTATTCTTCTACACATAAAGTGCATTTATTAAAAACTCTAAATAATCTGCTATTTAAGGTGTAACCAAGAAAAATACCTTCATCAGTTCTTGGATCAAAATTTTCAAGATTGTCCTTAACATTGTTATGAATAAAACATTTGCTTCCAAATGGATGAAAGTAATTAATGTTAGGATGTTAACCTTTCCAGAGTTCATATGGAGTCTTGTTCAGAATGGGCCTTATAAAACATCAATTAAGAATATGGCAAGCAGTACTAACACCTTCGGCTTAGAAGTGATTGGGCAATAAGTATTCCAACAACATAGTTCTGGCCATGTCTTGCAGAGTTCTATTCTTTCTTTCAACAACTCCATTTTGCTGAGGTAACTGGGGAGCAGAGAAATTATGGGTGTAACAATGGTCGTTACATAAATCCTTGAATGCCTTAACTCGCCTCCATGATCACTTTGGATTATGGAGATTTGATAGACCTTCTCTCTTTCATTTCTCTTACAGAAAATTTCAATGTTTCACAAAGCTTCATCTTTGTGAGACTGAAAAATCACCCAAGTGAAACGTGAAAAGTCATCAACAATAACAAATGCATTTTTCTTGCCACCTATGCTAGCAGTTCTAGTTGGACCAACTAAATTCATATGAAGTAATTGCAAAGGTTTTGACGTAGAAACTATGTCTTTATTTTTGAAAGAGTTTCTAATATGCTTACCCATCTGACGTGCATCATAGATATGAGTTCTAGAGAAGTTCAGTTTGGGTAACCCAATGACTAAATCATGTTTTGACAATTTTTCGGTTGAATGCATGCTAGCATGTCCTAATATTCTGTGCAATAACCAAGGATCATCAGATATAGATGTTAAGCATATATGACCATCTATATTTTCAAAACCATCAATTATATAAACATTTCCATACCTTTTTCCTGGAAGAATTATTTTACCTGATTCGTCTTTGATGGCACATCCTGTTTTCTTGAATTTTACCTCATATCCTGAATCGCAGAGTTGACTTATGCTTAGGAGATTGTAGTTTAGTCCATCAACTAAATACACTTCAGTAATATCATAGTTGTTGCTGAACAGAACAGTTGCAGTGCCAACTATTTTGGCTTTTGAGTCGTCTCCAAATTTGACACTTCCTCCATCAATTTTTGTGATTTTCTTGAACAGATTTTTGTTACCTGTCATGTGAATGGAACACGCACTTGCTAGATACCATTTTCCTTTGTGTTTTACTCTGTGGTGTTCCTGCAAAACAAAAATATTAATTTCTTTTAGGTACCCAAGCTTGCTTGGGTCCTGGTGAGTTAGTGTTACTAGATTAAGAATTCTTAGGTTTCCAAATCCATCCGGACATATATGATTTATGAAAGTGACAACCATAATATTTGTGCCCACTTTATTATTGTAATGCCATTAACAATAGACCCCTTTTCAGGTCTCTCATGAGAGTTAGAGTTAGCAGTTCTAGGGTTTGCTGACTCCTTTTCGGTTGACTTGTAAGTCGACTGGTTTGATCGACTAGTCGATCTAGTTCTGACTTGTTCTTTTCTAGTTGACTTGTAAGTCGTCTGGTTAGACCTAACAAAACTGTGACTGGTGGATTTTCTCAAGCTGTTAAGCTGCATTTGCGATTCCTCAAACTCTTCTTGAAGTATGTCTTTTTCAATTTCACATACTTCATGTTTGAGTTTTCAGTCTTTTACTTCCCTGGTGAGTTTTTAAGCTCATTCATCATCTTTTGAGATTCTTTTAGGGTGGAGTCAAGAATGTCTTGCAATTCATTGAATCTTTCATAGTCATAAGATCTTACCACGCTAGGTTCTCCTTTTTCCATGAACCAATTTTCATCGTCTAAATCGCCATCCATCCAGTATCCTGAAGTTTTATCGATCTCGTTTCCTAAAATCATCATGAAGCATAGATTTGTTATCTCTTCACGGTCAGAATCATCCTAATCACTCCAACTTCCAGATGATTTGTTCTTATTGAATATTTTTGAGATCTCTTTCTTCAGTTCTGGGCACTCCGCTTGGATGTGTCCAAACTTTACACATTCATAGCATTTTCCATCGTTCTTGTCTTGATCGTTGTATTGTCTTGATCTTCTTGGTCGAAATATACCATTCTTTGTATTTTTGTATCTTCTCATTAGCCCGTCCATGTTTCTAGACACCATAGCAATTTCTTCTTGTAGGGATTCAGGATCATCAATTTCATTCTCAGCTACCTCAGTGGTAGCTTTGAATGCAATAATTTTCTTTTTCATTTCTTGATTTGTCTTCTTCAAATGTGTTCTTTCGAAAGCAATGAGTTATCCTCGTAGTTCATCATAAGCTAGTTTATTTAGATCTTGAGATTCTAACGTGACAACTTTAGTCCGCCAAGTGGTTGGTAGACTTCTGAGAATTTTCCTGACTTGATCGCCACTGGTGTAGGGCTTGACAAAAGCTTTTAAATCACAAATTATCTTGCTGAATCTGGCAAACATTTCTTCGATGGTTCTCCATCTTTCATGGAGAAAAGTTCATAGTCCTGAACAAGCATATTTATATGAGTTTCTTTTACTTTGCTGGTACCTTCATTGGTGACTTCGAGTTTGTCCCACATTTCCTTTGCTGTATTACAAGTGGAAAATATTTTCATATTGTTTACCACTTATTGCATTGTGAAGTATATTCCTTGCCTTGTGGTTTATTTGAAAAACTTCCAATTGCTCCTATGAATATGAATCGATTTCATCATAGTCAGCAAGCGAAGGAGTGCTGGCAGGCAATGGGTAATTCACTTTCTTGATAACTCACCATACTTTGACATCATATGCTTTGGTGAGAATCTTCATGCGAATTTCCAGTGGGAGAAGTGTTGTCCATTGAAGTAGGGTGGTCTTAATTGAAAAGTTCCTTCCTGAAATAGAGCTCCAACAATAACCTGATGTACCATGATCTATTTCTCACAAACTGTTAAGCAACCGTAAAAAGTGTGAGCCAAACTCTGATACCAATTGAAAGTACCGGGGGGGGGGGGAGTGAATTTTAAATAGTTAAAATAATTGTAAATAATTTGACATAAAAATTTATTAGTCGACTGAATATGGCAATGCTGCAGATGGAGAGATATCCAGTCCCCTTGGTTTGCAAGGGATCTCTTTTCAGATAAATGATTTTCTTTCGAGTACAGATTCAATATTGGCGACGCCCCCTTTTTCTCGAGGGAAAGAAATCGGGTTTAGGACATTATGGGTGGAACGACTCTTTTATCCCCTTTCAGGGAATTTGGGCTATAGAGTTTGAAGAGTCGCCACCTAATGATTATAGTGCATTAGGACACTTTTAGAGAAGAGAGGATGGATTTGAAAGGAAACCAGAGTTCGGCTAAGGGCTTGAGATTATCTCGAGGGGAAGGTGTTATGCACCCCTCAAGATCCACTAGTGTGATTTCTAGCCTTGCTTAGGTGCGACTTTAAGAAGAGACAAGCAAAGTTTTCACATAAGAAATATAAAAAAATTGACAATTTTGAAAGAAGAAAGGCATAAGTGAAAAGAGAACTTAGTTTGAAGAAAACATTAATTTAAATAAAGAAAAATCAGAGGGAAAAAGGGTCCTAGGTTAAACTGTAATATGGATCATTCGGTGCAATACCCGGCAATCATTTCCACACGAGGTATTAGCGCACCTTTATCATCTCCATATTCTACCCTTTCCACCCGTTAGGGTATTTAAACGCGATTAATCTCGTTTACTTATTGCATGCTAATACCCGTCCCGACCTATAAGTCCCGGGGCATTTGGACTTCTAATCCTAAAGGGGAGAAAAGGATGGGGGAATATATGGAGTTTAAATGGATAAAATACTAAGGCATCTGTCAAAACAAATAACAAATAAGTGGGGGTAAAAATCAAACATTCAAAGGCTCATACAAACCTCGTAGATCACACAACAATTAGTTTAGCATGACTTGCATGTACTGATTTGGTCTAGAAATTAAAGTTAACGGTGGACAGATTAGTTTAACACATAGAGTTGGATAACAAGTTTGCATTAGGCAACCCGGATCCAACAGTCAGAACTAAAGGCATTTTAAAACAAGTGATTCATAAAGCACCAATTTTAGACAAGAGCCTGTACAGAAGAGTCTTGAAGTAGAAAATTGAAAATTGCAGAAGTTCAGAGATGGCTTGAAAATTAGCCGAATTGCTTAAGTAAAAGTATAGTAAAGTTGTGAAGAGGCATTTTTCGAAAAGCATTGAAGTAAAAAATTTAGGCAAAAAACTAAGGGGGCTATTTTCAGAATAAAGATTTAAGTTTGGAAATTTAAGGACACTACAGATCCATAGAAATGTTGAAACAGACAAACTTGGACAGGTTTCAAAAGCAAATAGGTTTGGACAAATTTTTACTGAAAGCGTTTAAGGCTAATTGACAGATTATCACTCATATTAGGCGAGTTTGAACTCCTATAGGCATGATATCTATATCTTAATTTTTATGACTCGTTACTGTCATTGAACTAATAGAGGGACGAGTATTTGATTGCCCTACAGTGTGGCTAACTATTATGCACTTCCTATAGACGTGATCTCTACATGAAACTTGTTATAAGAGTATTAGATCCTATAGGCAGAATTTCTAAATGACTTGCAATGTGACTTAATATTAAACCCTATAAGCATGGTATCAAAATGATTGACTTACAAAACATTAAAAAACCAATAGACATGATCTCTAGGCAGTTTAAAGCATTGAACTTAGAGGCATGATATCTAGGTGATTGAATAACAACATTATTCCTATAGGCTAGCATATGTAAATAAATATAAACCCCTCCCACACCTTTTCACTAATATTCCCCAAATTCTTTTTACAAGATTATTACTGAACCAAAAAGAAAGTAAACAAAATACATCACAACCTACAGCTAGATCCGAGAAGCCCAATTCTATCTTAATATCCAATAACATGTGTTTTACCAAATCCGGATTCCAGATTCCAAGGCCTTTTATTAGAGTGTTTCAAAGTTCCAAGAGCTTTCAGGAAGCCCAGGCAATACTTACACCCTAAAAATTGAATGGGGCAATAGAATAGTGCAATGTGTGGAATTACCAGCCCTTAGGCATCCAAGTTCAGAGGGATCTCTAGGGTCCCTAAGCATGGCTTATCATAGAGGGGTAGAACTTAATGAACTAAGAATAAGTGTAAAGTGAGGGGACTAGAGGAAACCAAACCAAATGGTGGTCATACCCATCCATGGGTAAGACTAGCACACCACTGACCCTTTACTTGGTTGAAGCAAATAAAGAGCAGACTTCAGAAGTCAGACAGGGGTCTGTGTGGTGATTAGGATACCACCAGACCCTAGTCAAGGCTCAAAACATAAAAGGGGGTTAAACGGATAGGAACACATGAAAGAATTTATATAAACATCAATAAGAAAATCATAAAAGCACTTTGAAGATGCAGAACCATGAAAAAAGAACATAACAGACTAATGTATAGTCACATAATGCAAGAAAGTTATGTAGTGAGAGGTTGTGTAAAGGGAGAACTAAACACATAGTTTTGGAGAATAGTATTTAAATTATAGAGAAATATTAGTTGCATGTTTCAAATAGCAGAATAAATAAAGCAGGAAATTAGCTAGAGAATTCACTCAAGCTTCAGCAAATACTTGAGAAAACAAGCATGATTCAATAGTCTAGCCTTGGCTTTCAGCCGGCTAGACACGAACAGTAGTACTGGTAGTAGAGAATAGAAGAGAAGAGAGTTTAGAGTGTGTGTTTTTGAACTCTAATTGTTCATGTGTTTGAAGAAGAAGAGTAGGATATGGATAGTTTGAAAACAGGTGGTAAATAAGGCAAAAATATAATTCAGTATCAAATCAAAATCAATCAGGAGAAGGGAACCCCTTTAATTAAGGAGTCGAACTAGAGTAATAAAGGGAAGAGTTTTTTTTAAGGAAAGAAGATCAAGAACACAGTGCAATCAATGGTAAATATATAAGAGAAGCTTTTAAAACTACACAGTTAGGTAAATAAGGTAAGGGTAAAATCAATCAACACATAGCAAATCAAGGGATTAGGGATTTGAACTCAGTAATGAATTAGGTCAGGAAAAAGGGGCCCAAATCAGACAAGGACAGAATCAAATAAGTTTACATAGAAATCAATCCCCAAAAATTAGGGTTATTTTAATGGGAAAAGGTTTGACTATAAAAGATGCATAAACTTAAACATGCTGGGCTAAGATTGAACAAACAGTGTAGTCATGTGATCAAAATAGAAAAATAGAGATATGCGAGAAATCAAGAGGTCTTGCAAAGCTTAGCAAGAATCAGAAACATGAGACGAGTTTGAAGAAATAGGGTTTTAAAATCAGGCAGGCAGCAAACAATCGTACACAAGTAGTTTGAAAAATCTCCAAAATCTAGGGTTTTTTCCACAAGTCAAGTGTAGAGTCGAAGGCATGCAAAATCAGGCAAAAAATAAATTGAGGAAGTCCAAAGAACCCAAACAATCATGGAAACCTAAGTAAAGAACAGTACAGTAAAGAAATTACTCGGAAACCTAGGAGGAATTACGATAAAGAAAAATACACAGAAATCATAGTGAAAATAGTTAGGAATTACAGTAAAGAAAAATAATGCAATAAGTCATCGTAGAACAAGTCTAAATCACAAAAACCTTATGTTTTGAGAAAATGAATAGTTTTGAAAGCAAAAATCGGATAAGATTTGAAAAATATTTTAAAATATTAGAAAATAGCACGGATCTGAAGTTAATCTTAGAGAGAAACAAAGATAACCTTGAAGGCTTAGGGTTTCATAGAAAATCCTAGAAAATGAGAAAGGCTTGGAACAGGCAGGCCCTGAGTCGGAGGTGGACTCACAGGGTTAGGACTCACCGGAATTGGCCATAGAAACTGAATTGGAGAGATTCTTAGTCAAAGTCTTCAAGGTCAGACTCTGAAACATCAAGAAATAAGAGTATAGAGGTACGTGGGGGTAGGTACAGTCTACTCAGGGTCTGAGAAGCCATAGTTTCCGGTCAAATAAGGACGGAGACGGTGAAATGGGCTAGGGTTTCAAAGAGTGGTTGTGAGGATTTTGAGAGACGAAGGCGATACAAGGGCGGCTCATTTGTGCGAATGACTAGGGATAGGGGGGGGGGTCGGTTGGATTAATTAAGGAAGGGGCTAACGTGGACCGTTGATCTAAATGATCAACGACCACGATTTAAAAATGGAGATCCAGGTGGGTTATATTAATGAGGTATGGGTCGGTTAATTATTGAAATTTGGTAGTGTAATCGAGGGGTTAGATTGGGGTCAAAAGTAGGCTAAAATTGTAAGTAAAATGGGCTACAATTGAAATAGCCACTTTTCCCTTTTTAAATTTACAAAAATAGTAAATGATGTTTAAAATACAATTAAAAATACGGAGTTAATAAATAATGCATAAGAATAAATTTAAAAATATTGAGAAACAATTTTGTGATTAAAAATGCTATTAAATATAAAAATAGTCTAAAGCTGCAATTTTATGCAATTTTATTTTAAAATTACCAAATGGACTTGTACAATTATGAAAAAATTATGAAAATTATCTTTTTGTGTAAAAGTAAGAATAAAATAAATTATTTACCAAATAACAAGTTTTAGGAATAGTTATTGAATTTTATAGTGCAAAGTAGGGCATAAATTGGATTAAAAAATCTTTAAAAGATTTGAAAAATACGACCTGAATATTTTGGGGATGCTTATATATGAATATACATGCTATTTTAAAAGTATTTTGAGTATAAAGATACATAGGAAAAAATTGGGTACCAATAGCTGCCCTCTTTACCCTAGGATGATGAAAGTGTTGTCGGGTAAAGATAAGATGGCCAATTTTGACCAGAGATTGCGATTGTAAACGGATTTTTACCACGCTCTGGCTTCTGAGATGTCTACATATCTCTGGTCAGGAATCAAGACATATGTATTTCAAGAGCCATTGACGGAATATGCCGATGGAAATTCGAAAAGACGGACACGGCGGTTAGATCTGAGCAGGTGCTTGGAATCAGACAGGCTGCGGAGGATTGGAGCGGGATCTCGCCTGCTGAGACGGCCGTGAGCCAGCCAGTGTGCTTGCAAATGATAGATGTGCGTATATATTGCGTAATTTAAACTTGATGCAAGTTCTCATTGGACCATGAATGTTTGTCTTCAGACGGTTAGGATGACGTCCTCAGACAATAATGTCCTGGGCCATGAAGAGCATAAAAGTAAGGGTTCGCATGCCATGAAATGATGTTCTCGGGCTATACATATGGTGCCTCCAAACTATGATGCCTTTTAAAAAGTTGGCGATCTTTCGGCCCATGAGAAGTGTCGATCTTTCAGCCAAATGAATGCGAAGGGTCGCGATCTTTCAGCTAGATAAATGCAAAGGGTGGCGATCTTTCAGCCAGAGCGGGAATTTTAAAAAAGTAGGCGGCGATATTTCAGCTGAATGATAATTTTAAAATGCGGGTAACGATGTTTAAGCCAGTCGAAAAATAAACGACGATATTTAGCCATGCAGGGCGGAGATTACGCTTAGTCTCGGAAGGTAGATAGGAGTTTTATGCAAGATGGAGGTAGAACTTAACCTCGGAAGGCAAAGAATAGATTTATGCAAAATGCAGATGGACATAGAGCTTAGTCTCGAAAGGCAGATAGTAGCCTTATGGAATATGGAGGTAGAGCTTAACCTTGGAAGGAATAGAATAGCCTTATGCAAAGTGGAAGTAGAGACAGAGCTTAGTCTCGAAAGGCGGATATTAGCCTTATACAATATGGAGGTAGATCTTAACCTCGAAAGGCAGAGAATAGCCTTATGCAATGTGCAGATGGAGACAGAGCTTAGTCTAGAAAGGCAGATAATAGCCTTATGCAATATGGAGGTAGAGCTTAACCTCGAAAACAAAGAATAGCCTTATGCAAAATACAGATGGAGACATAGCTTAGTCTCGAAAGGCAGATAATAGCCTTATGCAGTTGAGGAATGTAAACGAACGAGTAGTAGTAAGTTTTCTTAGCTGGTAAACGGTTTGAGATATTAGGAATTGCTGGGGAGTGTTGGGTGTGGATAGTGACCCTCTGGAGGGTTTCGATTCTGAAGAGCAAATGTACTTCGATTCATGGCCTGAATTCCTGCATCCAAAGCAAAATTGTGAGTTCAGTAGAGGGGAGGTTAGCTCGTATCCTCCAGCTCTTGGCGTCGCGTATCACGGGGGTAGCGTTGCTAAATAGTGGTGATGCAAATATATATATATATATATATATATATATATATATATATATATATATATATATATATATATATATATGTAATGATTTTAGTTTGGATGAACCAACAACTGCAAGGTGGTTCAAGACACGACGACCTCGCTTGCTCCGGAATTTTGATGGTCCTCCAACTAGTTCTGCCTAGTTTACTAGGCTGGCTCTGCTGACGGTTGTGCTGAATAACTGAACGCGGGACGATTCCAGAATTTTGAGGACCCCCCTTCAAAATTCTGCCCCAGTTTACTGTGTTGGTGTTGATGAAAAGACCGAAAAACTTACTTCGGAATTTTGAGGGTCCTCTTCAAAATTCTGCCCCTGTTCCAATTGAGGGGGGAAGATGGAATATTTATTAAAATGTTAACGAACCCATAGGGAAGCCTACGTATCCCCTCTTAAACGGGAATCATGTCAGGCATAGTTCAAATTACATGATGAAATAAAAGCATATGCTCAAATGTAGTATCTTTTCACTACATCTGTGTTGATTGGCTTCGGCCAGACTTCTCTATCTTTTTCTGCAAGAATAAGGTCTCCTCCAGTTAGAACCCGATGAACCATGTACGGACCCTTCCAATTAGGAGAGAATTTACCTTTGGCTTCGTCCATATGCGGAAATACTTTCTTACCATGACAGACAACATTTATTCTCTTTCCGTGTATGAGGGCTAATTGGTCGTAGCGACTCTTGACCCATTCTGCATCATCAAACTCTGCTTCTTGTATGACCCGCAGGGAGGGAATTTCTACCTCGGCGGGGATGACTGCCTCTGTACCATACACCAGCATATAGGGAGAGGCCCCAGTTGAAGTGCGGACCATGGTACAATCACCCAGGAAGACGAACGGCGACTTCGCATGCCACTATTTGTGCTTTTCGATCATCTTCCTTAGTATCTAATTGATGTTCTTATTGGATGCTTCTACAACTCCATTCATTTAAGGTTTGTAAGCCGTAGAGTTCTTGTGTTTAATCTTGATTTTGTCACACATTGCCTTTATCGGGTCGCTGTTGAGATTAGAACCATTGTCGGTGACGATTATTTTCGGAACCCCGAACTGGCAAACCATACGATCTCGGATGAAGGCTTCTACTACTTTCTTTGTGAATGTCTTATATGATGCTGCTTCGACCCATTTGGTATTGTAATCAATTGCCACTAGGATGACCTTGTGCCAATTTGACGTGGCTGGTTCAATCGGTCCAATGACATCCGTTCCCCAAGCGGCGAACGGCCATAGTGAGCTTGTTTAAGTAAATTTAGAGATACCTTTATCATATCTGCATGTATTTGACAACTGTGGCATTTTCAAACATAGTGGATGCAGTCCGTTTCCATAGTTATCCAAAAATAGCCTGCTCGGAGTATCTTCTTTGCCAAAACAAAACAATTCATATGAGGTCTGCGAGTTCCTGCGTGTACTTCCTCCAACAGTTTGGTTGCTTCTCTAGCCTAGACACATCTTAATAATCCTAGGTCGGGAGTCCTCCTATACAGGATTCGTCCACTGTGAAAAAAGTTGTTGGACAATCTCCGAAGTGTGCATTTCTGAGTAGCGTTGGCAAGCTCTGGGTACTCTCCTGTTGTCAAGTATACTCTGATATCATGAAACCAAGGTTTCCCGTTGGCTTCTTCCCCGACATGATCATAGTAAGATGGTTGATCATGAATCTCGACCTTGATGGGATCGATGAAATTCGTATCTGGATGCTGGATTATTAGACGATAAAGTGGTTAAGGCATCAACGAACTCATTCTATATTCTAGGAACATGCTGGAATTTCGTATTTCTGAATATTTTCCTTAACTCCTGTATATGATGAAGATAGGGTAGTATTTTGGAATTCTTCGTTGCCCATTCTTCCCAAACTTGGTATTTGAGTAGGTCAGAGTCTCCGATCTCTAATAGTTCCTGAATGTGTATGTCAATTGCCAGCTTGAGTCCTAAGATGCAGGCTTCGTACTCGGGCATGTTATTGGTGCATGGGAATATGAGATTGGCGGATACCGGGTAATACTGACAAGTTTCTGATACCAAGACTGCTCCTCTACCAACTCTTTTAAAATTTTGCGACTTCGTCGAAAAACGTCCTCCAACCATCATAGGATTCTGCAATGTCTTCTCCTATGAAAGCTATCTCTTCATCAGGAAAAAATGTCTTTAGAGGTTCGTATTCTTCTCCTATAGAATTCTCGGCGAGGTAATCTACCAAAGCTTGTCTTTTGACTACCTTCTAGGTATCATAAATGATGTCAAATTAGCTTAATAGTATTTGCCCCTTGGCAAGCTTGCAGATAGGCATGGGCTTCTAAAAGATGTATTTCAATGGATCTATCTTGGATATGAGATAAGTGGTGCCTCATCTTCTGAGCTACCGAGGTTAGAGCACAACAAGTTCGCTCTAATAAGGAATACTGAGCCTCATACGAGGTAAACTTCTTGCTGAGGTAGTATATGGCTTGCTCCTCTCTTCCTGTTTCATCATGTTGTCCCAAAACACAACCAAATTGCCCATCCAATACTGCAAGATAAAGCAATAGAGGTATTCCTTGCTCGGGTGGAACTAAGACTGGTGGCGTCGACAAGTATTCCTTGATTCGGTCTAAAGACTTCAAACAATCCCCAGTCCATTTAGTGGCGACATCCTTCTTTTGCATCTTGAAGATGGGTTCACAAATGACAGTGGACTGAGCTATGAATCGACTGATATAGTTGAGTCTTCCCAAAAAACTCATCACATCCTTCTTGCTCTTTGGTGGTGGAAACTCTTGAATTGCTTTGACCTTTGACGGGTCCAGTTCTATTCCTCGGCGACTCACAATGAAACCCAATATTTTTTGGCGGGAAACCCAAATGCACACTTGGCAGGATTCAGTTTCAAGTTGTATCTCCTTGGTCTATTGAAGAATTTTCTCAAATATCCCATGTGATTACAACTTCCTGGATTTAATGATGACGTCGTCCACACATACCTCGATCTATTTATGTATCATATCATGAAAGATAGTGGTCATGGATCTCATGTAGGTAGCACCAGCATTCTATAAACCGAACTGCATTATTCTGTAACAGTACATTCCCCACGGCGTGATGAATGCCATTTTCTCTACATCTTCTGTTGAAACACGTCCTCATGTCGATATAACTAAACGTGTGTTCATCCTTGTAGGTTTTGATAAATGACAAACCAACGTGCATGGAATATCGACATATGCCAAAGATCAAGCACATGAGAAATAACGAGCAAGATCAAGAAAATCAACAAAGTTATAGTTGAGTCGTTTTATATTTATGCTCTTGATCCGACAATTGATTTAAGACTTGGCTTCTCTCGTAAAATCATTTTTAAACAAATCATGCATCGTTGTGGTAAAACAAAATGATTTGCATTTTAGTCAAAATGGTTTTTAAACATGTCTTTTAAATCTGGACCTATATAATTGATTATATGAACCATACAATCGATTATATTAAGACCGCCAAAACTGGATTTTTCAAAAACAACGAAACAATCGATTATATACTTTTAACAATCGATTATATTGAGACAGTGTGTCCCAGATTTTAAAAGACAGCTAAAAAATCGATTATCCACTTCCAAGTAATCGATTATTTTAAAACAGTATGCACCAGATTTTTCTAAGTACAAAAATAATCGATTATGTCCTTACAAGTAATCGATTATGTTGAGGCAGTGTGCATCAGATTCTTCAAAGTAAGAAAATAATCGATTATGTGTTTTCAAGTAATCGATTATGTTAGGACAGTTGCCAACGATTTTTGAATCACCGAAAAACAATCGATTATATAGATTCTTATAATCGATTATATGAGCGTAAAATCGGTGATTTATTTTTTAACGTTACCAACTAATCGATTATTAAGTCAAACATAATCGATTATTTAGCGTGAAATCTGCATATCATTTTTGACTGATCTTATATAATCGATTATATAGAATCGCATAATAGATTATATGAGCACAATTTCAGCAATCACTAATTGGCAATTAAGCAACGGTCGTAGTGATTTTGAACACAATAAATACACCTCAAAATCACTTGTTTCTGCACAACAACTGATCATTATCATTGCTTAATGCTTACACACTCTTGCTTATCATTTTATATTCATTTCATTACATTTGAGAGCCAAAATCCTTGTATAAGTTGTTGTGATCTTGAGCCTATTATTTTTACTCATACGCACTCTATTAAGAGAGTTTTGTTTTGAGTGCTTAGTGTTTGTAAACACTTGAAGGGAAGTTGAAATCCCTTGTTGTAAGAAGGAAAGGTCAATTCCTTGTTGTGAAGTCTTGAGGTGTGGTATCCTTGAGCGGATTGAAGTCTTGTAGAGGGTATATCTACGAGCACTTGTAACGGTTTGTTAGGCACCCGTAAGCTTAACAAAGTTAGTGGAAAACTCGAGAGAGTCTCTCGGGGATTGGACTAACCACACGTTGTGGTGAACCAGGAGAAAATTGGTTTGTTCTCTCCTTGCTATTTTTATTTCCGCATTCACTTTATTCTTGCAAGATTAAATTCCGCAAATTTACATAGAATTTCATTTAAACGCTATTCACCCCCCTCTAGCTTTAAGCTTATATTCTAACAATTGGTATCAGAGCCTAACTCTCTGTAAGAGTTAACCGTTTGAGAGAATCTTTCCATGGCTTCTACTCGTAGTGCTTATGCAGGAATAGGTGAAGGTTCATGCACCACAAGGCCACCACTTTTTGATGGCACCAACTACACTTATTGGAAGGAGAGAATGAGGATTTTCATCCAATCCAACAACTTCAAATTGTGGAAAATTATCAAAAATGGAGAACAACAACCCACCAAAAAGGTTGGTGAAGAACTCGTCCCAAAATCGGAAGAGGAATATGACGCGGACGATATTAGAAAAGTGGAGAACAATGAAAAGGCAATCAATATAATGTATTGTGCAGTGAACCCCGACGACTATAGAAAAATATCATGCTGCACCACTGCCAAGAAAATGTGGGACAAACTAGAAATCACCTACGAAGGTACGGAACAGGTAAGGGAAGCTAAAATTGATTTCCTAACCCACAAATATGAATTATTTCGTATGAAGGAAAACGAGAAGATAGACGAGATGTTCGAACGATTTTCAAAAATCGTTAATGATCTCCACGCCCTCAAAAAGACGTTTACGGATAAGGAGCTTGTACGGAAAATTCTACGAAGCCTCACTCCGGAATGGAGGTCCAAAGCCGATGCAATCCAAGAATCAATCGGCATCACAAACGTCACCATCAACGGATTGCGAGGTAATCTCAAAACCTACGAATCCACTATTCTTAACTCTCCTTTGGATGATCAAAGGAAAAGGAAGATTGCGCTCAAAGCATCAACAACTCAACCTCATCACAATGAGGAGTCAAGCGACGAAGATGTCGAGCTTGGACTAGTAATCAAGAGATTTCAAAAATTCATGCGGAAGGAGTACAAAGGAAAGCGTCAAGGAGGACAATTAAAATGCTATGGATGTGGAGAAGCCGGACACGTCAAATCAAATTGTCCTAATAGCAAAGGCGAAAAGAAATCCACAAAGAAACAACGAGCCTACATCTCTTGGGGAGGTGACTTCGGGGATGAATCAAGCGATGGAGAAAAAGAGGAAACCGCCAACCTATGTCTCATGGCACATGAAGAAAACAAAGAAGAGGTATGTGAAAATTCTTCCAAGAAATTCTTTTCTCTTGATGAAATGCAAAATGCTTTTGATGAACTATATGGTGAATTTATAGGAGCTTCTAAAACCATAAAAGATTTAAAGAAAGAATTATCTTCAAAAGAAAATGATTTTGAGAAATTGACTCTTGAAAATGAGAAGATAAATGAACTAAAGAAACAATTATCTTTGAAAGAAAATGAGTTTGAAAAATTGACTCTTGAAAATGAGAAACTAAAACACGAAAATAAATTTTATGGAAAAAGAAGCTCCGATAAGCCGGAAAGTTCAAATAAAGATTGTATTTCTTGTAAAGCTTTAAAAGATGAGGTAGAAAGTCTTAAAGGTACCTTAAATAAGTTCAATTCCTCTCACAAAAACCTAAATAGTGTTCTTGTTAATTTAAAGTCTACAAAACATGGCATAGGTTTTAAAAATGAGCCTAAAGAAAAAGTTGAGACCATCCCCCAACAACCTAAGGCTCAACCTTGGCAAAATAACATAAATGCTAGAAATAACAATCCTAGAACCAATATGCATCCTAGAAGAAATGTTGATCATTTTAGAACATCTCGAAATGGCTTTCAAAGATCGCAACCTAGACACACTCAACCTAGAAACAACTACCTAGGACCACTACAAACACTAGAAGAAATTTTGAGCAATTTAGAGCACCTAGAAGAAACCTTGAAATTTCAATGCTCCAAATAGAGTAAATGAATTTAAACCCTCTAATTACTATCAACCTAGAAGAATGCATAATCCAAATGTGATTTGCCACTATTGTAATCGAATAGGACATATAGCCCCTGCATGCTTCACTAGACATAGACATTTCACGGCTAGTAAATCACAACACTATTTTACACCTAACGCACAAGGACCCAAAATGGCTTGGGTACCAAAAACTCATTAATCTGTTTTGTAGGTGTGTTTGAAGGGGTCAAGTGTACTTTGGTACCTTGATAGTGGATGCTCAAAACATATGATCGGAGACGCATCCAAATTCCTTCAACTAACACCCAAGGAAGGAGGAAGTGTTGTTTTTTGAGACAATAACAAAGGAAAAATTATCGGCATCGGCTCGGTCGGTAAGGATGAATCTTCTTCCATTAAGCAATCTTGCTAGTTAAAGGTCTCAAACATAACCTCTTGAGCATAAGTCAATTATGTGACAAGGGAAATCTTGTATTGTTTGATTCCGAAGAATGCCTAGTTTTCCGTCGTAGTGATTTTAAAATTATTCTCCGTGGCATTAGAATTGATAACATTTATATGGTCGATCTTGAAAATTCGTCATCACGCTATATGAATTGCCTTCTAAGTAAAGAAGATGACATGTGGTTATGGCATCGTAGAGTAGCTCACGTAAACATGGATCTATTAAACAAATTAGTCTCACAAGATTTAGTGATGGGTCTTCCGAAGATAAAATTTGAAAAAGACTCTAACGCGATTCATGTCAAAAGGGAAAACAAACAAAAGCCTCGTTTAAATCAAAAAATGTTGTATCTACCACTAGACCCTTACAACTCCTGCACATGGATCTCTTCGGTCCATCTAGAATTAAAAGTTATGGTGGAAATCTTTATGCTTTCGTTATTGTTGATGATTATTCTAGATTTACATGGACACTATTTCTCGCTCATAAAAGTAATACATTTCAAGCTTTTAAAAGTTTTCTTAAACGTGTGCAAAATGAAAAGAATACAACCGTCACTTCCATAAGAAGTGATCATGGGGGAGAGTTCGATCATAATCTCTTCGCGGATTTTTGTGACGAACTCGGTATTGAACATACCTTTTCCGCTCCATGTACACCACAACAAAATGGAGTGGTTGAACGTAAAAATCGATGTCTCGAAGAGATGGCTAGAACCATGCTCGATGAGGCCGATATTCCTAAATCTTTTTGGGCGGATGCCGTGAGTACCGCAAGCTATATTCTAAATAGAGCTATTATTAGACCGGTACTCTTGAAAACCCCCTATGAACTCTACTAGGGAAGGAAGCCTAACCTATCCCATCTTAGAGTCTTTGGTTGTAAATGCTTTATTCACAACAAAAGAAAAGACAACCTAGGAAAATTTGATGCCAAATCGGATGAAGGAATTTTTCTTGGCTATTCATCACGTAGCAAAGCATATAGAGCTTTCAATCATAGAACCAAAACTGTTGAGGAATCTCCTCATATAGCATTTTGTGAAAATGATACTCGCTTGGTGAGAAAGGATTCTTGTGTTGATCTTGCAGATTGTTTAAACAAATTAAATCTTCAAGACAAAGTGCAAAAGGAAAATCCAAAGGAAACCCAAGACGAAACCTTGGAACAACCAACGGAGGAAGCACCATCACAAGAGGTAGATTATGTAATGCCTAAGGCCTGGAGGACATCTAGAGATCATCCTCTCGATAAGGTAATTGGCGACATTGAACAAGGGGTAAGTACTCGTAACCTTCTTAATGACACCGTAGGTCATATGGCATTTGTTTCTCAAATTGAACCTTCTACCATTTGCGAAGCAATTGGGGATGAACATTGGACCTTGGCAATGCAAGAGGAGCTTAACCAATTCAAACGTAATGATGTTTGGGAATTGGTGCCAAGACCCGATAATCATACCATAATTGGTACGAAATGGGTTTTTCGTAATAAATTAGACGAAAAAGGAATAATCACTAGAAACAAAGCTAGGCTAGTTGCTAAGGGTTATAACCAAGAAGAAGGAATAGATTATGAAGAAACATATGCACCCGTAGCACGCTTAGAAACAATTCGTCTATTACTTGCCTTTTCTTCATCAATGAATTTTAAATTGTATCAAATGGATGTTAAGAGTGCCTTCCTTTACGGATTTATTCAAGAGGAAGTATATGTTGAGCAACCCCCCGGGTTCGAAGACTTTAAATCTCCAGATTATGTCTTCAAGCTCAAGAAAGCACTCTATGGTCTAAAACAAGCTCCACGAGCTTGGTATGAACGCTTGAGCAAATTCCTTTTGGAAAATGAATTTAATAGAGGAAAAGTCGATACTACGCTATTTATCAAAAGGAAAGGCAATGATATTCTAATTGTTCAAATTTATGTTGATGATATTATTTTTGGTGCAACTAATGAGTCTTTATGCAAGGAGTTTTCAAAACTCATGACTAGCGAATTTGAGATGTCTATGATGGGCGAACTTAATTTCTTCTTGGGGTTACAAGTCAAACAAATGAAGGAAGGAATCTTTGTTTGTCAATCGAAATATTGCAAGGAATTACTAAATCGCTTTGAATTGAGCAATGCCAAAGCGATGGCTACCCCAATGAGTACATCCGACCATCTCGACAAGGACGAAAAAGGCAAGGAAGTCGACACCAAAAAGTACCGAGGTATGATCGGCTCTCTTCTTTATTTAACTGCTAGTAGACCGGACATCATGTTTAGCGTGTGCTTATGCGCTCGATATCAATCATGTCCTAAGGTGTCGCACCTAACTGCAGTAAAACGGATAATGAAATATCTCGTTGGAACCATAAATGTGGGACTATGGTATCCCAAAGGTTCTTCATGCCAACTTGTTGGCTACTCCGATTCCGATTTTGCAGGTTGCAAATTGGACCGCAAGAGCACTAGTGGCACTTGCCATTTGCTCGGTAGCTCTCTAGTTTCTTGGTTTAGCAAGAAACAGGCAAGTGTTGCGTTGTCCACAACCGATGCTGAATATGTAGCCGCGGGGAGTTGTTGCGCTCAAATCCTTTGGATGAAACAGCAGCTCTTGGACTATGGCCTTAGTATCGACATATCCCTCTTCGATGTGATAATACTAGCGCCATTAGCTTGATGAAGAACCCTGTT
This sequence comes from Nicotiana benthamiana, assembly GCA_034376525.1. NCBI lineage: Eukaryota > Viridiplantae > Streptophyta > Magnoliopsida > Solanales > Solanaceae > Nicotiana > Nicotiana benthamiana. Next base: position 107,176,587 of record CM067334.1, on the reverse strand, counting down.
CTTCATTCAAGAACGGAACACATAGAAATTAGACATCATTTTATAAGAGATCACGTTCTCAAGGGCGATGGCGAAATTGAATTTGTTGAAACCAAATATCAACTAGCCGACATCTTCACAAAGCCCTTAGAGAAAGAGTCCTTTTTCCGTATTCATAGTGAACTCGGAATTCTTGAATCCACGATGATCTAATTCATGCATTGCATTTTTTTTTGAATAATTACTGGCTTGAGCGTCGGAGGCGCCTAATCCTTTTTTGCAGGTATCGCCCCAAAGATAGGGGGAATTTTCAGTCACTAGTGAAATATAACCGATTATTCATACACTATAATCGATTATCTAACGTATCGATTTTGCAGGAATTTGGGCATCATGCAAAATAATCGATTATTTGAAACTGGCTAATCGATTATTGAATGTTAAGTTTTGCAGGTGTTAAGTAAATAATCGATTATTAAAAACTGGCTAATCGATTATTACATTACCATCTCGTATGTTTTGTAGGTATTTAGTAAATAATCGATTATGGGACACTAGCTAATCGATTAGTATGTTACCGTCTCGGATGTTCGTAACTCACTGCCTACCATATAATCGATTATTTCAAAATCAACAATCGATTATTTCCTGTGTCCGCAAAACTTTGAGCTCACTGTCAAGCAAAAATCGATTATTCCCAAATCCATAATCGATTATCTCCCAGATTCCGAAAAACGCTAAAGTCTCTGTCACGCAATGATCGATTCTCATATCTCCACAATCGATTATCCAACGGTCAGCTTTCAAATTTTTTTTCCCTTTTTTTTACCGTTTGAGTCTTCAATTTTACAGCTTTTTTCACCTTAAATGCTGTCCCATCCTCCACATTATAAATAGGGGTCTCCACTCTTCAAATTTTCTCACTTCATCTTCGATCATGTCAACTATCCAAATGCCCAAACTATACCTCAGGAAGGAGTTTCGGATGCCGAGATGTATGTCAATGAAGAATAAATTATTTTTCTTATTATGTGTCGTTTGATTAATCTATTGTCTATTTTTCGTGCCTTCTTATGTATGCTTATTATCGTTTAATGAAAAGTTCATTATTTTTTGCTAATGTCAAAAGGGGAAGAATACGGGCTATGCATACTAATAATATTTTCATAAATTAAGGGGGAATTCATAAATTGAGGGGGAATTCATTCACTTGTCTTCAATTGTCGTTATCTAATATGCATATCCCGATATTAGTTTGCCATTATCAAAAAGGGGGAAATTGTTGAAACACGTCCTCAAGTCGATATAACTAAACGTGTGTTCATCCTTGTAGGTTTTGATAAATGACAAACCAACGCGCACGGAATATCGACATATGCCAAAGATCAAGCACATGAGAAATAACGAGCAAGATCAAGAAAATCAACAAAGTTATAGTTGAGTCATTTTATATTTATGCTCTTGATCCGACAATTGATTTAAGACTTGGCTTCTCTCGTAAAATCATTTTTAAACAAATCATGCATCGTTGTGTTAAAACAAAATGATTTGCATTTTAGTCAAAATGGTTGTTAAACATGTCTTTTAAATCTGGACCTATATAATTGATTATATGAACCATACAATCGATTATATTAAGACCGCCAAAACTGGATTTTTCAAAAACAACGAAACAATCGATTATATACTTTTAACAATCGATTATATTGAGACAGTGTGTCCCAGATTTTAAAAGACAGCTAAACAATCGATTATCCACTTCCAAGTAATCGATTATTTTAAAACAGTATGCACCAGATTTTTCTAAGTACAAAAATAATCGATTATGTCCTTGCAAGTAATCGATTACGTTGAGGCAGTGTGCATCAGATTTTTCAAAGTAAGAAAATAATCGATTATGTGTTTTCAAGTAATCGATTATGTTAAGACCGTTGCCAATGATTTTTGAATCACCGAAAAACAATCGATTATATAGATTCTTATAATCGATTATATGAGCGTAAAATCGGTGATTGCTTTTTTAACGTTACCAACTAATCGATTATTAAGTCAAACATAATCGATTGTTTAGCGTGAAATCTGCATATCATTTTTGACTGATCTTAAATAATCGATTATATAGAATCGCATAATCGATTATATGAGCACAATTTCAGCAATCACTAATTGGCAATTAAGCAACGGTCATAGTGATTTTGAACACTATAAATACACCTCAAAATCACTTGTTTCTGCACAACAACTGATCATTATAATTGCTTAAAGCTTACACACTCTTGCTTATCATTTTATATTCATTTCATTACATTTGAGAGCCAAAATCCTTGTATAAGTTGTTGTGATCTTGAGCCTATTATTTTTACTCATACCCACTCTATTAAGAGAGTTTTGTTCTGAGTGCTTAGTGTTTGTAAACACTTGAAGGGAAGTTGAGAAGGAAAGGTCAATTCCTTGTTGTGAAGTCTTGAGGTGTGGTATCCTCGAGCGGATTGAAGTCTTGTAGAGGGTATATCTACGAGCACTTGTAACGGTTTGTTAGGCACCCGTAAGCTTAACAAAGTTAGTGGAAAACTCGAGAGAGTCTCTCGGGAACTGGACTAACCACACGTTGTGGTGAACCAGGATAAAATTGGTTTGTTCTCTCCTTGCTATTTTTATTTCCGCATTCACTTTATTCTTGCAAGATTAAATTCCGCTAATTTACATAGAATTTCATTTAAACGCTATTCACCCCCCCTCTAGCGTTAAGCGTATATTCTAACATCTTCCTCATCCATCCATATCTGGTGGTATCCAGCAAAACAATTGACGAACGACTGCAAATCATATTTAGCGCAGTTGTCAATCGATATGTGTATATTTGACAAAGGGAAGTCTTCCTTAGGACTGGCCCGATTGAGATCCCGGTAGTCGACATAGACTCTAACTTTCCCATCCTTCTTAGGTACTAGAACGATGTTGGCTAACCATGTTCGATACTCTACCACTTTGAGAACCCTAGCTTTGACTTGCTTGGTAACCTCTTCTTTGATTTTCAAACTCCTGTCTGGCTTGAACTTTCTAAATTTCTGTTTTACCGGTGGGTATGCCAGATCTGTCGGCAGCTTGTGAGCCACAATGGATGTGCTGAGACCAGTCATATCATCATACGACCATGCAAAGATGTCCTCATACTCTTTTAAGAACTCTGTGTACTCTGTCTTTTCCATTGGCGAAAGATGCACGCTGATACGTGTTTCCTTGACATTTTTTGCGTCTCCCGAATTAACAACCTCAGTTTCGTCCAAGTTATACTTAGGCCTGTGCTCAAAATTCTCAACCTCTCTAACAACTTCTTCTGGTATTTCATCCTTTTCTGAATCTATGTCCGTTTGTCGCACTGTCTCGTTGCAAGTTACAGTCATTGATTCATCATCAAGACATGTAAAAGTAATGCTGTGTAAATAAAGTAAATGGTAGAGAGAATAAATGAGAGAAAAATATAAAGATAAACTTGGAAAATACATTTGATTAAATTCATAACTGTTTGAAACATCGGAGCTCTTTTCAAAACTAAAGACAATACAAATAAGTAAAATCAACTAAAAGTAAAATGCGATGCATATGTGTCGTTTCGCCTTGCTACCCCGAGCTTTTCCGGGCACTGGTGGTCCTGATTGACAAATTGGTGAGGCATTCCCCTTGGATCAAAGCTTGAATGGAAGGGCCTTCCTCCCCTTCCTCCTCGAAGATAACACAACAATCCATATCATCCTCCAGAAACATGTTCTTCATTGCTGCCAGTGTCTCATCTTTCTCTGATCCTTATATGACATGCGCTGGTTGAAACATCTACTCCAACTGGGGTAGAGGGTGCTCCAGTGGGTAGTAGGTACCGCGCCATGGTGGCGACCAGTCATTGAACTCCTCCCAAGTGTATTCATAGCCGAGGCCAAAAGTAGTCCCATGCTTCTTCAACGTGATAGGCTTGGTGATGCCCTGAAGATTCTTGCCAAGCCCCTTTTCGGGATCGTATCGACTCAACCTCAGAATGCTCTCAATTTTGTTATCCCACCACTTGTATTTTTCTATGACGTTGACTCGCTCGATGTGATGGTATGTTTCTCTACCGATTTTCCTTCTACCTCCGATCATCGAGATGGCCTGGTGATTGTATATAAGGTTGCTACCGTTGCCATGGATGATTACTTCTTGATGATTCCATTCAAATTTTACAGCTTGATGCAAAGTCAATGCCACAGCCCCAGCGGCGTGGATCCAGGGTCGTCCCAGCAAAAATTGTAGGACGCCGGTACGTCAATGACTTGGAATTCAAAATCAAACCCGGTGGGTCTCATCTGTAGGCATAGGCTAATTTCCCCAATGGTGGACCTCTGAGATCTATCAAAATCTTTGACACTGATAGCCCCGTCTTTGATCTCGTGCAATCCTTTACCCAATGTACTGAGAGTTACCAATGGGCAAATATTGACGCCGGATCCCCCGTCGACTAGAATCTTGGTGATAAAGTGATCCTCACATTTCCCAGTGATGTGCAACACTTTGTTGTGACTAAGCCCTTCTGGCGGTAACTCATCTTCGTGGAAGGTGATCTTATGGATTTCCCATGCCTACCCCACCATGTTTGCCATTTCTCCTCCTGTTATGTTTCTGGGAAAATAAGCTTCACTCAGTATTTTCATTAAGGCATTTTTATGTGCCTCAGTGCTTTGTATAAGAGCCAGCATAGAAATCTGTGCTGGCGCTTTGTTCAGTTGCTCGACGACTGAGTACATTTTGGCTGTAACTTCCTCCAAAGGTCATCGGGTCCAGTTTCAATAGCCCACCCGGAGGCTTGCTTGCTCGACTCAGCCGAGTGCTCCGGGGCGTATACCCTGCCTGTCCTAGTCATGTCTTGTGCAACAATTTCTTCCCCAGTATATGTCTTTCCCTTCCTTCTAGCCTCAGCAGTGTAATCCCAAGGTATAGTATTTGTCTTGAACAGGGTCACGTTTGTCATGGAGACTGCAATTGGTACCCTGGGAGGTAACACAGTAACTTCAAACGGTGTATGTGCCTTTGGAACCCCGAACTCAACCTCAATTGGTTTTGGCGCCTTTGCAGAAGGTGCTTTAAACTCGAGTGGCATGTTGCGACCAAAATACTCACGCAAGTGTACGCGATCAACAAGTAATATAGTAGTATGTAAAGTATCATTCCCACGAGGAATTGTGATCAACTTCTCGACTGATGTAGACTCAATTAATTATCAATTCAAGCTAAATTATCACAAAATATATGAAGAACCAATCTACAATTTACTTGGTAATTAAACAATAATTCAACACAAAATTACTATACCAATTACACCATATTTTGATAACAATTTTGATAAATATATTCCAGTGTCATGGACTTGCTAGAGATTATGCTATTATGTTAGCTTAAGATTGAATTATTGAACTATCCGGGTTATTGATTATAGGGTTAATAATATTCATAAGAATCTTTCGAGTTCTTATGCATCTATTCAAGATAAATTAATACTTATATGTTTATGGTATTAATATTTGCAAGAATGCATTTAAAACTCCTATTCTTCAACCTACCAAGGCAATTAAGTATGTGTCTATCTTAATTGCGAATTCTTCATCCGATGCCCAAGATTCAAAACTTGTTCAATTTGATGCTATATGCAACCAAGAATTTCCTTTGTCAAGTTTAACTCAAGATTCGTAATAATATTTCACTGTTAGCTACACATTGAAATAATTAAAAGCAGAATCAAATAAATAACCCATATCGATAAATTCAAGATCTTCAATCTAATCTTCAAACAACATAATCATCTACATCCATGACCCAGAATAATTGGGTTTTTAGCTATTCATATTCATACAAAAATCAACAATAAAAGTCTTAAACATAATATAAGTAAATACTATGAGAAGATTTAGCAAAACTCTTTCAATCCTTGCTCCAAATTGATGTTGCTCTTGATTTTCTTCTCCAAGATGAGTTTTCTCCTCCTTCTCTCTCTAAAATCTGATCTCCTATTCAATAATGGAGGTTTGTGCCTTTTTAAGATGTGTGTGTAGGGGCGTTTTGGCAATTAAGCCATTTTTGGTCTGAAATAGAACACTTTGTGATCCAAGTGTCCAAGGGAGCATGGGTCGCTGGTCTTGGCGCTCAAAATAATTAGCTACTGGAATTTGGGCCACAGCGAGCGCCCCATGCTGGCTGTGACCCTGAAAATTGGCTTTTTGTGTTTTTGCTCCAATTTTCACTCTAATTCATGCCCTTTCATCCCAAATTGCATCAGAATGATTCCTACACATAGAAATACCATAATTTAGCACAAATCATCATGTTAGACATCTCAAATCATTGAAACAAGAGCAAAATGCGAGGCGATATATATATCAAAATATACATACTTTATGCCGATTATCATGGCATTGACACATTTACCACATCGCCCTCAGAGAGCTGAATCTAGACAACAATGGGATTGAGAGTAACTGTTGGCTTCTTAGGCTCGTCTCCTTCAATTATCAAACCGATTGATCCCTTGGGGTCCCAATCATCTTCGATCTCGATCATGTGGATGCCTCCACCCTTGTGGAAAGGCAGAGGGTTGTTGCAGACATTAGGAGCAGGCTCCTTTGCTATAATAATCTTGTTGTCAATCAGATTCTAAATCCTGTCTTTCAACGAGCGACACTCGTCGATGGTATGGCCTTTCTTCCCGGATAGTATGCACAAGTCTTGTTTGGGTTGATACATTAAGAAGGATTTTCTGGAGTTATGGCTGGGACAGGGGTAACACAATCGTCTGCTTTGAGTTCTTCATATAATTGGTCAATTGGCTCAGCTATGGCGGTGTATTGTCTAGGAGGTTTATGGTCGAAGTTTGGTCTAGGTTGAGGGAAGTTTTGGCGGGTAGGAGATGATTAGTAGTGAGAAGGTTTGGAGTTATATGCTTGGTATACAGGTGCTGGTTGGCAATATCTGGGTGAAGTGGGTTGATACATAGGTGGTTGGGGTGATTTGTAAGCAGGTGGTGGAATTTGGTGAGTGGGTGATGGTTCTTGGTAGATTAAGGTAGGTTAATATGTGAGTGGAGCTCAGGGATATGTTTGGTACTTCATAGGGGGGTTGTTCCTTTGCACATCCATTACGGAATTTACATCCTTTTTCTTTGACGAGCCACCAGACTATAAAGCCTTATTGGTAGCTTGCAATGCCTCGAGGTTTGTGACCATACCATTTTTATGCCTTATTCGATCCTTTCTCCCAACTTGATGATGTCAGAGAACCTTTGGCCCTCTATTAGCATCAGCCTCTTGTAATACTATGGATCCTGAGCACAGACGAAGAACCTGTTCATTTGTTCTTCATCCAAGGCCGTTCTGAACTTAGCAGCATCTGACCTCCAACGAGTAGCATACTCGTAAAAGGTCTCGGTGGGCTTCTTCTTGAGATTCTGAACATAGAACATATCTGGTGCGTTCTCCATGTTGAACCTAAACCGATCCATAAAGTCAGATGCCATGTTCACCCAACTAGCCCATTTCTTCGCATCCTGGCTAATATACCAAGATAAAGCATCACACTTCAAACTCCTTATGAACAACTTCATGCAGATCTTTTCGTCCATTCCGACTTCTACCAACTTATCAGAATACATTCTCAAGTGGACCCTGGGATCACCTATACCATCGAACATTTCAAACTTGGGAGGTATGTACCCCTCCGGGAGCTCAACATCTGGCTGAACACACAGATCTTCGTAATTTAACCCTTCGACACCTTTGTTACGTTCGGAACCCTGAACCCGACTAGTCAACTTCTTGATCTCAGCTGCAGAATTATAAATAAGGGAGCTCTTGTCATTTGACTCGGTTGCACCGGTGATTGGCTGAGTGTAATGTGGCATATTGTCCAAAAATATAGGAGGGTTATAGTCTTTTGTGGTGTTTTGTAGTTCAGGAATAAGCAGTGGAGTATTCTAAATGGGTAGCATTTGAGGTTGTGGGATGTTTTGTGGAGGTGCGGGGTTCTAGGTGTTAACAACAGGAGAGGCAGGAGTGATTGACAGGCTTTCCAGGTTTCTAACTTGGTCCAATTCCTCTCGGAATCTTATCAAAGTTTGCTCCAGATGAGCAGCAGTCTCCTTGGTGATTGCAACGTTATGAGAAGTTTCTTCTAGTTCCTTTCTAGCGCTTGTATCTCCCATTTTGCCTTTGTTCCTGTTTCCGGTAGGACTTGGAGGAGGAGGAGGTGGAGGACCCTTGGATTTTTTTTGAGTATGCTGATGGTGCTGGAATGCACGAACTAACCATTAGGGGGGGTGATAAAAATAAAAGAAAAACAAAAGGTAAGAAGTCAGTGCGGGTTCTGATAAATAATATTGCAATATTTAAACACATTGCGCGGGAATATAAATTATTTCTTAATTTGGGTGCCTCGTTGTACCCGAGGTAGGCCTAGCGACTAAATAAATTTGGAGAACTTATAATGCTAAATGCCTCATTTTATTAATAAAAACAAGACGAGTCTAAAAAAAACTAAATGATAAAGACGTCACTAATGGCCAGTGGCCTTATTACATTAAGAAAGTAGAAGAGTAAAAATCCTAACTACTTGGTCCCAGAAGGACCTTCCCCAGATTTAGTACTCTTGCCTCCCTCGTACAGCTGCATCAACTCACGCATTCCTAACAACAGATAAGATCGAACCAGATGTCTGCCTGCACTTCCTTCAGTATTCTGGAAATCCTCAATTCTTTTCACGAACTTCCCTTCCAACTCTACCATACCTAGTTCCAGATTCCCCAAACGGTTGTTGGCATTGACGGCCATACCCTTCCATTCATTTATCAGCTTCTCGTGGGCTTCCCGTATCTCCCGATTCTCACATTCTCGCATCCTTTTGCGCATTTGATTGTATTTGACTTGCGCTTCAGTTTTCTCGTCAATAATCCTATGACCGTGGATGAATCCTGGACGACCCAAAATAATGTGACCATGGTCCAACCAACCTATGTAGTGCGGCACACACCCGACATGATACCTATCTGGTTCAATAGTGTCCCTCCCTAGCTTGCAGTGCCACATATGCTGAGCGTGACACCTGTGCGGGCTATCATCATCTTGAAAGTCAGCCTTGGAATGACTCATTTTCTCTATCCTGGGTATGATTTGTATCCTTCCAGTATGCCTCATGACTCGGAGGGGACATAAGGATAAGTTCCCCTCTGACCAATGAGTATGAGGAATGTTCCGTCTCGAGAACGGACAATGAATTCCCCTGTTGGGAACCACTCGATCATCTACTGAACTTGCTCTTCTTTAGATTCTCGAACAACTCTATCCATCCACTGGCGTCTTCTGGCTGAGCGAACATGTTGGGCATGAAGTTCATTTTCTTTGGGTGATGAAAAGCGATATGGTCATCCCAATCCCAGCGGATAATTTCCTGTCTGTAGTTATCTTTTTGAAGGTGTTCTATGAGCCAAAGATAAACTATAAGATTACAACCCTCGAAATGTGGAGCCCCTTGCTGACACTTTCCCAATCCAAAACCCCACACCAACAAGTGATTCCTTGTTTTGACATTTTCTATTAGTACGTGATTTTAAGTCGAATATCAAACCACAATAGATTTGGCACATGAACTGACAATCAAGCCACGTCACAAATGACACCAATTATTTTAAATCAACACCAAACTCAGACATTGCATAATTACGGCAAATATGAAGCAAATGTAGTATTGACCTTTTATGAACTTGAAGCATGTAAAGGAACTAAACATTCAAGGGCACCCAAAGAAAAGAAAGAGCAAGAAACAATAGGATCCAGGGAATTCAATAGGAACTAGGAATATTGAACAGAATAAAATGCGGGCTACAAAGATATCCCAGAGAAATACTACTCATGACGAACAATTAGACCTCGTGTATTGAATTGTTCCTAAACTAAAACACCGCTATCACTAAACTTTAACAAAACATAATCGGATTTTCTAGCTACATGGCAGAGAAAAATGTTTAGTTTAAAAAGGACAATTGGTTTGCAATTAAAAAACTTAACACAGAAGAAGTAAAACCATTTGAAGTTACAATGGAGTTTAACACTACCTGAACAGTTGACGGAAAATGACAAACAAAACTAAGAAACAAACAAACTGAAATTAGGATCCATACTCGTATTAAAAAAAACTAATTTCAAGGTTAATCGTGATATCTGCAATTCATTCAAGTGACTCTAAAATCTGGAAACAAAGATATTGAGAGGGATAAGTCAATACCATATTTAGAATCACAAAATGAGTCGAATGGAGAAAGGAAAAAAAGACGGACCTTGAATTGCTTTACAACATATCTTGAATTGCTTTTCGATATATCTAAACCTCTATCGATTACAACGAAGAACTGAAAACTTGGGCACACGAACTGAAACGGCAACAAGAAACTCCATCGCGAACCTTGAGCCTCGAACGATGATTCAACCCGGATTCAAACCTCAAACCATCTCTTTTTTTTATATCCAAATTGCAGTAAAGAAACTACACCTATATGTTTTGGGGAATTTTATGATTTTGATAATGAAAGTAAAAATAAAAGTAGAAGCAAAACCCAAAAAAACCTCAAGAATTTAGAAGAACCCTAGAGCTTTTTCCCACAGATTTTTTTCAAAGTCTTTTTTTCTTTTTCATCTAAAGGCTCCAAATATATATGAAGCCTTCGAAGCTTCTTCTCCTCTTCTCCAAGAAAGCCCTCAAAAACCCAAATTTGCCCTCTCCCTCAACTTATCCTAGAAAAATGGAAGGCTAGGATCAATTTCGAATTAATTCTACGTCTCCCCTTCGTCTAGCACGTGCTTGAGAGGGATTTGTTGATGGTTTAGATTGGTTTGGGAGGGAGCGCGTCAAAAAATATGAGTTGGTTAGGATTTAGTGTGATATGGAAGGAGGGAACCAGCAAAGGGGGACCATGTGATGATTGGAGGAATTTTTCGATGGGTTAGGGTGGTAGGCGATGGCAGAGGGGCGGAGAGAGGGGAGGGCGCCATTTTTGGTTGGGTCTTTAGGGTTAGGGTTAGGGAATATTAGGTTTTTATATGATGGTGAGAATATATGTGGACCATTGGATTAAAAAAGGTGAACAATTGAGATTAAACTAGAATTGGGGCGGGTTAGGCGGGCTGGTGCGGGTCAGTAGGGTCTTGGCACTGTTGGGCTCGGGTTTGGCCCAATTTGATGTTTGATGACAAGACTAGCCCTAAATTCATTCTTCCTCTTTTCTTTTCTTTCATTTTTCATTTCATTCATTTGTTTAAAGAAAATAATAACAAAATCCTAAACTAAAACTATATTAAAAGTGGAATTATTTATCTTTTTTATATTTTCCAAAGATTATGTTAAAGTAAAAATAGAAAAGATAGCAAAATTAGACTAATGTTACTATAAGAAAGACTAGTAATATTCAATTGTATTAAAATATAAAAATATTTGTATAACATAAAAGTGTTATCAAAGTGAAACTATTTTTGTGTTTACAAGTTTATGTGGTTTAAAAGCTAGAACTAAAATTAATAATAATGCAAAATACTATAGAAATAAACTCAAATAAATGTCCTAAAAATGCTAGAACTATTAAAAGTAACTCTAATGTGTGGGTTAAAATTACATGTTCACAGCTGCCCTCTTTGACGGGAAACACAAAGTGTTTCCAGAAAAAGAACAACAAGATATATTTTTGACCCGACCCTTATTTAGAACGGAAAAGGGTCAGAACTGCCCTTAACGTATTGACGCTAGGTTAAAAATGCCCTCCGTTAACCTATTTTGAAGAAAATGCCCCTGCCGTTAGAATTCTGGCATATTTGTGCCCCTAACGTATTGACTCCAGTTTAAAAATGCCCCTACCGTTAACCTATTTTGGAAAAAATGCCCCTACCGTTTTAAATATAAGTACAGTCAGTTGTTAGACTTAGGGGCACAAATATGCCACATTTTTAACGGTAGGGGCATTTTCTTCAAAATAGGTTAAGGGAGGGCATTTTTAACCTGGAGTCAATACGTTAGGGACAGTTCTGACCCTTTTCCCTATTTAGAAATACAAAAACTAAAGAAAAGGGAATGTGACCGAGCCCTGGTTTCTGAGCTGCATACATATGCTTGGCTATAAAGGAATCAATCCACGTGTAGTTTGAAGTGAGAAGAGTGATAGAGTACCGAGGCGGAGAGTCGAGTCAAGTGCCGTCGAGGTTCCAGTCCGCGGTTCCTGCTGTTACGTCAAACATAAAAAGGAAAAATTACAACAAGATTTAAAGAAAAATAAAAGATCCTATATACTTATGTCTTGAATCTTCCTGAATCTCTACTTAATCTTCAACATTATACTGAAGAGTGGACCATGTTCTTCCGGCAGGCTCCTGATGCTTCTTGAATTATATTCCCTCGTTATCCAGGTGGGGCGCCTAATTTCCAAAACATGAAATGTATTCCCTTATTATCCAGGTGGGCGTCTCATAGTGCGAAGACTAGAAATATGTTCCCTTGTTATCCAGATGGGCGCTTGATACTGCAAAGACTTGAAATGTATTCCCTTTTTATCCAGGTAGGCGCCTGATTGCAAAGAATTGAAATGTATTCCCTTGTTATCTAGGTGGACGCTTGATTGCAAAGACTTGAAATGTATTCCCTTGTTATCCAGGTGGGCGACTGATTGCAAAGACTTGAAATGTACTGCCTTGTTGTTCAAGTTGGCGCCTGATACTACCACAAAACAGACCAAACAGAAGAAATATTTTGCCTCAGTTTGGGATCTGGGCATATTCGTGAGTGTTAATCGGATCATATCACCTAAAGAACTCTAAGAATTAAAAGCTAAATCTCATTAGTTATGAGGGTCATGAGAATATTAAAAACTGAATCCCATTATTCAGGAGGGTCATGGGAATTTTATAAAATAAATCCTGTTATCCAGGAGGGTCCTGAGAATTTTAATACTAAATTACATTATCTAGGAGGGTCCCGAGAATTTGAAAACTAAATCCCATTATCCAGGAGGGTCCTGAGAATTTAAAAAACTAAATCCTATTATCCAGCAAGGTCCTGAGAATTTTAAAACTAAATCCCACTATCCAGGAGGGTCCTGAGAATTATACAAACTAAATCCCATTATCCAGGAGGGTCCTGAGAATTTCAAATTAAATCCAATTATCTAGGAGGATTCTAAAAATTAAAAGCTAAATCCCATTATCTAGGAGGGTCCTTAGAATTTTAAAAACTGTATCACATTATCCAGGAGGGTCCTGAGAATTTTAAAAACTAAATCCCATTATTCAGGAGGGTCCTGATAATTTTAAAACTAAATCTCATTATCCAAGAGGGTCATGGGAATTTGAAAAGCTAAATCGTATTATGTAGGAGGGTCCTGAGGATTTTAAAACTAAATCCCATTGTCCAGGAGGGTCTTGAGAATTTTAAAAACTAAATCCAATTATCCAAGAGGGTCTTGAGAATCTAAAACTAAATCCAATTATCCAGGAGGGTCCTGAGAATTTTCAAAACTAAATCTCATTATCCAAGAGGGTCCTAAGAATTTTAAAAACTAAATCCCATTATCCAGGAGGGCTTTAAAAATTCAAAACTAAATTTCATTATCCAGGAGGGTCTTGAGAATTTTAAAAACTGAATTTCATTATCCAGGAGGGTCCTGAAAATTTTAAAACTAAATCTCAATATCCAGGAGAGTCCTGAGAATTTTAAAAACTAAATCTAATTATCCAGGAGGGTCCTAAGAATTTTAAAACTAAATATCATTATCCAGGAGGGTCCTAAGAATTTTAGAAACTAAATCTCATTATCCAAGAGGGTCCTATGAATTTTAACAACTAAATCCCATTATCCAGGAGGGTTCTGAAGATTAAAAACTAAATCCCATTATTCAGGAGGGTCTTGATAATTTTTAAAACTGAATCCCATTATCCAGGAGGGTCCTGAGAATTTTAAAAACTAAATCCCATTTCCAGGAGTGTCTTTAGAATTTTAAAACTAAATCTCATTATCCATGAGGGTCATCAGAATTTTAAAACCTAAATCCCATTATCCAGGAGGGTCCTGAAATCTAAATCCCATTATCCAGGGGGTTCCTGAGAATTTAAAACTAATCCCATTATCCAGAAGGATCCTGGGAATTTTAAAAATAAATCACATTATCCAGGAGGGGCCTGAGAATTTTAAAACTAAATCCCATTATCCAGGGGGGTCCTGAGAATTTTAAAACTAAATCTCATTATCCAGGAGGGTCCCTAAATCATTCTTTACATTGGGAGGTCCCTGTAGACTTAAAATTTCTTGCCCCTGGTTTAGACAAATAAAATCTTGTTGGTTTGAAACGTGGTGGTTGGTTTGCGGCATCATTGCTGAGCGTCTGCTTCCGCCACTGCCATGCTTCATTTTGATTAGCTACTTCGGGCTAGCTAAATATTTTGAACACAAATGATTATATAAAGAAGAATGAGAAAGAGAGGACTTATCTGAGGGAAGTAGCCAGCTCCAATGATCATGACATGCATTTCGGACTGATCAACCTAATCCGTCCAACCAATCATATTTTCAGTTCTTGCCATGTCTTCATACTTTACAATCAGGCTTCCATTGATCCAATTTATCTGTAAAGTTATGAGCCTCATTCGACTTGTAGTGCCCTAAAAGGTTTTTCACCAACAAGCTTCTCTCATTTGTTCATCTCTCAGCTCACCATCGCTTTATGCCCGTGAGGATTTTCACCAATAATTCTCTCTCATTTTAAACTTTCTCTCAACTCACCATCGCTTTACGGTGCCCGCGAGGGTTTTCACCAATAAGACTCTCTCATTTTAAAATTTCTCTCAGATCACCATTACTTTACGGTGCCCGCGAGGGTTTTCACCAATAAGACTCTCATTTTAAATTTTCTCTCTTGCACCCATGAACAAAACGTTACCCATGATGTAAATTATACTTCTTTTTCGCTTAACCTGGCATCCTCAAAGATTGGTCAGAAGGTATTTCTTTTGACCGTAATGTAGGCTTTTAGACGGGGTTAGAAATAAAGGGTAGCATGAAGGCTCAAAATAATTTGATGAAAAGGGGTCAAAATTACAACTTTTGGAATTAGATCTTTTCAAAACCAAAAATTTTGCCGCAGTTTCTTTGGGTCTGGGGAATTTTAATTTTTATTTTGATGGGACCAAACTGTAAGGCTACCTACGTATCCTGAAAAAAGAATCAGGTCGAATGTAGTTCAAAAGAAAGTTGTTTGTTTTTGTTGCTCTCTTTTTCCTTTTATTTTCTCTTTCGTTTTTTCTTTTTTTTTCTTTCTTTACCCTTTTTCTTCTTTTTTTCCCTTCTTTTTTTCTTTTATTTTCTTTTTTCATTTTCCTTATTTTCACTCATTCATCATCATTTTTTCATTCTCTACTTTTGCTATTGATTCCAAAAGAGGGGTATGAAAGAAAATAAATAACGATCAAATATGGTAGCAAAGGATGAAAGTGTTTGGGTAGCAGATAAAATGCCTTCGTCATTTCAACTTTGAACATGCCAAGTACAAAATACAACTAAAGGTAAGCAATAAAAGTCACACATAGTACCTCTTAACTGCATCAGAATTGGTGGTAATATCCAGACATTTTCCTTCTATGTTTGTTAAATACAAAGCGCCATTGGGCAATACTCTTGTCACAATGAATGGCCCCTTCCAGTTCGGGGGCGAACTTCCCTTTTGCTTCAGCCTGATGAGGAAGGATATCTTTCAATACCATCTGGCCCACTTCGAATTTCCGAGGACGCTCCTTTTTGTTATATGCTCTTGCCATTCTTTTCTGATACAATTGACCATGGCATACTGCAGCCAATCTTTTCTCATCAATCAAACTCTACTGCTCGAGCCAGGTTTTGACCCACTTGTTGTCATCAATTTCAGCTTCTGCAACAATCCGAAGGGAGGGAATCTCAGCTTCTGTAGGTATAACTGCCTCAGTTCCATATACAGAAAGATAAGGAGTTGCACCTACTGAAGTGCGAACAGTAGTGCGATAACCTAGTAATACAAAAGGCAGCTTTTCATGCCACTGCCTAGAACCTTGAACCATCTTACAAAGTATCTTCTTTATCTTCTTATTGGCAGCCTCAACATCTCCATTTGCTTGGGGAGATACAGAGTGGTTTTCTGAGGCATGATCTTGAATTGTTGGCATACCTCTTTCATTAAATGACTGTTGAGATTAGCATCATTGTCTATGATGACCACCTTGGGAATTCTGAATCGACAAATGATGTTTGAATGAATGGCCCGTGCCAGTTCGGGGGAGAACTTCCCTTTAGCTTTAGCCTGATGAGGAAGGATATCTTTCAATACCATCTGGCCCACTTCAAATTTCCGAGGACGCTCCTTTTTGTTATATGCTCTTGCCATTCTTTTCTGATACAATTGACCATGGCATACTATAGACAATCTTTTCTCATCAATCAAACTCTACTGCTCGAGCCAGGTTTTGACCCACTTGTTGTCATCAATTTCAGCTTCTGCAACAATCCGAAGGGAGGGAATCTCAACTTCTGCAGGTATAACTGCCTCAGTTCCATATACCAAAAGATAAGGAGTTGCACCTACTGAAGTGCGAACAGTAGTACGATAACCTAGTAATACAAAAGGTAGCTTTTCATGCCACTGCCTAGAACCTTGAACCATCTTACTAAGTATCTTCTTTATGTTCTTATTGGCAGCCTCAACATCTCCATTTGCCTTGAGGAGATACAGGGTGGTTTTCTAAGGCATGATCTTGAATTGTTGGCATACCTCTTTCATTAAATGACTATTGAGATTAGCATCATTGTCTGTGATGATCACCTTGGGAATTCCGAATCGACAAATGATGTTTGAATGAAAAAAATCCACCCCTGCCTTCTTGGTTACGGAATTGAAAGTTAGAGCTTTGACCCACTTGGTAAAGTAATAAATGGCCACCAGGATGAACCTATGCCCGTTCGATGCTGCTGGCTCAATTTTCCCAATAACATCCATGCCCCAAGCAACAAAGGGCCAAGGTGCAAACATTGTATGCAACTCAAACGGGGGAGAATGAATCAAATCTTCGTACACCTGGCATTGATAACACTTGCGAACAAAGCTGATACAATCCTGTTCCATGGTGAGCCAATAATAACCTGCTCGAAGTATTTTCTTTTCCAAGACATACCCGTTCATATGCAACATGCAAACTCCAGAATGCACTTCAGCCATGATAGTTGAAGCTTCTTTAGCATCTATGCACCTCCGAAGTCCTGAATCCGGAGTCCTCTTGTAAAAGATTCCTCCGCTCAAGAAAAATACACTAGCCATACGCCGAATAGTTCTCTTTTAGTCACATATAGCATGTACTGGATATATCCACGAAGTGATGTATTCCTTGATATCATGTTACCAAGGTTCGCCATCGATTTCCTCTTCCACCATATTACAATAAGCATGTTGATCATGAACTTGGATATGCACGAGGTCAACATAAGCCTTGTCTGGATGATGTAACATTGATGTTGGGGTAGCCAGGGCATCAACAATATCATTATGAATCCTGGGAATATGTATAAATTCAACCAACTTGAATCGTTGACAGAGATCGTGCAGACACTATCGATACGGTATGAGCTTCAAATCTCGAGTCTCCCATTCTCCTTGAATCTGGTGAACCAACAAATCTAAATCTCCCTGAACAAGTATTTCCTGGACTCCCATGTCTACAATTAACCTCAAACCTAGAATGCATGATTCGTACTCAGTAAAATCGAAGTTGGGCTGTTATAGGGTAGTGTTGCCCTATTTTGGAGATAAGTACGACCACTATTCCGACCCCTTTCATGTTAGCGGCTCCATCAAAGAAGAGTTTCCAACCTGCCTTTCCATCGTTCTTAAACGCGTCAACACACATGACCTCTTCATCAGTAAAATAAGTCTCCAATGGCTCATATTCATCATCCATCGGATTCTCGGCCAAGTGGTCAGCCAAGGCTTGGGCTTTCATTGCAGTCCGAGTCACATAGATGATGTTAAAGTCTGTAAGTAAAATTTTCCACTTTTCCACTTTTCCACTTTGCCAGTCTCCTCGTGGGCATAGGCTTCTGAAAGATTACTTCAAGGTATCCATGCGAGAAATGAGGTAAGTAGTGTAGGATGACAGATAATGCTTCAATTTTTGTGCCACCCAAGACAAGGCACAACATGTCCTTTCGAGCAGAGTGTACTTAACCTCATAGGGAGTGAATTTCTTACTATGATAATAGATTGCTTGCTCTTTGTTTCCCGTGACGTCGTGTCGACCCAATACACAGCCAAAAGAATTATCCAAGACTGTCAAACAGAGAATTAGAGGTCTTCCCGGCTCTGGTGGGACCAGCACCGGCGAATTCGATAGGTACTTCTTGATGTTATCAAATGCTTCTTGACACTCTTCATTCCACTTGACCGCAACATTCTTCTTCAGCAACTTAAAGATGGGCTCACAAGTTGTCACGAGCTGAGCAATGAACATGCTGATTTAATTTAACCTTCCAAGAAAACTCTTCACCTATGTTTTGTTCTTTGGCGGCGGCAACTCTTGAATGGATTTGATCTTTGGCGGATGTAACTCAATATCGTGTGTGCTGACCACGAATCCCAGCAGTTTCCCAGAGGGGACACCAAATGCATATTTTGTTGGATTGAGCTAGAGGTTGTACCTGTAGAGTCTTTGGAAAAACTTCTTCAAGTCATTAACACGGTCAGACTTCTTTTTTGACTTTATGATCACATCGTCTACATAAAACTCAATCTCCCTGTGTATATGTCTTGTAATATGGTGGTCATCGCCATCATGTACGTTGCCCCAACATTTTTCAAACTGAATGGCATTACCAGGTAGCAAAATGTTCCCCAGGGCGTGATTAACGCTGTCTTTTCTGCATCTTCTTCATCCATCACGATATGGTGATATCCTGCGTAGTAATCCACAAAAGACCCAATCTCAGGCTTGGCACAATTATCGATAAGAATGTGAATGTTCGGCAATGGAAAATCATCCTTCAAGTTTGCTTTGTTAACATCATGGTAATCAATATAGACCCTGGTCTTACCACCCTTCTTCGGCACTGACACAACATTTTCTAACCAAGTGGGATACCAAGTGACCCGGATGACCTTCGGAATAAGCTGCATTGTGATTTCTTCCTTGATCTTCACACTCATATCGGTCTTGAACTTTCACAACTTTTGCTTGTCAGGAGGGAATGATGTGTTAGTTGGTAAGTTATGGAATACCATATCAGTGCTCAGGCTTGACATATCATCATATGACCACGCAAAAACATCTTTGTACTCATTCAATGTTCTGATTATATGCGCCTTAACTTGCGGTTCTAAGTGCACACTTATCTTGGTTCCCCTAACATCATCCTAGTCCCCTAGATTGATTGCTTCAGTTTCACTAAAGTTAGGCTTTGGTTTTTCCTCAAATTGTTTTAGCTCTTTACTGATTTCCTCAAATGTTGCTTCTTCATCATATCCTATTTTATCATCATATTCTACTTCTTGGGTTGTTACTTTAGAAGTAGATTAACTTTTAAGACCTGGTTGAAAATTCTTCATGTATGTCCTGTCATTGCAACCTGCATAAAAAGAACTATACAAATGAAGAAAAAGAACATAATAAACACTATTAAGAGTAACGGAAAACGAGAAATTGCATTTCATTGAAAACAAAAGGAAAGAATTGTTTGAACATCGAAACAAGCAGAAACTAAAATCTGGATTACAACCCTGGAATAACCCAAATAAAAGAAAGGAAAACAAAGCAAACTACAAAAACTCCTTCCTGGTGGGGAGAGTAGTAGCTTCCTAATTGCTAAGCTTCACATTTGGGACAACGAGTTGCATATCTGCTTTACTAGAGCCTTCACCAACTTCTACCATGTTGACCTCTTCGAACAGACTTTGGAACCTATTGATCAGCTCCTCATCAACATCGACCACTAGTTTTGCAATTGAGGAGGTTGGAGGTCTTCAGCCCCTGGCTCTATAAAAGACTTAGAGATGTGTGGGACGGGCTTGGGGAGCAACTAGGAATCCACCACCCAAGCCATCCTTGTTCTTCGACACACACAAGAAAAAACCCTAGAGAGACACTCTTGAACTGCCACCGTCCCAATGCCAGAAACCAGTTCCAAGTCACAGTCTTTTTCATTACATGGTCCCCAATCATTACATGTTCCCTCTTTGCTGGTCCCCTCCTTCCATATCACCCTAAATCCTAACCAACTAAGATTTTTTGACACGCTCCCGCCCAACCCAATCTGAACCATCAACAAATCCCTCTCAAGCACGTGCTAGACGAAGGGGAGACATAAGATTAATTAAAATTGATCCTAGCCTTCCATTGTCTAGGATAAGCTAAGGGATAGGGCAAATTCGGGTTTTTGAGGGCTTTCTTGGAGAAGAGGAGAAGAAGCTTCGAAGGCTTTATATGCATTTGGAGCCTTTAGACGAAAAAGAAAAAAAACTTGGAAAACAAATCTGAGGGAAAAAGTTCTAGGGTTCTTCTCAGTTTTTTGAGATTTTTTTTGGGTTTTGCTTCCACTTTTATTATTACTTTCATTTTCGAAATCAGAAAATCCCCCTAAAAATATAGTTGTAGTTTCTTTACTACAATTTTAATATAAAAAAAACTGATATGGTTTGAGGTTTGAAGCCGGGTTGAATCGTCGTTCGAGGTTCAAGGATCACGATGGAGTTTCTTGTTACCGTTTCAGTTCGTGTGCCCAAGGTTTTAGTTCTTCGTTGTAATCGATAGAGGTTTAGATATATTGAAAAGCAATTCAAGGCCCGTCTTTTTTTCCTTTCTCCATTCGGCTCTATTTGTGATTCTAAATATGGTATTGACTTATCCCTCTCAATCTCTTTGTTTCCAGATTTTAGAGTAACTTGAATGAATTTTAGATATCACAATTAACCTTGAAATTAGTTTTTTTTAATACGAGCATGGATCCTAATTTCAGTTTGTTTGTTTCTTAGTTTTGTTTGTCATTTTTTTTCCATCAACTATTCAGGTCTCATTAAACTCCACAGTAACTTCAAATGTTTTTACTTCTTCTGTGTTAAGTTTTTTAATTGCAAATCAATTGTCATTTTTAAACTAAACGTTTTTCTCTGTCATGTAGCTAGAAAATCCGATTAAGTTTTGTTAAAGTTTAGTGATAGCAGTGTTTTAGTTTAGGAACAATTAATTACACAGGTCTAGTTGTTCGTCATGGGTAGTATTTCTCTGATTGAGGTGATATTGGTTCCAGTCGCTGCTACAGCATCTCTGGGATATCTTTGTAGCCCGCATTTATTCTGTTCAATATTCCTAGTCCCTGTTGAATTCCCAAGATCCTATTGTTTCTTGCTATTCCTTTTCTTTGGGTGACCTTGAATGTTTAGTTCCTTTACATGCTTTAAGTTCATAAAAGGTCAATACTAAATTTGCTCCCTATTTGCCGTAATTATGCAATGTCTGAGTTTGGTGTTGATTTAAAATAATTGGTGTCATTTGTGATGTGGCTTAATTGTTAGTTCATGTGCCAAATCTATTGTGGTTTGATATTCGACTTAAAATCACGTACTAACAGAAAATGTCAAAACAAGGAAACACTTGTTGGTGTGGGGGTTTGGATTGAACTGATATGAAATTGGTATTGAAATATTTAGTACTCTATTACTTATTCGCTAGGAGCATGTTTAGGTCGACCACACTTGGATAGGCAATCTCAAAAATTTTCTATTTGTCCGCTTTTAATTGTGAGGTGAAAGGTCGTTCCCTTAGCTGAATTTATCTGGGGAATGCCTCGAAGGACTTGTGTAAATTTTAGTTGTGTGTTTGTTTTTCTTTTCTGTGTTTGTTTCTCAATTAGAATATTTTAAAAGCCAACTAAATCGAGTATGCAACCGTACTAGTTACAGGACTTGGGGAGTGCCTAACACCTTCTCCCCAAGTCAAATGAACCCCCTTACTTGAATCTCTGGTGTAGACTCAGTTTTGGAGTCTAAAGTATTTTAAAAGGAAAATTATTTAAAAAAAAGGTGACCTGGCACACCGAAATTAATGTCAGGTGGCGACTCTGAGTTAATCCTTTCAAAACACAAATTTTTGTCACTCTTTAATTAAAAACCCCTTTTCAAGCTTTATTTAAATCTTTTTATTTATTTAAGAGGGTTTAATTGAAGTTTTGTGTTAAAAAAGGGTGTGAAAACCCCTGACCCTTTACTTGGTTTAAGAAAATAAAGAGCAGACTTCAGAAGTCAGACAGGGGTCTGGGTGGTGGTTAGAACACCACCAGACCCTAGTCAAGGCTCAACACATAAAGGGGGTTAAGGGAATGGGACTGATTTGAGTAAAGGTTGAAGAGAACCTGGTCCTAGGTCAGGGATGGCAATAAGGTGCTACCCCTAGCCTGGCATACATAAAAGGGGGTTAAAGGGAATGTGATCACATGAAAGCATTTATATAAACATGAAGGGAGGATAAGAAAAGCATAACAGCACTTTGAAGATGCACAAGCATGAAGAAAGAACATAACAGACTAATGTATAGTCACATAATGCAAGAATCTAAGCATGTAGTGAAAGGTTGTGTAAAGGGAGAAGTAAACACGTAGTTTTGGAGAACAGTATTTAAATTATAGGGACATACCAGTTGCAAATTTCAAATAGCAGAATAAATAAAGCAGGAAATCAGTCAAAGAATTGACTCAAGCTTCAGCAAATACTTGAGAAAACAAGCAGTATTCTATAGACTAGCCTTTGCTTTCTGTCGGCTAGACACGAACAGTAGTACTGGTAGCAGAGAAGAGAAGATAGTTAAGAGTGTGTGTGTGTTTTTGAACTCTAATTATTCGTGTGTTTGAAGAAGAGGAGTATGGTATTTATAGTTTGAAAACAGGTGGTAAATAAGGCAAAAATATAATTCAGTATCAAATCAGAATCAATCAGGAGAAGGGAATAAAGTAATAAAGGCCGGAGTTTATTTAAGGAAAGAAGATCAAGAACACATGGTGCAACCAAGGGTAAATACATAAGAGATGATTTTAAACTAAATGGTTAGGTAAATAAGGTAAGGGTAAAATCAATCAACACATAGCAAATCAAGGGATAAGGATTCGAACTCAGTAATGAATTAAGTCAGGAAAAAGGGTCCAAATCAGAAAGGAAATAATCAAATAAGTTTACATAGAAATCAATCCCCAAAAATTAGGGTTATTTTGAGGGAAAAAGTTTTGACTATAAAAGATGCATAAACTTAAACATGCAGGGCTAAAATTAAACAAATAGTGTAGTCATGTGATCAAAATAGAACAACAGAGATAGGCGAGAAATCAAGAGGTCTTGCAAAGCTTAGCAAATATCAGAAACATGAGACGAGTTTGGAGAAATAGGGTTTTAAAATCAGGCAGGCAACAAACACTCGCCCACAAGTAGTTTGAAAATTCTCCAAAATCTAGGGTTTCTTCCACAAGTCAAGTGTAGAGTCGAAAGCATGCAAAATAGGCAAAAATAAACTCAGGAAGACCAAAGAACCAAAACATTCATGGAAGCCTAAGTAAAGAAAAATACAGTAAAGCAATTAATCGAAAACCCTAAGACAAATTACAATAAAGAAAAATAGGCAGAAATCATAGTGAAAATAATTAGGAATTACAGCAAAGCCAAATAATACAATAAATCACAGTAGAACAAGTAGAAATCACAAAACCCTAAGTTTTGAGAAGATGAACAGTTTTGAAAGAAAAAATTGAAAAAGATGTGAAAAATACTTTGAGATATTAGAAAATAGCACGGATTTGAAGTAGATCTTAGATTGAAACAAATAAAACCTCGAAGGCTTAGGGTTTTAGAGAAAACCCTAGGAAATGAAAAGGCATGGAACGGGCTGTCCCTGAGTCGGAAGTGGATTCATAAGGCTAGGACTCGCCGGAGATGAGCCGGAAATGGAGATAGAAACTTAATCGGAGAGATTCCGAGTC
Source organism: Nicotiana benthamiana (assembly GCA_034376525.1). Classification (NCBI taxonomy): domain Eukaryota; kingdom Viridiplantae; phylum Streptophyta; class Magnoliopsida; order Solanales; family Solanaceae; genus Nicotiana; species Nicotiana benthamiana. The sequence continues at coordinate 107,152,542 of CM067334.1, read as the reverse complement.
AAGGTCTTCAAGGTTGGACTCTGAAACCTCGAGCAAAAAGAGTATAGAGGTACGTGGGGGTAGGTACAGGCTACTCAGTGTCTGAGAAGCCATAGTTTCCAGTGAAATGAGCTAGGGTTTCAGAGAGTGTTGAGAGAATTTTTAGAGATGACGTGGATACAAGTGCGGCTTGTTTGTGTGAATGACTAGGGTTAGTGGGGTCGGTTGGATTAATTAAGGAAGGTGCTAGCATGGACCGTAGATCTAAATGATCAACGGCCAGAATTTAAAAAATGGGGATCCGGGCGGGTTATATTAATCGGTCTGGGTCGGTAATTATTGAAATTGGGTATTATAATTGAGGTGTTAGATTGGGGCAGAAATTGGGCTAAAATTGAAAGTAAAATAGGCCACAATTGAAATAGCCACTTTTCACTTTTTGAATTTACAGAAATTGTAAATGATGTTTAAAATCAAATTAAAAATACCAATTTAATAAAAAATGCATAAACATTAATTTAAAAATATTGAGAAATGATTAATTGATTAAAAATGATGTTAAATATAGAAATAGGCTAAAATTGAAATTTTATGCAATTTTAGTTTTGAATATGAAATGGTCTTTTAAAATTATGCAAAAATTGTAAAAATTATATTTTGATGTTAATGTGAGAATAAAATAAATTATTTACCAAAATGACAATTTTTGGGAATAATTATTGGATTTTATAGTGCAAAATATGCCATAAATTGGTTTAAAAAATCTATAACAAATTTGAAAAAAAACCCAGAATCTTTGGAGATGCTTATATATACATATACATGCTATTTGGAAATTATTTTGAGTATAAAAAATACATAGGGAAAATTGAGTATCAACAAATATTTGTTGCACAATCTTCTATCCCTCGTTTGATACAATGCCTCACCAGTTTGGAACTCTCTTTCTATCTCTGACTTGTTACATAGTCAATCTATCTTGATTTCTATGCTTGTTTGTAGTATATTGAAGAGAGCTACATTGGTTCGATAAAAAAGAAGTATGCTAAGGTTAAGGCTGCACTAGGAATTTATACAACAAGAGGATGGTGAAGGCTTGTCAACCCAAGGGTTTTGACCCTTGGAAAGAGTTTATTCTTTCCAAGAATAATGCACTAGCTGTTACTTCAATTCAGATCCTTTTCCTTTGGCTAGAGATATGATTTGACAAAGTGCTTCCTTGATTATCGGGCCTTTCCAGTCTTGATTGCTGTCTAGATCTTCCGCTATAAATTATCTTCAGTGATAGGTATTATTCGTCCATTAAGGATTGTATTGAATCTTTTATTTCATCCAAGTAGATTTGATTTTCCAAAATCATGGGGGAATTCCTGATTTGATGATTAGATGCTGATTCTTTCCTTGAGCGACGACAACTTCCTTTTAGGAAGATTTACTTCCTCATTTACTATGGCAATTCTGCTTTCCTTGTTTGAATATAAAGGCAGCTTCCCTTTTAGGACTTCTTTCTTTGTTTGCTACATCAATTCTAATAGTTCCGCTTCCTTCTTTGAATACATACCCACATATATTAATTTCATCATTAAAATATGATCTAACAATAAGTGCGCCACCAATCATAAGCATCTCCCCGTAACTAAAACGCAGTAAAAGGAACACCAGTGGACTCTACTATGCCCATGGTGCGAAGAATATGGTGGCACTCCTCTAGAAATCCCAAGGCATCATCTAATGCTAATCCACTAAAATCAGAGGGTCATATTTCTTGAACCTCTCCAACCTCCGTTAGTTGTCCTCAAACGGAGCTAACCCATCCTCAGGCTGAACTAGCGCTGCAGGCGGTATAGGAATAATCTCTGGGACCTGCCTCACATGTACTCTCTCCTCAGGAGAGCGGGCTGCGGGATTCTAGGCCCCTCCCCTGGCCTTGGATGTGGTTGTAGCGAGGGAAAGCAACCCCGTCTGAACCAAGGTGGTGTACATAGACATGAACTGGGCTAATGTCTCCTGTAAGGCTGGAGTAGTAGTGGCGGTAGGCGTGCCAGGTGCCTGAACTCCGGCTGGATCTGATGGTGGCACCTCAGCAGCAGCTCGCGCAGGTGCTCTAGCTGTAACACGTCTGCATCCACGGCCTCTGCCCCGGCCCCAGCCTCTGACGGCTGCAGTAGGGGGCATGGTTTCCTGATCATCCTGACTAGAGTGTGTCCTCACCATCTGTGAGAGAATAGAAGACAAAAGTTTTAGAATTGATGTCAAAATGTAGCTCGACAAGGAATTCAATGAGGTGAAGATTTTTTCCTAAATAGTTATATAGCCTCTCGTAGATAAGTACAGACGTCTCCGTATCGATCAACGAGACTCTAATAAAGTGGCTTGTGTTCCGTGACTCCTATGAACCTAAAGCTCTGATACCAACTTGTCACCACCCTAGTTCACCAACCGTGAACATGTCATGACGGCACCTAGTTCCCACGACTAGGTAAGCCTAATAGTTGCGGTAATAAAATTATTGTGGAAAATAGAGAAAACCAAATTAAATATCAAGAAAGGAAAATTGTACTGGATGCCGCTTGACATATACAACTCAACATCACAAATCTAACACAAACCCCAAAACTTGAAAACTCGCGGGCAACACAGGCTAGTAGAATGTAATAATATGCTCTACACCAGAATGTCTAAACAACATCAAAGGAAAGAAAGGAACTATCTGCTAAAGCCGGAATAGAATAGAGACTCTTTTTCTACGGACGTAGAAAATATACCTCATGTCTTAACTAGATCTCTCCACCACGAGGATGATACGCTTGGAAGGAAGTACCTGGATCTTCATATGAAAAACATGCACAGAACAGGCGTGAGTACACCACATGTGTACTCAGTAAGTGCCAATCCTAACCTCGGTCGGGTAGTGACGAGGAAGGTCAGGGCCCTACTAAGGTAAAACATATTAATAATAATGTACAATATGAAAATAGGTAGAATAATGGAAACAACAGTGAAATAAGACAGAATCTACAAGTCAACAACAAATATCTGAAATAAGTATAAACACGGAAAGGTGCAGCCCGATATCAAATAATGCCATGAGGATCTCGCAGGATACCGTCTTGTAATACTTTCTCAATTGTCCAGTGGATCTCTCGAGATACCGTCCCGTGTTCCATAATATATGCATGTCCGAAGGATCTTCCAGGATACCGTCCCGTAGTCCAATTATCAATGTGCAGGAGGATCTACCGGGAATCTAACCCGCATCACAAAGTAAATGTGTAGGGGGATCTATCAGGAATCGAATCCTCATTCACAAAGTAGGGAGGGAACTACTGGAATCCCACATCCGTAGTTCCAATGTAAATACGCAACAACAACCAGAAAATAATCAGAAACGAAATAAAACACCGAGGAAATAGGGATTCTAGCCTAACATACTTCACGTAATGCAACAAGCTAAATTAAGTAATTAAACTAATTAAGTCCGCTAAGCATGCTTTTCTAGGCTATCACAGAGTATATGGAAAGTAAACAATGCAAGTAAGAAAGGAACAACAACTTGATAATTTTAAGTAAAAATCGGATGTTAAAAAATTAGTACAAGTACGGGCTCGTCACCTCAAATACAAGGCACTCAATCATCAAATAACAAGTCCTAAGGGGAGAAGGCCCCCCACACAAAGTTAGACAAGCCTTTTACCTCGAACTGGCTCAATAATCAACTAGGAACCATGCCTTTGCTACGAGTATTCGAATCCATTTGGTCCAAATCTATTCAATTAAATTACATATCGTAAATAATATTGCAAACAACTGATTCAACTATAAAATTTAAAACTAGGGAGCGAAAATAGGTAAAACAACCAAAATGCCCCTCAGGCCAACATCACGGAATCAAACAATTTTCACATTTTCAGAACCTTCGTACTCTCACGAGTCTAATCATATAATGATATCCCAAATCGGAGGTCAAATTCCCACTCAAAATTCAATAGTTTGGTCTAAGAAGTTTTCCCCAATTTTCAATAAAAAGTCTGAAATTAAGCATGAATTTGTGAGTAGATTAGTGGGTTTTAAGCTTAAGGGAGTAGAGAATCATTACCCAGCAGATGCCTTTGAAAAATTGATCCCAAATCCGAGCTCCCAACCTTGTATTTTAAAGAAAATGCCAAACCCTCGGATTTTGAAATGTTAAGTAATGTTCAGACCCATCAAGCATCGCGAACGCGGAGAGGAGCATGCATTTGCGTAGAAGGAAAAATTAAGTGGAAAAAAATGCCCTTCGCGATCGCGAAGGTAGGACTACGAACGCGAATGCCTGGGGGTCATGAGCTATTCGAAGGCAACGTAGTGAACGCGAATGCAAGGAGGAATTTAGTGAAGCTTCGGGAATGAGGAAGCTTTATGCGAACGCGATAGAGGAACTGGACCCCCTCCAGGATTACATTACGCGAATGCATGAGAGCGGCAGCGAACGCGGAGGAGGTGTAAGACAAACCTATGCAAACACAATCAATGTGCTGCGGACGCGAAGAAGAAAATCGAACCTATAACAACTGAGAATGTTTCTGCAACCTTTCCAACTCTAAAATGCTCCATTGAGCATCCTAAACACACCCGAGCCCCCCCCCCCCCCACCACATCCCATATCATCATTCAAACTTGTTCCAATCCTTAAAGCAGCCAAAAGAATGCCGAAAACTTGAACTAAACGATGATTTGAACCTAAGAAATTCAAATTTCAACCAAACTCACTTTCGATCAAAAACCTAACCAAAACACGTCAGATTGACCTAAAATTTTGCACATACGTCCCAAATAACATGGCAGTGCTGCAGAAACTTCTGGAATTCTATTTTGACCCTCGGATAAATAGTTCACTATCGGATCGGAAACTTAAAAAATTAAAACATCAGCATTTCAAGCCTAAATCTGCTACGGAATTCCAAAATAAATTCCGAATACGCTCCCAACCTCGAAATAACCTAACGGAGCTACTGGAACCATCAGTTTTCCATTCCAAGGTCGTTTCCATACTGCTCCAACTACGGACCATTTTCCAACACTTATGCTCTCGTTTTGAGGCTAAGTGTCCCAAAATTCTCCGAAACCCAATACCGAACGTCTCGGCAAACCAAAATAGAATAAATGAACTTAGGGGGAAACAATTAATGGGGGATCGGGATGTAAATTCTAAAAATGACCGGCCGGGTTGTTGCACAAAAATTAATTTGCGCTCAGGTTACCATCAGTTCAAGACTCGGTATGGTCATTACAAGTTTCTTATTATGTCATTTGGGCTGACTGTTAATACCTAATTTTTTCCTAGATATTTTTACACTCAAAATACTTTCAAAGTAACACATATATGCATATATGAGCAAACCCAAGTGTTTTGGTATTTTCCATATTTTTTAAAGACTTTTAAACCAATTTGTTGTCTATTTAAATACTGAAAAGTTCATAATTATTCCCAAAAATTATCATTTTTTTGAATAATTTATGTTATTCTCATTTTTACACCAAAATATGATTAAGGTGATTTATTTACATATTTTACAGATTTATTTGGCATTTTTAAATCAAAATTGCATATAATTGCAAATGTAGCCTATTTTACAATTAATCATATTAATAATTATAAAGTCATTTCCAATATTTTTAGATTAATACTTATATATTATTAGCTAATTCATTGTTTTTAATTTATTTTTAAAATAGTTTTCACTATTTGTTATAAAATAAAAAGGGAAAATTGGCTAACTAAAATCTGGCCCATTTTTATTTCAATTATAGCCCCAATTGATCCCCTTATTAACCCAATTTTGGACCAGCCAATTCTAATTAAACCCGACCCACACCTAATTTGAATATCCGGTCCATCACTGATTTGATTTGAGTCGTTGATCAAATAAGAGCAACGATCCAGATTTATTTTCCTAAATTAAACTTAAACAACCCCCCCCCCCAAACCCCTAACTTTAGAGTCTCTCTCTCTCTCTCTCACTCTCTCTCTATTCTATCGTTTTCTCTCCCTTCTCTCTGAACCTTCTAGTTCTCTCTCTCATCTCCGATGAAGTCGCCTCCTCTCCGGCCACCTCAATCCTCACTTTTCTAGACCACCAGCCGCCATGAAACTGTATCTTGTTGATTCCCTCTAAGCTTCGAGACTCCAGAGACTTCCACCATACAAGATGGTTACCGGAGGCCTTTCCTGGCTTGTCTCCGGCCTTTCTCTGATGGTTTATAGTCCGATGGTACTACGAACGTCATTATTAACGAGTTTCACAGCCAGGTTCCTTATCTCTCACTAATTTTTTGCGAAACCCTAATTTCTACCTAAGTATCTTATTATTTGTCTTTTTAAATTGATTTTCAACTTATTCTTTGTGTTTTACACTATTCTATTTTCGATTTCTTCAATTACTCAAGTTTTTCAACGTTTTGTTCTTCTATTCAAAACTAGGGTTTTTGAAAGTCCTTTTTCTTCGAAATTCTTTCTGGATTTAAGTATGTCTATGAGTTTCGACCGATTGTTTTGAGTTCTTTCTTAAACCTAACTAGCCTATGCTAAAACCCCCAATTTGCTGAAACTTTGATTCAAATTCTCCACTCGTCCGTGTTATTTCATACATGCCTATGTTCTGTGCTTTTATTTGTGTGATTAATTCTTCGTAAATAGAATATCTTGTGATTTTTCCCTAGTATTCCTCTATTAAAGTTTGAGATTTAATTCTTTCTGTTTATATTTGGGTTATTTGCTTATTCATGGAAATCTATGTTCATTTTCGTAAATCAGTGTTATTTCTAATCCTTGATTCACTGAATTATTATGGTAATACCTATGTGCTGATTCTCAATTATTTCCATGTATTTGCAACCTTAATTAGTCTCTTACCTAATTTTGATTAACTGTGTTACTTATTGACTCTTCATTATTAGTTTCCTTAATCCAACCGTGGTGTATTTAACCTTAAATGTCTACCATGTGCCCAAGTATTACTTATTTTTCTTTCCTTAAATATGTTATGCTCTTTACCGTTGGCTAATTGCCCATTAATTAAGGGAAGACTTGCAGATTCCTTTTGGCTGACTGATTCTGTAGATTCCTTGATAGATAAAAACTGATATCCTTTACCCTATTTTACTTTGCTCTCAACTACTATATGTACTCTCCTCTATTTTCACTTCCAGACACAAAAACGTTCATTGTTCTGAACTCTCTTTTACACAAAAACATACTCAGTGTTCTCTCTTATTTCTTCACAACCTCTCCAACTTTCCTTGTGACTACTGATTACTCAGTCGACTTAAAGCGATGACTGAATGATTTAGGCTCCTTTACTATTCTACTGTTCTTTACATTGCTACCTGCTTTGGTCTGCATACTGTTGCTCACTTCTCTGCATATTATTGCTCACACTACTCTATATTATCTCTTCCTCTACTGGTATGCCCTCCATTTGATTTATAGCTCTCAAACCAACATGTTTTTATACATACTACACTTTATTATATTTCTTCTATGCTTTTACTTGTGGTTATGTTGTTCTTATTGCAATTAGTATGTTCCTATGTTTAAGTCATCCTTCTCTTAATCAAGCATGCCTATTGATTTGTTCCCCTACCCCCTAGCATAGTACATAACCAGCATGTAGTCCTGACCCTTTTGTTGGAAACATGGTGTGACTATCTAAGTCTTGAAATATTACTTGTCCCCATCCCTCTTTCCTGCTTGTATTTGCATCTCTGAACTATATGTGATATTGTTAAAATTATCACATTTTCTTCTTTCAAAACTGCTTCTATATGTATCCATTCTCCTAAACTGTTTTTCAACTCATTCTTTCTTTAAAAACACAGTCACACTCTCACTACTCCTAGAGTTTAGGTCCTATCCCTTTCGTGTAAAAATTGCCCTGGGCACCTATTGAGTACCAATTGAACTTTGATACACAAGGCTGGTAATTTCATACTGCATTTGTTCAATTTTTGATAGTGTTTTGGTGCTGGTATTGGCCAAGGACCCCAATGGGCCCATAGGGAGCTTTTTCGTAACCAAACCATGGCAAAGGGCTGTGAAACTCGAAAGAGGTGAGGTCGAAAGAATTGGGCCTGGTTGAAGGCTCCCTATAGAGTAAATTCTTATTGTTTTTTTCATTATGTAATTCATCTATCATGGTTTTGTAATAACTTGTAAACAACTGATGGGGTCTATAGTGAAATAGGTGGAGATTATGCATATTTTTGTTTAATTAATGGGTAGATAACATGTCTATAGTGTTCTACGTACCTACTTGTGCAATAGAAACTATGTGTAGGGCATGCATCCTGCATATAGATATCCTGTTTAAGTTCATTACTTTCAGATTATTATACTCACCTCATAATCAATTACTAATTAACAAACAACTGTTTTTTCTTATAAATAATTGTTACTGTATTTAAAGACTATGTTTAGGAGATTGTGTGCATTAGATATCATGTTACTTAGGAATTTTGTTTTATCTAGGCTGTAATTACTGAGCACCTCACTAGTTGCTTATTTAATAACACAAGTTTGGGCTAAACCGCGTCTTCTTTAAAACTAGATTAATATGCATGTTCACCTTTAAGGTAATTAGGCAATGAATAAGACACCTAGGCAAGCTTTAGGCCTAACACAAATCGATTAATCACGATTCTGATTACTTAGCCTCCTTTAACTGATGAACTCCAACCCTTGTTTAAAATTTATTCTTTTAATACTCCAATCCCATTTTCATCCTGGAATTGTGCCTATGTTTTATCATACTTTCTACCGAGTTGTTCACTTGTCCAGAATCGTGCTGCTAGCTGATTACTGCAAACCCTATTACTGTATTTTTTGAAGTATGTTTTAAACAATGTTTATCTATATTTTTACTAACTCCTGAACTACTGCAACTTACTGCCATCTTCTTGTTTCCGAAAATTGGACATTTTTCAAGACACTTAATTTTAAACCTTAGGCTTCTTCTGCAACTTATCTTTTCCAAATTTCCTGTTTTAAACTCTCATTTTAGACCTTAAATGTGTTTGAGACAGGCTAACTGTATGTTTATTTTTAGAGGGATTTGTGAGCCTCTTGTTTGCTTCTTTGCATTATCCTTTATGTGTAGTCCTACCTGTTATGAATGGCGCCTAGTATTTTATCCTTTAAACCTAAGCCTAGTCCTTACCTTGTAAGAATAGTGGTCATAATACCCTCTAGGACTTATAGGATGGGACGGGTACAACACGCAATAAGCATTCGTGACCAATCCACATGTTTAAAAAACCTTTACAGAGTGGGAAGGGTAGAATATGGAGATGATGAAGGATGTGCTAATATTACGTATGACCCCTCTTTGAGGAGTGATTATTGGATATTGCATTGAAGTGATCCATATTGTTTACAAACCTAGGACCTTTTTTTTGTTTTACTTGTTCATCTTTCTCTAAAATTGTTTAATTATCTCTTTAAAACTTATGATTTCCTTTACTATCTTCAAACTCCCAATTTGCTTGTAATATTGTGTGAAAACCCTTTCTACTTGAAATTTCCACTTTCTTACTTGTTACACTAAGTCACAATTATCCTGAGGGGTGCCTAAAACCTTCCCCTCGGGATAATTTTTATCGCATACCCTAATCTCTTGTTTCTTCATCTCAAACTCTTCTTAAAAGTGTCCTAATGCACTATAATCATAAAGTTGTGACTCTTTAACTCCTAAACCCATTTCTCGAAAGGGAATAGAGTTTTCCTCCCTAATGTCATATACCCGATTTCGACTCCTAGAAAAAGGGGGCGTTGAAAGCATGGCAACTTTGATGGGGACTTCTTTAGGCTTTTACCATTGCATGCTACTTGTGACCTTATTATCTTTTTAACTGCTTTTACTTACTGTCTTTATTTTCCTTACTATGAAACTGACTTTGCTCTTTGTGTCTTTTTTTCTTTAATGCTTTATTTACCGCTTTCCTTTACCATTGTTGTAATTACGAGCAATTATTATAATTATTATCTTATGAACGGGGAAATACATGACAATCTGTTTCATTCTTGTAATTGCATTTTCAACATCATATTCCAATCATGCCAAGCAAAATACAATAGCAACGCTTATAATGAGTGGTTGTGCACTTCCAATATTATCACCATTTAAATTTGGCGATGGCGTATTTTCGGTAGAACCAATCGATCAGCGGTGCAGTCAACAGTTTCGTGTCTTTCCCTCTTGAGTTGTACGCTCAAGGGTACCGGTCTAATACCCCATAAAAACCTTACTCTGTTTAGTTGTGCATGCATCATGTTCAAACATAGTCGAGTCAGTTATGTTGTCCATATAATGACTCATTAAGATATCCTTGTCCAAAGTCCACCGGGTTTCCTGGAAACCTAAACGAACATCACCATATTTTGTGTATTTATTTGGATAACTAAATGATTTTAGGCTAATTATTGGTTTAAATAGTCGATTCCGGTGGGGTAAGGACCTAACACTTTGCTTTATAGAACATACGGCACAAAGATCTCAGATTTGTCATGATAACCAACATTCACCCAAGTGTACTAAATTGGTGGAAAGACCTCCACCCCAGTGATCAGACGCTCGTCCGCAAGTACATAGGGAATTTGCCTTCTCTTCTCGAGATCCACCCTAACAACAAAATCATAGAGGCTGTAACTATGTTCTGGGATAGTGACAGGTCCCTATTCCGCTTCGGGGACCTTGCGATGACTCCTTTTCTTGAAAAAATAGGATGGTTAGCTGGTATTCACTGAGAGACTCCGCGTTTGCTTATGCCATAAAATCGCAAGGGTAAGGGTTTCCTTAAGATGATGGGACTGAAGAAAAACCCAAACTTAACCTGTTTAAAGGAATCTTACATCCCATTCTACTATCTATACGAGAGGCACAACCGTAGAAAGTCATACAACACCTACTGAGATGAATTTTCTCTTATCTTATTAGGGTATATCCACAGGAGGGTCTTCGTTTTTATGTTATGCTTTTTGGGAATGATAGTGTTCCCTATGAAGAAGGCCAGGATCCACACTAGACTGGCCATGGTAAACAAGACATTGATGGAAGGAATTGGCGGGCAGCCTTTCAGCATAGTACCTATGATCATTACTGAAATATATCGATCCTCGGCCAGCTGTCAATGAGGGTCCAATCATTTTGAGGGTTGCAATTTGCTAATTCAGCTCTGGCTCATAGAGCACCTCCAAAAGGGTGAATACCGACAAGACATCCTGCACAGAGAGTGGGATGATCACATCACCTTCCATCAGTCAAGGTGAATGAATTATATGCCTAACATGTTCGCTCAGCCAGAAGACACTGAAGGATTGGTAGAGTTGTTTGAAAATCTGAAAGAAGACCAAGTGCACTGGATGTACGAGTGGTTCCCTATGGAAGAATTTATTGTTCGGTTCCGAGACACACCATTTCTCATACTCATTGGTCTGAGGGGAACTTATCCCTACGTCCCCCTCCGAGTCATGAGAAAGGAAGGAAGAAAGCAAGTCATACCAAGGGTCGAAAAGATGAATCACTTTAAGGCTGACTTCCAGGACGACCATAGCCCTCACAAGTGCCAAGCTCAGCATATGTGGCACTGTAAAATGATTTTGGGGAAGGATTCTATTGAGCAAGATAGGTATCACGCCGGCCGTGCACCACACCACTCAGGCTTGTTGGAAGAAAATCACAATGGTTTGGGTCTGCCCGGGTTCATTCGAGGTCACAGGGTCATCGACAAAAAGGCTAAAGCAAGGGTTAAGTACAACCAAGTGCGCAAGAGAATTTGAGAATGTGAAAGTGAGCACGGGGAAATACAAGAAGCCCATTAGAAATTGATTTTAGAGTGGAAGGACATGGCTATCAGCGCCTACAAACGACTGAGGTATTTGGAGCAGGGTCTTGTGGAGCTGGAAAGGAAGTTCATCAAGAGGATTGAAGACTGTCAAAACTTTGAGGGAAATGCGGGCAGACATCTGGCTCGAGCTTATCTACTGTTAGGACTACGTGAGCTGGTGAAACTGTTCGGGGGAGATAAAGATATTGAATGTGGGGAAAGTCCTTCTGGGACCAAGTAGTTAGGAGTCTTTTTATTTTGCTTCAATGATGTAATAAGGCCAATGTCAAGTACTGGCATTTTACTTTCTATTTTCTAGTGTCGTTTTGGGATTTCCCTTATTTTTATTAATAGAATGAGGCATTTAGCTTTATAAGTTCTCCAAATTAATTTTTTGCAGGCCTACCTCGGGCACAACAAGGCATTCAAATTAGGACACAATTTGTATTCTCGCACAATGTGTTTAAATATTGCAACATTTGCTTTTCATAACCCGTATCTACTTTATTACCTTTTTATTTTTCTTTTATTTTTATTTCCCTCCCTAAAGGTTAGTTCGTGCATTTTGGAATCATCATCATATAATACGATATCCAAGGGCCCTCCACCTCCTCCTCCTCCAAGTCCCATCAGAAACAAGAACAAGAATAAAATGGAAGACGTGAACAATAGCAGAAAGGAGAACTCGGGTAACCAGGCAGAGGTTACACAGGGTAGCCAGATCTCTAAGGAAAGTGCTGCCCAACTTGAGCAGAAGTTATTAAAGTTCCGAGAAGAACAAGATCAAGTTGTGAACTTGGCCAACTTGTCATTCTCCCTTACCACTCCCGATATCAACTTTCCTAACACCCAAAATCCTGCAGCTCCACATAGCACCCCACAACCACCGAAACAACCCACTCATACTCAGCATTACAACACATGCCACATTCCCAACAACACTCAATTACTCATTCCTGAACCGTTGAACACCACAAATAATGCTACCCACAATACCCCCACATATGTGGAGACCATGTCACACTATGCCCAACCAATCTCAAGCATAGTTGAGTCTAATGACAAAGAATCTATTATCAGGAACCTGGCCGCGGAGCTCAAGAAGTTGATTGGCCGAGTCCAGGGTGTTGAAGAAAACAAAGTTATTGTGTGGCTGAATTATGAGGACCTTTGCATTTAGCCAGATGTCGAACTTCTGGAGGGGTATAAACCTCCCAAGTTCGAGATATTCGATGGCATAGGAGATCACAGAGTCTATTTGAGGACGTATTGTGACAAGCTGGTCGGAGTCAGAAAAGATGAGAAGATCCGTATGAAGATCTTTATGAGGAGTTTGAAAGGAGATGCTTTATCTTGGTACATCAGCCAGGACCCCAAGAAGTGGACAAGCTGGGTAGGTATGTAGTCCGATTTCATGGACAAATTCCGATTCAATACAGAGAATGCACCGGATGTATTATACATTCAGAATTTGAAGAAGAAACCTACCGAGACATTTCGTGTGTATGCTACTCGTTCGAGATAAGAGGCTGCTAAGGTTAGGCTGGCCATAGAAGAGGAATAGATGAAAAGGTTCTTTGTTCGAGCTAAGGATCCACAATACTATGAGAGGTTGATGCTGATCGAGGGCCAGAAATTCTCCAATATCATCAATCTGGGGGAAATAATTGAGGAAGGAATTAAGAGTGGTAGAGTTACTAATCTTGAAGAATTACATGCCACCAACAAGACTTTACAGTCTGGTTGCACGTCCAAGAAGAATGATGTGAGTGCCTTGATGGTCGCACAGCGGACAAAGTCCCCAATAAAATACCACACTTGTACATCACCTCCACTTATATTTCAGCCTATCCCAAATTACCAAGCACCCACACCCTCTTACCAAAATCCACCACCCGTTCATCAATCATATCTACCTTTCACATATCAGCCCACATAACCTAGATACTCTCAACTTGCACCTGTCTACCAAGCTTATAATGCTCAACCCTCTCACAATCAATCACCTCCCACTCGCCAAAATTTTCCTAGACCTCGATCAAATTTTGACCGCAGACCTCCCTGAAAATACACAACCATTGCCGAACCAATTGACCAACTGTATGACAGACTTAAAGCTGCGGGTTATGTCACCCTTATCCTTGCCATAACTCCAGAAAATCCTTCCCAATAGGTAATCCCGAACAAAACCTGTGCGTACCATTCCGGCATGAAGGGACATACCATTGACGAGTGCCTCTTACTGAAGTACAAGATTCAAACCCTGATCGACAATAAGATTGTCATAGAAAAGGAGCTTGCTCCTAATGTTCGCAACAACCCTGTGCCTGACCATAAGGTTGGAGGCATTCATATGATCTAGATCGAAGATGATTGGGACACCAAGGGGTTGATAGGATAGATTGTTGAGGGTGATGAGCCAAAGAAACCAACAGTCACACTTAACCCAATTGTTGTGCAGAATCAGCCCCCCGGGGATGATGAAGTAAACATGTATATACCACTCAAGTTTGAAGCACCTTCTTCTATGAAGGTGCCCGAACCAATTAAGGTTGAGTTTGGGGTTACAAAAGCACCGGTGCCCTTTATAGTTAATGTGTTACAACTAAGGGTACCAATTCTTGTAGCAATGACAGACATAGTGCCATTCCACTCAAATTCCATACCATGGGATTACACAGCTGAAGCAAGGAGGAAAGGGAGAGCCAAAACTGGAGAAAACATTGTTGCATAGGGTATGACCAGAACAAGCAGAGTCTATACTCCCAAACACCTAGCTGAGTCCTGTAAGCAAGCCTCTCGGCGGCCTATTAAAACTGGTCCTGATGATCTTTGCAGAAAGATACAGGAAAAGGAGTACTCGGTCGTTGAACAACTAAATAAAACACCCGTACAAATTTCCACCTTAGCTCTTCTGCAGAGCTCTGATGCATACAAGAATGCCTTGATGAAGATACTAAGTGAGTCATATGTGCCTAGTAACATATCTGGAAAAGAAATGGCGAATATGGTAGGACTAGTACTGGAGAGCCACAATATCACCTTCCACGAAGATGAGCTACCACCGGAAGGGCTGAGTCACAACAAGGAACTGCACATCACCATGCAATGCTATAATTATTTCATCAATAAAGTCTTGATCGACGGAGGATCCAGCCTCAACATCTGTCTGTTGATAACTCTCAAAATTTGGGAAAGAGCCTGCATGAGATCAAAGTTGGGGCCATTAATGTCAAAGCCTTAGATAGGTTCCAAAGGTCCACTATTGGGGAGATCAGTTTATGCCCGCAGATGGGACCATCTTGGTTTGATGTTGACTTTCAAGTAATAGACATCCCATCATCCTACAACTTGCTGTTAGGATGACCATGGATCCACTCCGCTAGAGCTGTAGCATCAACCCTGCACCAGTTAGTGAAGTTCGACTGGAATCAACAAGAGGTGATTATTCATTAGCGATGGTAGCAATCCCATATAGAGTCATCAGACCATCCCAATGATTGAAGAAAGAAGGAGAATAGGTGGAGAAACCTACCATCATATCGAGTGGGTCAACGTTATAGAAAAATATAAATGGTGGGACAACAAGATTGAAAGCATACTAAATTAGTGTGGATATGAGCCTAGAAAAGCACTTTGCAAAAACCTCCAAGGAACTGACAAACCCATTAAGCTGAAGAAACATGGTACAACTTTTGGTTTGGGGTATGAATACACCTGGAAAGAGTTCGAGGAATTGTCACCGCCATGACACGGTCCCTACTATCCACTAGAGCATCTTATACCTCATCTGGAGAAGACTTTCCAACTAGCAGATACTATATATGAGTCAGAGGAAGATGAAGCATTAGCAGAAATGAAGAATCTGTTTCTGGAGGACAATGATATGGAATGTTGTGTTATTTTCGAGAAGGAAGGAAGAGGAAGGCTCTTCTATACAAGCTGTGAACCGAGGAGGATGCCTCAGCAATTGTCCAATCAGAACCACCAGGGTACGAAAAGCTTTGGGGTAGCAAGGCTAAACAAAATCACCATGCATAACATTTTACTTTTTACTAGCTGATTTACTTTTCGTATTTTCTTCAATTTCGAAAAAGAGCTCTGATTTTCCCAAGTAGTTATGAAATTATAATCAAATCATTTCAATTTTCTTATATGTATCACTCTTATTATATTTTCTTTTCTCTATCATTTACTTTATTTACACAACATTACTATTACTTATCTTGATGATGAACCGACGATTGTGACTTGCAATGAGACAACGCAACAAACGAATATAGATTCAGAAGAGGATGATATACCAAATGAGGTCATCATAGAGGTTGAGGATTTTGAGAATAGTCCTAAGTCCAACTTGGACGAAACTGAGGTCGTTAACTTGGGGGATACAAAAAATGTCAAAGAAACGCGCATCCGTGTTTACGTGTCAGCATCAGAAAAGAAAGAGTATATGGAGTTCCTAAAAGAATATGAGGACATATTCTCCTGGTCGTATGATGATATGACTGGTCTTAGTACATCTATTGTAGCTTACAAACTGCCAACAGATCCAACATGTCCACCGATAAAGCAGAAACTCAGAAAGTTCAAGCCTGACATGAGTTTGAAAATCAAGGAAGAAGTCACCAAGAAAGTCAAAGCCAAGGTTCTCAGAGTAGTGGAATATTCGACATGGTTAGACAACATCGTGCCAGTACCAAAGAAGGATGGGAAAGTTAGAGTTTGTGTCGTCTACCTGGATATTAACCAGGCCAGCCCAAAGATGACCTCCCCTTACTGAACATACACATTCTTATTGAAAATTACGCCATTCATGAGTTGAAGTCTTTTGTTGGTTGATTCGCCGTGTATCATCAAATATGGATGGATGAGGAAGATGCAGAGAAAACGGCTTTCATCACGCCATGGGGGATGTATTGTTATAAAATAGATGCCATTTGGGATAAAAAATGCTGGGGCCACCTACATGAGAGCCATGATTACTACTTTCCATGACATGATAAATAAAGAGATTGAGGTATATCTAGATGATGCCGTCATCAAATCCAAAAAATTGGCTGACCACATGGAAGATCTGAGGAAGTTCTTCAACAGACTAAGGAGATACAACCTGAAATTGAATCCCGCCAGGTGCGCATTCGGGGTTCCTGCCAGAAAATTACTGGGTTCATCGTGAGTCATCGAGGAATAGAATTGGATCCATCAAAGGTTAAAGCCATTCAAGAATTGCGACCTCCAAAGAGAAAGAAAGACATGATGAGTTTCTTGGGGAGACTAAACTATATCAGCCGATTCATAGCTGAGTCCACTGTCATTTGTGAACCCATCTTTAAAATGCTGAAGAAGGACGTTGTTACCAAATGGACTGATGACTGTCAGAAAGCCTTCGACAGAATCAAGGAATATCGATCAACGCCGCCAGTTTTGGTTCCGCCCAAACCAGATAGACCTCTATTCTCTACCTTACAAGTGTTGGGTGGAGCATTCGGTTGTATTCTGGACAATACGATGAAAGGGGAGAAAGGAACAAGTCATCTACTATCTCAGTAAGAAGTTCATCCCGTACGAGGCCCGGTATTCTTTATTAGAGCGCACCTATTATGATCTGACTTGGATAGCTCAAATCCTGCTAAGTAAATTTGACATTGTTTACGTGACTCGGAAGGTAATCAAAGGACAAGCCTTGGCAGATCATCTCGCCGAGAATCTCGTGGACGGAGAATACAAGACTTTAAAGCTCTATTTTCCCAAAGAAGAGGTATATTTCATTGGAGAAGATATTGTAGAATCCTATGATGGTTGGAGAATGTTTTTCGACGGAGCCGCAAATATCAAATGAGTTGGCATAGGAGCTGTCCTAGTACTAGAAACTGGCCAGCATTACCCAGTATCCGCCAAGCTCAAGTTCCCATGCACAAATAATATGACCGAATATGAAGCATGCATCTTGGGGCTCAAAATAGCTATTGACATGAACATTCAGGAGTTGCCAGTGATCAGGGATTCAGACTTGCTCGTACATCAGGTTGGAGAAGAGTGGCCAAACAAGAACTCCAAGATATTTCTCTGCTTGCATCACATACAGGGGTTGAGTAAATGATTCACAAAGATAAAATTTTAGCATGTCCCCAGAGTGCAGAATGAGTTGATCGACGCATTGGCTACTCTATCTTCCATGATTCAACATCCAGAAAAGAAATTCATTGATCCCATCCTAATTTAATGTATGATCAGCCAGCTTATTGTGCTCATGTCGAGAAAGAAGCAGATGGGAAACCATGGTTCTATGATATCGAATAATACTTGACAAGAGGAGAATATCCAAAATTTGCCAACGCTACTCAGAAGTGCACCCTTCGACGGTTTAACTACTTCTTTCACAGTGGAGGAATCCTATACAGGAGGACTACCGATTTGGGGCTAGTAAGGTGTGTTGAAGCAAATGAAGCATCCAAGTTATTGGAAGTGGTTCGTGCAAGAACCTACGGCCCACACCTGAATGGTTTTGTCTTAGCAAAGAAAATACTCCGGGCAGGTTTTTTTGGATGACTATGGAAACAGACTGCATCCATTATGTCCGAAAATTCCATCGCTGTCAGATACATGCATATATGGTAAAGATTCCTCCAAACAAGATTACTGCAACAAGATCGCCATGGCCATTTGCCGCTTGGGAAATGGATGTTATTGGACCAATCGAACCGGCGGCATCAAACAGGTGCAGGTTTATTCTGGTAGCGATTAATTATTTCACCAAATGGGTTGAAGCAATATCATATAAAGTAGTAACCAAGAAGGTTATGGCATATTTCGTCCGTAACCGTATTGGTTACTAGTTCGTCACCCCTGAGTCAATAATTACCGACAATGGATCCATTCTCAAGAGTGATCTGATGAAAGCAATGTGTGAAACATTCAAGATCAAACACAAGAATCATACAGCCTACATGCGTCAGATGAATGGATTTGTAGAAGCGGCTACCAAAAACATCAAGAAGATACTAAGGATGATGATAGAAAAGCACAAGCAATTGCATGAGAAGTTATCATTTTCCTTATTGGGATACCGCACCACAGTTCGGATATCAACCTGGGTAACTCCCTATATGCTGGTTTATAGAAAAGAGGCAATCATTCCCGCCGAGGTAGAGATCCCCTCGTTGAGGATCATGCAAGAAGCAAAGTTAGATGATGCAGAATGGGTAAAGAGTAGCCACGAGAAGTTAGATCTTATAGATGGGAAGAGAATGAATGCAGTCTGCCATGGTCAATTGTATCAGAACAGAATGTCCAGAGCTTTCAACAAGAGAGTCAAGCCGAGGAAGTTTACACCAGGACATCTAGTGCTAATGAAAATATTTCCACATCAAGATGAAGCCAAGGGCAAGTTCTCTCCCAACTGGCAAGGTCTGTATTTGGTTCACCGGGTTCTGACATGAGGAGCCGTTATACTCTCAAAAATGGATGGGGAAGTCTGGCTGAAGCCAATCAATTCAAATGTAGTAAAACAATACTATGTGTAATCATTTATGAAATATTTATGATGTAATTTGAACTACGCCTGACCTGTTTCCCGTTTAAGAGGGGATACATAGGCAGCCTTATGGGTTCGGTCATAATTCAATAAAATTTCCATTTCCCCCGCTATTGGAAATTGTGGAAGAATTTTGAGGAGGACCCTCAAATTTTTGAAGTTGATTGTCAATCATTCATCGCACGCAGCCGTCGGAAGCACCAACCCTGTAAGCTGGGGCAGAATGTTGAGGAGGACCCTCAAAATTCAGGAGCAAGAAAGGCTGCAATGTCTTGAACCACGTCATGGTCGTCAGTTCTTCTAAAGAAAACTATTTTCAATTATGTATTTATGTTAAATTATTTTACTAAATCATGCATGACTGTTATCGAATCGTTGTGTTTAGCAACGCTACCCCAAAAAAACAACGTCAACCAGGACTAGCAAGGGCCACAGGAAGACGAACTAACCTTCCCCCCTTTTACAAAGCTCACAATGTTTCTTTTGACAGGAACTCAATTTGCAATATCATTAGATATATTTATGCACACATACTTTCTCAAGAATGCAACTTCTCAGAATCATCACCTACTCACAATTAGTATACGTGCACAACATCCCCAGCAGCTACAATGATGCAATCACCTATCAATTATCATCTAATAGCTAAGAGATTTATTTCTATCCGCCTTTTATATCCTGCATTGCATAAGGCTATTTTTCTTTCTTTCCGAGACTAAGCATTGTCTCCATCTGTATTCTTGCATTGAATAAGGCTGCTATTTTTTCCTTTTGAGACTAAGCATTGTCTCTATCTGCATTTCCTGCATTGCATAGGGCTACTATTCTTCCTTCCGAGACTAAGCATTGTCTCCATCCTGCATTTCCTGCATTGCATATGGCTACCTTTCTGACTTTTGAGACTAAGCACTATCTCCATCCTGCATCCTTGCATTGCATAAGGCTACTCTTTTCGCCTTTCGAGACTAAACACTATCTCCATCTGCATTTTCTGCATTTTTGCATAAGGCTACCATCCTACCTTCCTACCTTTTGAGACTAAGGATTCTCTCTATCTGCATTATCTGCTTTTTGCATAAGGCTACCTTCCTGCCTTTCGAAACTAAGCACTGTTTCCATCTGCATTTCCTGTATTTTTGCATAAGGCTACCTTTATGCCTTCCGAGGTTAAGCTCTACCTCCATCCTGCATTTTACATAAGGCTACCTTTCTGCCTTCCGAGGTTAAACTCTACCTCCATACTGCATTTTTTTTGCATAAAGCTACCTTTCTGCCTTCCGGGACAAAGCTCTGTCTCCGTCTACATGACTGAAATATTTTGCCACCTTCATTTTAAATTCTGTACTGGCTGAAATATCGCCACCTTTCATTTACGTCTTGCATCAGCTGCAATATCGTCGCCTTCATTTAAATTCTGCATTGACTGAACGATCGCCACCTTTTGCATTTCATGGGCTGAAAGATCACCACCTTTTGCAATTCAGGGGCTAAAAGATCACCAAATTGTCCAAAGGCATCATTTTTTGAGGAACCATTTTCATAGCCCAAGAACGCCATGCCATGGCCTGAGGACACCGTTTTATCTTTTGCATATCATTATTAAAAGACATTATGGTTTGGAGGCATCATCCTCATAGCCCGAGAACATTATTTCATAGCCGGAGAATCCTTTATCATACGCTTCATTGCCGAGGATGTCATGGTCCGAGTACGTCATCCTAACCCTCCAAAGACAACATTCATGGTCCAAAGGGAATTTGCATCACGTTTAAATTTTTGCACAGTATATGTTGTACTTCTCATTTGCAGGTATGTTGGCTAGCAACGGCCATCACTGTAGGAGAAATCCCATTCCATTTCCCCGGCCTATCAGATTTCAACTACAACCTAAATATCACGCCCGTCCTTTTCCAAACTCTATCGGCATATTCCGCCGATGGATCCTGAACTATATATGGACTAATTCTTGTAAAACCATGGATATGTAGGTTGATCAAAAGCCATATACTGGTCTAAATTCTTGGAAAATCACCTCTTCAGTGAAAATTGGTTTTCCTATCTTTACCTGATAACTCTTTCATCCTTCCCCAGTAAAGAGGGGCAGCTGTTGATACCCAATCTTTCCCTAGATATTTCTATACTCACAATTCTTTCAAAATAACATATATATGCATATATGAGCATACCCAAGTGTTTGGTATTTTCAAATTTTTAAAGACTTTTTAAACAAATTTATTGTCTATTTTAATCCTGTAAAGTTCAATAATTATTCCCAAAAATTATTATTTTTGTAAAGAATTCATTTTATTCTAATATTTATATCAAAATATGATTAAGGTTAATTTTTGTATATTTTTACAGATTTATTTGGCATTTTTAAAATTAAATTGCATATAATTACAATTGTAGCCTATTTTACAATTCTCGTATTTTATAATTATAAAACAATTTACAGTATTTTTAGATTAATACTTATACATTTTTAGTTAGATTAGTGTTTTTAATTTGTCTTTAAAATCATTTTCACTATTTTTATAAAATAAAAAGGTAAAACTTTCTATTTAAAATCTGGCCCAATTTGATTTTAATTATATCCCAAATTGATCCCCTTATTAACCCAATTTTGGACCAGCCCAATTATAATTAAACCCGACCCATACCTAATTTGAATACCCAGTCTAGCCCTTATTGGATCTGAGCCGTTTATTAAATAAGATCAACGGCCCAAATTTATTTTCCTAAATTAAAACCTGAACGACCCCCGAACCCCTCACTTCAGAGTCTCTCTCTCTCTAAATCTCTCTCTCTCGCTCTCTCTATATGCTAACGTTTGCTCTCCCTTATCTCTATACCGTTATGGTTCTCTCTTTCGTCTCCGATGAAGCCGCCGCCTCTCCGGCCACCTCCATCCTCACTTTTCTCGACCACCACCCGCCATGGAAGTGTATCTTGTTGATTCCCTCTAAGCTTCGAGACTCAAGAGTCTTCCACCGTACAAGATGGTCACCGAAGGCCTTGCTTGTCTTGTTCCGACCTTTCTCCGATGGTTTATAGTCTGATGGTACTACGAAATTCATTTTAACGAGTTTCACAGCCAGTTCCTTACCGCTCACTGATTTATTGCGAAACCCTAATTTCTACCTAAATCTCTTAATCTCTATCTTTTTAAAATTATTTTCAACTTATTATTTTTGTTTTACACTAATCTCTGCTCGATTTCTTCGACTACTCAAGTTTTTCAACGTTTTATTCTTCTTTTCAAAAGTAGGGTTTCTGAAAGTCTTTTTTCTTCGAAATTCTTTCTGGATTTACGTATGTCTATGAATTTTGACTGATTTTGTTGAGTTTTTCCTTAACCCTAACTAGCCTATGCCAAACTCCCAATTTTTTGAATTCAGATTCTACACTCGTCCGTATTATTTGAGACATGAGTATGTTCTGTGCTTTGATTTATGTGATTACTTCTTCGTAATTAGAATATCTTTGATTTTGCTACCTACTTTGGTCTACGTACTGCTGCTCACTTCTCTGCATATTATTGCTCACTACTGCTCTATATTATCTCATCATTGACTGGTATGCCCTCCATTTTATTTATAGATCTCAAAACAACATATTTTTATACATACTGCACTTTATTATGATTCTTCTATGTTTTTACTTGTGGTTCTTTTGTTCTTATCGCAATTAGTATGTTCCAGTGTTTAGTTCATCCTTCTCTTAATCTAGCATGCCTATTGATTTTCTCCCCTGCCCCCTAGCCTCGTATATAACCAGCATGTAGTCTTGACCCCTTTTGTTTAAAACATGGTGTGACTGTCTAAGTCTTGAAATATTACTTGTCGCCACCCCCTTTCTTGCTTGTGTTTACTTATCTAAGCTAAATGTGATATTGTCAAAATTATCACATTGTCTTCTTTGAAAACTACTTCTGTATGGATCATTCACCCAAGCTGTTTTTCAACTCATTTTTTCTTTAAAAACTCAGTCACACTCTCACTACTCTTAGAGTTTAGGTCCTACCCCCTTTTGTGTAAGCATTGTCTTGGGTGCCTCTTGAGTACCCATTGAACTTTGATACACAAGATTCGTAATTCCACATTGCACTTGTTGAATTTTTGATAGTGTTTGTGTGCTGGTATTGGCCAAGGACCCCAATGGGACTTTAGGGAGCTTTTCCGCACCAAAACCATGGAAAAGGGCTGTGAAACTCGAAAGAGGTGAGGTTGGAAGAAATGGGCCTGGTTGAAGGCTCCCTATAGAGTAACTTATTTTTTTTTTCATTATGTAATTCAGCTATCATGGTTTTTAATAACTTGTAAACAATTGATGGGGTCTATAGTGAAATGGGTGGGGATTATGCATATTTTTGTTTAATTAATAGGTAGATAACATGTCTATAGGGCTTTAATCACTTATTTGTGCAATAGAAACCATGTGTAGGACATGCATCTTGCATATAGATATCCTGTTTAGGCTCTATACTTTTAGATTATTATGCTCACCTTATAATCAATTAGTCATTAACAAACAACTATATTTTCTTTAACAAAATTGCTACTACATTTAGAGACCATGTTTAGGATCTTGTGTGCATTAGATATCATTTTACTTAGGACTTTTGTTTTATCTGGGTTGTAATTACTGAGCACCTCACCAGTTGCTTATTTAATAACACAAGTTTGGGCTAAACCACATCTTCTTTTTAAAACTGGATTAATATGCATGTTCACCTTTAAGGTATTTAGGAAATTAATAATACACCTAGGCAAGATTTAAGCCTAACACAAATCGATTAATCACGCTTCTGATTACACAGCCTCCTTTAACTGATGAACTCCAACCCTTGTTTAAAATTTATTCTTTTAAAACTTCGGTCCCATTTTCATCCGGAATTGTGCCTCTGTTTTATCATGCTTTCTGTTAAGTTATTTGCTTGTCCTGAATCGTGCTGTTAGCAGGTTACTGCAAACCCTATTACTATTTTTTTCGAAGTATATTTTAAACAATGTCTATCTATATTGTAACTAACTCCTGAACTACTGCAACTTACTGTCATCTTCTTGTTTCTAAATTGGACATTCTTCAAGGCACTTAATTTTAAACCTTTGGTTTCTTATGCAACTTATCCTTTCCGACCTTAAAGTTTTAAACTCTTCTTTTAGACATTAAATGTGTTTGAGACGTGCTAACTGCATGTTTATTTTAGAGGGATTTATG
The DNA here is from genome assembly GCA_034376525.1 of Nicotiana benthamiana. Lineage (NCBI taxonomy): Eukaryota > Viridiplantae > Streptophyta > Magnoliopsida > Solanales > Solanaceae > Nicotiana > Nicotiana benthamiana. The sequence goes on along the minus strand of CM067334.1, from coordinate 107,127,947 downwards.
AGCCTCTTATTTGCTTGTTTGCATTATTCCCTTTATGTGTAGTCCTACTTGTTATGAATGGCGCCTAGTATTTTGTCCTTTAAACCTAAGGGTTCAGCCTAGTCCATACCTTGTATGAATAGTGGTCATAATACCCTCTAAGACTTATAGGATGCGACGGATATAGCACGCAATAAGCATTCGTGACCAATCCACACATTTAAATAACCTTTACGTGGTGGGAAGGGTAGAATATAGAGATGATGACCGATGCGCTAATATCACGTGCAACCACTCTTTGAGGAGTTATTGATGGATATTGCATTGAAGTGATCCATATTTTTTACAAACCTAGGACCTTTTTTCCCTTCTACTTGTTTATCTTTCTCTAAAATAGTTTTAATTATCTCTCTAACCTTTGTGCTTTCCTAATCTATCTTCAAACTCTATTTGCTTGAGATATTGTATGAAAACCCCTTTTACTTGAAATTTCCACTTGCTTACTTGTTACTCAAAGTCACAATTGTAGCAAGACCGGGACCACACTCGTGGATCCTAAGGGGTGCCTAACACTTTTCCCTTGGGATAATTCTAGCCCTTACCCTAATCTCTAATTTCTTCATCTCAAACTCTTCTTAAAAGTGTCCTAGTGCACTATTATCATTCGGTGGTGACTCTTCAACTCCTAAACCCAATTCTCCAAAGGGAATAAGATTGTCATCCCAAATGTTATATACCCAATTTTGACTCCTTGAAAAGGTGGCGTTGACACTAACCCATGCCCCAACAGCTTTTATGCATTTGATGTACAATGTGTTTAGGCCATATCTTGACTCGTTCATGGTTGTTTTCATGGATGATATTCTTGTATACTCCCGGAGTGTAGAAGATCATGAGAAGCACCTAAGGATAGTGCTTCAGACCCTGAGAGAAACGAAATTATATGCAAGTTCACAAAATGTGATTTCTTGTTGGATTCTGCGGTATTTTTAAGCCACGTGGTATCGAGTGAGGGCATTTGGGTGGATCAGAAGAAGATAGAGGCAATGCAGAGTTGGCCTAGACCCTCTTTAGCTACAGTGATTCATAGTTTTCTTGGCTTGGCAGTTTACTACCGTCATTTTGTGGAGGGGTTCTCATTGATTGCAGCTCCTATGACTAATTGATCCAGAAGGGTGCTCCATTTCAATGGATGGAGGAGTTTGAGGAGAGCTTTCAGAAGCTCAAGACACATTTGACTTCATCACCAATTTTGATATTGCCTACTAGTTCGGGGTCTAATACAGTTTATTGTGATGCCTCACGGGTTGGCCTTGGAGCGGTGCTGATGCAGGACGGTAGGATAATTGCCTACACATCTAGACAATTGAAGGTACATGAGAAGAATTTCTCAGTCCACGACCTTGAATTAGCTGCTATTGTTCCTGCTTTGAAGATCTTCCATCATTATTTGTATGGTGCACCTTGTGAAATTTATATTGATCACCGGAGTTTGCAATATATGTTCTAGCTAAAAGATCTAATTTGTGCCACATAAGGTGTTTAGAATTGTGAAAGGATGATAACATCACTATCCTGTATTACCCTGGCAAAGCTAATATAGTGGACGATGCTTTGAGTCGTTGGGTAGAGCGTTTGGGAAGTTTGGCTTACCTACCAGTATCAAGAGACCTATGGCGAGGGATGTTCAGGCCTTTGCCAACTAGTTGTGAGATTGCATCATTCAAAGCCTAGTTGGATTTGTAGCTCGATGTCCCAACTCTAAGCAGGCTAATTATGCGCACTAGAGACCCGGTGGATTGGTTCGAGCCGGGTGAGGTTACATTATTGGGCACTAACTAGCTTCAGGATGTTTTTGAAAAGTTTAAAGTGATTCAGGATAGACTCTGTATGGCCTCGTCCAGACAAAAGAATTACGTGAATAGGATGGTTCATGGTATTTCATATATGGTCGGAGAGCGGGTTGTTCTTTGGGTTTCGCCTATGAAGAGCGTTATGATATTTGGGAAGAAAGGAAAATTGAGTCCGAGGTTTATCGGCCTTTTGAGGTATTGAAGCGTGTTGGGGAGGTTTCTTATGAACTTGCTATACCTTGCAGCTTGGCAGGAGTTCATTCAGTATTTCATGTTTCGATGCTTCGGTGATATCACGGAGACCCGTCGCACGTGTTGGATTTCAGCTCAGTCCAGTTGGTCCAAGATTTGTCTTATGTTGAGGAGCAGTGGCTATATTGGACATGTAGAAAATCACTCTATCTATGATATGTGCGCTTTGGTTGTATGAGCATGATTTTCAGGTATAGGTTTTGATGAATGACAAACAATGAAGTCAAGTGCCAAACAACGATATTACACGACAAACAATCGAGATTGAATGGCGAGAAGCATATTAATGATGGAATTGCATAGACAAGCCAAAGACGAGCTTAAATGTTCAAGACCAAAGACCCAAGGCGTAGGTCGTTAGGTAGAACCAATGTGAGAGCAACGTTTAAGTTATCTTGTCTTTTGGCTCAACATAGGTCATCATAAATATGCGTAAAATTATTTCATTAAATCATATTTATCAGAAATATTCAATCATATTTATCATAAACATATTTTAAATACTTCAAACAAAATGATGTTAAAGTTTTCATTTTAACCAAAATGGTTTTTGAAGTAAGTTTTCAAAACTGGACTAAAATAATCGATTATACAAATCAGCATAATCGATTATGTTATAACAGTGGCCAAAGTGTTTGACACTGCCACAGAATAATCGATTATACAAAATGCATAATCGATTATGTGATTACCGTTGCCAAAGTATTTGAAACACTGTCTCAATATAATCGATTATATCAATTAGATAATCGATTATCTAGTGGAGAATCAGCTTTTGATTTTCGGAACGTAAGAGACATAATCGATTATCTCTATCAAATAATCGATTATTTGGCAAAAAATTGGGGATTCTGATTTTCGGAACGTTAGAGGCATAATCGATTATATGGATGAAATAATCAATTATATGTGAGCAGAATCTGATTCCAATTTTGTAACATTAACAAATTATCGATTATGTGATATAAATAATCGATTATCTCAGCACAAAATCAGCATAATTAATTGTCAATTAAGCAACGGTCATGCACCATTTTTCACCTATAAAAAGAGGTCTTTTGAGCTGATTTTAAACACACAACACCTCCCAATATTGATATACATATTGACATTATCTGAGCATCATTTTAGAGCTTTTGTTGAGCCATTTGAGAGACAACTTTGTGTTGTTCATAGAGCTAAATTTGTATCTCTTTATCTACTCTTTTGAGAGAGTCTTGTTGTACGAAGAGAAAGGTGTTTGAGAAGAACATATCTTCTCATTGATTGTCGGATTCGCTAAGTACCCTAAGTCTTAGTGGTTGAAGTCCTGTGGTGCGGTATCGACGAGCAAAGTGAAGTCATGAGGTGCGGTATCCTCGAGCAAGTTGAAGTCTTGTAGAGTGTATATCTACGAGCAATTGTAACGGTTTGTTAGGCACCCGTAAGCTTAACGGAGTTAGCGGAATCTCGAGAGAGTCTCTCGGGGACTGGACTAGCCACAAGTTGTGGTGAACCAGGATAAATTCGGTGCGTTCTTTCCTTGTTATTTTAATCACCGAATTTATTTTATTCCTGCAATTTTAATTCCGCAATATTTATCAATATTCTCGTGCTGCACTATTCACCCCCCCTCTAGTGACGGGCATAAATCCTAACAATTGGTATCATAGCCTAACTCTCTGAAAGCCTTAACCGGTTGAGAGCGATATATATTTTTTGTTGAGAATATCGAACGCAGGAATGATGAGCGAAGGACACTCCGCCCGTAGTCCTCCACTCTTTGATGGAAGGAATTACACATATTGGAAAGAGCGGATGAGAATCTTCATCCAATCACATAATTTTCGCTTGTGGCGAATCATCAAGAATGGATAACAAATGCCAACAAAGGAGGAAGATGAATATGACGCCGAGGACATCAAAATGGTTGAACTTAACGCAAAGGTCGTCAACTTATTATATTGTGCGGTGAATCCGGATGACTACCGAAAAATCTCTTGTTGCACAACCGCAATGGAAATGTGGGATAAACTCGAGATCACTTATGAAGGTACGTCTCAAGTCCGAGAAGCTAGAATTGATTTTCTAACACATGAATATGAAATCTTTAAAATGGAGAAGGAATCCATCGGTCATATGTTCGAACGATTCTCAAAAATCGTCAACGACCTTCATTCTCTCGAGAAAGTGTACACGAACAAAGATCTTGTTCGAAAAATCCTACCGAGCCTCACTCCCGAATGGCGTTCCAAAGCCGATGCCATCCAAGAGTCGATAGGAATCACGGATATCACAATTGATGGACTAAGACGTAACCTCGAAACTTATGAAAGTACAATTCTTAATCCCTATCTTAGAAGTAGAAGTTCGAATTTCGCCTTCAAAGCATCATCTTTTAAAAGAGCAGAGGTAAGTGATTCGGAAAGCGATGATGATATTATTTCCAATGATATAATTGAAAAGTTTTATAAGTTTATGAAGAAGGAAATAAAGAAGGAAGAACCAAGTCCTTCATGCCAAAATTGTGGAAAACTTGGCCACACCAAATCACATTGTCCAAAACCCAAGGACAAGAAAAAGAAGAAACATCATCGGCGCGTGACATGGGATTCAGACAGCTCGGGCGATGAAACTGCCGCATTATGCCTCATGGCCAACGAAGAAGAAAAGGTAAGTATTTCTAACTCTTACTCGCTTGAAGAAATACAAAATGCCTATGATGAATTATATGGTGAATTTGTTAAAGCTTCCAAAACCATGAAAGAATTGAAGAAAACACTTTCTTTGCAAGAAACAGATTTTCAGAAAACACTTTCCTTGCAAGAAAAAGATTTTGAAAAACGACCTTCTTTGAAAGAAAAAGATTTTGAAAATGACATTAGTGCTCTTAAAAATAAAATTAAAGTTTTAGAAAAATAAAATAAATTTTTGGAAAATGACAATGTTGATTTTAAAAATAAGATCAAGGAATTGAATGAAGCCTCTTCAATTGATCAATGTTCAAATTGCTCTCCTTGTAGTTCTTTGAAAACAGAGAACAAAGAACTTAGGAACGCACTAGAAAAACGTATTGTTGATAAAACAAGTGAAGAAATTAAAAAGGATGTTAGAAATGAGGTTAAACCACCTAGAAACAATTCTAGGAATTTTGTTAATAAGTCTAAAACTAATCATTTTAGACCACCTAGACATAATTCTTGGAAGTTGATTAATGAGTCTAGAATGAATAATTTTAGACCACCTAGAAATGACTCTAGGAATTTCAACGCGTCTAGGAACAACAAATTTAGATCACCTAGAACGCATTTGGCTCAACCTAGACATATGCACAATCCTAATGTTATATGTAATTATTGTAACCGGGTAGGACACATTGCACCCGTACGTTTTGCTAAACATAGAGATTTATGTGTTGATTATGATTATTATTATTCTAACCCCCAAGGACCCAAAAGAAGTTGGGTACCAAAAACCTATTTTTAGGCACTTTTGCAGGTGTGCTTGAAGACTAAAATATTGTAGTAGATGCACCAAGCACGAAACCTTAATGCATCGAGGGGGAACGTCGGTTAGTTATCGTATTTTCGATAAAAACGTAATAGCTGATATGTGCTAACAATTGATATTAATGATTGATTCATGATTCGATAAGTTTTATTTTGAATAAGAATTGGTATCAATTAGTCTTATATTAAATGATTGATTCATGTTTTGATGAATATTTTGAGTTTAAATAAACAGTTGGTATATTTGCGAAAAAATGACCGTTATTATGATTAGTATGCTTTTACTAACATTTAGTATCATTTGATATTGATATGATTTTGTTTCTAACAATTGGTATCGTCAATATTTTAATTAACAATTGGTATATTCTTTTTGCTAATGCCAAAAGGGGGAAGAATTTAGGCGATATGCATGCTTTAATTAAGGGGGAATCATATTGAATTATTTATATTGAATTGTTTGCATAAATTGTATGTTGAGATATAGCATGAATTTCGGGGGAATCAAATATGCATATCTCCTGTTGTTTGTCATTATCAAAAAGGGGGAAATTGTAGAAAATCACTCTATCTATGATATGTGCGCTTTGGTTGTATGAGCATGATTTTCAGGTATATGTTTTGATGAATGACAAACAATGAAGTCAAGTGCCAAACAACGATATTATACGACAAACAATCGAGATTGAATGGCGAGAAGCGTATTGATGACGTAATTGCATAGACAAGCCAAAGATGAGCTTAAATGTTCAAGACCGAAGACCCAAGGCGTAGGTCGTTAGGTAGAACCAATGTGAGAGCAACGTTAAGTTATCTCGTCTTTTGGCTCAACATAGGTCATCATAAATATGCATAAAATTATTTTATTAAATCATATTTATCATAAACATATTTTATTCAATCATATTTATCATAAACACATTTTAAATACTTCAAACAAAATGATGTTAAAGTTTTCATTTTAACCAAAATGGTTTTTGAAGTAAGTTTTCAAAACTGAACTAAAATAATCGATTACACAAATCAGCATAATCGATTATGTTATAACAGTGGACAAAGTGTTTGAACACTGCCACAGAATAATCGATTATACAAAATGCATAATCGATTATGTGATTACCGTTGCCAAAGTGTTTGAAATACTGTCTCAATATAATCGATTATATCAATTAGATAATCGATTATCCAGTGGAGAATCAGCTTTTGATTTTCGGAACGTTAGAGACATAATCGATTATCTCTATCAAATAATCGATTATTTGGCAGAAAATCGGGGATTCTGATTTTCGGAACGTTAGAGGCATAATCGATTATAGATGAAATAATCGATTATATGTGAGCAGAATCTGATTCCAATTTTGTAACGTTAACAAATTATCGATTATGTGATATAAATAATCGATTATCTCAGCACAAAATCAGCATAATTAATTGTCAATTATGCAACGGTCATGCACCCTTTTTCACCTATAAAAAAAGGTCTTTTGAGCTGATTTTAAACACACAACACCTCCCAATATTGATATACATATTGACATTATTGGAGCATCATTTTAGAGCTTTTGTTGAGCCATTTGAGAGACAACTTTGTGTTGTTCATAGAGCTAAATTTGTATCTCTTTATCTACTCTTTTGAGAGAGTCTTATTGTAAGAAGAGAAAGGTGTTTGAGAAGAACATATCTTCTCATTGATTGTCGGGTTCGCTAAGTACCCTAAGTCTTAGTGGTTGAAGTCTTGTGGTGCGGTATCCACGAGCAAAGTGAAGTCTTGAGGTGCGGTATCCTCGAGCAAGTTGAAGTCTTGTAGAGTGTACATCTACGAGCAATTGTAACGGTTTGTTAGGCACCCGTAAGCTTAATGGAGTTAGTGGAATCTCGAGAGAGTCTCTCGGGGACTGGACTAGCCACAAGTTGTGGTGAACCAGGATAAATTCGGTGCGTTCTTTCCTTGTTATTTTAATCACCGAATTTATTTTATTCCTGCATTTTTAATTCCGCAATATTTATCAATATTCTCGTGCCGCACTATTCACCCCCCCTCTAGTGACGGGCATAAATCCTAACAGGACAGACAGGTCAGGAAGTTGAGATCAAAGAACATTACTTCAGTAAAGGTTCAGTGTCGGGGTCTGCCGGCTGAGGAGGTGACTTGGGAGATCGAGCAAGATATGTGCAGCCAATACCCTCACCTTGTGGGAGGATGTAATGCCCAGCCGGTTGTTTTTAGAATTTATACCCCAATCCCCTATTAACTGCTTTCCCTAAGTTCATTTCTGCTATTTTAATTTGTCGGGATGCTCGGTGTTGGGTTTCGGAGGTCCCTAAATGAGAGCTTAAGTATTCAAAAGAGGTCCATAGTGAGAATAGTGTGAAGACAGCCTTAGAATAGAAATCTGATTGTTCTGCTACATTCTAAAGGTGATTTGGGACTTAGGAGTGTGATCGGAATTAGTTTTGGAGGTCCGGTGCAGATTTAGGCTTGAATTGGGAAAGTTAGTATTTTTGCGATTTTCGGTTGATAGGTGAGATTCTGATCCGGGAGTCAAAATGGAATTCTGAGAGTTACTTTAGGTTCGTTAGGTGTTTTGGGATGTGTGTGCAAATTTTCTGGTCATTCGGATGAGGGTTGGTTGGGTTTTCGATCGAATGCGTGTTTTGGAAGTCTTAGAAGAACTTAGGTTTGAATTTGATGTAATTCAATGGTTTTGGCATTTTTAGGGGTATTTTGATGATTGGAACAAGTTTGTATGATGTTGTAGGAGATGTTGGTAGTATTGGTTGAGGTCCCGAGGGCCTCAGGTGTGTTTTAGATGCTCAACGGGACATTTCCTCCTATTTTTGAATTGTTGTTACTGCTTCTGGTATGCTTTTGGTGCGCTTGCAACCCCTCTCTTGCGATCGCGTAGTGCAATTTTGGGGGAGGGAAGTTAATCCTTTGGATTCGTCACTATTGCCCTGCATTTGCAAAGCTTGCAGTTTTCCTCCTTTGCGATCACGTGCATGCTTTCATGATCGCGTAGCTTCACTTCCCCCTCCTTCGCGTTCGCACTCTCCATGTCACGTTCGTCTAAAATTCTTGACCTTCCTATTTTCTTCGTCGCGGTTGCGTTCCTTGGTCTGCGGACGCAAAAGATCTTACTCGAAGTCTTTGTAGTCTTTTGACCTCACTAATAGTGTGCCTGAGTGGAGGTACCTGGATCTACATATGAAATACATGCACAGAAGAGGCGTGACTACACCACAACGGTACTCTATAAGTGCCAAGCCTAACCTCAGGCAGGTAGTGATGAGGGAAGGTCAGGGCCCTACTCAGATATAATAAAATAATAAAGCTGGTAACAATATGAAATAAGCAGCAATAACAAGATACAGCTGTGAAGTAAGTCAAATTATACAGCAACAATTAATACACAGAGAATAAAGTACACCGAGTAAAACAACTCAACATCCATTCCGATAATGAGGATCTCCCAGGACATGCGTCCTGTAGTCCTTTCTCAATTGTCCAGTTGATCTCCCGGTATACCGTCCCATAGTCCATCATATATGTATGTTAGAAAGATCTCATGGGATACCGTCCCGTAGTCCAACTATCAATGTGCAGGGGGATCTACCTGGAATCTAACCTGTAGTCCCAAAGTAAATGTGCAGGGGGATCTATAAGGAATCGAACCCGTAGTCCCAAAGTAAACAAGCAAGGGGGAACTACCAAAATCCCACATCCGTAGTCCCAATGTAAATGCACAACCACAACTAAAAGACATTCAGGCTGCAAGTACAAAACACTAGCAAATAGGTAATACTAGCCTAACACGCTTCACGTAATACAATTCAGGCAACTTGGGCAAATATGCAGTTAAATTCAACTAAGCATGCTTTTCTAGCTAATAAATGTTAACTTGCATATAGAATAATCAAGTAAGCAAGAAAACTCAATTTAAATATTTCAAACAAAAATGGATTTTCAAAAATTAGCTTAAGTACGTACTTATCACCTCATGTACATGGCATTCAAACTTCAAATATCATTTCCTAAGGGAAAAGGTCCCCCCACACAAGGTTAGACAAGACACTTACCTCAAACCGGCTCAATAATCAACTAGGAACCACACCTTTGCCACGAGTATCCAACTCCAAATGGCCCAAATATATTCAATTCAATTATATATCGTAAATAATAGGTGAAATACATATTTTACCCATTCAACTTACGACCAAATTCCTGTTACACACTTGTTGACCACGAGTTTTATATTACACACCAAACCTTTCAAAATGTGTCAATTACACACCACTTTTGGCCAGTCTCGTTAATATTTATTGTGTTGGTTACACGCGCTTATTTTAATTAAAAAAACCAATGATTCTTTAATTAAAATAGCTAACCCCACCCTTTTCTTAAATGATACTCATGAAAGACCCGACCCAATTACTTAACAACACATACGCGATCAGAGTAACAAGCAGAAACCCAATTTCAAAATCATGTCGTACATCCCTAACTTATGAAGCTAATCTGACGAGCACAAATCTGCTAATTGTTGTTTCTTCTTCAGTTTTCCAGTTTAGTAATCACATTTAAGGTTTTTCAACCCTTCTGATTTAGATGGGTGAGTCAAAATTGTTAGGGTTTATTTGGGAAGAATGATAATGTATTGTACTTTAATTGACCAAATATAACCAGCTTCTAAATATTAGATGTGGAAGGTGAAGATGAGATTGAATTTTTCAGAAAATTGTTTGCCATCTTTAAAGATGAAGAAGATGAAAATTGTGGCTTTTAATAAGTTGGAGATGAAGAATTGGGTGTTAGGGTTAAGTAAGTGGTCCCATTTTAAGTAAATATCCGTTTTAATTAGTCAGTTCAGGAAGAAAATAACTATTCACGCGCCCCATTGACCGTGTTTCACACGTCCCAAAGGCTGGTCAAAAGTAGTGTGTAATTGACACACTTTTAAAAGAATTGGTATGTAAAATGAAATATGTGGTCAACATGTGTGTAACAGGGATTTGGTCGTAAGTTGGATGGGTATAATATACATTTCGCCTAAATAATATTGCAAACAACGGATTCAACCATTAAATTTAAATCTAGGGCGCGAAAATAGGTAAAATGACTAAAACGCTCCTCAAGACAACATCTCAGAATCAAATACGTTTCACATTTTCAGAACCCCCGTACTCTCACGGGTCTAACCGTATAAAAATCTCAAAAATCGGAGGTCTAATGCCTAGTCAAAGCTCAATAGTTTGGTCTAAGAAGTTTTACCCAATTTATCCAATTTTTGATCCTTAATTCAATATTTTAATGATGGATTCAACTACAAAATGATGAAATATAACTAGAAGGGATCAAAGAAGCGTTACCTAATGATATCCTCTTCAAAACCCTCTAAAAATCGCCCTCTCCCGAGATCTCACTTGATTTTTTCAAACTTTGAAACTTAGCCCTCGAAGTTAAACTTTCGGAGCATGCATTTGTGCTTCTGCGGACAAGGGACTGCCCTTGCGGTCCTTCTTCTGCGGACAATGAGCCTCTTCTGAGACTTTCCTTAAGTGGCCAGATTTCGCATCTGCGGACAAAATACCGCTCCAGCGGTTCCGCTTCTGTGGTTCTCACACTGCTTCTGCGAATTCCAATAATCAGCCCCAGGCCGCATCTGCAATGACACAGCCGCTTTTGCAGCTCCGAACCTGCGGAACCCAAACCAACGGTGCAGTTATGACAGGTACCAGCAATCTTCAACAACTTTTCAACACCAAAAACCTTCCAACAACCATCTCAATTCATCCCGAGGCTTCCGCAACCTCAACCAAAAGCATCAATACCATATAATACCTCATCCAAACTTGTATCAATCTTTAAAACACCTAAAGCAACACTGGAAACCCAATTTAATCAAACATTCAAGCCTAAGAACTTCAAATTTTTTCAAAATACTCTTTCAATAAAAAACCTAGCCAAAACACATCCGAATGACCTTAAATTTTACACACATATCCCTAATGACATGATAGAGCTACTGCAACTTCCGGTATTCCATTCCGACACTTGGATAAAAAACTCACTATCGGACCGGAAACATTAAAAACACAAACTTCGGCATTGCAAGTCTAAATGAGCTACGGACTTCCAAAATACATCTGAACACGCTACCAACCCAAAAATTGCCTAATGGAGCTAACATAATTATCACATTTCCATTCTGAGGTCGTCTTCACACTGTTCCAATTATGTACCACTTTCCAACTCTTAAGCTCTCATTTCGGGACTAAGTGTCCCAAAACACTCCAAATCCTAGCGCCAAATGTCTCGACAAATCAAAATAGCATATATAAACTTTGGCAAAATAGTTAATGGGGTATAGGGGTGGAAATTCAAAAAACAATCGGCCGGATCGTTAAAGTAAGGTATTGGTGGATGAGGAGTCTATTAGTCTTAGGTGGCAGATATATTTCCATAAACTTTTGAACAAGGATGGTGATAGGAATGTTGTGTTTTTATAGGCGCTTTAAGGTGGAGGAGGTTGAGTGGGTGATGCGGAAGATGAGTGGGGGTAAAACGACTGGGACGGACGAGATTCCGGTAGAATTTTAGAAGGATGCAGGCCGGGAAGGTTTTGGAGTGACTTACTAGACTGTTTAATGTCATTTTTAGAAAACAGAAGATGCATGAAAAATGGAGGTGGGGCTTGATGGTCCCGATGTACAAGAATAAAGGGGAAGTCTATAATTGCAACAACTATAGGGCATTAAGCTGTTGAGTCATACCATTACATCTTGCATTTTTGTACGTTAAAAGTTCATTTTCAGTTAACCGACATAGACTTGGGGATGAGATCATCTTGACGTTAACGTACTTACGCTATTTATAACAAGCGATACACAAGTGCTATGAAGGATAAAGGGGTACACAGATTAAAGAAAATGAGTTCCGTTGAAAGTGATCATTTTGGAATAAAATATGGGTCAAGCGATAATACCCGATAATTATAAACTAGTACCATGAAAGATAGCATATGAACACGGTAGTATAATATTTAAAAATAAATTATTTTTTAAAAATAAATGAAATTTGAAGTAATTTACGGTAATTTTTAAATTATACGGGTAATATTTTAATTATCGAATAATATAACATTACCCGATTAACTAATAAGTGAATAAATAATTAATAAATTAATTCCCCACCATCTGGCAAGAAGTCACAAAGACTAGACAATGACTAAGTAATTATTATTCTAGGTGGCTACATATGAGTCACTTAGCAGTAACTTAAAGTTAACTCAAAAAAGACATAAAAGTTATCCAATCTGCCATTAAGCGTTACTTTAGTGCCTTTACCTTCTTTTTGTTACTTTGGCTTGAAACCAAATTGTAGCTCAAGTAGATTATTCCATTTTCAAACCCAAATGATTCTTCAAGAAACAAAAATGTTTTCTTAAAATATCAATAAGGACGGTAGATTTCCAAGAACCATTTTCACATGATTTTTATCGTATAGTGAAAGATTTTCCCACCAGTCAAACAACAACGGTAGTATATTTTGGACCATGCCTAACATAGGAACTTCGTGTGTAACAACCTGGCCGGTCTCTTTTAGAATTTATACCCCGATACCATATTAACTTCTTTTTCTAAGTTCATTTATGCTATTTTAGTTTGTTGGAACGCTCGGTGTTAGGTTTTGGAGATTTTTGGGACACATAATCCTTAAATGGGAGCTTAAGTATTCAAAAGTGCACCGCAGTCAGAACAGTGTGAAGACGGCCTCATAATTGAAATTTGATGGTCCTTTAGCTTCGGGAGGTGATTTTTTACTTATAGTGTGATCGGAAGTAGATTTGGAGGTCCGATATAGAATTGGGATTGAATTGGCGAAGTTAGTATTTTGGCAATTTTCGATTGATAGCTGAGATTTTGATCTGAGAGTCGAAATGGAATTCCGAGAGTTGTTGTAGCTTAGTTAGGTTATTTGAGATGAGTGTGCAAAATTTCAAGCCATTCGGATGAGGTTTGGCTGGATTTTTGATCGAATGCGTGTTTTGGAAGTTTTAGAAGAACTTAGGCTTGAATTCGATGTAATTCGATGGTTCTGGCATTGTTTGAGGTGTTTTGATGATTGGAACAAGTTTGTATAATTTTGTAGGAGATTTTTGTAGTTTTGGTTGAGGTCTCGGGGCCTCAGGTGTGTTTCGGATGCTCAAGAAGGGATTTCCTCCCATTTTTGAACTGTTGTTACTGCTTTTGGTATGCCTTCATCGCGTTCGCGATCCCTCTCTCGCGATCGCATAGTGCAATTTTGGGGGGAGGTCCAGTTAATCTTTCGCTTTTGCGACCATTGCCCCTCATTCGCAAAGCTTGCATTTTTCCTCCTTCACGATCGCGTGCATGCTTTCGTGATCGATTAGCTTCACTCCTCCCTCATTCGCGTTTGCACTCCTCATGTTGCGTTCGCGTAGAACAAATCATCGCGGTTGCGTTCCAGTCTTCGCGATCGCGTAGCTTTGTGGTCTAGGCCTTCACGTTCGCAGACTTCCCCTCGTGACCACGAAGGGCATTTTTGGCAGCTCCATTTTTCCTTCTTCGCGAACGCGAGACTCCATCCGCGCTCGCTATGTGTTAAGCGTCTAGAAAGAAAAACCATCCCAAAATCGAGAATTAGCCATTTTTGGTCAAATACAAGCTTGGGAGCTCGATTTTGGGAGAGATTTTGAAGGATTTTTGCGGGCAGCGACTGGTAACGATTCTCTACTCTCTTATTCTAAAAACCCATTAATCTAATCATGATTTTCATGTTAATTTGGATTTTGGGATGAAAAATTGTTAAAACTTCATAGCCGAATTATTGAGTTTTGAGTTGGTATTTGACCTCAAATTTGAGAGATTTTTATATTGTTAGACTCGTGAGAATACGAGAGTTCTGAAAATGTTAAATTTATCTGATTCCAAGAAATGGGCTCGAGGGGTAGTTTGGTCATTTCACATAATTTTGTGCATTCTCTTGTAATTAATTGTAGAGTCAGTTACTTGAAGTGTTATTTATGTAATAGAATTTAATCAAATAGATTTGGGCTATTTGGAGTCAAATACTCATGCCAAGAATGTTGTTTTGGATTGATTTTTTAGCCGATTCGAGGTAAGTGGCTTATCTAACCTTGTGTGGGGGACTTTGTCCCTTAGGATGTGATATTTGGTAATTGAATGCCTTGTGCGTGAGGTGACGAGCCCGTGTTTGAGCTAATTGTTGAAAACCCAAATTTTTACTTAAAATACTTTAACTGAGTTCCTTTCGTACTTGCGTTATTCTATTTGATATTATATCCTGTGCTAGTACACAAAAGTATGTTTAGTTGATCCAAATTGTCTATTTGCTTAGTTTCCTTAATTGTAATTACGTGAAGCATGTTAGGTCAGAATAATGTTTTTTTGTATTGTTGTACTTCAATTTATGATAATTCTCTGATTTTTGTTGCGCATTTACATTGGGACTACAAATATGGGATTCTGATAGCTCCCCCCCCTTGTTTGTTAACTTCGAGACTGCGGGTTAGATTCCCGATAGATCCCTCCGGACATTTATTTTGGGACTATGGGTTAGATTCCCGATAGATCCCCCTGCACATTGATAGCTGGACTACGGGACGGTATCTCACGAGATCCTTCACATATATTCATATGGTGGACTACCGGACGGTATCCCGGGAGCTCCTCGCACAGATTGGTAAAATTGACTACATAACGGTATCCTGGGAGATCCTCATTATTGGTATTGGCATTGAGCTGTTTTCTCAGTGCTATCTTATTTTCTACGTGTTAAATTGCTTTTTGCGTAACCCGAATTATTTCATAGTTTTATATCATTATTTCTTCTTATTCCATACTATTGTCAGCCTTATTATCATATTTTATCTCCGTAGGGCCCTGACCTTCCTCATCATTACCCAACCGAGGTTAGGCTTGGCACTTACTGAGTACCGCTATGGTGTACTCATGCCTCTTCCACGCATGATTTTCATGTGCAACTCCAGGTACCTCCACCCAGGCGCACTATCCTCGCGGCGGAGAGATCTCGCAGAGACTTTGAGGTATATCTACCACGTTCGCATACCAAAGGTCTCTATCTTATTCCAGCTTTAGTATATGACTTTCTTTTCATTCGGTTGTGCAGACATTCTAAAGTTAGAACAGTGTATTTCATTTCTATTAGTCTATGTTTCCAGTGAGTTTCCAGGTTTTGGGTGTTATTTTTGTTTGTGTTATGGGTTGTGTTATGCCAAGTGGAATTTATACATAGTTTTCTCTTGGTAGTAAGATTTTCAGTTGTTTGCTTCCGCAAGTTAGTTTGTTTTCCGCATTTTTAGGCTTACCTAGTCATAGGGACAAGGTACCATCATGACATGTTCAGGAGGGAGAACTGGAGTTGTGACATCGTGCCTCATTCTCTGCAAAACAAATACAGTTGGACACTTGCCCCCTCTGGATTCGACTACTTACACATTTACAACTAGCATGTTGGCATTCATCTCTCCAATGCACATGTAGTGATTGTATCCATTGGGATTATGGAAATCCCGAGTGGACTTTGGACAAGGCTACCGTAGAGGGTCATCATGCAGACAATATATTAACCCCGGCTAGGTTTGACCATGATACATGCACAATCATTTCTTAGAGAAAGGTTTCTATAGAAGTCTAGACTGGTACCCTCACACGGACAACGTGAGGGAGAAAGGTGCAGAACATCTGATTGCACTGTTTATCCACTAGTTTTACCGCAAATAAGACTTTCCGAATTCAAAGGGTGATTTTAAGAAGAGCGCATACACTCATCAAGTGTAAAAATGGTATTAATATGCACGAGTGGAGTATTCTATTGAGCATGAGTTTATGCAAAAGAAAATAATATGCTGCCAAGTATTTGTTTGATGAATAATGATAAAATGCGATATTTAATAATTGTAAAGACATTTAAGAAAAGAAAACAAGGAGACAAGGCATTTTCTATAGTAAAAGTGATAAAGAAGGGGAGGAAAATCATAAATGAATAAGGATAGGCAAATAAATTCACATAGAATGGGAAGGGGTGTGCAAGTATTAATGGAATAATAAAGACATGCATAAAGATTAGTTTACGGACAAGTTTGTTATGTTAAGAGCCTAAAGATTTAACCAACGACTTTTTCTCGCGAAATCATGTTTCGACATTTTTCTTGACAACTCATTTCCATGAGGGTAGGGAATTATATTTTAAAGAGTCGCCACCTATAACGAATTAAGGTGCATTAGGTCACCTAGAGAAATTATCTCACATAGCCAGTTTACATCACTAGAGATTGTGTAAGGGCTCAAAATTACCTTGAGGGGAAGGTCTTAGGAACCCCTCGAGGTCCACAGCGGTGGGTCTCGTCTGAACTTAAATTAAGCGAATTAGTCATACAAAATATTTGGACAGATACAATATTCAACTTATTTTTGCATATGAGTATAGGGGGTGGTCCTGAGTTTTTAGCCTATACGATCATTCCATGTAATGCTTTGCAACTTCCTCAAGTCAGGGTTTTACTCATAGCATTAGCGAACAGGACATCGTCTTTTTACTATCCAATTACTATCTTTCAGTTTTTACCTAAGCGTTCTAATAGCTTCTAACTCGCACATTGTGCATGCACTACCCGTCGCTCGCCTATGGTCCTGGAGATATTTAGGACCTCTATTTATGGTGGTTCTAGACTGACCTATGTTATTTATAATGAGAAAAAGCTTGGCGACAAACAAAATTCAAATAGGATATCAAGTAAGGCGCAAATAAGAGCTCATATTAACCTCCACAAGTAGACAACAAATGCACGCAATTAAATTAGCTGATTTGTTATTTTTGGACCATATAGGAAGAATATATACATGAGTAGAAACAAAATGTAAGACAGTAGTTTTATTAAGGCACGCATCGGGACCCATCAATTTGCCTACTAATTTTATTAAGCCTGGAATCTGGGCACTTTCAAGTAGTAAGATATCACAATTTTATAACCCGGAATCATTAATAACTCTACAGATTTGAATAAGTAATTAACTTAATTCTATAGGTATGGTATCTACAGCTGTTAGTTATAGATCTATAACATGATTTCTAAGCGAATTACTGATTTAATCTCGTAAAGATAGGTTTTATCCCTTTAGATCCTATAGGTATGCTTCTAATTTGCAGAATTGATATAACTCCAATAGACATGATCTCTAAGTGTTGACTTGATTTAAACCTCTATAAGCATGATTTCTAAGTTCACTAACTGATTTCACCCTATAGGCATGACATCTATTAGTTTAAATCCTATAGACACCGTGATCTAGGTTTTGAAACTTATTTCTTTTATTTCTTTAGGCATGATATCTACGTTGAAACTGATTTTGATTTCCTATAGGCAACAACAACAACAACAACTACCCAGCATAGTCCCACAAAGTAGGGTCTAGGGAGGGTAATATGTAGACGAGCGTTACCCTTACCCGAAATAGCAGAGAGCCTGATTTCCTATAGGCATGGTATCTATTAATCATACATGAGCATAATTTTAAGCAAATTGTCAGGAAAGTTATTCTTAAATTTGATAGAATCATATAGATATGGTCACTAATGCATGTAAGTTATAAAATGTGCACGGATCCTATGGACAGGATTTCTAATACAAGGGGTCTATAAACAGGATTTCTAGTATGTGAGTAAAATATAGAACAAAACAGTTAGAAAATCCCATAGGCAGGATCCCTAAGCAAGTAATAACATTCGTATGATTAATTTAACATAATAAACCTATAGGCTGGATTTCTACCTAAGTTTAACAAAACTACAAGGAAACCCCCTCCCTGATTTTATTAATAAGGCCCAGATCTATTTATCATAGAGATTATTACATTATTACATCTGATAATGAATAAATTACATAACAGTATCCATTATCTTATAGGGACCCTTAGCAGGCCCAATATAAACCTGAGAGCCAAGCCTTCAAACATAACGACTCTGAACTATAAAGGAAGACCCGTCCATGGAACATATAATTAGTTTCCTAGTGTGTCAAAGTTTTAAAGGGCCTCAGGGACCCCAGGAAATGCTCATACAAGGACTACACTTAAAAAAACAATTCATAAAAGTTTGGAAGACCAACCCCAATGTGTCAGAGTTCAGAGGAATCTCATGGACGCTAGGGAATGCTCGCATTGTGGGTGGTAGGAATCTAGATAGCTAAGAGTAGAAGTTTGAAAACCAGTACACAAAGGGTAAGGGAATATTTTAGAAAATAACTAATTTTCAAAAGAGTAAGGATAAGGGAGACAAATTTAGGAACCAGTGCATACAGAACAGTAATAGAACTGCACCAAGGAACAAACAAAACTCATGTTCGACATATAATTAAATCAAGTTGATACTTGTTCGGACTAGATACTCATATCATCATTTAAGATAGTCACAAAAATCAAGGACACTTGAAGTAACAGACAGAATTAGCCACACATTACATTCTTGCAGTATCTAGCAATGGTCAGAATAGGGAACATACAACTAAATAGAACAGAGTTTCACTTTATTGGAGATAACTTAGTTTAGTACTATCACAAAATAGAATCATATAGTCATATAGAAAACAGAATCATACTGAGGTTTTAAAATAAATTAACCAAATAAGCACATAGAACAGTATAAGATAATAGGAGTTAAAGCATACATATTGAGAAAGAAGCGAACAGGAATGCAATGGCAATTTGAATCCAGAGAATCTAGTCTTGGCTTTCAGCCGGCCAAACAATACAACAAATCATAATAATAGAAAGAGAGAACAGAAAGCTTGGAGAGTTGTTTAAGTTGTAAAACGTTGTTCAGTGAGGAAGTTGTAAAACATGTAAGTGTTTGTGTTTAAAATTACGACAAGGGAAAGGATTAAGCTTTTATAACATATAGTAGAGTAAAATACACACAAATAAGGTATAACAATCAACTAATCAATCAATTAAGATCAGCATGAATCAATTCAGAGGAAAAAATAAAATATGTACCACTTAATTTAAGAAAATCTTACACGGAATCAATCGGTAGCTAATAATGAGGTCAAAAAATTAAGAACTGATTCCACAATCAATTAGTAATCAAAATACAAAATTAGCCAGTAATACGGGTACATAAATAAGGTAAGAACAAGTACAAACTTAATAAGGAGACATGGGTACTAAATTCAAATACTAATTTCGGTAAGTTAATCAATTAACACTTAATTGATAGAGTTGAAGGTAAGCTGGTAAAAATGTATAATAAGTAGTTGAATAATTGAAACCTTAAAATATATCAAAGACATAGAGATGAAACTCAAGTAAAAATCATTCGAAAAAAGTAAAGAAGAAAAGCAGAGTTGAAAATATTTAAACGGTTAAATATTGATTGCAGAAAACCTATTAGAAATCAAAATCCAAGCTTTTAGGGTAAAATAAAATCGATTAACAATAATAGTAGAAACATAAAATATTAAGGGAAAAATATCAAACAAACTCAAAACTGCTCAAATCTAAAGATATCTAAATGTATTCAACAAGAAATAGCTAGGTTTGTGGAAATCAATAGAAGCAAATCAAATCCGGTTTGAACCAGAGAATTGAAACCATAAAAACACAAAAATATCAGTACTCATAGATATTGGAGTGAACATGTAATGCCTCGGCCGATCGTTTTGAGGTTTTGCACTTTAATCTCTAGTTCTTGGGCATGACTTTCCCCGTAGTATGCATTAGGTTTGATGTGAACCGTTGGTTTTGGGTTCCAGGAAAATCAGAATGAATTTGAAAGATTAGTCTCAATTGGAAGCCTTGAATTTGGAAGGTTTGACCAAGAGTTGACGCATATGTATGCGAGCTCAGATCAGAGTTTTTAGGATTTGGTTAGCTTTGGGGTGTGATTTATGACTTAGGAGTGTGATCGGAAGCGAGTTTGAAGGTTCGGTGTAGAAATAGGCTTGAATTGGTGAAGTTAGCATTTTTGTGATATCCGGTGGATAATTGAAGTTTTGATCTAAGGGTCGGAGTGGGATTCTAAGAGTTTCAGTAGATCCGTTAGGTGATTTGGGATTTGTGTACAAAATTTTAGATGATTCGGAGGTGAATTGGTTGGCTTATTTATCGAATTTGAGTTTCAAAAGAATTTGATAAAATTAGGCATCGATTTGATGAAATTTAATGATTTTGATGGTAAATGTAGTGTTTTGATTATTGAAAGAAATTTGAATAGGGCATTGGAGCGTCTGTGTTTTTGGTTGAGGCCCCGGGGATCTTAGGGTGAGTTCGGGTGGTTAAACGGAGAGTATTGGAGTTGTTGCATGTTTTAAGGTTTTTGGTGTCTCGTGTTTTTGCACTTTGCAGTTTTGGTACCATAGGTGTGGTACAGAAGCGGAAGTCAAGCTCAGGGAAGGTTCCGCAGAAGCGGAAGTATTGACCACAAGAGCGGTATCACGGGTTCGAGTTTTCGGCCGCAGAAGTGGTCATGCCCTTAAATGAAAGTCCGCAGAAGCGGAAAAAAACCGCATACGTGGTTCTCTGATTGCAGATGCGAAAAGGGATGGATAGAAATGGGTTTAAAGTGCCATTTTGTTCCGCGATTTAAGGCATTTTTCCACCATTGTTGAACATCCTTGGGAGCTTTTGGACTTGAATTTCAGAGGGATTCAAGTGGAATCGACTTGAGGTAAGAATATCGGTCTTAATACTCGATTATATTGTGAAAGTGGCCTAGAAATTCATTGAAATTTAGCTAAAATGGAAGAAATAGGGCTTGGGATTTTGAGATTTCAAATTGAATATTTGAGGGGTCATTTGAACACTGATTTTGGTATTTTTGATAAGTATGAACTCGGGATGACATGATGAATCTAATTATGCAAAAATTTCTGAGTTTCAAGGAGTAGGCCCGGGGATCGGGCTTTGGTAATTTCGGGATTTGTGTTCGTTCTTGATTGTTTTCGCTTGGGATTTGTTCCCTTATCATATTGAGATCTACTCGTTCTGTTTTTGGATAGATTCGACGTGCGTGAAGGCCGATTTGAGGAGAAAAGGCTTCATGGGCTAGAGATTTCGTTGGTTCGAGGTGAGTAATGCTTCTAAATGATATCCTGAGGGTTGGAAACCCCAGATTTCACACCTTAATGCTGTATTGAGGCATGACACGCATTCTATGATGAGTGCGGGATCATTTACTATTAAGGATCGTTACTTGGTCCATCCCAAGTGATATTCTGCTATATTGGCGATTGGGACGCATACCTTATTACTGTGAATTGGGCTTATTGCCACGTTTGGGTCCTTTTGCTGACCTGTAGAATCCTTAGGGGATCTTTATTTGTTTTTCCTCACTTGCTTTCATAAATCACACTCTCAGTCATGTTTTCAACTGTTAAAAACATGATAAGAACTCTATTTTGAACATGAAATTAAAAATAAACTGAATATGAGGACTGAAATCCCTACACTACGTTATGCCTGGCTGTGAATTTATTTGACTAAGATGGGTGCGGACCCGATAGTGAGGATTCTTTCCTATGACATGGATCGGGTTGCGCGCCACAACAAGGATATATTGATATTGAGGCTGAGAGCCTATTTCATGCCACAAGATGGATGATATTGTTCTTGGGCTGTAGGAGCCACTTCAAAGTCTGTGCACACCCCAGTGAGTGTGTCGTCGATGATAAATAAATGGAGCGGGACGCATGCCGTAGTGGGTACTATAGTGTACAATTATATGCATTGCATTGCATTCATGTATTTGTTCATTTTTTGTTGTTTGTGTTATTTCTTGAGACATCTATTTGTTGTTCTAGAATTATTTGATCACTCCTAATGAGGATAAATGTTAGACAGTGGTAACAATGATACTGTATGATGCATTTGGTCAGGTAACAATGGCTGGCCAGGAATAAGAATATTGCCCGAGGGGCGTGTTCCTGTGCATAGGGTCACTAATTGTTGAAATTATTTTCGTAACTGTTGAAAGGATCATTATCATAAAAAGGTTTAAAACTGAGCCAAAATATTTCGAAAGATTTCACCATTTTCTCTGCTTTTCTCAATTTAAGGGCTTTTCACTGCTTCTATGCAACATGGTAATCTATTATACGTGATATTTTACTGCTCAATTATTATTTACTTTCATTACTCACTGATTTGGAGTACTCACTTTACTCCCTGCATTTCGTGTACAGATGCATGTACTTGTTCACTCGGTAGCAGGTTTTGAGTTGATTGAAGATTTGCTATCATAGCAGAGCCAAGCGACCTCCAGCATCCGCGGTACCGGATTTTCCTACCTTTTGATCTTTAAATTCCATACTGTATATTACTGGCTTGTAGATGTATTTAAACTCCTTAGATGCTCGTGACTTGTCACGCCCTGGTTTGGGCTGTTTGTTTGTGTTGTAGTTCCGCTAATGGTTACTTTAAAATCATATATAAATTGTTTATTCATGTGTAATTATTGTTAAAAAGGCACTTTGAGTTGGTTGGCTAGCCTTGTCTTCACGAGAGGTGCCATCGTGACCAGAGCAGGGTTTGGGTCGTGACATAACATAGAATGGTTAATCGAAAAATGAAATACGTTGAACCAAATATGGTTCGAATCTCTTGAGATTATCCTCAAGTAACATGAAGATCATATAACAAGTAGAGAAATGAGGCGGGATAAGGCAAGAAATCGAAGGAAAAACCAAT
Source organism: Nicotiana benthamiana (assembly GCA_034376525.1). Classification (NCBI taxonomy): domain Eukaryota; kingdom Viridiplantae; phylum Streptophyta; class Magnoliopsida; order Solanales; family Solanaceae; genus Nicotiana; species Nicotiana benthamiana. The sequence continues at coordinate 107,104,630 of CM067334.1, read as the reverse complement.
GAATCCATGGGAATATCAGTGACAAGGGGGCTAGGGTTATATATATATATATATATATATATATATATATATATATATATATATATATATATATATATATATGAAAGAAAAACTGATATCAACAGTTAGTTTAGATGGGGGGTTAGAGAGAGAATCACAATCTTGAACACACACACACACACACACACATATATATATATATATATACAAGGGGTCTAGGGTTTTATATATATGCATGTATGTATGAAAGAAAAATTGGGTATCAACAGTTAGCGTTTTAGTTTTATATGTTTGTGCGACTGACGTATGATATACTAGACATCGTATAAGTTGTGAGATATTGTTACACAAAGTTCAGGAAGACAAAGCTATACATAATGCTACGGTTCCTATTTGTAAGATGATAGTATATGACCTTCTAGACTTATTGTATGATGTGAGCTCTAATCTCCAAGTTATTGACCCTTGTTTTATCAAATTATCTTCCTTCAAAATTCTTTTATTTAATAATAATGCTTATTTATTATTTTTCAGTTACCTTACATACTCGGTACACTATATCGTACAGACGTCCCTTTAGCTAGGGACACTGCATTGCTGTAGGTTCAGGTAGGCACAGTTCGACGGATCTCTGAATAAATAATTTCAGTTCTAGTTGTTGATTGATAGACTCCATATCATCTGGAGTGTAGCCGATCATAGATGTCCTTACATTTTAATTTTATATATGGACTTATGGATAGATCGGGTGCATCTCCCAACTATGCTATGTTTCTTAGATGTTCTTAGAAGCTTTGTAGATGTATGTGTACTTGTGGTCAATTACCATATGCTAGACAAATGTATGTGTTGGTAAGTTTACTAGTTTTATGTAAGGGATTTGTGACGACCCGACCCGTCGTCACGTGAGTTAGCACCCCGTTTTCCTCGTTTATGCTTCTTCATGTGTTTTTACATGTGTTTGGTGAGTTTGATGTTTTTCGGATTGAATTTGTATAGAAATGAGGCAAATAGTCTCTTTAAGGAAAGCCTAAGTTGGAAAAGTCAACCGAAAATTGACTTGTGAGTTAGAAGTCTCGGATTGGATTTCCTATGGTTCGACTAGTTTCGGGGGATGATTTATGACTTGGGAGTGAAATCAGGAGTGAATTTGGAGGTCCGGAGTGAAAGTTAGCCAATTTTGGCGAAATTAGAATTTCGAAGAGATTCGGTTGGTATGCAAGAATTTGATCTGAGAGTCAGAATGGAATTGTCAGAGTTGCATTAGCTCCGTTAGGTGATTTTGGATATGTCTGCAAATTTTCAGGTCATTCAGACGTCGTATAGTCGGGTTTTTATTGAAGGTTGGTTTTGGAAGCTATAGTTGAATGCATGGAATTTGGTAATTTTATATGTTTAAGGAAGTGTTTTTACAGCCCGAGCAAGTTTGAATGAGGTATTAAGTCATGTTGGTACTTTTGGTTGAGGTCCCGGGGGCCTCGGGGTGATTTCGGATAGTTGACGGAAGGATTTGAAGTTGAGAAATGTTGCAGATTTTTAAGGTTCAGCAGTTGCAGACATTTGTTCTATGCGATCGCAGGTTTCGCTCTGCGATCGCGTAGAAGTCCTGGCGGGGGGTCCTGAGTTTTTCCAATGCGATCGCGTGTTCGTGGGTGCGATCGCATAGGTTGAGGGAGTCGTGCTCTGTGTTCGTAGAGGCCTGTTTGCGATCGTGTAGGTTTAGCGGGTGAAGAAGTGCGATCACAGGGTTTAGGTCGTGTTCACATAGGCCATTGGGGGAGGCTTGAGAAGTTGTTCTATGCGATTGCAGGAGGAATTTGGCGATCGCATAGAGGTAAAGTCACCTGGGCAGTTAAGTTTTAAGGGTTATTTCATCTGCAAGCTTCATATTATTTCCTCCATTTTTGCAATACCTTGAGAGCTCATTGATGGATTTTGAAGGGATTTCGACGGGAAGTGATTGGAGGTAAGTCTCGTGGTCTTAATACGTCATTTTATAGAAGAATCAACCATTAATTCTCTTAAATTGGGTGTAAAAGTTGATGAATTAGGGCTTGAAATTTCAAATGAAAATTGGGGATTTGGAGGAACAATTGGACTCCGATTTTGATGAATTTTATATGTATGGACTCGTGGCGAGACGAGGATTCCGGAAATGTAAGTTTCGTAATTTTTTGAGAAGCGGGCCTGGGGCTCGGGTTTTGCTGGCTTCAAGGTTCTTTCTATAATTCTATTGTTTTCGATTGGGTATTGTCCCATTTGCATATTGTGATGTATTCGCTCTATTTTTGGCTAGATTCGATGCGCGTGGAGGCCGATTTGAGGAGCAAAGGCGTCGCGAGCCTGAGATTTCCCCAATTCGAGGTGAGTAATATTTGGGAATGATATCTTGAGGGTTTGAAACCCCTGATTTGCACATCTTTGTGGTGTATTAAGGTGACTTGCACACTGGACCCGAGCATGGGGTAGAGCACCGTTTTGGGATCGTGACTTGGTCCGTCCTGGTTGTTGATTTTCACCGCGTATTTGCAAATGAATTGTTGTTATCATTATGATTTGGGCTCATTGCCATACTTTGGGCTTATTGCCAAGTGTTTGAACTCTTTGTGAGCTATCATCACTGTTTCCCCCACTATTTAGAATATTATTTGAAATCAGTCTATGTTAAACCTGTCAACCGGTCCGGGTCGGACTGGTTCCGGACTGTACCGGCCCGGTTACTAAGGGGTCGGGTGGGCTGGGTTCGGGGGGAGGGGGTTGGTCCGTTTGGGTTTTTTGTAGTTGGAACCGGACCGGACCGGCCCAGTATTGATGAACAGTGCATTGAACCGGGTAAACCGGCCCGGCCCGGCCCGGTACAACGGTAATTTTTTTTTATTTTCTGAATTATTTGGGGCCCACAAGACCGTTGGCAACGGTCAAAATTGGTTTTGATCCGTTGGCCAACGGATATTTTTGCAAAATTGGCCATTTTTTTGTTATTTTGTTGTATTTATTATTTTACAATATTAACCCTTCTTAAAATCTATAAATATCCTCCCCTCTTCTTCATTTCTTCACTCAAAATTCTTATCTCAATCTCAATTCTCAATTTCTCTCTTCCCTTCAATTTGCTGAATCATCGTAATGACCCAATAACACACGTTTCTGAATCATCGCCTAATAATAATGTAGAGATAGATTATGAACAATTACAAGAAGATTTTGAAATAGAAGATAATGAAATTGGAATAGAAGATGAGATACCACCTACACCTACTAGTTGAAATGTTGGTAGTATTGGAGTTGGAGTTGCTAGTGCTACAAGGGGTAGTACACCACCAGTGGCTCCAACTTCTAATCGTAAAAAAAGAAGTCCGGTATGGAAATTTTTTGAAATAATAGAAGGTACTAAAATAGTTATGTGCAAACTTTCTAACGAAACTTTTAAACATTTGATCGGAGGAAATTTAGGGGGGACTGGGACACTTACAAGACACATGAGATCTGACCATCCTATAGAATGGGGCAATAATGGGGATGGAAGTCAAACAACTATTAACCCTACTACTGGAGGTTTAGTAAAATATGATAAAATGAGGGATCGTGAGGAATTAGCAAAAATGATTGCTTTAGGTTGTCTACCTTTTTTTTTAGCTTCTTCATCGTATCTTATTATGTATATCAAAGGAATTTCAATCCTTTATTTAAAGGTATCCCTAGAAGTACTTGTAGAGAAGATATCTTTAGACTTCATGGACAATATTTAACATACATACGTTATTTGTTTAGCCACCTTCCTTCTAGAGTATGTCTAACTTCTTATATTAGCCATGCTGTTAATGGAAATGATTATTTGACAATTACATGCCATTGGATAGATGATAATACTTGTATGCAAAATCGTATTATCGCTTTTAAATATGATGAAGATCAGAGTCATACTGCTACGTTTATAAGTAGTACTATTGTTGAAGTTGTTGAATTTTATAATCTAAGCCAAAAAGTTTTGTGTATGTCTTTTGATAATGCGTCAAACAATAATGCCGCAGTTTCAATTTTAAAATTGCATTTGCAACCACCTCTTGATGATAGTTTTCATGCTAGGTGTGCATGTCATGTTTATAATTTAGTGGTTAGAAGTGGCCTTGATTTATTTTCAGTTGAAATTACTCATGTTAGAAGAGCAGTTGGTGTTATCCAGGGAAATAATAGACAATCTAGAATAAAATAATATAAGACTAAGTGTATCCAGTATAACCTTACACCTAGATTCATGCCAGACGAAATTGTTACTAGATGAAATTATACATATATATTTTTGAAATGTTGCTACAAATATAGATTTCCAATAACTTAAGTTGCTAATGCACATTGTACTGATCCTAGGCGTATGTTAACGAGTGGTACTTGGGAGGTCATTAATGATGTTGTTAAATTTTTACATAAATTTTATACTGCTACTATTGTGTTTTCTGGCGCATATTACCCCACTATTACTATGGCTTTAGTACATATAGCTGAAATTTCTTTTCTACAATCTGAATTTAAGAAGAAAGAAAAATATAAGGATGTTGTTGAAAAAATGCAAGCAAAATTAAAAAAATATTTCTTTCTGATTCCTCCGATTTACTTAATTGGTGCACTTTTAAATCCTTCTATTAAAACCTTTGATTGTCACCAATTAATCAATGCTTTATATACTTATATGGAGATTGGAGAAACTGAAACCCAAAATTTATATGATTATATGAACAAGCTAAATGAATATTTACAACAACTATATAATTATTATGCAAATGAATGTGATAATATTGCTCGTGTTTCTGGCAATGTTAATCCCGCTATGCAATGTAGGAGTTCTGCTAATGTGGATGATGAAGGCCTTGATAGTTTTAATAATTTTTTCTACATTTTCTAACACTCAAACTAGTAGCAGGAGTATTGATGAGCTTCAATTCTACTTGCAGAAGCAAAAGGAGCCTCGCACAAAGGAATTTTCACTGTTGGGATGGTGGCATGAAAATGAAAAGCAATTTCCTGTTCTTTTCTCTATGGCTCGGGACGTGCTGAGTGTGCCAATTTCTACTGTTGCATCGGAGAGTGCAATGCTTTGGAAGTTTTAGTATGTTTCATAGATTGGATTAGATCGGAACGAAGAAATAAAGGAAAATAAGATGTTGATAGCCCAGAAGACGAGGAACTTGGAGATATATTAACCCATGGAAACCCATCCGAATTTAACACGCCAGAAGAAGGTCAATCGGTTCATATTGATTATGATGAACTTGCTAGGGTGGTGCAAAACATTAGAAATTACTACTTTACTAGTTTACTTTTTAGAAAAAATGTAAACATTAAATTTTCTACTTTTTCAATTTAAAAATAAGAAATAAAGTAGCACTTGCAATAAGTGCAATTTTTTCCCATCTTACTTGTATTCATTCAATTATTACAAATTATTAATATAACTTAATAGTTATACTATACATAATTCCAAAAAAAAGTGAAAATATACAAAACCCAGCCCGGCGCGGCCCCCTCAACCCGTAACCCGCATGGTTCAATTTTTACCCGAACTAACCCAGCCTACTACAAACCCGTTACTGCGCCACCCGAACAAGCCCGGCCCGGAACCCGGAGGGGTAAAAAAATTTTGACCCGGACCGGCCCGGTTGGCTCGTTAGACAGGTTTAGTCTGTGTGATTTACATTGTTCCATGAACTCAACTATATTTTTTCTCAAACTTGGAGTTTTAATTGATATTTTAACTATCATTTGAGCTGAGTATAACTGTTTTACTGATGCTAGAGGGGCTTTTTGACTATGTTGGACTGATTGAGGTTGAGATCCATATGTGAGGACATGAAGATGATTTAAGGAGGCTTCAGGCCTCGAGTGTTATGTTTACATGTGCATATACATTGCATGGATCGGGCTGCATGCCGCAGCAGTGTGATATTAATATTGCTCTTGGGCTGTAGGATCCCCTCAAAAGTCTGAACCCCTACAGTGAGCGCGGGTACCCAAACGGATTGGGGTGCACGTTCCGCAGTGTTCATGCATTGCATTGCATTTATGCGTTACTCCTATTTGTACTATGTGGCACGACATTTAGCACTCATATATCATTGGCATACATACTATTACTTTCCTTGCGACCAGATACCCTGGTGTTATATGTTGAGGAGTGCTGAGCCTGAGAGGCTGATGATGGATATTGTGAGTTGGGAGTGAGCCCGCGGGCTGGTACTGTACTGAAATGTTGATATCTAGCCCGAGGGGCAGTTTTCTGATTATCTCCTACTTGTTGATATTATCTTTGCAACTGTTGAAAAATGCATATTTTCAAAAGAGATTTTGAACTGATCTTGAGATTTTCTAAAGGGATTTCCACGTTATTTCGATTTTTCTCAAAAAGGGTTGTTCTGTCTTTTATAGGAGTTTGGGGGGCTCATACGTGTTTTCTTGTCGCTCAGATATTATTCTCTCTTATTACCACTGAGTTGGAACTACTCACTTTACTCCCTGCACCTTGCGTGCAGTTGCAGGTATTGCTTACCCGATAGCGGGTTATTAGCAGGATCTAATGCCATATTCTGGTGATTGAGTAAGGTGACCGCCAGCGTTCGCGGCACCGCACTCCATCTATGTATTCCGGTTTTATCTTGTATATATATATATATATATATGTATATATATATATGTATATGTATATATATATATATATGTATGTATATATACACCCATTGTAGGACCAGTAGTAGTGTCCCTACTCATTAGATGCTCGTGACTTGTGACCCCCGGGTCCGGCTGTATTAATTTTCATACTAATTAATGTCTTAAATCTAGTTTTGATATGCTATATAACTGTTTAACTGCTTAAATAGGATTTTTGGGTTGTTGGTTGGCCTTGTCTTCACGAGAGATGCCATCATGACCGGGTATAGAATTTTGGTCTTGATAAGCTGCTATTAGAGCCTAGGCTACTGGGTATCACAAGTCATGGGCAAGGTTAGTAGAGTCTCGTGGATAGGTACGTAGACGTCTGTATTTATCCTCGAGAGGCTGCAGAACCTATTAGGAAAAACTTCCCATTCTTGGAATTCTTATCGTGCGTACTTGATTCAGCTTGAGATATAATTCTTGAAATTCCTTCCACACATCTGTATGTGCACGTGAGCGCTCAATAGTATATGTGCCTGGTTGGCTTGTGATTCCCCGATCGAGGGGCGAGAGCTAATCTCCGTGAGTTCATGTTGGGCCAGTCTGGAGGACTTGAGGCCGGATATTTGCCTATGGTTTGATTACCAAGGTGCTGATTGTGTGAGCAAGTGTTTCGAACTTAGATGTTTAGTGTTGTTCTTATTAGCCGGAATGGTGGCTGGATATTCATGGATTAGTATATTATTACTACGAGGTGTATCTATAAAATTTTGGTAGTGACGAGAAAGTCTGATGGATAATTGATGAACTGTTAAGTGTTCGATTCCTATTATGATTTTATGTGTAGTCTGAGTTATGGGCGCATGAAGAATATTTCATGTCTCTTAGTTGGAAAGTAAAGTTCGTTCCATGTGGCAGTGAGTATAGACTCAGAACGACTAAATGGTTGTGTATTACGTATATTATAGTGGACAGTATGTGGGAACAATGATATGAGGCGAAGTAAGTGGGTTATATCTTGCGTAGGGTTTTGAGCAGTATGATCCTTATGTGTATGTGAAATATCTCATGTGTAATTGAAGGGTATGTGTGGTATTTTGAAGAATTGGGATGCTTAAGAAATTGGACTCAACTGATGTGGAAATGAATGCGAGGTTTGCAAAGAGTGTTAGTGCTTGATGATCTTTGTATTCACAAAACTTGTAAATGATTTGATTTTGATCTCATTATGGTATCATTACAGTAAAAGTGTTATGAGTTGTAAGAGTGCCTTAATATATGGCTTCGAGACAAGTTGGGGAGGTTGCTATTGGTTAGCTAATTGCATGTTGTGTGCTATGTTGGTTCTATTTTCAGGTATGATGGCGGATCAGTTCTAGTTACAGAAATTGAGCCGAGGATAGCTCATGTGAAGGAAAACTTCTACAAAGATCTAATGGTGCTTTCGTAATGTGAGAAATGCTATGATGTTTTTAGCTGGTGTAGGTAAAGAATGCCCAATGTATAGAGAAGAGAGATGGTTGTTACATCTGTATGAAATCATGTTCTGCGGTGTTAGAGTGCTAATAAGGCACGATTGGTTCTGTCCATTAAGGCAGGTGAATTTCAGTTGTTGAAGAGTGAATGACTTTCGAGATTGGTTTTAATGTGTTCTAGTTTTTTGCATGTAACAATCAGATGTCTTAAGTTTATGAATGTGGCTAGAGACTGTGTTTTCATCAGGAGAGATCAAGACTTGTGGTATATTATGTTAAGTATGGGATTCTATGTATCAATATCTGGGAGGTAATGGTAATGAATTCAGATTCACAGGAAGTTCTTCGGTGTAGAGCATTCTGGAATGTGGTGCTTCTGGGAAGCTCTCGAGAGGGCATTCAGTGGCCTATGGGTCTTAGATAGTGGGGTCTTACGATTAATTCTCGTATGTGTTTGAGGTAACGAGTCTTACAGGTGTTATGCAGCAAGGCTTTTAAATGTTGGAAGTTTGTTTAGCTGGATCTGGATAGAAGGACTTAGTCCTGGCAGATTAGCTTTTGCAATGGAATTGGGAGAAAGAGTTCTTGATGTGTTTTGCCGTGATTCAAAGATGGGCATGTTATCCTAGTGTGGTATGGTCTGTGTGCTATGATATGGAGAATTTAGAATTGCATGTTCAAGGCCTTGGTGTAGTTCATGATGGGAAATTATTAAATTCTTAAGCAGCACAGACAACTTCAGGTGAGTAAAGAATCGATCTTCAGATGATTAAGGTGATGTAAATTGATGATACGTCAGTAGTATTGCGACATTTTCTTGTTGGATCGACTGCGAATATTTGAGTTTGTTGGTGGCGCAGGAAATTTTCAATATCTTTCGTGGTATGAATGGATACTTGATATGTGTTATGTATTCGTATGGCGGAGTGTGAGATCAGGCATAGTGATTCATGTGTTATATGTGTTGGAGACTAGAAGTTCCCGTGATCCGACCATGCGGTGGTTGTGGGTCGTGTGTATCGGCATCGTCTTGCCGTTGTTGGAAACTGGAGGTCCGAGTGGATCTTTCTTTGCTTGGTTTGATAAATTTGGGTTAAGATATTAGATTGCAGACTAATTGTCCCAATGTCAGGTTGTCTAGACTAATGTGTTATGGGATATGTCAGAAAAAGCCACAGGTTGCATGGTAAGGTGCATCAAATTATTGTTCTAGCAGAGTAGTTATATTCCAAAGACCAGGGAACGGTTGGCAAGTATTGCTTTGATTATTAGGCCTTCGTGGTGGATGTTAATGCAGAGGTTTCTACCATTGATTTAGTTCCGATATATAAGGACTTTTCGGATGTGTTTCTTGCGGCCGAGCATGAGGCTATATGTGTTTATTGTAATGAGAAAATTTAACTCGATGTGCTTCTCCTTTTGTTAGATATATGTGCAGGATCGGGTGGCACGCCACCACGGGTATGGTATCTGGATCGGGTGGCACGCTGCCACGGGTATGGTATATGGACCGGGTTGCGCGCCGCAATAGTGTAATGTGGAGAACAGTTTTCCTATATGTTACTTTGTATGCCTGGTTTCCTGGTTTTTGAGGAAAATCCGTATTGGGCATTGATAGGCGAATAGAGCATCGGTTATGTCCTTTCAGGATTGAATAGTGAATAATATTTGCTTCACCGTGGGTGTGATGGATTGCTTTGCTTCAGACCTCAATCTGTGCGTGGCTATCTGTGTTGAGCATGGTGGCTTGAGGTGTTTCATGCGTAATAGTGTTGGATAGAGTCGCGCGTTGTGGCAAGGCGATGTGATGTTACGACCGTTCGAGAAGGATTCCGGTACTCTATTTCTATGTAGTATGGGAACTCAGTTCTATGTTGTGATCGTACGGAGGAATTTGAATTACAGCTTTTTTGGTTAAGTCAATAGTCTTGGTTTGGGTGTGTTCAGATCATTTCTTATTGGTGCCTGTGTTGAGCACGTTGTGGTTTAGGCCGGTGTTGAGATGCCATATCACGAGAGTGGCGTGTTGTAGTTGAGATGATTGTTGGAGTCATTAATGAGTACCAACATATTTGATTTCAGCTTGTTAGAAAGGTAATATCGAGGTTGGGCCCCGAAATCTGTGGTAGTATCAGTCAGAAAGGAAATGGACTCATGAATGGGTGATCTGAGAGATGGGATTCGGTTTATCGCGTGTTTCATTTGCCGTTGGCGGTATATGAAGGTATTGGGATAATACATATAAAGAATTTTTTCTATCAGTAATGGGTTATTGTGGGCAACTGCTGTAAATAGAGGCTATCGTCGGAGTGTTGGAATGTGTGGTATATTGTACGAAATACCTGAGGTTGCAAGTGTGGGTTATTATAGCTGGTTCGGGTTAATTCTGAGTATAGAGGTGAGGTGCTGATCTTGTGTATGATTTCAGGAAGTGCAGTGTGGTTCTACGGTTTATGGGCCTGATGGATTGTGAAATTTCAGCTATGTTGTGTTATCGGACCTATGTGAGATAGGTGACGTGGGATCACCCCGGGTATATGCTTGGTAAGGTTATTCAGCTATTGGGTAGCTTCTAGTACAACTCTGGGTACACTCGAGCATGAGCTTTGATTAAGTAGGGGAGGATGTGATGACCCGACCCGTCGTCACGTGAGCTACCACCCCGTTTTCCCCATTTTATGGTTCTTCATATGTTATTATATGTGTTTGGTGAGTTTGAAGTGTTTCAGATTGGGTTTGGATAGAAATGAGACAAATAGTCTCATTAAGGAAAGTCTAAGTTGGAAAAGTCAACTGGATGTTGACTTGTGAGTTAGAGGGCTCGGAATGGATTTTCAATGGTTTGAGTAGTTTCGATGGATGATTTATGAATTATGTGTGAAATCGGGAGTGAATTTGGAGGTCCGGAGTGAAAGTTAGCCTATTTTAGCGAAGTTAGAATTTCGGAGAAATCCGGTTGTTATGCGAGAATTTGATCCGAGCGTCGGAATGGAATTCCGAGATTTGCAGTATCTTCGTTAGGTTATTTTGGATATGTCTGCAAAATTTTAGGTCATTCAGACGTCGTTTAGTCGGGTTTTGATCGAACGTTGTTTTTGGAAGCTATAATTGAAACTTAGGGTTGAATCCGTAGGATTTGGTGATTTTTTATGTTTAAAGAAGTGTTTTTGTGGCCCGAGAAAGTTTGAATGAGGTATTAAGTCGTGTTGGTACTTTTGGTTGTGGTCCCGGGGGACTCGGGGTGATTTCGGATGGTTGACGGAAAGATTTGAAGTTTAGAAATGTTGCGAATTTTGAAGGTTCAGCAGTTGCAGACATTTGTTCTATGCGATCGCAGGTTTGGCTCTGCGATCGCGTAGAAGGCCTGGCGGGGGGTCCTGAGGTTGTTCAATGCGATCACGTGTTCATGGGTGCGATTGCGTAGGTTGAGGGAGTTGTGCTCTGCGTTCGCAGAGGCTTGTTTAAGATCGCATAGGTTTAGCGGGTGAAGCAGTGTAATCACAGGGTTAATGTTGCGTTCACATAGGCCATTGGGGGAGACCTGAGAAGTTGTTCTATGCGATCGCAGGAGGAAGTTTGCGATCGCATAGAGAAAAGGTCACCTGGACAGTGAAGTTTTAAGGGTTATTTCATATGCGAGCTTCATATTAGTTCCTCCATTTTTGCAATACCTTGAGATCTCATTGACGGATTTTGAATTCGATGGGAATTGATTGGAGGTAAGTCTCATGGTCTTAATACGTCATTTTATTGAAGAATCAACAATTAATTCTCTAAAATATGGTGCAAAAGTTGATGAACTACGGCTTGAAATTTTAAACGAAAATAGGGGATTTGGAGGAACAATTGGACTTCAATTTTGATGAATATTATATGTATGGACTCGAGCGAGACGAGGATTCCAGAAATGTAAGTTTCATAAATTTTCGAGAAGCAGGCCCGGGGCTCGGGTTTTGCTAGTTTCGAGGTTCTTGCTATAATTCGATTGTTTTCGATTGGGTATTGTCCCATTTTCATATTGTGATGTATTCTCTCGGTTTTTGGCTATATTCCACGCGCGTGGAGGCCGATTTGAGGAGCAAAGGCTTCGCGAGCCTGAGATTTCCTCGGTTCGAGGTGAGTAATATTTGGGAATGATATCTTGAGGGGTTGAAACCACGGATTTGCACATCTTAGTGCTGTATTGAGGTGACTTGCACGATGGACCTGAGCGTGGGGTAGAAAACCGTTAAGGGATCGTGACTTGATCCGTCCCCGTTGTTGATTTTTACCACGTATTTGCAAACTAATTGTTATTATCATTATGATTGGGCTCAATTCAATACTTGGGGATTATTGCCGATTAATTGAACTCTTTGTGAGTTATCATCGGTGTTTCCCTCACTACTTAGAATATTATTTGAAATCAGTATATGTTATTTACAGTGTTCCATGAACTCAACTATATGTTTACTCAAACTTGGAGTTTTAACAGATATTTGAACTATTATTTGAGCTGAGTATCATTGTTTTACTAATGCCAGAGGAGCGTTTTGATTATTTTGGACTGATTGAGGTTGAGGGCCATATGTGAGGACATGAAGATGATGTAAGGAGGCTTCAGGCCTCGAGTGTTATTTACACGTTCCGCAGTGTTAATGCATTGCATTGCATTCATGCATTAGTCCTGTTTGTACTATGTGGCATGACATTTAGCACTAATATATCATTGGCATACGTACTGTTACTAGCCTAGCAGACCAGATACCCAGGCTTTATATGTTGAAGAGCGCTGAGCCTGAGAGGTTGAGGATGGATTTTGTAAGTTGGAGTGAGCCCGCGGGGCGGGTACTGTACTGAAAGGTTGATATCGAGCCCGAGGGGCAGTTTTCTGATTATCTCCTACTTGTTGAAATTATCTTTGCAACTGTTGAATGCATATTTTCAAAAGCGATTTTGAACTAATCTTGAGATTTTCTAAAGGAATTTTCGCGATATTTTGATTTTTCTCAAAAAGGGTTGTTTTATCTTTTATAACAGTTTGTTGTGCTCATACGTGTTTTCCTATCGCTCAGATATTATTCTCTCTTATTACCATTGAGTTGGAATTACTCACTTTACTCCCTGCACCTTGCGTGCAGTTGCAGGTATTGCTCACCCTATAGCGGGTTATTAGCAGGATCGAAGGACATATTCTGGTGATTGAGCAAGGTGATTGCCAGTGTTCACGGCACCGCACTCCATCTTTGTATTCCGGTTTTATCTTGTATATATATTATGTATATATATATATATATATATATATATATATATATATATATATATATATATATATATACACACACACACACACATTGTTGGACCAGTAGTAGTGTCCTTACTCATTAGATGTTCGTGACCTGTGACACCCCGGTCGGGCTGTATTAATTTTCATACTAAATGTCATAAATCTAGATTCGATATGCCATATAACTGTTTAACTGCTTAAAGAGGATTTTTGGGTTGTTGGCTGGCCTTGTTTTCACGAGAGGCGCCATTACTACCAGGTATAGAATTTGGGTCGTGATAGCATTAAGTGCATGTCCACCTCTCCTAGATTTGGGTGTGTTATGCAGAAAGAATATGATTGCCTACAGTATACTGCTTTTTCCTCTTCTCGTGATCCTTCAATGAAATTAAAATCAGATGAAAGAGTTATGTTGCCAGACCCAACTCATAATAGGGAACTGATTGGAAAATTAAACATTCTTATACAGTATCCAACATCTATGTTAGCATATGTAAGGTTCTAGCGAATCTCACTAAACAGCTGCAATCCATTTGTTAAGATACTTAAATGGTGATCCCAATTTAGAGATTTTTTCCAGCAGGCATATTACGGGATTAGTGAATTTTGTGATTCAGATTTGGCAGCTTGACTTGAGTTCAAAAAATCAGTTAGTGATTATATAGTGATGTTGGATAACTGTCGTGTCAGTTAGAAGTCTAAAAAAATAATTAACTATAGCTTTCTCATTAATGGAAGGAGCACATGTCAGCCATAACAGTTATTGGTGAACTAGTTTGGCTGGCAAGATTTCTTGAAGAGCTGATAGTATCATTATTTGACCAAACCCAGTCTTATGTGACAGTAAGGTAGCCCTACATATAATCAAAAATCCAATTTTTCATGAGCGCAAAAAGTATATATAGTTTGGCTATCACTTTGTAAAAAATAAGCTATAAGAAGGGTTGGTTTCTTTACACTATATTTTCACATATGAGTGGTTAGCTGACATTTTAACTAAGTTCCTCAGATGGATCATGTACTCTACTCTTCTTGGTAAGTTGGTTGTGAGTTCTTCACCTCCAACTTGAGGGGTATTGAAATGTATATATATTGTATTTAATTGTAATTTTTCAAATAGAGGTGTTAGTGGTAGTTCGCTATACAATTGTAGTTAATTGTAGCCGTTAGTTTATTAGTAGGAGTTAGTAGCATTGATTGGGCAGTTGGTTAGACAAGCTGGACCGATCATAAATAAATATTGTACACGTGCTAACCATTGACCTATTGATTCGTTTTTGCTCTATTCTGAAAATTTCTCACATTTCTCTGCTTTCCTCGATTAGGGTTTATTACAAGCTTAATTTCGCGTTTGATTTACAAAGTTTGACATATATAAACCTTTTCGATTAGTGGAGAGATGAATTTGACCTTTTTCTCCTTATAAGAAAGTAAATCTTTTGAAATTTGTGTAGCTATAAGATTTTTAAAACTTGTGATTGGAATATTTCGTAAGTAATATTTACCTTGCTGTAAAAACTTGTCATTAAAAATAAACTAGACATTTTATATTTGAAAATTCACTAAAAAGTAGGGGTATATATAGGTCGGGTTAGGTCAAAATTTTTAATCACCAAACTAATCAATTGTGTTGAGTTATTAAATTTAAAGACCAAACAAATAAAAGCCGATTTTTTAATCTCGGGGTTTTCGGGTTTTTTCAGGATTTTTATATATCCAGATATATTTTTAATCCTAGTAAGACAAAATTATATAAGGTATTTTCCAATAAAATAACATGCTTAAATATGAGATGAGTCATGTCAATATAATAAAATATTCAACAATAAGATAATAAAATCGAATAAAATAAATATTATTAATATGCCATAACGAAAACAATAATAATTTAAAATTACTAAGTTCCTAAAATAAGTACGACTAATATGTACTAAGTAAAATTTATATGACTAAATACTAAAAAAAATAAGATGCATCTTGTCTAAGCCATGGAAAAACTAAAACAAAATAGATATCCAACTCTATTTTCATTCATCGTACAATTGAATTCAATATATTTTATTAGCATAAGTATTGATTTGATTTTAGTTTAGGATTTATTTGAGTTACGAATATTTATGGACTACAAAACTTTTTGGAGAATCAAAAAATTGTAATTCCAACTTTGAAATACTACGTTAAAAGATAAAAGAATGGAAAAACATAACAAATATTTATAAACTACAGTACAATGAATATTTTCTCCTTCCCAATTATATCCTGTCACAAGCAAGCATTAACTCGTTCCCGATTTGAGCAGTTTTTGCAAGGTGAGCTCCGCCGCAAGTTCAAGAACCATCGCCCTTTTTTATGGCGTTGCCTTTGTTTCTAGCGAATCCATTAGTCACTACCTTAACCTTTTCCACTAACTCTTTTCGAGCTTCTTTCCTCCAATCCCCTTTCTTCTCTACCCTTCTCTTAGAATTTGAAGTAGAAATTTATTCAGAAATACTTCAGGTACTATGGTAATCGACCATTAAGTCTGCTGCAGCAATCGCACTTGGGAGGTCCTTCACGTTCTGCCTCCTAAGTTCGTTCTATGCCTATGCTTGCTTCCAGAAATAAAATTATGCAATTTGTCCTCATCTGACATGTTCTGAATATGTAGCATTAAGGAAGTGAACTCTTTAATATAATCATGAACCGTTCCGGTGTGACGTAGGCATTTCAAGCAATCCCTAGCAAGACAAGATGCGTTTCTAGGTAAGAACTGGACTTTCATTTCCTTCCGGAGTTTCTCCCACGTATCAATTTTGGGCTTGCCCGCACATTAGTCATTGGATATGCGAGTTCTCCACCATAGTTTTGCATCTCTCGTGAGGTACATACTTGTAATTGTCATTTTATCCCCGTTTGGGATCTTTCCAGCAACAAAATATTGCTCCATATCCCATAAAAAAAATTCCAGTTCTTTTGACCAAACACCTTTGGTTCCAGGATCTTTACCTTGGAACATTCCACTGCTTTGGAAATGATTAGCCAAAGCTCTTCGAAGAACAATAATTTTTGAGTTGAGAGTTTCGTTCACTTTCTTAAGATCTTATACTTGTTTATTTGTGGCCTCACATGTTTGTTGAATAGTTTCACCAAAACTGATTCAACCCATCATTTAGACGATAGACCTAAGTAATTAGATCATCCCTGTCTAAGGGATCATGAGTCACACCTACCAGTGCTTCCAACCTTTGCACACGATCACGTAAGTCTGCATTGGATCCATCGGTCATGATTTCAAATTGCGAGTATGGCTCTGATACCAGATGTTACAGTGTCAATTTTTCGCAAATGACACTACACAGCAGTAACCTGACACTCAAGCTACTTTAGCCCTCTTTTCACTGGCTATTTAATACTTATGATTATTTCAGACTTATGAAACGTAAGCGATACACACAATTTTGTGTAAAACCCAACTTTTACTAATCTTGTAGAATATATACAAAGGACTCTCTTTGGATGACTCACATATGATCTGATCCCCCATACCAACTAAATACAACACACATATATATTGGCTGCTACTGGCATATTACTATGGGGAATTGCAAAGGGATATCTTTTACAAGTCGTCCATATAAGTACCATAATCATTATGAGCACTTATACATGTTTGGCGGAGCACTTAACCATATTTGCTAGAGCACTCATCCATGTTTGTTAGAGAACTCATTCCATAATGGGACCTTCCACAAAATGGCCATCATC